>OX451741.1:1143981691-1145231897 GCA_948472305.1 Vicia faba
GCTCTGTTGACTCCTATGGAAGATGGACTGGAGCTTCAGCAAACTTTCACCAACTTCGTTCTGATGTTTGCTCGAAGGAAAGAGTTTGCTTCGACTATGGCTCCGTTTGCTCGACGGAAGGTAGGCCCAGCGTGGTTCACAAGGCCACATCCTAGGACGTCGAGTGGTCCTCAAGTTGACGAACATACAGCAATGTGGGAGGCTTTCCTCACACCAAGGATCATGCCTCTTCGATTCAGGAGCTCTAAGACTCACTTGAGTCTAATTGCATATCAACCAAACCTGGTGTCTCGCCAGTTTGGTATTATTCAAACCCTACCTTCTCCAATTTTTCCAAGAGAGAAGTCTATGTTGTACTTCTGCAATGACTACACCGAAGAAGCTGCCACTAAACATATCGGAAGATATGCTGGTCGAACAGTTCTCTCGTTGTTTGACTACCAGCTCAACTTTCTTTGCTCAGCATCCTTCGAGGAGTGGTGGAAAAGTTATTACGCTGAGGAGTTTTTCGACGAGAAGGACTTCGTGGATGAGCTTCAGAAATCTTTTGTCCTCGTCTTGGACAAAATAAAGAAATGTAAGTTCATCCTTTCACGTTACTTTGTCTTTCTCTTTCGACTGTTAGCCTGTTAACTATTTTATTTGCTTTCAGTTGTTCGAAAGCCTACAGCCAAGAAGGCTGCAGAAGGCCACCAGGGAGGAGGCCCCTCAACGAAACCTCCACCGTCGGCGAAGACTATAGCGCCGGCGAAGACCACAACAAACCAACAGGGGGAAGGCCCTTCGAAAAAGCCTTCTGTATCGGTAACCAGACTTTCATTATTTTCTTCTGGCTTTCGATTTTTGACTTTCGATGCAATTGCTAAATCGAATTCCCATTCATTTTTTAGGCACCTTCGCCCAAGAAACGACCAGCACTGGTGGTCGAATCTGGGAGCGACGAAGAAGATGATTCTCCCCCTGCTCCTCTAAAAAGGCGAAAGCTGACGAAGGACGCTCCTGCTCCTGCTCCTGAGGGTCGAACAATTAGAATAAAGGTTGCTGGGAGAAAGCCCAGGCCACCTCCAGTAATCATTGAGGAGCCAACGGAGGAGGAATTAAACGTTCTTCTCAATAAGCCTGTCGAAAGCGACAATTCCAGCCCTGGGGCTGAAGCTAATTTACAGGTAATCTCTCAGACCTCTTTGTAACTTAGGTGTAGATACCTGCATTCGATTATGTCTCTTTCGAATTTTGAAGATTCTTCTTTTTTTTTTTTTCAGGACACCACTGAAAGCTCACCGCCAAGGACTTCTGAAACATTGGAGTCTGCTGAACTCAGCAGGCCACAAGAAAAAGGCTTGGAGAATGACGAAGCCCATACTGAAATAAATGAGGCCAATGCTGAGACGGTAGAAAAACCAGCAGAAGATCCTCAAACGGAAGAACAACAGCCAAAAGAGGTTCAGGTGGTGGATCTGTTGGAAGAGAATCGTGACGAAGGGGGCCATGGCAATGCTGGCGAAGAGGATCAAGGTGCCGCTGGCGAAGAGAACCAAGATGACGCTGGCGAAAGACACCAAGATGACGCTGGTACCACCACAGTCCGATTCGAAGGGAATCAAGTCGAGGCAACTGTCACTCAACAGCCTCAAACCCAAGACAATGATGTTGCAAGGGTTGTTACCTCCACAAAGCACAGGTCGAAAGAGGACTTAGAACTCTTGAAACAAACTGATCTTGTTAGCTATCTGAACGCCATCATCGAGAGCAAGAGTTCGTCTGATGCTAGTCAGGAGGTTCCTACCCTGTCGGGGAAGTCCACTGAAACTTCTCCTCTCGATGAGGCTTTGGCGAAAGTTAAGGCCCAGTTTTTCAAGAAGGACTTGATGAAGGCTTTGGAGGGGGACCCCACTGCTCCATCATACTTGAGGGATGTTTTGAATGTTGTCGACTTGTTAGCTGTAGCTCCAGAAGTTTCAGGCTTGATCATGGAGTTACACTCCATTATTGATCAAGTCTCAGCAGATTATAGGCGACAAAGGGGCTTTAATAGCCAGCTTGAGGTGTTATATGGCAAAAGCTCTTCTACATGGACTGCTGTTTCGGAAACAACTTCTCGAATTGCGGAGTTGTCGAAGCAAAAAGCATCCACACAAGAAGAAGTTGATGCCATCGATCGAGAGAATGCTTCCTTCAGGGCGCAAATCGAAGAAATAGAGGCTAAGATAAATGTCAATACTAAGCGCAAGGAGGAACTTCTGTCGACCGTCCCAGACACCGAAAGTCAAACTGAAATTAAACAAGGCCTAGAATTTGCTGAGAAGGCCCAAGGCTTCGACGATCAGATTGCCAAGCTTGTGCAGGCGAATGCCTGGTGCAAGAAAAGATTGGAGCTGCAGCAAATCAAATACCTTCGACTCAAGGACTCTATTCCCTTTTGATTGATTCTGCTTCTAAACCATATTTTGATATTTTGTAATATGTATTCGATAACATTGCCATCTTGGCTAAAATTATAAAAATTTTCCATTTTGGCTTATTTATGGTTAATTTAGTCTTGTTATTTTATTTTTATCTCTTGGAGTGTAGGTTTGTATTTTTTCAAATATTTACCATTTACTCTCAAGAGCCTTTTATCTTCACCTAACTCTTCGACTTCATAGGCTCCACCAGAAAAAGTCTGGATGACTCTGAATGGTCCTTCCCATTTGGGTGACCATTTTCCCATGCTTCGATCCCTTCGATCCATGGGAAGAATCACCTTCCAAACTAACTCTTCAGGTGAAAATACCTTAGGTTTCACCTTTTTATTATAAGAGTCTTCTACTCTTTTCTTCTGAAGACTGAGTAGGTCAAGAGCGCGCAATCTTTCTTCGTCTAAATCCACTAGTTCGTCTAACATCATATTCCAATAAACTTCAGAGGGAATATCATAATGTCTCTGAACCCTTGCAGATTGAAGACAAATTTCTGCTGGCAACACTGCATCATGGCCAAAAGTTAGCCTATATGGTGTTGTACCTGTGGCTTCTTTTGGGGACGTTCGACAAGCCCACAAAATCTGGTCTAACGTCTTATGCCAATTCTTTGGTTTCCTCCCAACATGCTTTTTTATCAAGCCAATCACTACTTTGTTTGCTGCTTCGACTTGACCATTTGCCTGTGCATAATAAGGCGTTGATGTTAGGAGTTTGAAACCTGTTTCCTGAGAGAATTCCTGCATCTTTTGACCAGTGAAAACTGATCCTTGATCAGTTGTTATAGTCTCAGGGATTCCATACCTAAAGATAATGTTCTTTTGAATAAATTCAATGACATTTTCTTGGTCTACATTGACTAAAGGGATAGCTTCGATCCACTTAGTAAAATAATCAATGCCTACCAGTATATACTTTTGACTCTTTGATGATGCTGGTCGAATCTCTCCAATGAGGTCCAACGCCAATCCTCTAAAGGGCCAAGGTTTCACTATCGAGTGAAGTTCGCTTGCTGGTACATGCTGGATGCCTGTATGGACTTGACATTCTTGGCAACCTTTGGCGAACTCAACACAATCTTTCAGCATAGTGGGCCAGTATAGTCCTTGTCGAAACAACAACCATTTCATCTTATGGCCTGCTTGATGAGCCCCACATGCCCCAGCGTGCGTAGTCGAAAGGGCTATGTATGCCTCAGTTTCACTTAAACATTTTAGCAATACCCCTTCAGGCGTCTTCTTGAATAACTCATTACCCATGAGTACATAACTCAACGCCCTGTACTTTGTTTTTCGTTCTGTCGAAGCTCCTGGATTTTGAAGATAATCCACAATGGGTTTCCTCCAATCTTGCTCTGACAAATTATCTATGAACGAAATTTCGAAGTTACTTTGATCAGCATATCCTAGCCTTGTCGATTCCAAGTTTGTTGGTGATAGACAAGTTGCTTTTATCTTTTCTCGAACTTCGATTGCTCTTTGTAATCTCGTTTTTGAAATCTTATACCCAGATGCAATCTGTGCCAAGTCGTTGGCTATTTGATTTTCGACTCTGGGTATGTGTCAAATATTGACCGTTTCAAATTTTTTCAATAAACGATTTGCTATCACAAAGTACATAATGAGATTCTCTCTTATGCATTTATATTCCTTTGTGACTTGCTTAATGACTAACTCTGAGTCTCCCATTATTTCGACTCGAGTTGCCCCCAATTCCAACAATATTTCAAGGCCAGTAATTAGAGCTTCATACTCAGCCTCATTGTTCGAACAAGAACCTGATATCTTGTACTTGAATGTTGTTGGAATTTTTTCAGGAGAAATGATCAAAACTCCTACTCCTGTTCCATCTTTATGGCTGGAACCATCGAAGTAGAATTTCCAAGGTTCTATCTCCACATAATTAATATCCTCAACTTGAATTGAGTGGTCGACTATAAAGTCTGCAACCACTTGTCCTTTTACTGCCTTAAGAGGCATAAAGGTCAAGGAGTATTCAGTTAATGCTAATGCCCACTTGCCAATTCGACTATGCAAGATAGGTTTCGACAACATATACTTGAAAACATCAAAATGAGACGAAACATACACATCAACTGGTTTTATATATTGTTTGAGTTTTGTACAAGAGAAATACAGACATAGACACAATTTTTCAACTTCACTATATCTAGTTTCTGCATCGTTCAAAACTCTACTAAGATAGTAAATGGGTCTTTCGACTCCATTCTCATATTCTTGGGCTAATATGCTTCCCAAAGTTTTGTCGGATGCAGCTATGTACAATCTCATACTCCTATTGCTACAAGGAGGCACCAAAATAGGTGGCTTAGTGAGGTACCCTTTGATTTTGTCGAAGGCTTCTTGTTGCTTTTTCCCTCATTCGAACCCCTCTTTATTCAGTCGAAGTAAGGGTGAAAAGGCCTGAGCTTTCCCACTTAGGTTAGATATAAATCTCCTCAAGAAATTTATCTTGCCTAACAGAGATTGCAGTTCCTTCTTATTCGATGGCGCTTTCGCTTCCAAAATTGCCTTCGTCTTGTTCTGGTTGATTTCGATTCCTTTCTTGTGGACAACGAAGCCCAAGAAATCTCCAGCTTTCACACAGAACGCACACTTCAAAGGGTTCATCTTCAGACCATGTTCTCTCATTCTTTCGAATGACTGTCGAAGGTGGTCAATATGATTCTTCCTGGAAACAGATTTTATAACAATGTCATCAATATATACTTGCATAAAAGTGTTAATAAAATCATGGAAGATAGTATTCATTGCTCGCTGGTACGTTGCCCCAGCGTTCTTTAGGCCAAAAGGAATCACTACCCATTCGTAAGTGCCTAGGGCCCCAGGGCATCGAAAAGCTGTTTTCGACACATCCTCTTCAGCAATGAATATTTGATTATATCCTGAATAACCATCGAGCATACTCAGGTATTCATATCCAGCGGCAGAATCGACTAGCATTTCCGCCACAGGCATAGGATATTCGTCTTTGGGTGTAGCAGCATTCAAATCTCTGAAATCTATGCACACCCTTAATGTACCATTTTTCTTAATTACTGGCACAATGTTTGCAATCCATTCGACATACCTTGTAACGCGTATGAATTTGCATTTCAGAAGCCTTTCGACTTCCGTTTTGATCTTCGACAGTATTTCTGGAGCGAAGCGTCTTGGATTTTGTTTGATTGGCTTCTTCCCAGGTTTGATTGGCAACTGAAGTTCTACCAATCCTCTGTCGAGACCAGGCATTTCGTCGTAATCCCATGCAAAACAGTCCTTGAACTCTTTCAACAATTGGATTACTTCCAACTTTAGTTCTGGGTCAATTTTGGCGCTGATGTAAGTTGGCCTTTTCTCTGACCCTTCGCCTAAGTTGATTTCTTCTAAAGGATCCTGCGCCAACATTTTAATGTTGTTCGCCAAGGGGTCCTTTTCGAAGCCCAAAGGCTCATCGTCATAGATGGCGTCGAGCCTCTGTTCCTGCATTTCTTCTTGCATGATATCAGGGGGTTCTGGATCGAAATCCTTTCCTGGACTTGCAGCAGATAACTGTTGATCATTGGCCTGTGTGGCCATGTACTTCACTTCGGCTTCGAGAGCCGTTATCATCTTAGTTTCGGCTACATAAGCCAAAATTCGCTTCAAAGATTGTGACTCAGTCATTATCACTGAATTCACTTCCCCAACCAGTTGGTTGGATATCAGTTAACCCACTGAAGTCTATGTGGGACAAGTATTCTCTGTCCCACTGGAAACCATGCTTTGGATGCAGGTATAGGGAACAAAATGTGTTTGGCGCTGGCGCCATGTCGAAGTCAGGTGTTGGACATGGCCCTATATGGGCCAAGTTCTTGTCGAAATCTGCCAGCCCCAAGTGATTCACTTCACCCAGGTAATAGCTTTGATCTGCCTCTATGTTTTTGACCATCCCATCTGGACGCCATAGCAGCAGCCTCTGGTGCATTGATGATGGCACAACTCCAACACCATGAATCCATTCACGGCCCAACAAAAGATTGTAGTTAGGTTTGGCCGATATGACCATAAACATTGATGGTCGAAGGATAGACCCTACTTTGATATCTAGCTGGATCACTCCCATAGTGGTCCCTATGCCGCCCTCATAGTTCGACAGGACCATGTTGTGGGGCTTAATGTCCTCATCCCTTTTGCCAATTTTCCTTAGCATCGAGTGAGGAATAATGTTGATGGTTGCCCCACAATCCACCAATATTTTATTCACAGTAGTTTCTTCGAGTTTAGCCCTTATGAATAAAGGCTTGAGGTGATTTTTCATCGCCTCTGTGGGTGGTTCGAAGAATCCATTTTGTTCCTCAGTAGTGCCATTGTCCATGACGAAATAGCACACTGGCCTGTGTTTGGCCATTTCTTGCTCCACTTCCCAGTCACTTGCTTCGACCTCCACTTGTCGGTTGAATTCTCTGGGCAGCACTGAGACTATATTCACCATTATGTCCAAAGTATCATCAGACTCAGAATCGTCTTCGTCCTCGACTTCACCTTGGTTAGGCCAAACTAGCCTGTTGGTTACTGGCTCTCTTTCTAGAGGTTTCCTTTGATTCCTTTGAGGAACATTCGAACTGGTTTCTGCCTTTGGTTCGTTGGCAGCCTCCCTCTCCGCTTTTCGTCTCCTTTGGTATCTCCTCCATTGAGATCGAGACATGGGATTTTTACCTTTGTAGTTGCTTGACACTTGTGCAACTTTAGGTGCAGCAACTTGAGGCTCTTTCTTTTGAGTTAAAGATGAACCCCTTGGCACGTCGAAAGAGTGCCATTTTTCCTCACTTGGCCTTTTTCGACCAGAGGTTTTGTACCAGGTATCTACTGGCACATTTGTTGGAGGCCTAAAAGTCAATGGCCTCTTTTCTTGGTTTGAACCTCTTTGGGAGGCTCTTCTGGGATCATGTCGAAGATCAACATTTTCCCTTTTCTTATTCGCTGCTCTTACGCCTTGAATGCGCTCAGCAGCTTTTTTGTCAAAGATCGAACTGCATCTTGGACACAGCATCACCTCTGATTTCTTTCTCTGGCATCTTTGTAGAAAATCTGCCAAATTTTCATTTTCCCGAGGGAAAGCAGTCTTATTAGCTTGTTCTTGCCTCATGGCTTCTTCTGATGCTTTTGGGTCAGAGAGTTCGACCATGTTGATATTCATTGTATCTTTGTTGGCAAGAGTTAACTGCTTCATTTGTATCTCCAGATTCTCCGTCTGGCCTTGAACTGTGGCCAAGTGAGAACTGGGTTTTGGTCCAGTTTTCTGTGCTTCAGCGGTCTCCAATTTTGGGCTTTCGACCGCTTTCTGAACTGCTTCAATTGTCCTCCTGGATAAATTTCCAGAAAAACTGCCAAAGATTGGCATGTTGATATGGTCCTTTGAGACTTCGACCATTGTGATTCCTGGCCTCTTCGACTGGCTACTGGTTGCCTCTATCACGTTCACCTCAGAGGGCTCAGCGTAGTGGGCTTCAGCCTGCAACGGATTTGAGTCGACGGCCATGGGGGTTTTGTCAGCAAACTTCAACCTCCCTTCTTCGATAGCGTCTTGCACAACATTCCTGAAAAGAAAACATTGAGAAGTTTTATGGCCCAAAAAATTATGATATTTGCAAAAACCTCTCTTCTTTCTTTGATCAAGAGGAGGCACTTTTACCCCTGGGGGTACTATCATTTGGCCATCTTTAACAAGCAAGTCAAATATTTCATCACATTTTGTGATGTCAAAACTATAAGTCTTTTTTGGGAACCTATCGTTGGTCCTTTCTGGACCAATGGGATTTTTCCCACTTGAGGGGACTAACAGTTTACAAGAGTATGGTGGCCCTTGTTTCAATTCCGCTAAATCGACTTCTCCTTCTTCGACAGTTATAGTATCGTCGAAGGATTCTGGATCTTCGTCATCCATATCAACATACGCTATCCTCTCTCTCTTGTGAGTTTTTGTTGCCTTTGCTTTTTCAGCTTTGAGGCGTTCCACCTGTCGAACTCTATCGGCCAGTTGGGCCATGTCTCTCAGGTATTGGGTGTCTAGTTTCTTCCTAATGGAATAATCTAAACCGCCTGCGGCTATTTCGACTAACTCATGTTCTGGCACTTGTGTAAAACATCTCGCCTTGAGCAACCTAAACCTATTTAGATATTCGTCTATAGGTTCAGTGAAACGTCTCTTTACACTGGCCAATTCCTTCAGGCTTATCTTGGTTTGCCCCATATAGAATTGTTCATGGAACAATCTTTCCAACTGGGTCCAGTGATGGATCGAATTGGGGGGGAGAGTTGTAAACCAAGTAAAAGCGTTCTTTGTTAAAGAACTTGGGAAGTACTTGATCCTCAGATTTTCGTTATTCGAAATATCTCCTGCTTCGATCAAGTATCTCGCCACATGCTCGACAGTAGATTCTGTCGTGTCCCCAGAGAACTTAGTAAATTTGGGGACATTGCATCTAGGAGGTAAGTCTGTTTGTAACACGTATTCTGATAATGGGGATGTAAAGTTGGGCCTTCGAAAGCCCATGTTCATCCCATTTTGAGTCATGATCCTTTCGATCATGGTTGCCAGATTGTTTTCCAAGCCCGTGTTTTGGTACTGGATATGCTGAACTACTTCGTCAGCATTTTGGTTTCTGTTAACTAACCTTACCTCTGGAGTTATTACCCTAGGTTCCTCGACAGGTTGCTCCAACCGTGCCCTAAGTTTTTCTTCGACAGGCTGTTGAACCTGGTTGATGGTGGTTTCTTCCTCTAAGAATATCCCCTGGTTTCCCCTTATTTGAGCCCTTTGGGGCTGTCGAATAGGTTGGGGTACTCCAAAGAACTCAGCCAAATGCGTCATTTGCGCTGTCATTTGCTGATTCGATTGAGTAGTGTTTTGTATTAGAGGGTTCAGCACTGTACTCAAAGTTTGTGCCAACATTTGCACCATGTCATGGTTGCTTTCGTCCATTTGTTGCCTCAAGACTGCTGTCGAGGCATTTGTAAGGCCATGGGCTACTTGGGACGTTCCTCCTAAGAGTTGGGTCCTATTTCTATTCGCCATACCTACTCCAGAGCCTTGGAGTGGCGAAAAGGCACTCACTAAAGGGTCTGAAAAAGTGGACGCAGCATTCGTCAGGCTAGCCAAGTCAGAAGTTGGCATGCCATAGAGTGGCATAAATCCTGGGGGAACAAAAGGCCTTGTGCCTAAATTTCGCCTTGGTGGGGGAGTTCCCAAAGGCGCTCTGGGGCCTGTGAACAGAGGTAGTGGCCCCGTTGCTGTGACCGTTACTGCTGGTGTCGAACCAACAGTTGTCGCTTCACTTACGGTCGAGGTAACCGTTGCTCCCACATTCGTTTGTGGGATTTCGTTATTGTTTGGCGGATTCGCCATCTCTTCCCTTCTTCTGGCAGTATTGTTATCGTTAGTGTATATTCTACCACTTCTCAATAACATACAACGCTCCTCGAAAAGATGAGATTATTTTCAACAATCAACACACAGTCCCACCAGGTGTGCCAATTTGTTTACCTTGGTTATTGGTAAACAACCGCTGATCCTCCAAATGGTTACTTATTTGGTTACTCGCAGGATCGATCAGATTGATCCTAGCACATAGGTTGATTTTGAAGTTTTGATTAAATTGGATATTGGTTAAATGACAATAAAATAAAGAGGCTTTAAGTAAATTGCATGAAGAAAGGACTTGGTAAAATAAATAAGGCTTTAAATGAAAGGGCTTCGACAGGAAAGTAAAGAAGAAAGCAAGTAAATTTCTGGAAAAGTAAATGACTTTGATTAATAAAGTTGGTGTTTCACACATACATTTCTCAACAATTCTTTCTCACACGCTGGGTACTCGAATCTATATGAGTGACTTTGTATAGAATTGTGAACACACGCGAGAAACTACACGACTACTATTATTTATACTAAAACATTCCAAGTAACCGTCGGGCAGTTACACTGCTTCGAGATGATTCCACTTGTCACGTTCTCAACGTTCTACGCTCCAGATCTTTGCACGTTTGCACTTGGTAACCGCTGGAAACCGTTTTCCCTCCAAACACTTGAATTTCAAATTGTTCCACTCTGAACCATCGAACACCTTCGTCGAGAAGCATCTTCGACGAGAAACACCTTCGACGTCGAAGGCAACCAACTTCTCCCTTGGAAGAAATCTTCTAAGTACTTTGCCATCTTTCGATGGGCATTTCGACGGACCTAACTAGTCGAAAACATCTTTCAGCTTTAATGGCTGAAATTAATGAAACAAGGGTGTCGAATTTAGGAGCCAACATCCTCATAGGTTAGGTTCTTCCTATAGATCATCTTAGAACCTAAGATCGCCTGTTAGCTAGGTTATCCCTATGATCATCTTAGAACCTGAGATCACCCGTTGGCTAAGTTCTTCTAATATATCATCTTAGAACCTAAGATCGTCCGTTGGCAAGGTTCTTCCTATTTATCATCTTAGAACCGGAGATTGGCTGTTGTTCAGGGTCTTCCAATAGATCATCTTAGAACCTGAGATCAGTCATTGGCTAGTGTGATATGGTGGCAGAACTGACTGTTTTTTGTTACTATTCGTTTTGTGTTATTTGTTCGCAAATGTATGGTAAGCAAGAGTCGCCACGTCTTTTATTTCATCCAACAAAGGAAAAGTTGAAAAGAACAAAAAAAACCTTTTTCGAGATGTTTCTGAGTACGGGGGGTAGATTATAGAAAGGGAAGGTGTTAGCACCCTTTCTATCCTTGGTTTTCCATGGGCTCTTAGGTACTTGCTCATTCTTACATTGCTTTTGTGTATTTGTGTGCTTGAAAATTTTTTGAAATTTCCTTAGTGCGGCGTTTTACTTTATGGTAACCCTTGTATCAGTCCTCAAGGGTGTGATAAAGTGTTTTGAAAACTTTAGTTGAAAAATGTTTTAAAGTGTCAGTGTGAAAAATTGTTTTTTTAAGAAAGTACTTAAGAGTTTCTACCTACTCGAAAAAGACTGTTCGTTTTCTTATTTACTTTAGACAGCGCTATCCTACTATTAAGGAGTAGGTAGCTCCATTGTTGGAGTTTGAGGGACAATAGAAAGGGACGATTATGGTCACTTAAGGAAACAGGGTGAGATCTATTAGTAATTGTCCTAAAACTCTAAGATCACTTTTTTACCGAGACAACGTCGAAAGGGTCATCGAGGGACTAGTGATCTTTCGAATTAGAGGACATCCACTAAAAATTCTCACTCTTCGAGAATAGTGACCGTTTTCCGAAGGCAACCGAAGTGGGGTAAACCCTATGAGTGAGCGTGTGCGAGTGTTTGATTTCAGTTTATTTAATCTTTGCACATTTAGGTTTTTCTACTGTTTTAAATTATGATCTTTTGCATACAATCCTATTATCAATAATCTAACAGTTTATAATGACGGAGAGGAAAAGTGCGAGAAATTTAAACCTAGCTATTACAAGGCTTTGGGGAGGAGATTACATAATCAAAAACTTGGGGAAAAACAGTAAATACAAATAGTAATAAACTTAAATTAAAAGCTATTACAAACTCGGAGCAATTACATTAATTGAAAAAAATGAATAAATAAATGCGCGCGAGAATAAATTAAACGACGAATTAAGGTTAAATTTAATTAGTGAATAAAGAAAAAATATTTTTTGGATTTTTTGAGAAAGTAATTAATTTTGAAAATTAACCTAATTTCTAATTAATTTTAATTATGAAAAAAGAATTTAAATTATCCTAGTTAACCTAATTAATTAATGAAATTAAATATTTAAAAAAAACCTAAGTCTAATGTTTTTGTGATTTTTTGATTTTAAGATTTAATAAAAAAATATTTTTAAAGAAATTAAAAATAAATAAAATAAAAAAGTTAAAGAAATTTAAAATAAAAAAATTGAGATGGGCATGATGTTTGAAGCAATTCTGGGGGGTGTATGGTTGAAGTTCTCCAGGCCCGGAATTACTGGCCCATCTGCCTTGTATGGATCCAATGTGGCTCTCATCTGAGGGTTCACCATATCTTGTTTGCTTGCTGTATGTTGGATCTGATCAGTGGATGATCCAAGGCATGAGATGTTGAGGTGTATGGTGAGCACGTTTGGAGTGGTACTACTGGATCTGCAAAGAAATTGTGATAAAAATATTATGTAGGAGGCAGGGATCGAACCCCTGACCTCCTACACGCCTGCGCCCTGAAATCCTTCCCCTTTGCCACTGAGCCAGCTTGTTATTCGTTAATAGAAACAAACAACAAATAATATAATTAATCATGAGTCAGTGTTATAAGAAAAATGCGCGAGATTTAAACTGTCCAACCAGGCTTGGTCACGCCATCGTCTTCCTCGCAGAACCGTCGTTTTAGGTATTGGACTTATACCTACGGACAAAGTCCATAGCTATAACCTGTGACATTTCCAAAATTCATCATAGGCATGATAAATCCCAACCAAGGGCATGGGTCGATTGGAAATCAACCACTGAACCTGAATATACCCTTGGTTTGGCCTAATTTAACATGTATCAAAAAGCCCTAAAACATGTTTTGAAACCCTAAGAATGGAGTTTCATGATTCTTGCGTGTAAACTCAAATTAAATCATCCAAACATATTGCAAACATGAGAATGAGAATGAATAAATGATTAATACATGTTGATAATACCAGAATTAAGGAAAAAGATTTTCAAAAACAAAGGCAAGTTGTGATTGTTCTTACGCCTGATTCTTGATGCTTTGAGGCTTGGGAATGAGTGGGATAGCTTCAGTGAATGTCCAGGAGTGTTTTTGTGTCTTTGGAATAGCTTGAATTCTCCTAGGGAAAAGAATCTGATCTTCACTTTTTTGACAAAAATTGACACTATATTCTTGCTCTTAGGGAGGAAGGCTGAGCGTGAAATCTTTTTTCCTAGGGATCACAATACTTGTGTATATGTACTGAATCAAATTAGGGCAATATAATTGGAAAGAATCAAATATATAATAGTCTTGAGTTTTGATTCCAATCTTTCCAAATTTGAATATTTTCTCTTTTTATGGAGCTTGCATGATTTTTTCTTGGCTATAGACAACTTGCATGATATATAATTCAATGCAAAACAAATCCCATTCCATTTATTTGAATTATTTTGATTTTATTTGATTTTATTTGAATTTTAAATAAATAAAATCAAAATAAATTAAATAAATAAGTGAATAAGGCATGGAGGGTCCCATAGGTCGTGGACCATGCTAGGACTGAGATTCAATCTTGAAAAGATGGGCCCATGTGGAAAAAATGCAATTTTGGGCATTCTTGTTTTTGTGCAAATTTCCAAAAAGGCCAACTTTGACAATTCATATCCTCTCAATTTTGACCTTAAGAGGGTGTTCTTTGACTTTTTAGAAAGCTTAGGATGTCCCCTAAGAAGCCTCTTTGGTTTCATCTCAATTGGATCTTCCATGTTCATGTAAGAAGCTTTGACCCAAAAGGTGTTTTTGTTGACTTTTGAAAAGGACCTATAATGTATGAATTTATATCTTTTCATGAATGCATTTATTGAACTTGAGGAATGAATATGAATTGTATAGAATTGGATTCTCTTCAAAATGAGCCTTGGATGAGAAATTTCTGATAAAGCATGAGAAAGTTATGCCTGGTCAAATATTTGGTTGACTTTTCCAATAGAAACCCTAATTTAGCAAGTTTTGAGTTTTGATGAATTAGGAGCATTCCTTGAGGAATCATGACCAAACCTTTATCAAATGATGGATATCACTTCAAAATGTTGATGTTGACCAAAAATCTTGAAGTTTGACTGTATGTGGGTCACAGTTGACTTTTGCCCTAGTAGAGTTGATTTTCAGGCATTTGAGCAGTTGACTGAGCAAACTTGTTGTGCAAGGCACGAAACTTGGCATGGATGATCTAGAGGAAATATTAGGACAATGGAGACCATTTTGGACCCTTGGAACTCAACCATCTTGATGAGGAGTGAAACCCTAGTTTGAGGCTCATTGTCTTAGGAGGAGGATTTGTCTGGTCAATTCTTAGTCAACTTGAGCAATTGAGGACCTCTAGGAGTATGTTTTGTGTGAAAATGGGAGGGAAAATTTTGGGCTACAACAGCTGCCCCTGTTTAATCTTCTTAAACCTGAGGATGTAGATTGGCTGGTCTTCCTTTCGTGATCTGAAGGTGGAAAATGATTGAACACTAGAGTGCCCAGAAATTTGCACTCGTATGAAGTGAATGTCGATTGATAATATTGGGAATGGGCTTACAGATGCCATTTGGAAGGCGACGGAGAATTGTCGGAGATGGGCTTAAAGATGCCATCCATAAAAGATATCAGTCTCATAAGAGATTCCTTTACGAGAATTTCTGTACCTGCCGTTGAGGAGGACTTCGTCGGGGAACGTTGTTTTATGTCCTGGGAAATAGAGTCTAGGAGCTTCAGTTGTCCATTACTCTACTGGGGAATTAACTCTTGATTGATGAGACAAAAGTGAGTTTTTATTTGGTCGAGTTCGGGTTTCATGGTGACTGATTGAGGATGATAAGGTTGACTGCTATCTGGTCATATCCCAGGCTTCAAAATGACTTACTGGGAAAATGTGAAATCGACCGTATCTGGTCGGGTCCAGGTTTTACAGTGTTGTAAACTGTTTTCCGAAGATAAAATAGAAGGAACCTACATAGGGCTTTCTCGGGATAAGTCCATGCAAAACTGCGTCAAGTGATTCATGAAAAGGAGCCTGGATAGTAGGGTTAGGAGAAGGAACTTGGGTAGTAGGGTTACCTCGAAATGAAAGCCTGGATAGTAGGGTTATGAGAAGGAACCTAAGAGGTAGGGTTACTTCAAAATAAGGCCTGGATAGTAGGGCTATGAGAAGGAACCTGAATAGTAGGGTTACTTCGAAATGAAAGCCTGGATAGTAGGGCTATGATAAGGAACCTGGATAGTAGGGTTACTTCGAAATGAAAGCCTAGATAGTAGAGTTATGAGAAGGAACCTGGATAGTAGGGTTATTTCAAAATGAAAGCCTGGATAGTAGGGCTATAAGAAGGAACCTGGATAGTAGGGTTACTTCGAATTGAAAGCTTGGATAGTAGGGCTATGAGAAGGAACCTGGATAGTAGGGTTACTTCGAAATGAAAGCCTGGATAGTAGGGCTATGAGAAGGAACCTGGATAGTAGGGTTACTTAGAAATGAAAGGCTGGATAGTAGGCCTATGAGAAGGAACCTGGAGAGTAGGTTAACTTCGAAATTAAATCTTGGATAGTAGTGCCATGAGAAGGAACTTGGATAGTAGGGTTACATCGAAATGAAAGCCTGGATAGTAGGGTTATGAGAAGGAACCTGGATAGTAGGGTTACTTCGAAATGAAATCCTGGATAGTAGGGCTATGAGAAGGAACCTGGATAGTAGGGTTCCTTCGAAATGAAATCATGGATAGTAGGGCTGCAAGAAGGAACCTGGATAGTAGGGTTACTTCAAAATGAAAGCATGGATAGTAGGGCTGCAAGTAGGAACCTGGATAGTAGGGTTACTTCGAAATGAAAGCCCGGATAATAGGGCTGCAAGAAGGAACCTGGATAGTAGGGTTACTTCGAAATGAAACCCTGGATAGTAGGGTTGTGAGAAGGAACCTGGATAGTAGGGTTACTTCGAAATGAAAGCCTAGATAGTAGGGTTGCGAGAAGGAACTTGGATAATAGGGTTACTTCGAAATGTAATCTTGGATAGTAGGGATGCAAGAAGGAACCTGGATAGTAGGGTTAATTCGAAATGAAAGCCTGGATAGTAGGGTTAATTCGAAATGAAAGCCTGGATAGTAGGGTTGGGAGAAGGAACCTGGATAGTAGGGTTACTCGAAATTAAAGCCTGGATAGTAGGGCTGTGAGAAGGAACCTGGATAGTAGGGTTACTTCGAAATGAAAGCTTGGATAGTAGGGTTACTTCGAAATGAAAGCCTGGATAGTAGGGTTGCAAGAAGGAACCTAGATAGTAGGGTTACATCGAAATGAAAGCCTGGATAGTAGGGTTGCGAGAAGGAACCTGGATAGTAGGGTTACTTCGAAAGAAATCCTGGATAGTAGGGCTGCAAGAAGGAACCTGAATAGTAGGGTTACTTCGAAATGAAAACCTGGATAGTAGGGTTGCCTCATTTAATCACGTAGATTAGTTGACCCGTTTGGTTTCGGGAACTGATTTTCCATTAGTTGTCTGCAGATATGACAAGTATAGCTTCATGGACTTAATCTCGGATTGTTGGAATTATTGATGATAACCATCTTTCCTGAAAAGGGTACATGGTTAATTATATGTGATGCATGAAATGCATTGTGTGATGATGTTCTCAAAATAAATGAGATTATGATGTGTGCAATATGTATGCGCATGTCATGATGTATGAAAATGAAATTCTATTGTGACATATCCGAGTCTGGGAAAATAAATCCCTGACTGCTGCTGGAGAGTACTAGAAGTTGAATTCCTGACCGTTGTAGAAAAAGTGGTTCTTCTACTTCCGCTGGGTATGATGAACGGAGATGACTATGTCGTGGATTTACCCCTTTCTATTTGTGAATATTCTGCCGGAGAGAGACTCTGCTTGAGAACAACTTTGCGGGGGAATAACTCTGTTTGAGAGAGGAGATGCTTTGCTGGAAGATTCTGCCGATTCGGAGAAATAAACTCCGCAGGGGGATGAACTTCTGTAGTTGGAGGAATAAACTATGTTGGGGATTGAGCCTCTGTATTCAGATAAGTAAACTCTGCTTGGGAGACAACTTTATGAACGGCTTGTGATTATAAAATTCGGCTGGGGAATATAGATATCAGCTCTCTGTAGGAGCCTTGCTGGGGATAGTATCTCCTATTGGGGAAGCCGGTGTCAAAGCTTTGGTTGCCTCTACTCTGTAGGGAGTGTAGATGTCATGGGGATGCATGCCGAAGATACGGTGATGACTTCACATCAAGACATTTATGCCCATGTACATGTTGAAGAAAGTACCTGTGGAGGCTTTGTGGATGGATAAGTTTCAGAATGACATCCGTCTCTAGATCATACCTGGACTGTTTGCTAGAAGATAGTCTGGACTAAGTATCAGGATGACATCCGTTTCTGGATCGTACCTTAACTGTGTCTAGAGGATGATCTGAATAAGTGTCAGGATGACATCCGTCCTTGGATCTTACCTGAACCGTTTCTAGATGAGAATCTGTTTTATTTATAATGTTTTCGTTGGGGAAGGGAAACTCTGTAATCCGCTTGGGGAATCCTGAGAAGCTTGGCGACTTCACTGGGGAGTTTTCGTTGGAGCAATAATTTGGAGATTTTGCTCTACTGAGGGTATGAGAACACTTGACATCAATAGGTTGTAAGTTGAGAATATGGTGGTGTCTTTGTAGTAGAGTGCCCCTGTCTCGATACCTGTTGTAGAAAATATCAACCGGGGATTTTATAGATGGTTTGAGTGTTATCCCAACTCTTAGAGCCCTGGGTCAATGCAGATCAGGGTAATGAACCTTCTACTGATTAGACAAGTGACAAGATGACAGGACGTAGTCTTACGCTTTAATCCCTAACATTTTTCTGGAATGTCTTTCTAGATTTTCAGTCCACCGGGATACCCTTTTTTGCTCAAACCGCCTTTTCAGGTTTTTAACTTGCCGGATGTACAGTTTTTTGTTTTTATCCCTTATTTTTGCCCGAATCCTTTTGGTTTGCTGGGATACCCTTATTTTTGCCTAGGCCAGTTAGCCTAGCGGGTCTTTTCATGCGTAGTCTTTTCTGAATATGTCCTTAGTAGTAAGTGTTGTCACACTGCCAGAAAGTGTTTGTTTGATCATACATGGTTCTTTGTTGGAATTCAAGTCGAATGCCCCAAGTGATCCAGATGGGGATTTGTCCCTGGCTATCTGGCATCTTTGAGAGATTCCTTGAATCTTGACTTGACTTCCCCAGATGATGGACAATGATCACACCGTGCCCCTTGGTTGGAAGTGTTTTTCCACTTGAGGTGATTCTGTCCACTGAGAAGATTTTTGTTCATCGCATATCCGTCATGTGAATTTCTCTGCTGTTGAACAAATAGTCATATGCAAACAATGGTATTTTAAGAATGCAAAGCTTATATGTGTCTTGAAGTTTGAAAAATCATTTTTTAATAAAACAAACAAATTTTGTAAGAGAGTGATATCAACTCGTGATTTATGGCAAACCTTACAGGAGTCAGGATACCTTTTGTAACAGTGTGCTTTTGAACTAACCCATGCTTCATCTAGGACTTTTAAGGGCTATAACGTGGCCTGGTTCACGGTTTAAGAAACAAAGGATAAAGGCTTAAATTTTATTTGTACCCAACCCGCTCTTCGTGATGTTCTTCAGTCCTATACTCAGTTAATTGTGCACTTTGGATCCCAATTGAATCTGGCATCTTGTCCTTGATGTTCCGGTGATGGTTCGGATACTGAAAGTTTATTTGAAAGAGGCAGTCATTTTTGTAATCTTTTTTTACGAGGATTTGTAGTAGCCTCTTTTTTCGTTATCCCTTCTTTTTCCTGAACTATTTCTTTTGTGATTACAGTCAGTGGGATGCCCATGTTTTTCTTAAGTCTCCTTCGTAGGTTTTGATTTAGTGGGATTTTACTTTGAGAGATAATGACTGTCGGTTTTAATTATTATGCGGAACCATCACCATCTTCTGATTTGGAAGGACGTCTTCGATTGTGTACGAAGCAGAAGATTGTGATTGAATGCGCACCTAAATTAACTGAGAAACTACCCTGCCCCATGTTATGATTTAGGGTTTTAATTTGTGTGAAAAGAAAAACTCCAACTTCTTTGGCTCAAAGGGGTTGACTAGGGATTATCTTCCTTATAACTCCACTATTTTGGATTTGAAACAACGCATGTATATCGTCAGCAAGGTCTGTTCAAAAGCGCATTGTATGGATTGTGGTATCATTTTCGTCATCCTCCCTCTAAAGGCTTACAATTGTTTAATCGAGAGTTGAATATCACAAAAAGGAAAGAAGTTTAAATATAGTGAATACAAATGAATTAATTCAAAACAGACATATGTAATGCATTGATAAAGTATCAAAGTTTGACAAGAATAAATGTTCGAACAATCAAAAGAAAATTACAAATTGAAAATTCTAATGAACGAAAAGTCCTCTTGTCAGAACTTGTCACTTCAAATGGTGGGCCTTGGAGGAATGACATAAACATTCTAGTTGAACATCTTGTGTGAACTCCAATGCTCCTTCATCAATCAGGTCTTGAATTTTGTATTTCAACCTTAGTATCATGCCCCGAGCTGTTGGAGTGGTATGCATATCTTGCATCCAGATTGTAGTTAGGGAACGAAGTCTTGCGATTCGGATGAGGTCCTATTAGCGTAATCAGATTCATCCTTAACAGGTGTTGCAAAGCTTGAGACAGAGACATGTTGAGTTTGGTAAACTTCCTTTTGGGTATATCTGGCTTACTCTGATTAACCTGTTGTTTTTTGCGAGGTTGTTGTTGGACCCGTGAGGTGGTATCAATTTGGAAAAGTCCACTCTTCACCAAACCAGCCTCTTGTCTTCTCGGAAGTTGATCAATGACTTGGTCCCCAATCTTGACTTTTTGCTTCATACGGCTGTAGCCGTCTTGATGAAGTTTCTTGATATGGCTCTCAGCTCTTCTTGTCCCCGGGCTAGGCCTTGGATAAGAGCCCTCTGTCCCAGCATTTGGGTTCTCATTGTTTCAACTTCAGCTTGTACTTGTTCTAACCGTTCTTCCTTATTGTCTTCAGGACTTTTCTTGGCCAAGTTCATGGCGAGGAGTGCTTTCAACTCTTCCTGCCCCTTGGATAGGTTTAGGAACATTTCCATGAACTGAGTTTCTTGAGTTTGGGGATCTTTGTTGTCTTGTTTGAGAGCCATTGCTGAAATAAACAGCGAGAACATGAGAGACTTGCTTTGAATCCTGCTTATGCAATGATATGTATGATATATGTATGCAATGTTTTCAAGGATCCATGGGGTAAACAAGAAATGTCAGAAGTTGAAATTTTGCAGCTTTGATTGAAGAACTTTGTATCGTTGAGAGTCCTTCTACAAGAGTCAAGCTCACCATATCAAGTGGGTCATATCCCCTGACACAAGTTGTCGTGTTTTGGTCTTTTGACGGCATTGGCTAGAGGAAAATAAATCCCCTTGCCCCTTGCCCCTTGCTAGACGTCTGAATTATCATAACCTGAATCACAAACCCTTGAGATCCTTGAAATGGTTAAGGAAATGTTATGGCCTGATGTTATGATGTGTATGTTATGCGTTAAGCGAAAATGCATGGTAAGAAACCAATTTATCGGATTTATACAAACTAGGTCCTGCAAGGAATACAAACAAAGCCCTGCAATGAGTTCAAATTGTTAGGAAAAGAAAGTAAACAAGTCACACAAGTAGCCTTAGGTTTAGGCTTGTATGGATTCACTAGGTAAGTACCCTCTTGAAGTTTAGTTGGCTCAACCTGTCTTAGAAATAGTAATTGGGTTCTAAGGATTCTCAATATCACTGATCATCCTTTATCGGGCATTGTTTCAGCTCAGGCAATCTTTTCTTGCGGCCGAAATATCCCGAAAGTCTGATATCAATGAGTGTAGCATCGAGTATCAACCAATCCTCAGCTTTATACCGAGGCCGGCTATCTCACTACTTTCTAATGGCCAAGTTTATTCAACTAAGGTTCTAAGGTCCGCTAGTGCTTCACGACACCACGCGGCGGCCCTGTATTCTCCTCGTTTCAACATGAAGGATACCGGTACTATGATATGGTGGAAGAACTGACTTTTGTTTTGCGTTTGATCGCCAATTTTGCAGATAGCAAGAGTCACCACCGACTTTTCTTTTATCCAACAAGGAAAGGCTGAAAAGAATAGGAAAGACCTTTAGAGATGTTTTCTTGAGTTCGAGGGGTAGATTATGAAAGGGGAAGGTGTTAGCACCCCTTTCATCCATGGTTTTCCATGGGCTCTTAGTTTCTTACTATATCACTTGGTTTGTTCGAAAGTTATGCTTTTGTGTTGTGAGTTTTTGAAAGTATTTTGAAAAAAATTGTCTTTGTAATGGTTCTCGTCTCTATAAGAACACGTACAAAGTGTTGTCTTTTGATAATGTTTCAAAATGAGAGTGTTGGTGTATAAAATGTTTTTTTTGTGAGCAAGAGAGCAACTAGGAGCGAATCTACCTACTCAAAAGGTCTTAGATGTTCTTTTCCTCCTCCTTTAGATGTTGCTATCTTACCATTGATTTGGTAAGAAGCCTCATAGTTGGATGTGAAGAGATGAGTGTGGGACGTTTGTATAGTCATAGAAGGCAACCTATGGGACGCTTTAGCAATGTCGCTTTAGGGACTAGATTGTTTACCGAAGGCAACATCGAGGGTCATCGAGGGACTACGATCTTTGATCGAGGGTCTTTTGCTAAAACGCCCATGTTCGAGGGACATGACTATTTTTCCGATAGGCAACAAGATGGGATTACCCTAAGGGTGCTAGTGTGCAAGTGTGTGTGATTTCATGCATTTTAGTCTTGATTAGGGTTATCTATTTGTTGATTTCATATCTTGCCATACACATCCTAATTACTAGCATTTTATATTTGGAAAAGCGTTAAATTACGAAAATATAAAAGTCCTACGCTATTACAATATTTTAGGGATGGGGGGTACATATTTCACAAATGGGGGGTTGCAAGAATTTAAATCCTATTTAACTATTACAAACATATTAAAATGTACAACGTAAGAAAGAAAAAAGACTTCGTTTAGAAAATGGTTTTTTTGTCTTAATGGATTTAAAAAGAGGAAATAAATTAGTTAGTAAAAAGAAAATATTTTCATATCTTTTTTATATTGATAAAAAGAGTATTAATATTGAAAATGATAAAAGGAAAATAAATGAAAGATAGAAACGGCGTGTTGCTGCAAGAAAAACAACAAGGATCAGAAGTTCTGAAGTCAAGCGCGTTGTGACTCAGAAAGGAACGTCAGTGGAATCATAAGTTCTGGATTAATACACTCTAAGGCCCTGCAAGAAACATCAGAGGGAAAGGAAACATAGGTTCTGGTGGTATTCAGACAGTGAGCTAAAAGTCAGAAGTTCTGTATTGTGCTAAAATAATGAGTGAACATCATAAATTCAGTGTCTTGTTAGCGTGAGAAAAATCAGAAATTATGAGTGTTAAAACAGCGAGCGGAAGCATCAGAAGTTCAGTGTGCTTAACAGTAAGAAAGCCTAGAACTTCTATGTGTTTAACGTGTAGGGAGAACTCAGAAGTTCTGTGTTGTGCTAAAACAGTGAGTGAGCATCAGAAGTTCTGTGTGTTAAAACAATGAGTGAGCATCAGAAGTTCTGATTGTTAAAACGGTAAGAAAACCAAGAAGTTATGTGTGTTTAACGTGTAGGGAGAACTCATAAGTTATGTTCTATGCTAAAATAGTGAGTGAAAAAACAGGGGTTTTGTGCCTCATTTCAACTCCTTCTTCCTATTAATCAGCACATCAGCAATTTATTCAGTATTTAACAAACAGCAAGTCAGAAAGATAAAAGCACAACAATTTATAGAAGTTCAAATCCCTAATCTGAGCCTAGCCCTAATCAAGAAATTTTGATCCACAGTTTTCCTACTTATGCAATGATATGGACAACACTAATACTGTGATATTTACATATTTTAATGATGTTCTGAATGAAAAGATTCAAAGTTAGAAAGACTTACCCTGAACCTAGAGCGTGGGCTTGGAACTTGAACTGCTGCCTTCAGATGTTCTAGAATCAGCAAGAGCAATGGAAGAGAATATGCCAAGTTCTTTGAATCAAAGGGAAAAACAAGAGTTTGGTTTTCTGTTTGGGAATTCTGGATTTTTATGAAAGTTTCACAGTTTTCTTTTCTCCCTTTTGACAATTTTCTCTCTCCAAAAGCCAGCCCCTTGAACGTGTGATGGAGCAAATTATTTATATATGGGTTTGTTGTGGTTTTGGGGGGAAAAAGAAATGGGATTCAAACCTTTTTGATATATTGTTTCATTGCATTTTAATCACAGTTTTCGTATGCTAATTTGGTGCAAATATAGGGTTTCGGAAAAATGCAGGCATGGACTAGATTAGTAGTAATTTGGAGTATTGTGGTAGCTGGTTGCAGGACTGTGCTATAATAGTGCAACAGGCTGTTCAAACAAGGTTTTGGGGTTTTGTGATGTTCTGATCAAAGAAGACCAGAATGAAACTCGAAGGGTGATGCTCTGATCGAAGCATATGTTGAAGAGTCATGTTCTGATTGAAGAACTAAGTTCTGAACCATGCTTGCAACTTCTGACTGCACTTGCGTGGAGGTTGGCTCAGAAGTTCTGAAGTATCATATTCTCTTAACACATAGAAAATTTTCTAAATGTTTAGAAATTTGTTTTTTTCCAAAGTAATTTCTAACTTCTGATTTTTTGATGAACCAATTTCATGTCATGATGAAATATAATTGTTGAAACTTGATTTTTGATCTAAAAGTCAAAATTTGACTTTTCAGTGTGCTTTTGACCATTTTGCCCTTGTGGATGATTTTCTTGAAAAGTTGTAATTCAAGACTTGAAACTTGATAGAAGCAAACCTGAGAGTCCAGGATGATCCTTTGAGAAATGATAGGGAAAATTTTGGGGTACAACAGCTGCCCCTATTCAATCTTCTTAAGCCTGAGGATGTAGATTGGTCGGTCTGCCTTTCGTGATCTGAAGGTGGAAGATGATTGAACACTAGAGTGCCCAGAAATTTGCACTCGCATGAAATAATACTGATTGGTGATATCGGGAATGGGCTTGCAGATGCCATCCCAAAAAGATCAGTTGCATAAGAGATTCCTTGGCGAGAATTCATGTACCTGCAGTTGAGGAGGACTTCACCGGGGAATTTTGATTTACGTCCTAGGAAGTAGAGTCTAGGAGCTCCGGTTGTCTATTACTCTGCTGGAGAATTAACTCTTGATTGAGGAGGTGAAGGTAGAATGCATATCTAGTTAGGGTCCAGGCTGTACATAGGCTTACTGGGGAAATGTGAAATCGACCGTATCTGGTCGGGCCCGGGCCTTACAGTGTTGTAAACTGGTGTCTGGAGATAAGGGAGAAGGAACCTGGATAGTAGGGTTACTTCGTAATGAAATCCTGGATAGTAGGGCCATGAGAAGGAACCTGGGTAGTAGAGTTACTTCGAGATGAAAGTCTGGATAGTAGGGCTATGAGAAGGAACCTGTGTAGTAGGGTTACTTCAAGATGAAATCCTGGATAGTAGGGACATGAGAAGGAACCTGGGTAGTAGGGTTACTTCGAGATAAAAGCCTGGATAGTAGGGCTATGAGAAGGAATCTGAGTAGTAGGGTTACTTCGAGATGAAAGTTTGGATAGTAGGGCTATGAGAAGGAACATGGGTAGTAGGGTTACTTTGAGATGAAAGCCTGGATAGTAGGGCCATGAGAAGGAACCTGGGTCGCAGGGTTACTTCAAAATGAAAGCATGGGTAGTAGGGCCATGAGAAGGAACATGGGTCGTAGGGTTACTTCGAATGAAAGCCTGGGTAGTAGGGCCATGAGAAGGAACCTGGGTCGTAGGGTTACTTCGAAATGAAAGCCTGGGTAGTAGGGCCATGAGAAGGAACCTGGGTCGTAGGGTTACTTCGAAATGAAAGCCTGGGTTGTAGAGCCATGAGAAGGAACCTGGGTCGTAGGGTTGCTTTAAAATGAAAGCCTGGGTAGTATAGCCATGAGAAGGAAACTGGGTTGTAGGGTTACTTCAAAATGAAAGCCTGGGTAGTAGGGCCATGAGAAGAAACCTGGGTAGTAGGGTTTCTTCAAGATGAAAGCCAGGGTAGTAGGGCTTAAAGAAGGAACGTGGGTAGTATGGTTACATCGAAATGAAAGCCTGGATAGCAGGGCTATGAGAAGGAACCGGGGTAGTAGGGTTACTTCAAGATGACATCCTGGGTAGTAGGGCTATGAAAAGGAACCTGGGTAGTAGGGTTACTTCGAGATGACAGCCTGGATAGAAGGGCTATAAGAAGGAACCGGGGTAGTAAGGTTACGTCGAGATGACAGCCTGGATAGTAGGGCTATGAGAGGGAACCTGGGTAGTAGGGTTACTTCGAGATGACAACCTGGATATTAGGGCTATGATAAGGAACCTGGGTAGTAGGGTTACTCCGCTTGATCTTGTAGATTAGTTGACCCGTTTAATTTCGGGAACTGATTTTTTTTCATTAGCTGTCTGCATATATGACATGTATAATTGTTGGTGATAATTATCTTTCCTGAAAAGACAACAGGGTTTATCATATGCGATGCATAAATGCATTGTGAGATGATGTTCTCAAAATAAATGAGATTATGTTGTACGTAATATGTGTGCGCATGTCATGATGTATGAACATGAGATGTTATTTGTGACATATCTGAGTCTAGGAAAATAAATCTCTGAATGCTGCTGGAGAATATAGCATTTCTGACTGTTGTAGAGAAATGTGGTTCTTCTACTTCTGTTGGAGATGGTGAACGGAAATGTTTGTGCCAAAGATTTTATCTTTGTTGTTTGTGAATATTCTGCCAGGGAGGGACTTTTTCGAGAATAGATCCGCGAGGGAATGACTATTGTTAAGCTCTATTAAGGATTGAGCTTCTGTATCTAGAGAAACAAACTCTGCTTGGGGAGATAATAATTCATGATGATCTGCTCGCGATCATGTAGTTCGGCCGGGGGATATAGATGTCAGGTTTCTGGATGACCCTGGCTAGGGAGATTACTTCCCATTTTGAGAGAACTGATATCAATGCTTTGATTACCTTTACTCTTTGGGGAATACAGATGTTACAAGGTCGCATGTATTGATGACTGTGCTCCAAAGCTGTCTCTGCCCTGGTACCTGCTGGACAGAGTAACTGTCGGGTTTGACATTTCTTATTTTTACCCCTGTTTCTAGAATTACGAGTAATTGTCTTTTGTTTCTTTATGTAAATATTTATGAGCAACGATCATATTTAAATGCATATGTCAAAAATAAATCATTGGACGTTCTTGCAAAACAAAACAGAAAAAGAAAAACTCAAAGTTTCTTATGAAAATGATTTTGTATTGATTTTTTGAAGTTGTCATGTAATAGGATTTTTTTTACAAGGAGGTTGACGTTCTAGTAAGAGAACACCGCCGTAAAAATAGAAGTTATACAATATTATGTAAAAAGAAAACAGCTATGTACAACAATCTCATTGGGTTCTAATTCTACTATTGTCGTTATGTCTTCGAGCGTCTCATCACTTTGCTGCTTGTCCGAAGCTGATTAGGTTGATCGATGTTGTTTGAGCTTGACAATTGATACTGAGGTCAGATTGCAGGGTGATCCAATGGGACATAGTGATACGCTTTTCATCCCTAAATTTTTCCTGGACTGCCCTTTTCGGGTTTTCAGTCCACCGGGATACCCTTTTTCACCCAAGTAGGCTTTTTAGGTTTTCGACTTGCCGGGTGTACAGATTTTTCATTTTCATCCCTTATTTTTGCCCAAACCCTTTTGGTTCACCGGGAAGCCCTTATTTTTTTCCTAGGCCAGTTGACCTAGCGGGTCTTTTATCATGCGTAGTATCTTTTCACTATGTCTGCATTGACAGGGTGAGGAAAATCGTCACCGTCCATGGTGGTCAGAATCATGGCTCCACCCGAGAAAATGTTTTTAATCACAAATGGCCCTTCGTATGTGGGAGTCCATTTTCCCCTGGGGTCACCTTGCGGCAGTATGATGCGCTTGATCACTAGATCCCCAACTTGATACTCTTGGTGTCTGACCTTCTTATTGAAAGCCTTGATCATCTGTTTTTGATACGTTTGACCATGACAGACAACAGTAAGTCTCTTCTCGTCAATCAGATTCAGTTGATCAAGTCTAGTCTGGATCTAACCCTCTTCATTCAGACCTGCATCCTTCATGATTCTCAAAGAAGGGATCTAGACCTCAATGGGTAGGACTGCCTCCATGCCATATACCATAGAGTAGAGTGTTGCCCCTGTCGACGTCCGTGCTGAGGTATGGTACCCATGCAGAGCGAATGGTAACATCTCATGCTAGTCTTTGTATGTTACTGTCATCTTCTGTATAATCTTCTTGATGTTCTTGTTAGTCGCTTCAACAACTCAATTCATCTTCAGCCGATAGGGAGAAGAGTTATGATGTTGTATCTTGAACTGCTTATAGAGTTTGGTGATCATCGTGTTATTGAGATTCGTACCATTATCAGTTATAATTCTCTCTGGCACACCATACTGATAGATCAGGTTATGCTTGATAAACCGCGCCACAACATTCTTGGTAACAGTAGCAAAAGAGGCTGCCTCAACCCACTTCATGAAGTAATCAATGGCCACTAGAATGAAATGATATCCATTGGAAGCAGTGGGCCTGATTTCTCTGATCATGTCAATGCCCCACATTGCAAAGGGCCACAGAGCTCTCAAGATGTTCAAGGGGACTGAAGGCACATGCACCTTGTCAGCATAGATTTGGCACTTATGACAAGTTCGAGAGTGTTGATAACAATCGGCTTCCATAGTGGACCAGTAATATCCTTCCCATAGGATCTTCTTAGCCATAGTATGTCCACTGGAATGGGTTTCGAAGGTACCTTCATGTAGATCCGTCATAATCCTCTATGCTTCGCTCCTTTCTACACACAGTAGTAATGTAGAGTCATGATTGCGCTTGTAGAGGATTCCATTATTGAGGAAGAACTTCGCAGCGAACCTTCTCAGAAACTTCTTATCATTGACAGATGCCCCTTTGGGATACTCTTGAGCCTTGAGATACCTTTTGACTTCGTGAAACTAGGGTTTGTCTACCACCTCTTTGATATCAATTTCACAGTAGTGTGCTGGTTCATTCAACCTCTCAATGGTAATTTGGGGAGCTTCGTTGTCCCACCTGACTTTGAACATAGAAGACATGGTAACTAGCGCGTCCTCTAACTGGTTCTCCTCTCGCGTGAAATGTTCAAGAGTTACCTCCTTAAAGTATGGGAGCAATGTCAACATGTACTCTTTGTATGGGATGAGATTCAGATGTTTTGTATCCCATTCGCCTTTGATCTGACTTATTACCAAGGAGGAATCCCCGAAAACGTCTAAGAACTTGATCCTGAGGTCAATAGTTTCTTTGAGACCCATGATGCAGGCCTCATACTCTGCCATGTTGTTAGTGCAGTTGAAACATAATCGGGCAGTGAAAGGAGTGTGACAGCCCCCAGGGGATATGATTACAGCACCGATGCCATTACCAAGTGCGTTCGAAGCTCCATCAAAGACCACAATCCATCGAGATCCTTCTTCAGGTCCTTCATCTGGTCCAGGTTCTTCATAGTCAGTTACCAGCATAATGTTCTCGTCCGGGAACTCAAAATTCATGGAATGGTAGTCATCCACGGCCTGATGAGCCAAATGATTAGCCAATACACTCCCCTTGATTGCTTTCTGGGTTGTATATTGTATACCATATTCGGTTAAGATCATCTTCCATCTCTCTATTCTTCCGGAGAGTGCGGGATTCTCGAAGATGTATTTGATTGGATCCATCTTAGATATCAATAGAGTAGGGTGGGTCAACATATATTGTCTTAGTTGGCGAGCAGCCCATGCCAAAGCGCAACAAGTTTTCTCGAGCAATGAGTATCTTGTCTCACAGTCGGTAAACTTTTTGCTAAGGTAGTATATTGCATGCTCTTTTCGACCAGACTCGTCATGCTGCCCCAGAACACACCCCATTGAATTGTCTAGCACTGTTAAGTATAATATCAAAGGTCTTCCTTCAACCGGAGGCATCAAAATTGGCGGTTCTTGAAGATATTCTTTGATCCTTTCGAAAGCAGTCTGGCATTCGTCATTCCACTTTACCACTTGATCTGTCTTCAGAAACTTGAAGATGGGCTCACAAGTAGCAGTTATATGTGAAATGAACCTGTCGATATAGTTCAAGCTTCCCAAGAAACCTCTAACTTCCTTCTCAGTACGGGGAGCCGGCATCTCTTGTATGGCCTTTACCTTTGCGGGGTCTACCTGAATACCTTTGTCACTTACGATGAAACACAGAAGCTTACCAGACCTTACCCCGAAGGTGCACTTGTTCGGATTCAACCTCAGCTTGTATGTCTTCAACCTGTCGAAGAACTTTTGTAGATGATCGAGATGTTCCTCTTTGGTTTGAGACCTGGCTATCATGTCATCAAGATAAACCTCGATCTTATGGTGAATCATTTCATGGAACAAAGCGACCATGGCTCTTTCTGATAGGTTGCCCCAGTATTCTTCAACCCAAAAGGCATCACCTTGTAACAGAAGGTGCCCCACTGTGTGATGAAGGTCGTCTTCTCCATGTCTTCATGAGTCATCTTGATCTGGTTGTAGCCAGAGAAACAATCCATGAAGGAGAATATTTTGTGTTGCGTGGTATTGTCAACCAGAACATCAATATGGGGAAGCGGGAAGTCATCCTTGGGGCTTGCCCTGTTCAGATCTCTGTAATCCACACACATCCGTACCTTTCCGTCCTTCTTAGGTACCAGAACGACGTTAGAAACCCACTGCGGATAGAAGGTGGCAGCTAAGAACCCTGCGTCGAACTGCTTCATGACCTCTGCCTTGATCTTCTCTGACATTTCAGGGTGCATATGGCGGACCTTCTGTTTAACCTGAGGAAAGTCCTCTTTAGTTGGCAGACGGTGTACCACGATGCCAGTGTCTAAACCAGGCAGGTCTTTATATGACCAGGCAAAAATCTCAACGTAGTCGCGCAACATCTGTATCAACTGCTGTTTGATCTTAACTTCCAGATTTGTGTCGATCTTGACTTCTTTTCTGTCCGTCTTTGTGCCCAAGTTTATTGTCTCAATTGGCTCTTCATGAGGTTGTATATACCTCTCTTCCTGTTGTAATAGTCTATCTAGTTCTCCAGGCACCTCACAATCGTCCTCACCTTCGTCCTCGACTCGGTTGATCGGATTTTTGAAGTCATAACTGGTAATAGTAGGATTGTTATCAATGGGATCCAGAGTGGATATGGATCTGCAGTTTGATACGTGGTTGTGTGTAAGAGCATATATGAATTGATAAAGTAAAAACAGATAAGAAAAAATAGAGAGCGCAAAAGATGTATGCAAAGAACGTTCAATGCTTCATTGATGATATATGAAATGACATATAATAACCCTCACGGATAGAACCATTTTTCCTCGGGTAAGACACAAGGCCAAAAAGTTTTAAAAATTGTTCATTACAAATTCAGAATATAAGTAAGACAATTACTGCAGAATAAAAGAAACCGGAATAAAATCTCTAGCCGTCCAGTTATTCGGTCCACCGTTGGTAGTCGGGTAGATCCAGTTGTCAATGTCAGGGTCTTCCTCACTGTCTTCAATAATGTTGACCCCACGATTGCTAATGCATAGGGGAGGTCCTCCAGCCCGAGCGTGTCGAAGAGCCCTTTGAGCCCCGGAAGTAAAGCCCAAACCAAATTTTTCAGTCTTGTGAGTAAACTCAGGGAGCAATCCCCAATTGGTACACCCACCTTCCTCAACCACTCTTCTGACTTCCTTGAGAGAAGCCATCTTTAGAGGAGGTTTGGTACTATGGGTAGTCTCGGTCGACGCCAAAATCTGGGGAACCTCTTCAAAGTTTTGACAAGGGGTCTCTATGAATTCAATGTCCATCACCACATACCTAAAGGAGTTCAGGTGGCTCACCATATACCCCTCTTCGCCATGCACAGTGATTATCTTCCCCTTCACAGGATACTTCAACATTTGATGTAGTGTAGAAGTAACAGCCCCAGCTTCATGGATCCAAGGATGATCCAACAAACAAGAGTATGATGGTCTAATGTCCATCACGTAGAAGGTGAACTTAAAAGTTTGAGATCCTACCTTGACAGGGATGTCCACCTCCCCATGCACCATTCTCTTCGACCCGTCAAAAGCCCTTACCACAATGTTACTGGGCTTTATGGTCAAGCCTTCACAATCCAACCGATCAAGAGCCTTCTTAGGCAGGACATTCAGGGAAGACCCAGTATCCACCAGTACATGAGCCATAGTGGTTCCCCTACATTCGATCGAGAAATGCAGGGCATTATTATGCTTCCTCCCTTTTGGTGTTAAGTCGCAATATGAAAAACCCAGCCCATTGTCAGCAGTCAAACTGGCTACACGGTCTTTGAATTGATCAACCGAGGTTTCTTGTGGCACATGCGCAGTCTTAAGGAATGCGATTAAAGCTTTTGCATGGGCCTCAGAACACAACAATAAAGACAACATTGATATCTTCGAAGGGTTCTGCCCCAGCTGCTCGACCATATTGTAGTCGCCCTTTTTGATTATTTTTAAGATTTCCTCTATCTCTTGCTTAGAGGTTTCTACGATAATCTTTCTAGGTGCCTCCTGTTGTACCCCAAAATTTTCCCTCTCATTTCATCATTATTTTCTCACCACAAGACCCTTGGAGCTCAAGATCAAATTAGGGTTTGCTCTGCTCAAGACTCCTCCTTGCACTGTTGACCCAAATTAGGGTTTGAGTTTGCACAAGGATGTTTTGACCTAAAGTGCCCAAAGTGACTTTCATGCTTCATGTTGGACTCACAAGTCTATCCATACCAAGTTTCAAGTCTTGATTCCAATCTTTGCCCAGTCAATTGGAAAGTTGACCTAAAAATCAGCTGTATTGGGAGAAAAGTCAACTATGGCCAATTGACAGTCAAACCTCATGATTTGTGACCCACATCAACATAATGAACTCATATGAACCATTTGGTCAAGTTTGGATCACAATTCCACAAGAAATTTGATCAGATCACCAAAAGGGCAAAATGGTCATTTTTAGGGTTTTGACTGCACAAAGGCAATTTTTGACTGTTTGACCTAAACAATGGCAAACCAAGCTCATATATGGACTCAAGGACTCAATGGAATTGTCTTGACATATTCAACAAGTTCAAAAGATCTCAAATGCACAAGATTGACAGATGAATTTTCTAGTCAACTGATCAAATTTAACTATATACTGAAAAGTCAAACTTTGACTTTTTGGTCAAAATCAAGTGCCAAGATTCATTTTTCATCAAGACATGTCCAATTATGAAACTTGTTCATCAAGAAACCCAAAATTGCAAATTAGGGTCTAGAATGAGAAAATTTCATAACTTAGAAATTTTCTAAGTTATGAAACTTCCTTATTTTTTCATAACTTTGTCCCATTTTTTCATCAAGATACAATTGGATCCAAGCAAAACTCAAAACATAAAAGTTGTAGTCCATTGCAAAATATACAACTTTTATGCACAAAGTTTCCTCAAAATAAGCTTGTAGCTCAAGTTATGATTTTTGGAATAAGGGTGCAAAACATTCTTAACTTAGAAAAAATTTGACCTATTCTAGGCAGGATTTTTGTCCAACTTCATGGCCACTTTTCACATTCTTCCACTTGGAATTTCAATTTGCATTACAAAGATGGATTGTAGTACACATTCCAAGCTTTCCAAATTGTCCAAGAACTTCTCAAACACCCTTGTGGTTAGGGAGAACCGAATTGGCAAAGTTGGGCAAAAGTCACTTTGTTCATAGCCAAATACATGTTCATAACATTGGCATTTTTCAAGTCAGCTTGCACAAGCTAGATTACAAGCCTCTAATCCTCTTCACACTCAATAATTAAATGCATATCCTTTGTGTTAGAGTGTTATTTTGTTCATTTGGACAATACACACAAAATCAATCCTTAATTAGAAAAAGTAAGTTTGCCATTTTTGAAAAGGTACACTTTATGTCAAATAACAAATCCAAGAGGCATGAGCCAGATCTTTGAGGCTAGCATTTTGTACACAAATCACTCTGATCAAGAACAAGAGGTGCAGCATGGTTTAGGTCATTGGACAGGCATGTATAGAAACTTGCATTTTCTTACTTATCTTGGAAGAAACTTTGCAAAAGGACCAGAACTTGCATCTCCTGTCAAGGCATCCAAGAAAAAACTTTGTAGACACTTTCCATACACAAAACTAAGCCTAAAGCACGACCAAACTGCCCTTGATCCCTCCTCATTCACAAAAACACAGTTTTGTTGCAAAACAGGGTACCTACTGCAGTTTGATTTGGCCAGCTCAATCCACTCGTGCGCTTTAGCTAAAACCACTTCAAACACATTCTATATCATCCATACAAACTATCCCAAGCCCTAGATATAGACTGTAACACCCCTAACCAAGTTTTCCATTTTCATTTTTCAGTTGTCCAGGTTGACTTCCATAGCTCGATTCAGAGAGATTCAAAGCAAGTTGAGCATAGAGGAAGCATCCTAGGACTTCAGGCAAGCTGTAGCAAAGTTCAAACTCCATTGAAGATACCTCCATTGTTGTACACAACTCAAGCTGAACAGGTAAAAATTTGAACTTTTATCTCTCTATCCAGGCATAGTTAGGCTTAAGTTTGTGAAGAAAGCATGTCCTACTCATAGCCCTGAAGCCATCCATGTAGTTACTTTTCATTTATATTGTGTGTGCTATGAGAATTTTGGACCTGAACATGGAAGAAAACTTAGGTCAGAAATTGGGGATGGAGAAATTCTCCCTCGTTTCTGAGTTAGAACAACTTTTTTATATGTTTGAAATTGTGACTTGATGCTCTAACATTATTGATGTTGTAAGTTTTTGTTAAAAGTCAAAGAATCAAGAGATAGCAGACGGAGAAGGAAGCGCGCGTTTTCTTGTTCAAACATGTGCTGGAGGTTGAAGACAGAGTTGACTTGGGCTGGGCCTGAGTCAACCTGCTTTTTGCACCCCTTTTTTCATTTTGCACCCCCCTGGCCCATTGTGTGATTTTTTAATCATTTTTTATTTTTTCTTTTTTATTCTGACTTATTATTTTTTGCTCAAATATTAAAAATATTAAAAATATTTTTTCACCCATTTTTTCATTTATTTGACATTTATTTATTTTATTTAGCTTATACATGTAAATAAATATATATACTTTTATTTCAAAACCCTAGAAAATAATACAAAAAATATATTTTTTTTAGTTATTATTTTTCATTTACATTTTGGAAACATTTTCTAAAAATATACTCTTTTTTTTTGTAAATAATTAATATTTCATTTTTTGTATATATTTAGTATATTTAATAAATAATATAAATACTTATACATATTTTATTAAATATTTAGGACAAAAATATGAAAATAATACATTTTTATTTTTATTAATATTTGACATCAAAAAATACTTTTTTTACAATATACTTCTCTTTTATTTGTTTTTTTGTATAAATAAATACATAAATATTGTATATAATTAGTAAATAATTACTATTTATTACAAATTAGGGTTTTGCCCTAAAAACACAAAAATACTCCAAATTGATCTTTTTCTATTTTGTTTATATTTCAAACATGAAAACTTTTACATACATAAAAAATCTCATTTTTTGTGCATAATACATTTTGCATTTATATTTGTGTAAATATTGTACATTTATTATTTGTCTATTCAATATGGATGTAATAGCCTAGATTTAAATTTCTTGTCAAATATCCCCCATTCAAACATTTGTACCCCCATCCCCATAATCATGTTGTAATAATTTAGGACTTTAAATTTCCACATTTAAAAGCTTTCTAATTATGCCATGATAGACCTAGGGTTTGTATGCAAAAATCAAATAACAAATAGCTTGACCTAATTCAAAGATAAACAAGCATGAAAATGGACAACACCAATCACACTTGCACCCTTAGGGTTACTCCACTTGTTGCCTTCAAAAATGGGCCATGCTTGCATGTTGAGTTTCTTTGGCAAAACAAAACAAATCAAATGATCATAGTCCCTCGATGACGCTTTCGAAGTTGCCTAAAAATGATCAAGTCCCTTAAAAGAAAAATTGCCAAAGACACTTGGCACTATTGCATTCATGGTCTATACGATGACCCGCGCATGTCCCGTTAACATCCTAACACAAGATTTTCCACCAAATATAATGGTGGAACAATACTGTTAAAAGGGTTAAAACATAGGAAAAATCTTTGAGTAAATTTAGGGGTAGATAACTCTTAGTTACTTGACCAAACTTGCAAAACAAAACCTTGCCTACTTTCCAAATACATTTCACAACACAATTTCGAAACAAACTTTCAAAACATTGAAAACTTTTTTAAAATAAAAATACACCTTTGTATACATTCAAACATGGATCATTACAAAGGTTGCCACAACCATGGCCTCTTTTCAAAATATCTTTCAAAACACACAAAGCACCATTTCAAACAATTGAAAATGCAAGGCAAGTGATCTAAGCAAGTAACTAAGAGCCCATGGATAATCATGGATAGAAAGGGTGCTAACACCTTCCCTTTCTATAATCTACTCCCCGAACCCAAGAAAACATCTCAAAGGTTTTTGCTGTGCTTTTTAACCTTTCCTTAGGATAAAATAAAAATTCGGTGGCGACTCTTGCTAAACCGAAACATTTGCGAAAACAAACGCAAAACCTTAAGTCAGTTCTCCCACCGTATCACAGAACTGGCGACTCTGCTGGGGATAAATTTAAAAGTGGAGTAACCTTAGGGCTTAGATCACCCTTTTGCATGACTAATTGTTTGCTTTGATTGCTTTATATTTTGGTTCTCTTATTTTGGCTTGAAATCCTACACTCGGATTTGGGGAAACATTCATAGATAGCAATACGTTGTGGAAACTGTGTGGGGTATACCGACACGGTTGAAGTAATAGCTATATTAGTGCGACATATTTGTGAGTACCGGTAACCCTTGAGTTCAATCAAGGAGAGTACGGGGCCGCTGAGTGATGTCACTAAGCACTAATGACCTAGAACCTTACTTGACCATCTTGGCCTTTTATTAGGGGTAGTGAGATGACCGGCTTTGGTACAGTCCGAAGTTGGTAGATACTCGATACTACACTCATTGAGGGTTGTTTTCTTGGAATATTTTGGTCGCTAGTTAAGTGGCTAAACCAAAACAATAAACATAGAAAACAATCCAATGATATTGAGCTCCTTAGAACCCGGTTACTATTTATAGGACAGGTTTTTTAAGCCAACTTCACTCAAGAGGGTACTTACCTATGAAACCTCATGCAAGCCTGAAACTAGGGTTTTGTGTGACTTGCTTGTACATATGTTTGTGCATACATCATGAACATCATAAAACATCATATTCATCCACTAACCATTTCAAGGGTTTGGATCTTCATTTTTGTTCTTGTTTTGTAGGTGATGGAAATTCTTCGCAGGAAAACTATCTAAGTCAACCTTGTGAGAATCCCTCCTCAACTCAAGGAGCTTACATCCAGAATTCCGGAAAGCTCTCTCTTCAGTGAAAGACATGGTAGACTGCTCAGCCTAGTCAACACCAACATTGAAGAAGACATGGTGAAAGTGTTGTTCCAGTTCTTTGACCCCCTTCACCACTGTTTCACATTCCCCGACTACCAATTGGTACCTACTTTGGAGGAATTTTCTCAACTCCTGAGAATTCCTATTCTTAATCAACTACCCTACAACGGTACGGAAAAAGAACCAAAGCCTGAAGATGTTGCTCAAGCACTACACTTGCAACCATCTGACATCAAGGGGCATTGGGAGACTAGAAGTGGTGTCAAAGGCTTCTTGGCAAAATTCTTGTTTGAGAAGGCACAAGATTGTTGGAATTCTTTGGATCTGCAAGCCTTTGAAGAAATTATGGCACTCCTCATTTATGGGTTGGTCTTGTTCCCAAATCCTGATCAACTTATAGATGTCAACGCTGTCAAGATTTTCCTATCCAGGAATCCCATACCTACATTGCTTGGGGACATCCTCCACTCATTTTACACACGAACAATGAGGAAGAGAGGTGTTCTCATGTGTTGTACTCCTCTCCTTGCAAGGTGGTTTATTTCGCACCTTCCACAATCTGTTTTGAAGAATGACCAAGGCCTAAGGTGGTCACAACGGTTGATGACCCTCACACACTCTGATGTACATTGGTGTTCTCGGTCCAGAGAAAATGTCATCATCATCGATCGTTGTGGTGAGTTTCCTAATGTTCCATTACTTGGCATTAGGGGAGGCATTACCTACAACCCTTGTCTAGCTTTGAGACAATTTGGATATGCACGGAGGGATGGCCCTCATGACATGTTGATTCCTGACCTAGTTTTTGACTTCGACAACGATGCGCAAGGACTTCTCCAAAGATTCATCAGAGCTTGGAGGATGCCTAACAAGGTAAATAGCAAGACACTGGGACACAAAAACTCCATCCCTCTTGGGCCTTATCTCAAGTGGGTAAGGACCCGAGCCCAGAGTCTTATGATGCCTTACCCTCATATTCTCCCTTTGATTAAAGAGCCCGTTAAGGAAGGAGAGGTTCCCTACACCATCCTATATCCTGACATGCCAACATCATGGGAGGAGATGCAGAAGAGTTGGATCCAACTCAAGGAGGAACGAAATACTTTTGAATCCAGTTTCTACGCTAGTGAGAAGAAGGTTTTGGAGCTTACCCGCCGACTTCATGAGGAGGAGACCCTCAACACTTACATCGCACCAAAGAGGATGCGCAACGTCTTTTTACCTTAAGAAGTTTTTGTAATATTTGGCCCATGGGGCATTTATGTACTGACAAAATTTCTTCTTATTAATATGACGTATGTTCTTTTTGTTTGCAACAAATTTGAATTTCTAAATCCTTGAATGCATTGCATGAATAAACATATCATTCATCATATGCATAAGCAGGTCTCCACACCAGGTTTCCTTATCTCTCTGCTATTTATTACAGTAAGATGGATCTCGAACAGACGGTCAAAGATCTGCAGTCACAAAACTCAAAGTTTCAACAGCTCCTAATGACCTTGGCAAAGGGTCAGGAGGATCTAAAAAGACTGCTTGGGAACAAAGAGCAAGAAAAAGTGAAAAAGAAGAAGAAAAGAGTTGGGGTAGCTACACTGGGAAGAAGGTTTGAGAATGAAGCTAGAAGAGTTCTTGAATTTCCTTCCGCATCTGAGGAGGAAACCAGTAAGGGAAAAGGAGCTGCACTACCTTCTGAGTCCGAGGCTGAAGAGGAAGAGGTTGAGGAAGATGAAGACTACTCAGAGCAGCAATACCCGCCAGCGGATGACAAATACAAAAACCTGGAGGATAGACTGGCAGCTATGGAGCTGCAAAGGGTTCCTGGGTTAGATTTTGAAGAATTGGGATTGATTGCTGGAATTGTGATCCCTCCAAAGTTTAAGGTGCCAATTTTTGCAAAGTATGATGGGCTGTCCTGCCCAAAGATGCACCTGAGATCATATGTCCGAAGAATTCAACCTCATACATCTAACAGAAATCATTGGGTACACTTCTTCCAGGATAGCCTGTCTGGTACACAGCTAGATTGGTTTTACAAGCTTGAGAGGTCAGAGGTACATAGTTGGGAGGATTTGGCAGCTTCCTTTTATCGCCAGTATCAATATAACTCTGACTTGGCGCCAACCCGTACTCAGCTACAAAGTATGGGAATGGCCTCAAGTGAGGGATTCAAGGAATACGCCCAGAAATGGCGCGACTTGGCCAGAAGAGTGTAGCCACCTCTTTCTGATAGGGAACTAGTTAATATGTTCTTGGGGACCCTATTTGGCCTGTTCTTCAACCATTTTATCGGGAGCTCTTCCGCAGGGTTTACTGAATTGATTCTGACTGGCGAACGGGTGGAAGCTGGTATTAAGAGTGGGAAGATTCAAAGGGATGCCTCTGCATCTACAACTGTTAAAAAGTCATTTCCAGCCAAGAAGGAGGCAGCTGTTGTGTACTCTCAGAAAGGATTGGGAAGAACTGAGCACCGGCCGACTGTAGGGGCCGTGATGATCCAAAATTCGTCAAATGATCAACCTCGTAACAATCAGTCTAGACCTAAACAGCAATGGGGAGAACGGCCACAACGGCAGCTCACCCGCATCAATATGACGCCCGCACAGGTTCTTCCCCATTTGTTGAAGCTAAATCTCACCAATATCAAAGAGGCGCTGAAAAATGTGAATACAACCTCTCCAGCTTGCAATCTGAATGCCAAATGTGCCTACCATTATGATAGCGCCGGACATGACACCAACAATTGTTGGGCGCTAAAGAATAAAATTCAAGACTTGATAGATGCAAAAGAGGTCGAGTTCGATGCTCCAGAGAAGCCAAATGTAATATCTGCTCCGATGCCAAAGCATGGCCATCATGTTCACGCTGTTGAAGAAGATCTGTATGTTTCTGCTGTTGATGATCTGGTAACCCCACTGTTGACAATCAAGTTAAATCTGTTGAAGGCTGGGATTTTCCCAAGATGTAAAGAAGACTGCTATTGTTGTTCCTCCCTACCAATCGACTGTCCATTACTGAAGAAAGGCATCCAAGGCCTAATGGACAGCCAACAAATTCTTTTCGAAAAGATTCCTGCTATTCCAACTCCTATCAAAGATGTTTCAATAATCACCATTTCCATTAATCTTTCCAAGGTACCTAAAAAGCCTGTTAAGATTACATCCTCTACGAAGTTTGTTCCTCTGAAAATAACCATGCCTGGGCCTGTCCCCTACATTTCTGACAAATCAATACCATAGAATTATGGTGGAGAAATCTACTACCATGGTGTTAAACAAGTTGAGATAACTGAAGAAAGCTCTGACGAAGAAGATGCCGACATTGGAAACATTGCCGGTACGAGCAAGATTACCCGAAGTGGGAGAATATTTTCTCCAGAGATTGCCCCTCCAAAGGCAATCTTTGGACCCTCAAATGCTACCAAAGTTACTCCTGCACCGATAAAACTTTCTGCAAGAACTCCGCTGGTTGAAGAAGTTGTTACTCCTGTGGTTGTCCCTCCTACTTCTGCTGATAAGGGGAAAGGGATCCAAGATGAGCTCGTCAGGACGAGGGCTCAGCCATTGGTTATCCCCGAAACCTCTAAGAAAAAAATGGAGGAGATTCTGAAAATAATTAAGAAGAGTGATTATGATGTGGTAGAGCAACTGGGGCAAACCCCCTCGAAGATCTCCATGTTAGCATTGCTGCTTTGTTCTGAGGCTCATGCCAAAGCATTGATAAGATTTCTGAAAACAGCCCATGTTCCCCAGGAAACCTCATCCGATCAATTCCAGAATTGTGTAGCCAGCCTTACCGCAGACAACGGCCTGGGTTTCTCTGATGCTGACCTGACTCCGAAAGGAAGAAAGCACAATGACGCATTGCATGTGTCAGTTGAATGTCGAGGAACTACTCTTGCCCATGTTTTGGTCGACACTGGTTCTTCTCTGAACGTGCTGCCTAAGAAAGCTCTGGACCGATTGGATTGTGAAGGCTTGGAGCTGAAACCAAGTAATATCATTGTCAGGGCCTTTGACGGGTCTAAAAGAATGGTTCATGGGGAGGTCGACATCCCTATCAAGGTAGGAACTGAAGTATTCCACTCAACTTTCTGTGTGATGGACATTCGACCGTCATACTCTTGCTTGCTAGGGAGACCATGGATACATAATGCTGGCGCGGTCACTTCCTCCCTACATCAGATGCTGAAATACCCTGTCAAAGGAAAGATTATAACTGTACACGGTGAAGAAGAGTATATGATCATTCACCTGAACTCCTTTTGATATGTGGAAGTGGAGGGCGAGTTTATTGAAACACCGTTCCAACACTTCGAGGAATTTGCTCCCGAGGTTGCTGTAGCAAATGGCAGTAACTGAGATACCCAAGCAGGTGGCCAGGATGGCATCTCTGAAAGACGCACAGGCTGCAATGAAGGAGGGAAAGAGCTCAACATGGGGTCAGTTGCCTGACTTTCCCCACAAGACAGACAAGTTTGGGTTGGGATTCACCACTGTGGGGTAAAAAGCTATGCGCCGCTCAAAAATTGAAAGGACACCCATCAAGATTTCTCCTCATGGAATCAATGCTTTGGAAGACGAAGACGAAGAGGGTAACATTGAAGATTGGATCTTCCCAACCATCGAAGGGGGACTACACAACTGGGAGGCGAAAGACTTTGTTCCTATTACTTTCATTAATCAGTAACTTATCTTTCGAATATTTCCTGTTGGTCTATAATAATTACTCTTGAACAATCTGCACACTACTTTTTCACCTCATGCCTTGCCTGGGGTATGTAGGTCCATTTGTAAGGGTTTTGATTCTCTTCATATCCATATGCCATGTTTAATGATTCATTGGACGTTTTTCATTGATAAACTGCTGTGTTCATTTTCTTTCCTTTTGCATTTTTGTTTGTTTAAGGATGGTTATCCCTTACACACACCCACACTCACAAATGCAGGTACCCATCCACTCTGGATTCTATGGGTGACCATTTTGCTATGTCCTTCAATAACTCTGAAGACTTGGTCAATCAGGCTGAGTATGAAGATGACTAAGATTGTGAAGTACCAGGAGAGCTAGCCAGACTTCTACAACAAGAAGAGAGGGCCATCTTGCCTCACGAAGAGTTGTTGGAAACTGTCAACTTAGGAACAGAGGAGGACAGGAAAGAAGTACAAGTGGGTGTCAATCTGGAACCAAGTGTCAAGGAGCGTTTGGTACAGCTGTTAAACGAATACGTTGAAATTTTCGCCTGGTCTTATGAAGACATGTCGGGTTTAGACACAGACATTGTGGTTCACCGTCTCCCTACAAGAGAGGATTGTCCACCGATCAAGCAAAAAGTCCTCCGAATGAGGCCTGACATGTCTGAGAAGATTAAAGCAGAAGTAATGAAGCAATTCAACGCTGGCTTTCTGGCTGTTACATCCTATCCATAATGGGTTGCTAACATTGTGCCAGTACCTAAAAAAGACGGCAAGGTCAGAATGTGTGTGGACTACCGGGATTTGAATAGGGCTAGTCCTAAAGATGATTTTCCGCTACCGCACATCGACATTTTGATTGATAACACAGCTCAGCACAAAGTGTTTTCCTTCATGGATGGATTCTCGGGCTACAACCAGATCAAAATGGCCCCGGAGGACATGGAGAAAACAACTTTTGTTACACAATGGGGTACCTTCTGCTACAAGGTGATGCCGTTCAGACTGAAGAACGCAGGGGCAACTTATCAACGCGCCATGGTAGCTTTTTTCCATGATATGATACATCATGAGATCGAAGTTTACGTAGATGATATGATAGCTTGATCACAAACTGAGGAGGAACACCTTGAACATCTGCAAAAGCTGTTTTCCAGGTTGAAAGAGTACAAACTCAGGCTGAATCCAAGTAAGTGTACTTTTGGAGTTAGGTCTGGTAAACTTCTAGGATTTATTGTCAACAACAAGGGCATTGAGGTCGATCCAGCAAAAGTGAAAGCGATACAAGAAATGCCTGCTCCCCGTTCTGAAAAGGAGGTTAGAGGGTTCTTGGGGCGCTTGAACTATATTGCCAGATTCATCTCTCATCTAACGTCTACCTGTGAGCCAATTTTCAAACTATTGAAGAAAGATCAGGTAGTCGAATGGAACGATGATTGCCAAGCTGATTTTGATAAGATCAAGGAGTATTTGCTAGAACCTACTATTCTGATGCCACCCGTAGAAGGAAGACCGTTGATCATGTATCTGACCGTCTTGGATAACTCAATGGGGTGTGTGTTGGGCCAGCATGACGAGTCTGGCCGAAAAGAGCATGCCATTTATTACCTTAGCAAAAAGTTTACCGACTGTGAGACTCGCTACTCACTGCTTGAGAAAACTTGCTGCGCTTTGGTATGGGCTTCTCGCCGACTAAGGCAGTATATGCTGACTCATACCACTTTGTTGATCTCCAAAATGGATCCTATCAAGTACATCTTCAAGAAGCCAGCTTTATCTAGAAGAATAGCTAGATGGCAAATGATCCTAACAGAGTATGACATCCAGTACACTACCCAAAAAGCTATAAAGGGGAGTGTACTAGCTGACCATCTAGCTCATCAAGCTATCGAAGATTATCAGTCCATGAGATTCGACTTCCCGGATGAGGACATCATGAATTTGGACAACATTAAAGGTAACGGACCGTATGACGGACCTGAAAATGGATCCCGATGGACCCTGTACTTTGATGGTGCTTCAAATGCACTTGGAAATGGCATCGGTGCGGTACTCATTTCCCCGGAAGGTTGTCACACTCCTTTCACGGCCCGACTTTGCTTCAGTTGTACCAACAACATGGCTGAATATGAAGCTTGCATTTTTGGTCTCAAGGCTGCTATAGACTTGGGGATCAAATCTTTGATCGTATTTGGGAACTCGGCTTTGGTTATCAGTCAAATCAAAGGAGAGTGGGATACCAAACATCCTAAGCTTATCGCATACAAAGAACATGTCCTAACATTGTTGCCTCATTTCGATCAAATCACCTTCGAGCATTTCCCGCGAGAAGAGAATCAGCTTGCAGATGCTTTGGCTACAATGTCTTCCATGTTTAAACTCAATTGGGATAACGAGGCTCCCCAAATCACCATCGAGCGAATGGATGAACCTACGCATTGTCATGAGATTAATACCGAAGAAGTAGTGGAACAACCTTGGTTTCACGAAATCAAAAGGTATCTCCAGACTAGAGAATATCCCGAAGGAGCTTCCGTAAATGACAAGAAGTTCCTAAGGAAATTTGCTGCCAAGTTCTTCCTGAGCAACAGCATCCTCTATAAACGCAGCCATGATTGTGTTTTACTCTGATGTGTAGACAAAGCTGAAGCATAGCTAATCATGACCGAGATACACAGCGGTACATTTGGCACCCACTTGAGCGGGCATACGATGGCTAAGAAGATTCTAAGGGCAGGCTATTACTGGTCTACCATGGAAGCAGATTGCCATCAGCATTCCCGTACTTGCCAAAAATGTCAGGTCTATGCTGACAAGATTCATATTCCTCCTATTCCTCTCAACGTTCTGACAGCTCCTTGGCCATTCGCAATGTGGGGCATTGACATGATTGGAGAGATCAAGCCCACGGCGTCCAACGGACATCGCTTCATCCTGGTTGCTATTGACTATTTCACCAAATGGGTCGAAGCAGCTTCCTTCGCCTCTGTTACAAAGAATGTGGTTTCCCGCTTCATCAAGCAAAACCTCATATGCTGGTATGGTGTCCCCGACAGGATCATCACAGACAACGATACAAATCTGAATAATACTATGATCACCGCTCTATGCGAACAGTTTAAGATTTATCATCATAATTCATCTCCCTATCGGCCGAAGATGAACGGTGTTGTTGAAGTTGCGAACAAAAACATTAAGAAGATCATTCAGAAAATGACAGTTACCTACAAGGACTGGCATGAGATGCTACCGTTTGCTCTGCATGGATACCGTACCACGGCACGAACTTCAACAGGGGCAACCCCATTTTCTTTAGTATATGGCATGGAAGCCGTCCTACCCATGGAAGTTCAGATTCCTTCTTTAAGGATCATGAAGGACGCTGGTTTTAATGAAGATGATTGGATTCAGACCCGACTTGATCAACTCAATTTGTTCAACGAGAAGCGGCTCGCTGCTGTTTTCCATGGTCAAACGTATCAAAAACGGATGATCAAGGCTTTCAACAAGAAAGTCAGACGTCAAGTATATCAAGTCGGAGATCTCGTAATCAAGCGGATTATCTTGCCGCAAAGTGATCCCAGGGGCAAATGGACTCCTACTTACGAAGGACCATTTGTGATCAAGAGCATATTTTCTGGTGGTGCAATGATTCTGACCACCATGGACGGCGACGACTTGCCGCACCCTGCGAACGCAGACATAGTCAAAAGATACTACGCATAAAGTCACCCGACAAGTCGAAAACCCAAAAGGGCGGCTTGGGCAAAAATGGGCATCCCGGTGAACCAAAAACTCGAAAGGGCGGTTACGGCCAAAATTAGGGATAAAAGCAAGAAATATTTACACCCGGCAAGTCGAAAACCCGAAAGGGCGGCTTGGGCAAAAAGGGGTTTCCCGGTGGATTGAAAACCCGAAAAGGCGATCCAGGCAAAAGTTAGGGAATTAAAGCGTATGACTATGTCTCGTCGGATCACTTTAAGAACAATCTCTTCATCAACCAGCTCCAAGCTTTTGATCAATCCAGTCATTGGCAAACGAAGCATTTGAATGGACAACATATTCAGAGTTGTGAAGGCTATGACAGAATGGGATCCCATAGAATTGTTGCACATAGCCATCTTTCTTTTGTATAAATTTTCAATTCTTTACGACAGCATCCTCTTACTAGGGTGTCTGTCTCCTTTGTACAAAGATACTCATAAAAAGTTAATACAAATACTTTTCCAAATACAGAAGTTTGCTCTTTGCTTTTCTACACTTATGTTTTATTTGAGAAACGTCCAATGTTTTGTTAAATAGGCATATGCATTTGAACATAATCATTCTCTTACAAATCAAGAAAGGTGATTGCAGACAGTTTAAGGGTACAGATAGATATCTTGATTCCCTTTCAGAAGGAATCCCTAGCGGAATTAAAATCCAAATTCCCCAAACAGAGTTAGACTTCAGGATCCTCAGCAGAAAAAGCTTTCTCAAAACTGATTTCCCCAGCCAGAGAGCCTTCTAGAACTCAATTCCCCTCGGAGTTAAATTTCAGAATCCCCAGTGGAGCCTTGAAATCTAAAAACACTATCCCCAGTTGAAGTCCAACTATCAATCTCCAGCGGAGCTAACACTTCCAACTATCAATCTCCAGCGGAGCTAACACTTCCAACTATCAATCCCCAGCAGAACCAGACTAGTGAACTTCCCCCCCCCCCCCACAGAGATGCTTCCCACCAGATTGAAGATTCTCAGTCTCACTCCTCCAGCATGAGTCTACCAGGTTCTGGACTCCCCAGTAGAAATCATCAGAATTCTCTTGCCCTACCAGTCACCAAGGAATTCCAATCCCCAACAGTGGTCCTAAGATCCCTCAACAAATGAAAATCTTGTTCCCCGAGTAGTCAGCAGTCAACAAGGATGGGTCAGCTTCAGTAATCAGAGATTCCTGCATTCCCCTGCAGCAGGCAATGATTCACTTTCCCCGGCAAAAGTCCAGATTCTATTATCTCCGGCAATCCAGTATTCATCTATCCCCCGCAAGACAGCTCATCAGCTTACATGCGCATTCATTACATTCATATCATAAACATTGATATAACATATATTGCATCATACATTTCATGCAACATAACTTTGTGTTTTAGCTAACATTTCATCCTTTTCAGGATAAGATTAAAAGGCTATCATTAACAATTGAACAGATACAGTATGGATACACCCCAGACAAGGTGGTCATTCTATTACTCATTCAGAATTTCAAGTCAGATACAGTACAGATACACCCCAGACACGGCGGTCATTCTACTGCTCATTCAGACTACAGCGATCAGATACAGACTAGATACGCTCCAGACACGGCAGCCATTCTATCTCTCATTCAGATTCACTTATCCACCTCAAGGTTCAATGCATTCCAAGCACGGATACCATTCTGACCCTTACAACAGCAGTTTGATTCTCCCCAGTGCGTTCGCCACGGAAGTCATTCTGTCATTTATTTAGATCCCATTTACAATTTCAGATACACTTCGGACACAGAAGTCATTCTATTACTCATACGGATCTCAATCCCAGTTACAGTTTCAGATACACTCCAGACACGGAAGTCATTCTGCTACTCATACAAATACCAACTTCAGATACAGTCCAGATACGCTCCAAACACGGTTGCCATTCTATCACTCATTCAGAATTTGTCCCCAGCACGCAGTTGCTCCATATAGATATTTCTCTGTTACCCAGATGCAATACAGATACACTCTAGACACGGCAGTCATTCTGATATTCATTCCATATTCAAACACAGTTACAGCTCAGATACGCCCCAGATACGGAGGCCATTTTTTTGCTCATACAAACTCAGTCTCCAGATACAGCTCAAATGCATTCCAGACACGGATACCATTTTGATCCTCATTCTTCTGACCAATCACATTGCAGTTCAACAAATATTCCAGATGGCATCTTTAAGCCCATCCCCGACAAGATTCTGTCTCCCCTCCAGATGGCATCTTTAATCCCATCTCTAAATGGCATCTTTAATCCCATTCCCGCAACCATTGTTTGGACGAGTGCAAATTTAAGGGCACTCTAGTGTCCAATCTCCTTTTACCTTCGAGACGCGAAAGGCAAACTTGCCAATCTAACTCTTCAGGTTCAAGAAGATTGAACAGGGGCAACTATTGTACCCCAAAATTTTCCCTCTCATTTAATCATTATTTTCTCACCACAAGACCCTTGGAGCTCAAGATTAAATTAGGGTTTGCTCTGCTCAAGACTCCTCCTTGCACTGTTGACCCAAATTAGGGTTTGAGTTTGCACAAGGATGTTTTGACCTAAAGTGCAAAAAGTTGCTTTCATGCTTCATGTTGGACTCACAAGTCTATCCATACCAAGTTTCAAGTCTTGATTCCAATCTTTGCCCAGTCAATTTGACAGTTGACCTAGAAATCAACTGTATTGGGAGAAAAGTCAAATGTGGCCAATTGACAGTCAAACCTCATGATTTGTGACCCACATCAACATAATGAACTCATATGAACCATTTGGTCAAGTTTGGATCACAATTCCATAAGAAATTTGATCAGATCACCAAAAGGGCAAAATGGTCATTTTTAGGGTTTTGACTGCACAAAGGCAATTTTTTACTGTTTGACCTAACCAATGGCAAACCAAGCTCATATATGGACTCAAGGACTAAATGGCATTGTCTTGACATATTCAACAAGTTCAAAAGATCTCAAATGCACAAGATTGACAGATGAATTTTCTAGTCAACTGATCAAATTTAACTGTATACTGAAAAGTCAAACTTTGACTTTTTGGTCAAAATCAAGTGCCAAGATTCATTTTTCATCAAGACATATCAAATTATGAAACTTGTTCATCAAGAAGCCCAAAATTGCAAATTAGGGTCTAGAATGAGAAAATTTCATAACTTAGAATTTTTCTAAGTTATGAAACTTCCTTATTTTTTCATAACTTTGTCCCATTTTTTCATCAAGATACAATTGGATCCAAGCAAAACTCAAAACATGAAAGTTGTAGTCCATTGCAAAATCTACGACTTTGATTCACAAAGTTTCCTCAAAAGAAGCTTGTAGCTCATGTTATGATTTTTGGAATAAGGGTGCAAAACATTCTTAACTTAGAAAAAATTTGACCTATTCTAGGCAGGATTTTTGTCCAACTTCATGGCCACTTTTCACATGCTTCCACTTGGAATTTCAATTTTCATTACAAATATGAATTGTAGTACACATTCCAAGCTTTCCAAATTGTCCAAGAACTTCTCAAACACCCTTGTGGTTAGGGAGAATCGAATTGGAAAAGTTGGACAAAAGTCACTTTGTTCATAGCCAAATACATGTTCATAACATTGGCATTTTTCAAGTCAGCTTGCACAAGCTAGATTACAGGCCTCTAATCCTATTCACACTCAATAATTAAATGCATATCCTTTGTGTTAGAGTGTTATTTTGTTCATTTGGACAATACACACAAAATCAATCCTTAATTAGAAAAAGTAAGTTTGTCATTTTTGAAAAGGTACACTTTATGTCAAATAACAAATCCAAGAGGCATGAGCCAGATCTTTGAGGCTAGAATTTTGTACACAAATCACTATGATCAAGAACAAGAGGTGCAGCATAGTTTAGGGCATTGGACAGGCCTGTATAGAAACTTGCATTTTTTACTTATCTTGGAAGAAACTTTGCAAAAGGACCAGAACTTGCATCTCCTGTCAAGGCATCCAAGAAAAAACTTTGTAGACACTTTCCATACACAAAACTAAGCCTAAAGCACGACCAAACTTCCCTTGATCCCTCCTCATTCACAAAAACACAGTTTTGTTGCAAAACAGGGTACCTGCTGCAGTTTGATTTGGCCAGCTCAATCCACTCGTGTGCTTTGGCTAAAACCACTTCAAACACATTCTATATTATCCATACAAACTATCCCAAGCCCTAGATACAGACTGTAACACCCCTAACCAAGTTTGCCATTTTCATTTTTCAGCTGTGCAGGTTGACTTCCATAGCTCGATTCAGAGAGATTCAAAGCAAGCTGAGCATAGAGGAAGCATCCTAGGACTTCAGGCAAGTTGTACCAAAGTTCAAACTCCATTGAAGATACCTCCATTGTTGTACACGACTCAAGCTGAACAGGTTAAAATTTGAACTTCTATCTCTCTATCCAGGCATAGTTAGGCTTAAGTTTGTGAAGAAAGCATGTCCTACTCATAGCCCTGAAGCCATCCATGTAGTTACTTTTCATTTATATTGTGTGTGCTATGAGAATTTTGGACCTGAACATGGAAGAAAACTTAGGTCAGAAATTGGGGATGGAGAAATTCTCCCTCGTTTCTGAGAGTTAGAACAACTTTTTTATATGTTTGAAATCGTGACTTGATGCTCTACATTATTGATGTTGTAAATTTTTGTTAAAAGTCAAAGAATCAAGAGATAGCAGATGGAGAAGGAAGCGCGCATTTTCTTGTTCAAACATGTGCTGGAGGTTGAAGACATAGTTGACTTGGACTGGGCCTGAGTCAACCTGCTTTTTGCACCCCTTTTTTCATTTTGCACCCCCCTGGCCCATTGTGTGATTTTTTAATCATTTTTGATTTTTTCTTTTTGATTCTGACTTATTATTTTTTGCTCAAATATAAAAAATATTAAAAATATTTTTTCACCCATTTTTGCATTTATTTGACATTTATTTATTTTATTTAGCTTATACATGTAAATAAATATATATACTTTTATTTCAAAACCCTAGAAAATAATACAAAAAATATATTTTTTTAGTTATTATTTTTCATTTACATTTTGGAAACATTTTCTAAAAATATACTTTTTTTTGTAAATAATTAATATTTCATTTTTTGTATATATTTAGTATATTTAATAAATAATATAAATACTTATACATATTTTATTAAATATTTAGGACAAAAATATGAAAATAATACATTTTTATTTTTATTAATATTTGACATCAAAAAATACTTTTTTTACAATATACTTCTCTTTTATTTGTTTTTTTGTATAAATAAATACATAAATATTGTATATAATTAGTAAATAATTACTATTTATTAAAAATTAGGGTTTTGCCCTAAAAACACAAAAATACTCCAAATTGATCTTTTTCTATTTTGTTTATATTTCAAACATGAAAACTTTTACATACATAAAAAATCTCATTTTTTGTGCATAATACATTTTGCATTTATATTTGTGTAAATATTGTACATTTATTATTTGTCTATTCAATATGGATGTAATAGCATAGATTTAAATTTCTTTTCAAATATCTCCCATTCAAACATTTGTACCCCCATCCCTATAATCATGTTGTAATAATTTAGGACTTTAAATTTCCGCATTTAAAAGCTTTCTAATTATGCCATGATAGACCTAGGGTTTGTATGCAAAAATCAAATAACAAATAGCTTGACCTAATTCAAAGATAAACAAGCATGAAAATGGACAACACCAATCACACTTGCACCCTTAGGGTTACTCCACTTGTTGCCTTCAAAAATGGGCCATGCTTGCATGTTGAGTTTCTTTGGCAAAACAAAACAAATCAAATGATCATAGTCCCTCGATGACGCTTTCGAAGTTGCCTAAAAATGATCAAGTCCCTTAAAAGAAAAATTGCCAAAGACACTTGGCACTATTGCATTCATGGTCTATACGATGACCCGCGCATGTCCCGTTAACATCCTAACACAAGATTGTCCACCAAATACAATGGTGGAACAATACTGTTAAAAGGGTTAAAACATAGAAAAAATCTTTGAGTAAATTTAGGGGTAGACAACTCTTAGTTACTTGACCAAACTTGCAAAACAAAACCTTTCCTACTTTCCAAATACACTTCACAACACAATTTCGAAACAAACTTTCAAAACATTGAAAACTTTTTTAAAAGACAAATACACCTTTGTATACATTCAAACATGGATCATTACAAAGGTTGCCACAACCATGGCCTCTTTTCAAAATATCTTTCAAAACACACACAAAGCACCATTTCAAACAATTGAAAATGCAAGGCAAGTGATCTAAGCAAGTAACTAAGAGCCCATGGATAACCATGGATAGAAAGGGTGCTAACACCTTCCCTTTCTACAATCTACTCCCTGAACCCAAGAAAACATCTCAAAGGTTTTTGCTGTGCTTTTTAACCTTTCCTTAGGATAAAATAAAAAGTCGGTGGCGACTCTTGCTAAACCGAAACATTTGCGAAAACAAATGCAAAACCTTAAGTCAGTTCTCCCACCGTATCACACCTCCGTCCGGGCAGGCTCACTTATAGCTTCTTTGCCTCGAGTCCCAGATGACTCTACGGCAGGAGTAACAATTGGAGTAAGAACAGGAGTAGCAACGAAAGTACTGGTAGGAACAGCAGATGAAATAACAATAGGCTTAGTGACAGTCTTTGGGGAGATCTTAGGAGAGAAAACCCTTCCACTTCTAGTAATCCTACTGGTCCCGACAATGTTACTGACATCGATATCATCCTCTTCATTCTCCAGGTCTTATTTAACGCCATGATAGTATATATAGGCGCCATAATGCCAAGGGATAACTTTGTCCGAGGTGTACGGGACAGGACCAGGACATGTGATTATTAACGGAGCAACTCTCTGAGCGGGTGTAATCCTAACAGGTCTTCTTGAGGAGGCCTTGGAAGGATTGGCGAAAATCATTATAATATCAACATCTTCGAACGGAACAGCAGGAGTAAAAGTTTTCTCGAACAAAATTTATCTGTTGTCCATCAGGCGCTGGACACATGTCTTTAGCAGATAGCAACTAGAATGCAGAGATGAACACATGTGGAAAACTTCACCACAACCCAGAAATGAACCGGCCAGCAACAAATTCTTCTTTACAGTTATAAGGGGAGTAGAAACTTCATCAACTGAGGTCACAAACAGATCGGCATCAACGACGTTAACTCCACGGTTGTTCTTAGGCATGGGAGCAGTTATGACATTGGGCTTCTCCGGAGCGTCGAACTCAATCTCCTTGGCTTCAATCAGATCTTGTATTTTGTTTTTTAGAGCCCATCAGTCATTCGTATCGTGAACAGGACTCTCAGAATGCTAGGAACACCGAGCATTCGGATTGTACCGAGGAGACATGGTATTAGGATTCTTGGGAGCCTCCTTCAAGGTTGCCAAATTGGATCTCAGCAGATGGGGTAGAACCTCTGTTAATGTCATGTTAATCCGCTCGAACTACCTTTGTGGTCTTTCCAACCTTTGCTAATTGTTGCGTTGTGGGAAGCCGCAGGCATAGGCATCATTACAGCACTTACCGTTGGACGGTATTCCGTTTTTCTCTGACCTCTCAGACTATAAACACCACTGGCCTCCTTCTTACTAGTGAAGGGCCTCTTTACTGAACTCGAAGAGGTGTCTTTCTGTATTTTACCGCTTCGGATCCCAGCTTCTACCTTTTCTCCAGTTAATATTAGCTCAGTGAAACCAGTTGACGAGCTACCGATCAAATGGTTGAAGAATGGACCAGACAACTTCCCAAGAAACATGTCAACCAACTCCCTGTCAGATAAAGGGGGTTGAACAGTCCCAGCCAAGTCTCTCCACTTCTGCGCATAGTCCTTAAATCCTTCAGCTGCACCCATGGACATACTCTGGAGTTGAGTACGAGTAGGGGACAGGTCGGCATTGTATTGATACTGCTTGTAAAAAGCAGCAGCCAAATCCTCCCAGTTTCAGACATTGGTTCCCTCAAATTGGTAGAACCATTCGAGCTGAGTCCCTGACATGCTGTCTTGAAAGAAGTGAACCCACAAGTTTCTATCAGCGATGTGGGGCTAGATCTTCCTTACATAGGAACGGAGTGAAGCTTTGGGCAAGACATCCCATCATACTTTGTGAAAATTGGAGCCTTAAATTTCTGCGGGATGACCACTCCCGACACCAATCCCAGTTCTTCGAAGTCTAACCCATGTATTCTATGGACTTCCATGGCGCTCAACCGATCCTCTAACTGCTTGTATCTATCCTCAATGGGAGGATATTGCTCATCATTGTAGTCGGTATCATTGTCAGAAACTTCAGGAATGGGGTCATCTTCCCTTGTCTGCCTCTCTTGATTCTCCCCTTCTTTGGACGAGGAGATCAGATTGACTGATTGCTTTAGCGGCCCCCTGAATCTTCTGCCCATATTAAGGATACCAGCGGGTTTCTTCTTCTTCTTCTTCTTCTTTTCTTTCAGGATGAGGGCCTTCAGATCCTCCTGCCCTTTTGCCAGAGTTATGAACATCTGTTGAAATTGGGCATTTTGTGTCTGAAGATCTTTGATGCTTTGTTCAGAAGACATTTATGCTGAAATAAACAGCGAAGGAGATGAGAAACCCGTAATGGTACCTGCTTATGCAATTCTATGGATGATATGCGTATGCAATGATTTCAAGGATTCTTAAAAGCTCAAATTTGCTTAACCAAAAAAGAAACACATGTTAATTGTACTTAATGAGTTTCATTTGTTACAAAGAATGCCTTTTAGGCTTATAGTTTAAACAAAACAAAACTCAAAGCAAAAAGAAACTAGGTCTCCCAGGAGCGCATCCTCTTTGGTGCAATGTAGGCGTTTATGTTCCTTTCTTCATGAAGTATCCTAGTGAGCTCCAAGACCTTCTTCTCACTGGAATAGAACTGAGCTTCAAACGTGTCACACTCCTCTTTAAGTTGAACCCAAGACTTCTGTCACTCCTCTTGATCAGTTGGCATGTTAGGATGATGAACAAGGGAAGTAGTATCTCCTTCAGCAACTAGTTCCATAATTAGTGGTAGGATAGCAGGGTAAGGCATCATAAGACTTTGAGCGCGGGCTCGTACACATCAGAGATAGGGCTCAATAGGGATGGAATTCTTGTGCCCTGGTGTCTTGCTATCAATTTTATGTACCATGCCCCAAGCTTTTATGAACCTTTCGCGGTAACCCTAAGTATCATTCTCATAGTTGAAGGCGATTCCTTGGATAAGCTTATCGTGAGGACCATCTCTTCTCGCATAACAAAACTGACGCAGTGCCAAACAAGGGTTGTAAGTGATTCCTCCCATAATGCCTAAGAGAGGGACATTAGCAAATTCACCATAGCGATCGATGATGGTAATATATTCCAAGAACCGTGAACACCAATGAATGTTTGAATGCTTAAGGGACATCATCCTACGAGACCATTTCAAACCCTGCTCGTTCTTCAAAACAGTCCTGGGAAGGTGCGAAATAAACCACCTAGCCAATAGAGGAGTGCAACATAGGAGGGTCCCTCTTCTCTTTAGAGTGCGAGCATGCAGAGAGTGTAGAATATCCCCGAGTAATGTAGGCAATGAATTATGAGACAGAAAGACCTTAATGGTGCTCACATCTACGAGTTGATCCTCATGATGGAAAAGTACCATCCCGTAAACAAGAAGTGCCAGCACCTCTTCGAAAGCGTGTAAATCTAAAGCATCCCAAAAATGGTAAGCCTTCTCGAATAGAAATTTAACCGGGATTCCTTGGACATTTCCTCTAGTTTCCCAATTTGTCACGACATCAGATCGTTGTAAGGACAGAGCTCGAGCAATCTCTTCGGGCTTTGGTCATTCTTTTGTACTGTTGAAAGGTGACTGATCAAGAATAGGTACCGCCAACAATCGAGAAAATTTCTTTATAATAGGCACTAGCTAGTAATCCGGGAAGGTGAAGCAGTGGTGTAAAGGGTCAAAGAACTAAAATAACACTTTTAACAATTCTTCATCAGGTTTTGAAGTGACCAAGTTGAGCAACCGATCGTGTTTTTCAATGAAGGGAGAGCTTTCAGGGATCCTTAATGCCAAATCCTTTAGTTGGAGAGGCGCTTTCACAAGGTTAATCTGGATAGTGTTCCTGCAGGCGGGTGCCATGTCCTACAAAACAAAGCAAAGATGAGCCCTAGAGAATCCTTGAAATGGTTAGTATGACATGCCATGCTTATGACGTCATGATTATGCTATAAAAAATCACATGTATAGAAAGCAACAAAAAAGTCACACCAAGTCCTTGGGTTTAAGGCCTGCATTAGTTTTAAGGTCATACCCTCTTGAAGTTGGGTTGGTTCAACCTGTCCTATAAATAGTAACTGGGTTCTAAGGGATCTCAATATCACCGATCTTTCCCCCAAGCTTCATTCAATAGGCGATTGACTCGCAACCAAACAAAACTCAAGAGTCAAATCTCAATGAGTGTAGCAACGAGTATCTGTTGACCTTGGGAATACACCAAAGTCGGCCATCTCGCTACGTCCTACTGGCCAAGTTGTGCAATTTAAAGGTTCTAAGGTCAGTTGATGCTTTATGACACCACGCGGCGGCCCCATACTCTCCTTGATTAACTCAAGGGTTACCGGTACCAACCAAAGTTCCACATTAACGTAGCTACTGCTTCAACCGTGTCGGTATGCCCTACACAGTTCCCTCACAGTTTATTGCTACTTACCTAAAAGGTGTCCCCAAATCCGGGTGTAGGATTTTTAACATTAACCCAAACAGGGAACCGAAATGTAAAGCATACAAGTCAAACAATGAAAGCAAGTAGATGTGATCTAACCCTAAGGTAACCCCACTTTTTTAGAATAGTCCCCATCATAGTCGCCAGTTTTGTGATACGGTGGGAGAACTGAATTTTGTTTTACGTTAAATCGCAAATGTAGCGGATAGCAAGAGTCGCCACCGACTTTTCTTTTATCCAACAAGGAAAGGTTGAAAAGAACAGGAAAGACCTTTAGAGATGTTTTCTTGAGTTCGGGGGGTAGATTATGAAAGGGGAAGGTGTTAGCACCCCTTTCATCCATGGTTTTCCATGGGCTCTTAGTTTCTTGCTAGATCACTTGCTTTGTTCGAAAGTTATGCTTTTGTGTGTGAGTTTTTGAAATTATTTTGAAAAAAAACGTCTTTCTAATGGTTCTCGTCTCTATAAGAACACGTACAAAGTGTTGTCTTTTGAAAATGTTTCAAAATGTGAGTCTTGTTGTATATAATGTTATTGTTGTGAGCAAGCGAGCAACTAGGAGCGAATCTACCTACTCAAAAGGTCTTAGATGTTCTTTTCCTCCTCCTTTAGATGTTGCTATCTTACCATTGATTTGGTAATAAGCCTCATCGTTGGATGTGAAGGGACGAGTGTGGGACGTTTGTATAGTCATAGAAGGAAACCTATGGGAAACTTTAGCAATGTCGTTTTAGGGACTAGATCATTTACCGAAGGCAACATCGAGGGTCATTGAGGGACTACGATCTTTTATCGAGGGTCTTTTGCTAAAACGCTCATGTTCGAGGGACATGACTATTTTTCCGATAGGAAACAAGGTGGGATTACCCTAAAGGTGCTAGTGTGCAAGTGTCTTTGATTGCTTACATTTTAGTCTTGATTAGGGTTATCTATTTGTTGATTTCGTATCTTGCCATACACATCCTAATTATTAGCATTTTATATTTGGAAAAGCGTTAAATTGTAGAAATTTAAAAGTCCTACGCTATTATAATATTTTAGGGATGGGGGGTAAATATTTCACAAATTGGGGGTTACAAGAATTTAAATCCTATTTAACTATTACAAACATATTAAAATGTACAACGTAAGAAAGAAAAAGGACTTTGGTTAGAAAATGGTTTTTTGTCTTAATGGATTTAAAAAGAGGAAATAAATTAGTTAGTAAAAAGAAAATATTTTCATATCTTTTTTATATTGATAAAAAGAGTATTAATATTGAAAATGATAAAAGGAAAATAAATGAAAGATAGAAACGGCGTTCTGCTGCAAGCAAAACAACAAGGATCAGAAGTTCTGAAGTCAGACGCGTTGTGACTCAGAAAGGAACATCAGTGGAATCAGATGTTCGGGATTGATACACTCTAAGGCCATGCAAGAAAAGTCAGAGGGAAAGGAAACAGAGGTTCTGGGTGGTATTCAGACAGTGAGCCAAAAGTCAAAAGTTCTGTATTGTGCTAAAATAGTGAGTGAACATTAGAAATCCAGTGTGTTATCAACGTGTGAAAAATCAGAATTTATGAGTGTTAAAACAGCGAGCGGAAGCATCAGAAGTTCAATGTGCTTAACAGTAAGAAAGCCTAGAAGTTCTGTATGTTTAACGTGTAGGGAGAACTCAGAAGTTCTGTGCTGTGCTAAAATAATGAGTGAGCATCAGAAGTTCTGTGTGTTAAAACAGTGAGTGAGCTTCAGAAGTTCTGTGTGTTAAAACAGTAAGAAAGCCTACAAGTTATGTGTGTTTAACGTGTAGGGAGAACTCAGAAGTTCTATGCTATGCTAAAACAGTGAGTGAAAAAATAGGGGTTATGTGCCACATTTCAACTCCTTCATATTAATCGGCACATCAATAATTTATTCAGTATTTAACAAACAGCAAGTCAGAAAGATAAAAGCACAACAATTTATAGAAGTTAAAATCCCTAATCTGAGCCTAGCCCTAATCAAGAAGTTCTGATCCACAGTTTTCCTACTTATGAAATGATATGGACAACACTAATACTGTGATATTTACATATTTTAATGATGTTCTGAATGAAAAGATGCAAAGTTAGAAAGACTTGCCCTGAACCTAGTGTGTGGGCTTGGAACTTGAACTACTGCCTTCAGATGTTCTGGAATCAGCAAGAGCAATGGAAGAGAATATGCCAAGTTCTTTGACTCAAAGGGAAAAACAAGAGTTTGGTTTTCTGTTTGGGAATTCTTGATTTTTACGAAGGTTTCACAGTTTTCTTTTCTCCCTTTTGACAATTTTCTCTCTCCAAAAGCCAGCCCCTTGAACGTGTGATGGAGAAAATTATTTATAGATGGGTTTGCTGTGGTTTTGGGGGGAAAACAAATGGGATTCAAACCTTTTTGGTATACTGTTTCATTGCTTTTTAATCACAGTTTTCGCATGCTAATTTGGTGCAAATATAGGGTTTGGGAAAAATGCAGGCGTGGACTAGATCAGCAACAATTTGGAGTGTTGTGGAAGCTGGTTGCAGGACTGTGCTATAGCAGTGCAGCAGGCTATTCAAACAAGGTTTTGGGGTTTTGTAATGTTCTGATCGAAGAAGACCAGAATGAAACTCGAAGGGTGATGCTCTTATCGAAGCATATGCTGAAGAGTCATGTTCTGATTGAAGAACTATGTTCTGAACCATGCTTGCAACTTCTGGCTGCACTTGCGTGGAGGCTGGCTCAGAAGTTCTTAAGTATCATATTCTCTTAACACTTAGAAAATTTTCTAAATGTTTAGAAATTTGATTTTTTTCAAAGTAATTTCTGACTTCTGATTTTTTGTTGAACCAATTTCATGTCTTGACGAAATATAATTGTTGAAACTAGATTTTTGATCTAAAAGTCAAAGTTGTACTTTTCAGTGTGCTTTTGACCATTTTGCCCTTGTGGATGATTTTCTTGAAAAGTTGTAATTCAAGACTTGAAACTTGATAGAAGCAAACCTGAGAGTCCAGGATGATCCTTTAAGAAATGAGAGGGCAAATTTTGGGGTACAACAGGTACCAACCAAAGTGTCACACCAACACAGCCATCGTTTAAACCATATCGGTCTACGCCTTACAGTCTCCACGATCTATTGTTGTTTACCTAAAAAGTGTCCCCAGATCCGGGTGTAGGACCTTCAATAATACCCAAGCAAAAACCCTTAAAGATAAAGCAGGCAAAACAAACAAGAAAGCAATTTAAAAATGATTTAGATCCTAAGGTAAACCCCACTTTATTTATAATTCCCCGGCAGAGTCTACAGTTACGTGATACGATGGCAGAACTGACTGTTTTTTGTTACTACTGGTTTTGCGTTTTTTGTTCGTAAATGTACGGTAAGCAAGAGTCGCCACCGTCTTTTATTTCATCCAACAAAGGAAAAGGGAAAAAGAACATAAAAAACCTTTTTCGAGATGTTTCTTAGTATGGGGGGGGGGGGGGGGGTAGATCATAGAAAGGGAAGGTGTTAGCACCCTTTTTATCCGTGGTTTTCCACGGGCTCTTAGGTACTTGCTCATTCTTAAATTTCTTTTATGTATTTGTATGCATGAAAAAGTTTTGAAATTTCCTAAGTGCGGTGTTTCACTTTATGGTAACCCTTGTATTAGTCCTCGAGGGTGTGATAAAGTGTTTTGAAAACTTTAGTTGAAAAATGTTTGAAAGCGTCAGTGTGAAAAATTGTTGTTTTTAGCAAGTACTTAAGAGTTTCTACCTACTCGAAAAATATTGTTCGTTTTCTTATTTCCTTTAGATAGCGCTATCCTACTATTAAGGAGTAGGTAGCTCCATCGTTGGAGTTTGAGGGACAATTGAAAGGGACGATTATGGTCTGTTAAGGAAACAGGGCGAGATCTCTTAGTAATTGTCCTAAAACTCTAAGATTAATTTTTTACCAAGGCAACATCGAAAGGTCATCGAGGGACTAGTGATCTTTCGAAATAGAGGACAGCCACTAAAAATTCTCATGCTTCGAGAATAATGATCGTTTTCCGAAGGCAACCGAAGTGGGGAAAACCCTAGGAGTGAGCGTGTGCGAGTGTTTGATTTCAGTTTATTTAATATTTGCACATTTAGGGTTTTCTACTGTTTTAAATTATGATCTTTTGCATACAATCCTATTATCAATCATCTAACAGTTTATAATGACGGAAAAGAAAAGTGCGAGAAATTTAAACCTAGCTATTACAAGGCTTTGGGAAGGGGATTACATAATCAAAAACATGGGGAAAAACAGTAAACGCAAATAGTAATAAACCTAAATTAAAAGCTATTACAAACTCCAAGGAATTACATTAATTGAAAAAAATTAATAAATAAATGCGCGCGAGAATAAATTAAACGAGGAATTAAAGTTAAATTTAATCAGTGAATAAAGAAAAAATAATTTTTTGGATTTTTTGAGAAAGTAATTAATTTTGCAAATTAACCTAATTTCTAATTAATTTTAATTATGAAAAAAGGAATTTAAATTATCCTAATTAACCTAATTAATTAATGAAATTAAATATTTTAAAAAAACATAATTCTAATGTTTTTTGTGATTTTGTGATTTTAAGATTTAATTAAAAAAGATTTTTAAAGAAATTAAAAATAAATAAAATAAAAAAAGTTAAAGAAATTTAAAACAAAAAAAATTGAGATAGAAATGATATTGGAAACAATTCTAGGGGGTGTATGGCTGAAATTCTCCAGGCCCAGAATAGCTGGCCCATCTGCTTTACGCTGGATCCAGTGTGGCTCTCATCTGAGGGTTCACCATACGTTGTTTGCTTGCTGTATGTTGGATCTGATCAGTGGATGATCCAAGGCATGAGATGTTGAGGTGTATGGTGAGCACGTTTGGAGTGGTACTACTGGATTTGCAAATAAATTGTGAGAAAAATATTATGTGGGATGCAGGGATCGAACCCCTGACCTCCTACACGTGCGCACCATGAAATCCTTCCCCTTTGCCACTGAGCCAGCTTGCTATTCGTTAATAGAAACAAACAACAAATAATATAATTAATCATGAGTCAGTGTTATAAGAAAAACGCGCGATATTTAAATTGTCCAACCAGGCTTGGACACACCATTGTCTTCCTTGCAGAATCGTCGTTTTAGGTATTTGACTTATACCTACGGAAAAAGTCCATAGCTATAACCTGTGACATTTCCAAAATGCAGCATAGGCATCATAAATCCCAACCAAGGGCACGGGTCTATTGAAAATCAACCACTGAACCTGAATATACCCTTGGTTTGGCCTAATTTAACCTGTATCAAAAAGTCCTAAAACATGTTTTGAAACCCTAAGAATGGCGTTTCATGATTCCTGCGTGTAAACTAAAATCAAATCATCCAAACATATTGCAAACATGATAATGAGCATGAATAAATGATTAAAACATGTTGATAATGCCAGAATTAAGGAAAACGATTTTCAAAAACAAAGGCAAGTCGTGAATGTTCTTACGCCTGATTCTTGATGCTTTAAGGCTTGGGAAATGAGTGGGATAGCTTCTGTGAATGTCCATGATTATTGTTGAGTCTTTGGAATTTCTTGAATTCCCCTGTGGAGAAGAATCCGATATGCACTTTTTTGACAAAAATCGACACTTTGTTCTTGCTCTTAGGGAGGCAGGTTGCACGTGAAATCTTTTTTCCTAGGGTTCACAATACTTGTGTATATGTAGTGAATTAAATTAGGGAAATATAATTGGAAACAATCAAAGATATAATGGTCTTGAATTTTAATTCCAATCTTTCCAAATTTGAATATTTTCTCTTGTTTTGGAGCGTCCACGATTTTGTCTTGGCTATAGACATCTTGCATGATCTATAATTCAATGCAAAACAAATCTCATTCCATTGATTTGATTTATTTTGATTTTATTTGATTTTATTTGATTTTATTTGATTTTATTTGAATTTTAAATAAATAAAATCAAAATAAATTAAATAAATAAGTGAATAAGGCATGGAGGGTCCCATAGGTCGTGGACCATGCTAGGACTGAGATTCAATCTTGAAAAGATGGGCCCATGTGGAAAAATGCAATTTTGGCATTGTTGACTTTGTGCAAACTTCCAAAAATTACCAACTTTGAGTTTTGATGAATTAGGATAATTCCTTGAGGAATCATGATCAAACCTTGATCAAATGATGGATATCACTGCAAAATTTTGATCTTGACCAAAAATCTTGAAGTTTGACTACATGTGGGTCACAGTTGACTTTTGCCCTAGTACAATTGATTTTCAGGCATTTGAGCAGTTGATTTAGCAAACTTGTTGTGCAAGGCATGAAACTTGGCATGGATGATCTAGAGAACATATTAGGACAATGGAGACCCTTTGGGACCCCTGGAACTCAACCATCTTGATGAGGATTGAAACCCTCGTTTGAGGCTCATTGTCTTAGAAGGAGGATTTGTTTGGTCAATCCTAAGTTAACTTGAGCAATTGAGGACCTCTAGGAGTATGTTTTGTGTGAAAATGGGAGGGAAAATTTTGGAGTACAACATCTATGTTCTTCCAACAAATCATCTTAGAACCTGAGATCGCCCATTAGCTAGGTTCTTCCATTAGATCATCTTAGAACCTAAGATCACCCGTTGGCTAGGTTCTTCCTATAGATCATCTTAGAACCTCAGATCGCCTGTTGGCTAGGTTCTTCCTATATATCATTTTATAACATGAGATCGCCCATTGGCTAGGTTCTCCATATGATCATCTTAGAGCCTGAGATCTCTAGTTGGCTAGGTTCTTCCTATAGATCATCTTAGAACCTAAGATAGCCTGTTGGCTAGGTACTTCCTATAGATCATCTTAGAACCTGAGATGGCCTGTTCGCTAGTTACTTCCTATAGGTCATCTTAGAAACTGAGATCGCCTATAGCCTAGGTTCTTCCTATAGATCATCTTAGAACCTGAGGTCGTATGTTGGCTAGGTTCTCCCTATGATCATCTTACAACCTGAGATCGCCCATTGTCTAGGTTCTTCCTATAGATTATCTTAAAACCTAAGATCTCCCATAGGCTAGGTTCTTCGTATAGATCATCTTAGAACCTGAGATCGCCTGTTGGCTAGGTTCTCCCTATGATCATCTTAGAACTTGAGATTGCTCGTTGGCTAGGTTCTTCCAATAGATCATCTTAGAACCTGAGATTTCTCGTTGGCTAGGTTCTTCCTATAGATCATCTTAGAACTTGAGATTGCTCGTTGGCTAGGTACTTCCTATAGATCATCTTAGAACTTAAGATCACCCGTTGGCTAGGTTTTTTCTATAGACCATCTTAGAACCTGACATTTCCAGTACACTAGGTTCTTCCTATAGATCGTCATAGAACCTAAGATCGCCCGTTGGCTAGGTTCTCCCTCTGATCATCTTAGAACTTGAGATCTCCCGTTGGCTAGGTTCTTCCAATAGATCATCTTAGAACCTGAGGTTATCCAGTTGCTAGGTTCTTCCTATAGATTATCTTAGAACCTGAGATTGCCCATTAGCTAGGTTCTTCCTATAGATCATCTTAGAACCTGAGATCGCCTGTTGGCTTGGGTCTTCCAATAGATCATCTTAGACCCTGAGATCGCCTGTTGGCTAGGTTCTTCCAATAGATCATCTTAGAACCTGAGATCGCCCGTTGGCTAGGTTCTTTCTATAGATCATCTTAGAACCTGAGATCGTCTGTTGGCTAGGTTCTTACTATAGATCATCTTAGAACCTGAGATCACCTGTTGGCTAGGTTCTTCCTATAAATCATCTTAGAACATAAGATCTCCTGTAGGCTAGGTTCTTCCTACTGATCATCATAGAACCTGAGATCGCCCATTGGCAAGGTTCTCCCTATGATCATTTTTTATCCCGAGATTGCTCGTTGGTAAGGATCTTCCAATAGATAATCTTAGAACCCGAGGTCGCCCGTTGGCTAGGTTCTTCCTATAGATCATCTTAGACCTTGAGATTTCCCGTTGGCTAGGTTCTTCCTATAGATCATCTTAGAACTTGAGATCATCCATTGGCTAGGTTCTTCCTATAGATCATCTTAGAACTTGAGATTTCCCGTAGGCTAGGTTCTTCCTTTAGATCATCTTAGAACCTAAGATCTCCTGTTGGCTAGGTTCTCCCTATGATCATCTTACAACTTGAGTTCGCCCATTGGCTAGGTTCTTCCTATATATCATCTTAGAACCTAAGATCTCTTGTAGGCTATGTTCTTCCTATAGATCATCTTAGAATCTGATATCGCCCGTTGGCTAAGTTCTCCCTATGATCATCTTAGAACCTGAGATCGCTCGTTGGCTGGGTCTTCCAATAGATCATCTTAGAACCAGAGATTGGCCGTTGGCTAGGTTCTTCCTATATATCATCTTAGAACCCGAGATTGCCCGTTGGCTAGGTTCTTCCAATATATCATCTTAGAACTTGAGATCACCTGTTGGTTAGGTTCTTCCTATAGATCATCTTAGAACTTAAGATCACCCGTTGGCTAGGTTCTTCCTATAGATCATAATAGAACCTGAGATCGGCCATAGGCTAGGTTCTTCCTATAGATCATCTTAGAACCTAAGATCTCTCGTTGGCTAGGTTATCCCTATGATCATCTTAGAACCTAAGATCCCCCATTGGCTAAGTTCTTCCAGTAGATCATCTTAGAACCCAAGATCGTCTGTTGGCAAGTGTGACACGGTGGGAGAACTGACTTGAGGTGTTTTCATTTTGATCGCATTTGTGCAGATAGCAAGAGTCACCATCGAATTTTCTTTTATCCAAAAGGAAAGGTAAAAAAGCACAGGAAAGACCTTTCGAGATTATTTCTCAGGTTCGGGGGGTAGATTATGAAAAGGGAAGGTATTAGCCCCCTTTTCACCCATGGTTTTCCGTGGGCTCTTAGTTACTTGCTAGATCACTTGCTTTTGTTTTGACAATGTGCTTGTGGTGTGGGCTTTGAAAATATTTTGAAAATATCTTTGTAATGGTTCTCGTTTCTATAAGAATGCGTACAAAGTTTTGTTTCGAAAAATAGTTCAAAGATGTGTTTGTGGAATGTGTTTTTGAAAGTGGTTTTGAAAAGATGTTTTGCAATGGTTCTCGTCTCTATAAGAACACATACAAAATGTTTTGTCTTTTTGAAAATGTTTTTGAAATGAGACTGTCGGTGTAAAAAGGCTTTTTGTCGTGAGTAAGCGAGTAACTAGGAGCGAATCTACCTACTCGAAAGGTCTCAAATGTTATTTTCTTACTCCTTTAGATGTTTCTATCTTACCATTGATTTGGTAAGAAGCCCCATCGTTAGATGTGAAGGGACAGGCGCGGGTCAATTTTACAGTCATCGAAAGCAACTTATGAGACGCTTTAACAATTTTTCGTAAGGGACTAGATCGTTTTATCGAAGGTAACATCGAGGGTCATCGAGGGACTATGATCTTTTTTTATCGAAGGGTCATTGCTAAAGCGTCCTATATTCGAGGGACATGATTATGTTTCCGAGGCAAGGAGCGAGGTTACCCTAGAGGTGCGCGTCTGAAAAAATGTGTTTGATTCAAGTTATTTTGTTGAAATTAGGTTATCTAGCGATTGATTTTATGTCTTGCCATGCACGCCTAATTACTATACAGTATAAGGAAAACAGTAAATTGCAGAAATTGAAATTCTACGCTATTACAGAGTTTTCGAGAATGGGGGTACAAATTTATGAATGGGGATGAGTCGGATCGTCAATACGATTAAAAGTTAAAATAAACAGTCAATACAACCTAATAGAATTAAAAATAAACAATTAATTAAACTAAAACAATCTATTTTAAATTAATTAGAAAATTTTAATAACATAAATATTATTAAACTTAATTATTTTAATTGAAAAGCATTTATATTTTTATATATTTTTATTATGTTAAAAATTCAAACGATGTTAAACAATTAAACAAAGAACTAAAGAAAAAAATGTCAAAGCCCACGGGGTGCGAAAACTAGGGCGCTAGGTTAGGTTAGATGGCCCAAGAAAAAAAATTAAAAGAAAAGTTACAAAACAAACAAAAAAAAGAATAAACTTGGGTTTAGGAAATCCGGTTCACCCATGCTCCCACCATACGGGTTGAAAACCCTAACATAACCAAAAAAAGGTCTTCCCTTTCTTTTATCGTATCTCTATATACTCGCAACAACTTCTTCTCCATGTCTCTTAAGAAACTCCCTCTGTAAATCTCTATTCCTTTATCTCAAATGTGAATCGAAAATACTTCCCCTTTATCAAACTTCCTATGTAAATCAATCTCTCTGTCTCTTACGGTCCCTAATTCTAACGAACATCAACAATAATCCGATCTTGCTTCACGGTTTCACGACCATGCTTAGGAAAACAACAACAACAGAAGCTCACTGTATCATGAAGGTAACAATGACAATCTCTCTAATTTTGGTTCAGAATGTCAAACAAATCAACAATATAATATCGTTTGAGTTTCAGAACCAAAATAATATCAATCATAGCAAAGAAAGAGTGAATGAAAAAGAGAGTTACCGGATCGATGGTGGGTTCTCAAATGTACATTGAAGATGGGTTTATCTGTCGAAATTGCAGTGGAGGCTTGAGGTCTGAGTTGGGACTCGCGGTTGAGCGTGAACAGCGGAATGGTCAGTGCATTTCATACTTTCTGACGTGTGTCTTTTTAATTCATCCTCTTCTTGTGCTTTTTTTAGTGACTATTAGGGTACTGTGAATGAATTTCAGTTTAGATTGTTGTTGAATAATGAGTTGACTGTGTGTTGCAGTGAGGTTGGTTTGAATTGAGTGTGTGAAGTGGCTATGGTTCTAAAGGTATCGTGTGATGCAGATTGATGGAGAGTTTTTCGATTTTCTTCAGGAAAGTTCCTTTTCTGTAAAAAAATTTCTCTTTTTCTCTCTTTGTTTTTTTAGTTTCTGAAGGGTTTTTGGTTTGAGGAAAATGATGAACAAAAGTTGACTTCTCTTGATTCTGTGGCTGTTTTTTTGTTGTTGTGTGTATTCTCCTTCCTTTGACCCTCGTTGCTGGTATATAAGAGATTTAATGAATCGGCTTTTTAGGAATTTTGGCTTGATGACCTTGGCCTTTTAGAGTACAGATTAAGCTATGTCCATTTGGTGCAAGTTTGGGCAGGTTTTGGACTATAATGCAGGCTGGTCATGGCAGGTTTTTGGACAGTTTTTGGCTTAGGTGATACTTTTTCTTTAACTTTCTAAAGGATTTGCATTTTTTTTGGAAAATGATGACATGGAGCATACCAAGAGCCAGCATTGTTATGTTATTGCTGCTACATTTTTTTTTGCCTTTGTATTGTTTTAGCAGCCTATGTTGTTGCTACCTTCGCTTGTTTCTGCCTTTATTGCTGTTGTTCGTCCTTGTTGTTTTGTGCGTTCGACAGCTTTTTGACTTGGCAATTTTGGGTTGTTGTATTGTTCGACAGTTTGCTGGCTTTTACTTGTTTGTTTTGTGAAGTTGTCTTGGGCTATTGCATTGTTTGGCAGTTCTGGACTGGGCAGCTTTGGGCAATTTTTTTCTTTTTTGTGAACCAAGGCCCAAACCTTGTGATTTGCAAAAAAAATAGGAGAAGATTGGATCATGATAAAAAACAAACCCTTTTAAACTAATTCCAAATGCAAATCCTCATGATGAGAAGTTTCTTGAAAATTTTGATTTTATGCTAACACTTTTGCCAAATTGATCAAATCTTGTGCCAAATTGAGTGTTTGAGAAACCCTGGGATAGCATCTTGAGTGAAAAAATGGAAGAGAAAATTTTGGGGTACAATAGCAAGGTTCTTTTTATAGATCATCTTAGAACCTAAGATCGCCCGTTGGCTAGGTTCTTCCTATAGATCATCTTAGAACCTGAGGTCGCCTGTTGTCCAGGGTCTTCCAATTGATCACCTTAGAACTTGAGATCGCTCGTTGGCTAGGTTATTTCAATAGATCATCTTAAAACCTGAGATCGCCCGTTGGCTAGGTTCTTCCTATAGATCATCTTTGAACCTGAGATGTCTCGTTGGCTAGTTTCATCCTATACATCATCTTAAAACTGAGATCGCCCGTAGCCTAGGTTCTTCCTATAGACCATCTTGGAACATGAGATCACCCATTGGCTAGGTTCTCCCTATGATCATCTTACAACTTGAGATCACCCATTGTCTAGGTTCTTCCTATAGATCATCTTAAAACCTAAGATCTCCTGTAGGCTAGGTTCTTCGTATAGATCATCTTAGAACCTGAGATCGCCCGTTTGCAAGGTTCTCCCTATGATCATCTTAGAAATTGAGATTGCTCATTGGCTAGGTTCTTCTAATAGATCATCTTAGAACCTGAGATCGCCCGTTGGCTAGGTTCTTCCTATAGATCATCTTAGAACCTAAGATTTCCTATTCGCTAGGTTCTTCCTATATATCATCTTAGAACTTGAGATCACCCATTGGCTAGGTTCTTTCTATAGATCATCTTAGAACCTGAGATTCCTTGTACGCTAGGTTCTTTCTATAGATCATCATAGAACTTAAGATCTCCCGTTGGCTAGGTTCTCCTTATGATCATCTTAGAACCTGAGATCCCCCGTTGGCTAGGTTCTTCAAATAGATCATCTTAGAACCTGAGTTCATCCGTTTGCTAGGTTCTTCCTATAGATCATCTTAGAACCTGAGATCACCCGTTGGCTAGGTTTTTTCTATAGATCATCTTAGAACCTGAGATCGCCCGTTGGCTTGGGTCTTCCAATAGATCATCTTAAGACCTCAGATCGCCCGTTGGCTAGGTTCTTCCAATAGATCATCTTAGAACCTGAGATTGTCTGTTGGCTAGATTCTTCCTATAGATCATCTTAGAACCTGAGATCGTCTGTTGGCTAGGTTCTTCCTATAGATCATCTCAGAACCTGAGACCGCCCGTTGGCTAGGGTCTTCCTTTAGATCATCTTAGAACCTGAGATCGCCCGTAGGCTAGGTTCTTCCAATAGATCATCTTAGAATCTGAGATCGCCTGTAGGTTAGGTTCTTCCAATAGATTATCTTAGAACCTGAGATCGCCCATTGGCTAGGTTCTCGGACATATTGCTCTTATGTTTCACCTTAGGACCGTAGGTCTCCCGTAGATCTTATCTACTGTTATTTCGAACTAACCTGTGTCTTGTATTGGTATCACGCCACGTTACAAGTCCAATCTCCATCTTATATTAGCCTATGTTTCTACGTTATAAGTCCAATCTCCGTCTTCTCACCAAAAAACGAAAAATTCTTTCCCCAGCAGATATCATAGAAATAAATAAACACTCACACTTTCTTTCAGAACAAATTTTTGTCATTGGTATTTAATCATCTTCTACTTAGAACTTCCAAAATCCATGCGCAAATAGTACTCCTTTATAAGGATCATTTGGCTTATGCATCTCATAATCATCATGTACATATCTTCCATTAGGTCATATAATATCACATGCATTCACTAATAACAAGGCTTGGCATTTAGGATCAAAGGTCAAGAAGACTAAGGCGTCACTTGAGTGCTAGTGTTTCACGTGTTGTACTTAGTATTTCATCAGGCTTCAAGTGAGTTGACTTTAAGTAAGGGTATCTCAGGCTACTTTCTTCATAAAGATTCATCTGTGGCAAGAAGACTATGGTTTACATTTCGTCATGCTTGCAGTTTGTTAATATCTATCAATTGAGGTTTCATTAAACTAGGGTTCTATTGAACATGTTTCTTTTATGCTTCATATTCATCTTCAGAGGATTTATTCAAGGTAATGCTATGGTGTGGCTCACAAAAGACAAGTCATGGTATAAGATTTGAGGCAAAAGATTCATTGTATTTATAGCTAATTCTTCTTTCAAGAATTCACTACTTGATGTAGGCTTAAGACATGGCTATGGTTTCGTCAAATTGAAGATAGTCTGGTTCAAAGTTCTTAAGCATTTTTTTTGTCAAGAGTTGATTCAAATATTGGAGAGTCACTTGGATTTCTCGAAAAATAAGTTACAAACACTTGGGTTGCTTGGAGAGTCACGAAGCATATATCATGTTTTTCAAGGCATACAAGTCAAGGTTTTTCTCATGGGAGGCTAGGGTATTAAATGAAATATCATTTTGAATATTTTTGAAGGATGTGTCTTTAGAATTTAAGGATTCACAAAGTATGTTCTTTCACAAATAAAAAGCATTACGAGATCCATTCAAGGTGAAATTAAAGGAAAAGTTTTGGAAAAGTCATAAAAGGATACAAGTCAAGAGAAATGGAATATATCGTTTAAGATTCACAAGGTTTATAAAACATATTCAAGCACTATTCTAGTTGATTTCATTCAAGATTACAAATTATCATTCCATCCATCAACAACATCACAAAACTCAAGTACATTACATAGAGACGTTACATAAAAAAAAAGATCACAAAGGAACCTATCCTAAACCTATTGCTTCCAAATTCCTAATCTTCAAGTTTCGGCATCCTCCAAATTTGTGCTTATTTGAAACCATATACCATCAATTTCCAAACCTTCAAGTGAATCCACCTTCATATTCACCTTGATGACTTCATTGTCAAGATCCATATTTGGCCCATACAATTTAACTTGAATCTGCATTTCATACATAAAAAATAGCCACTCATTCATCCTAACAGCCAACTGACATTGCTACTATCTTAAGTCAGAAATTCTACTGCAATAAGCCTCAAGAAGATATTTTCTATACCTTGCCCATTACAAGCTTTGTCGCAGAATTCGTCATAACAAACCATGGGAAAAATGTGACCCTGCATACGACAAATCAAAAAAGAAGGTTACATTAGGAAATAACAACAATAAACATTATAACAGAAAAAATCATTAACAACTAACTGTCCTAAAAGAATATGCCAACTCATTTAAAAGAATCAAAACTTAACTGCTAACAGAAACTAACAACTCTAACCCCCAATGTTTCTAACCAACTTCCCACCAGACTATAACAGAAAATATAACAGAAAAGAGAGGGGAAATTCATTCATGATTATAACAGAAAAATCACAAAAAAGAGTATTACGAATTCATAACATAAATGGAGAGAAAAAAATCGAGGACTCATGATTCATTCTACAGAAACTCTCTCTGAAATTCTCTAAAAGCTTCTGGGTTTCCACTGGCAATTCTCTGAGTTGATTCTTCATCTTCAATCTTCTTAATAGTCTTCATCCTTTGATCATCAACATCAATTCTCGTAACATCTTCATCTTCACGCACTCAACCTTCATCATCATCACCTTGACATTTTCATCACTAATCCACAACAACAAATTTTTCCTTCCTCGTTCAATCCTTTGCATCAACCTCGTATTTAATCAATAATGTCGCGCAAGCACAGGGACGCAAAAGAGAAGAGTGGAAGGACATCAGAAGGGATAAGAGCTTGCTTGACCTACTTCTTGAAGACTCTCTGGAATCCTACTTCCGTCAACAGCGATCACGAAGCACCGTCAGAGCGACTCCGACAGGTAAGATCTGAGTCTTCATCTTTCTTCTAACTTCTTCATTATTTTTATACGAGAGTGTAGAATGCATGGAGTATGATTAAAACCCATCATAATCATGCTCGGAGGCCACTCCATGATCAATTAATTTCGTTTTGACTCCGTTAGGGTTATGAGGTTTGTCAGATCCAGAAAAGATAAGGGGAAATTGGAAGAAAATAGATATAGAAACGCAGAGACAACAACAAAGAAAATAAGGTGATGTAAGAATCTTAGAGATTGGTAGAGCTCCGCTACCGCCGGAGCGGCGGATTGATTTCCGGCGAAAGGTAGAAAGAGATGCATTCTGTGTTAAGAATATCAGCAGTCACTCTTCTAGTCTAACATAAAAATACATCGTTTGTAATTTTTCTTTATATCTTTTTTAAAGCCTTGTTAATAACATAAATAAAATGTAAATAATTGCTGAAATTGAAAAGAAAACTTAAATCTGGGGCTTGCGTTATGAATTAAGGACCAAAGTACATTTCATTAGGTGTGTCAACATTTTTTTAGTTGAAGCATATTATACAAAAAATAATTGTTTTGGATCCAAGTGGTATTGGGCCTAGTGTCTATTTCAACATCAGATTCGCGGTACACCCCTTTAAGCCCATTACCACAGCTTTTTGTTGGAACCTTGAGTCGTGACAAAAATTGCTGATGGGCCGAACTGGACTTTCCTAGGCCCAGTGTTGTTTTTGGAAACTTGGAGGAGTTACAAAAATGTGAATTGGATTTGGATCCTGGTTAAAAGACATGGACCGAAATTCTGCTACCTCAAGGCCCATTCGTCATTTCCTTTTTGGTAACTTGAAGCTTCAAAACAAAAAACTGCTTGTGGACTTATTTTCTAGACTGGGCTTAGATATTGCTGGCTTACACTCTTGCCTGCTGCTTGCACCCCCTGACCATAATCTTTAGATTTTTTCTATATTTCTTTTATTTATTTTTGCTAATAAGAATTAGTGAGTTTTAGGAGATAATAGGAATAATATAAACAATGAAAAAATGATACGTCAAATTATCGATAAAATTTGTTATTTTTTCTTAGTCGATTTTAGGAATTAACTCCTTATTTTTTATAGAATTTTCCCCACACAAAAATAATAATAAAAAATTAGTCATATTTTCTTAATGTTCGTTATTTTTTATGCGTTTGTTCATTATGCAAGGTACTCGATCATGTAACATAACAAGTTGTTATATGATCGAAGCATACGACTTATGCTCGCGTCCGATGTGACTTGCCTTGTTTCTCATCGTCCTGAGAAATTCATATCATATTATATGTTATCCAGATGCATGTGATATTTTATGATGCTTTGTGCAGGAACTTCTGATTACGCGTTGCATTCACAACACGCATTTGCTTTTATCTTAGTCGGATATCGTTTCTGACTTTGTTTGTTTCTTGGTGAAGCTTGCTCGACATGTACTCCTTTCTTCTCCATTACTTTCGGTTGCTTTCAACGATTTTCTCGCTTTGGTAGTCGCCGCTGCTACCTTTGTATTTCGCCGTACTTTATCGCATTTCTTTACCATTTTTCTAGATATCATGAGAAGTAGGAACTTTACTACTTTCTGATGCCATGATAAGTAGGAATAGAGATGTATGATAGGGATCTTCGTTGCTGATCATGTCAGGAACCCTTGTTTTTTTTAAAGACCTGTTTAAGACAATTCCGCATTGTTTTCCATTGTGTGTTACTTGCCAGTGGTTTGATTAAAAACCTACCTTTGTGTAGGTATTCTGCACGTGTGTTTACATTTGTGCTCGCACTATTCCCCCATCCTTTATTGAAGTCCTCAAAAGGAGGCAAGCGGAAAAGGGTTTGCAATCAACCCTCACAATTTCGTTTGTGTCATCCTTATCTTGTGACGCACCATGATGCTTCGGAGTTATGCCTACTCTTGTTATCGAGTCGTCAAGTGGAAAAGGGTTTCGCAATTGAACCCCCACACTTTGTCAGGAGTTCGCATTGTCCAATTCTGATACTCCGTGATTGCTCATATTGCCTTCTATCGCCTACCTCAATCTTCTATATCTTGGTTAGGTGTTCAGTCGCTTTGGACATCACATTTTTGTTTTACATCCTATTCCCGCTTGTTTGTCTCGGGTGATACGCTCCCTTTGACTAAAGCATTTCACTTCTTTTCTTTACCATTTTATGTGTTTGCTCTTTCGAGCTTGTTTATTTTATCCTTGTACATACCATGTTCCCTTAGGATGTACTTGTTCCTTTCGGATGCAAGTTAGATCTTAGGTTGTGAACCATGCATGCTAACGTTAGGTAGACGTTTCCCTTTTGTTAATCCAAACCTTAGGACCACCATTGTATGATAACATTAGGATTAGGAAAAGTGTACTCTCTCGTAGACTTTTTTCTTCCCCTTTTGCATATGCATTTAAAACTAAAACTCTCTTTTTCTTAGCAAATCATAAAACATGCTAACAACTTAAATCCTTTTTCAAGGTAACAAAACACAAACCAATCAAATGTGGCATGTTTCCTTGAGGGCGTAACTCAAAACCATTTTCAGGAGAGGACATGTTAATTTACTTTTGTACTAATGCGTGAGTCTCTAAAGGTCGAGCTGCGGCAGAAGGCGGAATTAACATTGTTCATAAAAAACACAAAACAAACAAAACATGTGAACCGAACTATGGTAACTCTGATTTCTCAAAAAGGATACGTAGGCATTGGGGTAGGGCCCAAGCGAGCACAACTTTATTTTCCCTACATTATTTTCTTCTTTCTTTTGCATGCATACTTTCTTAGTAACAAACAGTAAGCATAGATTTAAACACACCCATAAGATAGATAACTAGAGTGAATACCGTAGAGTACTACGGGCGTGTGGGGTGCTAATACCTTCCCCTCACGTAAAAGACTCCTTTAACCAATCTCTCGGTTGCAAGACCATGACTTCTCCCTTATCATGTTTTCTTGATGTTTACCTTTCCTCTCATGCGGGATAAAAGACGTTCAATGGCGACTTCATTGTTTGATGTTTTCAGCCGGTTGTTTCAGGAATGTTATAGTGCGAACAAAATTTCACTAGCTCCTCAAATCTTTTCGCATACTCAGCAAATCTCAAATTTCCTTGCTTCAACTCAAGGAATTCAATTTCCTTCTTACCACACACATCTTCTAGAAATTACTTATCCAGAAAAGCAGCTCTGAACACAACCCAAGTAATCTTTGTGCCCATAATCTCCATCCTCTGGCGTGCAGTATTCCACCTGTCTTCAACTCCTTCCTCCATCATGTGAGTATTGAACTGCACCTTTTGGTCTTCCGTACAGATCACCACTCGAAAGGTCTTTTCAATACTCTTCAGGCATGCCTGTGCACCATCAGTATCGTGCCTGCCCTTGTAGATCGGTGGGTTGTTCCTCTAGATTCTTCCCCAAGCACGAGCCTCATCATCATTCCCTCCATTCTGGGTCTGATGTCAATGATGGTTCTGCATTACCTCCACCATGGCTTCCAAAGCATTAGCAATCGCGTTATCATTTCTTCCACCAGCCATAACTCTGCACATAGACAACCAACATTTAGAAACATCAACACATTGACCGTATTCAGATACTAATCGACTAACAAGGAATATGCATCATATAAATCCTGGTCAGATGAATAGACCTGCTCTAATACCACTAATGTAACACCCTTCTAAATCCAAACAAAATATTCATAATTATTTAAAATAATATCAGAGTAATACAACAAAAGGGTGTCACATTTTATTCGTGAAATAATCATACATGCCAGTCTTACTCCGTAACACGGGTGTTGTACCCCAAAATTTGCCCTCCCATATTTCTCAAAACATTTCAAGAAAGATTCCCAAGTTGCTCAAGGAAGTCCAAGGGTTGGCCAGACAAGCTCTCTCCTAAGGCAGTCTATCTCAAATTAGGGTTTCATATTGCATCAAGATACTTGAGTCCAAGGGATCCCAAATTCTCACCATTGTCCTAATAAGTTCTCAAGATCATCCATGTCAAGTTTCAAGCCATACATAGAAAATTTACTCAGTCAATTGCTCAAAGGCTTGAAAATCGACTGTGCTAGGGCAAAAGTGAACTGTGACCCCCATACAGTCAAACTTCAAGATTTTTGGTCAACATCCTCATTTTGAAGTATATTTCATCATTTGATCAAGGGTTCATCATGATTCATCAAGGATTGCTCATAATTCATCAAGAACCAAAAGTTGCTAAATTAGGGTTTTGTAGGAAAAGTCAACTCAACTTTGACCAAGCATAACTTTCTCATTCTTTATGAGAAATGACCCATCCAAAGCTCATTTTGAATATTTTTCCATGCTCTGCAATCCATCTTCAGCTCCCAAGTTCAAAATATGCACTCACAATAAGTTATGAATTTGGACATTATAGGTCATTTTGAAAAGTCAACAAAAACACCTTTTTTGTCAAAGCTTCATACATGAGCATTGAATATCAAATTAAGATGAGACCAAACTGGTTAGTTAGAGGACATCTCAAGCTTTCTAAAAAGTCCAAGAACACCTTCAAAGAATCAAAATTGAGGACGTTATGCATTGGTGAAGTTGACCTTTTTTGCAAAATTGCCAAAAGTCAACTATGCCTAAAACTTCAATTTTTGCAAAATGGCCCCAATCTTTTTCACTTGTTTTAAGTTGGCAACATGGTCCACGTGCCCTAGCCTTTTCCACTTGTCATTATCTTATTTATATTATTTATTTTGATTTTTATTTGAATTAAATCATTTTAAATCAAAACAAATCATGTAAAATCCAAAACATTGAAATTCAAAGATATTTTACATGATTCAGGTCTTAATATCCAGCTAGCATGAGATCAAATTCGTGTAAAGGCATGGTGTGTACAAAAAGATTGAATTAGGCCATTTTTGGAAAGATTTTAAGGTAAATCAAATCAAGATCAAGGACATTGATGGAGGAATATTGAGGCCAGATTTTTAACCCTAATTCATTCCTCAATACATATAGAAGGAATGCAGACCAAAAGAGGCTAGAGAAGGAGGCGTGTGATCAAGAACAAAACTTGAAAAAACACCAAAAAAGTGCCAACACGATTTCATTGTTCCAGGCCAATTCAAGACCCTTGGACAATTCCAATCGCTTCTAGGGATCCCTAGCAAGAAAAAGCAATCACAAGCAAGCGTTCCCAAGCCCTATATCTCACTGTAAGTCCATCACGACATTGCTTATTTCTTGAATTCGGTTTGCATGATTTAGGCATTGATAGCATGAATTAATGATATATTCTTGATCCATAGAACATTTGCAAGCTTTCTATATTGTTTAATTGCATTTATCTGGCTTGTATAAGATTTTACCATGGCTAGGGTTTATAGCTTCGATTTAGGAGTTTTATGTGCAGGCAAAATTAGGCCATGAAAGGGCCACCATTATACTCAGGAGGTCCAAACGAATTGATTGGTGTCCCTAGTTTTTGTTTATCTTGCTCATGGTTGGTTTTAAGAGAACGTAGGCTATAGCTACGGATAAACGTCCGTAGGTAAAAGTTTGGAACATTTACCAACAGATCCAAGGAGGAAGATGACCAGCTGGCGAATAACCATTGGCTTGTTCAAATTTCTGCGCGAGTTTTTTCATATTACGCTTGTTTATAATATAATCATTGTTTTGTATTATTTAACAACAAAAGCAAGTAGGGCAGTTGGTTACAGGGCGAAGGCAAAACGCTTCAGGACCTGGGTTCGAATCCCAGGTCCCCCAAATTTCTTCATATATTTTGCCTTTTCAGGAAATAGCGCGTACACAAACCAAGGGTCCACCATACGTCCTCACAATCCAGCCAACCAAGTGTCAAGAAACCAGATCCATAGGCCATCAATGGAGGAACACCATGGAGCCTAGTCAACACAGAAGCATGTGATCTTGAAGGTCAACGTGGACCTCACTGTTCTTGGGCCCAGAATCTAATTCTTGCACCCCCATAATTACTCAGGCCCAAACTTCTTTCTCTATTCTTTTTTTACATTCATTTAATTTAATTTAATTTATTTTATTTTATTTTACTAACCAAATTAATTATTTTCTTTTATAAAAAAATCATAAAAATAATACTTTTCACAAATTAGGTTTAGATTTTATTTTTTATCAAAAATTAAATTAATTTAATTAGGTTGTTAATATTAGATAATTTAAATTCTTTGTTGTAAATAATTAAAAATAACTAGAAAATTAGAGTTTTGTCCAAATTTAATTATATTTTCTCTTTCTTAAATAATAACCAAAAATAAAAAAAAATAGGCCATGCAAATATTTTTATTAATTAATTTAATCACTAATTAAAATTTTTGTATTTAATTTTAAAACCTAATTCCTTTTCTTGAAAATAATTAAAAATAACAAAAATAACATTTTCTTTTAATTAGGATAGAAGGGTCAAAACCCTAATTTCTTCCCGATCTTAATTTCGTCGCGCACGCTTTATTGTTTTATTATTTACCCTACTATTGTAACTTCCCACAAGTTGTAATAGTTTAAATTAGGACTTTTATTTTTATTTATCGCTTTATTTCTTAGAAGGATTTGTTTTTGGCTATGTAAATACCCGAAGCCTTGTCATAGCGTAGTTTAATTTCCGCACTTTAAATTCTGCAAAATATTAAACTGTTAGATGTATGAATAATCATGGTTTGCATGACAAGAATGTATGTTTAACTTTAAAACAGTTAGATAACCCTAAAATGTACAAAGATAATAAGCTGAAATTGAATCACTCGCACATGCGCACTCCTAGGGTACACTCCCACTTGGTTACCTTCGGTAAACGGTCATTAAGTATAGGATGCTTTAGTGGTCGCCCTTTTGTCTAAACAAAGATCAAAGTCCCTTTCGGAAAAGTTTCCTCCGAAAAGTTGCCTCGAAATGGTTGCCTCGGATATTGTTGCCTCGGATAATTGATCTAAGACATTAGGGTTATTACTAAGACATCCTAACATTGCTTTAGTGACCGTACATCCCTTTCTAATTGACCCTTAAAACTCCAACGACGGTGCTACCTACTCACTAATAGTGGGATAGCACTGTCTAAAGGAAACGAACATAGAACGATTCTTTTTTTGAGTAGGTAGATTAGCTCTTAAGTACTTGCTCAATCAAAACAAACCATTTTCACACTTACACTCATTTACAAAACAAAGTTTTCAAAAACACTTCATTACACTCTTGAAGACAGAAGCAAGAGTTAAATTGAAGTCAAAACAAAAGCTTTTCAAATCACACAAACACAAAGAAAACAATTTTGAAAATGATGAGCAAGTACCTAAGAGCCCGTAGATAACTACGGATAGAAAGGGTGCTAATACCTTCCCTTTCTATAATCTACCCCCCGTACTCAGAAATATCTCGAAAAAGGAATTTTTATGTGCTTTTTTCCTTTCCTTGTTGGATAAAATAAAATTCGGTGGCGACTCTTTCTTACCGCGACATTTTGCAAACACAAACGCAAAACGCAAACCAGTAATTCCTAAAAAAGTGAAACAAGTCCCGATTCTGGCCACCGTATCACAGAACTGGCGAATCTGTTGGGGACTTAATAAGTGGGGTGTACCTTAGGATTAGTTCATTATATTGTTTTCAATTGTTTGATTTGTTTGCTTTATCTTTGTGGGCTTGTATCAGAGTTACTATAGATCCTAACCCGGATCTGGGGATACCTTTTAGGTAAGTAGCAATAGACTGTGAGGGAACTGTACAGCATAGACAGATACGGTTGAAGCAGTAGCTATGTTGATGTGGCACGTTAGTTGGTACTGATATCCCTTGTGGAGCAACAAGGAGAGTATGGGGCTGCTATATGGGTTATTAAGCATCAACTGACCTTAGAACCTATAATTGACCAACTTGGCCATAAAAAGTAGCAGAATGCTACACTCATTGAGACCATACTCTCGAGATGGTTCTGGCTGCAAGAAAAGATTGCGTGACTGGAATTATGACCGATGGAGGATGGTCAGTGATATTGAGAACCTCTAGAACCCGATTACTATTACTAGGACAGGTTGAACCAACTAAACTGCAAGAGGGTAGTACCTAAACTCCATGCCAGCCTGAAATTTAAGGGCTATTGTGTGACTTGTTTGCCCTTACCATGCTTGCTATCTGTGATACCCGTGGTGTGTTTTTATCATGACATCATGCATTATGACATAGCATGCATATCTCATTAGACTGACCATTTCAAAGACTGAGGGGATTCATCTTTGTTCTCTTTTACAGATCATGGCTTCTATGCGCAAAAATACCATTTGAGTCAACTTCGTTCAAATACCTGCTCAACTCAGAGAGTTAGTTTCAAAAGTTCATGATACTTCTTCATTTGTTAGAAGACATGGTCACCTCCTTAGCTTGGTCACTTCAAAGTTGGATGAGCAAATAATGAGCGTGTTGTTCCAGTTCTTTGATCCATTGCATCACTGTTTCACCTTCCCGGACTATCAGTTGGTCCCTACTTTGGAGGAGTTTTCTGACTTACTAGGCATATCTATTCTAGAGCAGACACCCTTTACAGGTTTGGAGATAGCTCCTAGGCCAGAGGATATTGCTTCAGCCCTACATCTAAAAATGGCTGATGTAGAATCTAACTGGGAGACTTGGAATGGGGTTAAAGGTTTCTTGGATAAGTTTTTGATTGATCAAGCTCAACTGTTCTGGGACAACTTAGACTTTCAAGCATTTGAAGACATCCTGGCTCTCCTCATCTACGGCTTGGTTCTTTTCCCAAATCTAGATTCTTTCATAGATGTGAATGCGGTCAAGATCTTCATGTCTCGTAACCCAGTGCCTACTCTTCTAGGTTATATTCTACATGCCCTCTATACCCGTACTTTGCGGAGAAGGGGAACTCTCTTGTGTTGTACACCACTGCTGGCGAGGTGGTTTATTTCGAACCTCCCCAAGTCTATATTGAAGAATGAAGAAGGTGTAGGTTGGGCTTACAGAATCATATCCCTTGCTCATACGGACATCCTTTGGAGTACTAAAGATATTGAAAAAGTAGCTGTCATTGATCGCTGTGGGGAATACCCTAATGTTCCGTTGCTTGGAATTAGAGGGGGAATAACCTACAACCCTTTCTTGGCTTTGAGACAGTTTGGCCGTGCTCAGAGGGATGGTCCCCATGAGCTGTTGCTTACGGGCATTGTCTTTGACTTCAAGGGGGATGTTGAGGGACATCGCCGCAGGTTTATACGAGCTTGGGACAGGGTGAACAGGTCTGACCCCCATGATCTAGGAATGGATACTTCTCTCCCCATGCAACCATATCTCCAGTGGGTTTGAGCCCGTGCTCAAAAGCTGGGGATGCCATATGAAGCTGTTTTGCCGGTGATTATAGAACATACTAATGAAGAAGGTGTTCCTTATACGATCATCCACCCATACATTCCTACTGATCTTGGGGCATTGAAGAGATCTTGGATCCATTTAAAGGAAGAAAGGGATACCTATAGGGAGAAATATCATGAGCAGGAATGAAAGATCTTGAAGCTTACAAGGCAGCTTGAGAATGAGAGGACAATCAACGATTATGTCAGCACGAATGGAAGGTGACCATGGGATTTTTGATTTCTTTTTTGTTTTTCTAGTTTAGATTTGCTTTTCAGTATTTCTTTTGTAACGCCTTAAAAGCATTTGTTAAACACTGTTACCAGTTTAATCTAATAAAGTGTGTTTTATTTTGGTTTACAAATTTGAATCTCCCAAAGTCTTTGAAATCATTTCATACGCATTCCATTATCATGCACCTCATCACAGGTACCATTAAATGGTTCTTATCTTCTTCGTTTTTTATTTCAGCAATCATGTCTTCTGAAACACCTGCTAATCAAGCCATCAAGGCTCTTCAAGCTCAGAATGCACAATTCCAAGAGCTGTTCTAGAACTTGGCCAAAGGGCAGCAAGATTTGAAGACTCTTATATTGAAGGACAAGAAGAAGAAGAAGAAGAAGGTGGTCCTCCTGAATATGGGTCACATATTTGGGAACAGGTTGAGACAGAAAGTTGATCTATCCCATTAATCTGGAGGGGGAGAGAATCAAGAGGAAAGGAAGGGTCCTAGCCCTGTGGTTTCTGACAATGACACAAATTTTGATGATGAACAGTACCCTCCTACTGAGGACAGGTACAAGCAACTTGAAGACCGTCTGAGTGCCATGGAGATTCAGAAGGTTCCTGGTCTGGACTTTGGAGACTTGGGACTGGCATCTGGGGTGGTGATCCCATACAAGTTTAAGGCTCCTGCCTTTGCTAAGTATGACGGGGTATCCTTCCCGAAGTTACACCTCTGCTCGTATGTCAGAAAGATTTGACCCTATACTGCTGATAGGAACCTGTGGGTTCATTTCTTTCAAGATAGTCTGTCAGGGACTCAACTTGAATGGTTCTATCAACTGGAAGGAGCTAACGTCCGCAACTAGGAGGACCTTGCTGCCGCTTTTTATAAACAATACCAGTATAATGCCGACCTTGCTCCCACGCGTACCCAACTTCAGGGTATGTCTATGGTTGCGAGCGAAGGTTTTAAGGACTATGCTCAAAAATGGAGAGATCTTGCTGGAAGAGTCCAACCCCCTCTGTCCGATAGGGAGTTAGTGGATACGTTTCTTGGGACTTTGTCTGGTCCATATTTCAATCATTTGATCGGTAGTTCGTCGTCTGGGTTCACTAAATTGATTTTGACTGGGGAAAGAGTTGAAGCTTGTATCAAAATTGGAAAGACACAGAAGGGTGCTTCATCAAGTACAGAGAAGAAGCCTTTCAGAAAAGAAGCTAGTGCAGTTTACAGCTCTAGGAGCCAAAACCGACTCGAACGCCGCCAAGCATTTAATGCGGTAGTAATATCAAGATAAATTGTTTCCCCACAACGCAACAATCAGCAAAGAGTAGAGAGACCACAAAGACAGTATACTCGGCTCAATATGACTTTATCTTAAATTCTTCCGCAGTTATTGAAGACTAACTTGGTAACTCTGAGGGAAGCTCCAAAGAATCCCAGTACCACCTCTTCGCTGTATAATCCGAACTCCCGTTGTGCTTATCACTTTGATAGCCCAGGACATGATACGAACAACTGCTGGGCCTTGAGGAATAAGGTGCAAGATTTAATTGAAGCTAAAGAAATTGAGTTTGACGCACCAGAAAAGCCTAATGTCACGACTGCTCCTATGCCCAAGCATGGAGTAAATGTTGTGGATGATGATTCGTTTGTGACCTTCGTGGAAGAGATTTCTACTCCGTTGATGACAGTAAAGAAGAACTTATTATCGGCCAATTTATTTCTGGGCTGTGGTGAAGGTTGTCACCTGTGTTCCATCCTGCCTACTGGTTTCCATCTATTGAAGTCAGGTGTTCAACGCCTGATGGATAACAAAGAAATCATGTTCGAGAAAACTTTGGTTCCATTGATTCCTGTTGAAGATATTTCCATAATCACCATTTCTGCCAATTCTTCTAAGGCTTCCTCGAGAAATCCTGTTAGGATTACACCCATTACAAGAGTTTCTCCATTGATCATTACCATCCCTGGTCCTATCCCATACACTTCGGATAAGGCTTTCCTGTGGCACTATGGGGATGATGTATATTATCATGGGATCAAACAAGACTTGAAGGTTGAAGAAGCTGATACTGATATCAGCAATATTGTTGGGTCTAGAAAGGTCACCCGAAGCGGAAGACTCTTCTCTCCTGAGATTTCCCCACCAACTGTTCGAAAACCAGTTGCTATTCCACCTGCCAGTACATCTGCTAATGTCATTGTTCATGTTCCAATCATTACCCCTGTCACCGAGTCATCTAACGCTCGGGGCAAAGAGATCACTGGTGAGCCTGCCCGGATGGAGGCACCGAAGAAGATTATTGTTGAAACCTTTAGACAAGAGATAGAGGAGATTTTGAAGATCATCAAGAAAAGAGACTACAACAAAGTCGAACAGCTGGGGCAAACCCCGTTGAAGATCTCCATGCTATCTTTATTGTTGTGCTCAGAAGCCCATGCAAAGGCTTTGATTGCTTTCCTTAAAACTGCACATGTGCTGTAGGAAACATCCGCTGATCAATTCAAAGACCGTGTGGCTAGTTTGACCGCTGACAACGGGTTGGGTTTCTCCGACGCAGATTTGACTGCCAAAGGAAAGAATCACAATAACGCTTTGCAAGTTTCAATCGAGTGCATAGGCACTACTCTGGCACACGTGCTGGTGGATACTGGGTCCTCATTAAATGTTTTACCCAAGAAAGCATTAGATCGGCTGGATTATGAAGGGTTGGTTCTGAAGCCAAGTAATATTGTGGTTAGGGCCTTTGACGGGTCCAAAAGGATGGTGCATGGGGAGGTGGATGTCCCTGTTAAAGTTGGTTCCCAGACTTTTGCGTCTATGTTCTATGTGATGGATATCCTACCATCTTATTCTTGTTTGCTGGGTCGCCCATGGATTCATAAAGCTGGGGAAGTGACTTCCACGCTCCATCAGATGTTAAAATATCCAGTGAAGGGGAAGATTGTTATAGTACGGGGAGAAGAGGAGTACATGGTGAGCCACCTTAACTCTTTTCGGTATGTGGAGATGGATGGGGAGTTCATTGAAACCCCATTTCAGAACTTTGAAGAAGTTCCCTAGACTCTGGCGTCGATTGAAACTGTTACTGAAGATCCTCCAATGAAGATGGCTTCCCTCAAGGATGCCCGGGCTGTTATTGAAAAAGGTGGGTGTGCGAATTGGGGCCAACTCCCTGACTTTGCACACAAGACTGACAAGTTTGGTTTGGGTTTTACTGCAGAAGCTCAAAGGGCTGTTCGGCGTATGCGGATTGGAAGACCTCCCCTGCATATCAGTAATTCGGAAGTGAATGCAATTGAAGATGATGATGAAGAGTCAGAGTTCGATAGCTGGATTTACCCGACTACCGACTATGGCTTGAGCAATTGGACGACAAAGGACTTCGTGCCCATTTCTTTTATTATACAGTAATAGACTTTTGTTTTGAATTTTGTAACAGACAATTTGAAACTTTACGGCCCGACGCCTTGTCCGAGGCACCGTGGCTTTGTTTGTGAGGGCTTTATATTTGTCATTTCCATATATCATCAATAAAGCATTGGACGTTCTCTTGCATTACAAATTTTGCGCTCCTTGTGTTTTTATCTTGCACTTTATTAAAACAGCTATTAGTCTTACACACACTCACATATCATAATACAGGTCCACATCCACTCTGGATCCCATTGATAACGACTCTTCTACTGCCTGTTATAACTTCGAAAGTCCGATCGACCAAGCCGAGGATGAAGGTGAGGATGATTGTGAAGTTCCTGGTGAACTTGCTAGACTGTTACTTCAGGAAGAGAGGGCCATACAGCCCCATGAAGAGCCAGTGGAATCAGTAAATCTGGGTACAAAAGAAGACAAGAAATAGGTCAAGATTGGTGCAAATCTGGAGTCTAGCGCTAAGCAACGGTTGATTCAGATGCTACGTGACTATGTTGAGATCTTTGCATGGTCTTATGAAGATATGCCTGGTGTGATACGGTGGGAGAACTGACTTGAGTTTTGCGTTTGTTTTCGCAAATGTTTCGGTTGAGCAAGAGTCGCCACCGACTTTTTATTTTATCCTAAGGAAAGGTTAAAAATCACAGCAAAAACCCTTTCTATCCATAGTTATCCATGGGCTCTTAGTTACTTGCTTAGATCAACTTGCCTTGATTTTCAATTGTTTGAAATGGTGCTCTCAATTGTTTGAAATGGTGCTTTGTGTGTGTGTTTTGAAAAATAGGCAAGTGTTTTTGTTTTGCAAGTTGGCAAGTAACCAAGAGTTTGTCGACTCTAAATTTCTCAAAGATCTTTGCTATGTTTTAAACCTTTTAACAATTTTGTTCCACCATTGTATTTGGTGGACAATCTTGTGTTAGGATGTGAACAGGACGGGTGCGGGTCATCGTTTAGACCATGATTGCAATGGTGCCAAATGTCTTTGGCAACTTTTCTTTTAAGAGACTTGATCATTTTTAGGCAACTTTCGAAAGCGTCATCGAGGGACTATGATCATTTGATATTGTTTTGTTTTGCCAAAGACACCTAACATGCAATATGGTCCATTATTGAAGGCAACAAGTGGAGTAACCCTAAGGGGTGCAAGTGTGATTTGTGTTTGTTCATTTTCATGCTTTTATCTTGGAATTAGGTCAAGCTATTTGTTTGGTTGATTTTTGCATACAAAACCCTAATTCTATCATGGCATATTTAGAAAGCTTTAAAGTGCGAAATTTAAAGGTCCTAAGTTATTACAACACAAATTATGGGATGGGGGGTACAAATGTTCAAATGGGGATATTTAGCAAGAAATTTAAATCTAACTATTACATCCAAATTGAAATTTACAAGGTATTTAATTGTACAATAATTAAATAAAATACAATAAATATGCAAGATGCAAAAATGATCTTTTATATGTATGTAAAAAGTATTTTTCATGTGACAAATAAACAAAAATAAAAAGGTTTTTTTGTGTGGATTTTTTAGGTTTTTAGGGCAAACCCTAATTTACTAAATAAAAATATATTAATTATTTATTATATGCAATATTTATTAATTATGTATAAAAATAAATAAAAAGAAAGTATATTGTAAAAAAGTGATTTTTCAAGTTAAATATTAATAACAATAAAAATGTATTATTTTTATATTTTAAACCTAAATATACTAATAAATATATAAGTATTTATATTATTTATTAAATATATTAAATATGTACAAAAAATAAAATATTTAATATTTACAACAAAAGCATATTTTTTTAGGAAATGTTTTCAAAAGATAAAATAAAATAAAAATAGAAAATAAATGTATTTTGTATTGTTTTTAGTATTTTAAATAAAAAAGTATTATGTATTTATTTACATATAAAACTAAATGAAACAAAATAAATATCAAATAAAATGCAAAAAATGTGAGAAAAATATTTTTAATATTTTTTATGCTTTGAAAAAAATAAACAAGTCAGAAATAAAAATCAAAAGTAAAAAATAATGAAAACAAAACACAATGGGCCAAGGGGGTGCATGTGTAAGGATGTGGTGCAAAAAGAAAATCAAACTCAGGCCCAGCCCAAGAGGAGTTGTCTTCAACCTCCAGACTTGTTTGAACAACAAAAACACGCGTTTCCTAACTCCTGATTCCTGGACTTTCAAGCAAAACTCATAACACAAAAAATGTAGAGCATCAAGAGACGAATCCAGACATATAAAAAACTTGACTTAACTCTCAGAAATGAGAGAGAATTTCTCCATCCCTAATTCTTGACCTAAGTTTTTTCTAATGTCCAGGTTCCAAATTCTCTCAGCACATGCAATATAAATGGAAAGTAATTATATGTGTAGCTTCAGGGCCATGAGTAGAGCATTTTTCATTCATAAACCTAAAGCTAACTCTTCCTAGATTGAGAGATAGAAGTCCATGAACTTACCTGTTCAACTTGGATCGTGTCTGACAATGGAGGTACTTTCAGTGCAATGTGAGGACTTGCACAACTTGCTTGCAGTTCAAGGATGCTTCTCCAACCTTTAGCTTGCTTTGAAACTAAATGAATCGAGCTATAGGATTCAACCTGCAAAACAGAAAAAGTGAAAATGGTGAAGTTGGTTAGAGGTGTTACAGTCTGAAGCTAGGGCTTGGGATAGTTTGTATGGATGCTATGGAGTGTGTATGAAGTGGTTTTGGCCAAGGCGCACGAATGGATTGAGTTGTAGAAGTCCAACTGCAGAAGGGACTCTGTTTTTTGCAGTAGGATGGTGTTTTGATGAATGATGAGGTTTGGAAGGTGGGTAGCTCGTGCCTTAGCTCAGTTATGATGTTTTGAATGTGTTCAACAAGTTTGTCTAAGCTTTTTTTGGCAGAAATGTGAGATGTTCTTAGTTATGCAATGTTTCTTCTATCTTAAGCAAAGTTTGGCAAGTTGGTTTACAAGCCTCTCTAGGCCCCTCAAGTATGCTGCACCTTTTAGTCTTGATCAGTGGGATATGTTCCTGAACTTGTGCCAAAAGGATTTGCCTTGTACTTCATAGATTGCAATCTTGACATAAAGTTCACCTTTTCAAAAATGGATAATGTGCTTTTTCTAATTATGGACTAATCCTTCATGTAATGACCAAATGCATAGAATAACATCTTGGCACAATGGTTTAGCATTTAATTTTTGAGTGTAAATGAGATTAGAGGCCTGTAATGTAGCTTGCACATGCTGAGTTTGAAAATGCACAAGTCATGAACATGGAAATGACTCATGAACAAAGTGACTTTTGCCCATATTGACAAATTCGATTCTCCCTAACCACAAGGGTGTTTGAGAAGTTTTTGGACATTTTGGAAACTTGGAATGTGTAATACAATCCATCTTTGTAATGCAAATTGAAATTCCAAGTGGAAGCATGTGAAAAGTGGTCATGAAGTTAGGAAAAAATCCTGCCTAGAATAGGTCAAAATTTTTCTAAGTTAAGAATGTTTTGCACCCTTGTTCCAAAAATTGTAACTTGAGCTACAAGCTTCTTTTGAGGAAACTTTGTGAATCAAAGTATTAGATTTTGCAATGGACTACAACTTTCATGTTTTGAGTTTTCCTTGAATCCAAATGTATCTTGGTGAAACAATGGGACAAAGATAGGAAAAAATTAGGGATTTTCATAACTTAGAAAAATTCTAAGTTATGAAAATTCTTCATTTCAAACCCTAATTTGTGATTTTTGATTTCTTGATGAACAAGTTTCATAATTTGACATGTCTTGATGAAAAATGAATCTTGACACTTGATTTTGACCAAAAAGTCAAAGTTTGACTTTTCAGTATACAATCAAATTTGGCTCAGTTGACTGGAAAATTCATCTGTCAATCTTGTGCATTTGGGATCTTTTGAACTTTTTAAATATGTCAAGACAATTCCATGGGGTCCTTGAGTCCATATATGAGCTTGGTTTGCCATTGGCTAGGTCAAACAGTCAAAAATTGCCTTTGTGCAGTCAAAACCCTAAAAATGACCATTTTACCCTTTTGGTGATCTGATCAAATTTCTTGTGGAATTGTGATCCAAACTTGACCAAATGGTTCATATGAGTTCATAATATTGATGTGGGTAAAAAATCATGAGATTTGACTGTCAATTGACCACAATTGACTTTTTCCCCAATACAGCTGATTTCTAGGTCAATTGTCCAATTGACTGGACAAAGATTGGAATCAAGGCTTGAAACTTGGTATGGATAAACTTGTGAGTCCAACATGAAGCATGAAAGTCATCTTGGGATTTTTAGATCAAAACATATTTGTGCAAACACAAACCCTAATTTGGGTCAACAGTGCAAAGAGGAGTCTTGAGCAGAGCAAAACCTAACTTGATCTTGAGCTCCAAGGGTCTTGTGGTGAGAAAATGTTGAGGAAATGGGAGGGCAAATTTTGGGGTACAACAGTTGCCCCTGTTCAATCTTCTTGGACCTGAAGAGTTAGATTGGCAAGTTTGCCTTTCGTGACTCGAGGGTAAAAGGAGATTGGACACTAGAGTGCCCGGAAATTTGCACTCGCATAGCGGAGTATCAGCAATGTGATGGCGGGAATGGGCTTACAGATGCCATTTGGAGAGATGGTGAATAGGAGGATGGGCTTACAAATGCCATTTGGAGGCGTGACAGAAACTTGTCGGGAATGGGCTTATAGATGCCATTTGGAAGTGTTGATCGCGTAAGAGATTCCTTAGCGAGAACTTGCGTACTTGAGAAAGAAAGATGGTTTCCTGGCTTGTTACAGGTGTTGATCTTCAGTCTCTTCATGCAGATGTGCCCTGGCTGGATACAAGAGTCGAATCCACAATTATTTGCTCACAGATGTGCCCTGGCTAGATACAGGAATCAAATCCGGAACTTCAAAAGGTTGTTTACAAAAGTGCCCTGGCTGGATACAGGTATCGAATCTCTAAACTCTTCATGCAGATATGCCCTGGCTAGATACAGGAATCGAATCCACAATCAAGTACTCACAGATATGCCCTGGCTGGATACAGGAATCGAATCTGGAACTTGTCGTCTTCAAATATGCCTTGGCTGGATACAGGTATCGAATCTGGAAATTATTGTCTTCAGATATGCCCTGGCTGGATACAGGTATCGAATCTGGAAGTTGTAAAAGGTTGGTAGAGATAGCTTTCCTGGATGGATACAGGTGTAAGCCTCTGATCTGAGAATGAAAGATAATTTCCTGGCCTGTTACAGGGGTTGATCTTCAAACTCTTCATGCAGATATGCCCTGGCTAGATGCAGGTATCGAATCTACAATCAATCACTAACAGATATGCCCTGGCTAGATACAGGTATCGAATCTGGAATTGCGATAGTTAATAGTAATCAACTTTGGATTGTCCTTTATCCTGAAAAGGCAAAACGTTAGTTGTATGCAAGGTCATGATGTATGAGATGCATGATGTCATGATGCTCAAAATGAGATAGTGTTGTATGCACTTTATCATGTATGTAAGCAGGATGTATGAAATGTGAAATGTATATGAATGTATTTTCGTCTAGGAAAATAAATCCTTGACGACTGGCCGGGGAATCAAATCCCTGGCTGATGTTGAAGAGTAGAGTTCTTCGCTTCCGCTGGGGATGATGGTTGTAAAAATGAACCGGTAGGAGAAGATGACTCCGTTGGGAAATGAACTTGTTGGACAGATTACTCTGAGGGAAATAAAATAGGTGAAGTGATTACTCTACGGGGAGAGATACTTCGCTGAGGTTTTGATGGGAGCTCCGCTGGGGATTCCACTGATAAGTTATGTTGGGGAATTTGATGAACTCCGCTGGGGATAGGAAGAACTTCGCCGAGGACGATCTTTCCGTGGTAATTAGCTGAGGATAACCCAGTTATAAGACCTGATGGGAAATAAACCTTTGAATGAAGTCAGAGAGATGCGTTCGTACTCTTCAGGGGAAAACTTCCAGAATCTACTGGGGATAAGCTTTCAGACCTGTTGGGGGTATGGATTCCACTCTCCTGGGGAAACTTTAGATTGTACTGGGGGATGGTTCCACTGGGGTGTCTGTATTTTGCCGGGGAACAATCTTATATTAAGACTGCCGGGGATGCTTGCTGAGGAATGCCTATACTCTGTTGGGGAATGTTGAGATCTTCTGGGGATGCTCAACTTCCTTAAGGCTGACAGTAGACTAACTCTGCTTGGGGAGAGTATTGTTGACTTGCTAGGGCTACTCTGTGGGGAGTTGAGGTAACCTGGTTACGTTCTTCAGTCGAACCTACCTTGGTACCTTGGTGGACAGAGCAACTAGATCGCTTAGACAACTCATTATTGCCCCTGTTTCTAATGTCACCTGTAATTAGTCCTTTGTTTAGCATGCAAGTATTTATGAGTTAGCAATTTAATGTCAAATGCATATATCAAAAATGAACATTGGACGTTCTTCGCAAGACAAAACAGAAAAAGGAAAAACAATTGGCAATTTGTCTGGAAAAGTGAATTTGTATTGATTTTTGAATTTTGCCTATAAATAGGCGTTTTGTGTACAAGAGACTGACGTCCTAGTAAGAGAACGCCGCCGAACAACATAGAGTTTATACAATTTTGAAAAAGGAAAACAAAACAGCTATGTGAAAAATCCCACTGGGTTCCAACTCTGCTATTGCCTTTATGTCTTCAAGCGTCTCATCACTTTGCTGCTTAGTTGAAGATGAAGCTGATTGATCGATTCCGTCTGAACCTGATAGTTGATACCGAATTCTGGATGCCAGGTGATCCAATGAGACATAGTATTACGCTTATCCCTAACTTTTGCCTGGACCGCCCTTTCGGGTTTTCAGTCCACCGGGATACCCATTTTTGCCCAAGCCGCCTTTTCAGGTTTTCGACTTGCCGGGTGTACAGATTTTTTTTATTTTCATCCCTTATTTTTGCCCGAACCCTTTTGGTTCGCCGAGAAGCCCTTATTTTTGCCTAGGTGTGTCAACCTAGCGGGTCTTTTATCATGCGTAGTATCTTTTTACTATGTCTGCATTGGCGGGGTGAGGAAGGTCGTCACCATCCATGGTGGTTAGAATCATAGCTCCTCCTGAGAAGATATGTTTAACCACAAATGGCCCTTCGTACGTAGGGGTCCATTTGCCCCTGGGATCACTTTGAGGAAGAATGATGCGCTTGATTACCAGGTCTCCGACTTGATACTCTTGTCGTCTGACTTTCTTGTTAAATGCCCCGATCATCCGTTTTTGGTATGTTTGACCATGACAAATAGCAGTGAGTCTCTTTTCGTCGATTAGGTTTAATTGATCAAGTCGAGTCTGGATCCAGTCATCTTCGCTCAAACCTGCATCCTTCATTATCCGGAGAGAGGGTATCTGGACTTCAATAGGCAAGACTGCCTCCATGCCATAGACCAAGGAGAAGGGTGTTGCCCCTGTTGACGTCCGCGTTGAGGTACGGTACCCATGAAGAGCAAACGGTAACATTTCGTGCCAATCTTTGTATGTCACTGTCATCTTCTGCACAATCTTCTTAATATTCTTATTTGCCGCTTCAACAGCCCCATTCATCTTCGGCCGGTAGGGAGAAAAGTTGTGGTGCTGTATCTTGAATTGCTCGCAGAGCTCAGTGATCATTTTGTTATTAAGATTGGTACCATTATCCGTAATGATCCTCTCTGGTACACCGTATCGACAGATCAGGTTATGCCGAATGAACCGTGCCACGACGCTCTTGGTTACGGTGGCGTAGGAAGCTGCTTCAACCCACTTCGTGAAGTAATCAATCGCGACTAGGATGAAGCGATGCCCGTTGGATGCCGTAGGTCGGATCTCGCCGATCATATCAATGCCCCACATTGAAAAAGGCCAAGGTGCTGTCAAGACGTTCAGAGGAACTGGAGGAATGTGCACCTTATCTGCATAAATCTGGCACTTGTGACATGTCAGAGAATGTTGGTAACAGTCGGCTTCCATTGTGGACCAGAAATATCCTGCCCGAAGGATATTCCTTTCCGTGGTGTGTCCACTGGAATGTGTTCCAAATGTACCTTCATGTAGCTCTGTCATGATCTTTTCTGCTTCAGTTTTATCCACACAACGCAGTAAAGTTGAATCATGGTTTCGCTTGTATAGAATGCCATTGCTGAGGAAGAACTTTGCCGCAAACTTTCTCAGAAACTTCTTGTCGTTGACAGATGCACCCTCGGGGTATTCTTGAGCTTCCAAGTACCTCTTCACTTCATGATACCAAGGTTTTTCAGTCACCTCTTCAGCCTCAAGATCGCAGCAATGTGCAGGTTCGTCCAATCTCCATATAATGATTCGGGGAGCCTCGTTGTCCCATTTGACTTTGAACATAGAAGACATCATAGCTAGTGCGTCCGCTAACTGATTCTCCTCTCTTGGGAAATGTTCAAAAGTTATCTCTTCGAAGTGGGGAAGCAATGTCAGCACATACTCCTTGTAAGGAATAAGATTTGGGTGTTTCGTATCCCACTCGCCTTTGACCTGATTGATCACGAGAGAGGAATCTACGAAGACACTCAGAAACTTGATCCTTAAGTCAATTGCAGCTTGAAGACCCATGATGCATGCCTCATACTCCGCCATGTTGTTGGTGCAATTGAAACATAGCCGAGCGGTGAGTGGAGTATGAGTGCCTTTGGGGGATATGATCACAGCGCCGATACCATTACCCAAAGCGTTTGAGGCTCCGTCAAAGTCCATAGACCATCGGGATCCTTCCTCAGGTCCTTCATCCGGTCCAGGTACTTCACAATCAGTTACTACCATGATATCCTCGTCTGGAAATTCAAAGTTCATCGACTGGTAATCATCCACTGCCTGGTGTGCCAAATGGTCTGCCACTACACTTCCCTTGATTGCTTTTTGAGTCGTGTACTGGATGTCGTATTCTGTCAAGATCATTTGCCATCTTGCTATTCTTCCAGACAGAGCAGGCTTTTCGAATATGTACTTGATTGGATCCATTTTTGAAATCAACAGAGTAGTGTGAGTCAACATATACTGTCTCAGCCGGCGAGCAGCCCATACCAGAGCGCAACAAGTTTTCTCGAGCAGTGAGTACCGAGTCTCACAGTCGGTAAACTTTTTGCTCAAGTAATAAATGGCGTGTTCTTTTCGGCCAGACTCGTCATGCTGCCCCAGCACACACCCCATTGAGTTGTCAAGTACTGTCAAGTATAAGATTAGAGGTCTCCCTTCAACCGGTGGCATAAGAATGGGTGGTTCTTGGAGGTACTCTTTGATCTTTTCGAAAGCGGCCTGACATTCATCATTCCAGCGTACAACTTGATCTTTCTTCAGTAGCTTGAAGATTGGTTCACAGGTAGCAGTTAGATGTGAGATGAATCGGGCAATGTAGTTCAAACGTCCTAGAAAGCCTCTGACTTCTTTCTCTGTCTTGGGAGTTGGCATCTCTTGTATGGCTTTCACTTTGGCAGGGTCCACTTGAATGCCTTTGTCGCTTACGATGAAGCCTAACAATTTTCCAGATCTCACCCCAAAGGTGCACTTGTTTGGGTTCAACCTCAGCTTGTACAACTTTAGACGGTCAAACAGCTTCCGTAGATGGTCAAGGTGTTCCTCCTCAGTTTGGGACCTTGCAATCATATCGTCGACGTATACTTCTATCTCATGATGGATCATGTCATGAAATAAAGCAACCATGGCACGTTGGTAGGTTGCCCCAGCATTTTTCAACCCAAAAGGCATGACCTTGTAACAAAAGGTGCCCCACTGAGTAACAAAAGTGGTCTTCTCCATGTCTTCAGGAGCCATCTTAATCTGGTTATAACCGGAGAAGCCGTCCATGAAGGAGAAAACTTTATGCTGAGCAGTGTTGTCAACCAGAACGTCGATATGAGGCAGAGGGAAATCATCCTTGGGGCTGGCCCTGTTCAAATCCCTGTAATCAACACACATCGAACCTTACCATCCTTTTTCGGCACTGGAACCACGTTGGCAATCCACTGAGGGTAAGAAGTCACTGCTAGAAACCCGGCATCAAATTGTTTCATAACCTCAGCTTTGATTTTCTCGGACATCTCTGGACGCATACGACGGACCTTCTGTTTTACCGGAGGGCAGTCTTCCTTGGTAGGCAGGTGATGAACCATAATGTTGGTATCCAACCCAGGCATGTCTTCGTAAGACCAGGCAAAGATTTCCATATAGTCATGCAGCATCTGAATCAACCGTTGTTTCACACTGCGCTCTAGATTGGCACCAATCTTGACCTCTTTTTTGTCTGTCTCTGTACCCAGATTTACCGTTTCCACAGGCTCTTCATGTGGCTGAATGGCCCTCTCTTCCTGGAGTAGCAGTCTTGCCAGTTCACCAGGTACTTCACAATCATCTTCACCTTCGTCTTCAGCTAAGTTGATCGGATTTTCGAAGTCATAACTGGCAGTAGCAGAGTCATTACCAGTGAGATCCATAGTGGATTGGAACCTGTATAAGTGAGTGTGTGTAAATATAGCTGTTTTGCAATATATAACAAAGAAAGAAAAAGGAGCACAAGATTTTGAAATGCAACAAACGTCCAATGTTTTTATTGATGATATATGAAAATGACACACAAAAGCCCTCACAAATGGAGCCACGGTGCCCCGGGTAGGACACCGAGCCATAAAAGTTTCAACATATTGTTTGTTACAAATTGAAAACAAAAGAGTTCATTACTTAGTGACAAAAGTAATAGGTGTGAAGTCTTTGGCAGTCCAGTTGCTTGGTCCACTGTCGGTTGTTGGGTAGATCCAGCTGTCGAATTCAGATTCCTCCACTTCGTCCCCAATAGCATTCACTCCCGGGTTGGTGATGAACACAGGAGGTCTTCCAATCCTTGCTTTACGAACAACCCTCTGAGCCTCTGCAGTGAAACCCAAGCCAAACTTGTCGGTCTTCAGAGTAAAGTCAGGAAGTCGGCCCCAGTTTGCACACTCACCCTTCTCAATCACAGCCCGAGCATCCTTTAAGGAAGCCATCTTCAAAGGAGGGTCTTCAATCACAGTTTCAGCTGACGCCAGTGTCTGAGGCACTTCTGCAAAGTGTTGAAAGGGGGTTTCAATGAACTCCCCATCCATTTCTATGTACCAGAACGAGTTTAGGTGGCTGACCATATATTCTTCCTCCCCCTGAACTGTGACAATCTTTCCTCTGACTGGGTACTTAAGCTTCTGATGTAGTGTGGAGGTCACAACTCCAGCCTTGTGGATCCATGGACGACCCAGCAAACAAGAGTAGGATAGACGGATGTCCATCACATAGAAAGTAGAATCAAAGACTTGAGAACCAACCCTGATTGGAATGTCAACTTCACCATGTACCATCCTTTTTGAACCGTCAAAGGCCCGGACCACAATGTTACTAGGCTTGAGCTCCAGACCCTCACAATCCAATCTGTCTAGGGCCTTCTTCGGAAATAAATTCAATGAAGAACCGGTGTCTACCAACACATGGGCAAGAGTAGTGCCCCTGCATTCAATGGAGACATGCAGGGCATCATTATGGTTCTTTCCTTTGGCAGTCAGATCGGCGTCAGAGAAGCCCAAACCATTATCAGCAGTCAAGTTGGCCACACAATCAATAAATTGATCAGCAGATGTTTCTTGTGGCACATGGGCCGTCTTCAGGAAGGAAATCAGGGCCTTGGCACGGGCTTCTGAACACAACAACAATGATAGCATAGAAATCTTTGATGGGGTGTGCCCCAGCTGCTCAACTACGTTGAAATCACTTTTCTTGATAATCTTGAGGATCTCCTCCATCTCTTGCTGGGAGGCTTCAACAGTGGTTGTCTTTGGCGCCTCCGTCAGGGCAGGAAAATCAGTGGCAATCCCTTTGCCCCGAGCGTCAGATGACTCGGCAGCAGGGGTAGAGACAGGAACCTGATTAGGAAGGGGAACATGCACACTTGTAGGTGTGATGATGAGAGGTTTTTGAATAGCTGGTGGCGCAATATCTGGCGAGAACAGCCTACCACTGCGAGTAATTTTGGCAGGCCCAGTGATATTGCTGACACCGGTACTTGTATCAAACTCTTGTTTTACTCCAAGAACATAAACGTCTGCCCCATAGTACCACGGGACAGCTTTGTCGGATGTATAGGGGAGGGGCCCCGGAACAGTAATGATGATAGGAGCAATCTTCTGAGTGGACATGATTTTGACAGGCTTCTTTGAGAGAGCCTTAGGAGGTTTGTTGAAAATAGTGACAATAGAAACTTCTTCAGCAGGGACAGCAGGATCAACAATCTTCTCGAACAAGATCTCTTTGCTATCCATCAGGCTTTGGATACCTGATTTCAGCAAGAGACAACCAGCAGGTAAAACAGCACATAGATGGCACCCTTTACCACATCCCGAAAATAAACCGGCTAGCAATAGGTTCCTCTTGACAGTCAATAACAGAGTAACAATCTCTTCCACGGAGGCCACATACCGATCTTCTTCCACAGCATTCACTCCATGCTGGGGCATGGGAGCAGTCACAACATTGGATCTTTCGGGCACCTCAAACTGTATTTCTTTAGCATCAATAAGGTCTTGAACCTTATTCCTCAAAGCCCAGCAATCGTCCGTAGTATGCCCCGGGCTATCAGAGTGATAAGCGCAACGGGCGTTGGGGTTGTACTTTGGAGAAGCTGTGTTCACTACCTTCGGAGCTTCTTTGACAGTTACCAGATTGGTTGATAGTAGTTGCGGCAAAATCTGAGACAGGGTCATGCTGAGTCGAGTGTACTGCCTTTTGGGTCTCTCACCCCTTGGTTGGTTGTATTGCTGAGGAGAAGCAGCAGGCTTTGAAATTACCAACGCGTTGACAACTTGGCGGCGTTCCGGTTTAATTTGTCTTCTGGGACCATAAACAACACTGGCTTCCTTCTTGAAGGGCTTCTTTTCAGTACTCGCGGAGGCACCTTTCTGTATCTTCCCCGACTTGATACCAACTTCTATTCTCTCACCAGTCAAGATCAAATCTGTAAACCCAGCAGAAGAATTACCAATCAGATGATTGAAGAACGGACCAGACAGGGTCCCTAGGAACTTGTCAACAAGTTCACGGTCAGTCAACGGTGGCTGCACCCTGCCAGCCAAGTCTCTCCACTTTTGCGCATACTCCTTGAATCCTTCGCCCGTCCCCAGTGACATACCCTGAAGTTGGGTACGTGTGGGAGCGAGGTCAGAATTGTACTGATACTGTTTATAAAACGCAGTGGCCAAGTCCTCCCAGTTTCGGATACTGGCTCCATCCAGCTGATAGAACCATTCGAGTTGAGCCCCTGAAAGGCTATCCTGAAAGAAATGGATCCATAGGTTCTTGTCTGCGGTGTAAGGTTGGATCTTCCTTACATATGATCTGAGATGCATCTTCGGGCAGGACAGCCCGTCATATCTTGCAAAAATTGGCACTTTAAACTTCGGGGGGATCACAATTCCAGCAACTAATCCCAAGTCTTCGAAATCCAAGCCGGGAACTCTCTGCAGCTCCATAGCTGCCAACCTGTCTTCCAAGCCTTTGTACTTATCATCGGCGGGCAGGTATTGTTGATCAGAGTAGTCTTCATCCTCTTCAGCCTCCTCTTCCTCAACCTCGGATTCGGAAGGTACTACAGCCGCATTCCCTTTACTGGTTCCCTCTTCAGATGTAGGGGGAAATTCAAGGACTCTTCTGGCTTCACCCTCAAACCTTCTTCCTAGGGTAGCCACCCCGATTCTTTTCTTCTTCTTTTTCACTTGCTCTTTGTTCCCCAGCAGGGCTTTCAGATCCTCCTGACCCTTAGCCAAGGTCATCAGGAGATGTTGAAACTGTGAGTTCTGAGACTGCAAGTCCTTGACCGTCTGTTTGAGATCCATCTTACTGAAATAAACAGCAGAAAGATAAGGAAACCTGGTGTGGAGACCTGCTTATGCACATGATGAATGGTATGCTTATGTATGCAATGCATTCAAGGATTTAGAAAGTTCAAAATTGTTGCAAACAAAAAGAACGCACGTCATATTAATAAGAAGAAATTTGTCAGTACATAAATGCCCCATGGGCCAAATATTACAAAAAAACTTCTCAAGGTAAAAAGACGTTGCGCATCCTCTTTGGTGCGATGTAGGTGTTAAGGGTCTCTTCCTCGTGGAGTCAATGGGTAAGCTCCAAAACCTTCTTCTCACTGGCGTAGAAGCTGGCTTCAAAAGTGTTTCGTTCCTCCTTGAGTTGGATCCAACTTTTCTGCATCTCCTCCCACGATGTAGGCATGTCAGAATATAGGATGGCGTAGGGAACCTCTCCTTCCTTAACGGGCTCTTTAATCACAGGGAGAACATGAGGATAAGGCATCATTAGACTCTGGGCTCGGGTTCGTACCCACTTGAGATAAGGCTCAAGAGGGATGGAATTCTTGTGTCCCAGTGTCTTGCTGTCAACCTTGTTAGGCATCCTCCAAGCTCTGATGAATCTTTGGCGAAGTCCTTGCGCATCGTTGTCGAAGTCAAAAACTAGGTCAGGAATCAACATGTCGTGAGGGCCATCCCTCCGTGCATATCCAAATTGTCTCAAGGCTAGACAAGGGTTGTAGGTAATGCCTCCTCTAATGCCAAGCAATGGAACATTAGGGAACTCTCCACAACGATCAACGATGATGACATTTTCTCTGGACCGAGAACACCAATGTACATCAGAGTGAGTGAGGGTCATCAACCGTTGTGACCACCTTAAGCCTTGGTCATTCTTCAAGACAGATTATGGAAGGTGCGAAGTAAACCACCTTGCAAGGAGAGGAGTACAACACATGAGAACACCCCTCTTTCTCATTGTTCGTGTGTAAAATGAGTGAAGAATGTCCCCAAGCAATGTTGGTATTGGATTCCGGGATAAGAAGATCTTGACAGCGTTGACATCTATAAGCTGGTCAGGGTTTGGGAACAGGACCAACCCATAAATGAGGAGTGCCAAAATTTCTTCAAAGACTTGTAGATCCAATGAATTCCAACACTCTTGTGCCTTCTCAAACAAGAATTTTGCCAAGAAGCCTTTGACACCGCTTCTAGTTTCCCAATGCCCCTTGATGTCAGATGGTTGCAAGTGTAGTGCTTGAGCAACATCTTCAGGCTTTGGTTCCTTTTCCGTACCGTTGAAAGGTAGTTGATTAAGAATAGGAATTCTCAGGAGTTGAGAAAATTCCTCCAAAGTGGGCACCAACTGGTAGTCGGGGAAAGTGAAACAGTGGTGAAGGGGGTCAAAGAACTGGAACAACACCTTTACCATGTCCTCTTCAATGTTGGTGTTGACTAAGCTGAGCAGTCTACCATGTCTTTCACTGAAGGGAGAGCTTTCCGGAATTCTTGATGTGAGCTCTTTGAGTTGAGGAGGGATTCTCACAAGGTTGACTTGGATAGTTTTCCTGCGAAGAATTTCCATGACCTACAAAACAAGAACAAAGATGAAGATCTAAACCCTTGAAATGGTTAGTATATGCATATGATGCTTTATGATGTTTATGATGTATGCACAAACATATGTACCAGCAAATCACACAAAACCCTAGTTTCAGGCTTGCATGGGGTTTCATAGGTAAGTACCCTCTTGAGTGTAATTGGCTTAAAAACCTGTCCTATAAATAATAATTAGGTTCTAAGGAGCTCAATATCATTGGATTGTTTTCCATGTTCATTGTTTTGGTTTAGCCACTTAACTAGCGACCAAAATATTCCAAGAAAACAACCCTCAATGAGTGTAGTATCGAGTATCTACCAACTTCGGACTGCACCAAAGCCGGTCATCTCACTACCCCTAATAAAAGGCCAAGATGGTCAAGTAAGGTTCTAGGTCATTAGTGCTTAGTGACATCACTCAGCGGCCCCGTACTCTCCTTGATTGAACTCAAGGGTTACCGGTACTCACAAATATGTCGCACTAATATAGCTATTGCTTCAACCGTGTCGGTATACCCCGCACAGTTTCCACAATGTATTGCTATATATGAATGTTTCCCCAAATCCAGGTGTAGGATTTCAAGCCCAAACAAGAGAACCAAGATATAAAGCAATCAAAGCAAACAATTAGTCATGCAAGAGGGTGATCTAAGCCCTAAGGTTACTCCACTTTAAAAGAAATCCCCAACAGAGTCGCCAGTTCTGTGATACGGTGGGAGAACTGACTTGAGTTTTGCGTTTGTTTTCGCAAATGTTTCGGTTGAGCAAGAGTCGCCACCGACTTTTTATTTTATCCTAAGGAAAAGTTAAAAAGCATAGCAAAAACCTTTGAGATGTTTTCTTGGGTTCGGGGAGTAGATTATAGAAAGGGAAGGTATTAGCACCCTTTCTATCCATGGTTATCCATGGGCTCTTAGTTACTTGCTTAGATCAACTTGCCTTGATTTTCAATTGTTTGAAATGGTGCTCTCAATTGTTTGAAATGGTGCTTTGTGTGTGTGTTTTGAAAAATAGGCAAGTGTTTTTGTTTTGCAAGTTGGCAAGTAACCAAGAGTTTGTCTACTCTAAATTTCTCAAAGATCTTTGCTATGTTTTAAACCTTTTAACAATTTTGTTCCACCATTGTATTTGGTGGACAATCTTGTGTTAGGATGTGAACAGGACGGGTGCGGGTCATCGTTTAGACCATGATTGCAATGGTGCCAAGTGTCTTTGGCAACTTTTCTTTTAAGGGACTTGATCATTTTTAGGCAACTTTCGAAAGCGTCATCGAGGGACTATGATCATTTGATATTGTTTTGTTTTGCCAAAGACACCTAACATGCAATATGGCCCATTATTGAAGGCAACAAGTGGAGTAACCCTAAGGGGTGCAAGTGTGATTTGTGTTTGTTCATTTTCATGCTTTTATCTTGGAATTAGGTCAAGCTATTTGTTTGGTTTATTTTTGCATACAAAACCCTAATTCTATCATGGCATATTTAGAAAGCTTTAAAGTGCGAAATTTAAAGGTCCTAAGTTATTACAACACAAATTATGGGATGGGGGGTACAAATGTTCAAATGGGGATATTTAGCAAGAAATTTAAATCTAACTATTACATCCAAATTGAAATTTACAAGGTATTTAATTGTACAATAATTAAATAAAATACAATAAATATGCAAGATGCAAAAATGATCTTTTATATGTATGTAAAAAGTATTTTTCATGTGACAAATAAACAAAAATAAAAAGGTTTATTTTTTTGGATTTTTTAGGTTTTTAGGGCAAACCCTAATTTACTAAATAAAAATGTATTAATTATTTATTATATGCAATATTTATTAATTATGTATAAAAATAAATAAAAAGAAAGTATATTGTAAAAAAGTGATTTTTCAAGTTAAATATTAATAACAATAAAAATGTATTATTTTTATATTTTAAACCTAAATATACTAATAAATATATAAGTATTTATATTATTTATTAAATATATTAAATATGTACAAAAAATAAAATATTTAATATTTACAACAAAAGCATATTTTTTTAGGAAATGTTTTCAAAAGATAAAATAAAATAAAATTAGAAAATAAATGTATTTTGTATTGTTTTTAGTATTTTAAATAAAAAAGTATTATGTATTTATTTACATATAAAACTAAATGAAACAAAATAAATATCAAATAAAATGCAAAAAATGTGAGAAAAATATTTTTAATATTTTTTATGCTTTGACAAAAATAAACAAGTCAGAAATAAAAATCAAAAGTAAAAAATAATGAAAATAAAACACAATGGGCCAAGGGGGTGCATGTGTAAGGATGTGGTGCAAAAAGAAAATCAAACTCAGGCCCAGCCCAAGAGGAGTTGTCTTCAACCTCCAGACTTGTTTGAACAACAACAACACGCGTTTCCTAACTCCTGATTCCTGGACTTTCAAGCAAAACTCATAACACAAAAAATGTTGAGCATCAAGAGACGAATCCAGACATATAAAAAACTTGACTTAACTCTCAGAAATGAGAGAGAATTTCTCCATCCCTAATTCTTGACCTAAGTTTTTTCTAATGTTCAGGTTCCAAATTCTCTCAGCACATGCAATATAAATGGAAAGTAATTATATGTGTAGCTTCAGGGCCATGAGTAGAGCATTTTTCATTCATAAACCTAAAGCTAACTCTTCCTAGATTGAGAGATAGAAGTCCATGAACTTACCTGTTCAGCTTGGGTCGTGTCTGACAATGGAGGTACTTTAAGTGCAATGTGAGGACTTGTACAGCTTGCTTGAAGTTCAAGGATGCTTCTCTAACCTTTAGCTTGCTTTGAAACTAAATGAATCGAGCTATAGGAGTCAACCTGCAAAACAGAAAAAGTGAAAATGGTGAAGTTGGTTAGAGGTGTTATAGTCTGAAGCCAGGGCTTGGGATAGTTTGTATGGATGCTATGGAGTGTGTATGAAGTGGTTTTGGCCAAGGCGCACAAATGGATTGAGTTGTAGAAGTCCAACTGCAGAAGGGACTCTGTTTTTTGCAGTAGGATGGTGTTTTGATGAATGATGAGGTTTGGAAGGTGGTTAGCTCGTGCCTTAGCTCAGTTATGATGTTTTGAATGTGTTCAACAAGTTTGTCTAAGCTTTTTTTGGCAGAAATGTGAGATGTTCTTAGTTATGCAATGTTTCTTCTATCTTAAGCAAAGTTTGGCAAGTTGGTTTACAAGCTTCTCTAGGCCCCTCAAGTATGCTGCACCTTTTAGTCTTGATCAGTGGGATATGTTCCTGAACTTGTGCTAAAAGGATTTGCCTTGTACTTCATAGATTGCAATCTTGACATAAAGTTCACCTTTTCAAAAATGGATAATGTGCTTTTTCTAATTATGGACTAATCCTTCATGTAATGACCAAATGCATAGAATAACATCTTGGCACAATGGTTTAGCATTTAATTTTTGAGTGTAAATAAGATTAGAGGCCTGTAATGTAACTTGCACATGCTGAGTTTGAAAATGCACAAGTTATGAACATGGAAATGACTCATGAACAAAGTGACTTTTGCCAATATTGACAAATTCGATTCTCCCTAACCACAAGGGTGTTTGAGAAGTTCTTGGACATTTTGGAAAGCTTGGAATGTGTAATACAATCCATCTTTGTAATGAAAATTGAAATTCCAAGTGGAAGCATGTGAAAAGTGGCCATGAAGTTAGGAAAAAATCCTGCCTAGAATAGGTCAAAATTTTTCTAAGTTAAGAATGTTTTGCACCCTTGTTCCAAAAATTGTAACTTGAGCTACAAGCTTCTTTTGAGGAAACTTTGTGAATCAAAGTATTAGATTTTGAAATGGACTACAACTTTCATGTTTTGAGTTTTCCTTGAATCCAAATGTATCTTGGTGAAACAATGGGACAAAGTTAGGAAAAAATTAGGGATTTTCATAACTTAGAAAAATTCTAAGTTATGAAAATTCTTCATTTCAAACCCTAATTTGTGATTTTTGATTTCTTGATGAACAAGTTTCATAATTTGACATGTCTTGATGAAAAATGAATCTTGACAGTTGATTTTGACCAAAAAGTCAAAGTTTGACTTTTCAGTATACAGTCAAATTTGGCTCAGTTGACTGAAAAATTCATCTGTCAATCTTGTGCATTTGGGATCTTTTGAACTTTTTGAATATGTTAAGACAATTCCATGGGGTCCTTGAGTCCATATATGAGCTTGGTTTGCCATTGGCTAGGTCAAACAGTCAAAAATTGCCTTTGTGCAGTCAAAACCCTAAAAATGACCATTTTGCCCTTTTGGTGATCTGATCAAATTTCTTGTGGAATTGTGATCCAAACTTGACCAAATGGTTCATATGAGTTCATAATATTGATGTGGGTCAAAAATCATGAGATTTGACTGTCAATTGACCACAATTGACTTTTTCCCCAATACAGCTGATTTCTAGGTCAACTGTCCAATTGACTGGGCAAAGATTGGAATCAAGGCTTGAAACTTGGTATGGATAAAATTGTGAGTCCAACATGAAGCATGAAAGTCATCTTGGGATTTTTAGATCAAAACATCTTTGTGCAAACACAAACCCTAATTTGGGTCAACAGTGCAAAGAGGAGTCTTGAGCAGAGCAAAACCTAACTTGATCTTGAGCTCCAAGGGTCTTGTGGTGAGAAAATGTTGAGGAAATGGGAGGGAAAATTTTGGGGTACAACACCTGGGTTGGATACCGATATCGTGGTTCACCGCTTGCCAACTAAAGAAGACTGCCCTCCAGTGAAACAGAAAGTTCGCCGAATGCGCCCCGAGATGTCTGAGAAAATCAAAGCAGAGGTTATGAAACAGTTTGATGCCAGTTTTCTAGCAGTTACTTCTTACCCGAAGTGGGTTGCCAACGTGGTTCTGGTGCCGAAGAAGGATGGTAAAGTTCGAATGTGTGTTGACTATAGGGATCTGAACAGGGCAAGCCCCAAAGACAATTTCCCTCTGCCTCATATCGATGTTCTGGTGGACAACACCGCACATCATAAGATATTCTCCTTCATGGATGGTTTCTCCGGTTACAATAAAATTAAAATGGCTCACGAAGACATGGAGAAGACAACGTTCGTTACACAATGGGGTACCTTTTTCTACAAGGTCATGCCTATCAGATTGAAGAATGTTGGGGCAACGTATCAGAGCGCCATGGTCGCTTTGTCCCACGACATGATTCATCATGAGATTGAGGTATACGTTGATGACATGATTGCAAGGTCCCAGACTGAGGAAGAACACCTCGACCATCTTCAGAATCTATTTGACAGGTTGAAGTTGTATAAGCTAAGGTTAAACCCGAAAAAGTGCACCTTCGAGGTGAGGTCTGGTAAGCTGCTGGGTTTCGTTGTAAGTGATAAATGTATTCAGGTGGATCCTACAAAGGTGAAGGCTATACAGGAAATGCCAGCTCCCCGAACAGAAAAAGAAGTCAGAGGCTTTTTGGGACGTCTGAATTACATTGCCCGATTCATTTTGCACCTGACTGCTACTTGTGAACCAATCTTCAAGCGGCTGAAGAAAGATCAAGTGGTGAGATGGAATGATGAATGTCAGGCCTCTTTCGAAAGGATCAAGGAATATCTCCAAGAGCCACCCATTATGATGCCTCCAGTTGAAGGGAAACCTTTGATCTTATACTTAACAGTACTCGATAATTCAATGGGGTGTGTGCTGGGGAAGCATGACAAGTCTGGCCGAAAAGAGCATGCTATTTACTACCTTAGCAAAAAGTTTACCGACTGTGAGACCCGATACTCACTGCTTGAGAAAAATTGTTGCGCTTTGGCATGGGCTGCTCGCTGGCTGAGACAGTATATGCTGACTCACACCACTCTATTGATATCGAAGATGGATCCAATCAAGTATATCTTCGAAAAACCTGCCTTGTCCGGAAGAATAGCAAGATGGAAGATGATCTTGACTGAGTATTACATCCAATACACAACCCAAAAGGCAATCAAGGGGAGTGTGTTGGAAGATCATTTGGCACATCAGGCTGTAGACGACTACCAATCCATGAACTTCAAATTCCCGGATGAGAATATCATGTTGGTGACCGACTATGAAGAACCTGGACCGGATGAAGGACCTGAGGAAGGATCCCGATGGTATATGTATTTTGATGGAGCTTCAAATGCTTTGGGTAATGGCATTGGCTCCGTTGTCATATCTCTTGAAGGCTGTCATACTCCATTTACCGCCCGATTATGTTTTAACTGCACCAATAATATGGCGGAGTATGAAGCATGCATCATGGGCATTCGAGCAACTATTGACCTAAGGATTAAGTTCTTGAGTGTATTTGGAGATTCCACTCTCGTGATCAGTCAGATCAAAGGTGAGTGGGATATGAAACACCCAAATCTTATTCCTTACAAGGAGTATGTACTGACACTGCTTCCATATTTCGAGGAGATAACCTTTGAACACTTCCCCAGAGAGGAGAATCAGTTAGCGGACGCGCTAGCTACTATGTCTTCTATGTTCAAGGTCAGGTGGGATAATGAGGCTCCCCAGATTACTATTGAGAGGTTGGACGAACCCGCACATTGCTGTGATATCGAGACAAAAGAAGTAATAGATAAACCTTGGTTTCACGAGGTAAAGAGGTATCTTGAGGCTAAAGAATACCCCGAGGGTGCATTTGTTAATGATAACAATTTTCTGAGGAGGTTCACTGCGAAGTTCTTCATCAGTAATGGTATCCTTTACAAGCGTAACCATGATTCGACCTTACTGCGATGTGTGGACAAGAATGAAGCAGAAAGGATCATTGTGGAGTTACATGAAGGTACTTTCGGAACTCATTCTAGTGGACATACCATGGCGAAGAAAATCCTACGGGAAGGATATTATTGGTCTACTATGGAAGCCAACTGTTATCAGCATTCCCGTACCTGTCATAAGTGCCAAGTCTATGCTGATAAGGTGCACGTACCTCCCGTTCCTCTGAATGTCTTGACAACACCTTGGCCTTTTGCAATGTGGGGCATCGATATGATCGGCGAGATCAGACCTACTGCGTCCAACATGCATCGTTTCATCCTGGTAGCTATTGATTATTTTACAAAGTGGGTTGAAGCAGCTTCATTTGCTACTGTAACCAAGAACGCCGTGGCACGGCTTATTCGACACAATTTGATCTGTCGATATGGTGTACCAGAGAGGATCATTACGGATAATGGTACAAATCTTAACAATACAATGATCACCGAGCTCTATAAACAGTTCAAGATACAGCATCACAACTCTTCTCCTTATCGGCCGAAGATGAATGGGGTTGTTGAAGTGGCTAATAAGAACATCAAGAAGATTGTGCAGAAGATGACGGTGACATACAAAGATTGGCACGAGATGTTACCGTTTTCTCTTCATGGGTACCATACCTCAGCGCGGACTTCAACAGGGGAAACACCCTATTCCTTGGTATATGGCATGGAGGCAGTCTTACGCATTGAGGTCCAAATACCCTCTCTTCGGATTATGAAGGATGAAAGTTTGAACGAGGACAACTGGATCCAGACCCGACTTGATCAGCTAAACTTAATCGAAGAAAAGAGACTTACTGCTATTTGTCATGGTCAGACGTATCAAAAAAGAATGATCAAGGCATTTAACAAGAAAGTTAGACGACAAGAGTATCAAGTCGGGGACTTGGTGATCAAGCGCATCATACTGCCGCAAGGTGATCCTAGGGGAAAATGGACCCCTACTTACGAAGGGCCATTTGTGGTTAAGAACATTTTCTCAGGAGGAGCTATGATTCTAACCACCATGGACGGTGACGACCTTCCTCACCCCGTCAATGCAGACATAGTGAAAAAATACTATGCATAATCAAAGACCCGCTAGGTTGACTGGCCTAGGAAAAAATAAGGGCTTCCCGGCGAACGAAAAGGGTTCGGGCAAAAATAAGGGATGAAAATGAAAAAATATATACACCCGGCAAGCCGAAAACCTGAAAAGGTGGCTTGGGAAAAAATGGGTATCCCGGTGGACTGAAAACCCGAAAGGGCAGTCCAGGAAAAAATTAGGGATTAAAGCGTAACACTATATCTCATTGGATCATCTTATAAACAGACTTCGGTATCGACTGTCAAGCTCAGACAACACTAATCAATCTGATCTACCTTCACCCAAGTAGTAAAGTGATGAGATGCTCGAAGACATAAAGGCAATAGCAGAGTTGGAACCCAGTGGGATTGTTCACATAGCTGTTTTTCTTTATTTTCCACAAATTGTATAAACTCTATCAGTTCGGCGGTGTTCTCTTACTAGAACGTCAGCCTCTTGTATAAAAATGCCTATTTACAGGCCAACTTCAAAGTTAATACGATTCATTTCACAAAGAAATTTCAAATTGTTTTTCCTTTTCTGTTTTTTTTGCAAGAACGTCCAATGTCCATTTTTGATATATGCATTTGACAATAATTACTTCTCATAAATATTTACATGCGAAACAAAAGACGATTACTCGTAATATCAGAAACATGGGGTAAAAAAGAAATGTCTAAACCATACAGTTGCTCTATCCACCAGGTATAGGGATAAACCTAGTTGGAGAAAACAATTGAAGGTACATTCACTCCCCGCAGAGTAAGAAAAGGACAGTGACGTTAGCGGTCCCAAACAGGAAACCACTCTCCCCAACTGAGGCTTGCAACCGTGAATGAATCGGCGATATTCTCCCCAAGCAGAGTTTATCTATCATCAGCATTAGAAAATTATCCCCAGTGGAGTTTGGAGAGTTATCCCCAGTAGAGTATGGAGGATTGTCCCCAGTAGAGTCTAAAAGATTATCCTCGGTGAAGTCACAACTGGAAAATCATCCCCAACGGAGTTCATCCCTTTCATAAATAGAAACTCACTTCCCAACATAGTTTATTATCGCCAGCAACGGTAATTCATCCCCAGCCGAGGTTATTTCTTCCAAGTCAACAGATCCTCCGACAGAGTATGTCCTCCCCAGAGTCATTCCCTCGTCAATTTATTCCCCAGCAGAGTTATTCTTTCCCACAAGATTATTTCCTCGCCGGTTTATTCTCCAGCAAGATTATTCTCACAATCATCTTCATTCACTATCCCCAGCAGAAACGAAGAATTCAACTCTTTTCTCCAGCAGCAATCCAGGATTTATTTTTCCCAGCTAGAGAACATCACAAAAACATTTGCATAAAACATTACATCATGACATATGCATACTCATCATACAACACAATCTCATTTATTTTGAGAACATCATTGCTTGATACAAGTCATGCATTACATGCAACTAACCTTTACCTTTCAGGAAAGATACAATCAAATTCTCACAAAAGTTCAAGCTATGAAGCCCGGGTCCGACCTGATAGTATCTTGGTCTCTACAGCATATTATGAAGCCCAAATTCGATCGAATAACAGTATTAGAATATCGCGAAGCTTGGATTACAACCAGATAGTGGTATCTCTTAAAAGCAAGCTATGAAGCCAAAATTCGACCGGATAATAGTTTAATCCCCAACAAGCCGTGAAGCCCGAATGTGACCGGATAACAACTTAGTTCCTTCTGAAGCCTGGACCACGACCAAATAGTATCTCATTTTCACCTCTTCGACGAAGAGACGGTTCCTTAACAAGAATAACGGACGACCGAAGCTCCTAAAATTCAACTTTCCTCTTCAAACAGAGATGATTCCTCAGTAGAATAACAGACGACCTAAGTTCCTAAATTTCAATAGAGATGTTTCCTCAGTAGAATAACGGACGATCGGAGTTCCTAAATTTCAACAGAGATGATTCCTCAGTAGAATAACGGACGATCGAAGTTCCTAAATTTCAACAGAGATGATTCCTCAGTAGAATAATGGACGACCGAAGTTCCTAAATTTCAACAGAGATGATTCCTTAGTAGAATAACGGACGACTGAAGTTCCTAAATTTCAACAGAGATGATTCCTCAATAGAATAACGGACGACTGAAGTTCCTAAATTTCAACAGAGATGATTCCTCAGTAGAATAACGGACGACCGAAGTTCCTAAAATTCAATAGAGATGATTCCTCAACAAGAATAACGGACAACCGAAGTTCCTAAAATTCAACCTTTCTCAAAACAGAGATGATACCCCAGTAGAATAACGGACGACTGAAGCTCATAAAATTCTATTTCTCTCAATACAGAGATCAACATTCCTCAGCAGAATCTTCCTCAACAACGGGTATACAAGCTCTCGCTAAGGAATCTCTTAGGCGATCGACACTCCTTCATATGGAATCTTTAAGCCCATCTTCCGTCATCGATTTCCAAATGGCATCTGTAAGCCCATTCCCGACATCGCAAGATGGACACCACATCATGTGAGTGCAAATTTCTGGGCACTCTAGTGTTCAATCACCTTCAACCCTCAGATCACCAAAGGCAGACAAGCCAATCTAAATCTTCAGGTTTAAGAAGATTGAACAGGGGCAGATGTTGTATCCCAAACTTTGCCCTCCCATATTTCTCAAAACATTTCAAGAAAGATTCCCAAGTTTCTCAAGGAAGTCCAAGGGTTGGCCTGACAAGCTCTCTCCTAAGACAATCTATCTCAAATTAGGGTTTCATATTGCATCAAGATACTTGAGTCCAAGGGATCCCAAATGCTCACCATTGTCCTAATATGTTCTCAAGATCATCCATGTCAAGTTTCAAGCCATACAGAGAAAATCTGCTCAGTCAATTGCTCAAAGGCCTGAAAATCGACTATGCTAGGGCAAAAGTGAACTATGACCCCCATATAGTCAAACTTCAAGATTTTTGGTCAACATCCTCATTTTGAAGTATATTTCATCATTTTATAAAGGGTTGATCATGATTCATCAAGGATTGCTCATGATTCATCAAGAACCAAAAGTTGCTAAATTAGGGTTTTGTAGGAAAAGTCAACTCAACTTTGACCAAGCATAACTTTCTCATACTTTATGAGAAATGACCCATCCAAAGCTCATTTTGAAGAGGATGCCATTCTATACAATCAATATTCAGCTCCAAAGTTCAAAATATGCACTCACAAGAAGTTATGAATTTGGACATTATAGGTCATTTTGAAAAGTCAACAAAAACACCTTTTTTGTCAAAGCTTCATACATGAGCATGGAATATCAAATTAAGATGTGACCAAAAGGGTTGCTTATAGGACATCTCAAGATTTATAAAAAGTCAAAGAACACCTTCAAAGAGAAAAATTGAGGAAGTTATGCATTGGTGAAGTTGACCTTTTTTGCAAAATTGCCAAAGGTCAACTATGCCTAAAACTTCAATTTTTGCCAAATCGGCCCAATCTTTTTCACTTGTTTTAAGTTAACAACATGGTCCATGATCCCTAGCCTTTGCTACTTGTCATTATCTTATTTATATTATTTATTTTGATTTTTATTTTAATTAAATCATTTTAAATCAAAACAAATCATGTAAAATCCAAAACATTGAAATTCAAAGATTTTTTTACATGATTCAGGTCTTAATATCCAGCTAGCATGAGATCAAATTCGTGTAAAGGCATGGTGTGTACAAAAAGATTGAATTAGGCCATTTTTGGAAAGATTTTAAGGTGAATCAAATAAATATCAAGGACATTGATGGAGGAAGATTGAAGCTAGGTTTTTAACCCTAATTCATTCCTCAATACATATAGAAGGAATGCAGACCAAAAGAGGCTAGAGAAGGAGGCGTGTGATCAAGAACAAAACTTGAAAAAACACCAAAAAAGTGCCAACACGATTTCATTGTTCCAGGCCAATTCAAGACCCTTGGACCATTCCAATCGCTTCCTAGGATCCCTAGACAGCAAAAGCAATCAAAAGCAAGCGTTCCCAAGCCCTATATCTCACTGTAAGTCCATCACGACATTGCTTATTTCTTGAATTCAATTTGCATGATTTAGGCATTGATAGCATGAATTAATGATATATTCTTGATCCATAGAACATTTGCAAGCTTTCTATATTGCTTAATTGCATTTATCTGGCTTGTATAAGATTTCACCATGGCTAGGGTTTATAGCTTCGATTTAGGAGTTTTATGTGCAGGCAAAATTGGGCCATGAAAGGGCCACTATTATACTCAGGAGGTCTAGACGAATTGATTGGTGGCCCTAGTTTTCGTTTATCTTGCTCATGGTTGATTTTAAGAGAATGCAGGCTATAGCTACGGATAAACATCCGTAGGTAAAGGTTTGGAACTTTTACCAACAGATCCAAGGAGGAAGATGACCAGCTGGCGAATAACCATTGGCTTGTTCAAATTTCCGCGCGAGTTTTTTCATATTACACTTGTTTATAATATAATAATTGTTTTGTATTATCTAACAACAAAAGCAAGTAGCGCAGTTGGTTACAGGGAGAAGGCAAAACACTTCAGGACCTAGGTTCGAATCCCAGGTCCCCCAAATTTCTTCATATATTTTGCCTTTTCAGGATCTAGCGCGTACACAAACCAAGGGTCCACCATACGTCCTCACAATCCAGCCAACCAAGTGTCAGGATACTAGATCCATAGGCCATCAATGGAGGAACACCATGGAGCCTAATTAACGCAGAAGCATGTGATCTTGAAGGTCAACATGGACCTCACTGTTCTTGGGTCCAGAATCTGATTCTTTCACCCCCATAATTGCTCAGGCCCAAACTTCTTTCTTTATACTTTTTTTACATTCATTTTATTTAATTTAATTAATTTATTTTATTTTACTAACCAAATTAATTATTTTCTTTTATAAAAAAAAATCATAAAAATAATACTTTTCACAAATTAGGTTTAGATTTTATTTTTTATCAAAAATTAAATTAATTTAATTAGGTTGTTAATATTAGATAATTTTAATTCTTTTTTGTAAATAATTAAAAATAACTAGAAAATTAGGGTTTTGTCCAAATTTAATTATATTTTCTCTTAAATAATAACCAAAAATCAAAAAAATAGGCCATGTAATTATTTTTCTTAATTAATTTAATCACTAATTAAAATTTTTGTATTTAATTTTAAAACCTAATTCCTTTTCTTGAAAATAATTAAAAACAACAAAAACAACATTTTCTTTTAATTAGGATAGAAGGGTCAAAACCCTAATTTCTTCCCGATCTTAATTTCGTCGCGCGCGCTTTATTGTTTTATTATTTACCCTATTATTGTAACTGCCCACAAGTTGTAATAGTTTAAATTAGGACTTTTATTTTTATTTATCACTTTATTTCTTAGAAGGGTTTGTTTTTGGCTATGTAAATACCCGAAGCCTTGTCATAGCGTAGTTTAATTTCCGCACTTTAAATTCCACAAAATATTAAACTGTTAGATGTATGAATAATTAGGGTTTGCATGACAAGAATGTATGTTTAACTTTAAAACAGTTAGATAACCCTAAAATGTACAAAGATAATAAGCTGAAATTGAATCACTCGCACATGCGCACTCCTAGGGTACACTCCCACTTGGTTGCCTTCGGTAAACGGTCATTAAGTATAAGATGCTTTAGTGGTTTCCCTTTTGTCTAAACAAAGATCAAAGTCCCGTTCAGAAAAGTTGCCTCGGAAAAGTTGCCTCAGAATGGTTGCCTCGGATATTGTTGCCTCAGATAATTGATCTAAGACATTAGAGTTATTACTAAGACATCCTAACATTGCTTTAGTGACCGTACGTCCCTTTCGAATTGACCCTCAAAACTCCAATGACGGTGCTACCTACTCACTAATAGCGGGATATCACTGTCTAAAGGAAACGAACATAGAACGATTCTTTTTCGAGTAGGTAGATTAGCTCTTAAGTACTTGCTCAATCAAAACAAACCTTTTTCACACTTACACTCCTTTACAAAACAAAGTTTTCAAAAACACTTCATTACACTCTTGAAGACAGAAGCAAGAGTTAAATTGAAGTCAAAACAAAAGTTTTTCAAATCACACAAACACAAAGAAAACAATTTTGAAAATGATGAGCAAGTACCTAAGAGCCCGTAGATAACTACAGATAGAAAGGGTGCTAATACCTTCCCTTTCTATAATCTACCCCCCGTACTCAGAAATATCTCGAAAAAGGAATTTTTCTGTGCTTTTTTTCGTTCCTTGTTGGATAAAATAAAAGTCGGTGGCGACTCTTGCTTACCGCGACATTTTGTGAACACAAACGCAAAACGTAAACCAGCATTTCCTAAAAGAAATAGTCCCGATTTTGGCCACCGTATCACAATGGGTTTTCAAAATTATTCATGACATATGCATTATCAATGTTTCACATACTTGCAGCAGAATCATAGTTTAAACAAGTTTCATTAAAAATCCTTCATAGTTCCCCATGATTCATGGTTCACAATTCAACATAATTCAAACTCCTTGGGGACAATTTAAATGTCATAACAAAACAATGACAAAATAGTTTTCAAAACAAAGCGCTCTCGTCCCCGATGTTACATATCAGAGCAAGACCTTCTAGACTCAACAGAAATAAATCACACTCCAAAGCTATTCTTCCAAGCCTTTAAGGACTACTCTTAATTACCTACATGTTACCCACGTAGAGGAAACATTCAAGCAGAAAGGGTGAGTTTATCACAATCATTATTTAAGATGTAAGTAATGGACAGAGCAAAGTAAGTCAAAAGTATCACAATAATTAATTCACCAATATCATCTTCAATTTCAACAACACGACACAATATCACCAAAATTAAGAACCATGCAATGCCACATAAGATGTAGTGCAAGGACAAGACTCATGCATGTAGTACCAAATCACTTGGTGGACACTGGGCCATCACCTCCAAAGACCCCAATCATAGGATCGATTCCCTTTTAGAACCAAATCAAAATCATAGACATCCCAAAACCATACAATGGGATTGAGACCAAATCACTAGACCAACGTCCTAACTCATCAAAATAGACCAAAGTTGTCCAATGAATGCATGATGCACAACAACAATATAAACAACCATAACTAGTCATACACGTCATTATTAATGTATCAATCAACATCATACATAAAACATCATCATATATACTCATATAATCAAAACACCATCATAACATTATATCATCATAGTAATAACATATCATCATAATCAAACGAGTCATCATTGCGATTGAACACGGGGAACCTATTCCTATTATAACTTCGGTCTTGTAAAATATTCTTAAGTCTCCATTTTATCACGCCAAATTAAGGTTTACTACATTATCTATACACTACTTCGAACGACGCATCAATCAGACTCCTGAAACTCAAGTTATGGCATTTTAAAGAAAATTAGACAGCCATTTAATTCTGCCACCCGTCGCTCGACGCCACCCTAGCGTCACCCAGTGATGCATCACTTTTGCGTCGCCTTTGAGTCGCCCGGCACTGCGTCGTGGACATCACTTCTCCTCCTGCGATTTTCCACCATCGGAGGCCTTCTGGAACACCGAATTTGATTCCCTAAAAAGTCCCGGTTTCAGAATTCCAAATCCTATGATTATACAACATTCTTAACATCTTATAACACTTATTTAGAGATCCTAACATCACACATTCATCAAGGATTCATCCATTCATTCATTAAACACGTGGTTTTTCCCTAATTTCATCAATCTTTATATCAACATCCCACAAAGACAATCTTACAATTATCTAGATCTTAGATCAAACATAATAATTAGATAAAACCCCTTACCTTATTGTTTCAAGTGGTTGATTATATTCTTCAAGCCTCTTATGGTGATGTTCTCTAACTTTTGTGCCCTAGCCTCTTCTCTTGCTCTTCTCCCAATATCTTGATCGTACAAAATGAATCGTATAACTCTCTCTTTTTCTCTGTTATCACAAAGGACCCCTAATATCTTCTTGAATTGCTCTTACTTAGCCAACCCCAAATTACCATCATATCCTCACTCTTTCTTCTAATTACCAACACACCACTCTTATTAAAATAACCATTTAAACAATTATTCATATTATTATATTCTCAATAATAATCCAAGTAATTACTAAATAATTATTTAATTATTCTAATACTCCTATTCACCATAATTCACATCATGTTACTCCATGTCGTAAACAACAATATACCAACACGCATCATATAAAACATCATTATTCATCCTTAATTCACAAATACATCTAATAATTAATTAAATAAGAAATTCTAAAAGTTGGGGTGTTACAAAAGATGCAAGAGTTTGCATCGGAAACAGGCTTCAAGTTGGTAACGTCCATGCCTTATTATGCTCAAGCCAATGTTTAGGTCGAAGCTGCCAACAAAGTGATAATCAGTTTAATCAAGAGATACATCTCTAAGAAACCCAAGAATTAGCATAAGACGTCAGATTAGGTTTTATGGGCTTGTCGAACGTCTCCCAATGGGGAGACAGGGATGACACCTTTTTGACTGGCATTTGGACACCATGTTGTTTTTCCAGTCGAGATACACATGCAATCAGTGCGAGTGCAGCGACAACACAAACTTTCATCAGAACAATGTTATAATATGATGCTGGATGAAACAATGGATCTAGATGAAGAAAGATTAGTTGCATTGGACGCGCTAATTCGACAAAAGGATTGAGTTGCAAGGGCCTAAAATAAAAAGGCAAAAATAAAAACATTTTTGGTCTGCGATTACGTCTGGAAAGTTATCCTCCATATGGATTGGAAATATTTGAAAGAGTCTTTAAAGTTTACCAATAACGCATATGAGATCGAAGAGTTGGGTTTCGATCAAAGAATCTTGAAAGTAAACGGTAAATATTTGAAAAAGTATAAGCCTATGCTTTAAGAAGTTTGAATTACGACAAAATAAAGAATGTCGAATGTCGTGTGCCAAAATGGACAAGTGCCAAAATGGATATTAAATTTTCCAATGGGATTACATATACAAAAAATAAAGCTCGGTCGAAACATAGGCGACAACGAGATTACAAAAGAAACCGAGATTTGAGGTTCTCCAAGAAGGCCTTTTCATAGGTAATTTTCCGGAAGAGACAAATCCTTTTGGCTGAAAGATGAGTGATCTTGATCCTAAGTTGAAGGGCTTTTCACCATCGGTTATCCCCTCGAGAGTAGATTGTTGAACGTCGTTGGGTAAATGACTATCAAATGAATCCAACAAAGCTTGTTGAACATCAATAGCATTTTGCTTCAGCTCATCGATCTGGTTTTGATAATTCAGGATCTCTTGATCAAGAGCAGAATGTTGCTCTAGACGACCCTTTCTCTTAGCCTCGAGGTCATTGGCCTTTTGCACACAAATTTCACTCAAGTCCCATTCGACGTTCATCTCATTCACTCTGGATTTAAGCTGGAGGTCGGTGTGACAATTGAATGAAAGATATTTTGCTAATTGGGTAAAGAAAGCTTCAAAATCGATCAAGTACTGAGTTAAGGAGTCGGAAAGAGGATATTGGAAGATAGTGTCGATAAGTTTGAAGATCACAACCTCCATGAAGGCTTCTTCCTCGACAACAACTAAAAGTTCACTTCCAAATAAATAGGATCTTAGGTCACGAAGCGCTTGGATCACTTCAGCATCTAGTTTAGCGATAGGTAGAGACGCCGAGCCAAGATTTGGGGAAGCAATTGGAGTGTGTCGGAGAAGGTGAAACTTTTTGAATGCCGCCATTGGATCTTGTTTTTTTAAATCTACAATGTCATTCTCGGAGGAGAAGTCGTGAGGTGGAGTATCCTTTTAAATATGGCAAGTGGGTGTGACAAAAGCTGGATGAGCGAACCTTGTAGGGACGCTTCTAGTTGGATTCAGTTCGACACCGCCTGTACGAGGTGATCTTTGGGGAGAATTTCTCCAAGTTAGTATAAGGAACAAAATCATAAATAGAGAGAGAAGAGAAAAATAGGTACCTCTAAGTTTGGTGACACATCATTAGACCCTGATGAGACCGGGTCTGTAAAAAAGGAAGGTGTTGTTTCATGCACCTTTTCAGAAGAAAAACTTTGGTTCAAATCGACCAGCGAAGGGCATTCCTGTTCTTGGGGGACCAACGGCACAAGAGTTTTTAGAATTTCCAAAGCATTAAAGGAATCGATAAGCCTTTGAAGAAAGTCGAGTATGGAGAATTATTTCTCTTGATATTGAGGCCACCACTGATCAAACAACTTCGAGGTGAAAAAAGAGTGTTCAAAATCGAACACTGGAAGGTCTAGGGTTTGAGTGGCCCCATGGAATATAAGGTAAGCCTTATGTTCCTTAGCAGTAAGTTATCTACCTATGCAGACGATGTCGGCATGAAAATAGAATAAGGACAGAGGCAATATTTGGCTGAGTCCTAATTATCGAGATACCAAGTTCGGTTGGTAACACATGAACCCATATCCTGTCGAGCCTGTGTTGATTTGGTAAGAGAGTATTGTGGGTGTTTGGAATGCTCTCCGGATGGCATTAATACAATCTTCATTTGGAGGGGTGTTTGAAAAATCTTTTCGGAACCAGTCTAGACCAAATCGCCGCTCCATAAAAGGGGCCATGGAAGAAACAAATGTTTTTATTTCGACGAACATCTTGATGAACTTCATGAACACAAATCAGTCAAGTTTTTGGAGGGGAGTAGTCAAGGATAGCCTCAGACCTTCGATGACCCTAACTTTGTTAAGATACATAACTTTCTCAGAAACTGGATAACCTAGTTGATGTTCAAATGTGGCATTTAGCCAATGTTGCAGAATCCAAGAGGGTCTTGAAAGAGCGAAGCCATTATCATGATCAGGAAGTTCCTTTAGTTGCGTAGAAGCATTTCCCAAAGTTTGGTAAAGATTCTCTAGCAATAGCTTTCCTAGTGAGATATTTTACTCCCCATGGAGTTGAATCACCAGAGGTATGAAATCCTGGGTTTTGGTAAAAGATTATGTGTAAAACAAGAAATGGGAAAGCCAGAGGGTGAGAAAGGCTTTGTGTTAAGTGTCAGAAATAACATTTATATTCATAAGATGATGATCAGCAATATAGCTATCGAAATCCATTTGGTCGAAGCTAAACGTATGTTTCGGTGATACGACTGGGTTAAAAGTCATACCCAATGGGAAGAGTCCAGTAATGGCTGCTACGTCGAACAAGGTAGGTGTCAACATCCCACAGGGAAGTTGGAAAGTGTTTGTCGAACCTTCCCAAAAGAAAAGTAAGGTGAGAATGAAGTTAGGATCAAGAGTATGGGCACTCTGAAATTTGAATTATGTCGAAAATGCCAAGTATTTCCCATTGAGGTTTTTGTTGTTCTTGAACTCTATTAAGCCAAGCGAGGTATGCAGGATTACTCGAATTGGGTTTGGAGGAAAATACTGCAATGTCAGAAACCATAAAGCTATCATCAACGAGTTTTCTATGGTTGAAGGCAGAAGGGATAGTAGTAAGAAAACAGGGAAAGTATCAGTTAACGGTTTTTGGATGCTTCTCTTTACCTGGGTAAGGACCATGGAATGCGAAAAGTTTCTCCGCAACAACAGAAGGGATCAACATTTGGTGTTTCCATGTCTGGACTATGGATTTCACCTTAGTGGGGGGATCTGGAATGAAGTTCAATCTTTGTTTTGCAGAGATGGCGTAAGCTATGGGGTTATCACCGGTAAAAGGGATATCAGCTGGGGTGGCCATTGCGAAAACAGAAGAAGTTGCTCTAGAATTTTCAAGAATTGGAAGATGGGAAACTGAAGCGGAAGAAACAAACGAGGGGTTATTGAAAGACAATTGAAAGTGAAATCAGAACTGTTAGTAGCGGAACAAATGTCGCTTGAATAACGTGAGCAGGCCCAAATAAGTGGAAAATATAGTGGATTTTGTTAGAAACCCATGCCCTAAATACTAGGAGTAATCATGAGAATTGATTGAAGTGACATGGGGAACTAATGCGTAAAAAGTAGTCATGATCACGCATGACATCATCCCTACAGAGAGACGTACAGTCGAAAATATAATTTTCTCTTACACATATCATCTGCCCTCCCAGTTTTTGAGATTGGAAATATGGAGGATGGTGTCAATAATACCTTCTCTCTCACTTCGACAAAAATGTTTAGTTTTTCGGTTGAAACCTTGTACCCAGAGGCAATTTGCGCCAAATCATTGGTCACTTAATTCTCCAATCTAGGTACGTGTGTAATACTCACCACTTCAAAATGTTCCAACAATTGATTTCCATTGCAAAATGCAAGAATAAATGCTCTTTGATGCATATGTATTCTTGAGTGATTTGCTTAATAACTAACTTCGAATCTCCTTTGATTTCAACCCTTTTTGCGCCTAAGTCTTTCAACAGTTTAAGCCCTGTAATCAACACTTCATACTCTGCTTCTTTGTTAGAGCATTTTCCATCTACCCTACATTTGAATTTTGTCGGTACTCCTTTTGGAGATATAATCAAAACTCTGACAACAGTCCAATTTTTATGGCTTGACCCATCGAAATATAATTTCCAAGGGCCATTGTCTAACATGTTCAGTACTGGTTCTATTATCGCATGATCGACTATAAAGTTTTCCATGATTTGGCCTTTCATGGCCTTCAAAGGCATGCAAAATAATGAAAACTCAGTTAAGGCTAGTGCCCACTTGTCAATTCGACTATGAAAAATTGGTTTGGACAACATATGTTTAATAACATCACAGTGAGACGAGACATAATCATCAACCGATTTAATATATTGTTTAAGTTTAACACATGTTAAATACAAACATAAGCATAATTTCTCTATCATGCTATACCTAGTTTCTGCATCTATCAATACACGACTAAGGTAATAAATGGGTCTTTCGACTCCCTTATCATCCTCTTGGGCTAACATGCTCCCTATTGTTCAATCAGATGCAACTATGTACAATATCATGTTCTTATATTTTTTGGCTCCTAAATTTGACACCCTTGTTTGTTATCATATAGACCATTAATTATGAGTCAGAAGAGTTTCCTAGATAAGAAGGCTTCGACCAGCTGATCATGTCGAAGGCTCATCAAAGAATGACAAGATACTTAGAGAAATTCCTTTAAGTGGGAATCTTGTTGTCTTCGACGTCGAAGGAACCTCTCAACGAAGGTACCTGATGCCCAAGGTCGAACGGTTTGAGATTTGAATTGTTGGAGGGAAAACGGTTCCCAGCAGTTACCAAGTGCAACGTGCCGAGGACAGAAGCGTCGAAGGCTGTGAGTGTGCCATGTGGCGTCATCTCGAAGCAGCGTAACTGCCCAGCGGTTACTTAGGATTTGTTTTAGTATAAATACTAGTTGTTCACGTAGTTTTCGCGTGTGTTCATCATTTTATACAAGTCACTCATTTAGATTCAAGTACCTAGCGTGAGCGAAAGAATCATTGAGAATGTATGTGTGAAACACCATTTAAATTAATCAAAGTCTTTTATATTCAAGCAATTTATCGCTTTTCATTTACTTATCTCCATCGAAGCCTTTCACTTAACGCTTTTATTTATTCTATCGAGCTTTTCTTCATGCAATTTACTTAAAGTGTCTTTACTTTACTGCCATTACCACCATTAGGATTAGTCAAACTCCAAAAAATCAACCATGTCTTAGGATCAATCTGATCGATCCTGCTAGTCACCAAATAAGTAACCTTTTGGAAGATCAGCGGTTGTTTACCAATTTCCACGGTAAACAAATTGGCACACCCGGTGGGACCTTGTGTTGATTTTCACGATTAACATTTATATTAAATATCCTCCTTTTTCGAGAGTATTGCATGTTATTGAGAAGTGGTAGAATATACACCAACGAAACCAATACTAGGAGAAGAAGTGAAGAGATGGCGAATCCGCCAAACAATGGAGAAATCCCACAAATAAACGTGGGAGCAACGGTTATCCCAACCGTAAGTGAAGTGGTAACCACTGGTTCAACACCAGCAGTAACGGTTACACAAACGGGGCCATTACCTCCATTTACAGGCCCCAAAATGCCTTTGGGAACTCCCCCACCAAGGGGAAACCAAGGAACTAGGCCATATGTTCCCCCAGGTTTTTCGAGAACCACTCTATGGCATGCCAACTTCTGAATGGGCTAGCCTGACGAATGCTGCGTCCACTTTTTCAGACCCCTTAGTGAGCGCCTCTTCGCCACTCCAAGGCTCTGGGGTTGGTATGGCGAACAGGGGTAGGACCCAACTCTTAGGAGGAAAATACCAAGTAATGCATGGCCTTACGAATGCATCGACAGCAGTCTTGAGGCAACAAATGGACGAAAGCAACCACGATATGGTTCAAATGTTGGCACAAACTTTAAGCACAATGCTAAATCCTCTAATACAGAATACCACCCAGTCGAATCAGCAAATGACAGCGCAAATGGCGCGTCTAGCTGACTTTTTTGGGGTACCCCAACCAATTCGACAGCCCCAAAGGGCACAGATGAGGGGAAACCAAGGTATACTTCTAGAGGAAGAAACCACTATTAACCAAGTCCAGCAGCCTGTCAAAGAAAACCTTAGGGTACGAAGGGAACAACCCGGGGTCGAAGAGCCTAGAGTCATAGCCCCGGAAGTAAGGATGGTTAATAGAAACCAAAATGCTGACGAAGTAGTTCAGCAGATCCAATACCAGAATATTGGTTTGGAAAATAACTTGACAACCATGATTGAAAGAATCATGATGCAAAATGGGATGAATACGGGCTTCCGTAGGCCCAACTTTACATCCCCGCTGTCAGAATATGTGTTACAAACGGACTTGCCTCCTAGATGCAAAGTCCCTAAGTTCACTAAGTTTTCAGGGGACACGACAGAATCCACTGTCGAACATGTGGCAAGATACTTGATCGAAGCAGGAGAGATTTCAAACAATGAGAACCTGAGGATTAAGTATTTCCCAAGTTCCCTAACAAAGAATGTGTTTACTTGGTTCACAACTCTCCCCCCCAATTCGATCCACCATTGGACCCAGTTGGAGAGATTGTTCCATGAGTAATTCTACATGGGACAAACCAAGATAAGCCTGAAAGAGTTGGCCAGTGTAAAGAGGCGATTCACTAAACCTATATATGAATATCTAAATAGGTTTAGGTTGCTCAAGGCAAGATGCTTTACGCAAGTGCCAAAACATGAGTTAGTCGAAATAGCCGCAGGAGGTCTAGATTACTCCATTAGGAAGAAATTAGACACTCAATACCTGAGAGACATTGCCCAATTGGCCGATAGGGTTCGACAGGTAGAACGCCTTAAAGCTGAAAAATCCAGGGCGACAAAAGCTCATAAAAGAGAAAGGATAGCGTATGTCGAAATGGACGATGAAGATCCAGAAACATTCGACGTACCCATAACCGTCGAAGAAAGCGAGGTCGATTTAGCTGAGTTAAAACAAGGACCACCATACTCTTGCAAACTACTAGTCCCCTCAAGCGGAAAAAAATCCCACTGGTCCCGAAAGGGCCAATGATAAGTTCCCTAAAAAGACTTACAGTTTTGATATTACAAAATGTGATAAAATTTTTGACTTACTTGTAAAAGATGGCCAAATGATAATAACCCCAGGGGTAAAAGTGCCTCCTCTTGATCAAAGAAAGAAAAGAGGCTTTTGTAAATATCATAATTTTCCGGGCCATAAAACATCTCAATGTTTTCTTTTCAGGGATCTCGTACAAAATGCTATCGAGGAAGGGAGGTTGAAGTTCGCTGATAAGACCCCCATGACTGTGGACTCTAACCTTTTGCAGGTTGAAGCCCACTATGCTGAACCTTCAGAGGTGAATGTGATCGAGGCTTCCAGGAGTCAGGTGAAAAGGCCAGGAATAACTATGGTTGAAGTCACCAAAGATCATATCAACATGCCAATCATTGGCAGTTTTTCTGGGAATCTTTCTAGGAAGACAATCGAAGTAGTCCAAAAAGCTGCTGAAGGCCCAAAATTGGAGACAGGTGGAGCCTTGAAATCTGGAGCTAAACCCATTTCCTGCTTGGCTGCAGTGCAAGGCCATACATAAGACCTGGAGGCCCAGATGAAGTAGATGACTCTTGCTACCAAAGACAGCATGAATGTCAACATGGTCGAAATCTCTAAATCAAAAGCTTCAGAGGAGGCCATTAGGCAAGAGCAAGCAAACAGAACGGTTTTCCCTCGGGAAAATGAAAATCTGGCAGATTTCCTACAACCATGCCAGAAGAAGAAGTCAGAAGTAATGCTGTATCCTCGATGCAACTCTATTTTTGACAAGAAAGCTGCTGAACACATCGAAGGTGTGAGAGCAGCAAACAAAAGAAGGGAAGGTGTTGATGTTCGACATGACCCCAGAAGAACCTACCAAAAGGGTTCAAATCAAGAAAGGAGGCCACTAACTTTCAGGCCTCCAACCAATGTGCTAGTTGATACGTGGCTCAAAACATTGAGTCGAAAGAGACCGAGTGAAGAAAGGTGGCACTCCTTCGAAGTGCCAAGAGGTTCATCTTTGACACTCAAGAAAGAACCTCATGTTGCTGCCTCCAAAGTGAACCAAAGTATCAAGTAACTACAAGGGAAAGAATCCAATGTCTCGATCCCAGTGGAGAAGATACCAAAGGCAGCGCAAGGCAGAGAGGGAAGCTGTCAACAAACCAAAGCCAGAGTCAAGTTCAAATGTCCCACAGTGAAAGCAAAGAAAGCCTTTGGAGAGGGAACTAGTGACCAATAGGCTGGTATGGCCTAACCAAGGCGAAGTTGGTGACGAAGATGGCTCTGAGTCAGATGACACCCTAGATATCATGGTGAATATAGTCTCAGTTTTGCCAAGAGAGTTCAACCGCCAGATGGAAGTCGAATCGAATGACTGGGAAGTCGAACAAGAAATGGCCAAGCATAGGCCAGTATGCTACTTAGTCATGGATAATGGCTGCACCGAAGAGCAAAATGGTTTCTTCGAACCACCTACTGAGGCGATGAAAAGTCACCTCAAGCCTTTATTCATAAGGTCAAAACTCGAAGAAGCCACTGTAAACAAGATCTTGGTGGACTGTGGGGCAACCATCAACATAATCCCCCACTTCATGCTAAGAAAAATAGGCAAGAGTGATGAAAACATCAAGCCTCATAACATGGTCCTGTCGAATTACGAAGGTGGAATAGGGACCACCATGGGAGTGATCCAACTAGACCTCAAAGTAGGATCCATCCTTCGACCAACTATGTTTATGGTCATATCGGCTAAACCAAATTATAATCTATTGTTGGGCCGAGAATGGATACATGGTGTTGGAGCGGTACCATCATCAATGCACCAAAGGTTAATATTATGGCGTCCTGATGGAAATGTCGAGAATATAGAAGCAGATCAGAGCTACTACTTGGGCGAAGTAAATCACCTGGAGAGAGTTGACTTCGACAAAAATTTGGCTCACATTGGGCCATGCCCAGCACCTGACTTCGACATGGCGCCAGCGCCAAATGCTTTTTGTTCCCTGTACTTGCACCCTGATCATGGGTTTCAATGGGACAAAGAAGACTTGTCCCACATTGATTTCAGTGGGCTAACTGACATCCAGCCAACTTGTTGGGGAAGTGAATTCAGTGATAATGACCGAGTCACAATCACTACAGTGAATTTCGGCTTACGTAGCCGAAACAAGGATGATAGCGGCTCTCGAAGCCGAAGTAAAATATATGGCCACCCAGGCCAACGACCAAGAGCTACCTTCTGCAGGTCCTGGAAAAGATTTCGACCCAGAACCACCAGATATAGGCCCTGGAAAAGATTTCGATCCAGAACCTCCTGATATCATGACAGAAGGAATGCAGGAGCAAAGGCTCGACGCCATCTTTGACGATGAGCCTTTGGGATTCGAAAAGGACCCCCTGGAGAACAACATCAAAATGTTAGCACAGGATCCTTTAGAAGAAATCGACTTGGACGAAGGGTTAGAGAAAAGGCCAACTTACATCAGCGCCAAAATAGACCCAGAGCTCAGGGTTGAAGTGATCCAGTTACTAAAGGAGTTCAAGGACTGCTTTGCGTGGGATTACGACGAGATGCCTGGTCTCGACAGAGGATTGGTAGAACTTCAGTTTCCAATCAAACCTAGAAATACGCCAGTCAAGCAAAGTCCAAGACACTTCGCTCCAGAAATACTGTCGGAGATCAAAGCGGAAGTCGAAAGACTGCTGAAGTGCAAATTCATACGAGCTACGAGGTATGTCGAATTGATTGCAAACATTGTGCCAGTAAATAAGAAAAATGGTATGTTGAGGGTATGCATAGTATTGTACCCTAAAATTTGCCCTCCCATATTCTTCAAGATTTGTCAAGATCAATCTCCAGATGATTCAAAATCTCTCAAGGGTTGCACAGTCCAGTTACCTCCTAACACAGTCAAAATTAGGGTTTTGGTTCTTGCAAAGAAATTGATGTTTCCAAGGGTCTAATAAAGTCCCACATGCCTATGAACATTGACAAGCATCCATATGTCAAGTTTCAAGACTCACAACATCAAATTGCACAGTCAAAAACCCTAATTGCTCCATAGTCAATTGTAGGGGCAAAATGGTCATTTGACAGTCAAAAGTCAAAATTTTTGGTCAACATCTTATTTTGAAGCCACAAACATCATTTGATCAATTCTTGATCATGATTCTCAAAGCATGGCTCAAAAAGTCTCAAGATGCAAAAGTTTCTATTTTTGGACAGTTGAAAAGTCAACTGCAAATTGACCAAGGCATAACTTCTTCATGGTTTATCAGAAAAATTCCATCCAATTCTCATTTTGAAGAGAATGACATTTCCTACAACTCATCTTCACACTTCAAGTCCAAGAAATGCTCTCACAAAAAGTTATCAATTTCAACATTATAGGTCATTTTCAAAAGTCAACAAAAAGGCACTTTAAGTCAAAGACCATAACTTGAGATTGGTAAATCAAAATGACATGGGACCAAAGGCATTGGTTAGAGGACTTCAATACCTTTCCAAAATGTCCAAGAACATGATCATAGCTTCCAAATTGAGCAAGATATGCATTGGAGAAGTTGGGAAATTTTTGGGAATTTTGAAAAGTCAACTTTGCTTCAAAAGCTTCAAAAATGCTATTGGGCCTCAATTTCTTCCTTGAATCATTACCCAAAGCATATGCACGACCCATTAAGCTCAAAGGGATTTATTTTCTTATTTTTAATTAATTAATTGAATTTTTATTATTATTAATTCATTTAATTAGTTTTAAATATGAGAAAAATATCAAATCATGCTTTTTCAAATATTTTTGTGCAGCAAATCAAACTAGGGCAAGGTGGCAAGTCGTTTCATGTTCAACAAGGCAATATCTTCCACAATTGGCAAGGGTTTCATGGCAAAAAGATTGAAAAAGATATGCTGAAAATCAAATCTTCAAAACATTAATTGATGGACATATGGGCTTGGTTCTTGACCTAATTCCATTCAGATACAAAGGCATAACCTAACCTAATGCAAGGAGGCACGAAAAACTGCTCACAAGGATTGAACAAAATTGCAAAATTTCCATAAAAACTTGGAATCTGAAATCGTACTTGTAGGATTGTTCAAGGCCTAAAACCTATTCTAACACATTGCTAGACCTTCCAGGAGTCTAGTAGCATCAAGAATCATTCCAAACGCATAAAGAATTGAAGAATACAGATCACACGGTTTGCCAAAATTCCTTGAATTCCATATCACGATTCATGCATTATTAATACATTTGGTTGATTATTTTGTGTTCACAGCACTCAGGCAAAGCTTTCTGTATGATTCAATTTCATTAATATGCCTTGAAACGAAATTCACCATGGAAGGATATCTAGGGTTTCAGGACCCAAAAATTGGGGCTTTCCTCATATGATAAAATTGGCCCTTAAAACCTGTGTGGGTGAATTCGTGACATCAAGACGAAGCAAACCAACACCTCGCGCCCAATTTATTTGATCCATAGGCGTAATCGCTATTTTCATGTATTGCAGTTTGTGGGGGTTTAAAACCCCCGCTATTTGTTCATATTTGCAGGTACAAAGATGAAGAAGAAGGCTAGCGTGTCCTTACATGGTTGGGCAATTCAAATGTTAGCGCGTTTTTTTGATTGTTTCAGCATAATGGCTTTTTTCATACATATTATTTGTTGTCTATTACATTACAAACGCGCGCAAACAGCTCAAGTGGCAAGGCATTCGCTTGGTAAACGCTGGGACCTGGGTTCGATTCCCAGGTCCCCCCATTTAATTCATGAATTTTGTTATATTGTGTTTCCATGCAGCGCTCATTCCATGGCCTACCATACACGCTCATACGCTAGCTTGCCAAGGGGCTTCAAGGTACAATCTGAAGGCTGCAGGATGAGGTCCATGGTACACTCAGTCAACCATCCCACACGCAGGCACATAAATTCAAACAAGGCCTTTGTTTCATGGGCCAAATTACTTCAAAAAACCTCCTAAATGGGCCAGACACCCCCCCTGTTTGTATATTTAATTTCACTTTCTTTTTCCTTTTTATTCTTTTTATTGCTTTAATTATTTTCTTTAATTTCATAAAATAATTTTCTATAAAAAAAAATCAGAAACTAAAATATGTTTAATTAATATTTAATTCACTATTAATTTATTTTGTAAATAAACTCTAACCATTAATTTAGTAAATTAGGTTTTAAACTTTAATCTTTTCTTAATAAATAAAATAAGTAGAATTAGGGTTTTTGACCTTTTCATCTTTTTTCTTAATAAATAATTTTCTCTCATTATTATTATAATTACTTTTATTTTTGTAAATAAACATGTAATTTAATTAATTAGTGTAAATTAGGTTAACTTGTATATTTTTCATTAATAATTAAAAATAACTTAGAATTAGGGTTTCTCTTGATTTTCAATTTTCTTTATTTTCATAAATACAAAAACCTAAAAAAAAATTTCTTTTCATTAATTAAATAATAATTAGACTTTAATTTCAATTTAATTTCAAAAGGGTCAAAACCCTCGGACATTCAGTTTTAATTTCTATTGCGCACATTTTCCTTTCGAATATTATGTAACTGCTTAAGGCTTGTAATAGTAATTAGGTCTTTTTACTTTCCGCATTTTTACCAAACGGGTCTTTGTATTTTGGCGATGTATAGACCCGCGCCTTGTAATAGCGTAGGATTTATCTTTCCGCATTTAAATTTCCGCACTTTTAAATTCTAATTGCATGAAAGAATGTCTGGCTAATAAAAAACAAGCGTAGCTCACAATGCCCCGATCAAAGATAAATATTTAACATGAAAACAACACACAAATACACACACCACTTCTAGGGTACGCCTCACCTGTTGCCTTCGAAACGTGGTCGTCAAGTATAGGACGTCTTAGTAAGTCCTTATGTCCATGATCCAATTGCCTCAAAACAAGTTGCCTCGAAATGGTTGCCTCGGAATAGTTGCCTCGAAACGGTTGCCTCGGATTAAAAAAGGATCAAGGGCATAAGGGTAGCTTCTAAGGTGTCCTACTGTTGCTCTGGTGGCCACACTGTCCCTAAACTCGAATTGACCCGAACACCTCCAACGGTGATGCTACCTACCTCTCAATGGTGGGATGGCACTACCTCAAGGACATTTACACAGCCTAATTCCTTAGGGTAGGTAGATGACTCGTAGATACTTGCTCTATTCAAAAACAAATCAAAACTCTTTTCACACCGACACTTTCAAAAAAGATTTCAAAACAATTTTTCAAACACTCTTGAGGACTAATACAAGAGTCATTCTGAAATCTTTAAACGAAACTTTTTCAAACCCACTCACACTTTGAAAAGCAAACACTTTTGAAAACACAATGAGCAAGTATCTAAGAGCCAGTGGATAACCACAGATAGAAAGGGTGCTAACACCTTCCCTTTCTATAAATCTACCTCCCGAACCGAGAAACTATCTCATAAGGAATTTTGTTGTGATTTTGTCCTGTCCATGTTGGAGAAAATAAAAGACGGTGGCGACTCTTGCTTCCGCGACATTTCGTGAAACCAGCGTTAAACAGTCAGTTCTAAATCCACCGATCACAGAACTGGCGACTCTGCTGGGGAAACTTAAAGTGAGGTGTACCTTAGGATAGCTCAGACTTGTGTTTTCAATTGCTGTGTTTGTTTGCTTTATATTTGTGGGTATTGTTTCGGAGTTACATAGATCCTAACCCGGATCTGGGGATACCCTGTTAGGTAGCATAAGCTGTGAGGGACCTGTCCGGCGTAGACCGACATAGGTGAAGCAGTGGCTACGTTGGTGTGACGCCTTGGTCTGTACCGATATCCCTTGTGTCGCAACGAGGAGAATATGGGTCTTCTGAGGAGTCATTAAGCACCAACCGACCTTAGAACCTTAAATGACCCAACTTGGCCAATAGAACAGTAGCAGTATGCTATGCCCATTGAGGCTAAACTCTCGTGATGGTTCTGGCTGCAAGAAAAGATTGCGATGCTGGAGTTATGACCGATTGAGGGTAGTCAGTGATATTGGGATCCTCTAGAATCCGGTTACTTCTGATAGGACAGGTCTTAACCAACAAACTGAAAGAGGGTAATACCTAGACCCCATGCTGGCCTAAACTCTAAGGGCTTGCCTTGTGTGACTTGTGTGCCTTATCATGTTTGCCTTTGTGAATATTTGTGGTGTGCTTTACCATAAAATCATGCCATCATAAACATTGCATGCATCCTGCATAAGGACTGACCATTTCAAAGACAAGAGGGTTTCACCTTTGCTTTGTTTTGTAGGACATCATGATGCCTATGCGAAGGAATACTATCCGGTTCAACTTTGTTCACCCACCTGAGTTGCTTGAAGAATTGGTTAGCAGAATTCCAAATACTAATTCCTTCATCCAGAGGCATGGTTCTCTTCTCAGCTTAGTCACTGCAAAGTGGGACCAACAACTGATGAGTGTCCTGACCCAGTTTTATGACCCTCTGTACCAGTGCTTGACCTTTCAAGACTTCCAGCTGGTCCCTACCCTGGAAGAGTTCTCTGATTTGCTTGGTATCCCTATCTTGGATCAGACTCCCTACACTGGTTGGGAAAAGACTCTTAGGCTTGAGGAGATTGCTGCAGCTCTTCCTTTGACCCACAAGGAGGTAATGGAAAACTGGGTGACTAGAAGAAAAGTTAAGGGTTTCTTGGCCAAGTTTCTGATTGGTAAGGCTAACAGTTTCTGGAATAACCTGGACTTTAGGGCGTATGAAGACATTCTGGCTCTCTTAATCTATGGTCTAGTCTTGTTCCCTAATCCTGACAACTTCATTAACGTCACTGCCATAAGGATCTTCATGTCTCGGAACCCTGTGCCCACTCTCTTGGGTGACATCCTGCAACAACTTTATGCTCGCACTTTCCGAAGACGAGGAACTCTGTGGTGTTGTATTCCTTTGTTTGTGAGGTGGTTTATTTCGCACCTCCCTAAGTTCGTGCTGAAGAACAAAGAAGGAAGAGGCTGGGCTCATAGGTTAATGTCTCTCACGGATAATGACATCATTTGGACTTTCAGGGGTTTGGATGAGGTAGCTGTTATTGATCGTTGCGGAGAATATCCTAATGTTCCTCTGATTGGTACCCAAGGAGGAATCTCTTATAACCCATGTCTAGCTCTCCGCCAGTTTGGAAGAGCCAGAGGAGCAGGGCCTCATGAGATGTTGGTGCCTCACATCAGTTTTGAGTTTCAGGTAGATAGTGACGAGCTGCGTCGTAGGTTCATCAAGGCTTGTGACAGAATTCACAAAGCTGACCCACAAGAGTTGGGACCAAAGACTTCTCTACCTATGGAAGCCTACTACAAATGGGTCCGCATCCGTGCTCAGAAGTTAGGTATGCCGTACAAAGCTGTCAGACCCATCATTATTGAATATCCTGATAGAGATGGGGCTCCTCCAACTGTTCTCCTTCCTCAGATACCTACTGACATTGATACACTAAAGAGGTCTTGGGTGCAGTTACGAGAAGAACGGGATTCTTATCGGGAAAAGTTCAACGAGCAGGAATTGAAGATCCAGAAGCTGACAAAACAATTGGAGAACGAGCGAGCCTTGAATGACTACATCCGTACTGAGAAGAGGAGACCATGGGATCACTGATGAGCTTTGGATGTTCTTTTACAGTTTTTATTCCCCTTTTCAGTATTTCCATTTTATGTAACGCCTAAGGGAAACCTGTTGAACAATTTAAATTTCAAAGTTGAATCTAATGAAGTGTGTTCCTTTTTGTTTACAAAGTTGATTCCCGATTGTCTTTGAAAACATAAATCATACGCATTCCATTCATCATATGCATCACAGGTACTCTTCTTTTCAGGTTGCTTAATGTTCTTCACTGTTTATTTCAGCATCATGAACCCTGAATCATCTACTGAGCAGTCCATCAAGGCCCTTCAAGCTCAGAACGCCCAATTTCAAGAGCTGATTACGAGTTTGGCCCAAGGACAGGAGGAATTGAAGGCTCTGTTGGTCAAGAAGAAGAAGAAGAGAATTGTACTATTCAACACGGGCCGGAGGTTCGGTAATGCACTGCAGAATGAGGTTGATCAAGCTAGTTCTTCTGTGGGAAAAGGCAGTCCCCAGGGGGGAAGGGTTCCTAGTCCGGTGGTCTCTGACAACAAGACTGATTTTAATGAGGAACAGTATCCTCCAGCTGAAGACAAGTACAAGCAGTTGGAGGATCGTCTGAATGCCATGGAAATTCAACAAGTGCATGGTTTGGATTTCAGAGACTTGGGTCTATCTTCTGGTGTGGTGATCCCACACAAATTCAAAGCACCATCTTTCGCAAAGTATGACGGGGCGTCCTGCCCTAAGCTACATCTCAGATCTTATGTGCGGAAGATCCAACCATACACTATGGACCAGAACTTGTGGATCCATTTCTTCCAGGAGAGTCTTTCAGGGACTCATCTCGAATGGTTCTATCAGCTGGATGGAACCAAGGTTCGTAACTTGGAGGAATTGGCTACTGCTTTTTACAAGCAGTATCAGTATAATGCCGACCTCGCTCCTACACGTACCCAACTCCAGGGTATGTCGCTAGGATCGGGAGAAGGGTTTAAAGAGTATGCGCAGAAGCGGAGGGACCTGGCTGGCAGGGTGCAGCCATCATTAACCGACCGTGAATTAGTGGACATGTTCTTGGGGACCTTATCCGGGCCGTTCTTCAATCATCTCATTGGCAATTAATCTGCAGGGTTTACGGATCTCATTCTGACTGGGGAAAGGATAGAGGCTGGTACGAAATTAGGAAAGATACAGAAAGGTGCATCCTCAAGTTCTGAGAAGAAACCTTTTAAAAAGGAAGCCAATGCTGTGTATGGGCCTAGGAGGCAAAATAAACCGGAACGCCGCCAAGCCGTCAACGCGGTGGTGATTGCAAAGCCTGCTGCCGCTCCTCGGCAACCTAACCAACCAAGGGGTGAGAGGCCCAGAAGAGAATATACTCGGCTTAGTATGACCTTTTCACAGATCTTGTCACAACTGCTATCGACCAACTTAGTGACCGTCAGAGAGGCTCCGATGGTGGTGAACACGACCTCTTCGAAGTATAATCCAAATTCCCGCTGTGCTTATCATTCTGATAGCCCGGGGCATTCTACTGATGATTGTTGGGCCCTAAGAAACAAGGTTCAGGACCTCATCAATGCCAAAGAGGTACAGTTTGAGGCACCTGAGAAACCCAATGTGGTGACAGCTCCCCTACCCGACCATGGAGTGAATGCTATCGGGGATGGTGACGAAGTGGATGAGTCTGAATTCAACAGCTGGATCTACCCGACGGCCGACAGTGGACCTGGCAATTGGATTGCAAAAGACAACATACCTGTTACTTTTGTTACGCAGTAATGAACTCCTTTGTTTTTTAATTTGTAATGAACAATAAATTGAAACTTTCTAGCCCGGTATCTTACCCGGGGCACCGTGGCTTCATTTGTGAAGGCTTATTACTTGTCATTTCCATATATCATGAATAAAGACATTGGACGTTTTTCGCATTTCAAATCTTGTGCTCCCTTTCTTTCTTTCTTTCTTTATATATTGCAAAACAGCTATATTTACACACACTCACTCATACAGGTTTCAATCCACTCTGGATCTCACTGGTAACGACTCTGCTACTGCCAGTTATGACTTCGAAAATCCGATCAACTTAGCCGAAGACGAAGGTGAAGATGATTGCGAAGTGCCTGGTGAGCTTGCAAGACTGTTACTCCAGGAAGAGAGGGCCATTCAGCCACATGAAGAGCCAGTGGAAACGATAAATCTGGGTACTGAGACAGAGAGAAAGGAAGTCAAGATTGGTGCCAATCTAGAGCTCAGCGTAAAACAACGATTGGTTCATATGTTGCATGATTATGTGGAAATATTTGCCTGGTCCTACGAAGACATGCCTGGGTTAGATACCGACATTGTGGTCCATCACCTGCCTACCAAGGAAGACTGCCCTCCGGTTAAGCAAAAGGTCCGCCGTATGCGTCCAGAGATGTCCGAGAAGATCAAAGCTGAGGTTATGAAGCAATTTGATTCCGGTTTTCTTGCAGTGACTTCTTACCCTCAGTGGGTTGCCAATGTGGTTCCAGTGCCAAAGAAAGATGGTAAGGTCAGAATGTGTGTCAATTACAGGGATCTGAACAGGGCAAGCCCCAAGGATGATTTCCCCTACCTCACATTGATGTTCTGGTTGATAATACGGCTCAGCACAAGGTGTTCTCCTTCATGGATGGTTTTTCAGGTTATAATCAGATCAAGATGGCTCCTGAATATATGGAAAAGACTACCTTTGTTACTCAGTGGGGCACCTTCTGCTACAAGGTCATGCCATTCGGGTTGAAAAATGCTGGGGCAACCTACCAACGTGCCATGGTTGCTTTATTTCATGACATGATCCACCATGAGATCGAAGTGTACGTTAACGATATGATTGCAAGGTCCCAAACTGAGGAGGAACACCTTGACCATCTGCAAAAGCTGTTTGACCGTCTGAAATTATACAAGTTGAGGTTGAATCCAAATAAGTGCACATTTGGGGTAAGATCTGGAAAGTTGCTAGGCTTCGTCGTAAGTGACAAAGGTATTCAGGTGGACCCTGCTAAGGTTAAAGCCATACAAGAGATGCCAGTTCCCAAGACAGAGAAAGAAGTCAGAGGCTTTCTAGGACGTATGAATTACATTGCTCGATTCATCTCGCATCTAACTGCTACCTGTGAACCAATCTTCAAGCTGCTGAAGAAAGATCAGGTAGTACGTTGGAATGATGAATGTCAGGCCGCTTTTGACAGAATCAAAGAGTATCTCCAAGAACCACCCATTCTCATGCCACCGGTTGAAGGGAGACCTCTAATACTATACCTGACAGTACTTGACAGTTCAATGGGGTGTGTGCTGGGGCAGCATGACGACTCTGGCCGAAAAGAGCATGCTATTTATTACCTTAGCAAAACGTTTACCGACTGTGAGACCGGATACTCACTGCTCGAGAAAACTTGCTGCGCTTTGGTATGGGCTGCTCGCCGGCTGAGACAGTATATGCTGACTCATACTACTTTGTTGATTTCAAAGATGGATCCGATAAAGTACATATTCGAAAAGCCTGCTCTGTCCGGAAGAATAGCAAGATGGCAAATGATCTTGACAGAATACGACATCCAGTATACGACTCAGAAAGCAATCAAGGGAAGTGTATTGGCAGACCACTTGGCACACCAGGCAGTAGACGACTATCAGTCAATGAACTTTGAATTTCCTGACGAGAACATCATGGTAGTGACTGATTGTGAAGTACCTGGACCGGATGAAGGACCTGAGGAAGGATCCCGATGGTCTATGCACTTTGACGGAGCCTCCAACACTTTGGGTAACGGCATTGGCGCTGTGATCATATCCCCTCAAGGCACTCATACTCCACTCACTGCCCGACTATGTTTCAACTGCACCAACAACATGGCGGAGTATGAGGCATGCATCATGGGTCTTCAAGCTGCGATTGACTTAAGGATCAAGTTTCTGAGTGTCTTCGGAGATTCCGCTCTCATGATCAATCAGATCAAAGGCGAGTGGGATACGAAACACCCAAACCTTATTCCTTACAAAGAATGTGTGTTGACATTGATCCCCCATTTCACAGAGATCACTTTTTAACAATTTCCAAGGTAGGAGAATCAGTTGGCGGACGCGTTGGCTACGATGTCTTCCATGTTCAAAGTCAAGTGGGACAATGAGGCTCCCCGGATCATCATCTGGAAACTGGACGAACCGGCATATTGTTGTGATCTTGAGGCTAAGATAGTAACTGAGAAACCTTGGTATCAATAGGTAAAGAGGTATCTGGAAGCTCAAGAATATCCCGAGGGCGCATCTGTCAATGACAAGAAGTTTCTGAGAAGGTTCGCGGCAAAGTTCTTCCTTAGCAACGACATTCTGTATAAGAGAAACCATGATTCAACCTTACTGCGTTGTGTGGATAAAGCTGAAGTAGAAAGAATCATGGAAGAACTGCATGAAGGTACCTTCGGAACACATTCCAATGGACACACTATGGCAAAGAAGATCCTTCGGGCAGGATATTTCTGGTCCACAATGGAAGCTGACTGTTACCAACATTCTCAGACATGTCATAAGTGTCAGATATATGCAGATAAGGTGCACGTTCCTCCAGTTCCTATGAATGTCTTAACGGTACCTTGGCCTTTTGCAATGTGGGGCATTGATATGATCGGTGAGATTAAACCTATGACATCCAACGGGCATCGCTTCATCCTGGTGGCGATTGATTACTTTACAAAGTGGGTTGAAGCAGCTTCCTACGCCACTGTAACCAAGAATGTTGTGGCACAGTTCATTCGGCATAACCTGATCTGTCGATACGGCATCCCAGAAAGGATCATTATTGAAAATTCTGGCTGCAGATACTCAATGTCACGCCCAATGTTATGACACCGTATCTGACTTACTATATGACAGTAAATACAAAAGCAGTAAAGAACACAGTCAATTGTTTACCCAGTTCAGTGTGCAACAACACCTACTCTGGGGGCTACCAAGCCAGGGAGAGAATCCACTATAAGAGATTTTAATTCAGGAACAAACCAACCAGTTTATCTCCTTCACTTAAGATCTACCCAATGCAATTCTAATCTAAGTACTACTTAAACCTGAGTTCCTACTCACTCCCCCTCAATCACAGCAGTGATACATAAACCAATTTGACTTAAGAATTGATGAAGACACTCTTCAAAACAAAACACACTTGATTAAACTTCACAGCTTTTTAATCAAGCAACACAATCACTCGTGCTTCACAGCTTTGAGTGATGTACACAACTAACTTGACTCTGCTTCACAGCTTTAGTCAAGGGACATTCAAACACTCTTGCTTCAAAGCTTTGAGTGCTACACAACCCTTACAATCGAAACCTATTCCAAGGCACTTATCACAATGATAATTGCTTGGAGTACAATAAACAAATCTATACAGATTACAAAATTGATCTTCTAATCAATCAGCAGGGATGTCTTGGAAAACAGCAGCTCTGTTGAATATATAGCAGCTGCAACTTCAGTTAGGGTTTCCAAAAACCTAGGGTTGATTCCGTTTGACCTAAAGACCAGGTCACAGGACTTTATTGACCAGGTTAGGATTGAGCTAGGTTACTCCTCAGAAAACGCAGGATTCTGTTCAGAAAGGACTGAGTTATTTCCTGAAAAAACTCAGACTTATCCAATCCTGCAATCCTGTTAGTTCAGAACAGGATGTCATAACATCTGTTATGACATCTGAGAAAACCTGTCTACTGATTTAGCAAAATGTGATCATTTTGCAAACATGCTCAGATACACACTTATAAACATCAGTATTTGAATTACAATATTTTTCTGCACATGTACCTAATGAGTTAGTACAACCTGAACTAGAATGTTATGACATCAGTCATGACATTCACACATACACTTGGGATTTACCAAAAATGCAAGCCAATACCTAAACACCTACAAACTCCCCCTTTGGCAGATTTTTGGCTAAAGTCCCTAAACAATCAGAGATAGATAGATAGCAGCAGAAATAAGTGACAGCAGAAAAATATAATGTCAAGTACTAATTAAGCAAGTACCAAAATATTCTCCCCCTCTTTAGCCACAAATGGGCCAAAGATACATGTTCATAAAATTATACAGTTATCCAAAACATAATGAGATCAGCAGCACACTTCCAAACACCACCAGCAACACCACCAAGCAGCAATCAACCTTCAAGCACTGTCATCAGACTCAGAGGAGCCAGTTTCTTCAATGTTGAGCTGTCCTTCAGGTTCTATACCTTCTTCCCTTCTGCTTTCTTCAACTTCCTCCTTTTCTAGCCTGGCAATTAGAGCTTCTAGGGTCCTTTTTCTAGCATCCAGATCTTTGCAAGTTTCTTTTAAAACAGCTATGACATCTGATGTCTTGGACTGGGTCTTTGCAGACGATGTCTCAGCTGATGTTATGACAATGTCTGGAGCATGAGATCCCTGAAACAGTTTGTAGTGCAGGCCAAGGGCAGGAGCTCTTTTGCAGACTGTATCTCTTGCTACAAGGATGTCAGGGTATTGTGCAAGGATGATTCCACAAAGGAGGGAGGGAAAGGCAATTGGTCCTTTGATAGCATAACTGCCAGCATGCTTCAAAGTTTGTTCAAAGATGTACCATCCATAGTCAAAGACAGTCTTGGTTCCTACAGCATAGATAAATCTCCCCAATCCTGTGGAGATGGTTGATTTGTGATTTGTAGGCACCCAGTTTGCTGCACCTATTTTATGCAAGATGGCAAATTTCATGCTGAGTTTACTAGCATTCAGCTTCCCTTTCAATGGCCAGCACTTTACTTGCCTGGCAGTGATGGTTAAACACACTTCATTGTCAGTTGCCTCTAGATCAGGACAGTCCTTATTTGTTCTTCCAAGAAACTTGTTGATTTCTGATGGAGAGAACTTGACCCTTCTTCCTCTAACAAACACACTCTCAAAGTCAGCTGACCTCCCATCAGCACAATCATTGGACAAGTTCACCACAAACTCCTTAACCAGATTTCATAACATTTGTTAAACTTCATCACTGTCTTCATTAGCCCAGCATTCCTGATCAGATCCATGATGTCCTTGCACTCCAAGGCATCATTGTTGAGTTCTCTCTCCAAGGCTATTCTCTTCAAGCAGACATACTTCCATCTGTTTGCATTGTCAGGATGATGAAAGGAGATGTTGTCTGTTGGCACTTCAGGCACTCTAGCAATCTTGCTGGAGGGGAGCTTCCTTCTGATGGGAGTATCTTCAATATCAATCTCAAATTCTGATTCATCATCAGAATCAGAAGTTTCAGGTTCTTTACTTTTCTTAGAGATTGGTTGTCTAGCAGTCTGCACCTGTGCCTTCTTTCCTTTTGTCTGAATTTTCTCAGCCATCCCTTCAGCCTTGGATTTCTTAGCATCAGGTTTAACATTCTGACTACTCTTTCTTTTCATCAATCTCCTAGCAATGCTAGGGTTCACATTAGCAATCAGTTCATTATCTGAGTAATCTTCATCCACATCAATGATAGGTGGATCAGCAGCCTTTTCAGAGGTGTTCTGAATGTTGTCTTTTGGTGTCACAACATCCTCAGTGACATCTACATTTTCAGAACCTTCCACATTTGGACTTTCTGATTGATTCAAAGGGATAGAAATCCCCGATACAGATTGGTTGCCACTCAGAATGCTAGTAACCAGCCTAGCAATAGCTTGGTGTACTTGAACTGATCCTTCTCTATTAGGTATAGAAGACGAAGGATGAGAAGAATTACCAGAGACTGTAGCTTGAGCTCTTCCTGCATGTCTGGTTCTGAGCTTTTTGACTCTGGCTGGGTCAGTTGCCATCTCCCTGAGAGGAGTGACCTCAAGAACTTCAGATTCTATGCATGTAGTGATTGCCCTAGAATCTTGATCAGATGATGACGATGATGAGGAAGACGAAGCCGCCATGGTGGAAGACGATGTCTGAGACATTTTGTTTAACTTTGAGTAATAGTAGCAGTTTGAGAAAAATCTTTGATTGGGAGGAGGAAACAGGTTGCAAGGAAGAGAGAGGTAGGGAGTAAAAGGGAGTCTCTTCAACTTCTCAAGGCTTTTGAAGGAATTGTGAATGAATATGATTAACCCACTAAATATAGACTTAATAAAATTAATCCCTTCAACCCTTGTTTTCAGCAAAACTGATTGCTATAATTTCTCATGTTGGTGAATACCCAATCTGCCCCTCAAATTTTCAAATTTATTTCCAACAAGCGCCTTGGTAGAAGAATCAGTCAGCTGAAGCTTAGAGAAACTATGTTCCAGTTCAAATGACTTCTTCTCTTCAAAGTCAATAGGGTTCAAGGAAATGTTGAATGTTTTCAGATTATCACACCACAATGTCACAACATCTTGTGTAACATTGTACTCAGGGAGCATCTGTTTTGAACAGAATTTATGAGACTTGTTCTTTCCGACATCCTTGTCAAGATGACTTAAGGTTCTGACAACACATTCTTCTTCAAGTTTATTTGCCACATCACATATATTATCAGCCTGTAGTTTTGGAGTTCTTCTGACAGCTTCCATAGGAATAGCTCTTTTCATTCTTCCAAGCTTATGCTGCCACTGTTTCATCTCTTTTTCTTCTTTGATGATTTGACTCATAGTGGAGATATCAGTGTTCTCAGGCTGCCACACATAACAGTTATCTTTGGATTTGATTCCTCTCATTACAACATCTAGTTTTTCATTAAATACTAGACATTCAGATCTTGAGAAGTTGACCATGAATCCTAGATCACATAGTTGACTGATGCTAATGAGATTAGTAGTCAACCCTTTTACCAGCAGTACCTTATTCAGACTTGGAACTCCAGGGCAGTCCAAATTACCAACTCCTTTGACTTCTCCTTTAGCACCATCTCCAAAGGTCACAAAACTGGTGGTGTGAGGCATAACATTATTGAGGAGATTTTTGAATCCAGTCATGTGTCTGGAACATCCACTGTCAAAGTACCAATCTTCCTTTGCAGTGACCCTCAGGGAAGTGTGAGCTATCAGTGCAGTAGCCTTTTTCTTCCATTGTGGAGCATGCGGTACCTTTTTAGACTTAGGTTTGACCTCTGAGTTCTGATTAGGATATCCATGTAATCTGAAGCAGAAGGGCTTTATGTGACCATATTTCCCATAATGATGACATCTCCATCTTTGGTACCTCTTCTTCATATGTCTCTGTCCCTGATGTTGAGAGTAATGTTGAGACATCCGTTTTGACATTTGCTTCCCAGTACCAAATTTCTTTGTTTCCACAAATCCTAGGCCAGATTTATTTCCCATATTTTGTCCAGCCTGAAGGATCTCTTCCCATTTGTCTGTTCCATTGGTCAACATCTTGACAGATTTGGTCATTTGATTCAGTTGTGAGTTCAGCAGTTGAAGTTCTCCTTCTAAATGACTTATAGTTTCAAGATTTGCCCTCTTTTCAGCCTCCAGCTTTATAATGAGTTTTGATTGTTTCTCATTTTGCACACAGACTTCACCACTTCTGATACACAATTTCTTGTAGGTATCAGCCAGTTCTTCAAATGTCACTTCTTCATCACTGGTGTCACTTTCAGAAGTACAAACACTAGTTAGGGCAGTAACTAGTTTGGCAGATTCTTCTTCAGAATTGCTTTCTGAATCATAGTCAGACCAAGTAATAGTCATTCCTTTCTTTTGCTTCTTAAGAAAGGTAGGACATTCAGCTCGAATATGTCCATATCCTTCACATCCATGGCATTGAATACCTCTGCCTTGGTTTCCCTTATCTTCTGACCTTGGTCTTCTGCTGGAACTGTCAATGTCAGAAGGAATGTTATGAACATTAGACCTTGACTTTGGGTCCATTCTTTTGATGAGCCTGTTGAACTGTCTTCCAAGCATGGCAATGGCTTCTGATATGTTTTCTTCTTCATCCTCCTTGTATTCAACATTAGTGTTGGATACAAGTGCTATGCTTTTGTTCTTCTTGTCACCATTATCAGTGATCCCCATCTCAAATGTCTGAAGAGACCCAATAAGTTCATCCACTTTTAACTTGCTAATGTCCTGGGCTTCCTCTATGGCAGTTACCTTCATTGCAAATCTTTTAGGCAAGGATCTGAGAATCTTCCTCACCAGTTTTTCTTCTGACATTTTTTCTCCCAGTGCTCCTGAGGTGTTGGCAATCTCCAAGATGTTCATGTGAAACTCATGAATGGTTTCATCTTCCATCATTTTTAGATTCTCAAACTTAGTGGTCAACATCTGAAGCCTTGACATTTTTACTTTGGAAGTGCCCTCATGAGTAGTTTTGAGAGTGTCCCAAACTTCCTTGGCCAGTCCATATTGATGTACTAGTCTGAAGATGTTTCTATCAATTCCATTGAACAAGGCATTTAAAGCTTTTGAATTTCCCAGAGCTAACTCATCTTCTTCTTTACTCCAATCTTCCTCAGGCTTCAGACTGATTGTCCCATCTCTTTCAGTTATGGTGGGATGAATCCATCCTTTGTCAGCAGCTCTCCAAGCCTTTTTGTCCAGAGATTTTAGGAAGGCAATCATACGAGGTTTCCAGTAGTCATAATTGGTTCCATCCAGAATGGGTGGTCTATTTCCAAAAACTCCTTCTTTGTCCATAGTGCCAGAAAGTGATATCCCTAGATCTCACCCAGTAATACAGGCAGGGTGCCTGCTCTGATGCCAATTGAAAATTCTGGCTGCAGATACTCAATGTCACGCCCAATGTTATGACACCATATCTGACTTACTATATGACAGTAAATACAAAAGCAGTAAAGAACACAGTCAATTGTTTACCCAGTTCAGTGTGCAACAACACCTACTCTGGGGGCTACCAAGCCAGGGAGAGAATCCACTATAAGAGATGTTAATTCAGGAATAAACCAACCAGTTTATCTCCTTCACTTAAGATCTACCCAATGCAATTCTAATCTAAGTACTACTTAAACCTGAGTTCCTACTCACTCCCCCTCAATCACAGCAGTGATACATAAACCAATTTGACTTAAGAATTGATGAAGACACTCTTCAAAACAAAACACACTTGATTAAACTTCACAGCTTTTTAATCAAGCAACACAATCACTCGTGCTTCACAGCTTTGAGTGATGTACACAACTAACTTGACTCTGCTTCACAGCTTTAGTCAAGGGACATTCAAACACTCTTGCTTCAAAGCTTTGAGTGCTACACAACCCTTACAATCGAAACCTATTCCAAGGCACTTATCACAATGATAATTGCTTGGAGTACAATAAACAAATCTATACAGATTACAAAATTGATCTTCTAATCAATTAGCAGGGATGTCTTGGAAAACAGCAGCTCTGTTGAATATATATCAGCTGCAACTTCAGTTAGGGTTTCCAAAAACCTAGGGTTGATTCCGTTTGACCTAAAGACCAGGTCACAGGACTTTATTGACCAGGTTAGGATTGAGCTAGGTTACTCCTCAGAAAATGCAGGATTCTGTTCAGAAAGGACTGAGTTATTTCCTGAAAAAACTCAGACTTATCCAATCCTGCAATCCTGTTAGTTCAGAACAGGATGTCATAACATCTGTTATGACATCTGAGAAAACTTGTCTACTGATTTAGCAAAATGTGATCATTTTGCAAACATGCTCAGATACACACTTATAAACATCAGTATTTGAATTACAATATTTTTCTGCACATGTACCTAATGAGTTAGTACAACCTGAACTAGAATGTTATGACATCAGTCATGACATTCACACATACACTTGGGATTTACCAAAAATGCAAGCCAATACCTAAACACCTACAAACTCCCCCTTTGGCAGATTTTTGGCTAAAGTCCCTAAACAATCAGAGATAGATAGATAGCAGCAGAAATAAGTGACAGCAGAAAAATATAATGTCAAGTACTAATTAAGCAAGTACCAAAATATTCTCCCCCTCTTTAGCCACAAATGGGCCAAAGATACATGTTCATAAAATTATACAGTTATCCAAAACATAATGAGATCAGCAGCACACTTCCAAACACCACCAGCAACACCACCAAGCAGCAATCAACCTTCAAGCACTGTCATCAGACTCAGAGGAGCCAGTTTCTTCAATGTTGAGCTGTCCTTCAGGTTCTATACCTTCTTCCCTTCTGCTTTCTTCAGCTTCCTCCTTTTCTAGCCTGGCAATTAGAGCTTCTAGGGTCCTTTTTCTAGCATCCAGATCTTTGCAAGTTTCTTTTAAAACAGCTATGACATCTGATGTCTTGGACTGGGTCTTTGCAGACGATGTCTCAGCTGATGTTATGACAATGTCTGGAGCATGAGATCCCTGAAACAGTTTGTAGTGCAGGCCAAGGGCAGGAGCTCTTTTGCAGACTGTATCTCTTGCTACAAGGATGTCAGGGTATTGTGCAAGGATGATTCCACAAAGGAGGGAGGGAAAGGCAATTGGTCCTTTGACAGCATAACTGCCAGCATGCTTCAAAGTTTGTTCAAAGATGTACCTTCCATAGTCAAAGACAGTCTTGGTTCCTACAGCATAGATAAATCTCCCCAATCCTGTGGAGATGGTTGATTTGTGATTTGTAGGCACCCAGTTTGCTACACCTATTTTATGCAAGATGGCAAATTTCATGCTGAGTTTACTAGCATTCAGCTTCCCTTTCAATGGCCAGCACTTTACTTGCCTGGCAGTGATGGTTAAACACACTTCATTGTCAGTTGCCTCTAGATCAGGACAGTCCTTATTTGTTCTTCCAAGAAACTTGTTGATTTCTGATGGAGAGAACTTGACCCTTCTTCCTCTAACAAACACACTCTCAAAGTCAGCTGACCTCCCATCAGCACAATCATTGGACAAGTTCACTACAAACTCCTTAACCAGATTTTCATAACATTTGTTAAACTTCATCACTGTCTTCATTAGCCCAACATTCCTGATCAGATCCATGATGTCCTTGCACTCCAAGGCATCATTGTTGAGTTCTCTCTCCAAGGCTATTCTCTTCAAGCAGACATACTTCCATCTGTTTGCATTGTCAGGATGATGAAAGGAGATGTTGTCTGTTGGCACTTCAGGCACTCTAGCAATCTTGCTGGAGGGGAGCTTCCTTCTGATGGGAGTATCTTCAATATCAATCTCAAATTCTGATTCATCATCAGAATCAGAAGTTTCAGGTTCTTTACTTTTCTTAGAGATTGGTTGTCTAGCAGTCTGCACCTGTGCCTTCTTTCCTTTTGTCTGAATTTTCTCAGCCATCCCTTCAGCCTTGGATTTCTTAGCATCAGGTTTAACATTCTGACTACTCTTTCTTTTCATCAATCTCCTAGAAATGCTAGGGTTCACATTAGCAATCAGTTCATTATCTGAGTAATCTTCATCCACATCAATGATAGGTGGATCAGCAGCCTTTTCAGAGGTGTTCTGAATGTTGTCTTTTGGTGTCACAACATCCTCAGTGACATCTACATTTTCAGAACCTTCCACATTTGGACTTTATGATTGATTCAAAGGGATAGAAATCCCCGGTACAGATTGGTTGCCACTCAGAATGCTAGTAACCAGCCTAGCAATAGCTTGGTGTACTTGAACTGATCCTTCTCTATTAGGTATAGAAGACGAAGGATGAGAAGAATTACCAGAGACTGTAGCTTGAGCTCTTCCTGCATGTCTGGTTCTGAGCTTTTTGACTCTGGCTGGGTCAGTTGCCATCTCCCTGAGAGGAGTGACCTCAAGAACTTCAGATTCTATGCATGTAGTGATTGCCCTAGAATCTTGATCAGATGATGACGATGATGAGGAAGACGAAGCCGCCATGGTGGAAGACGATGTCTGAGACATTTTGTTTAACTTTGAGTAATAGTAGCAGTTTGAGAAAAATCTTTGATTGGGAGGAGGAAACAGGTTGCAAATGGACCCCCACATACGAAGGGCCATTTGTGGTTAAACATGTGTTCTCAGGAGGAGCCATGATTATAACTACCATGGATGGTGACGACCTTCCTCACCCCGCCAATGCAGACATAGTAAAAAGATACTACGCATGATAAAAGACCCACTAGGTTGACATACCTAGGCAAAAATTAGGGCTTCCCGGCGAACCAAAAGGGTTCGGGCAAAATAAGGGATGAAATGGAAAAATCTGTACACCCGGCAAGTCGAAAACCTGAAAAGGCGGCTTGGGCAAAAATGGGTATCCCGGTGGACTGAAAACCCGAAAGGGCGGTCCAGGAAAAAGTTAGGGATAAGCGTAATTCTATGTCTCATTGGATCACCTTACATCCAGAATCCGGTATCAATATCAAGTTCAGACGGCATCGATCAATCAGCTTCATCTTCAACTAAGCAGCCAAGTGATGAGACGCTGGAAGATATAAAGGCAATAGCAGAGTTGGAACCCAGTGGGATTATTCTTTTCACATAGCTGTTTTGTTTTCCCCTTTTCGTAAAATTGTATAAACTCTGTTGTTCGGCGGCGTTCTCTTACTAGGACGTCAGCCTCTTGTACATAAACGCCTATTTTCAGGCAAATTCAAAAATCAATACAAATTCACTTTTCAGCTAAATTGCCAATTGTTTTTCCTTTTCTGTTTTGTTTTGCGAAGAACGTCCAATGTTCAATTGTGATATATGCATTTGACACTAATTGCTAACTCATAAATATTTTCATGCGAAACAAAGGATTAATTACAAGTAACATTAGAAACAGGGGCAATAATAAGTGGTCTAAAGCGATCTAATTGCTCTGTCCACCAAGGTACCAAAGTAAGTTCAGCTGAAGAACATAACCAAGATGCCTTAATTCCCCAGAGACTGAGCCAAGGTTCAGCCATACTCCCCCCGAGCAGAGAAGGTACAATATCTCCAGCAAGTCGGCAACACTCTCCCCAAGCCGAGTTAGCCTACTGTCAGTCTCAAGGAAGTTGGGTATCCCCAGAAGATCTCAACATTCCCCAACGGAGTATACAGGTGTTCCTAAACAAGCATCCCCGGCAGTCTTAATCTAAGATTGGTCCCCGGCGGTATACCAGACGTCCAATGGAGCCAGTCCCCAGTGCAATTTCAAAAGTCTCCCCAGGAGAGTTGAACCATCTCCCTAGTAGGAAGCTTATCCCCAGTAGATTCTGGAAGCTTGTCACCCGCATGATACGAACGCTCCCCCTGACTTTGTTCAGAAGGTTATCTCCCCACCAGGATATAACTGGGTTATCCTCAGCCAATTGTCACGGAAAGATCGTCTCCGACGGAGTCTTCCTATCCCCCAGCGGAGTTCATCAAATCTGCCAACAAAACTCAACAATGGTATCCCCAGCGGAGTTATCGTCAACTTCAGCAAAGTATCTCTCTCTCCCCACAGAGCATTCCCCGCAGAGTAATCTATTCTCCAAGTTTATTCCCTAATTGAGTCATCTTCTCCTATCGGTATTCTTGCAACCATCATCCCCAGCGGAAACAAAGGCTCTACTCTTCAACATCAGCCCAGGATTTAACTTCCCGGCACCCGTCAAGGATTTACTTTCCCAGACGAAAACAGACATTCATAAATATCACATCTTCATACACTATAGCATGCATATACGCATCATGAACATACAATCTCATTTATTTTGAGAACATCACGCATGTCATACATCATGACACCGCATACAACTAACGTTTTGTCTTTTCAGGACAAATGTTAATACAAAGATGATTACTATCAACGGTCGCAACTAAAGATTCGATTCCTGTATCTTGCCAGGGTGTATCTGTTGACGACTATTTCCAGACTCGATTCCTGTATCCTGCTAGGGCACGTCTGAAGAGTTCGAAGATCCGATTCCTGAATCTTGCCAGGGTGTATCTGTTGACGACTAATTCCAGACTCGATTCTTGTATCCTGCCAGGGCACGTCTGAAGAGTTTGAAGATCCGATTCCTGTATCTTACCAGGGTGTATCTGTTGACGACTACATTACCAGACTCGATTCCTGTATCCTGCCAGGGCACGTCTAAAGAGTTTGAAGATCCGATTCCTGTATCTTGCCAGGGTGTATCTGTTGACGACTACATTACCAGACTCGATTCCTGTATCCTGCCAGGGCACGTCTGAAGAGTTCGAAGATCCGATTCCTGTATCTTGCCAGGGTGTATCTGTTGACGACTATATTCCAGACTCAATTCCTGTATCCTGCCAGGGCACGTCTGAAGAGTTCGAAGATCCGATTCCTGTATCTTGCCAGGGTGTATCTGTTGACGACTAATTCCAGACTCGATTCCTGTATCTTGCCAGGGCACGTCTGAAGAGTTTGAAGATCCGATTCTTGTATCTCGCCAGGGTGTATCTGTTGACGACTATATTCCAGACTCGATTCCTGTATCCTGCCAGGGCACGTCTGAAGAGTTTAAAGATTCGATACCTGTATCCTGCCAGGGCACATCTACATAAATAGTTTGAAGATCAACTCCTGTAACAGGCCAGGTAATTATTTTCAGGTACGCAAGTTCTCGCTAAGGAATCTCTTACGCGATCAACACCTAGATGGCATCTGTAAGCCCATCCACATACCAACAGTCTCCAAATGGCATCTATAAGCCCATTCCCCGACAAAGTTCTATCACATCTCCAGATGGCATCTATAAGCCCATCCCCCTATCCATCATCTCTCCAAATGGCATCTCTAAGCCCATTCCCACCATCACACTGCTGACATTTTAAAATGTGAGCGCAAATTTCTGGGCACTCTAGTGTTCAATCATCTTCTACCTTCGGATTACGAAAGGCACGCCAGCCAATCTACATCCTCAGGTCTAAGAAGATTGAACAGGGGCAACTGTTGTACCCCAAAATTTTCCCTCCCATATTCTTCAAGATTTGTCAAGATCAATCTCCAGATGATTCAAAATCTCTCAAGGGTTGCACAGTCCAGTTACCTCCTAACATAGTCAAAATTAGGGTTTTGGTTCTTGCAAAGAAATTGAGGTTTCCAAGGGTCTAATCAAGTCCCACATACCTATGAACATTGACAAGCATCCATATGTCAAGTTTCAAGACTCACATCATCAAATTGCACAGTCAAAAACCCTAATTGCTCCACAGTCAATTGTAGGGGCAAAATGGTCATTTGACAGTCAAAAGTCAAAATTTTTGGTCAACATCTTATTTTGAAGCCACAAACATCATTTGATCAATTCTTGATCATGATTCTCAAAGCATGGCTCAAAAAGTCTCAAGATGCAAAAGTTTCTATTTTTGGACAGTTGAAAAGTCAACTGCAAATTGACCAAGGCATAACTTCTTCATGGTTTATCAGAAAAATTCCATCCAATGCTCATTTTGAAGAGAATGACATTTCCTACAACTCATCTTCACACTTCAAGTCCAAGAAATGCTCTCACAAAAAGTTATCAATTTCAACATTATAGGTCATTTTCAAAAGTCAACAAAAAGGCACTTTAAGTCAAAGACCATAACTTGAGATTGGTAAATCAAAATGACATGGGACCAAAGGCATTGGTTAGAGGACTTCAAGACCTTTCCTAAATGTCCAAGAACATGATCATAGCTTCAAAATTGAGCAAGATATGCATTGGAGAAGTTGGGAAATATTTGGGAATTTTGAAAAGTCAACTTTGCTTCAAAAGCTTCAAAAATGCTATTGGGCCTCAATTTCTTCCTTGAATCATTACCCAAAGCATATGCACGACCCATCAAGCTCAAAGGGATTTATTTTCTTATTTTTAATTAATTAATTGAATTTTTATTATTATTAATTCATTTAATTAGTTTTAAATATGAGAAAAATATCAAATCATGCTTTTTCAAATATTTTTGTGCAGCAAATCAAACTAGGGCAAGGTGGCAAGTTGTTTCATGTTCAACAAGGCAATATCTTCCACAATTGGCAAGGGTTTCATGGCAAAAAGATTGAAAAAGATATGTTGAAAATAAAATCTTCAAAACATTAATTGATGGACATATGGGCTTGGTTCTTGACCTAATTCCATTCAGATACAAAGGCATAACCTAACCTAATGCAAGGAGGCACGAAAAACTGCTCACAAGGATAGAACAAAATTGCAAAATTTCCATAAAAACTTGGAATCTGAAATCGTACTTGCAGGATTGTTCAAGGCCTAAAACCTATTCTAACACATTGCTAGACCTTCCAGGAGTCTAGTAGCATCAAGAATCATTCCAAACGCATAAAGAATTGAAGAATACAGATCACACGGTTTGCCAAAATTCCTTGAATTCCATATCACGATTCATGCATTATTAATACATTTGGTTGATTATTTTGTGTTCACAACACTCAGGCAAAGCTTTCTGTATGATTCAATTTCATTAATATGCCTTGAAACAAAATTCACCATGGAAGGATATCTAGGGTTTCAGGACCCAAAAATTGGGGCTTTCCTCATATGATAAAATTGGCCCTTAAAACCTGTGTGGGTGAATTCGTGACATCAAGACGAAGCAAACCAACACCTCGCGCCCAATTTATTTGATCCATAGGCGTAATCGCTATTTTCATGTATTGCAGTTTGTGGGGGTTTAAAACCCCCGCTATTTGTTCATATTTGCAGGTACAAAGATGAAGAAGAAGGCTAGCGTGTCCTTACATGGTTGGGCAATTCAAATGTTAGTGCGTTTTTTTGATTGTTTCAGCATAATGGCTTTTTTCATACATATTATTTGTTGTCTATTACATTACAAACGCGCGCAAACAGCTCAAGTGGCAAGGCATTCGCTTGGTAAACGCTGGGACCTGGGTTCGATTCCCAGGTCCCCCCATTTAATTCATGAATTTTGTTATATTGTGTTTCCATGCAGCGCTCATTCCATGGCCTACCATACACGCTCATACGCTAGCTTGCCAAGGGGCTTCAAGGTACAATCTGAAGGCTGCAGGATGAGGTCCATGGTACACTCAGTCAACCATCCCACACGCAGGCGCAGAAAGTCAAACAAGGCCTTTGTTTCATGGGCCAAATTACTTCAAAAAACCTCCTAAATGGGCCAGACACCCCCCTGTTTGTATATTTAATTTCACTTTCTTTTTCCTTTTTATTCTTTTTATTGCTTTAATTATTTTCTTTAATTTCATAAAATAATTTTCTATAAAAAAAATCAGAAACTAAAATATGTTTAATTAATATTTAATTCACTATTAATTTATTTTGTAAATAAACTCTAACCATTAATTTAGTAAATTAGGTTTTAAACTTTAATCTTTTCTTAATAAATAAAATAAGTAGAATTGGGGTTTTTGACCTTTTCATCTTTTTTCTTAATAAATAATTTTCTCTCATTATTATTATAATTACTTTTTATTTTTGTAAATAAACATGTAATTTAATTAATTAGTGTAAATTAGGTTAACTTGTATATTTTTCATTAATAATTAAAAATAACTTAGAATTAGGGTTTCTCTTGATTTTCAATTTTCTTTATTTTCATAAATACAAAAACCTAAAAAAACATTTCTTTTCTTTAATTAAATAATAATTAGACTTTAATTTCAATTTAATTTCAAAAGGGTCAAAACCCTCGGACATTCAGTTTTAATTTCTATTGCGCACATTTTCCTTTCGAATATTATGTAACTGCTTAAGGCTTGTAATAATAATTAGGTCTTTTTACTTTCCGCATTTTTACCAAACGGGTCTTTGTATTTTGGCGATGTGTAGACCCGCGCCTTGTAATAGCGTAGGATTTATCTTTCCGCATTTAAATTTCCGCACTTTTAAATTCTAATTGCATGAAAGAATGTATGGCTAATAAAAAACAAGCGTAGCTCACAATGCCCCGATCAAAGATAAATATTTAACATGAAAACAACACACAAATACACACACCACTTCTAGGGTACGCCTCACCTGTTTCCTTCGAAACGTGGTCGTCAAGTATAGGACGTCTTAGTAAGTCCTTATGTCCATGATCCAGTTGCCTCAAAACAAGTTGCCTCGAAACGGTTGCCTCAGAATAGTTGCCTCGAAACGGTTGCCTCAGATTAAAAAAGGATCAAGGGTATAAGGGTAGCTTATAAGGTGTCCTACTGTTGCTCTGGTGACCACACTGTCCCTAAACTCGAATTGACCCGAACACCTCCAACGGTGATGCTACCTACCTCTCAATGGTGGGATGGCACTACCTCAAGGACATTTACACAGCCTAATTCCTTAGGGTAGGTAGATGACTCGTAGATACTTGCTCTATTCAAAAACAAATCAAAACTCTTTTCACACCGACACTTTCAAAAAAGCTTTCAAAACAATTTTTCAAACACTCTTGAGGACTGATACAAGAGTCATTCTGAAATCTTTAAACGAAACTTTTTCAAACCCACTCACACTTCGAAAAGCAAACACTTTTGAAAACACAATGAGCAAGTATCTAAGAGCCCATGGATAACCACGGATAGAAAGGGTGCTAACACCTCCCCTTTCTATAAATCTACCTCCCGAACCGAGAAACTATCTCATAAGGAATTTTGCTGTGCTTTTGTCCTGTCCATGTTGGAGAAAATAAAAGACGGTGGCGACTCTTGCTTCCGCGACATTTCGCGAAACCAGCGTTAAACAGTCAGTTCTAAATCCACCGATCACACATAGATTTCAGAGATTTGAATGCTACAACACCCAAAGATGAATATCCTATGCCTGTGGCGGAAATGCTAGTCGATTCTGCCGCTGGCCATGAGTACCTGAACATGCTCGATGGTTACTCAGGGTACAATCAAATTTTCATTGCTGAAGAAGATGTGTCGAAAACAGCTTTTCGATTCCCCGGGGCTTTAGGCACTTACGAATGGGTAGTGATGCCTTTTGGCCTAAAAAACACTGGGGCAACATATCAGCGAGCGATGAACTCTATCTTCCATGATTTTATTAACACTTTTATGCAAGTATATATTAATGATATTGTTGTAAAATATGTTTCCAGGAATAACCATATAGACCACCTTCGACAATCATTTGAAAGAATGAGAGAACATGGTCTGAAAATGAACCCTTTGAAGTGTGCGTTCTGTGTGAAAGCTGGAGATTTCTTGGGCTTCGTCGTCCACAAAAAAGGAATCGAAATCAACCAGAACAAGACAAAGGAAATCTTGGAAGCGAAAGCGCCAACGAACAAGAAGGAACTGCAATCTCTGCTGGGCAAGATAAATTTCTTAAGGAGATTTATATCTAACCTAAGTGGAAAAGCTCAAGCCTTCTCACCCTTACTTTGATTGAATAAGGAAGGATTTGAGTGGGGGCAAGAGCAACAGGAAGCCTTCGACAAGATCAAAGGGTACCTCACCAAGCCGCCTATTTTGGTGCCTCCTTGTAGCAATAGGAGTATGAGATTGTACTTAGCTGCATCCGACAAAACATTGGGAAGCATGTTAGCCCAAGAAGATGAAAATGGAGTCGAAAGACCCATTTACTATCTTAGCAGAGTTTTGAACGATGCAGAAACTAGATATAGCGAAGTTGAAAAATTATGTCTATGCCTTTATTTCTCTTGTACGAAGATCAAATAATATATAAAACCAGTTGATGTGTATGTTTCGTCTCATTTTGATGTTTTCAAATACATGTTGTCGAAACCCATCTTGCACAGCCGAATTGGCAAGTGGGCGCTAGCATTAACTGAGTATTCATTGACCTTTATGCCTCTCAAGGCAGTAAAAGGGCAAGTGGTAGCAGACTTTATAGTCGACCACTCAATTCAGGTTGAAAATATAAATCATGTGGAGATAGAACCCTGGAAATTCTACTTCGATGGTTCCAGTCATAAAGATGGAACAGGAGTAGGGGTCTTAATTATTTCTCCAGAAAAATTCCAACAACATTCAAGTACAAGATAGAAGGTACTTGTTCGAACAATGAGGCTGAGTACGAAGCTCTAATTACTGGCCTTGAGATATTGTTGGAATTGGGGGCAACTCGAGTCGAAATAATGGGAGACTCAGAGTTAGTCATTAAGCAAGTCACAAAAGAGTATAAATGCATAAGAGAAAATATTATTATGTACTTTGTGATAGCGAATCGTTTATTGAAAAGGTTCGAAGTGGTTAACATTCGACACATGCCTAGATTGGAAAATCAAGTAGCCAATGATTTGGCACAGATTGCATCTGGGTACAAAATTTCAAAAACGAGATTATGAAGAGCAATCGAAGTTCGAGAAAAAATAAAAGCAACCAGCCTGTCTCCAACAGATTTGGAATCGACAAGAATAGGGTATGGTGATCAAAGGAACTTTGAAATTTCGTTCATAGACAATTTGTCAGAGCAAGATTGGAGGAAACCCATTGTAGATTATCTACAAAATCCAGCAGCTTTGACAGAATGGAAAATAAAATACAGGGCATTGAGTTACGTACTCATGGGAAATGAGTTATTCAAAAAGACGCCTGAAGGGGTATTGCTAAAGTGCTTAAGCGAAACTGAAGCATACATAGCCCTATCGACTACGCATGCTGGAGCGTGTGGGGCTCACCAAGTAGGCCACAATATGAAATGGTTGTTGTTTCGACAAGGACTATACTGGCCCACTATCTTGAAAGATTGTTTTGAGTTCGCGAAGGGTTGCCAGGAATGTCAAGTCCATACGGGCATCCAACATGTACCAGCAAGCGAACTTCACTCAATAGTGAAACCTTGGCCTTTTAGAGGATGGGCGTTAGATCTTATTGGAGAGATTCAACCAGCATTATCAAAGAGCCATAAGTATATACTTGCAGGCATTGATTATTTCACCAAATGGATCGAAGCTATCCTTTTAGTCAATACAGACCAAGAAAATGTCATTGAATTTATTCAAAAGAACATTATCTACAGATTTGGAATCCCTGAGACTATAACAACTGATCAAGGGTCAGTGTTTACTGGTCGAAAGATGCAGGAATTCGCTCAAGAAACAGGCTTTAGACTCCTAACATCAACGCCTTATTATGAACATGCAAATGGTCAAGTCGAAGCAGCGAATAAAATAGTGATTGGCCTGAAAAAAAAGCATGTGGGAAAGAAGCCAAAAAATTGGCATAAAACGTTAGACCAGATCTTGTGGGCCTGTCGAACGTCCCCAAAAAAAGCCACAGGTACAACACCATATCGGCTAACTTTCGGTCATGACGCAGTACTGCCAGTAGAAATTTGTCTTCAATCAGCGAGGGTTCAGAGACATCAAGATATTCCCTCTGAGGTTTATTGGGATATGATGTTAGACGAACTAGTAGATTTAGACGAGGAAAGACTACGTGCTCTCGACCTACTGAGAATTCAGAAGAAAAGAGTGGAAGACTCTTACAATAAAAAAGTAAAACCTAAGGCATTCTTGCCTGGAGAATTAGTTTGGAAGGTGATTCTCCCTATGGATCGAAGAGATCGAAGCATGGGCAAATGGTCACCCAAGTGGGAAGGACCGTTCAAAATTATTCAAATTTTTTCTGGTGGAGCTTATGAGGTCGAAGAGTTAAGCGAAGATAAAAGACTCTTGAGGGTAAACGGAAAATATTTGAAAAAATATAAACCTATGCTCCAAGAGATCAAAATAAATAACAGTTAATGACTAAGTTAACCATAAAGCCAAAATGGAAAATGATATATTGATTAACCAAAATGGCTGCATTGTATTACAAAAATTACAGTACATGGTCAATGAGGTGCTGAGCAAATTAGAAAGGGATGGAAGCTTTAAGTCGAAGATATTTGGCTTGCTGCAACTCCAGCCGTTTGTTACACAAGGCATTCTCCTGAGAAAGTCTGGCAATATGGTCATCTAGGGCTTGGGCCCTTTCAGCGAACTCTAGGCCTCGAGTAACTTCATCTTGGCTCTCTGCGTCCGAAACAGTCGAAAGGAGTTCCTCTTTGCGCATAGTGTTAGCGTTTAATCTGGCCTCCAACTCCCCGATCTGCGCCCTTATAGAGGCGCTATCTTGATCTATGGCTTCAATTTCTTGCTGCTTGGACGTCTTCTGTTTCGAAAATTCTGCAATTCGAGAAGTCGATTCAGCTACTTCAGTCCAAGCAGAAGAACTCTTGCCATGCAGTGTTTCGAGTTGGCTGTTGAACCCCCTTCGACGATTATAGTCCGCAGAGACTTGGTCAATAATAGAGTATAACTCCAAGATGAAGCTGGAAATTTCTGGAGAAACAGCAAGCAAATCAACTGCACCCAAGACAACTCCCAAACAAGACTGGGCAGTAGGATCCCCCTCCAAAGCCTTCATCAGATCCTTCTTGAAGAACTGAGCTTTGAATTTCTTCAAGACCTCATCAAGAGGAGAAGTCGAAGTAGACTTCCCTGATGTAGTAGAAGTATCATGGCTAGGGTCAGATGAATTCTCCCTGCTCTCAATGATGGCATTCAGGTAGCCAATTGGATCATTTTGCTTCAAAAGGGCCAAGTCTTCTTTAGACCTGGGCTTTGTCGAGGTGATCGTTTCTGCAGCAGTGGTGGCTTGGGGCTGAGTTTGTTCAGCAACGTCAGCATCAACATGACCCTCTTCGTCATGTTGCTCTTCTGTCTCATTGACCACTTGAGCTTCCTCCTGGTGGTGTTCCTCTGTTTCAGCAAGGACTTCAACATCCACCAGTTCCTCCTCTTGTTGTGTACTATGGTCAGCAGAGTCTTATGGCTCCGAAGTTTTATTTACTTCGTTATCAGAACTGACGAAAGAAGAAGGATGGTGAATGGGTTCCCCTGCGCTGTTTACAAAGGAATCAGAACCTTCGACAGGATGCCCAGTTGGTGCTGAAGTTCCAGCAGTCTCCGGAAAATAGAAGAGGAAAAATATTCTGGTTTAGAGAGATACACAATCGAATGTGATCGTCTACACCTAAGTTAAAAGTGGTCGAAGGCACTACCTGTAGAGGAACTTCAACCCCAAGGCTAGAGTTGTCACTCTCAACGGGTTTGCTGAGCAAGACGTTTAGCTCCTCCTCCGTGGGCTCTTCGATGATCACAGGAGGTGGCCTGGGTTTATTCCCTGCGACCTTGATTCTGATCGTAGGTCAAGGCTCATGAGCAGGGGCAGCCTTCTTCACCTTTCTCCGTTTGAGAGGAACAGGGGGGGATTCATCCTCATCGCCACTCGAAGATTCGACCGTTAATGCAGGTCTCTTCTTAGGCGCAGGTTCCTGAAAGCCCCAAATAGAGTTGGTTTAGAACGCAGCATTGAAAACCAGGATGTTTAAAACCAGCAGGAAACAAGAAGAATTTTGTTACCTGTGCTGGAGGTTTTGTAGAGGGACCTCCACCCTGATGGCTGTCTGTGGCCCTCTTTGCCACAGGTTTTCGAACAACTAAAAGAAGACACGTTCAAAAGTTATAATTGAAAGTTATAGGTCGAAATGGAAAGACAAATATAATTTGAAGAGGGAACGTACATTTCTTTATTTTGTCGAGAACCAAGACGAAGGACTTCTGGAGTTCGTCTGAAAAATCCTTTTCGTCGAAGAACTCTTCGACATAATATCTCTTCCACCAGTCTTCAAAATATGGTGAACAGAGGAAGTTGAGTTGGTAGTCGAACAATGATAGTACGGTCCGACCAACGTACCTACCAATATGCTTGGTAGCAGCATCCTCAGAGTAGTCATTACAAAAGTACAACACTGATTTCTCCCTAGGGTAAATGGGAGAAGGAAGCGATTGGATAATGCCAAACTTTCGAGAGACAAGATTCGGCTGGTAAGCAATCAGGCTCAGATGATTCTTTGAAATCTTGAAGCGCAATGGCATTATCCTTGGAGTGAGAAACGCTTCCCACAGTGTTGTGTGCTCTTCGAGGTGAGGATCCTCTGATGACTTAGGATGGGGTCTGGTGAACCACCCTAGACCAAACTTTCGACTGGCAAAAGGAGCCATGGTCGAGGTAAATTCCTTCCTCCCTGCAAACATCTGAACAAAGTTTGCAAGGGTCTTTTGGAGTTCCAGCCCATCCTCAGTGGGAGTCAATAAGGCAAGCCTGGTGCCTTCGACACGCCTTCTGGCTATCTCAGGAGCCTTTTCGTTTATTGGAGTCTTCTGGGGTAGAAAAGACTCAAAAGTGGCGTTTAGCCAAAGTTGAAGTAGCCAGAAGGGTCCAGCAAGCAGCAAGCTGGCTCTATTTTCTATTATTTTTAATTGAGTCGCTCCACTGCTTATTGACTCATATAGGTTCGCCAGTATTAATTCGGCCCAACAAATGTTTTGACCATGATGAAGCTGAGTAGCAAGGGTGACCATTTTCTTCGTCACCTGTAGAGATTTCGTGCAGAACACGAAGTGTGACAGCCAAAGGGCTAGAAACGCAATGTGATCCACATCCGTCACCACAGCCGTCGATTTGTCATGGTAGTGGTTGGTGTAGGTGGTATAAGTGGGTTTGGTAGCCGAAAACCCAATCTAGTCTTCAGACATTTCCTATGGGTCGAAGTAATCCCCAGTTGGTCGAAGACCAGTAATAGCAGCCATGTCGAAGAGAGTGGGTGTTACCATTCCGCAAGGCAGGTGGAAGGTGAAGTGAGTATAGTCCCAAAATAGCAAAGAAGCTATCAGCATTTCAGGACAATAGTTGAGACTAGTTTTGGACAGCATGACTAGGTCATAAATCCCCATGCCCTTCCAAATCGAAGCCTAGCACTTCTCCATCTTGTCGAGCCAAGCGTTGTATTCTGGTGTAAGTTTAGGGCTAGACCTAAAAGCCCTAACCCCCCTGTTGAAGAACTGAAGATCTATTTTTTCTTTTGCAGGATCTTCGGTATCGTCTGTCGCCTTCTTGGAGCACCCAATGGGCTTGAGTTCCTCATGCACGGGGAAGAAACCCTTGATTTTCATTGGGTCAGCAATGCATGCAGATAGAGGACCGGACATGGCAAAAACCTGGTTGGAATATCCAACAGGAATCAGCAGTTGAGAAGAATAAGTTTCACGCTCAACATCTCCCATGGGTTCGGGAACCCTTCGCATTCCCATGGAGTTAACTATTGGGGCGGTTGAAAAGATTGTCGGTTGAGCAGTTTTAGAGGGAGTGCTAGATCTGGGGACATTGGAAGAACGAGAATGTGAAGCCATTTTTTTTGGTTTGAGATGAAGATGGATGAAGAACAAAGGTTTCTGGGTTTGGAGAGGAGGAAGCAAAGGTTTGCTTGCAGGAATTTTTGTTCGACTTAAGGCTTGGATGAAGGAAAGCGTAAAGAGTCCAACAAGGGGAACTTAGTGCTATTTATAGTGATTGGAAAATCACAAGACTCGAGGTCATTTAATGTCTCAGACAAGAGTGGGGCACGTGGCGCTCATTTGGTGATGTAGCCGTTCTGAAGAACGGAAACGGTGCAGCGTGCGTCCTCGATTTTGGGAAATAGTCATGATGACAATATGTGAAAGGACATCGAGCGTGCCAAATGCCTTATTGAAGTGACGTCTCGGGAACAGGTGAAATGATAACTTTTTGAGATTGTCAGTTGGTTGGTAGGAGACGAAAAGCACACAAACTAATTTGTGGCTGAGAGTGAAGGACAGGTGTCGAATGGAATATCAAGGAATGCCTTTTTCTTTTTAGCGTCGAAATAAGACATTCTTGGGGGGCAGTTTGTTGGCTCCTAAATTTGACACCCTTGTTTGTTATCATATAGACCATTAATTATGAGTCAGAAGAGTTTCCTACATAAGAAGGCTTCGACTAGCTGATCATGTCGAAGGCTCATCAAAGAATGACAAGATACTTAGAGAAATTCCTTTAAGTGGGAATCTTGTTGTCTTCGACGTCGAAGGAACCTCTCGACGAAGGTACCTGATGCCCAAGGTTGAACGGTTTGAGATTTGAATTGTTGGAGGGAAAACGGTTCCCAGCAGTTACCAAGTGCAACGTGCCGAGGACAAAAGCGTCGAAGGCTGTGAGCATGCCATGTGGCATCATCTCGAAGTAGCGTAACTGCCCAGCGGTTACTTAGGATTTGTTTTAGTATAAATACTAGTTGTTCACGTAGTTTTCGCGTGTGTTCATCATTTTATACAAGTAACTCATTTAGATTCAAGTACCCAGCGTGAGCGAAAGAATCATTGAGAATGTATGTGTGAAACACCATTTAAATTAATCAAAGTCTTTTATATTCAAGCAATTTATCGCTTTTCATTTACTTATCTCCGTCGAAGCCTTTCACTTAACGCTTTTATTTATTCTATCAAGCTTTTCTTCATGCAATTTACTTAAAGTGTCTTTACTTTACTGGCATTAATCACCATTAGGATTAGTCAAACTCCAAAAAATCAACCATGTCTTAGGATAAATCTGATCGATCCTGCTAGTCACCAAATAAGTAACCTTTTGGAAGATCAGCGGTTGTTTACCAATTTCCACGGTAAACAATATTCTGCTAGGTGGTAATAAAATAGGAGGCCTCATTAGATATTATTTGATTGCGTCGAATGCCTCTTGCTGTTCTTTTCCCCAGTGAAAGTCATTGTCCTTCTTGATCTTTAATAATGGCCAAAAAACCTTTATTTTGCCACTTATATTTGAGATAAATCTTCTCAAGAAGTTGATTTTCCCCAACAAAGACTGCAACTGTTTCTTTGTTGAAGGAGGCTTGAGATCTTAAATTTCCTTTGTTTTGCTTTGGTTGATCTTGATGCCTTTTTTATGCACTACAAATCCTAAAAAATCTCCTGCATGCATACAAAAAACACATTTTAGTGGATTCATTTTCAATCCATATTTCCTCATTCTTTCAAAGGATCGTCGAATATGGTCCAGATGACCATTCTCAGATGAGGATTTTATCACAATATCATCAATATATATTTGCATAAAATGATCTATAAAATCATGAAACATGCCAACCATTGCCCTTTAATAGGTAGCTCAGACATCTCTCAAACCAAACGACATTAGCATCCATTCATATGTTCCTAGTGCCCCTGGGCATCTAAATGCTATTTTGGGCACATCCTCACAGCTATAAAAATATGGTTATATCCCGAATATCCGTCGAGCATGCTAAGATATTCATACCCTGCAGATGAATCGACTAACATTTCTGGGACAAACATTGAATATTCATCTTTGGGGGTAGCATTATTCAAGTCCCTAAAGTCTATGAAAACTCTAAGAGTTCCATTTTTCTTAATAACATAAATAATATTTGCTAACCAATCAATGTACCTCGCTTTTCTGATGAACTTACTCTTGAGTTACCTTGCTATCTCTTGTTTGATCTTCAAAGTTATTTCAGGGGCAAATCTCCTATGATGTTGCTTCACCGACTATTTTCTTGGATAAATAGGCAGTCGATGCTCCACAACCGTTCGACTTAAACCCGACATCTCACCATAATCCCAAGCAAAGAAATATTTATACTCCTTAAGTAGTTTGTTCATCCTAACTTTCATTTGCGTCTCGACCTTAATACTGATGTACGTTGGTCAGCTTCGACTTGGCATAGTACACCTTTGGAATTGGAAACTCTATTGGCTTCGTTATTTCCGCTGCTAGCATGTCGTTGATACGGCTGTTGTCTTCGACTGGCTTCACCTGAGATGTCGAAGCCTCATTTTCCACCTTTTTATTCCTTTGATAACGCCTCCACTAAGTCCTTATCATTTGGTTTTTTCCTTTATAATTAGGGAAACTTGATAACGCTTAGACTCAAATTTATTTTTCTGGGCCTTAGCTTCATGTACAATCACTTTCCACTTTGGCCTCTTGCCCCCATTTTAGCTCACTGAATTTTTTCCAAATGTTGGACTACTAGTATGAAATCCTTCCATCATTGTTGTGGGCATTCCATACTCGTTTATATTTCTTGCAAAACTAGTCACATACTGCCCGAAAGTTGGAACCACACTATCATGTGTTTCTCTTCTGAAACTAGGCGCATAAGGCCCATCAGTTGAGAACCATCGTTGGTCTTGCAATTACTAGTTGTGTTGTGGTAACTATATTTGGCGTTGTCGAAGATACGACCTTTGGAATGGAACCTACACTCGTCTCCGCACTGATATTTCCTCCCAGATACTGATTCCTTTCAAGAGTTTTAGGATCTACCATTTTTCTACCACTTCTTAATTTCATGCACGAAACAAGAAGACTTAAACAAAAACGTGTCCCACCAGGTGTGCCAATTTGTTTCTCCATGAAACAATCACTAGCCTCTTATTAAAGATTACTTGCGGGATCGACTATAATAATCCCAGGACTTAATGTTTAAAGTGTTTTTTGGGTTAAAAAAGGGGGTAAAAGGGCAAAAGATAAAGGCAATTACGATGAAAATAAATCAAAGACTTTAAATTGCTAAGAATTTAAATATGGAAGCATTCATACATTGTTAAGCTTGAACTCACTTCTCTCTTAGATGCAGGTACTTTGAGTGTATTGCTATTAAATGTGAAGAATGTGACCCCTAACACAAATACATAAATTTGCTTTAATAGACATCCATGGACTAGTAACCGTCGACGGTTACTAAAGGGCACGCAGGCGGTGAATCGGGTTGAAAGTTAAAGTCGTCAAAAATTGGTGGTATGCTCTCGAAACCAATTCACTTGAGTGAGACAGAGGAGAGTGGAATTTCATGTGTAACGGTGAAATTCACAAATCTACGAAAACGCCAAAAGCGGAGGCAGCTCTTTGGATCCCTACTGACGCTAGAGTGCGAAAGCATGGGGAGAAAACAAGATTAGATACCATGGTAGTCCATTCCGTAAATGATGAGTGTTCACCCTTGGTCTACGTGGATCAGGGGCCCAACTAACGCGTTAAACACCCAGCCCAGCAGATCCATTGCTTATGCGGCAGTGCGATGCTGCTGAAAAACGTAAGCCCTTAGGTATAGGTTGGGGAAAACTCCAAACAAAAAAGAGCCTTATTCTTCCTTATATTAAATATAAGTTTTAGAAAGGGGAATCCCTACCGCCTCAATTACAAGCTAGCGCGCAAAGGCTTTTCATCCGTTGTTGATTTTTTTTGTAGGCTCGAAAATCTCTCTTTCGCCTCTCCTCCCTGTCTCCATTCTGGTTGATTCGCTTCTTCCTTCGTGCAAGCGCTTGGTTCTCCCCTTTTGTGCTGCTTTTTTTTTGTGATCCCCCGCTTCAGTTTTTGTTTTTCGGATAGCCGGGATCCAAAGTTGATTTCCTATTAATTTAAATGTCAGCTCCATGTTTTGGGCGGCCCATCTGGTTAGTTTAGCTATCACTGCTAAAATCCCCTACGGTTGTTCGGCTGCGTACTCCCCGTTTGCGTATCTCACACTCCAAAAGCATTTTTTTTTTTCATATTTCTTTCGGTCGGCTTCATGCAGATAGATGTTTGCCAGGGGAGATTGGTGCTCCTGAGGTATGCTCTTCCGGTGGGTTGTTATATTTTCTGTCTATTCCATACAGTGCCTGCACTACGTCAGAAAATCTTCTTCGATCTCTCTTCGCAATGCAATAAAGAAGTCTAACAGCTTCTCTCGGCATCTGTCTTTTAAGTCATTAATCTCATGTCTATAAGCAGGGGGTCTGTGTTCACTATTAATCCTACGCCCATCCATTCCTTTAAATCTTTATCCCGCCCTTAGACTCGTTACGCTTAATGCCCACTTACTTAAAGACGCATTGGCTCCATGCTCTATCCGGTCGGAACCCGGTTTGAGAACCTTCTCTCATAGATTCCTTTCACCAAGTCATCGCCAACAATTAGCTCGTATCCCTTGGTGTGGTGTCGGCGAATTCCTTTCTTGGCTTGCCTAAAAACTTGCTTGATTCTCATTGGAGAAAGACTCTCCCGCGACAAGGTTTTACACATAGGGCCAATTACTTTCTTTATCTCGCTTGCCGTTAGTATGTTAAGCGCCTTTCTTTCGGTTGGGGGTCCGTCCCGTGGCTTAGACCGCTTGGGTTCTATTTTTATCAAAGGCAGTCAACGTGTCATCCATTCCTCTCCCATTATACTTGTCAATCCTTTTCTCTTTTTCTTTCTCTCTCTACTTTATTTGATAGGGGCGGATAATACCATTCTATCAATAACAAGAATACAGTAGCAATTCAGTTTCCAATGGTTGAGCTTGGAAGCAACCTACTATCTATCGATAGGATAAAATAGACTGCTGTTGGTTGATTTTCCTATCTATTCTATTATGGCCGGCTTGGAGACATCATAGGAAGACCGTCATTTTTATCTGGGTACGATCATAGCTTCATTCATTCGTTAAACCTTGGAGTAGGGATAACCATTAGCATTAAGGTCAATCATCACACCACCTTTATCCTATCATATGACATTACATGATGCGAGAGTGCATGGTCAACACACACCTACCTAAAGTGAATATGTTCCGCTTGCATCCAATACAAGTACAACCTAACTTGCACGAGATTCAACAACCGAAACTACAGGTAGTCCCGAGGGGACGTCATCCTCCTATAATAGTTAGCAGTACTGAACAAGCGAGTCATAGGTCAGGGGAAAGAAAACGTCTGGAAAAAAGGGAATCGCTCTAATCCTTGAGAACTTCCTTGATGATTTAGCAATTGAGAGACGGTTGCGACAAGTAAGAAAGTGGGCCACCCGGAAACTGGAAGATAAAAAGAGTTACTTTTGGCTTATATAAGAATATTTTATAAATAACTAAACTCCAACTAGGCAAACCCTTAATCACTTCTAGTGGACTGTGCATAGGACTACCCACACAACGGTGAATAGACAGAGAGTATTCCTATTGATTCTAAGGGAGAACAAAGGACGGAGAGGTGGATGGAGGAGGATCGGTTGGAACGCGGGCTAGTCGGCCAGGAGGTTCGATTCCTCCTCGATTCCTATTTACTTGATCCATTGTTCGTGCAATCTTAAGGTTCATAGTCCTTTAGCTCTTATTACAGTGGTTGACAGTGGCTTATGAAAGTGTTACCCCTTTCTTTACTTTAAACAGTGGTTTACACAGGTTGAATGATACAAGCAGGAAGAAAACAACAGGAAGAACCAGAGCGGGTGTAGATGCTCGTGAAGGAATGGGAGCTAAAGCAATAGGAATCGGTCAACGAGTAGGAAGACTTGGAAATTATTTTGAAAAAGGTGGCTAACACTAATATGCCTATCCACTAATATGGTGGTCATTATCACTATGGCATGCACTGTGGCATGTTCTATGGTGCCTAGCCTATGCTGTTGGACAACTACAGATTGATAGTGAGATTCTGATGCTATGCAGTTACAGATGCTCGTAATAGAGATTATGATCTTCGTTATCAGGAGTAAGATCCTGAATTAACTTAAAGTATGGATCCTAGTGCTAGTTATCGGGGTTTTGCCTTTCGTGATTGTTAGGAAGAGCCGAATGCTAGTGATCTAAATTTTTATGTTTGGGATCGAAAGATTCTGATGTTCGTAAGCGAGACCCAGATCCTCCAATAGCACCAGCAACGACAAATAAGCTACCACCTGATCTTGACCCTGACAGAATGGAATTCAAAGTTGAAGAAAAGTAATGGATGAAGAACCTCGTCTCACATCTCTTCCTGGCCAAGGTGGGAAAAGCACAACTCCGTCCAATATCTTTCCCTGTTCTGATATAGCAAAGTATCCCACCCAGTAGAAGTGTGGATAGACCAGCATGGATAGGGTAATATCCCACCATCATATAGTCCAATTCCTTTCCAGTTCCAACATTCTAGTGTATGCATATCTAGGCGCAATTCTAGTAAATGGACTTGTTGATCCGGGACCAGATCCTGTTGACTAAGTAGCAGATAGACCCTCGGAGGGGACGCCCGCAGCAGAGTCAGCAGAGAGAGCAGGGGCAGGAACATAACAAGCTCCATAGTCGGTTTTTAACCTAATAGCATGATGGGAATAGACAATACATAGGTTGGTTCCAGATCGAGCTAATAAAGCACCTGACAGAATGGAACCAAAAATCTGGTAGAGGAAAAGGCAAGAGTCTATTTAGTAGACTTAGTTGCATATGTTAAGTAAAGAACAACCCCGTGAAGCTATGTTCTTTCCCTCTGTCTGGTGCGCATCCTTCCATCCCTTCCTTTCTATCATTAGAAGCAAAGAAAGGAAGGAGATGGTTTTTAGTCCCAAGTAATAGATTGAGTAGCTTTTATAACCAACATCTAAGTAACTTCCAGATCTATAGTCACCATCAGTGTTATATGCTCTAAGTGTAGGGGAAGCAAGCACCTAAATTGGTGCCTCTTCCTTTCCAGCTCCTCTAGTAAAGAAAGGATCACCTCCTCCCAATAGATCCTATCCCGAGAGAGGACTTCTCCAGTGTGGATCGAAATGTTCTCGTGAAGCCGGTCCCCAGATAGCCAACCAAAGACTCTCAGGAAAAAAACCTTGACATGACCTTAGAATCAGAGATCAAGAAAGAACTAGTGATCAAGAATGACTCGATCCCTAACTGAAAGATTTGATGACGAGAGTTTTAGATTCAGGAAATGTAAAATTAGTGACTATAGATAAGAATTCGGATATGCTGAACATCTTAGTCTGAGTATGTCGGGTATGTATTTTCCCAGTGGATTGGAGAATAAATAGAGCTCGTGGTTGATCTTCCAAATCCAAGTTTGCTTCTTCCCCTTTTTCATTGTATTAAACCGAATGCTAGCCCATTATATAAGAACCTGTCGATGGTTTAGCTGCGGAGATCCTTTACCTTTCCCATTGGTCTTTGCTCCAATCTTGAACAAGGGATTTCTCTCTGCTTGAGTGGCTTGAATCTACAACAATCAAGGCTGGGCCTTTTCTTGATCTTCTCTTGTCCCCTCGGTCTTATTAAATTAAATTAAGGCAAGCGATGGAAATGGAAAACTATCAATGCTTTTCTCCCTGTATTTCCACTCATATAATGAAAAAAGAATTAATCTCAGATACGTATTATTCTGTGATCCATTTAATGAATCATTAGAGTGCGTGTTGTGTGAGGAGCTAAGGGCTATTCGTCGATTGATCCTATGCTTCTGGCCGTATCGCTCCCATCGCTTTGTTGGCTGACAGCCCCTGTCTCTAATTAGAGAGAGGTAGCGAATCTAATGTTGTGGCGACCTTGAGCTCTTCTTCTTTCTGCCATCCCTCTTTTCCATAGCTATTCCATCTGGTGGTATACTAGAGTCTTCCTAAAGGATGCTCTTCTGCCTGGCCCTTAAGTAAGGGCGGTGGAACTCTTAGACTTCCTTTATCCACTATCTTATGTCACAAAGTTGGGTAAGAAGTAGAACTCATTGCCCTTTATTCCACGCTAGAAGTGAAAGCCCAGCCATGTTATTGGAGAATCTATAGTTTATGGTGTTGGGCGAGATAGGGAGAAAACTCCACTCCTTGCTTCAGCCCTTCTTCTCCCACGGACAGACCTGGGTGGGGATCTCTACTCGAATAGAAGGCGCGAACTCATTGATGCTATGACATCCCTTCCTTGCCTAACCGCGGCTTTTTTCTCAGGTCGAGTTGAGGGCTTGAGCTTCTACGATTCCTGTATTGTAGCTTTTGCGCCGACTGTCTTATTTCTTTATAAAAAAGAAAGGCCAGTTCTTGTCTAATCGATAGTGGCTCGTTCCTATGATTATGGTTGAGCTTCCACTGATTGAATAACCACAGTCAGGATCTGTGATCCCTATAACATGATCTCAGGTTCTTCCCCGGCCCCTTTCTTCTGTCTTTGACTTTGTGCTTTTTCTGTCCTAGGTAGGCTTCTCTTCTCGCTACTCCAGTCTAGTGGGGAAGGCCTGTTGGATTGTGGTGTTATGACTAATTAATAAATAGCGTATATAAAAGTGATGATATGATGCCCAGGCTAGGAACTTATTCATAGTAGGGCGTTGTTCCCTTTCCCGAAAGAAATATAAAGATCCCGAGAAAAAGGAAGTAGGCTTCGGTTCAATCTGAGATCGAACTATCCTCTTTTCTTTGGCTGTGTCAAGCCAGTTATCTGATATGAGGGGGACTCTTGTGAAGTAAAGAAAGTTTCCAGAAGGGATCGAACCGAACACCCACTCCAAGCTTTGGCATATGAAATATTTGATTTTAGCTAGTCTTATGAGACTAGATTTGCTTTATATAGTACAAGAGCTTTCCCTATCAGCTGTAACTAGATAAGAAATAATAAGTCATGCTTTTCTCATTATAAAGAAATATAAAGTCTAAATTAAAGACTTTCATTTATTTATATAATACAGATTGCCAACAAAGCCTTTTTTTTGTTTGGGTCCAGGGCTTCTTTGTTTCGAACAAGAGTGTCCAGCATGCAAGGGGAAATAGAATACCCAAGGAAGATTAGCATGGGCAGACATGATATTTTATTGGATTCCATTCTTGAGCCACTCACGAAGTCCATGGTTAGGCTTGTTCAGATCAGAGGGGAGCCTTAGATTCTCACCTTTACTCTAGGTTTTTTTTACTTGATTTCTTTGTAGTTTGCTTGCTGAGTTGAGTAGAGTAGTTGATTAGTTCAAGACTGGACAAGACTTTCCTTCTGACAACCAAGGAAAGTACTCCATTTTCCTTTTGTTCTTTCTTTATCTTCCAGAGCTCTAGTTTCTTTCTTAGATTGTCCCCATTACACTCTTTCCCTCTTCTTCTTTACCCTTTTATACTATAGAGACGAGTTTACGAGTCGGCTGCCTTTCTTTCTCTTCAAGCCAATTCCCCTTATATAAAACAATCTGGTAACGATGCTGCTCTATCAAGACACCAAGCTCTATAGGTAGCGAGCCGAATCAGTAAGAAAATGAAACATAAAAATGACCTTTTCAGATAGAGGAAAGTTAAGGTCGGCGGGCTTCGTAGATATCGTTTGAGTATTCCCATGTTCTTGCTGGCTCTGCACGTTGATAACTGTTCCTACCAGTATGTATTCTTTATTTAGCTTCTTCGACCTTTGTTTCTGTCGACAGTTGCCTATGATCTACATCCCTTCGTCGACTAGCTCATTTGATGGACGTTTCTAACTTCTCGACGCATTATGTTGTTTTCCACTACTCTATGCCCCTTAAGCCAAGTAAATCCCCACAACTTTAGCTTTATTCCCTTAATCGAAAATTATTTGTCAACAATTACATCATCTTCCCCATTACAATAAGAGAGCAATAATAAAAAAGCAAAGTTAACTACAATTTTAAATAGAAACAATTTTGGATTTACATTTTACGTGTGTTGCAAATTATACCACACGGTTAGCGCCTAAAGCCGACAAGAAAAATTCATTGAAATCAAAGGATTAACTTTGAAATTATATTGAAATTGAATTGACATTTTATTCGAATCAAATTGTTACACAGTAAGAAAACTACAAATTGCATATGGCCAAATTTACTCATCACACGGTTCATACAAACAAAGCAAATCCATGAATCCAAATATTCAAATTAACAAACAATTAATTGGAAATAAAAAGGGCATATATTTAAATTTAAAAAGTCAATTAAAGAGGAGGCGCCACTTGAATTGGTGGCTCTTATATATTTTTCAAACTTTTTCAATAATCTGTAGATTTTCCTACAGATTTGACATTATCTGCGGATTTTCTTATGAAATTATCTGTGGGAAAATAGTTCGAAGGTAAATCCGCAAGTAAATTCACATGAAAGTTAAATCTATAGAAAAATTCGTTGGTAAATAGAAAAAATTAGAAAAAAAAATTAGGAGATAACTAAGCGTCATCTCACTTGGCGCCTCCTTTAAGAAAATCAGTTCATACGTCATCTGAAATAGCTACTGCATTATAACGTTTTTTGAAATGTAGTTATTTACGTAAATTTCTCCGAAACATGATTATTTATATATATTTTTTTCAAAACATGGTTACTATTAAAAAAAAAATCTTTTCAACTATTTGGTATTAATTATATTGCTAATTATATTGCATGCCTTTTATAATAATTATATCTTTGATGTTTTTTTAACTTTCAGTAATGTAATATATATTTTTTTAAACTTTTCACATTTCAAACTAAAAGTAACTTTTCATTATCTTGTCACTTTTCTTTTGATACATCACGTTTCACTTTTTAGTATATATAATGATATACTTAATTACTTTTACTTATTTGAATTAACTTTGATTTTTAGGTTCTGGTATCAGTGCATCATACATCATGCTCTCTAACATCTCTCATTCATCTTTAATACAATTCATTAACGTTTTTGTTTTGGATTGACCCAATCGCTAGAGTGGGTTCAACCTAATCTTTTCCTTCGATACAGTCCGTACGACCATGGTACGGGCTCTCCTGCCCTCCGTCGAGCACCATCATTCGTTCGTCCTCCTAGACCAGCAATGACCTACGGCATCTGACGAACGCCTCTCAGTCTTCCCGACCTCAAGTCGGTCAGACAACCAAGAACCGATCAGACCGCTGCCCGCAACCTACCTCCTCCTCGGAACCAACGAATTACAGGAACACCTGCTCGGTTTGACCAAGTCTTGGAAGTTATCTATTTTTACGGACCCCCCATATCTATACCTAAAAATAGAAACCAACGGCCAAGCGCTAGGGGCACTATATAAACCCACACACATGTGAGGGCCAGGTATCGAATATCTACCATTCACCACTAAAATCCTAATACTTTTCTTGTATCTCTTTGCTCCCACACTTACTTGATTATCGGAGTGCCCTGCAGGTACAACCCCCTTTTTTCCTCCTCGACATTACAGCCCGACAAAATATAACATTCGGCCAACTTACAGGTTCTGAGCAACTGGTAAGATCAGTGGCACCGTCTGTGGGAATCTATCTTCCCTGTTTTATGTTCCCCAGAATCTGAAGACCAAAGATCCTCCTCATTCAACAATCATGATCGACCGTGATGATCACCACCTATGTGGAAAGACTGAACTTTCCCCTACGCATAAGACCGACGAAAGTCAATAGCATCCTCACCTCGGGGATGATATTAACTTCAGCCACAACCATATTGCAACCCCAGATTCAGTCAACGCCCAGCGCGAGGACCATCCGTTTTGGACGAATAGCGTCCCAAGAACCCCACTAAGGAACTATCATAAATTCTACAACCAACTCTCATTCCTCATAACACCGACCCGACCATTGCAACATTGCTCGTTGCCATCAACCAGACTAACACCCTTATCCTACAGCAGAGCAAGAAGATATGGGTCTGGGAGAAAAAATGGTCAAAGTCTCCTCCTCGGAGACACCGACGACATGATTCCCCTAGCATATCACCACCTAGACGTGGCCATCAGCCAAGAAGGGAGAAGCACAACATTTCTTTCTTCAAGAAATGCAACCGCACACCTCCCATAAAGGACCAAGGCTCTCCATCCTCCAAGAAGAAAAAGAGCGACCTCCAAGTTGACCGCGACCGATCACTGTCGTCCAAACCAAGATAGCACCAAAAGAGCCCTTCCCCTCGACGAGACAACGATGCTCGACGGGGAAGGACCCATCACTCCCCACCTTCATCCTCTGAGGAAAGCGACGATGACAAGCCCCGCGGCCCGTTATCAAGAGAGATTAATGAGACCCAACTCCCAATCGTCCTGGAAAAGCCACCCCCGCTGGGAACATATGACTGTACGAGCGATTCTGATGAACACATAGATAACATCGACGCCCTCCTCGAATACCGAGGGGTCAGGGGCGCCATCAAGTGCAGACAATTCCGGACTACCTTGAGTAAAGGAGCCATGTCCTGGTACAAAAGCTTCCCAAACGAGTCTATTACCTCCTGGAAACAGTTGGGGAGGATGTTCTTGAGGAACTTCACAACTTCCCATTGACATCCAAAATCAGAGGCTTCACTTGAAGCGATTATCCAGGGAACAGACGAGTCTCTGTGAAAATATATCGAGCGCTTCAACAAAGAAGCAATACAAGTCTCTACGACCGACACCATGAATAAATATCTTCTTGAATGCGGGCTCTGTCCCCGTACCAACTTTGCAAAAGTAGTGGGCATCGAATCACCGACCACACTCGACTCCCTCCTCCTCAAGGACCAAGTATAAATTCAATACGAGGAGAAAGAAGCTTCCAACAATGCCAGGGAGTCAAGGCACAGAGAAAGTTCCATTTCCTCAATAAGTGACGAGTCCTCGACATCCCGTCGGGGGAGGGGGGAAAGAAGCGGGAAGACAGATCCCGAGACTCCAAAGACTCAAGAGGCTTGCTAGTTGATTTCACGACTACACCCTTTGACCACTTCGAGGGAACGTATTCTGTCAGAACGTGCCAATTCCGAATTCAAGCAGGTCGGGGTGCGCTTTCCATGACAAACTCCCTCCAAGCCTGGAGCCGATAAGAAAAAATACTGCAGGTTCCATAAATGACATGGTCACACAACCCACGATTAAATCGAGATACTAATCTGAGACGGACACCTCAAGTAGTACAAGAAGAAAGAGGGTGCCCGCGAAGAGACTCCAGAAACTAAGAGCGTCGAAGAGGGGAAGGAGTCCCCCGACATAATAACAATACCGGTCGCCATGAGCATCTCGCGACCAGAAGATTTCTACTTCCCAGACATGGAGAACATCCCATTGTACTTCTTCTCTCATAGTTTTTGGGAGTCATTCCCTACTTCTATGGTCATCTTTGGCGGGGGATTCAACAAGCATACATTGGGATCTGTGAAAAGAATATTTGAGCAACTTATTGAAGCCAACTCTGACATGGATTCCACATTGGACAAGTTTTGAGGAGGCTCTCATTCCCTCTCTTTCTACAGGGAGGAACTGTGGGGCGAAGCCCCCAACTCGATCATCCCACTGCTCATGCGGGCTTGCATGGTAAAATTTGATGTTCGACGCATACTAGTATATCAAGGGAGCTCAGTGGACATCATATACACCTAGCTTTTCGCCACCCTGCAACTGAATGAAAGCCACTTGACTCTGTATGTAGGATCAGATCTCTAGGGCTTTAATGGGGCCAGTACCAAACCCTGGGGGTATGTCGACCAAATCGCCACCTTTGGAAGAGGAGTGACTCAGGAATTGAAAAACACAAGAAGGGGGGTTGAATTGGAATCTTAAAAATAAATGAAAATAACACGATGATTTTTATCCTGGTTCGTTTGAACTTAAACTACTCCAATCCACCCGCCAAGGTGATTTCGCCTCTCTCCAACGAGGTCTTAATTAACTAATCAAACTTAATTACACAACTACTTTAACTACTGCCAAAGTCTTCTTGAGTATAACCATAACCCGGTTTATCTCATGGAATTGTACTAAACAAAATATGAATAAAGCAGTGTACAATATATTTTTCCTTACAAAAACAGTATCACAGACTTGTGATGTATTACACAGTTTAAAGAGTAGTATGAATGAGGAGTAGCAGCATTGAAGTATTGTGAATTGTAGTGCGTAAATCGTAAGATTTATCTCCATCCCTTGTTTAAATAGGCTCGGCAATCTTGAGTATTTGGAAACTTGATAAATTTCAGTTAATGCGCTTTCCTCAAATAAAAGATCCTTGTCTGTTTGTAGCTGTTGCAATTTATATAGCTTTGATGAATTGTAACGCTTCAGAACATTAAGGAATTTGTTTGCTGCTTGCTTCAGAACTTCGGAAGGTCAGAATCATAAGGTCCTATTTGCAGTGTTAGACTTTCTTTCAGAGTTAAAACGTCTTTCTCTTAGCGCAACTTCTAATCTTCATTCATCAGAACTTTCTGAAAATAGTCTACATTCAAAGCAGGAACATCCTTGTAGCTTAACTTCTGATCTACTTCCATAAGAACTTCTCTACAAAACAAAATATAATTTTAGAGTGCATAATTGTTCTTTGTATTTGTTATCATCAAAACTCTTACGAGGGTTGTAGAATCAAACTATGTTCTAACAATCTCCCCTTTTTGATGATGACAAAAACCAGGATATTTCAATTAAGATAGACAGAACATAAAGCATTAGAGATTCTCCCCCTGAGTTGAGTACTCAGATAGAGATGAATTACTTCCCTGAAGTTCATTATGATCGGAACTTTTGATGCACCTCCTTCTGTCTTCATCAGAGTTTTGTTCCTATTTTGCTTTCAGAAGAAAAAAACGAGAAGTTATGATATTCAAAATGTTTGAGATTTTGTCTTGATATACTGTTATTGAAAATATCTTACGTTCTCCCCCTTTTTTTCAAGAATCAAAAAGCAATATAAACACTAATATTCAGAGTAAAAAAGATGAGTTATATTAAAACATGATTTTAATAACATTTTCAGAGCCAAATAAAACAAGATAAATGAATGCAGAAAACAAGTTATAAAAAAAACTAATATTGAGGAGGGGAAGTCGTGTGAACAACGCTTCCAGCAAGCTCTTAATTTGAGTGGTTGATTCCTCTTGTTTTCCCAGCATTTCCTTGATTTCTTTGCTCGTGTCTTCTTGCTTGTCCAATCTTTATTTGATTACTACATTCTCTTTCTTTAACTCTTCCAGAGTTTACATAACCAAAGATGAAGCTGGTGTATCCACAGAAGATGCAAGTTTCTTAAAACACTCTGTAGAATTTCCTGATTCAGTGGCTTCTTTGGTTTCTTTGACTTTGTCTTGAATAATAGCCAGAGGAATATTTTCAGAGCATGGTTCAATAACTTCTGAAGGTTGGTGATCTTTCCAGGGAGCATTATCCAGTAGAACAATAAATTTCCTTTCCAGTGACTCAGAACTTGATCCTTGAAAACTTTCAGCTGATCATAAAAGTTTTATTTGGCCAGTTCATAGCTTAATTCCTTGAGTTTCTGGGATTCTGAGTTGAACCATCTTCTGAACCGGTTCTAGTGAGAATTAGAAGCAACAAGATTTGGATTTTCTAAGCTTGCTTGCTTCAAAGAGTTAACCCATTCCATTGTTTCTATTTCAAAAATCAATAAATTTCTACCAACATCTACTTTTTTGATAGTTGGTTTTGGTTTAGGAATTGCAATTTTGTGAGAGGTTGAGGCTAGGTGATCCAGCGCTTCTAAGTCTATGACTGTTCTAAGGTGATCTTGTGGAGGGTTAATAGGAGAGGGAGTAGGAGAATCAAGAATGATAATTGGTGATTGAGGTGTGTTTAGTGGAGTGGAATGGTAAGGTGATGGAATTTCTGGAGTGTCTTGGATGGAGAGAGGTTGTCGAACCATGAGAGGTTCTGTTATTCCAGGAATTGGTGTGGTGGTATCAGAGTCTGTGTATGAATTTTTTGGTTGGGAAGCGGTAGCGTTTGGATTTTCTGGGTGAGTGGTTTGGTAGTTTGGATTTTCTATTAGAGGATTTTGAAAGTTTAGATTTTCAGGGTGAGGAGTTTGAAAATCTGGATCAAATTGATCAATATCAGAAAGAACTCTAGCAAGTTCTGGCTGATTTTGTTCAAGATGTGGATTAGAAGAGAGAGGTTCGTTTAGTATGTTTTCTAGAGTTACTGAGGGGTAAAACTCTATATCAAAATCTTTATATGTTTGAGGTGAGGGATCTTCTATTGGTTTTGGAGAGGAGGGTGTTTCAGATGTTGGAAAAACTACTGATTCTACAACAGAAATAAACGAAGAGTTACCTTTCTTTTTAACAGCTTTTGGAGTATTTTGAGAAGATCCTTCTCTTGTGGCTTTTCTTTTTCTGGACTTCTTTAGGACAACATCTAAAGCTTGCTGATGTAGATCATGAATGTTTAGCTCTGGAGCAGTTCCATCCGTCTTGCATGCTTCTAAATATCTGACAACTATTTCTGGTGAAGCATCAATTTCAGAAAATAGAGGAAAATCTTTCAGAGGGATTATCCTTGATGTGATGACTTCCTTTGTAGCAGTGATTGGATCCTTCTTAATGTTGTCAATAATCTTCATCTTTTTCATGTTCTTGGCATTAAGGGGTTTTCCAGCACATGCCTCCAGCGTGCTTAACTGTTGAGCTTCAGTCAGATGCTCTATTAACCTATTCTCAGTCAGAATATCTGAAATTAACTTGCCCAGAGGTATCCAATCCTTCTTGGTTCTTTCATCTTCTCTTGTTTCCCTCACGCTTGTTCTTAGATGATTGAAAAGCAAGTGAGGAAGGATTATTTTTGTCTTCTTCGTAATGAAGTATAGCAAAAACTTTTGATCAATATTTATGTAGTCAGGAGAGCTTGTTGGCTTCCTGTGGTTAATACAACCCAAAATGATCTTTGCCCAGATTCTGAAGTAGTCCTTCAGATCTTTAATCTTGTTGGATCGTTTCCCAGAAGTGAAGATTACTCTTAATATGGCTCTTAGGTCAAAACATTTCTCAGCCATGTCGCTGCAATGGATTCCTCCGCCATTATAACCAATCAGCTTTGCAATAAAATCTTCAATGATTGCAATTTTATTCCCTATTACATAAGACGTTACTTGGTGACTAGAGAAGGTTGCATGATTCCAGAATTCCTTTGCCAAAATTGGGAACACTGGACCTAGAAGACGATTGAAATACTTGTTCCAACCTTGAATAGCTACATCTTCAGTAAGATCAAACCCATTCTCCTTCATGCTTTCAAAGTCAATGATAAGCTCGCAGAGAACCTCAAAAGAATCAATTGGAGTAAGTAAGGTTCTTGACGGTTCTTCGTATTATTCTGTTGTTGATGAAGATGAACCAGGAGCACATTGAAGATTTTTAGCGCTTGAAGATGAAGCCATTGTTCACACAGACTGTTTGAGATTTCTGAGAAAAAGGGTTTTTGCAAACAAAAACTAGAGAGGAAATAGAAGCGAGAAGAAGTTAAAGTGATAGTGAATGTGTATTTATAATCAATTTGAAAACTTAATTAATAAGAAAGAGAAAAATATTAATGATTAGACAACAATTATGAATCCTGAAAATAGGGGATGGCGTGGAGATAAGAAATAATTACCAATGACATGCATCTCAATGCACCCAATCAATACTTTAGACCCTTCAGAATTTGAACGCGTGTTCAGCCTTAGAAGGACGCTTCTGAGAGGATGAAAAATGTTGATAATGTGAACTGCACGCCTCTATCTTTGAAATGAACCGTTCAGATCTTCTTAGGTAGATTCTGATGCAACTGTCCTTCTAACTTATGAAGAATTGTTGATCAGATGTTCAAAAGAAAACATAAAATTTTGAGGGTTAATGAATATATAAATAAAACTCTTATTCTGGACATAATTTCATGCTGAGATGTTTCAGAATGAAATTAAACTTATCTTCAGAAAGTGGTTTAGTAAAGACATCAGCCCATTGATGGTCTGTGTCAATAAATTTTAAGGGAAATATTCCTTTCTGAATATAGTCCCTAATAAAGTTATATTTTATTTCTATATGCTTAGCCCTAGAATGCAAAATAGGATTCCTAGATAAACATATTACAAAAGTATTATCACAGAATATAGGACTGCTACTCTCAAATATGTTGAAGTCTTCAAGCTGACTTTTCATCTAGAGCATCCGTTTACTGCATCCAGCAACTGCTATGTATTCAGCTTCAGCTGTTGACAAAGCAATTGTGGATTGCTTCTTGCTGGTCCATGAGATCAGATTTTCTCCCAAAAACTGGTAGCTTATGTAAGTGCTTTTTCTTTCTACTCTGTCTCTAGCGAAGTCAGCATCACAGTACCCTACTGTTGGCTCCTAAATTTGACACCCTTGTTTGTTATCATATAGACCATTAATTATGAGTCAGAAGAGTTTCCTACATAAGAAGGCTTCGACCAGCTGATCATGTCGAAGGCTCATCAAAGAATGACAAGATACTTAGAGAAATTCCTTTAAGTGGGAATCTTGTTGTCTTCAACGTCGAAGGAGCCTCTCGACGAAGGTACCTGATGCCCAAGGTCGAACGGTTTGAGATTTGAATTGTTGGAGGGAAAACGGTTCCTAGCAGTTACCAAGTGCAACATGCTGAGGACAGAAGCGTCGAAGGCTGTGAGCATGCCATGTGGCGTCATCTCGAAGCAGCGTAACTTCCCAGCGGTTACTTAGGATTTGTTTTAGTATAAATACTAGTTGTTCACGTAGTTTTCGCGTGTGTTCATCATTTTATACAAGTCACTCATTTAGATTCAAGTACCCAGCATGAGCGAAAGAATCATTGAGAATGTATGTGTGAAACACCATTTAAATTAATCAAAGTCTTTTATATTCAAGCAATTTATCGCTTTTCATTTACTTATCTCCGTCGAAGCCTTTCACTTAACGCTTTTATTTATTCTATCAAGCTTTTCTTCATGCAATTTACTTAAAGTGTATTTACTTTACCGGCATTAATCACCATTAGGATTAGTCAAACTCCAAAAAATCAACCATGTCTTAGGATCAATCTGATCGATCCTGCTAGTCACCAAATAAGTAACCTTTTGGAAGATCAGCGGTTGTTTACCAATTTCCACGGTAAACAAATTGGCACACCTGGTGGGACCTTGTGTTGATTTTCACGATTAACATTTATATAAAATATCCTCCTTTTTCGAGAGTATTGCATGTTATTGAGAAGTGGTAGAATATACACCAACGAAACCAATACTAGGAGAAGAAGTGAAGAGATGGCGAATCCGCCAAACAATGGAGAAATCCCACATACAAACATGGGAGCAACAGCTATCCCAACCGTAAGTGAAGTGGTAACCACTGGTTCAACACCAGCAGTAACGGTTACATAAACGGGGCCATTACCTCCATTTACAGGCCCCAGAATGCCTTTGGGAACTCCCCCACCAAGGGGATACCAAGGAACTAGGCCATATGTTCCCCCAGGTTTTTCGACAACCGGTCTAAATCGAGAACCACTCTATGGCATGCCAACTTCTGAATTGGCTAGCCTGACGAATGCTGCGTCCACTTTTTCAGACCCCTTAGTCAGCGCCTCTTCGCCACTCCAAGGCTCTGGGGTTGGTATGGCGAACAGGGGTAGGACCCAACTCTTAGGAGGAACGTCCCAAGTAATGCATGGCCTTACGAATACCTCGACAACAGTCTTGAGGCAGCAAATGGACGAAAGCAACCACGATATAGTTCAAATGTTGGCACAAACTTTAAGCACAATGCTAAATCCTCTAATACAGAATACCACCCAGTCGAATCAGCAAATGACAGCGCAAATGGCGCGTCTAGCTGACTTTTTTGGGGTACCCCAACCAATTCGACAGCCCCAAAGGGCACAGATGAGGGGAAACCAAGGTATACTTCTAGAGGAAGAAACCACTATTAACCAAGTCCAACAACCTGTCGAAGAAAACCTTAGGGTACGAAGGGAACAACCCGAGGTCGAAGAGCCTAGAGTCATAGCCCCGGAAGTAAGGATGGTTAATAGAAACCAAAATGCTGACGAAGTAGTTTAGCAGATCCAATACCAGAATATTGGTTTGGAAAATAGTTTGACAGCCATGATTGAAAGAATCATGATGCAAAATGGGATGAATACGGGCTTCCGTAGGCCCAACTTTACATCCCCGCTGTCAGAATATGTGTTACAAACGAACTTGCCTCCTAGATGCAAAGTCCCTAAGTTCACTAAGTTTTCAGGGGACACGACAGAATCCACTGTCGAACATGTGGCAAGATACTTGATCGAAGAAGGAGAGATTTCAAACAATGAGAACCTGAGGATTAAGTATTTCCCAAGTTCCCTAACAAAGAATGCGTTTACTTGGTTCACAACTCTCCCCCCCAATTCGATCCACCATTGTACCCAGTTGGAGAGATTGTTCCATGAGCAATTCTACATGGGACAAACCAAGATAAGCCTGAAAGAGTTGGCCAGTGTAAAGAGGCGATTCACTGAACCTATAGACGAATATCTAAATAGGTTTAGGTTGCTCAAGGCAAGATGCTTAACGCAAGTGCCAGAACATGAGTTAGTCGAAATAGCCGCAGGAGGTCTAGATTACTCCATTAGGAAGAAATTAGACGCTCAATACCTGAGAGACATGGCCCAATTGGCCGATAGGGTTCGACAGGTAGAACGCCTTAAAGCTGAAAAAGCCAGGGAGACAAGAGCTCATAAAAGAGAAAGGATAGCGTATGTCGAAATGGACGATGAAGATCCAGAAACATTCGACGTACCTATAACCATTGAAGAAAGCGAGGTCGATTTAGCTGAGTTAAAACAAGGACCACCATACTCTTGCAAACTACTAGTCCCCTCAAGCGGAAAAAACCCCACTGGTCCCGAAAGGGCCAATGATAAGTTCCCTAAAAAGACTTACAGTTTTGATATTACAAAATGTGATGAAATTTTTGACTTACTTGTAAAAGATGGCCAAATGATAATACCCCCAGGGGTAAAAGTGCATCCTCTTGATCAAAGAAAGAAAAGAGGATTTTGTAAATATCATAATTTTCTGGGCCATAAAAAATCTCAATGTTTTCTTTTCAGGGATCTCGTACAAAATGCTATCGAGGAAGGGAGGTTGAAGTTCGCTGATAAGACCCCCATGACTGTGGACTCTAACCCTTTGCAGGCTGAAGCCCACTATGCTGAACCTTCAGAGGTGAATGTGATCGAGGCTTCCAGGAGTCAGGTGAAAAGGCCAGGAATAACTATGGTCGAAGTCACCAAAGATCATATCAATATGCCAATCTTTGGCAGTTTTTCTGGGAATCTTTCTAGGAAGACAACCGAAGCAGTCCAAAAAGCTGCTGAAGGCCCAAAACTGGAGACAGGTGGAGCCTTGAAATCTGGAGCTAAACCCATTTCCTGCTTGGCTGCAGTGCAAGGCCATACAGAAGACTTGGAGGCCCAGATGAAGCAGATGACTCTTGCTACCAAAGACATCATGAATGTCAACATGGTCGAAATCTCTAAATCAAAAGCTTCAGAGGAGGCCATTAGGCAAGAGCAAGCAAACAGAACGGCTTTCCCTCGGGAAAACAAAAATCTGGCAGATTTCCTGCAACGATGCCAGAAGAAGAAGTCAGAAGTAATGCTGTGCCCTCGATGCAGCTCTATTTTTGACAAGAAAGATGCTGAACACATCGAAGGTGTGAGAGCAGCAAACAAAAGAATGGAAGGTGTTGATGTTCGACATGACCCCAGAAGAACCTACCAAAAGGGTTCAAATCAAGAAAGGAGGCCACTAACTTTCAGGCCTCCAACCAATGTGCCAGTTGATACGTGGCTCAAAACATCGAGTCGAAAGAGACCGAGTGAAGAAAGGTGGCACTCCTTCGAAGTGCCAAGAGGTTCATCTTTGACACTCAAGAAAGAACCTCATGTTGCTGCCTCCAAAGTGACCCAAGTATCAAGTAACTACAAGGGAAAGAATCCAATGTCTCGATCCCAGTGGAGAAGATACCAAAGGCGGCGCAAGGCGGAGAGGAAAGCTGTCAACGAACCAAAGCCAGAGTCAAGTTCAAATGTCCCACAGCGAAAGCAAAGAAAGCCTTTGGAGAGGGAACCAGTGACCAATAGGCTGGTATGGCCTAACCAAGGCGAAGTTGGTGACGAAGATGGCTCTGAGTCAGATGACACCCTAGATATCATGGTGAATATAGTCTCAGTTTTGCCAAGAGAGTTCAACCGCCAGATGGAAGTCGAATCGAACGACTGGGAAGTCGAATAAGAAATGGCCAAGCATAGGCCAGTATGCTACTTCTTCATGGATAATGGCTGCACCGAAGAGCAAAATGGTTTCTTCGAACCACCTAATGAGGAGATGAAAAGTCACCTCAAGCCTTTATTCATAAGGGCAAAACTCGAAGAAGCCACTGTAAACAAGATCTTGGTGGACTGTGGGGCAACCATCAACATAATCCCCCACTTCATGCTAAGAAAAATAGGCAAGAGTGATGAAAACATCAAGCCTCATAACATGGTCCTATCAAATTACGAAGGTGGAATAGGGACCACCATGGGAGTGATCCAACTAGACCTCAAAGTAGGATCCATCCTTCGACCAACTATGTTTATGGTCATATCGGCTAAACCAAATTATAACCTATTGTTGGGCCAAGAATGGATACATGGTGTTGGAGCGGTACCATCATCAATGCACCAAAGGTTAATATTATGGCGTCCTGATGGAATTTTCGAGAATATAGAAGCAGACCAGAGCTACTACTTGGGCGAAGTAAATCACCTGGGGAGAGCTGACTTCGACAACAATTTGGCTCACATTGGGCCATCCCCAGCACCTGACTTCGTCATGGCGCCAGCGCCAAATGCTTTTTGTTCCCTGTACCTGCACCCTGATCATGGGTTTCAATGGGACAAAGAAGACTTGTCCCACATTGATTTCAGTGGGCTAACTGACATCCAGCCAACTGGTTGGGGAAGTGAATTCAGTGATAATGACTGAGTCACAATCACTACAGCGAATTTCGGCTTACGTAGCCGAAACAAGGATGATAGCGGCTCTCAAAGCCGAAGTAAAATATATGTCCACCCAGGCCAACGACCAAGAGCTACCTTCTGCAGGTCCTGGAAAAGATTTCGACCCAGAACCACCAGATATAGGCCCTGGAAAAGATTTCGACCCAGAACCTCTTGATATCATGACAGAAGGAATGCAGGAGCAAAGGCTCGACGCCATCTATGACGATGAGCCTTTGGGATTCGAAAAGGACCCCCTGGCGAACAACATCAAAATGTTAGCACAGGATCCTTTAGAAGAAATCTACTTGGGCGAAGGGTTAGAGAAAAGGCCAACTTACATCAGCACCAAAATAGACCCAGAGCTCAGGGTTGAAGTGATCCAGTTACTAAAGGAGTTCAAGGACTGCTTTGCGTGGGATTACGACGAGATGCCTGGTCTCGACAGAGGATTGGTAGAACTTCAATTTCCAATCAAACTTGGAAAGAAGCCAGTCAAGCAAAGTCCAAGACGCTTTGCTCCAGAAATACTGTCGAAGATCAAAGCGGAAGTCAAAAGACTGCTGAAGTGCAAATTCATACGAGCTACGAGGTATGTCGAATGGATTGCAAACATTGTGCCAGTAATTAAGAAAAATGGTACATTGAGGGTATGCATAGATTTCAGAGATTTGAATGCTGCAACACCCAAAGATGAATATCCTATGCCTGTGGCGGAAATACTAGTCGATTCTGCCGCTGGCCATGAGTACTTGAGCATGCTCGATGGTTACTCAGGGTACAATCAAATTTTCATTGCTGAAGAAGATGTGTCGAAAACAGCTTTTCGATGCCCCTGGGCTTTAGGCACTTACGAATGGGTAGTGACTCCTTTTGGCCTAAAAAACGCTGGGGCAACATATCAGCGAGCGACGAACTCTATCTTCCATGATTTTATTAACACTTTTATGCAAGTATATATTGATGATATTGTTGTAAAATCTGTTTCCAGGAAGAACCATATAGACCACCTTCGACAATCATTTGAAAGAATGAGAGAACATGGTTTGAAAATGAACCCTTTGAAGTGTGCGTTCTGTGTGAAAGCTGGAGATTTATTGGGCTTCGTCGTCCACAAGAAAGGAATAGAAATCAACCATAACAAGACAAAGGCAATCTTGGAAGCGAAAGCGCCAACGAACAAGAAGGAACTGCAATCTCTGCTGGGCAAGATAAATTTCTTAAAGAGAGATTTATATCTAACCTAAGTGGAAAAGCTCAAGCCTTCTCACCCTTACTTCGATTGAATAAGGAAGGATTTGAGTGGGGGCAAGAGCAACAAGAAGCCTTTGACAAGATCAAAGGGTACCTCACCAAACCGCCTATTTTGGTGCCTCCTTGTAGCAATAGGAGTATGAGATTGTACATAGCTACATCCGACAAAACTTTGGGAAGCATGTTAGCCCAAGAAGATGAAAATGGAGTCGAAAGACCCATTTACTATCTTAGCAGAGTTTTGAACGATGCAGAAACTAGATATAGCGAAGTTGAAAAATTATGTCTATGTCTTTATTTCTCTTGTACAAAGCTCAAACAATATATAAAACAAGTTGATGTGTATGTTTCGTCTCATTTTGATGTTTTCAAATACATGTTGTCGAAACCCATCTTGCACAGCCGAATTGGCAAGTGGGCGCTAGCATTAACTGAGTATTCATTGACCTTTATGCCTCTCAAGGCAGTAAAAGGGAAAGTGGTAGCAGACTTTATAGTCGACCACTCAATTCAGTTTGAAAATATAAATCACGTGGAGATAGAACCCTGGAAATTCTACTTCGATGGTTCCAGTCATAAAGATGGAACAGGAGTAAGGGTCTTAATTATTTCTCCAGAAAAAATTCCAACAACATTCAAGTACAAGATAGAAGGTACTTGTTCGAACAATGAGGCTGAGTACGAAGCTCTAATTACTGGCCTTGATATATTGTTGGAATTGGGGGAAACTCGAGTCGAAATAATGGGAGACTCAGAGTTAGTCATTAAGCAAGTCACAAAAGAGTATAAATGCATAAGAGAAAATATTATTATGTACTTTGTGATAGCGAATCGTTTATTGAAAAGGTTCGAAGTGGTTAACATTCGACACATGCCTAGATTGGAAAATCAAGTAGCCAATGATTTGGCACAAATTGCATCTGGGTACAAAATTTCAAAAACGAGATTACGAAGAGCAATCGAAGTTCGAGAAAAAATAAAAGCAACCAGCCTGTCTCCAACAGATTTGGAATCGACAAGACTAGGGTATGGTGATCAAAGGAACTTTGAAATTTCGTTCATAGGCAATTTGTCAGAGCAAGATTGGAGGAAACCCATTGTAGATTATCTACAAAATCCAGCAGCTTTGACAGAACGGAAAATAAAATACAGGGCGTTGAGTTACGTACTCATGGGAAATGAGTTATTCAAAAATACGCCTGAAGGGGTATTGCTAAAGTGCTTAAGCGAAACAGAAGCATACATAGCCCTATCGACTACGCATGCTGGAGCATGTGGGGCTCACCAAGTAGGCCACAAGATGAAATGGTTGTTGTTTCGACAAGGACTATACTGGCCCACTATCTTGAAAGATTGTGTTGAGTTCGCGAAGGGTTGCCAGGAATGTCAAGTCTATACGGGCATCCAACATGTACCAGCAAGCGAACTTCACTCAATAGTGAAACCTTGGCCTTTTAGAGGATGGGCGTTAGATCTTATTGGAGAGATTCGACCAACATCATTAAAGAGCCAGAAGTATATACTGGTAGGCATTGATTATTTCACCAAATGGATCGAAGCTATCCTTTTAGTCAATGCAGACCAAGAAAATGTCATTGAATTTATTCAAAAGAACATTATCTACAGATTTGGAATCCCTAAGACTATAACAACTGATCAAGGGTCAGTGTTTACTGGTCGAAAGATGCAGGAATTCGCTCAAGAAATAGACTTTAGATTCCTAACATCAATGCCTTATTACGCACAGGCAAATGGTCAAGTCGAAGCAGCGAATAAAATAGTGATTGGCCTGATAAAAAAGCATGTGGGAAAGAAGCCAAAAAATTGGCATAAAACGTTAGACCAGATCTTGTGGGCCTGCCGAACGTCCCCAAAAGAAGCCACAGGTACAACACCATATCGGCTAACTTTCGGTCATGACGCAGTACTGCCAGCAGAAATTTGTCTTCAATCAGCGAGGGTTCAGAGACATCAAGATATTCCCTCTGAGGTTTATTGGGATATGATGTTAGACGAACTAGTAGATTTAGACGAGGAAAGACTACGCGCTCTTGACCTACTGAGAATTCAGAAGAAAAGAGTGGAAGACTCTTACAATAAAAAAGTAAAACCTAAGGCATTGTCGCCTGGAGAATTAGTTTGGAAGGTGATTCTCCCCATGGATCGAAGAGATCGAAGCATGGGCAAATGGTCACCCAAGTGGGAAGGACCGTTTAGAATTATTCAAATTTTTTCTGGTGGAGCTTATGAGGTCGAAGAGTTAAGCGAAGATAAAAGACTCTTGAGGGTAAACGGCAAATATTTGAAAAAATATAAACCTATGCTCCAAGAGATCAAAATAAATAACAGTTAATGACTAAGTTAACCATAAAGCCAAAATGGAAAATGATATATTGATTAACCAAAATGGCTGCATTGTATTACAAAAATTACAGTACATGGTCAATGAGGTGCTGAGCAAATTAGAAAGGGATGGAAGCTTTAAGTCGAAGATATTTGGCTTGCTGCAACTCCAGCCGTTTGTTACACAAGGCATTCGCCTGAGAAAGTCTGGAAATCTGGTCATCTAGGGCTTGGGTCCTTTCAGCGAACTCTAGGCCTCGAGTAACTTCATCTTGGCTCTCTACGTCCGAAACAGTCGAAAGGAGTTCCTCTTTGCGCTTAGTGTTAGCATTTAATCTGGCCTCCAACTCCTCGATCTGCGCCCTTATAGAGGCGCTATCTTGATCTATGGCTTCGATTTCTTGATGCTTGGACGTCTTTTGTTTCGACAATTCTGCAATTCGAGAAGTCGATTCAGCTACTTCAGTCCAAGCAGAAGAACTCTTGCCATGCAGTGTTTCGAGTTGGCTGTTGAACCCCCTTCGACGATTATAGTCCGTAAAGACTTGGTCAATAATGGAGTATAACTCCAAGATGAAGCTGGAAATTTCTAGAGAAATAGCAAGCAAATCAACTGCACCCAAGACAGCTCCCAAACAAGACTGGGCAGTAGGATCCCCCTCCAAAGCCTTCATCAGATCCTTCTTGAAGAACTGAGCTTTGACTTTCTTCAAGACCTCATCAAGAGGAGAAGTCGAAGTAGACTTCCCTGATGCAGTAGAAGTATCATGGCTAGGGTCAGATGAATTCTCCCTGCTCTCAATGATGGCATTCAGGTATCCAATTGGATCATTTTGCTTCAAAAGGGTCAAGTCTTCTTTAGACCTGGGCTTTGTCGAGGTGATCGTTTCTGCAGCAGTGGTGGCTTGGGGCTGAGTTTGTTCAGCAGCGTCAGCATCAACATGACCCTCTTCGTCATGTTGCTCTTCTGTCTCACTGACCACTTGAGCTTCCTCCTGGTGGTGTTCCTCTGTTTCATCAAGGACTTCATCATCCACCAGTTCCTCCTCTCGTTGTCTACTATGGTTAGCAGAGTCTTGTGGCTCCGAAGTTTGATTTACTTCATTAGCAGAACTGACGAAAGAAGAAGGATGATGAATGGGTTCCCATGCGCTGTTTACAAAGGAATCAGAACCTTCGACAGGATGCCCAGTTGGTGTTGAAGTTCCAGCGGTCTCCTGAAAATAGAAGAGGAAAAATATTCTGGTTTAGAGAGATACACAATCGAATATGATCGTCTACACCTAAGTTAAAAGTGGTCGAAGGCACTACCTGTAGAGGAACTTTAGCCCCAGGGCTAGAGTTGTCACTCTCAACGGGTTTGCTGAGCAAGACGTTTAGCTCCTCCTCCGTGGGATCTTCGATGATCATAGGAGGTGGCCTGGGTTTATTCCCTGCGACCTTGATTCTGATCGTAGGTCGAGGCTCAGGAGCAGGGGCAGCCTTCTTCACCTTTCTCCGTTTGAGAGGAACAGGGGGAGATTCATCCTCATCGCCACTCTAAGATTCGACCGTTAATGCAGGTCGCTTCTTAGGCGCAGGTTCCTAACAGCCCCAAATGGAGTTGGTTTAGAACGCAACATTGAAAACCAGGATGTTTAAAACCAGTAGGAAACAAGAAGAATTTTGTTACCTGTGCTGGAGGTTTTGTAGAGGGACCTCCACCCTGATGGCTGTCTGTGGCCCTCTTTGCCACAGGTTTTCGAACAACTAAAAGAAGACACATTCACAAGTTATAATTGACATTTATAGGTCGAAATGGAAAGACAAATATAATTTGAAGAGGGAACGTACATTTCTTTATTTTGTCTAGAACCAAGACGAAGGACTTCTGGAGTTCGTCTGCAAAATTCTTTTCGTCGAAGAACTCTTCGACATAATATCTCTTCCACCAGTATTCAAAAGATGGTGAACAGAGGAAGTTGAGTTGGTAGTCAAACAATGATAGTACGGTCCGACCAACGTACCTACCAATATGCTTGGTAGCAACATCCTCAGAGTAGTCATTACAAAAGTACAACACTGATTTCTCCCTAGGGTAAATGGGAGAAGGAAGCGACTGGATAATGCCAAACTGTCGAGAGACAAGATTCGGCTGGTAAGCAATCAGGCTCAGATGATTCTTTGAACTCTTGAAGCGTAATGGCATTATCCTTGGAGTGAAAAATGCTTCCCACAGTGTTGTGTGCTCTTCGAGGTGAGGATCCTCTGATGACTTAGGATGGGGTCTGGTGAACCACCCTGGACCAAACTTTCGACTAGCGAATGGAGCCATGGTCGAGGTAAATTCCTTCCTCCCTGCAAACATCTGAACAAAGTTTGCAAGGGTCTTTTGGAGTTCCAGCCCATCCTCAGTGGGAGTCAATAAGGCAAGCCTGGTGCCTTCGACATGCCATCTGGCTATCTCAGGAGCCTTTTCGTTTATTGGAGTCTTTTGGGGTAGAAAAGACTCTAAAGTGGCGTTTAGCCAAAGTTGAAGTAGCCAGAAGGGTCCAGCAAGCAGCAAGCTGGCTCTATTTTCTATTATTTTTAATTGAGTCGCTCCACTGCTTATTGACTCATATAGGTTCGCCAGTATTAATTCGGCCAAACAAATGTTTTGACCATGATGAAGCTGAGTAGCAAGGGTGACCATTTTCTTCGTCACCTGTAGGGATTTCGTGCAGAACACGAAGCGTGACAGCCAAAGGGCTAGAAACGCAATGTGCTCCACATCCGTCACCACAACCGTCGATTTGTCATGGTAGTGGTTGGTGTAGGTGGTATAAGTGGGTTTGGTAGCTGAAAACCCAATCTGGTCTTTAGACATTTCCTCTGGGTCGAAGTAATCCCCAGTTGGTCGAAGACCAGTAATAGCAGCCACGTCGAAGAGAGTGGGTGTTACCATTCCTCAAGGCAGGTGGAAGGTGAAGTGAGTATAGTCCCAAAATAGCAAAGAAGCTATCAGCATTTCAGGACAATAGTTGAGACCAGTTTTAGACAGCATGACTAGGTCATAAATCCCCATGCCCTTCCAAATCGAAGCCAGGCACTTCTCCATCTTGTCGAGCCAAGCGTTGTATTCTGGTGTAAGGTTAGGGCTAGACATAAAAGCCCTAACCCCCCTGTTGAAGAACCGAAGATCTTTTTTTTTCTTTTGCAGGATCTTCGGTATCGTCTGTCGCCTTCTTGGAGCACCCAATGGGCTTGAGTTCCTCATGCATGGGGAAGAAACCCTTGATTTTCGTTGGGTCAGCAATGCATGCAGATAGAGGACCGGACATGGCGAAAACCTGGTTGGAATATCCAACAGGAATCAACAGTTGAGAAGAATAAGTTTCACGCTCAACATCTCCCATGGGTTCGGGAACCCTTCGCATTCCCATGGAGTTAACTATTGGGGCGGTTGAAAAGATTGCCGGTTTAGCAGTTTTAGAGGGAGTGCTAGATCTGGGGACATTGGAAGAACGAGAACGTGAAGCCATTTTTTTTGGTTTGAGATGAAGATGGATGAAGAACAAAGGTTTCTAGGTTTGGAGAGGAGGAAGCAAAAGTTTGCTTGCAGGAATTTTTGTTCGACTTAAGGATTGGATGAAGGAAAGTGTAAAGAGTCCAACAAGGGGCACTTAGTGCTATTTATAGTGATTGGAAAATCACAAGACTCGAGGTCATTTAATGTCTCAGACAAGAGTGGGGCACGTGGCGCTCATTTGGTGATGTAGCCGTTCTGAAGAACGGAAATGGTGCAGCGTGCGTCCTCGATTTTGGGAAATAGTCATGATGACAATATGTGAAAGGACATCGGGCGTGCCAAACGCCTTACTGAAGTGACGTCTTGGGAACAGGTGAAATGATAACTTTTTAATATTGTCAGTTGGTTGGTAGGAGATGAAAAGCACACAAACTAATTTGTGGCTGAGAGTGAAGGACATGTGTCGAATGGAATATCAAAGAATGCCTTTTTCTTTTTAGCGTAGAAATAAGACATTCTTGGGGGGCAGTTTGTTGGCTCCTAAATTCGACACCCTTGTTTGTTATCATATAGACCATTAATTATGAGTCAGAAGAGTTTCCTACATAAGAAGGCTTCGACCAGCTGATCATGTCGAAGGCTCATCAAAGAATGACAAGATACTTAGAGAAATTCCTTTAAGTGGGAATCTTGTTGTCTTCAACGTCGAAGGAACCTCTCGACGAAGGTACCTGATGCCCAAGGTCGAACGGTTTGAGATTTGAATTGTTGGAGGGAAAACGGTTCCCAGCAGTTACCAAGTGCAACGTGCCAAGGACATAAGCGTCGAAGGCTGTGAGCATGCCATGTGGCGTCATCTCGAAGCAGCGTAACTGCCCAGCGGTTACTTAGGATTTGTTTTAGTATAAATACTAGTTGTTCACGTAGTTTTCGCGTGTGTTCATCATTTTATACAAGTCACTCATTTAGATTCAAGTACCCAGCGTGAGCGAAAGAATCATTGAGAATGTATGTGTGAAACACCATTTAAATTAATCAAAGTCTTTTATATTCAAGCAATTTATCGCTTTTCATTTACTTATCTCCGTCGAAGCCTTTCACTTAACGCTTTTATTTATTCTATCAAGCTTTTCTTCATGCAATTTACTTAAAGTGTCTTTACTTTACTAGCATTAATCACCATTAGGATTAGTCAAACTCCAAAAAATCAACCATGTCTTAGGATCAATTTGATCGATCCTGCTAGTCACCAAATAAGTAACCTTTTGGAAGATCAGCGGTTGTTTACCAATTTCCACGGTAAACACCTACTAAATTATATTCACTGGTTTTTCTATAAAACAAGCCAAGGTTAGTAGTACCTTTCAGATACTTGGAAATTCGCTTAACAACTATTAAGTGAGATTCTCTAGGATCTGATTGGAATCTGGCACATAAGCATACACTGTATAGAATGTCGGGTCTTGAAGCTGTAAGATATAAGAGAGAACCAATCATACCTCTATAAATCTTTTGTTATACCTTTTTACTTACCTCTTCCTTTTCCAGAATGCATGTGGGATGTATTGGAGTCTTAGATGGCTTACACTCTGATTAGTCAAATTTCTTCAGAAGTTCTTTGACGTATTTGCTTTGGTGTATGTAGGTTCCTTCTGGAGTTTGATAGATCTGAATGCCAAGAAAGAATTTGAGTTCTCCCATCAAGCTCATTTCAAACTTTTCCTGCATAGACTTAGCAAATTCTCTTCCCAGAGAAGCTTTAGTAGATCCAAAAATTATATCATCTACATAAATTTGACAAACTAAAATGTCATTATGAAATGACTTACAGAATAATGTTGTGTCCACTTTCCCTCTGGTGAATTCTTTTTCTAACAGAAAGCTACTTAGTCTTTCATACCAAGCTCTGGGAGCTTATCTCAGACCATATAGTGATTTATTTAGTTTGAAAACATATTCTGGATGTTTGGAATTTTCAAACCCAAGGGGTTGGTGCAAATAAACTTCTTCATCAATGTATCCATTTAAGAATACACTTTTCACATCCATTTGATAGAGAGTGATGCCATTATTTACAGCGAAAGAAATTAAGAGTCTGATAGATTCTAACTTGGCGACTGGAGCAAAGGTTTCTGTATAGTCTATCCCCTCTTGCTGACTATAACCTCGTGCAACCAGTCATGCCTTGTTTCTGATGACTTCTCCTTGTTCATTCAGTTTGTTTCTGAATACCCATTTTTTTCCAATGACGTCGAACCCTTTTGGTTTGGGAACCATATCCCATACGTCATTTCTGATGAATTGATTTAAATCCCCCTGCATAGCCAGTATCCAGTCGTTGTCTAGAAGAGCTTCATCAATGGTAGTTGGCTCAATCAGAGATACCAATCCCATGAGAGATTCTTCAGAATTTTTGAATGTGGATCTTGTTCTGATTGGATCTTCCTTCTTTCTCAGAATTTTGTCTTCAGGATGAGCTAGGCTGCTTCTGGATAGTATTTTCTCGAGAGGTTCTTTAGATGTTGTTGTAGTGTTTGTGATATTTCCTTCTGATGTTGTTTGTGAGTCTTTGTTTGGAACTGATGTATTGCCTTCAGTACCTGTGAACTGAACTTCTATATCTGCAAGAGATTCATTTTTCTTTGACTTTTGAAAGCCAATCTTGTCATAAATCTAACACTGATTGACTCTTCTAAAATCCGTGTTTTTGTGTTGTATACTCTGTAGCCTCTTGAGCGTTCAGAGTATCCTAACATAATACACTTCTGTGCTTTAGAGTCAAACTTTTTCAGATGTTCTTTGGCGTTAAGCATAAAATAAATACATCCAAATGGATGGAAATACGAAATGTTGGGCTTTATGTTCTTCCACAGTTCATATGGAGTCTTATCCAGAATAGGTATTGTGGAGATTCTATTCTGAATCTAGCATGTTGTGTTAATTGCTTCTACCCAAAAGTTCTTAGCAATGTTAGTCTCGTTGATCATGGTTCTAGCCATTTCTTGTAAAGTTATGTTCTTTCGTTCTACAAATCCATTTTGTTAGAGAGTTCTAGGACAAGAGAAATCATGAGAGATGCCATTCTCATTAAAAAATATTTCAAATTTTTTGTTTTTAAATTCTCCACCATGATCACTTCTGACTTTGACAATTCTAAGATCTTTCTCATTTTGGACTTGGTTACAGAAAGCAACGAACACAGAGTATGACTCGTCCTTGTGTATTAAGAACTTTACCCATGTCCATCTGTTATAGTCATCTACGATCTCTAACCTATACTTCTTGCCACTAATGGATGCAGTTTTCACTGGTCCAAATAGATCTATGTGCAGAAGTTCTAATGGTTTAGAGGTAGAAACAACATTTTTTGCTCTAAAATGAGGTTTTTCACACATGCCTTTCTGACATGCTTCACATAGAGCATCTGAGCTGAACTTCAGATTGAGTTTGTTAATATGATATATTCTTATCATACTAATATGCAACAATCTTCTATGCCAGACACATTGCTCGGTGTTAACAGACAGTAGGCATTTTACGTTCTGACTTTTTAGTTCAGAAAGTTTTATTTTGTAAATGTTGTTCTTTCTCTTTCCATTAAATAAGATAGATCCATCTTTCTGACTAACAACTTTACAGGAATTTTGATTAAAGTTTATATCATAATCGTTATCACTTAATTGACTTATGGATAACAAGTTATGCATTAATCCATCTACTAACATAACATTATTAATAGAAGGGAGGTTACCATTATCGGCAGTTCTAGAGCTAATGATCCTCCCTTTCTGATTGCCTCCAAAACCTACGTAGCCTCTAGATTTAAGTTCCAGGCTTTGTAACATATTCTTTCTTCCCGTCATGTGTTGAGAGCATCCAGAGTCCATGTACCATGATTGGTGTTTTAGTCTTCCTGTCAAAGATATCTGCTCTTCAGTGTCTGATTCTGATTCTGACCTAGATGATTCAGTATCTTCTGTCACGTTGGCCATAATAGAAATGTTTGCTCTTTCATCTTCTGATTCTGTGTATGCGTCAGAAGTATCTGAGTCATCCCATGTTTCCATGAGACTTTTCTTCTTCTCCTTGAATAACTTTTTTTGGGTTTCTCCTTCTGAAGCCTTGGGCAATCGTTTTTGTAGTGACCTTGTTCATTGCACTCGTAGTAGAAAATATCCCTGTTGCTTGACTTTCTTTATCTGTTGTAACCCAAAATTTTCCCTCTCACTTATCAAATATTTCCTCACAAGATCTCTTGAATTCAAGACTGCATTAGGGTTTGACCAGCTCAAGACAACTCCTCATGCATTGATGACCAAAACTAGGGTTTGAGTTTAAACAAGGATTTTTGGACTATCAATGCTTCATATGACTTACAAGGACAATTATGGACCCCAAGATTATTCATGTCAAGTTTCACGCCTTGGATCACACTTTTGATCAGTCAATTGAATAATTGACCTAAAAATCAGCTGTATTTGGAAAAAGTCAACCATGGCCAATTTACAGTCAAACTTCATAATATTTATCCACATCAACATCTTAGTCTCATATGTATCATTTGATCAAGTTTGGACCACAATTCCTTAAGAAATTTGATCAAATCATTAAAAGGGCAAAATGGTCAAAATTAGGGTTTTGATTGAGAAAGGGAAATTTCTGATTTTTGACCTAGAAAATGGTCAATTGGTTTGAAGCATGATTTCATGAGTTTAAATGCATCGTCTTGACCTAATGAAATGGTTCAAAACATTACAAATCCATTGGATTAACAGATGAATTTTGCAGTCAATTGATCAAAAGTCAACTGTATACTAAAAAGTCAAACTTTGACTTTTTGGTCAAAATCAAGTGCCAAGGATCACAATTCATCAAAACATGTCAAAAGGTGAAAACATTTTATCAATAAACCAAGGATTTAAGATTTGGTTTTGGAAAGTTGAAAAATTTTAATTTAGAAAATTTTCTAAGTATAGAAAATTTCTTATTTTCCCTCAATTTTAAGCCAAATTTTCACCATGATGCAAGATGATTCAAAGGAAACTTCCAACATGAAAGTTGTAGATCTCCATGAAATCTATAACTTTGCTTCACACAGTTTCTCCTAAAAATGCTTGGATCTGAAGATATAATTTTCTGAATACATGCTCATGAACTAAAATAACTTAGTGAAATTTTGCCCTAATTAGGCAGATTTTTGACATAACTTCATGCCAATTTTTAACATAGTTACAAGGGGAATCTTCAAAATAAATTCAAAAATGAGATGTAGATCACATTTAAATCTTTCCAAAATGTCAAAGAACTCCTTGAGATCATTCTTGAGTAGGGAGAATCGAAGAGATGAAGTTGGTGATTTATCACTTTGATTTCAAGCCATTTCATGAAGAACAAAAATTCAAATCCTCAAGCATGCTGAACAAATCTTACTTTGAAGTCTCCTAACTTGACTTTCACTCCATAACTAAATGTTTTCACATACGTTGGAAGCTTTAAGCCAAGCATTAAATGCGTTGTACAAGAACAATTCCATTTTTGGCACAAAGGTGCCATTTCCGATTTGATAAAGCACTACTTTTGCAATTTTCCACTTATTGAGCCTTGCACTTATTTTCTCTGCACACAAGCAAAGCCAAAACCAAAAGCAACTTTCCTGAAGCCTCTACCAAACCAGACCATGCTTGTACAAACTTAGAGACATGTCTCCTCACTTTTCTTCAAAAGCAAGTAATAGAGCCAAAAGGCTATTTCTCAAAAATCTTGAGAAAGCTTGATGTCTAACCTCTTCCATACTTATACACAAGTGTATTGAAACCTAAGACACGAAGGCTAAGACTCATAAACACTCCCAAACACTTTTCCATTGAAAATTTTCCATAGCTTGACAGTTTTGAACCTTACTCAGCCATCTCCAAATCCACTCATGCGTTTTGAGGTTTAACCACCTAAACACTTAATATACATCAAACCTAAGTGATTCAGACCCCTGTTCCCTTACTGTAACTCCTCCTCCTCCATCCTCCATTTTCAAATATCAAGCTTGCAGGTTAACTTGAGTAAGGAGATTCAGAGAATTTCAAGACAAGATAAGGATTGGAATACACTCAGGGAGGTCCAGGCAAGATAAACAGATCCTCAGGCCTTCTCAAAACTTGCTCAAACTCCATTCACGATCTCAACTGAAAGAGGTAAAAACTCAAACTTCTATCTCTTCATACAAGAATTCCTTGGTCCGTATTTGTGAAATATAAATGTAGATATCCTTGCACTAAAGCTAACCATGTTCATATTTTTCATTTATATTAATTGCGTATAGAGAATTTTGGATTTGAAATTTATGTAAAAATTAGGTTTCAAATTAGGACAAGTAAAATTTGATTTGATCTTTGATTGTTATTTTACATAAATTATATGGTTGAACTCGTGGGAAGAAACACCATAATTTTCAAGTTAGGACTTTCCATTTTGATGGAGAAATGAGAGAGATACAGGTGGTCCAGCCATGGCTCAAGGTTGAAGATGAAGTTGCCTTAAGGGGGCGTTTTCTAATATGTATTTATCTTTGTGTTTCTATAAACAGATGTACAGCCACCCCAGTGGTAAGGCAGCACGCAAAAATGCTATAGGTCACGGGTTCGAGCCTTAGCGCCTGCCTTTTTGCATTTTTCAAACTTTTGTTCATTTTTTTTTATTTCTGGCAGCGCTGGGCCTCTCATTCTTGGGCCTTTTTGTTTTTTCTAATATGTTACCTCCTGTTTTCTTGCAGCATCCCCTGGCCCATATGATTTTATTTATTTATTTTATTTTCATTTTATTTTATTAAGGATATTTCTCTTAATATTAAAAATCACAAAAAATATGAAAATGATAGATTTATATTTTGAATTGTTTTATTTATTTTTTCTCACATAAAATATTTTTATTTAGTTATACATGATCTATTTTTATTAAATAAACTTATAAATAAAATTATAACTAGTTTTTATTTTTTCTTCACACCTATTAAATATTTTATTTTAATATGGAAAAGACAAAAATATCTCATAATGCCATATGTTATTTTCAAGATAAAAAAATACAAAAATACTTATTTTTTTCTCAAAGAAATTTATTTTCTTTTAATCAAATAGAATTAGGGTTTATTCAAAAATCTTTTCTAAAAAATAATTTCTTTTCTTAAATGATTTAAGTTAATCTTGATTTATTTATTAGGTTTAGGTTAAAACTTTTTTCACATAAAACACCAAACAAAAATCTTCTTTGCATTTACATACCTTTTCATATTTAATTCATTTTTGTATATTATTTTTTCCAATATTTGTACATATTCAATTTGGTTGTAATAGACTAATTAGGTTTATATTATTGCAATCCCCATTCATAAATTGTATACCCCCTCCCACAAGTGTTGTAATAGCGTAGTAATCTTTAAATTTCGCAATTTATCGCTTTTACATAACATGCTAGTAATTAGGGTTTGTATGGCAAGATAAAACCAATGAAATAGAAGACCCTAAATCAAGACAAAATCAAGCATGAAAATGACACACTTGCACACAAAACTCCCCTAGGGTTATCCCACTTGGTTGCCTTATAAAAATGGCCATATTACGCATGTAAGGTGTCTTAGCAAAAACAAACAAATACAAGATCATAGTCCCTCGATGACGATATTCAAAGTTTCCTTACAAAAGTTATCTTAGTCCCTCAAAAATGCTAAGGTAACTTGCAACATTGCTAATCATGGCTATAAGATGACCCACGTCCGTCCCGTTTACATCCAAAGATAGGGTTGCTTACCAAATCAATGGCAAGACAACAATGTCAAAAGAAAAGAAAAATGAACAAGAAAGACATTTGAGTAGGTAGATTACTTTTAGTTACTTGCTCCATTTCAAAACAAATATCCTTGCTATTTTCAAAAACAAACACCTACACATTTTCAAACATCTTACAAACATTGAAAACATTTTCAAAAAAAGATCAACATCTTTGTATACATTCTTACGAGCGAGAATCATTACAAAGATTGCCTAAACAATGGCCTCTTTTACAAAATACTTTCAAAACCACACAAAGCACAATTTCAAACAAAAGTAAGTGATCTAGCAAGTAACTAAGAGCCCATGGAAAACCATGGATGAAAAGGGTGTTAATACCTTCCCTTTTCATAATCTACCCCCCGAACTCAAGAAACAATCTCAAAGGTCTTTCCTGTGCTTTTTTTACCTTTCCTTTTTGTATAAAAGAAAAGTCGGTGGCGACTCTTGCTAACCGCAACATTTATGATCAAACGCAAAACAATCAAGTCAGTTCTCCCACCGCATCACAGAACTGGTGACTCTGCTGGGGAAAATTCTAAAAGTGGGGTTACCTTAGGGATAGATCACCTTTACTTGCTTACATTGTTTGACTTGTATGCTTTACATTATGGTTCTTTGTTTGGGTTTGAATCCTCCACCCAGATTTGGGATACATTATAGGTAAGTAGCAATACATTGTGGAAACTATGCAGGGTATACCGACATGGTCTAAGCAATAGCTATGTTAGTGCGACATATTTGTGGGTACCGGTATCCTTTGAGTTAATCAAAGAGAATACGGGGCCACTGAGTGATGTCATGAAGCACTAATGAACTTCAAGAATCTTTACTTGACTAACTTGGCCTATAGGATGTAGTGAGATGACCGGCTTTGGTGCAGTCCAAGGTTGGTAGATACTCGATACTACACTCATTGAGGTTTGGTTTCTTGGGATATTTCGGCCGCCATTAAAGAGGCTTGAGCTGAAACAATGACCAAGGAAACAATCCAGTGATATTGAGCTCCTTAGAACCCGATTACTATTACTAGGACAGGTTTAAGCCAACTAAATTTCAAGAGGGTAATTACCTATAAAACTCCATGCAAGCCTAAACTAAGAACTTGTTTGCTTTGCTTGTATATGCATAGTTGTAAATAACATCATGAACATCATATACATCCACTAACCATTTAAAGGATTTTGGGATTCATCTTTGTTCTTGTTTTGTAGGATATAGATTAACTTCGCAGAAAAACTATTCAAGTCAGCCTTGTGAGAATCCCTCCACAACTTAAGGAGCTAGCTTCAAGGATTCCTGAGAACTCTCCATTCACCGAGAGACATGGTCGTCTACTCAACTTGGTCACCTCCAACATAGATGAGGACATGACGAAGGTACTCTTTCATTTCTTTGATCCTTTGCACCATTGTTTCACATTCTCCGACTATCAACTTGTGCCTACTTTGGATGAATTCTCCCAACTCTTGAGGATTACCATTCTCAATCAACTACCTTTCAATGGTACAAAAATAGATCCAAAGCCAGAAGAGATTGCTCAAGCTCTACACTTGCACTCATCTGATGTCACAACTCATTGGGAAACAAGGAGTGGTGTCAAAGGTTTCCTAGCGAAGTTCCTGTTTGAGAAAGCCCAAAGCTGTTGGAATTCCTTGGAATTGCGAGCTTTTGAGGAAATTGTGGCTCTCCTCATCTATGGGATGATTTTGTTTCCAAATCGTGACCAACTCATAGACTTGAACACCGTCAAAATCTTCATATCTCGCAACTCGGTACCTACATTGCTAGGAGACATCCTACACTCTTTTCACACTCGCACAGTGAGGAAAAGAGGTGTCCTTATGTGTTGCACTTCTCTCATGGCAAGATGGTTTATTTCTCATCTTCCCCAATCAGTATTAAAGAATGAGCAAGGTTCAAGGTGGTCACAAAGGTTGATGATGCTCAAGCATTCAGATATTCATTGGTGCTCCCGATCCAAAGAGAATGTTACCATTGTCGACCGTTGTGGATAATTCCCTAATGTCCCTTTACTTGGCATTAGGGGAGGTATCACCTACAACCCATGTGTAGCCTTAAGATAGTTTGGTTATGCCCAAAGGGATGGCCCGTACGAGATGATGATTCAAGGTTTGGTATTCGACTACGACAACGACGATCAAGGTCTTCGCCAAAGATTTATCCGAGCTTGGAGGATGCTAAACAAGGTGGATAGCAAGACTTTGGGGCACAAGAATTCCATCCCTCTTGAGCCTTACCTCAAATGGATACGAACTCGCGCTCAGAGTCTTATGATGCCTTACCCCTCCATTCTCCCGATAGTCATTGAGCCTGTCACGGAGGGAGACGTTCCATACACTATCCTACATGCTGACATGCCTACATCTCTTGAAGACCTCCAAAGGGATTGGATACAACTCAAAGGAGAGCGAGATACTTTTGAAGCCCAATTCTACGCAAGTGAGAAAAAGGTTTTGGAACTCACTAGGCTACTTCATGAGGAGAAGACTCTGAATGCCTACATTGCACCAAAAAGGATGCGCACTACATTTCTATCTTAGAGTTTTTGTATTATTTTGCCCAAGAGGCATTGATGTACTCAAATTTTATCTTATTAATATAACGTGTGTTTCCTTTTTGTCTAAAACAAATTGAATCTTTGAAATCCTTGAAAATATTGCATATGCATATATCATTCATCAAAACATAAACAGGTATTTTGCCACAAGTCTCCTCATCTCTCTACTATTTTTTTCAGTAAGATGGATCTCGAGCAAATAGTGAAAGATATCCAAGCTCAGAATACGCAGTTTCAACAGTTGCTCATGACCCTAGCCAAGGGCCAAGAAGAGTTGAAGACTCTGCTGGCGAAAGAGAGGAAGAAGAAAACAAAGAAGGTAACCGGAGTCTTAAACATGGGAAGAAGATTTCATGGGCAGACAAGAAGGACTTTAGATTTTGCAACAACATCCGGTGAAGGAGAAGGGAAGGGCAAGGAAACAGTTGTCCCGTCAGAATCGGAAGAGGAGGAAGAAGAAGAGGACTACTCTGAGGAACAGTACCCTCCAGCTGATGACAAGTATTAACATCTTGAAGAGCCGTTGAGCGCGATGGAAATCCAAAAGGTGCCAGGCTTGGACTTTGAGGAATTGGGACTAGTGGCGGGGATTGTGATTCCTTCTAAATTCAAAGTGCCTACATTTTCCAAATATGACGGAGTGCCATGTCCTAAAATGCATCTCCGATCATATGTGAGAAAAATCCAACCCCATACCACTGACAAAGACTTATGGGTACATTTCTTCCAAGATAGTCTGTCTGGGACTCAACTTAACTGGTTCTACCAACTAGAAAGGGCTAATGTTCACAATTGGGAAGATCTTGCTGCAGCTTTCTACGAGAAATATCAATACAATGCTGATTTGGAGCCTACCCGTACTCAATTCCATAGTATGGCCATGGTCTCCAATGAAGGTTTCAATGACTATGCACAAAATTGAGAGATTTGAATGGAAGAGTTCAAACCCCTCTGCCCGAGAGAGAATTGGTAGACATGTTCTTAGGCACCTTATCTAGTCCCTTCTTCAATCATTTAATCAGAAGTTCATCTGCAGGGTTTACTGAACTAATATTTACCGGAGAGAGGATAGAAGCCGGTATAAAGAATGGAAAGATCTAGAAAGACACATCTTCTTCAACAGCTGTAAGGAAGCCATTTATCGGAAAGAAAGAGGTGGAGGTCGTATATCTGCAAAGAAACCAAGATAGGGCCGAACGCTGACCAATGGTGGGGGCTGTTATGATCCCAAAGCCTACGTCTGATTAACAAAGAAATAATCAACCAAGGGTAGAAAGGCCAATCAAGCAGTTTACCAGAATCAACATGACTCCGTCTCAAGTATTACCGCATCTTCTAAGATCCAATTTGGTAAATTTGAAAGAAGCTCCGAAAAAACCCAACACAACATCTCCTCATTATCATCCCAATTCCCGTTGCGCATATCACTCTGAAAGTCCTGGTCACGATACTAATAACTGTTGGGCCTTGAAGAACAAAATACAAGACCTCATTGAAGCAAAAGAAATTGAGTTTGATGCGTCCGAGAAGCCAAATGTCATTTCTGTTCCTATGCCCAGACATGGCTACAATACCAATTCCATTGAAGAAGATTTGTTTGTTACCTCAGTTGACGAGCTCATGACCCCACTTTTGACTGTTAAAATGAACTTGTTGAAAGCCGGTGTGTTCCCGGGCTGTAATGAAGTTTGCCATCTCTGCTTGTCCTCACCAACGGGTTGTCCTTTGTTTAAAGTAGGCGTTCAGTTCCTGATAGATAACAAAGAGATTTTGTTTGAAAAGGCTCCTGTTACACTAGTTCCTTTTGAAGATGTTTCTATCATTACCATTTCCGGAAATTCTTCCAGGGTCTCCACCAAAAGACCCGTTAAAATTACATCAGTTCCGAAAGCAGCTCCCTTAATAATCACAATGTCTGGGCCAGTCCCATATACATAAGTCAAAACCATACCATGAAATTATGGAGGGGATGTATATTACCATGGTATTAAGCAAGATTGGCCGGCCGTCGAAGAGATAAATTATGAGAAAGAAGACTCTGACATCAGTAATATTGCCGGAACTAGCAAAATTACTCGAAGTGGTAGGATCTTTTCTCCAAACATTTCTCCCCCAAAAGTAGTTTCTGGACCCGTAATTATCCTTGTGGCTGCTCCAAAGGTTGCTCCTACACCCATAATCATCTCTGTAAGTACTCCAATTGACAAAGCCGTTACAACCCCTGTAATTATTCTTACTGACACTCTTACTTCCGAGTTAACCGAGGCTCAAGGAAAAGGTGTTATGGTTGAGCCTGTCCGGACGAAGGCTCAATCATTGACTATCCCTGAGACCTCCAAGAAGGAAATGGAGGAGATCTTAAAAATTATAAAGAGAAGCGACTATGATGTAGTTGAACAACTGGGGCAAACTCCCTCTAAAATCTCCATGCTAGCATTACTACTATGTTCCGAGGTGCATGCAAAAGCCTTGGTGAAATTACTAAAAACAGCCCATGTACCTGAAGAGACATCTGCTGATCAATTTCAAGACTGTGTGGCCAGCCTAACTGCGGATAATGGCTTAGGTTTTTCAGATGCTGATCTGACGCCGAGGGAAAGAAAGCATAATGAGGTGTTGCATGTCTCAGTGGAATATAGGGGCACCACTCTAGCGCATGTCTTGGTGGACACTAGCTCATCTTTAAATGTATTACCCAAAAAAGATCTTGATAGACTTGACTGTGAGGGGTTGACTTTGAAACCAAGCAACATAGTGGTAAGGGCTTTTGATGGCTCGAAGAGGATTGTACATGGGGAGGTGGACATTCCCATAAATGTTGGAACCCAAACCTTCAATTTGAATTTTTATGTGATGGACATCCGCCCTTCATATTACTTCTTGCTAGGCCGGCCATGGATCCATAATGTTGGCGCTGTTACCTCTACACTGTACCAGATGCTGAAGTATCTGGTTCAAGGGAAGATTATCACCGTTCATGGAGAGGAAGAATACATGATCACCCATCTCAATTCCTTCAGATATGTGGAATTGGACGGTGAATTCATTGAAACTCCATTTCAACACTTTGAAGAGGTCCCTCAAGAGGTGGCAGTGACCAAGGCTGTTCCCAAGATTACAAGGCCTCCACTCCAGATGTCGTCGCTGAAAGATGCTAAAGTAGTGGTGGAAGAAGGAGGATGCACTATCTGGGGAAAACTCCCAGATATCCCATATAAGTCTGACAAGTTTGGCCTAGGTTTCACTTCAAGTGCTCAAAAGGTTGTACGTCGTGCCCGTGCTGGAGGGCCACCCTTGAAGATCAGCAATAGTGAAGTCAACAGAGTTGAAGATGGTGAAGTTGGTTGCAACTTGGAGGAATGGATCTTCCCGACTGTCAATGGAGGGCTCATCAATTGGGAGGCTAGAGACTTCGTCCATAATCACTTTCATCCCTCAGTAATTTGTCTTTACATTTTGTTGGATCTGTAATATTCAAAACAATTTGCACTCTTAAAACCTTGTGTCTTACCCGAGGCACAATGGTCCATTTGTAAGGGTTATTATCTCATTTTTCATATGACATCAATGAATCATGGACGTTTTCGCATTCAAACTTTTGTGCTCATTGTTTTTCTTTTACATTTTACTTTCTTTCAAAGATACCTATACCCTTACACACACCCACACTCACAATGCAGGTATACATCCATTCTGGATCCCATGGGTAACGGTACTGCTATGGCCTTTTGTGACTCTGAGAATCTAATCTACTAAGCCAAAGACGAAGGTGAGGAAGATTGTGAAGTACTAGGGGAACTTGCCAGACTACTACAACAAGATGAGGGAACCATTCAACCTTACGAGGAACCCGTGGATACAATCAACCTAGGTACCGAAGAAGATAAAAAAGAGGTCAAAGGGGGTGCCAATCTGGAACCCAGTGTCAAGAAGCGTCTGATTCATTTGCTTCTTGATTATGTCGAAGTATTTGCCTGGTCATATGAAGACATGGTAGGACTTGATGAAGACATTGTGGTACATCGTCTTCCTACAAGAGAGGATTGTCCACCAGTAAAGCAAAAGGTACGTCGAATGAGGCCTGATATGTCAGAAAAGATTAAAGCAGAGGTCATGAAGCAATTCAACACTGGATTCTTGGCTGTCACCTGTTACCCTTAATGGGTTGCCAATGTTGTTCCCGTGCCCAAAAAGGATGGCAAAGTGCGAATGTGTGTGGACTATTGAGATTTGAATAAGGAAAGCCCTAAGGATGATTTTCCACTCCCCCACATTGATATCCTAGTTGACAATACAGCACAACACAAAGTGTTATCCTTCATGGACGGATTCTCAAGTTACAACCAAATCAAAATGGCGCCTAAGGACATGGAGAAAACAACATTTGTCACACAGTGGGGCATATTCTGCTACAAGGTGATGCCATTCGGACTGAAGAATGCTGGGGCAACCTATCAGCGTGCCATGGTAGCTTTATTTACGACATGATACATCACGAAATAGAAGTCTACGTGGACGATATGATAGCCAGATTGCAAATAGAAGAAGAGAATCTTGATCACTTACAAAAATTATTTGAGAGACTGAAGAAGTATAATTTTAGGTTGAATCCAAACAAGTGCACATTTGGGGTACAGTCTTGTAAACTCCTAGGCTTTATCTTTAGCAACAAAGGTATCGAGGTTGATCCTTCCAAAGTTAAAGCAATACAAGAGATGTCTGCTCCCCGTACTGAAAAGGAAGTCAGAGGATTCTTGGGACGTTTGAACTATATTGCCAGATTCATTTCTCAACTAACGGCTACTTGTGAGCCAATCTTCCCACTATTGAAGAAAAATCAAGTAGTCAAATGGAATGATGAATTCCAAGTTGCTTTTGACAAAATCAAAGAATACTTACAAGATCCTCTTGCGTTGATGCCACCAGTCGAGGGAAGACCGTTGATCATGTATCTGACTATTTTAGAAAACTCAATGGGGTGTGTATTGGGGCAGCATGACGAGTCTGGCCGAAAAGAGCACGCTATTTACTTCTTGAGCAAAAAGTTTACCGACTGTGAAACCAGATATTCACTGCTCGAGAAAACTTGCTGCACTCTGGCATGGGCTGCTCTCTGCCTAAGACAGTATATGCTGACTCATACTACCTTGTTGATATCTAAGATGGATTTGATAAAATACATCTTCGAGAAGCCTGCTATTTCTTAGAGAATAGCGAGATGGCAGATGATCCTGACAGAATATGAAATCTAGTATACTACAGAAAGCTATAAAGGGGAGTGTACTAGCTGATCACTTCGCTCAACAAGCTGTAGAAGACTACCAGTCCATGAAGTTCAAATTCCCAGATGAAGACATCATGATATTAGACAACTGTGATGAATTCAGGCCATATGACAGACCTGAAAAAGGATCCTGATGGACCCTATTATTTGATGGAGCATCCAATGCGCTTGGCAATGGTATCAGTGTTGTACTCATATCTCCGGAAGGGTGTCATACTCCCTTTACTTCCATACTTTTCTTCAATTGTACAAACAACATGGCGGAATACGAAGCATGCATCTTCGGTCTCAGAGCTTCCAGAGACTTGGGAATCAAATCCTTAGATGTGTTTAGAGATTCAGCTTTGGTCATCAGTCAGATCAAAGGGGAATGGGACACCAAACACCCAAACCTTATCCCTTACAAAGAACATGTTTTAACATTGCTACCACATTTTAAGAAGATTACCTTCGAGCATTTCCCGCGAGAATAAAATTAGCTAGCAGACGCTCTAGCAACAATGTCATCTATGTTTAAAATTAATTGGGATAACGAAGCTCCCCAGATCACCATTGAACGAATGGATGAACCAACACACTGTCACGAGATTAATACTAAAGAAGTAGGGGACCAGCCTTGGTTTCACGAAGTCAAGAGGTATCTCGAGGCTCAATAATATCCAGAAGGAGCTTCAATCAATGATAAGAAGTTCTTAAGGAGATTCTCTGCTAAACTCTTCCTTAGTAATGGCATCCTGTATAAACATAATCATGACTCTGTGTTACTTCGGTGCATAGATAAGGTTGAAGCTGAAAGGATCATGGCTGAATTGCATGAAGGCACTTTTGGTACCCATTCTAGCGGGCATACGATGGAAAAGAAAATCCTACGTGCAGGCTATTACTGGTCTACCATGGAAGCAAATTGCTTTCGACACTCTCGAACCTTCCATAAATTCCATATTTATGCAGATAAGGTACACATACCTCCGGTTCCTCTGAATGTCTTGACGGCTCCTTGGCTCTTTGCTATGTGGGGAATAAATATGATTGGGGAAATCAAGCCGACAACCTCCAATGGACACCACTTCATCCTAGTGTCCATTGACTATTTTACATAGTGGGTGGAGGAAGCTTCCTTCGCTTCCGTCACCAAGAATGTTGTTGCCTGTTTCATCAAGCAAAATCTCATTTGCCAGTAAGGTATCCCTGAAAGGATCATCACAGACAACGGTACAAATATCAACAACACTATGATCACCGTCTTGTGCGAGCAATTCAAGATTCAGCATCAAAATTCTTCTCCCTATCAGCCAAAGATTAATTGTGCTGTTGAAGCTGCAAATAAGAACATTAAAAAGATCATACCAAAAATGACAGTCACATACAAAGACTGGCATGAGATGTTACCATTCGCTCTCCACGAATATCGTACCATGGCTCGCACATCAACCGGGGAAACACCTTATTCTTTGGTTTACGACATGGAGTCTGTCTTGCCTATTCTGGTTCAGATCCCCTCTCTGAGGATTATGAAGGATGCAGGGTTGAACGAAGACGATTGGATCCAGACTCGACTTGATCAACTAAATTTAATTGATTAAAAGAGACATATTGCTGTTTCCATGGTCAAATGTATCAAAAACGGATGATCAAGGCTTTCAAAAAGAAGGTCAGACGCCAAGTGTATCAAGTTAGGGATCTAGTGATCAAACGTATCATCTTGCCACAAGGTGATACCAGGGGAAAATGGACTCCTACCTATGAAGGACCCCTACCTACGCATAAGAAACTCTCTAGGTTGACATACTTAGGAAAAACAAGGGCATCCCGGCGAACCAAAAGGGTTCAGGAAAAAACTAGGGATAAACAAAAAAAAATCTGTACACCCGACAAGTTGAAAACCCGAAAGGGTGACTTGGGCAAAAAAGGGTTTCCCGGTGGACTGAAAACCCGAAAGGGCGCTCCAGGAAAAAGTTAGGGAATTAAAGCGTATGACTATGTTCCGTTGGATCACTTTACGGATGACCTTTAGCTTCAACTAAAAAATTCAACGGTTCTGATCGATTCAATCAGCTTCAGACAAGGCAATAAATAGACAAGATGCTCGGAGATACGAAGGCTATAGAAGAATGGAAACCCCATGGGATTTTTGTACACATAGCTATCTTTTCTTTGTATCAAAATTTTCATTTTTTACGACAACATTCTCTTACTAGAATGTTTGTCTCCTTTTACAAAAAATACTTATTCAAAGTCAATACAAAATATTCCTTTCAAAGTGCAAAAACTATTTGTCTTTTCTTTACGCTTGTTTTGTTTACAAAAATGTCCAATGATTCATTTTTGAGCATATGCATTTGAACATAATTACTATTTACAAATAAACGAAATGAAAAGAGGCAATTACTGATAGGTTGAAAGGTTAGGAAAATATCTCTAAGCTATTCCATAAGTAAACCCCTACAGTACGTCATTTAAATCCCCATCGGAACAAAGTTTCTAATTATTGATCCCCAGTAGAAGTCGTCAAATTTCTCAGGATTCCCCAATAAGATTTTACAAGCAGTGCATGGTACTTCACTTACAACAGAGTTTATTTCTCTTGGCAGAAATTCACCAATACTTCGACTTCGAGACATGAAGACTCACATATCCTCAGCAACAGTCAGGGATTTATTTTCCCCAGTCCAACAGCAGTGCAGCAAACTAGCTCATATACGCATGCATTGCATCCATATATCATAAACATTGATAACACGAATGCATTATACTGCGCATTTCATACAACATAAACATTATGTTCTAGCTAACATTTTACCCGTTTCGGGATAAGGTTAATAGCTACCAATAACAAATATTCAAAATATTTTGATACAGTTGAGATACGCTCTAGACACGAATGCCATTCTGATACTCATTCAGATTCAACCTCTTGATACAGTTCAGATATGCTCCAGACACGGATGCCATTCTGATACTCATTCAGATTCAACCTCTTGATACAGTTCAGATACGATCCATCACATGGATGCCATCCTGATACTCATTCAAATTCAACCTTCAGATACAGTTCAGATACGCTCCAGACATGGATGCCATTCTGATACTCATTCAGATCCAACCTTCAGATACAGTTCAGATACGCTCCAGAAACGGATGCCATTCTGATACTCATTCAGATCCAACCTTCAGATACAGTTCAGATACGCTCCAGACATGGACTTCATTCTGATACTCATTCAAAATTAACTCTTTGATACAATTCAGATACGCTCCAGACATGGACGCCATTTTGATACTCATTCTTTCAGCTTACAAATTACAATTAAACAATCACCTTTGATGGCATCTTTAAGCCCATCTCCTACAACTTTCTATCACCTCCCCAATTGGCATTTGTAAGCCCATTCCTTCTATCATCGCATCATCGAGTGCAAATTTATGGGCACTCTAGTCTCCAATCATCTTCCACCTTCGAGTCACGAATGGAAAAACTCGTCAGTCTAACTCTTCAGGTTTAAGAAGATTGAACAGGGGCAGCTGTTGTACCCCAAAATTTTCCCTCTCACTTATCAAAGATTTCTTCACAAGATCACTTGAATTCAAGACTGCATTAGGGTTTGACCAGCTCAAGACAACTCCTCATGCACTGATGACCAAAATTAGGGTTTGAGTTTGAACAAGGATTTTTGGACTATCAATGCTTCATATGACTTACAAGGACAATTATGGACCCCCAAGATTATTCATTTCAAGTTTCAAGCCTTTGATCACACTTTTGATCAGTCAATTGAACAATTGACCTAAAAATCAACTATATTGGCGAAAAAGCCAACCATGGCCAATTTATAGTCAAACTTCATAATTTTTTATCCACATCAACATATTAGAATCATATTTATCATTTGATCAAGTTTGGACCATAATTCCTCAAGAAATTTGATCAAATCATCAAAAGGGCAAAATGGTTTAAATTAGGGTTTTTACTGAGAAGGGGCAATTTCTGATTTTTGACCTAGCAAATGGTCAATTGTTTTGAAGCATGATTTCAAGAGTTAAATTGCATCATCTTTACCTAATGAAATGGTTCAAAACATTACAAATCCATTGGATTAACAGATGAATTTTGCAGTCAACTGATCAAAAGTCAACTGTATACTGAAAAGTCAAACTTTGACTTTTTGGTCAAAATCAATTGCCAAGGATCACAATTCATCAAAAAATGTCAAAAGGTGAAATTTTTTATCAAGAAACCAAGGATTTAAGATTTGGTTTTGGAATGTTGAAAAATTTTAATTTAGAAAATTTTCTAAGTATAGAAAATTTCTTATTTTCCCTCAAATTTAAGCCAAATTTTCACCATGATGCAAGATGATTCAAAGGAAAATTCCAACATGAAAGTTGTAGATCTCCATGAAATATACAACTTTTCTTCACACAATTTATCCTAAATATGCTTTGATCTCAAGATATAATTTTGTGAATACATGCTCATGAACTAAAATAACTTAGTGAAATTTTGCCCTAATTAGGCAGATTTTTGACCTAACTTCATGCCAATTTTTCACATAGTTCAAAGGGGAATATTCAAAATAAATTCATATATGGGTTGTAGAGCACATTGCAAGCTTTCCAAAATGTCAAATAACTCCTTGAGATCATTCTTGAGTAGGGAGAATCGAAGAGATGAAGTTGGTGATTTATCACTTTGATTTCTAGCCATTTCATGAAGAACAAAAATTCAAATCCTCAAGCATGCTGAACAAATCTTAATTTGCAGGATCCTAACTTGACTTTCACTCCATAATTAAATGTTTTCACATATGTTGTAAGCTTTAAGCCAAGCATTAAATGCATTGTACAAGAACAATTCCATTTTTGGCACAAAGGTGCCATTTCCATTTTGATAAACACTACTTTTGCAATTTTCCACTTATTGAGCCTTGCACTTGTTTTCTCTGCACACAAGAAAAGCAAAAACCAAAAGCAACTTTCCTGAAGCCTCTACCAAACCAGACCATGCTTTTACAAACTTAGAGACTTGTCTCCTAACTTTTCTTCAAAAGCAAGTAATAGAGCCAAAAGGCTATATCTCAGAAATATTGAGAAAGCTTGATGTCTAACCTCTTCCATACTTATACACAAGTGTATTGCAACCTAAGACATGAAGGATAAGACTCAGAAATACTCCCAAACACTTTGCCATTGAAAATCTACCATAGCTTGACAGTTTTGAACCTTACTCAGCCATCTCCAAATCCACTCGTGCGTTTTGAGTTTTAACCACCTAAACACTTAATATACATCACACCTAAGTGATCCAGACCCCTGTTCCCTTACTGTAAATCCTCCTCCTCCATCCACCATTTTCAAATTCAAGCTTGCAGGTTGACTTGAGTAGGGAGATTGATAGACTTTTAAGACAAGATAAGGATTGGAATACACTCAGGGAAGTCCAGGTAAGCTAAACAGATCCTCAGGCCTTCTCAAAACTTGCTCAAACTCCATTCACGATCTCAACTGAAAGAGGTAAAAACTCAAACTTCTATCTCTTCATACAAGCATCCTTTGGTACTGATTTGTGAAAGAAAAATGTAGATATCCTTGCACTAAAGCTAACCATGTTCATAGTTTTCATTTATGTTAACTGTGTATAGAAAATTTTGGATTCGAAATTTCAGTAAAAATTAGGTTTCAAATTAGGGCAAGTAAAATTAGCTTTGATCTTTGATTTTTAGTTTACATAAATTATATGGTTGAACTCGTGGGAAGAAACACCATAATTTTCATGTTAGGACTTTCCATTTTCATGGAGAAATGAGAGAGATACAGGTGGTCCGGCCATGGCTCAAGGTTGAAGATGAAGTTGCCTTCAGGGGGCGTTTTCTAATATGTATTTATCTTTGTGTTTCTATAAACGGATGTACAGCCACCCCAGTGGTAAGGAAGCGTGCAAAAATGCTATAGGTCACGGGTTCGAGCCTTAGCGCCTGCCTTTTTTCATTTTTCACACTTTTGTTCATTTTTTTTTTAAATTTTTGGCAGCGCTGGGGCTCTCATTCTTGGGCCTTTTTGTTTTTGCTAATATGTTACCTCCTATTTTCTTGCAGCACCCCCTGGCCCATATAATTTTATTTATTTATTTTATTTTCATTTTATTTTATTAAGCATATTTCTTTTAATATTAAAAATCACAAAAAAATATGAAAATGATAGATTTATATTTTGAATTGTTTTATTTATTTTTTCTCACATAAAATATTTTTATTTAGTTATACATGATCTATTTTTATTAAATAAACTTGTAAATAAAATTATAACTAGTTTTTATTTTTTCTTCACACCTATTAAATATTTTATTTTAATATGGAAAAGACCAAAATATCTCATAATGCCATATGTTATTTTCAAGATAAAAAAAAACAAAAATACATACTTTTTTCTCAAAGAAATTTATTTTCTTTTAATCAAATAGAATTAGGGTTTATTCAAAAATCTTTTCTAAAAAATAATTTCTTTTCTTAATTGATTTAAGTTAATCTTGATTTATTTATTAGGTTTAGGTTAAAACTTTTTTCACATAAAAAACCAAACAAAAATCTTCTTTGCATTTACATACCTTTGCATATTTAATTCATTTTTGTATACTATTTATTCCAATATTTGTACATATTCAATTTGGTTGTAATAGGCTAATTAGGTTTATATTATTGCAATCCCCATTCATAAATTGTATACCCCCTCCCACAAGTGTTGTAATAGCATAGTAATATTTAAATTTCGCAATTATCGCTTTTACATAACATGCTAGTAATTAGGGTTTGTATAGCAAGATAAAACCAATCAAATAGAAGACCCTAAATCAAGACAAAATCAAGAATGAAAATGACACTCTTGCACACAAAACACCCCTAGGGTTATCCCACTTGGTTGCCATACAAAAATGGCCATATTACGTATGTAATGTGTCTTAGCCAAAACAAACAAATACAAGATCATAGTCCCTCAATGACGCTATTCAAATTTTCCTTACAAAAATGATCTTAGTCCCTAAAAAATGCTAAGATACCTTGCAACATTGCTAATCATGGCTATACGATGACCCACACCCGTCCCGTGTACATCCAAAGATAGGGTTTCTTACCAAATCAATGGTAAGACAACAATGTCAAAAGAAAAGAAAAATGAACAAGAAAGAAATTTGAGTAGGTAGATTACTTTTAGTTACTTGCTCCATTTCAAAACAAATATCCTTGCTATTTTCAAAAACAAACACCAACACATTTTCAAACATCTTACAAATAATGAAAACATTTTCAAAAAAAGATCAACATCTTTGTATACATTCTTACGAACGAGAATCATTACAAAGATTGCCTAAACAATGGTCTCTTTTACAAAATACTTTCAAAACCACACAAAGAACAATTTCAACAAAAGAAAGTAATCTAGCAAGTAACTAAGAGCCCATGGAAAACCATGGATGAAAAGGGTGCTAATACCTTCCCTTTTCATAATCTACCCCCCAAACTCAAGAAACAATCTCAAAGGTCTTTCCTGTGCTTTCTTTACCTTTCCTTTTTGGATAAAAGAAAAGTCGGTGTCGACTCTTGGTAACCGCAACATTTGCGATTAAACACAAAACAATCAAGTCAGTTCTCCCACTGCATCACAATATCCAATAGATGATTCAGACTTTCTGTGTCCAAAAGATGATTCAAACTTTTTTTATCCAAAAGATGATTCATTTTGATTCCCTGTTCTTATGGAATTTCTGAACTTCCTTTGCCTCTGCTTCCACAGCTGATTGACTCTTTTGGAGAGAAGAGACAATTCGTCTTCTTCTGATGAGGATCCACCAGAGGTTTCTTCCATAGCCTGTAAAACTTTAGAATCATATTTTTTGTTAGATTTAAGAGCTAAAGGCTTACCTTACTTCTGGGGCTCATCATCTTCTAACTCTATCTCATGACTTCTGAGTGAGCTGGCAAGTTCTTCTAGAGATATCTTGTTAAGATCTTTTTCCAGTTTGAGAGCAGTGACCATGGGCCTCCATTGTTTTGGTAGAATTCTGATGATATTCTTTACATGATCAGCAGTTGAATACCCTTTATCTAGAACTTTCAGCCCTAGAACCAGAATTTGGAATCTTGAGAGCATTGCTTCAATGGTTTAATTTTCTTCCATCTTGAAGGCTTCATACTTCTGAATGAGCACAAGGGCTTTTGTTTATTTTACTTGCATGTTGCCTTCATGCGTCATTCTCAGAGAATCAAATATGTTCTTCGCTGTCTCTCTATTTGTGATCTTCTCATACTCTGAATATGAGATGACACTCAGGAGAATAGTTCTGGCCTTGTGATGATTTCTGAAGTCACGCTTTTGATGATCAGACATTCTTTTTCTATCAATATTCTGATCACTTTCATCCACAGGATGCATGTACCCATCAATTACCATATCCCAGAGATCAGCATCATGAGCTAGAAAGAAGCTTTCAATTCTGTCTTTCCAGTAGTCAAAGTTCTCTCCATCAAAGGTTGGAGGTTTTCCGCTGATTCGGTCTTTCTTATCATGGTAGTCATTGCTGATGTTATGACTTGGTACCACCATAGTGTTTTTCTTAGCTTGGATCTTTTACTGACACGATTAAGTGCTTGAACTCAGAAGCAGGCGCTCTGATGCCAATTGAAGAATTGAAAAACACAAGAATGGGGGTTAAATTGGAATCTTAAAAATCAATGCAAATTACACGATGATTTTTATCCTGGTTCGTTTGAACTCAAACTACTCATGTCCACCCGCCAAGGTGATTTTGCCTCTCTTCAACAAGGTCTTAATTCACTAATCAAACTTGATTACACAACTTCTTTGACTACTGCCAAAGTCTTCTTAAGTATAACCACAACCCTGTTTATCTCAAAGAATTGTCCTAAACAAAATATGAATAAAGCAATGTACAATATGTTTTTCCTTACAAAAACAATATCACAGACTTGTGATGTATTACACAGTTTAGAGAGTAGTATGAGTGAGGATCAGCAGCGTTGAAGTATTCTGAATTGTAGTTTGTAAATTGTAAATGATATATCCTCATCCCTTGTTTAAATAGGCGCAACAATCTTGAGTATTTGGAAACTTGATAAATGTCAGTTAATGCGCTTTCCTTAAATAAAAGATCCTTGTCTGTTTGTAGCCGTTACAATTGATATAACTTTGATGAATTGTAACGCTTTAGAACATTAAGGAATTTGTTTGCTGCTTGCTTCAGAACTTTGGAAGGTCAGAATCATAAGGTCCTGTTTGCAGCGTTAGACTTTCTTTCAGAGTTAAAACGTCTTTCTCTTAGCGCAAATTCTTATCTTCATTCATCAGAACTTTCTAAAAATAGTCTACATTCACAGCAAGAACGTCCTTGTAGCTTAACTTCTTATCTACTTCCATCAGAACTTCTCTACAAAACAGAATATAATTTTAGAGTGCATAATTATTATTTGTGTTTGTTATCATCAAAACTCTTACGAGGGTTTCAGAATCAAACTATGTTCTAACAGTGACCGCCAGAGCCATCAAGACTCAATTTTTGGTAGTGGATTTTCTGTCTCTTTACCAATGTATCTTCGAGAGGCCCACTCTAGCTGAACTGATCGTGGTACCCTCCACCGTGCACCTCAAAATAAAGTACTACATTGCAGAGGGTTTGGCTGCTACCCTCTACACGAATATCCAAGCAGCAAGAAGTTGTTTTTAAGCCTCGTCTAGGGGTCTGAGTTCCATCAATGCTCGACCCCAAACAACCACTAGGGCTGCAATACCCTCTAGCTCCAAGGAAGACAAGCCACTACCAAGTGTCGATGCCATCGATCTCGATAACTGCTTCTCGAAAGAGGATCGTGTAGAGTAGAGAAAGAAAGGGAAATAACCCATGGTCGAAGGTGAAGGTTCATATCTGCAAATAGCGAGGAATTCTCAGATCCCGCACGACCCATCTCAGACGAAGACTTCGAACTCATCGCCCTCGGGAATGATCCAACTATAGGAGTAAAGATCAAAGCTGACCTCCCTGACTTGGTGAAGAGGCAACTTAAAGTTTGATTAAGGGAGAATGCTGATATATTCTCCTGGAGCACGACCAATATGCCTAGATTTAACCTAGATATTTCATGTCATTACCTGACCATAGACCTTGCCCTCAAGACGATCACCCAACGTAGGAGAAAATAGTCCCCCGAAAAAATGGAGGCTTTCGAACTAGCTGTAAAAGACCTCTTAGAGGCACATTTAATTTCTAAAGCCCAGTACAACACCTGGATCTCAAATGTAGTCCTTGTAAAGAAATCTAATGGAAAATGGTGCATATGCATTGATTATACGGACCTCAATCGGGCTTTCCCAAAATATGCTTATCCCCTCCCCAATATTGACTAACTGGTCGACAACTCGGCCTGTTTCAAATTACTATCTCTTATGGATGCATATTTTGGTTACAACTAGATTCCAGTGGCGAAAGTGGACAAAAATATACCACTTTTATGACCGAGTCAGGCAACTATTACTACAATGTAATTCCCTTCAGCCTGAAAAACGTGGGTGCTACATATCAGCGCATGGTGAACAAATTCTTCCATAATGAAATAGCGACATGCTCGAAGTCTACATAGATGAAATGATCATCAAATTGACGGAAGAGATCGACCAAGCCCTCTACTTGAAGAAATTCTTCGAGCAGGCCAGAAAGTGCCGGATGCGATTTAATCCAGAAAAATGCATCTTTGGCGTACGAGTGAGAAAATTCTTCAGATTTTACCTCATAGAATAATAGATTGAAGAAAACCCCGATAAATGTCAAGAATTTTCCGAGTTTCCAACGCCCACTTCAAAAAATTCGTAAAAATTTTGAACGACATGCTCACCACTCTCTCTCGATTTATTACGAAATCTGCCCAGCACACACTCCCCCTCTTTAAGCTCCTTTGCAAGGAAGCTTCCTTCTAATGGATGGTCGAATATGAGCAAGATCTCACCCACTTGAAGCAAGCAAACCGCAACCTCCTGTCTTTTCTCGACCAAAGAAAGATGAAGTCCTCTATCTCTATCTAGTCGTCGCCTCCAAGGCAATAAGCATATCGCTAATCCAAGAAACCCCAGAAGGACAAAGGCCAATATACTTTACAAGAAAGGCCCTGCAGGTCCTGGAAATAAGATATAACCAAATTGAAAAGGTGGACCTAGCCCTTTTCAACACGGCGAGAAGACTCAACATTATTTCCTGGTGCATACCATAATCGTCAGAACAGATCAACCAATAAAGCAATTGCTCGGAAGGTATGACATGGTGGGTAGAATGTTGAAATGGTCGTTAGAATTCTTTGAGTTTGATATCCAGTACGAAGGAAGGAAAGCCCTTAAAGCTCAAGCACCAGATAACTTTGTATCCGAAATGACCTCGCCTGCACCCCCGGACGGAGCGCGTCGATGGACAATTTTTGCCGATGGTTCCTCTAAATCGATGGGAAGCGGCGCATGTATTATATTGGAAAATGAAGAAGGAACCCTAATCGAGGTCTCCTTCGCATTATCTTTCCCAACCTCTAACAACTAGGCCGAATACAAGGCATTCCTAGCAGGCTTATGCCTAGCCGAAGACCTAGGAGCCGAGGAAGTGAAAATCTTCACCGACTCTCAGCTAGTTGTGTCCTAGGTCAGGGGGGAATATCAAGTGAAAAAGACCACCTTGCTGAATATTGGGCCCTGGTTCAGGAGAGAAAAAACAAATTCAAATTCGTGGACGTGCAACATGTTCCCCACGAACATAAAACCCGGGCATACATCCTATCCAAACTAGCAAGCACAAAGAGGAAAGGGGGGAACAAGTCAGTCATATAGGAAATCCTTCCTCGACCAAACACCCAAAGACTCCCCTCGACTGCAGAAATATTCGCCATAGGGGACAACAATTGTTGGATAACCCCCGTGCACGACTACCTCAAAAAAGGGAAGCTACCCGCCGACTCAAAAGAAGCGGCAGTGGTCAAACAAAGAGCCTGCTCGTACGTCTTGGTCGAAGGAAAACTATACAGGAGATGGTTTTCCATTCCCCTCCTAAAATGCATTGACCAGAACAGAGTGGATCACATCATGTTCAAAATCCATGAAGGGACAAACGACCAGCATCTGAGCGGAAGATCCCTCACCAGGAAAGCTCTACGAGCATGGTATTACTGGCCCACCATGAACCACGACACAAAAGAGCACATAAAAAATGGGACAAATGCCAGCGATATGGGGACATGCACTTAGCTCCCCCAAACGAGCTCGGGTCCCTCTATTCTCCTTGGACCTTCGCCTGGTGGAGATTAGACCTCCTCGGTCCGTTTATGCTAGGGAAAATCAAAACAAATATTTGATGGACAAAGACTTTGTTTACAAGGGTTTCCTACATTTGATTTAGGACCATTCAACAAATCTGCTTTGCTTATAATTGGATTACATTTGAGGTACTAAAAGAAGAATCTTGAACTTGGGTAAAAAGTAGAATTTCACTTTAAAGTGGAAAGCATGGAAAGTAATTGAGACACACCTTGGTTTTGGAAAATGAGTGTTTTTCATTAGTAAAGTTACCGATACTACAAGATACTTCAAAAGAAAGTAATTGTCTTTGAAACTCTAAGTACACTCGTTACTACATGTTACAATTTAGGTCACTACAATTCTTTTCAAGAAAGACCATTTACAAGAACATTCCAGACAAAATTGTTATAGGATACAAATTACACAAAATTTCCCAAAGCCTATGGTCCTAATCTTCAAGCTTCATACTTTAGCCTCACTTTGTCCCAAGGCTCATCTTAACGCATTTTGTCTTCAAAACCATTGGTTCTGAAGGTCGTGTCCATATCATGCTAGTCATGCCATCCTAACCTGCACTAAATCAATTCGCGCCCAATTTTCAGACCCGCATTCATAATTAACCAATAACTAGAAAAATAGGAGATCAATCAAAGGCAAGGCTGCCGGAAATCACAAAGTCGTAAATAAGAATTTCCTAATCTCTCTAACTGAAACTAACTTCCAACGCTCCATAACAAATTTTTAGCTCAAGCTAACCCTATTCTATCAAATAATTCCAATTAATAGTTTCAAAATTAACATTTTAAGTTTACTAACCTTACCTCTCTTCAAAACCCGTGATTTGCGAATATACACAAAAGACATCAAAGGCGGTCCCAAAATTCAAGCAACCGTGACCTTACACAAATCCAAATTGAAACCACAAATCCAAATTGAAATCGTGACCCTGCATAATCATGAAATGAAAACCAGTTCATCTTCAATGATAACCAAAAAACAATTTAATTCAGTAGTTATCCAATTCAAAAACCAGTCAGCAGTTAACACATTAAACCGCATCAAAGCTAGATATCCAGTTTATAAAAATAGTTCAAAAAGCCCGAAACAACTTAGCAGTTCACATTAACTATTAGTCTCTAACAGTTAATAACAAAAAGATAACAACATTTTCACTCTCTAACCATCTCAGCCTCCATATCATAATGGAATCAAAACTTTTCCAACCTCTTCCCCAACTAACTCCGTTGACTAAGCCTAAAAGAATTTAACTCCTAACTAATTATTCTACACTAACTAACTCTTAGAATAGTTCCTAGCAAAAGAAACTAACGGAAAACTAGCTAACAGAAAAAACCAACAGAATTGCCAGAACCACTCTTAACTGTCATAATAGAAAACAAAAACTTATTTTCTAACAGTTTCTAAGCTTCCTAGCTGTTTTCTAACCAACAACCATAACAGAACTACTTCTAGCAAACTCTAAATAATCCCTAACTAATTTTAACAACTATCACTAACTGTTCGCCAACTACCTATAACAGAAACTCACCCAAACATGTAACTAACAACTTCAACCTCCTAATCGATTCTTCCAACTCCTAACAGTTAACAAACTTCATAACAACTTCCAATTAATTTCCTAATAGAAGATAACAGAAGGAAGAGAAGATTCATTAACGATTTATAAAACAGAAAAAGTCATAGAAATTCAGAGACTCGCCTTTCAACTTCACTCTCCCTGCAAAATCACCATAAAATCCTCTCAACTTTCTCTACTTCATCTTCACCATTCTTCACTCTTGAGAAGAATCACCAAGAAAATCTTTAGAAGATTCTCGCTACCCTTTGCTTCATCGTTATCTACAAATAAATCACCTTCACCATTCTCTGCAAAAATTCCCATAACCAAACCTCTCTCTCCCTGAACCAAACTATCAGGTTTCGACCTTTTCAATCTTCATTTATCATCAAAACCGAAAGACTTCCAAATTCTATCTGTCATCAACATAAAATTGCACCTCTGTAATTATCATAATCTTCATCTTCGTTCACCATCAACGCTCAATCTGCAACAAAGTCAGCAACAACAAATTCTCAACATTGCAATTTAATCATCCTCATGCATACGCAAAATCACAATAATCATAAGAAGCAAGTTTTGAATCATAGAAAATAAAGAGCATCAGGAACAAAAAACATACCTTAGCTTCTATGATATATCGATAACGATGAAATTGAATCGGAACCATGTTTTGAAGCTGAAGCTAAACCAAAACTATATGAGAGGTAGAATCCCGGTGGACTTCTAAGATAAAGCACCATGAATATGCTTCTGAATGAGACGGAGGCTCGCGTTGGAAACAGATCGAAGACGGAATTGAATTCGGATGAAGAACTTTGAAGATGCGATGGAGATCGAAGGTGGCGTTTTGATTCCCAGTGGTGTCCAAATCGGATAGCGAAGAAGAGGAAAACGCCGAGTCTGAAGATTGAAGGAGAAAGAGAATCGCTTTCATGGATGGAAGTGGAATAGTCTTTCTAAACCCTAGAATCAACAACAAAATGTTTGGACTCAGTGGCTATTTTCGTTGGGCATTGATGTTCTACTTAGGCCAGTTGAGATTTTTGGAAGCTAGCATGTCTTACACCAAAAAGATTGATTCTGGATTGAACCACCTTGGCCCATTTCTGTATTGTTTTGAAGCCTCATATCAATGTACAAAAATGGTGGTGGACCAAATCTGATGGGCTTAACATCATTTCCTTTCAATACTTCCTGGGCTTAACAATACACCCCCTTTGTTTCTACCATACTCTTATCTTCTCATGTTTTATTAGTTTTAGCTTCATTTTTTCCATGATTTTAATGATTTTAATGATACAAAGAAAGTGATATAACATTTTAGAATTCTTTAAGATCTCTCTTTAGAATTTTCATTAGAATTTTCTATTATTTTCATGTTTGATAATCATTTTCGTTGTCATTTCTAGCTAAGATTTTGCGATAGAATGTTTATGCAACTTTGGTAATATGGAAGTTCTTGGAGACTAACTCGTTTGATCTCTTGTGAGAAGTAGCTTCTATAGAGTTTTCTCTTCGCTTGTATGGTTTTGAAGAGGCAACGGACCTTCTCATTTAGGTATCACTGTGACTTCATTTTATTCCTTATTTCCGCACTTTATCATATTTCTTTACAGTTTTTTAGAGATCATGAGAAGTAGGGATTTACTGCTTTCTGATGCCATGAGAAGTAGAGTAGATATGTATGACGGGGATCTCCATTTCTTATCATGTCAGGAATCCCTCTGGTTTATTTAAAGACCCGTTTAGGGAAATTCGGCACTGTGTGCTTTCTGTATGATACATGTATTTGTTTAAAACCTACCTTTGTGGTAGGTATTCCGCACATGTGTTTACATTTGTTCCCGCACTATTCCCCCATCCCTTATTGAAGTCCTGAAAAGGAGGCAAGGGAGAAGGGGTTAGCAATCAACCCCATACTTTCGTATTTGTCATCCTTAGCTCGTGACGTACCACGATGCTTCAGAGTTTTACCTACTCTTGTTATCGAGTCGTCAAGTGGGGAAGTGTTTTGCAATTAGACCCCCACGCTTTGTCAAGAGTTCGCATTGGTCGATGTTGATGCTCCATAATCATTCATATTATCTTTTGTCTCCTACCTCAATCAGTTATATCTTGGTTAGGCCTTTACCCGAGTTAGTATGTGCTACTCGTGGTATGTGTGTGCTCTTTCGAACTTGTTTGTTTTATCCTTGTACATACCGTGTTCCCTTAGGATGTGCTTGTTCCTTTAGGATTCAAGTTAGACCTTAGATTGCAAGCTATGCATGAAAGCATTAGGTAGAGAGTTCCCTTTTGTTAATCCAAATCTTAAGAACACAATTGTATGATAACATTAGGATTAGAAATAGGCTAGTCTCCAATAGACTCTTTTCTTCCCTCTTTTGCATCCTTGCATCTAAAACTTTATTTTTATTAGAAAATCATAAAACATGCTAATCAAACTTAAACCCTTTTTCAAGGTAACGAAATACAAACCGATCAAATGCGGCATCTTGCCTTGAGGGCATAACTCAAAACCATTTTTAGCAAGGAAGTGATTAATTCACTTTTGTGCCAATGCATAAGTCTCCAAAGGTCGAGTTGCGGAAGAAGAAAAAATTAACATTATTCATAAAAAACACAACTAAATAAAACAAGTGAGCCGAACTATGGTAACTCTGATTCCTCAAAAAGAATATGTAGGCATTGGGGTAGGGCCCAAGCGAGTACAACTTTATTTTCCCTACATTTGCATGCATTCTTCCTTAACAATAAGCAGTAAGCATAGATTAAGAAAACCCATAAGATAGATAACAAGAGTGGATACCATAGAGTACTACGAGTGTGTGGGGTGATAATACCTTCCCCTCGCGTAATAGACTCCCTTACCCGATCTCTCGGTCACAAGACCGTGTCTTCTCCCTTCTCAGGTTTTCTGGATGTTTATCTTTTCCTTCATGTGGGATAAATGATGTTTGATGGCGACTTCATTGTTTGATGATTTTCAGCCGGTTGTTTTAGTTGGCGACTTCACTGGGTACAGGTCGACCAAATGATGGTCCATTCCAGAGTCACTCCTAGATATTATTGTCTTTTCTTTGGGTGTTTATTTTTATGCTTCCAGTTTATTCATTTGTACATGTTTACCTGAGCATATGTATGCATTGCACTTTACTATTTTCCATATACTGTTGTTGTACTGGATTTGCTTCTTGATTAGGTTGGGATGTTACTATGAGGTAAAAGGCCCAATACCCAGGCCAAGTGACAACTATAAGAATCCTAGGAATAGAGTAGAACATGAACGACTAGTTGACTTAGGTGGCACTATTACCGTTATGTCGTCAATGCTCGGATGAGGTATAAATAAGGGGCTATCATTTTCACGTAGGTGATACGGTGATAGTTTTACAGGAGTACCCTCGATTTTGAGGTACCTGACCTTACCCAAGCCTAGTTTTCACCTGTGAATAGGGAGGGAATTATTATCACAGGTACCGTTGGTGACTTATTCAAATGGTGACTATGTTTTGTTGGTGACCATATGGTTCTCATATTTATTCTGATTTCCCGACTTGTTTATTTGGAGGTTCATTCGGGCCTTCAATCTTGGTATTCCCAACAAGTTCAGAAAAGGCTCAGTAGTATTCATTATTCCAGAAGCCTTGATCCTATACAATTGATAATCTACATGGTACTTGGTTCTTATATATGCGGAAGCTATGTCAGACCTTTGACTTGGTGATATTCATATGGCTCAGAAACAATGTTGTAATCATATTAAGAAATGATGGAACTTTGATCCCATGTATTTGCATACCTAACATGGTTAACCACATGCTTAAGATACATGTTATGTTATTTCCAGGGAATCATATTTGTAAGTCTTGTGTTGAACTTTTCCATCCCTTACCTGTGTGAAATCAAAATCAAAGACTATATATTCCTTGGAAATGATGGAACATGACATGGCATCCATTCATGTACCCCACACATATTTATGCATCCATAATAGGTACTCGAAGATTGGAGATTCTTATTCAGACATGGTGTTCTCATCAGGGGTTCAAACTTAATTTCTTGTTCTCATATGTTTAGAGATCAGTTATGGGATAACTCCATAGGGGATTGACTGAAATGAAGATCTTGATGGGGTTGATTGCGGTTTACATATGTTTTGGCCCGTGGTCGGAAATTCTTCGAGAAGAAAGATAATCGATTAAAGAATCAGGTGAGATGGGTCATGGAATTGCTTTTAACCATGGAGTGCTACATAATCTTGAGTTCTTGGAACATCTTATCAGCAGATGGTTCCCATTTACTATGTGAATTCAAGAAGCTTATTTTACCAATGATATTAGAATACACTTGAAGAAGAGTCGATCTTATATCAATTCTTCACTCTCATTGGTTTCCACACTTGTTTGAGCTTCAGTTGATTAAACCCCGTACTTCGGTACCGTCTATAAATTCCCTTCTAGATCATGATACCAACGTCAGATGTGTTTACCACACTAGGGCACCTGACTATTCAATCAGGGGCACTCTCCACAGCTTTGCATTCCCTGATATGTCGACAGCAGCCAGTTTTTGTTCCCCAAGTGAATTCATTGGGAAAAGCTTTTAAAGAAATAGAGAAGAAGCCCGATGAGCATGTTGTTGCAATCCTAGTGTATTACATCCAATTATTTCCTCGTATGGTGTAAGTATAATTGGTAAAGCTCTGATCTTTGGGGTTCTCCTCCCACAAACATCCTTTCTGAGTGCGACACACATACTAGATGTGTCTCCTATTCTGGGGCACCCGGTTTCGATGTCAAAAACTGTAAAGGGGTTGAAGTATAAAGTCCAGTACCTGCCTGGCGTCTTTTCCAAAAAGTCCAAGTCCTATTTGGCCAACTGCCAAACTCTTTCTCACCAGCTAGATGTCTCTTCTGTTGTGATAGAAGACGAATTGTATTGCTTCTTTGGGGCATAAGATGTTTGGTGGTGCAGTTTGTACCAATTCGCTCGATAAAGCATTCATTCTCTCTTATAAAATAATATTCTATGCATATTATTCTAGGGCATCTGGCCATTCGGTTGAAAATGGTATGTCATCTAGAAACAAGGTCCAAGACTGGATCAATTCAGAGACTGTTGTGTTCACATCAGATCAAAAAAGGAATTCTCTCACCCATTTAAGCATTAAGACTGCAGAAAGTCGTCAAAATCAAGAAGTCCATTATGAGTCAAGTCTCCTCAATGATGGTAATCATTGGTTTCTTTACTGCATTTATATTTGCATTCTTGCTTGTTTGTTTAAACATTGCTTGCATGTTGAACCCTGTCTAATTTTGAATGAAAATCTTAATACAATAAGCATGCCTGTCTTAAAGTGTTCCTTTCGTTTTTATTCATCCATTCGTTATCACTCTTTAAATGTTTTACTTTCCTATTGATGCCAGTTTCCAAGTCTTATGCTTAGAAAAAGATTGGAGGGAGGATGATGATAATCTAAAAACGCAAAAAAAAATCTTTGGTTGGTATGCTTTTGAGTAAGACCCTACTAACGATGTTCAAGCATTGTCTCAATTCCTAAACACCAGATATATAAGGGAGATAGACCCTCGTTAACCCCTATGAGCCTTCAAAGTAGGAGTTTCTTTTCTATTCAGGAAAAAAACCCTCATTTTAACCCTGGGGCAGGAAGTGTTCAATTAATCTGATCAAGCATTCAGACCTCATCAAGAGTACACATTTAAGGATACATCATTGGTTATCCTTAAAAATGTTGAGGGAAGTCAAAACCGTAATGGCTAACCCTCATCTATCAGCAACGCGCATCAAAGAGAGTGATATCCCAATGTGTATCTCTCGCACGTTAGGAGGATCAATGATGATGATACAACAATGGCTATCCCTCACCTACCAAAGACTCAGGCAGTGACGATCACTTATAACAAATCAAAAACGGCATAAAGATCAACGACTTATGCAAAATGGAGAGTATGAATAAGAAAGAAACAAAAAGCCCTGCTAAGTAAAAACTTTGAAAACAAGTCGCTTAGGCAAAAATTAGGGTATCCCGCTGGACTTCCAAATTGAAATTCAAAAGAATTCGTCTAGGAAAAAGTTAGGGAAAACGAGAAAGAAATTGAAAAGCCTAAAAGGCGAGAAAAGTATAATGAATAAAAATCCTCTTCGAAAGAACAAGGTCGTGTGATCAGACACCAGAATCAAAACTTAGTGACTGTCGTGTCCAAAAAAACTCTTGTGGTTCCTCAACTATCACAAACTCTTATCCAGAGATGAATGCTTATGTCGGGTTAACTGAACATAGGACTGGTGAACATCATGGAGAATGGGTGGGAACCAAAAATTTGAGCCTTAAATCATTTTTCTAAAACCGTGAACCATGCCACGTTACAACCCTTTCAAAGTCCTAACTGAAGCATGGGTCAATTTGAAAGCGTGCTACAACGAGATAACGTTTAATTGACTCCTAAGAAGTATGTTTAAATGTGTGTGTTGGCATCATATGCTTTCATTATCTTTCACGAAAAAGAATTTGTGAATGTTTCTCTCTAGCTAGTGATTCATTCACAACAGAATTGTGACATCATTTCATTTTAAGTTTTTTCAAACTTCAAGACTTACATACTTGTTGCTTTAGAATTATCATTATCATAATAAACATTCTTCTGCATACAAAACAACTGATTGACATCAAGTAAGTTTACACAATGAACATCAGCAAAGAGATCAATATTTCCAGATAAGAGAGGCTTGAATACTCTATTGAAGCAAAAGTCAGTTGTCACATAAGAAATTACTTATATAGGGGCACGTTGCCCATAAATTCTGTTAAGCAAAAGTATCTTGGTGCTTTACAATTTCAGTACCCTTTACGGATGAAGTTAGCAAATTCTGCCAATCTGGGGCAATCAAGTCGAGATTTGGTCTATCAGAGTTCCGCCCAATCTGGAGCATTCCCTCAAAGCTGTCAAATCAGAGGCTATCACGCTAATAAATATCTTCAAGCTATATTCAATCAGAGGCTATCACATCGATAAATCTCTCCAGGAAAGCTGTAATCAAGAACAATTTTTTTTCGTGACTCAAGAGATTGGGGCAGGCCACCTCATATCAAATTGTTCCGCATATATTCTGGTCTTCTATTCAGCATAGATCCTCTCAGAGATCCTCCAGACAAGAGCAATCCCCCTCCGATCTTGCAAATCTACTCAAGCCAATTATGTTGTACAAGACGAATACAATCAAGCTAAAAGTATCATAACGGTCTCCCTGACCTAGCCAACGCGTGAAACCGCTTGCGTCTGGTACAAACAATTTCAAACCTGATTCCCCAAGTGAATTCAGAAATCCAAAGTCATCATTATACTTGGCGCGCTCAATTGTACATCCCCTGAGAGCTAAACCGGGGCATTCACAGAGCTAAACCAGGGCATCCCCAATGGAGTAAACCGGGGCATTGGCAGAGCTAAACTGGGGCATCCCCAATGGAGTAAACATGGACATTTATAGAGCTAAACTGAGGCATTCTTAGGTGTTGTACCCTAAAATTTTCCCTCTCATTTATCAAGTATTTTCTTACAAGATCTCCTTTGGTTCAAGACTGCACAAGGGTTGATCAGCTCAAGACACCTCCTTAAGCATTAATGACTGAAATTAGGGTTTGAGATTGCACAAGGATAATTGAAATTTTAATGCCTCATATTAATTTCATGGGTCATTATGGACCCTCAATATTTCTCATGTCAGGTTTCAAGTCTTGGATCACATTTTTGCTCAGTCAATTGACCGGTTGACCTAAAAATCAGCTGTATTGGGGAAAAAAGTCAACTGTGGTCAATTTACAGTCAAACTTCATAATTTTTTATCCATATCAACATGGTGAACTCACATATGACATTTGATCAAAATTTGGACCACAATTCCTCAATAAATTTGATCAGATCATCAAAAGGGCAAAATGGTCAAAATTAGGGTTTTGACTGAGAAAGGACAATTTCTGATTTTTGACCTAGAAAATGGTTATTTGGTTTGAGACATGATCTAAAGGTTTCAAATGCACCATTTTTCCCCAATGGCATGACTCAAAACATTGCTCAAGGTCATTTGTTTGATAGTTGATTTTCAGTCAACTGTACACTGAAAAGTCAAACTTTGACTTTTTGGTCAAAATCAAGTGTCAAAGATCGCAATTCATCAAAACATGTAAAAATATGAAACTTGTTCATCAAGAAATAAAAAAGTTAAGATTTTATTTTAAAAAGTCAAAGTTTCCAAACTTCGAAATTTTTCTAAGTGTTGAAAACTTCATATTTTTCCCAACTTTGAGCCAATTTTTCACTATGATGCAAGATGATTCAAAGGAAACTTTCAACATGAAAGTTGTAGATCTCAATGAGATCTAAAACATTGCTTTACACAAATTCTCCTAGAAATTCATGGATTTAAAGTTATGATTTTTTGAATACATGTTCATGAAACTTGGAAGCTTAGTGAAATTTTTCCCTAGTTTAGCCAGGATTTTGACCTAACTTCATGACAATTTTTCACATAGTTCCAAGGGGAATTTTCAAAAGTGATTCAAAGAGGGGTTGTATAGAATATTAAAAGCTTTCTAAAATGTTCAATAACTCTTTGAGATCATGTTTGAGCAAGGAGAATCGAAGGCATGAAGTTGGAATTTCATTCTTGAATTATAGGTCATTTTCATGACGAACAAGAATTCAAATCCATGCTAGGTTGCACAATATTTGATTTACAGGCCTAAAAATTGCTTGGCACTCCATAATTAGATTTTGGCACAGCTGTTAGAGGCTTCAACTCAAGCATTCAATGCATTGCCCATGCTTAATGCTATTTTAGGAAGAAAGTGCACATTGCCATTTCGGAAAAGTAGCTTTTGTGCACAAAATTAGTTCTTGAGCTTTGCACTTGTTTTCTTCTGATCACACACAATCTATAACCCAAAAGAAACTTTTCTAAAGCCTCTTGGAACTCAGGCCATGCTTGTACTATGCCTTGAAACCATATTCCCACTTTTCTTCAAAATCAAGTAACATAGCCAAAAGTCTATATCTATTACTTATGACCCTCTCAAGTGCTAGAACATTTTCATTACTTATGCACAAGTTGTTTGCATCAAAACACATGAATACACAAGCTCAAAAACACACAAAAACTCAGAAATGTATCACAAAACTCCATTGTTGTATAATCTGACCAAAAACTTGAAACTCGTATCTCCCTCGTGCGTTTCCAAGCCTTTTGGTTCCTAAATCTTCTAAACATCAAATACAAACCATCCAAAGTCCTTTTTCCTAACTGTAACACCCCCATCATCAAGTTCCATTTTCAAAAACAGGGGTCTGCAAGTGGACTTCTCCAGAACTCCTCAACCACTTTTAGCTCAAACAAAGAATCACATTAGCATCCTGGGAACTTGAGGAAGCTAACCCAATAACTAGGACTCATTGAAATCTTCTTAAACTCAAAACATGATACCCTCTTGTAAGGTGAGTATTCTGACTTTTGAACTCTTCATATAGGCATCATTTGGTTTTCATTTGTGAAGATAAAATGTAGACATCATAGCCCTGAAACTAACCATTTCCTTAGAATTCATTTATGTGGCCTGAGTAGTGAGAATTTTAGAATTGAATTTTCTGAAAAAATTAGGTTAAATTTGGTACCATTCAAAATTCATGCTTATCTTTGATTTATAGCTTTAGTTATTTATATGACTGAACTCGTGATGAAATTTGGAGCAAGTTTCATGTTTATACTTTTGCAAATGGTTGAGAGATGAAGAAGTTATAGGATTTGAATTCATGACTGGCTATGGCGCGAGGAGGAAGATGAAGTCATCTTCAGGAATGTGTTTCAAATATATATTTATGTTTTTGTTTATAACACGGGATTTATAGCCACCTCAGTGGTAAGGCAGCACGCTGGTAACAAAGAGGGCGTGGGTTCAACACCCAGCGCGCAACCTTTTGCTCTTTTTCACATTTTTACACTTTTTTGGTGTCTTTCTTTGCAGCGCCCGGGCCCATCATTGGGCCTTTTTCATTTTTTGCTAACTTTCCCCCCTGACTTACTTCAGCACCCCCTGGCCCAATTTCATTATTATTTTCATTTTTTTTTAATTTTATTCTTTTTTCATTTATTATTATTATTATTATTAATATTGTTTTTATTGTTATTAATAAAAATCCAAAAAAATATTTTGTATATTATTTTTACACTTATTTATTTTATTTCTTTATAAAACAAAAAAAAAAAGAACAAAAAATGTTTTCTTAACAATTTAATCTCTTTTTTTTAATAAATAATAATTAGATTTAGGTTTTTGATTTCTTAATTAAAATAAATTTAGAACTTAGGTTTTCCTTTTAATTAATTAATTTTCATATTATTATTATTAATTTAAACCCTTTTCATAAAAAACCCTAAAAACATTTTTAACTTAATTTCTTTCTTAATTAATTTAGGTTTAAGTTTTGTTAATTTTTTTAATTAATCATTTTCTAAATTAGGTCAAGATTAAACCCCTTTCATAAATAACCAAACAAAAATCATTTCTTTTTCATTTGCATTTGTACATTGTTATTTATTCAATTCTTGTATATTATTCAATATGGTCAAAATAATTATTTAGATTTAATTTTCTTGTAATTTCCCCATTTGTAAATTTGTACACCCCCTTCCCTAATGATGTAATAGCTTAGTATTTTTATTTTCCTCAATTTAATGATTTATATATAAATTCTAGTAAATTAGGGTTTGTATGGAAATATTAAAATCAACAAATTAGAAAACCCTAATTCAAAAACAAAACAATGCATGTAAATCAATACACTTGCAAACTTACAGCCTTAGGGTGAATCTACTTGTTGCCTTATGAAAATGTCCATATTATGCATGTGAGGTATCTTAGCAAAAACAAACAAAAATACAAGATCATAGTCCTTCGATGACGCTATCCAAAGTTGCCTTACAAATGATCTTAGTCCCTCAAAGAAAATGCTAAGATATCTTACAACATTGTTATTCATGACTATACGATGACCCACGCCCATCCCTTTACATCCAAAGATAGGGTTTCTTATCAAATCAATGGTAAGATAACAATGTCAAAGGAAAGAGGAAATAAACAAGAAAGACTTTTGAGTAGGTAGAATGTTCCTAGTTGCTTTTTCATTTTCAAACCAAAACATCCTTGCTATTTTTAAAATAAACACCAACACTTTCAAAACATCCTACAAACTTGAAACATTTTAAAAAGACAAACACTTTGTACGCGTTCTTATAAAAATGAGAGCCATTACAAAGAAAACGCTTTTCAAAATCACTTTCAAAAAAACACCTTCCACAAACACCTCTTTGAATTATTTTCGAAACAAACACTTTGTACACGTTCTTATAGAAATGAGAGCCATTACAAAGACATTTTCAAAATACTTTCAAAAACCACACAAAGCACATTTTCAAACAAAATCAAGTGATCTAGCAAGAAACTAAGAGCTCGTAGATAACTACAGATGAAAAGGGTGCTAATACCTTCCTTTTTCATAATCTACCCCCCGAACTCAAGAAAACGCCTCAAAGGTCTTTCCTGTTCTTTTCAACCTTTCCTTTTGGATAAAATAAAAGTCAGTGGCGACTCTTGCTAACCGCAACATTTGTGATAAAACTCAAAACAACCAAGTCAGTTCTCCCACTGTGTTACAGAACTGGAAACTCTGCTGGGGACGATTTAAAAGTGGGGTTACCTTAGGGCTAAATCACATTTACTTGCTTTAATTGTTTGATTTGTTTTCTTTACATTTTGGTTCTTTGTTTGGGCTTGAATCCTCTACCCGGGTTTGGGATACCTTATAGGTAAGTAGCAATACATTATGGAAAAGGTGTGGGGTATACCGACATGGTCTAAGCAATAGCTACGTTAGTGTGACATATTTGTGGGTATCGGTAGCCCTTGAGTAGTCAAGGAGAATACTTGGCCTATGGTTGATATCACGAAGCATTAACCTACTTCTAAAACCTTTACTTGACCAACTTGGCCATTAGGACGTAGTGAGATGACCGGCTTTGGTGCAGTCCGAAGTTGGTAGATACTCGATACTACACTCATTGAGGTTTTATTTTTTGGGATATTTTGGTCGCCATTAAAGAGGCTTACGCTGAAACAATGGCCGAGAAAACAAACCAGTGATATTGAGCTCCCTTAGAACCCAATTACTATTGCTAGGACAGGTTTGAGCCAACTAAACTTCAAGAGGGTACTTACCTATGAGACTTCATGAAAGCCTAAACCTAAGGACTTGTTTGTTTTGTTTGTATATATTTGCTTGTACATAACATCATAAACATCATAACATCATACTCATACTCACTAACCATTTCAAGGATTTTTGGGATTCATCTTTGTTCTATTTTGTAGGACATGGATTCTATTCGCAGGAAAACCATTCAAGTCAATCTCATCAGGATCCCTCCTCAACTTAAAGAGTTAGCATCAAGGGTTTCTGAAAATTCTCCATTTACCAAAATACATGGTCGCCTCCTAAACTTGGTTACCTCCAACACGAATGAAGATATGATGAAGATGCTCTTCCAATTCTTTGATCCTCTACACCATTGCTTCACATTTCCCGATTATCAACTTGTGCCAACTTTGGAATAATTCTCCCAACTCTTGAAGATTCCCATTCTCAATCAACTACCCTTCAACGGTATGGAAAGAGATCCAAAACCAGAAGAGATTGCTCAAGCCCTGCACTTGCAACAATCTGATGTCACAACTAATTGGGAAACAAGGAGTGGTGTCAAAGGTTTCTTAGCGAAGTTCTTGTTTGAGAAAGCTCAAGACTGTTGGAACTCCTTTGACTTGCAAGATTTTGATGAAATTGTGGCTCTTCTCATCTACGAGATGGTTTTGTTTCCAAATCCTGACCAACTCATAGATGTAAACGCCGTCAAAATATTCATGTCTTGTAACCCAGTGCCTACTTTGTTAGGAGACATCCTACATTCTTTTCACTCTCGCACTATGAGGAAAAGGGGTATTCTCATGTGTTGTACTCCTCTCTTAGAAAGATGGTTTATTTCACATCTTCCCTAATCTGTATTGAAGAACGAGCAAGGTTCAAGGTAGTCCCATAGGTTGATAACGCTCAAAGATTTAGATATTCATTGGTGTTCCCGATCTGTGGAGAATGTTACTATCATCGACTGTTGTGAAGAATTCCCTAATGTCCCACTACTTGGAATTAGATCAAGTATCACTTACAACCCCTTCTTGTCCTTACGACAGTTTGGTTATGCCCAAAGGGATGGTGCACATGAGATGCTTATTCAAGGTTTGGTATTTGATTACAAGAATGACGATCAGGGTTACCGCCAGAGGTTTATCCGAGCTTGGGGATGTTGAACAAGGTAGATAGAAAGACATTGGGGCACAATAATTCCATCCCTCTTGAGCCTTATCTCAAATGGGTACGAGCCCGTGCTCAAAGTCTTATGATGCCTTACCCATCCATTCTCCCGATTATCATAGAGCCTATTGTGGAAGGAGATGTCCCATACACTATCATTCATCCTATCATTCCCACCTCTCTCGAGGAATTTCAAATGGATTGGATACAACTTAAGAGGGAGAGAGACACTTTCGAGGCCCAATTCTACGCCAGCGAGAAGAAAGTTCTGGAACTCACCAAACAGCTTCATGAGGAGCGGAATCTGAACGCCTACATTGCACCAAAGAGGATGCGTTCAACATTTTTATCTTAGAGTTTTTGTAATTCTTTGTAAGCCCAAAGAGGCATGATGTACTCAAACTTTGATTTATTAATATAACATGTGTTCCTTTTTGTCTAAAGCAAATTTAAATCTCTAATTTCCTTGAAATCATTACATATGCATCTTCATTCATCATAACACAAACAAGTTTCTTACAACGGGTCTCCTTATCTTTCTACTGTTTATTTCAGTGAGATGGATCTTGAATAGACAGTAAAATATCTCCAGGCGCAGAACGCTCAGTTTCAACAAATGTTCTTGACTTTGGAAAAAGGACAAGAGGATTTGAAAACATTGTTGATTAAAGAAAAGAAGAAGAAAGCAAAGAAATCAACCGGTGTTTTGAATATGGGAAGAAGGTTCCCAAGGCCAGCCAGACGGACCCTAGACTTCGCAACATCATTAGGTGAAAAGGCTAATCAAGAAGGGAAAAACAAGGAAGTAACTGACCATCCAAAATCTGAAGAGGAAGAAGAGGATGTTTACTCTGAAGAGCAATATCCTCCAGCTGATGAGAAGTACAAACATCTAGAAGAGCGTCTAAGTGCATTGGAGATTTAGAAAGTGTTCGGGCTGAACTTTGAAGAGCTGGGTTTGGTGTCTGGGATTGTTATTCCACCAAAGTTCAAGGCACAAGATACACCTCCGATCTTATGTGAGGAAGATACAGCCACACACTGCTAACAGAGATTTGTGGGTCCATTTCTTTCAGGATAGTCTATCCGGGACTCAGCTATATTGGTTATATCAACTGGAAGGGGCCAATATCCACAATTGGGAAGACCTGGCCGCTGCTTTTTATAAGCAGTATCAGTATAATGCAGACCTTGCTCTCACCCGTACTCAACTCCAGAGTCTGGCTATGGGTTCGAGCGAGGGTTTCAAAGACTACGCTCAGAAGTGGAGGGACTTAACAGGAAGAGTCCAGCCTCCCATGTATGATAGGGAGCTAGTGGACATATTTCTGGGTCCCCTGTCCGGTCCTTTCTTTAATAATCTAATTGGAAGCTCGTCAGCCGGCTTCACTGAATTAATCTTGACCAGGGAGAGACTGGAAGCTAGGATTAAGAGTGGGAAGATCCAAAAGGATACATCCTCCAGTGCTGCGAGAAAACCATTCAATGGGAAGAAAGAGGTTGGTGTTGTTTACCATCCAAGGAATCAGGGCAAAACTGAACGCCTTCCAACGGTAGGGGTCATCATGATCCCTAAGCCTGCACCTACTCAACAAAGGAATAACCAGCCTAGAACGGAAAGACCAGTAAGGCAATTTACCTGGATAAATATGATGTTGTCTCAAGTCTTACCACATTTGTTTAGATCTAATCTGGTAACCTTGCGAGAAGCTTCGAAGAATCCCAACACTGCCTCTCCCCGTTACAACCCAAACGCCCATTGTGCTTACCATTCAGAAAGTCTAGGTCATGATACAAACAACTGTTGGGTTTTGAAAAACAGGGTGCAAGACCTTCTCGAGGCAAAAGAAATTGAGTTTAATTCTCCTGAGATCTAAAATGTTATCTCCGCTCCTATGCCCAAGCACGGCCGTGATGTTAACGTTGTTGAACATGATGTGTTTGTTACTATTGTTGATGAGCTTGTTACTCCTCTCCTGACCGTCAAGAGGAACCTGTTGAAGGCCAGTTTATTTTCGGGTTATGGCGAAGGCTGCCACCTCTGTTTATCCCTACCAATTGGTTGTCATTTACTGAAAAGAGATGTCCAACACCTGATGGATGACAAAGAGATTTTGTTTGAAAAGACTCACATTCCAACTATTTCTTACAAGGATGTTTCAATAGTAACCATTTCCGCCAATCCTTCCAGGGTCTCCACCAAAAGACCCGTTAGGATTACATTTGTTCCGAAGGTGACTCCACTGATAATTACTATGCCAGGGCCAATCCCTTACTCCTCAGATAAAACTGTCCCCTGGAACTATGGGGGTGACGTCTACTACCACAGTGTCAAGCAAGATTGGTTGGCTGTAAAGATTTGGTTTTTGAGAGGGCTGACTCTGACATCAGAAACATTGTGTGAACAAGCAAAATAACCAGAAGTGGAAGAGTATTATCCCCTGAGATTTCTCCTCTGAAAAATGTTACCGGTCCTGTGATCATCCCTGCTTTTGTTCCTTTTGATACTACTACTATAGTTCCTGTGGTGACCCCTGCTGACACCCTTATCACCGAGTCGACCGAGACTCGGGGCAAAGGCATTTTGGTTGAACCTTTCCGGATGAAGGCGCAATCAGTATCTATCCCAGAGGCCTCCAAGAAGGAGATGGAAGAAATTTTGAAAATTATAAAGATAAGCTACGACAATGTGGTCGGACAACTAGGGCAGACCCCTTCAAAGATCTATATGCTAGCTTTACTGTTGTGCTCCGAGGCTCATGCGAAGGCCTTGGTGAAATTTCTTAAAACTTCTCATGTGCCACAGAAAACCTCTTCTGACCAATTCAAAGACTGTATGGCTAGTTTGACGGCTGATAACGGTTTGGGATTTTCTGATGCTGACCTGACATCTAGAGGGAGGAAACACAACGAGGCATTACATGTATCTGTCAAATACAGGGGCACTAATTTGGCCCATGACCTGGTAGATACTGGTTCATCTTTGAATGTGCTGCCTAAGAAGGCTCTGGATAGACTAGACTGTGAGGGTTTAACCTTAAAACCCAGCAACATAGTGGTAAGGGCATTCAATAGTTCACGGAGAGGTGGACATCCCCATTAAAGTTAGAACTCAGACCTTTGATTCAACTTTCTATTTATTGGGCCGACCTTGGATTCATGACGCTGGTGTCGTTACCTCTACATTACATCAGATGTTGAAATACCCAATCAAGGGAAAAATCATCATTGTCCATGGAGAGGAGGAATATATTGTCAGTCACCTGAACTCCTTCAGATATGTGGAAATGGATGGTGAATTCATCGGAACTTCATGTCAGCGTTTCGAGGAAGTCTCACAAACAGTAGCATCAACCAAGACTGTTTCCCAAGTCCCGAAGATTACCAGACCTCCGCTAAAGATGGCTTCTCTGAAAGATGCCAAAGCAGTAGTCGAAGAAGGTGGGTTTACTATTTGGGGCCAACTCCTGGATATCCCCTACAAGTCTGACAAATTTTGTTTGGGTTTTACTTTAGGACCCATAAAGTTGTCCGTTGTGCACATGCCGGGGGACCACCTTTGCGGATCAACAACCATGAAGTCAACACAATGGTGTATAGCGATGACGACTGTGACCTGGAAGAATGGATTTTCCCAACTATCAGCGGAGGACTCAACAACTGGGAAGGCAAAGATTTTGTCCCAATTACTTTTATCCAACAATAATTGTCTTTAAATTTTTGTCGTACTTGTAATAATTAAACAATTGATACTTTTAAAACCTTGTGTCTTACCCGAGGCACGACGGTCCATTTGTAAGGGTTGTAACTACATTTTCATATGTCATCAATGAATGATGGACGTTTTTGAATGCAAACTTTACGCTCTTTATTTTTCTTTTTCTACATATTTTTTTTTCAATGATAACTATGCTCTTACACACACTCACATATCAAAATGCAGATCCACATCCACTTAGGATCCCATGGGTAACGATTCTTCTATGGCCTATTGTGACTTTGAAAATCTGATCTACCAAGCCGAAGACGGAGGTGGGGAAGATTGTGAAGTTCCAGGGGAACTAGCCAAGTTACTACAATAGGAAGAAAAGACTATACAGCCCCACGAAGAACTGGTTGACACAGTTAACTTATGTACCGAAGAGGATAAGAAAGAAGTCAAGGTAGGAGCCAATATGGAACCCAGTGTCAAGAAGCGTTTAACTTAGTTACTACATGACTATGTTGAGGTCTTTGCTTGGTCATACAAAGACATGCCAGGACTTGATGCTGACATTGTGGTCCATCGTCTACCAACAAAATAAGATTGCCCTCTGCTAAAATAGAAAGTTCGTCGTATGCGGCCAGACATGTCAGAGAAGATCAAGACTGAAGTCATGAAATAATTCAGCGCCGGATTCTTAGCCGTCACCTCCTATCCACAATGGGTCACCAATGTTGGTCCAGTGCCTAAAAAGGACGGTAAAGTACGCATGTGTGTGGATTACAGATATTTGAATATGGCAAGCCCTAAGGATGATTTCCCACTTCCCTATATCGATATTTTGGTTGACAATACCGCACCGAATAAAGTGTTCTCATTTATGGATGGTTTATTAGGCTATAATCAAATTAAAATGGCACCTGAGGACATGGATAAAATGACCTTCGTCACACAGTAGGGCAAGTACTGTTACAAGGTTATGCCATTCGGGTTGAAAAACGTTGGTGTAACTTATCAGCGCGCCATGGTAGCTCTATTTCACGACATGATCCATCACGAAATACAGGTCTATATGGATGACATGATAGCAAGATCTCAAACTGAAGAGGAAAATCTTGACCATTTGTAGAAACTGTTTGAAAGGCTAAAGAAATACAAGCTAAGGTTGAACCCAAATAAATGCACATTTGGGGTGAGGTCTGGTAAACTCCTAGGCTTCATCATCAGCGGTAAAGGTATCTAAGTGGACTCTGCTAAGGTGAAAGAAATACAAGAGTTGCCTGCTCCTGACATTGAGAAGGAAGTCAGAGGATTCTTAGGACGACTAAACTACATCACCAGATTCATTTCTCACCTAACCGCTACTTGTGAACCAATCTTCAAATTACTGAAGAAAGATCAAGTAGTCAAATGGAATGATGAATGCCAAGCTGCCTTCGACAAGATCAAAGAGTACATTCAAGAGCATCCTGTTTTGATGCCGCCAGTCGAGGGGACACCTTTGATCATGTATCTAATTATCTTGGAAAATTCAATGGGTTGTGTGCTGGGATAGCATGACGAGTCTGGCCGAAAAGAGCATGCAATATACTACCTGAGCAAAAAGTTTACCGATTGTGAAACAAGATATTCACTGCTCGAGAAAACTTGTTGCACTCTGGAATGGGCTGCTCGCCGACTAAGACAATATATGTTGACCCATACTACCTTATTGATATCCAAGATGGATCCAATTAAATAGATATTGGAGAAGCATGCCCTCTCTGGGAGAATAGCAAGATGGCAGATGATCCTTAATGAATACGACATTTAATACACTACCCAAAAAGCAACAAAGGGAAGTGTACTAGCCGATCACCTTGCTCATCAGGATGTGGATGACTATCAGTCCATGAAATTTGAGTTCCCATATGAAGACATCATGATGGTAAACAATTGTGAATAATTCAGACCATATGACAGACCTGAACAAGGATCCCAACGGACCTTGGTTTTTGATGGAGCTTGCAACGCACTCGGCAATGGCATAGGTGCTGTAATTATATCCACGGAAGGATGTCATACTCCCTTCACTGTAAGACTTTGTTTCAACTGTACCAATAATATGGCAGAATACGAAGCGTGTATTTTGGGTCTCAAAGATGCCATAAATTTGGGAATCGTCCTTAAGTGTATTTGGAGATTCACCCTTAGTCATTAGTCAGATCAAAGGAGAATGGGACACGAAGCACCATAATCTCATCCCCTACAAAGAACATGTGTTGACGTTAATCCCACATTTCGAGGAAATTACCTTTGAGCATTTTCCACGAGAGGAAAATCAACTAGCGGATGCGCTAGCCACTATGTCATCCATGTTTAAACTCAAGTGAGGTAATGAGGCTCCCCAGATCACCATTGAGCGGATGGATGAACCAGCTTACTGTCATGAGATCGATACTGAAGAAGTAGTGGACAAGCCTTGGTTCCATGAAGTTAAGAGGTATCTCAAAGTCCAAGAGTATCCGGAGGGAGCTTTATTAAATGATAAGAAGTTCTTGAGAAGATTATCTGCTAAGTTCTTCCTCAGTAATGGCATTCTCTACAAGCGCAACCACGAATCTGTTTTGCTTCGTTGCATAGACAAGGTTGAGGCAGACAAGATCATGGCTGATCTACATGAAGGAACTTTTGATACCCATTCTAGTGGGCACACGATGGCTAAAAAGATCCTACGAGAAGGGTACTACTGGTCTACCATGGAAGAAGATTGCCATCAACATTCACGAACCTGTCACAAGTGTCAGATCTATGCTAACAAAGTACATATGTCTCCAGTTCCTCTAAACATCCTGACTGCTCCCTAGACATTCACGATGTGGGGCATCGATATGATTGGAGAATTCAAACCTACAGCTTCTAATGGATACCGCTTCATCTTGGTTGCCATTGACTACTTCACGAAGTGGGTTGAGGCAGCTTCTTTCGCTTCTATTACCAAGAATGTTGTGGTCTGATTCATTAAACATAATCTCATTTGTCGGTACAGTATCCTGGAGAGAATCATCACAGATAATGGTATGAATCTCAACAATATTATGATCACAACACTATGCACGCAGTTCAGGATCCAGCATCATAACTCTTCCCCTTACCTGCCGAAGATGAATGGTGCTGTCAAAGCCGCAAATAAGAACATCAAGAAGATCATACAAAAAATTATAGTGACCTACAAGGACTGGCATGAGATGCTACCAATTTCTCTCCGTGGTTACCGTACCACGGCGTGCACGTCAACAGGGGCAACTCCTTTCTTATTGGTCTACTGTATGGAAGTTGTCCTACCAATTGAAGTCCAAATACCTTCTCTGAGAATCATAAAGGATGCAGAGCTGAATGAAGATGAATGGATTCAAACTCGACTTGACCAGTTGAACTTGATTGATGAAAAGAGGCTTACGGCTATCTGTCGTTGTCCGATGTACCAAAAACGCATGATCAAAACTTTTAACAAGAAGTTTAGACGTCAGGTATATCAGGTTGGTGATTTGGTAATCAGACGTATCATATTGCCACAAGGTGATCCCCGGGGTAAATGGACTCCTACATATGAAGGACCGTTTGTGATCAAAAGCATATTCTCTGGTGGAGCAATGATCTTAACCACTATGGATGGAAACGACCTTCCGCACCCTGTAAATGCGGACATAGTCAAAAGATACTACGCATGAATAAAGACCCGTTAGGTCGACTGGCCTAGGAAAAAAATTAGGGCATTCCGGCGAACCGCAATGGTCCGGGCAAAAATTAGAGATAAAATACAAAACAATCTATACACCCAGCAAGATGAAAACCCGAAAGGGCGGCTTGGGCAAAGAAGGATATCCCGGTGTACTGAAAACCCGAAAGGGCGGTCCAGGCAAAACTTAGGGAATTAAAGTGTATGAATATGTCCCGTTGGATCACCTTACAGACAACCTTTATCATCGACTGACAAACTCAAACGGGTATAATCAATCCAATCAACTTTGGACAAGGAAGCAGGTGCATGAGACGCTTAGAGACATGAAAGCTATATCAGAATGGGAACCCCACGAGATTATTTCAAATAGTTACCTTTTTCTTTGTATCAGTTTTCATATTCTACGACGACATTCTCTTACTAGAATGTTCGTCTCGTTGTACAAAAAATACTTATTCAAGTTAATACAAAGATATTCCTTTGAAAGTGCAAAACTATCAGTTTTTTCTTTTATTTTTGTGTTTTGTTTGCAAAAACGTCCAATGATTATTTTTGAACATATGCATTTGAATGTAACTACTGTTTACAAATGAGCAAAAAAAAAGGGAACAGAAAATAGAAAGACAATCACTAATGGCTTTAATAAATAGGATAATATCTTTAGACTATTCCATAAAATCCCCTGCAGGTACTTTTTCCAGCAAGAGCGGAAAAAGGGACATCCCACTATAGGATCGCTATCATATCTCCAGTATGCAGCCTAATGGTATCAAGTGCTCTCACATCCCCGATGGAACAAAACTATCGGTTACCACTCCAAAGATTCCCCAGTGAAAGTTGCCCAGTTTCTCAGGATTCCCCGGCAGAATTTCACAAGGTCCACAAGCAATGCACGATGTTTCCCTTTCACAACAGAGTTTATTTCTCTAACAAATGGAAACTCATCAACACTTCAACTTCAAAATATGAAGACTTACACTCCTCATTCCCAGTGGTACTTAGGGATTTATTTTCCCCGACTCTAGCAACACTACGGCATAATGATTAGTGTGTCCATACATTACATCCATACGTCATAACATTGACAACACAGATACATACGACACAATCTCAATTATTTTGAGAACATCATTGCACCATGCATTTCATACATCATGACATTGCATGCAACTAACCTTTCATCTTTTCAGGAAAGATCAATCAACAGAAAATTATCGTCAAATTTTCAACAAGTCAATTACAGATCAATTCCCAAGAAAGGACTGGTCAACCATCAACATAACATATATTACTTTCAAACCTCTGCCGGTTCAGTTTAAATATCTCAACGGTTTATTCTGATTCTTTCCCGCAGACGTCTTCTCTGTTTCGGATAAATCTCTCAATGATTTGTTCTGATTCTTCTCCAGATCCCTGCCGGTTCAGCTTAGATCTCTCAACGGTTTATTCTGATTCTTTCCCGCAGACGTTTCCTTTAGTTCAGATAAATCAATAAATGATTTGTTCTGATTCTTCTCTAGATCCATGCCGGTTCAATTTAAATCTCTCAAGGTTTATTCCAATTCTTTCCCACAGATGTTTTCTCTGGTTCAGATAAATCTATAACCGATTTATTCTGATTCTTCTCAAGATCCCTTCCAGTTCAGTTTAAATCTCTCAACGGTTTATTCTGATTCTTTACCACAGATACTTTCTCTAGTTCAGATAAATCGCTCAACGATTTATTCTGATTCTTCTCCAAATCTCTGTTGGTTCAGATAAATCTCTCAACGATTTATTATGATTTCTTTCCTAGTAGGCACTTTCTCTGGTTTAGATAAATCGCTCAAAGATCTACTCTGATTCTCTACAGTTAAAGAATATTCAAGACCTCTTTTGATTCAGTTTAAACCTCTCAACGGTTTATCCTGATGCTTTCCAAATGAGTATTTATGGTTCATATAAATCGCTCCAAGATTTATTCTGATTTTTCCCAGTCAAATAACATATAAGACTTCTGCTAGTTTCAGATATATCGCTCCAAAGATTTATTCTGATTCTTTTCTAGTTGAAATCAAGTTCAGACTTAGTCCATTTTCTGTCAACAGTCACCTTTGGATGGCATCTACAAGCCCATCTCTGGAAAATCTCCCCCATTCCTCCAAATGGCATATATAAGCCCATTCATAATTCATCTTCAAGTGTAGATTTCTGGGCACTCTAGTGTTCAATCATCTTCCAACTTCGAGTCACGAATGACGGATCCGCCAATCTAACTTTTCAGATTTAAGAAGATTGAACAGGGGTAGTTGTTGTACCTCAAAATTTTCCCTCTCACTTATCAAGTATTTTCTCACAAGATCTCCTTTGGTTTAAGACTGCATAAGGATTGATCAGCTAAAGACACCTCCTTAAGCATTGATGACTGAAATTAGGGTTTGAGATTGCATAAGGATAATTGAACTTTTAATGCCTCATGTTACTTTCATGGATCATTATGGACCCTCAAGATTGCTCATGTCAAGTTTCAAGTCTTGGATCACGTTTTTGCTCAGTCAATTGACCAATTGACCTAAAAATCAGATGTATTGGGGAAAAAAGTCAATTATGGTCAACTTATAGTCAAACTTAATAATTTTTTATCCATATCAACATGGTGAACTCACATGTTTCATTTGATAAAATTTGGAACACAATTCCTCAAGAAATTTGATCAGATCATCAAAAGGGCAAAATGGTCAAAATTAGGGTTTTGACTGAGAAAGGGCAATTTCTGATTTTTGACCTAGAAAATTGTTATTTGGTTTGAGACATGATCTCAAGGTTTAAAATGAACCATTTTTACCCAATGGCATGACTAAAAACATTGCTCCAGGTCATTTGTTTGATAGTTAATTTTCAGTCAACTCATCAAAAGTCAACTGTACACTTAAAAGTCAAACTTTGACTTTTTGGTCAAAATCAAGTGTCAAAGATCACAATTCATTAAAACATGTCAAAATATGAAACTTGTTCATCGAGAAATCAAAAATTCAAGATTTTATTTTGAAAAGTCAAAGTTTCCAAACTTCAAAATTTTTCTAAGTACTGAAAACTTCATATTTTTTCACAACTTTGAGCCAATTTTTCACCATGATGCAAGATGATTCAAAGGAAACTTTAAAAATTAAAGTTGTAGATCTCAATGAGATCTAAAACATTTCTTTACATAACTTCTCCTAGAAATTCATGGATTTCATGTTATGATTTTGTGAATACATGTTCATGAAACTTGGAAACTTAGTGAAATTTTGCCCTAGTTTAGGCAGGATTTTGACCTAACTTCATGGCAATTTTTCGCATAGTTCCAAGGGTAATTTTCAAAAGTGATTCAAATAGGGGTTGTAAAGAACTTTACAAGCTTTATAAAATATCCAAGAACTCCTTGAGATCATGTTTGAGCAAGCAGAATCGAAGGCATGAAGTTAGCATTTCATTCTTGAATTATAGGTCATTTTCATGATGAACAAGAATTCAAATCCATGCTAGGCTGCACAATATTTGCTTTGCAGGCCTCAAACTTGCTTGGTACTCCATAATTAATGTTTGGCACAACTGTTAGAAGCTTTAACTCAAACATTCAATGCATTTCCCATGTTTAATGCCATTTTAGGAAGACAGTGCACATTGCCTGTTTGGAAAAGTAGCTTTTGTGCACAAAATCAGTTCTTGAGCTTCACACTTGTTTTCTTATGATCACACACAACCTATAACCCAAAAGAAACTTGTCTAAATCCTCTTGGAACTCAGGCCATGCTTGTACTATGCCTTGAAACCATATTCCCACTTTTCTTCAAAATCAAGTAACATAGCCATAAGTCTATATCTTATACTTCTGACCCTCTCAAGTGCTAGAACCTTTTCCTTAATTATGCACAAGTTGTTTGCATAAAAACACACGAATACACAAGCTCCAAAACACACAAAAACTCAGAAATGTATCATAAAACTCCGTTGTTGCATAATCTGAACAAAAACTGGAAACTCACATCTCCCTCGTGCGTTTCCAAGCCTTTTGGTTCTTAAAGCTTCTAAACATCAAATACAAACCATCCAAAGTCATTTTGCCTAACTGTAACACCTCCATCATCAAGTTCGAGTTTCAAAAACAGGGGTCTGCAAATGGACTTCTCCAGAACTCCTCATACACTTTCAACTCAAACCAAGAATCACATTAGCTTCCTGGGAACTTGAGGAAGCTAACTCAATCACTAGAACTCATTGGAAGCTGCTCAAACTCGAAACACGATACCCTCTTGCAAGGTGAGTATTCTGACTTTTGAACTCTTCATATAGGCATCATTTGGTTTCCGTTTGTGAAGATAAAATATAGACATCATAGCCCTGAAACTAACTTTGTCCTTAGAATTCATTTATGATGCCTGATTAGTGAGAATTTTAGAGTTGAATTTTCTGAAAAAATCAGGTCAGATTTGGTACCATTCAAAATTCATGCCCATCTTTGGTTTATAGCTTTAATTATTTATATGACTGAACTCGTGATGAAATTTGGAGTAAGTTTCATGTTTATACTTTTTCGAATGGTTGAGAGATGAAGAAGTTACAGGATTTAAATTCATGACTGGTTATGGCGCGATGAAGAAGATGAAGTTATCTTCAGGAACGTGTTTTGTAACACCCCAATTCTACCCCAAGCAAATTATGCAAAATAAATCAGAGTTATAAAATTTCAATCATACAGACGAATCAGGACGTCACAAATTCTTCTAACAAATTCATTGCACTCATCATGGATATATAACACTTTTAATAAAATATCGGATGAACCATCAATATAGCATCTTTAACAAAATAATTCAACAACTACGCAACGGAATCCTTCAATAACATCTTTAAATAAAACAACAACTTCGAAACATCTCATATTTAGTAAATAAACAATTTAAAGTTCAACAACTAAAAATCAGCAATCAAAATCAGCAAGTGTTCATCCCCCCGAGTGTTACATATCAGAGCAATGACACCGACTCGATCTATTGAAGGTATACGGCCTTCAATCTCGATTACCTGCACGTTACCAACATAAGGGAAACATTCAAACAGAAGGGGTGAGATATCTAACAATATAATAAAGCGCATGATAATTAATATATTAAATTAGATCAATAATACCACCACTTCTCATCTCATAATCAACAACAATTACAACATATATACTCATTCATCAACATCAAATACATCTCATTACTCATTCATATGATGCGACTCAAAACTATGCAAATGCATGTGGTACCATTGGAGCAGAACCCCCATCTCAAAAATCTAATCTGCCAATTAATAGAGGCATCAACAAGGCATAGCCTTCATCTCAAAATTTTCCAATCCAGGCCATCTCAACGAGCATAAGCTCCATCTCAAAAAAATGCAATGTATGCGACTCAACATGAATGTAATAACACACTCAGTTAACAACATCTCAAAACACATCTCAAAACAACAACATCTCAATCATCTCAAAATAACAACATCTCAATCATCTCGAAACAACAACATCTCAATCATCTCAAAACAACAACATCTCAATCATCTCGAAAACATCTCAATTACAGCATCTCATAAACATCTCAAAATAATTTATTAAACATCATTTATTTATCAAACGTCATTTGTTCATCACAATTATCAAACACAACTTTAATGACCACATCTCACTATTAACTCAGTTGTATATCAATACTACAGTAATCCCTACTGTTATTCTGCTACTGTACATCTCACTATTATTATTATTATTATTATTATTATTATTATTATTATTTTTATTGTTATTAATAAAAATCCAAAAAAATATTTTTTCTATTATTTTTACACTTATTTAGTTTATTTCTTTATAAAAACAAAAAAAAAAGAACAAAAAATATTTTCTTAACAATTTAATCTCTTTTTTTTAATAAATATAATTAGATTTAGGTTTTGGATTTCTTAATTAACATAAATTTAGAACTTAGGCTTTCCTTTTAATTAATTAATTTTCATATTATTATTATTAATTAAAACCTTTTTCATAAAAAACCCTAAAAACATTGTTAACTTAATTTCTTTCTTAATTAATTTAGGTTTAAGTTTTGTTAATTTTTTTTAATTAATAATTTTCTAAATTAGGTCAAGATTAAACCTCTTTCATAAAAAACCAAACAAAAATCATTTCTTTTTCATTTGCATTTGTACATTGTTATTTATTCAATTCTTGTATATTATTTAATATGGTTGTAATAATTATTTAGATTTAATTTTCTTACAATTTCCCCATTTGTAAATTTTTACACCCCCTTCCCTAATGATGTAATAGCTTAGTGTTTTTATTTTCCATAATTTAATGCTTTATATATAAATGCTAGTAAATTAGTGTTTGTGTGGAAATATTAAAATCAACAAATTAGAAAACCCTAATTCAAAAACAAAACAATGCATGTAAATTAATACACTTGCACACTTACACCCTTAGGGTAAATCCACTTGTTACCTTATGAAAATGGCCATATTATGCATGTGAGGTATCTTAGCAAAAACAAACAAAAATACAAGATCATAGTCCCTCGATGACGCTATCCAAAGTTGCCTTATAAATGATCTTAGTCCCTCAAAGAAAATGCTAACATATCTTACAATATTGCTATTCATGACTATACGATAACCCACACCCGTCCCTTTACATCCAAAGATAAGGTTTATTACCAAATCAATGGTAAGATAACAATGTCAAAGGAAAGATGAAATAAACAAGAAAGACTTTTGAGTAGGTAGAATGTTCCTAGTTGCTTGCTCATTTTCAAACCCAAACATCCTTGCTATTTTTAAAACAAACACCAACACTTTCAAAACATCCTACAATCTTGAAACATTTTCAAAATACAAAAACTGTGTACACGTTCTTATAGAAACGATAGCCATTACAAAGAAAACCCTTTTCAAAATCACTTTCAAAAAACACCTTCCACAAACACCTCTTTGAACTATTTTCGAAACAAACACTTTGTACACGTTCTTATAGAAATGAGAACCATTACAAAAACATTTTCAAAATACTTTCAAAAACTACACAAAGCACATTTTCAAACAAAAGCAAGTGATCTATCAAGAAACTAAGAGCCCGTAGATAACTACAGATGAAAAGGGTGCTAATACCTTCCCTTTTCATAAACTACCCCCCGAACTTAAGAAAACATCTGAAAGGTCTTCCCTGTTATTTTCAACCTTTCCTTTTGGATAAAATAAAAGTCGGTGGTGACTCTTTCTAACCGCAACATTTCCGATAAAACGCAAAACAACCAAGTCAGTTCTCCCACCGTGTTATAGCAGGTGTCCATGCCCATCTTTTTATCCACAAGTAATTTAAGAGGTAATTTTCCAGTGTGGGATAAACATGGGGCAAGTATTCTAAGAGATCCACATGGTGTTTAGTACCCATTCCTCAGTGTATTCAGTTCTAGCATCCTCCAGATGGTTCAAGTTGTAGGTAAGTCGGGCCAGATTATCTCTTCCCCAACAATACAATTCAGATTTCAGCGGTGTACCTGAAAACTCGCTTCGTCAGCAATTCAATCTTCATCGATGCGTCGATGATCTTCAGAGCTCCCCATTGCAAATTCTTATTAGTGTCCCTAGTAATTTTTGATACCGTTGGGTTTCCAGCACCAGTTCTTATTTGGCATCATCGGTGATGAGAAATAGTTACCAACGAGCCTTCGCTTATCCTCATGAAGTCTATTTCTTTGCATTGCATATAGTTATCATTGCATAACATTGCATCTTCAAAAGGCGCGTAGCCGATCCATCAGAATGGATCTTTACGAAAAAAGAAATTCAAACATGCATACGAAGCATAAGCCAGATCAGGTACCTTACATGAATGACCCGAATCATTCAAAGACAAGAATACATCCCCACAAGAAGATATCGCTCACAACCTTCAGATAACATCCTTCACCTTTACAATGCCTAGATAATGGTGCCAATACCTTGTACCCATGAATTCCCCGCAAAATCAATACGCCAAGTTTAAACCAAATTCTCGTCTGGTAATCAATTCTCGACTGAAGATCAATTCTAAACCCAGTTCTCGTCTGGTAGTCAGTTCTCATCTGACAATTAACTCAAATTCCAGCACTCATCTGTGTCAATTTCCTAAACACTCGTCTGTGTATAAAACTTTCCTTGATACTCATTTGTATCTTCTTTTGATACTCGTTCATATTGATTCAAACACTCGTCTGTGTTAAACCTTTCTTTGATACCCGTATGTATCTTCTTTCGATACTCATCTGTATTGATTAAAACACTCGTCCGTGTTAATAATTTATTTGATACTCGTATGTATCTTCTTTTGATACCCGTCCATATTGATTCAAACACTCGTCCATTTTAAACATTTTCTTGATACTCGTGCATATCTTTTTTCGATACTCGTCCGTATTGAATCAAACACTCATCCGTGTTTAACTTTTCTTCGATACTCGTCCATATTGATTCAAACACTCATCCGTGTTCAACCTTTCCTAGATACTCGTTCGTATATTTTTTCGATACTCGTCTGTATTGATTCTAACACTCATCCTTGTTTAAACCTTTCCTTGATACCCGTCCGTATCTTCTTTTGATACTCATCCGTATTGATTCAAACACTCGTCCGTGTTAATCATTTCTTTGATACCCGTCTTTATCTTCTTTTGATACCCATCTATATTGATTCAAATACTCGTCTATGTTATACTTTCAATGTAATAGATTTGTTGCTATGCTACAAGTCTTATCTCTTCCTTGTATTGGCATCATGCTACGTTACAAGTCCGATCTTTGTATTGTATTGGCATCATGCTACATTACAAGTCTGATCTTTGTCTTGTATTGGCATCACTACCACGTTACGAGTCTGACCTCTTCTTTTTATTGGCATCACGCTATGGTACAAGTATGATATCTTCCTTGTATTGGCATCATCCTACATTACAAGTCCGATATTTATCTTGTATTGGCATCATGCTACATTACAAGTCTGATCTCTTCCTTGTATTGGCATCACGCCATGTTTCAAGTCCGATCTCTTCCTTGTATTGGCATCATGCTATGTTACAAGTCTGATCCCTTCCTTGTATTGGCATCATGCTATGTTACAAGTCCGATCCCTTCCTTTTATTGACATCTAACTATGTTACAAGTCTACCTTTATCTTGTATTGGCATCATGCTACGTTACAAATTTGATCCCTTCCATGTATTGGCATCACGCTATGTTACAAGTCTAATCTCTTGCTTTTATTTGCATCACGCTATGTTACAAGTCTAAACTCTTCCTTCTATTGGCATCATGCTACGTTAAAAGTCTGATCTCTTCCTTGTATTGGCATCATTCTACGTTACAAGTCCAATCTCTTCCTTGTATTGGCATCATGCTACGTTACAAGTCCAATCTCTTCCTTATATCGGCATCATGCTATGTTACAAGTCTGATCTCTTCCTTATATTTGCATCACGCTACATTACAAGTCTAATCTCTTCCTTGTATTGGCATCATGCTACAAAAAGTATGGTCTCTTCCTTGTATTGGAATCATGCTACGTTAAAAGTATGCTATTTTCCTTGTATTGGCATCACGCTACATTACAAGTCTGATCTCTTCCTTGTATTGGCATCATGCTACGTTACATGTCTGATATTTGTCTTGTATTCGCATTATGCTATGTTACAAGTCTGATCTCTTCCTTTTATTGGTATCATTCTATATTACAAGTCAGATATTTGTCTTGTATTGGCATCACGCTACGTTATGAGTCTGATGTCTTACTTGTATTAGAATCACGACACGTTATAAGTCTATCTCTTCCTTGTATTGGAAACACACTATGTTACAAGTCCAACCTTTGTCTTGTATTGGCATCACGCCACGTTACAAGTTATTACCTTTTCTTGTATTAGCACCATCAGTATGTTAAAAGCTACCCTTAAATCTCTCTCACCAAAAACACATGAATTCTTCCCCCAGCAAATATCACAGAAACAAATAAACACTCACGCCTTCTTTCCGAACAAATTATTTGCATTGTTATTTAATCATCTTCTTCCTCGAACGTCCTAAAGGCACGCGTCAATCATACTTTCAGATTTAAGACGATTAAATAGGGGAAGTTGTAATACCCCAAATTTGTCCCACCCTTTCACTTTTATCTGGCTTATGAATCTCGCATTTTTCTCATGTACATAACTTCCATTAGGTCATTTTGCAAGTCATGCATCATTGGTCAATAACTTAGCATGGGATCAAGGATATTGAAGTTTATTTGTGCTTTTATACTCTCGTCTTCACTCAAGTGTGTTTTAACTGTTTCTTCATCAATCACGGTTTATAAACCTAGGGTTTTGTGTTCATGCTCTTTGATAATTTCTTTCTCATCTTTACTCAAGCTACAAGGTCATCTCAACGTGTCTTCAAAAAATATGGATTATGGCTTCCTTATCCATGGTATTTGAGTTTGATAATATTCAATATTTGAGGATCACGAGGAATAAGGTTTCGTTGCAAAGGTTTTCTTGGGCATACATTGTTTCCTCAAAGGAATTTCTTTTGTTTTAAGATCAAGATACAAGTGGACTTATCTCGCCAATTAGGGTTTGTATATATTGTGATGCAAAGCACCTCTTCTAGTTAATTGGTTTACTTGTAATACAAGCTATCTTCCTTTGACTTCATTCAAATGCCTTAAGTATAAACCTGGGTTTCATCATCATTCAAAGTTGGCACACATAATTACCTAGATTGGAAATTATTATGCAAGATGGGATAGAATTGAATTAAGTTTTCATGGACAAATACTTTATTTACAAGGGTTTCCTACATTTGATTTAGGGCCATTCATCAAATCTGCTTTGCTTAGAATTGGATTACATTTGAGGTACTAAAAGAAGAATCTTGAACTTGGGTAAAAAGTAGAATTTCAATTTAAAGTGGAAAGCACGGAAAGGAATTGAGACACACTTGGAAAATGAGTGTTTTTCATTAGTAAAGTTATCAATAATACAAGATACTTCAAAGGAAAAGAATTTTCTTTGAAACTCTAAGTACACTCGTTACTACATGTTACAATTTAGGTCACTATAATTCTATTCAAGAAAGACCATTTACAAGAACATTCCACACCAAATTGTTACAAGATACAAATTACACAATATTTCCCAAAGCCTATGGTCCTAATCTTCAAGCTTCACACTTTAGCTTCACTTTGTCTCAAGCCTCATCTTAACGCACTTTGTCTTCAAAACCATTGCTTCTGAAGGTCGTGTCCATATCATGCTTGTCATGCCGTCCTAACATGTACCAAATCAATTCACGCCCAATTTGCAGACCTACATTCATCAATAACGAATAACCAGAAAAATAAGAGATCAATTGAAGGCAAGGCTGATGGAAATCCCAAAGTCGTAAATCAGAATTTCCTAATCGCTCTAACTGAAACTAACTTCCAACGGTCCACAACTAATTTGCAGTTCATGCTAACCCTACTCTACCAAGTAACTCCAATTAATAGTTTCAAAATTAACATTTCAAGTTTGCTAACCTTACCTCCCTTCAAAACCTGTGACTTATGAACCTACACGAAAGACATCCAAGACAATCCAAAAATTCAAGCAACAATAAACTTGCAGTCCCACATTCTTCAAACAATTCCCTACACAAATCCAAATTGAAACAGTGACCCTGCATAATCATGAAATAAAAACCAGTTCAGCATTAATGATAACCAAAAAAACAATTCAATTTAATAGTTATCCAATTTAAAAACCAGTCAGCATTTAACACATTAAACCACACCAAAGCTAGATATCCAGTTTACAAAAACAGTTCAGAAAGCCCCGAAACAACTTAGAAGTTCACATTAACTAGTAGTCTCTAATAGTTAATAACATAAAGCTAACAAAATTTTCACTCTCTAACCATCTCACCCTCCATTTCATAATGGAATCAAAACTTTTCGAACCTCTTCCCCAACTTACTCCTATAAATAAGTTAAACATAATTTAACTCATAAATAATTTTTCTTCCCTAAATAACTCTCAGAACAGTCCGTAGCAAAAGAAACTAACGGAAAACCAGCTAAAAAAAAAACCAACAGAATTTCCAGAACCACTTTTAATTGTCATAACAGAAAACAAAAACTGATATTCTAAGAGTTTCCAAACATCCTAACTGTTTTCTAACCAACAACCATAATATAACTGCTTCTAAAAAACTCTAAACATTCCCTAACTGATTTTAACAGCTATCACTAACTCTTCGACAACTACCTATAACAGAAAATCACCTAAACCTCTAACTAACAGCTTCAACCTCCTAACTGATTCTGTCAACTCATAACAGTTAACAAACTTCATAATAACTTCCAACAGATTTTCTAACAAAAGATAACAGAGGGAAGAGAAGATTCATTAACGATTCATATAACAGAAAAAATTCATAGAAATTCATAGACTCACCTTTCAAATTCACTCTGCTCTTTTAACGAGCATGTCCTCAACCCGACATGGGTAACTTAATCGAACTCCTCCGTCCTCGTACCACGATGGTAGAACACCCGACTCGCGACATGAAGTTCATGCCGCCGAGCTCAGGACCTCAAAATGAAACCTGAGTTCCGACCCACGCCTAATATTTACCCTGGCTGTTTGTACGGTTTCCCCACAGTGGAGAACATACAAATCAAACTAGCAAGCCCCCTCTATAAACCCTTAGCAAAATAAAAAAACATCTCAAAGAAGATAACCATAAACAACAAACATGCAAACACAAACTAAATATTTAAAACAAACGACCAGCGAGGCCGCTGTAATACCCTTTCACTTTTATCTTGCTTAAGCATCTCGCATTTTTCTCACGTACATAACTTCCATTAGGTCATTTTGCAAGTCATGCATCATTGGTCAATAATTTAGCAAGGGATCAAGGATATCAAGGTATATATGTGCTTTTAGACTCTCGTCTTCACTCATGTGTGTTTTAACTGGTTCTTCATCAATCACGGTTTATAAAGCAAGGGTTTAGTTTTCATGCTTTTTGAGAACTTCTTTCCTATCTTTACTCACGCTACAAGGTCATCTCAAGGTGTCTTCAAAACATGTGGATTATGGCTTCCTTATCCATGGTATTTAAGTTTGATAATGTTCAATATTTGAGGATCACGAGGAATAAGGTTTCATTACAAAGGTTTTCTTGGGCATACTTCTGGCCATGGTTTCATATTAGTCTTCATGGTTTCCTCAAAGGCATTGCTTTTGTTTTAAGATTAAGATACAAGTGGACTTATCTCGCCAATTAGGGTTTGTATATATTGTGATGCAAAGCACCTCTTCCAGTTGATTGGTTTACTTGTAATAAAAGCTATCTTCCTTTGACTTCATTCAAATGCCTTAAGTCTAAACATGCCTTAAGTCTAAACCTGAGTTTCTTATGGAACATTAGGATTTCGTATGGCTCATCATCATTCAAAGTTGGCACACATAATTACCTAGATTGGAAATTATTATGCAAGATGGGATAGAATTGAATTAAGTTGTCATGGACAAAGACTTTTTTTACAAGGGTTTCCTACATATGATTTAGGACCATTTATCAAATATGCTTTGCTTAGAATTAGATTACATTTGAGGTACTAAAAGAAGAATCTTGAACTTGGGTAAAAAGTAGAATTTCACTTTAAATTTGAAAGCATGGAAAGTAATTGAGACATACCTTGGTTTTGGCAAATGAGTATTTTTCATTAGTAAAGTTACGGATACTATAAGATACTTCAAAGGAAAGTAATTTTTCTTTGAAACTCTAAGTACACTTGTTACTACATGTTACAATTTAGGTCACTACAGTTCTATTCAAGAAAGACCATTTACAAGAATATTCTAGACAAAATTGTTATAGGATACAAATTACACAAAATTTCCCAATGCCTATGGTCCTAATCTTCAAGATTCATACTTTAGCCTCACTTTGTCTCAAGGCTCATCTTAACGCATTTTGTCTTTAAAACCACTGGTTCTGAAGTTCGTGTCCATATCATGCTTGTCATGCCATCCTAACATGTACTAAATCAATTCACGCCCAATTTTCAGACCTACATTCATCAATAACCAATAACCAGAAAAATATGAGATCAATCAAAGGCAAGGCTGCAGGAAATCACAAAGTCGTAAATAAGAATTTCCTATTCTCTCTAACTGAAACTAACTTCCAACGCTCCATAAAAAATTTGCAGCTCAAGATAACCCTATTCTACCAAATAATTCCAATTAACAGTTTCTAAATTAACATTTTAAGTTTACTAACCTTACCTCTCTTCAAAAACTGTGATTTACGAATCTACACGAAAGACATCCAAGACGTTCCAAAAATTCAAGCAACCGTGACCCTACACAAATCCAAATTGAAACCACAAATCCAAATTGAAACCGTGACCCTGCATAATCATGAAATAAAAACCAATTCAGCTTTAATGATAACCAAAAAACAATTCAATTCAGTAGTTATCCAATTCAAAAACCAGTAAGCATTTAACACATTAAACCGCATGAAAGCTAGATATCCAATTTACAAAAACAGTTCAGAAAGCGTGAAACAACTTAGCAGTTCACATTAACTATTAGTCTCTAACAGTTAATAATAGAAAGATAACTAAATTTTCACTCTCTAACCATCTCACCCTCCATTTCATAACCGAATCAAAACTTTTCCAACCTCTTCCCCAACTAACTTTGTTGACTAAGCCTAAAAGAATTTAACTCCTAAATAATTATTCTACCCTAACTAACTCTTAGAACAGTTCCTAGCAAAAGAAACTAACGGAAAACCAGCTAACAGAAAAAACCAATAGAATTTCCAGAACCACTCTTAACTGTCATAACAGAAAACAAAAACTTATTTTCTAACAGTTTCCAAACTTCCTAGCTGTTTTCTAACAAACAACCATAACAGAAGTACTTCTAACAAACTCTAAAAAATCCCTAACTGGTTTTAACAGCTATCACTAACTGTTCGCCAACTACCTATAACAGAAACTCACCCAAACATGTAACTAACAACTTCAACCTCCTAATTGATTCTGCCAACTCCTAACAGTTAACAAAATTCATAACAACTTCCAACAGATTTCCTAATAGAAGATAACAGAGGGAGGAGAAGATTCATTAACGATTCATATAACAGAAAACAATCATAGAAATTCAGAGACTCACCTTTCAACTTCACTCTCCCTGCAAAATCACCATAAAATCCTCTCAACTTTCTCTACTTCATCTTCACCATTCTTCCCTATTGAGAAGAATTACCAATAAAATCTTTAGAAGATTCTCGCTACCCTTTGCTTCATTCGTCATCTACAAAAGAACCACCTTCACCATCCTATGCAAAAATCTCCATAACCAAACCTCTCTCTCCCTGAATCAAATTATTAGGTTTCAACCTTTTCAATAATCATTCATCATCAAAACCGAAAGACCTCCAATTTCCATCTGTCATCAACCTAAAATTGCACCTCTGTAATTATCATAATCTTCATCTTCGTTCGTCATCAACGCTCAATCTGCAACAAAGTCAGCAACAACAAATTCTCAACATTGTGTTTTAATCATCCTCATGCATACGCAAAATCACAATAGTCATAAGAAGCAAGTTTCGAATCGTAGAAAATAAAGAGCGTCAGGAACGAAAAACATACCTTAGCTTCTATGATATATCGATAACGACGAAATCGAATCGGAGCCATGTTTTAAAGTTGAAGCTAAACCAGAATGAGAGGTAGAATCGCGGTGGACCTCGAAGCTAAAGCACCATGAATATGCGTTTGAGTGAGACGGAGGCTCGCGTCGAAAACATATCGAAGACGGAATTGAAGTCGGATGAAGAACTTTGAAGATGCGATGGAGATCGGCGATGGCGTTTTGATTTCCGTTGGTGTCCGAATCAGATAGTGAAGAAGAGGAAAACACTGAGTCTGAAGATTGAAGGAGAAAGAGAATCGCTTTCATGGATGGAAGCTGAATAGTCGTTCTAAACCCTAGCATTAACAACAAAATGTTTGGACTCAGTGGCTATTTTCGTTGGGCATTGATGTTCTACTTAGGACAGTTGAGATTTTTGGAAGCTAGCATGTCTTACACCGAAAAGATTCATTCTGGATTGAACCACCTTGGCCCATATCTGTATTGTTTTGAAGCTTCATATCAATGTACAAAAATGGTGGTGGAAAAAATCTGTTGGGCTTAGCATCATTTCCTTTCAATACTTCCTGGGCTTAGCAATACACCCCCTCTATTTCTACCATACTCTTATCTTCTCATGTTTTATTAGTTTTAGCTTCATTTTTTTCCATGATTTTAATGATGAAAATGATACAAAGAAAGTGATAGAACATTTTAGAATTCTTTACGATCTCTCTTTAGAATTTTCATTAGAATTTTCTATTATTTTCATGTTTGATAATCATTTTCGTTGTCATTTCTAGCTATGATTTTGCGATAGAATGTTTATGCAGCTTTGGCAATGTGGAAGTTCTTGGAGACTAACTCGTTTGATCTCTTGTGAGAAGTAGCTTCTATAGAGTTTTCTCTTTGCTTGGGTGGTTTTGAAGAGGCAACAGACCTTCTCCGTTAGGTATCACCGTGACTTTATTTTATTCCTTATTTCCGCACTTTATCGTATTTCTTTACCGTTTTTATAGAGATCATGAGAAGTAGGGCTTTACTGCTTTCTGATGCCATGAGAAGTAGGGTAGATATGTATGACGGGGATCTCCGTTTCTTATCATGTTAGGAATCCCTCTGGTTTATTTAAAGACCCGTTTAGGGCAATTCTGCATTGTGTGCTTTTTGTATGATACATGTATTTGTTTAAAACCCTACCTTTGAAGTAGGTATTCTGAACGTGTGTTTACCTTTGTTCCCGCACTATTCCACCATCCCTTATTGAAGTCCTGAAAAGGAGGCAAGCAAGAAGGGGTTAGCAATCAACCCCCACAATTTCCTATTTGCCATCCTTAGCTCGTGACGTACCACGATGATTCAGAGTTTTACCTACTCTTGTTAACGAGTCGTCAAGTGGGGAAGTGTTTTGTAATTAAACCCCCACACTTTGTCAAGAGTTCGCATTGGTCGATGCTGATGCTCCATAATCATTCATATTATCTTCTATCGCCTACCTCGATCAGTTATATATTGGTTAGGCCTTTACCCGAGTTAGTGTGTGCTACTCGTGGCATGTGTGTGCTCTTTTGAACTTGTTTGTTTTATCCTTGTACATACCATGTTCCCTTAGGATGTGCTTGTTCCTTTTGGATGCAAGTTAGACCTTAGGTTGCAAGCTATGCATGAAAACATTAGGTAGATATTTCCCTTTTGTTAATCCATATCTTAGGACCACAATTGTATGATAACATTAGGATTAGAAATAGGCTAGTCTCCAGTAGACTCTTTTCTTCCCTCTTTTGCATCCTTGCATCTAAAAATTTCTTTTTCTTAGCAAATCATAAAACATGCTAATCACACTTAAACCCCATTTCAAGGTAACAAAATACAAACCGATCAAATACGACATCTTGCCTTGAGGGCATAACTCAAAACCATTTTTAGCAAGGACGTGATTAATTCACTTTTTTGCCAACGCATAAGTCTCCAAAGGTCGAGCTGCTGTAGAAGACAAAATTAACATTATTCATAAAAAAAACAAAAAAATAAAACATGTGAGCCGAAATATGGTAACTCTGATTCCTCAAAAAGTATACGTAGGCATTGGGGTAGGGCCTAAGCGAGTACAACTTTATTTTCCCTACATTTGCATGCATTCTTCCTCAGCAATAAGCAGTAAGAATAGATTAAGAAAACCCATAAGAGAGATAACAAGAGTGGATACCATAGGGTACTACAGGCGTGTGGGGTGATAATACCTTCCCCTCATGTGGGATAAATGATGTTCGATGGCGACTTCATTGTTTGATGATTTCCAGCCGGTTGTTTTAGTTGGCGACTTCACTGGGGATAAGTCGACCAAATGATGGTCCATTCCAGAGTCGCTCCTAGATCTTATTGTCTTTTCTTTGGGTGTTTATTTTTACGCTTTCAGTTTATTCATTTGTACATGTTTACCTGAGCATATGTATGCATTGCACTTTACTGTTTTCCATATACTGCTGTTGTACTGGATCTGCTTCTTGATTAGGTTGCGATGTTACTATGACGTAAAAGGCCTAATACCCATGCCAAGTGACAACTATAGGAATCCTAGGAATAAAGTGGAACATGAACGGCTAGTTAACTTAGGTGGAACTATTGCTGTTATGTCGTCCATGCTCAGATGAGGTACAAATAAGGGGCTATCATTTTCACGTAGGTGATACAGTGATAGTTTTACAGGAGTACCCTCGATTTTGAGTTACCCGACCTTACCCTGGCCTAGTTTTCTCCCGTGAGTGGGGAGGGAATTATTATCATAGGTACCGTTGGTGACTTATTCAAATGGTGACTATGTTTTGTTGGTGACCATATGGTTCTCAGATCTATTTTGAGTTCCTGACTTGTTTATTTGGAGGTTCATTCGGGCCTTCAATCTTGGTATTCCCAACATGTTCAGAAAAGGATCAGTAGTATTCAGTATTCCAGAAGCCTTGATCCTGTACAATTGATAATCTACATGGTACTTGGTTCTTATATGTGCGGAAGCCATGTCATACCTTTGACCCGGTGATATTCATATGGCTCAGAAACAATGTCGTAATCATATTCAGAAATGACAGAACTTTAATCCCGTGTATTTGCATACATAACATGGTTAACCACATACTTAAGATACATGTTCTATTATTTCCAGGGAATCATATTTGTAAGTCTTGTGTGGAACTTTTCCATCCCTTACCTGTGTGAAATCAAAATCAAAGCGTATAAATTCCTTGGAAATGATTGAATATGACATGGCATCCATTCATGCACTCCACGCATATTCATGCATCCATAACAGGTACTCGAAGATTGGAGATTCTTATTCAGACCTGGTGTTCTCATCAGGGGTTCAAACTTAATTTCTTGTTCTCACATGTTCAGAGATCAGTTATGCGATAACCCCATATGGGATTGACTGAATAGAAGATCCTGATGGGGTTGATTACGGTTTACATGCATTTTTTTGCCCGTGGTCGGAAATTCTTTGAGAAGAAATATAATCGATTAAAGACTCAGGTGAGCTGGGTCATGGAATTGCTTTCAACCATAGAGTGCTACACAATATTGAGTTCATGGAACATCTTATCAGCAGATGGTTCCCATTTACTATGTGAATACAAGAAGCTTGTTTTACCAACGATATTAGAATACGCTTGAAGAAGAGTCGATCTTATATCAATTCTTCACTCTCATTGGTTTCCACACTTGTTTGAGCTTCAGTGGATTAAACCCGTAATTCGGTACCGTCTATAAATTCCCTTCTAGATCATGATACCAACGTCAGATGTGTTTACCATACTAGGGCACCCGACTAATCAATCAGGGGCACTCTCCACAGCTTTGCATTCCCGGATATGTTCGACAGCAGCCAGTTTTTGTTCCCTGAGTGAATTCATTGGGAAAAGCTTTTAAAGAAATAGAGAAGATGCCCGATGAGCATGTTGATGTGATCCCAATGCATTACATCCAATTATTTCCTCTTCTGGTGGAAGTTTAATTGGTAAAGCTCTGATCTTTGGGGTCCTCCTCCCACAAACATCTTTTCTGATTGCGAAACACATACTAGATGTGTCTCCTGTTCTGGGTCACTCAGTTTCGATGTCAAAAACTGTAAAGGGGTTGAAGTATAAAGTCCAGTACCTGCCTGGCGTCTTTTCCAAAAAGTCCAAGTCCTATTTGGCCAACTGCCAAACTCTTTCTCACCAGCTAGATGTCTCTTCTGTTGTGATAGAAGACGAATTGTATTGCTTCTTTGGGGCATAAGATGTTTGGTGGTGCAGTTTGTACCAATTCGCTCGATAAAGCATTCATTCTCTCTTATAAAATAATATTCTATGCATATTATTCTAGGGCATCTGGCCATTCGGTTGAAAATGGTATGTAATCTAGAAACAAGGTCCAAGACTGGATCAATTCAGAGACTGTTGTGTTCACATCAGATCAGAAAAGGAATTCTCTCACCCATTTAAGCACTAAGACTGCAGAAAATCGTCAGAATCAAGAAGTCCATACGGAGTCAAGTCTCCTCAACGATGGAAATCATTGGTTTCTTTACTGCATTTTCATTTGCATTCTTGCTTGTTTGTTTAAACATTGCTTGCATGTAGAAACCTGTCTAATTTTGAATGAAAATCTTAATCCAATAAGCATGCTTGTCTTAAAGTGTTCCTTTCGTTTTTATTCATCCATTTGTTATCACTATTTAAATGTTTTACTTTCCTATTGATGCCAGTTTCTAAGTCTTATGCTTAGAAAAAGATTGGAGGGAGGATGATGATAATCTAAAAACGCAAAAAAAATCTTTGGTTGGTATGCTTTTGAGTAAGACCCGACTGAAGATGTACAAGCCTTGTTTCAATTCCTAAACACCAGAGATATAAGGGAGATAGACCCTCGTTAACCCCTCTGAGCCTTCAAAGGAGTTTCTTTTCTGTTCAGGAAAAAACCCTCATTTTAACCCTGGGGCAGGAAGTGTTCAATTAATCTGATCAAGAGTTCAGACCTCATCAAGAGTACCCATTTAAGGATACACCATTGGTTATCCTTAAAAAGGTCGATGGAAGTCAAAACCATAATGGCTAACCCTCATCTATCAGCAACGTGCATCAAAGAGAATGATATCCCAATGGGTATCTCTCGCACGTCAGGAGGATCAAAGATGATGATACAACAACAACTATCCCTCACCTATCAAAGACTCAGGCAATGACTATCACTTCTAACAAATCGAAAACGGTGTAAAGATCAACGACTTATGCAAAATGGAGAGTATGAATAAGAAAGAAACAAAAAGCCTTACTAAGTCAAAACTTTGAAAACAAGTCGCTTAGGAAAAAATTAGGGTATCCCGCTGGACTTCCAAATTGAAATTCAAAAGAATTCGTCCAGGAAAAAGTTAGGGAAAACGAGAAATAAATTGAAAATCCTAAAAGGCGAGAAAAGTATTATGAATAAAAATCCTCTTCGAAAGAACAAGGTCGTGTGATCAGACACCGGAGTCAGAAGTTAGTGAATGTCGTGTCCAAAAAAACTCTTGTGGTTCCTCAACCATCACAAACTCTTATCCAGAGATGAAAGCCTATGTCGAGTTAACTGAACATAGTACTGGTGAACATCATGGGGAATGGGTGGCCACCAAAAAATTTGAGCCTTAAATCCTTTTTCTAAAACCGTGAACTAGGCCACATAACAACCCTTTCAAAGTCCCAAGTGAAGCATGGGTCAATTTGTAAGCGTGCTATAACAAGATATCGTTTAATTGACTCCTAAGAGGTATGCTTAAATGTCTGTGTTGGCATCATATGCTTGCATTATCTTTCACGAAAAAGAATTTGTGAATGTTTCTCTCTAGCTAGGGATTCATTCACAACAGAGTGTGACATCATTTCATTTAAAGTTTTTTCAAACTTCAAGACTTACATACTTGTTGCTTTAGAATTATCATTATCATAATAAACATTCTTCTGCATACAAAACAACTGATTGGCATCAAGTAAGTTTGCACAATGAACATCAGCAAAGAGATCAATCTTTTCAAATAAGAGAGGCTTGAATACTCTATTGAAGCAAAAGTCAGTTGTCACATGAGAAATGACTTATACAGGGGTACGTTGCCCATAAATTCTGTTAAGAAAAAGTATCTTGGTGCTTTACAATTTCAATTCCCTTTAGGGATGAAGTTAGCAAATTCTGCCAATCTAGGGCAATCAAGTCAAGATTTGGTCTCTCAGAGTTCAGCCCAATCTGGGGCATTCCCTCAAAGCTGTCAAATCAAAGGCTATCACGCTAATAAATCTCTTCGAGCTATAATCAATCAGAGGCTATCACATCGATAAATCTCTTCAAGTTCATTCAATCTGTGGAAATCACGTTGAGATTCGATAAATCTCTCCAGGAAAGCTGTAATCAAGAACAATTTTTTTCGTGAATCAAGAGATTGGGGCAGGCCACCTCATATCAAACTATGCCGTGGATATTCTGGTCTTCTATTCAGCATAGATCCTCTCAGAGATCCTCCAGACAAGGGCAATCCCCCTCCAATCTTACAAAGCTGCTCAAGCCAATTATGTTGTACAAGACGACTATAATCAAGCTAAAAGCATCATAACAGTCTCCTGACCTAGCCAGCGCGTGAAACCGCTTGCGTCTGGTACAAACAATTTCAAACTTGATTTCCCAAGTGAATTCAGAAATCCAGAGTCATCATTCGACTTGGCGCGTGCAAGTGTACATCCCCTGAGAGCTAAACTAGGGCATTCACAGAGCTAAACCGGGGCATCCCTAGTGGAGTAAACTAGTGCATTCGCAGAGCTAAACCGAGGCATCCCCAATGGAGTAAACATGGACATTAATAGAGATAAACTGAGGCATTTGTAGGTGTTGTACCCTAAAATTTTCCCATTCATTTATCAAGTATTTTCTTACAAGATCTCCTTTGGTTCAAGACTGCACAAGGGTTGATCATCTCAAGACACCTCCTTAAGCATTGATGACTGAAATTATGGTTTGATATTGCACAAGGATAATTGAACTTTTAATGCCTCATATTACTTTCATGGATCATTATGGACCCTCAATATTGCTCATGTCAAGTTTCAAGTCTTGGATCACATTTTTGCTCAATCAATTGAACAGTTGACCTAAAAATCAGCTGTATTAGGGAAAAAAGTCAACTGTGGTCAATTTACAGTCAAACTTTATAATTTTTGATCCATATCAACATGGTGAACTCACATATGTCATTTGATCAAAATTTGGACCATAATTCCTCAATAAATTTGATCAGATCATCAAAAGGGCAAAATGGTCAAAATTAGGGTTTTGACTGAGAAAATGCAATTTCTGATTTTTGACCTAGAAAATGGTAATTTGGTTTGAGACATGATCTCAAGGTTTCAAATGCACCATTTTGACCCAATGGCATGACTCAAAACATTGCTCAAGGTCATTTGTTTGATAGTTGATTATCACTCAACTGTACACTGAAAAGTCAAACTTTGACTTTTTGGTCAAAATCAAGTGTCGAAGATCACAATTCATCAAAACATGTCAAAATATGAAACTTTTTCATCAAGAAATAAAAAATATAGATTTTATTTTGAAAAGTAAAAGTTTCCAAACCTAGAAATTTTTCTAAGAGTTGAAAACTTCTTATTTTTCACAACTTTGAGCCAATTTTTCACCATGATGCAAGATGATTCAATGGAAACTTTCAACATGAATGTTGTAGATATCAATGAGATATAAAACATTTCTTTACACAACTTATCCTAGAAATGAATGGATTTCAAGTTATGATTTTGTTAATACATGTTCATGAAACTTGGAAACATAGTGAAATTTTGCCCTAGTTTAGGCAGGATTTTGACCTAACTTCATGGCAATTTTTCACATAGTTCCAGGGTGAATTTTCAAAAGTGATTCAAAGAGGGGTTGTATATAACATTACAAGCTTTCTAAAATGTCCAAGAACTCCTTGAGATCATGTTTTAGCATGTAGAATCAAAGGCATGAAGTTGGCATTTTATTCTTGAATTATAGGTCATTTTCATGACGAACAATAATTCAAATCCATGCTAGGTTACACAATCTTTGCTTTGTAGGCCCAAAACTTGCTTGGAACTCCATAATTAATGTTTGGAACATCTATTAGAGGCTTCAACTCAAGCATTCAATTCATTGCCCATGCTTAATGCCATTTTAGGAAAAAAGTGCACATTGCCATTTTGGAAAAGTAGTTTTGTGCACAAAATCAGTTCTTGAGCTTTGCACTTGTTTTCTTCTAATCACACACAATCTGTAACCCAAAAGAAACTTGTCTAAAGCCTCTTGGAACTCAGGACATGCTTGTACTATGCCTTGAAACCATATTCCCGCTTTTCTTCAAAATCAAGTAACATAGCCATAAGTCTATATCTTGTACTTCTGACCCTCTCAAGTGCTAGAACATTTTCCTTACTTATGAACAAGTTGTTTGCATCAAAACACACGAACACACAAGCTCCAAAACACACAAAAACTCAGAACTGTATCATAAAAATCCATTGTTGCATAATCTGACCAAAAACTTGAAACTCACATCTCCCTTGTGTGTTTCCAAGCCTTTTGGTTCCTAAAGCTTCTAAATATCAAATACAAACCATCCAAAGTCCTTTTGCCTAACTGTAAAACCTTCATCATCAAGTTCCATTTTCAAAAACAGGGGTCTGCAAGTGGACTTCTCAAGAACTCCTCAGCCACTTTCAACTCAAACCAAGCATCACATTAGCTTCCCTAGAACATGAGGAAGCTAACCCAATCACTAGGACTCATTAAAAGCTGATCAAACTCAAAACACGATACCCTCTTGCAAGGTGAGTATTCTGACTTTTAAACTCTTCATATAGGCATGATTTGGTTTCCATTTATGAATCTAAAATGTAGACATCATAGCCCTGAAACTAACCATGTCCTTATAATTCATTTATGTTGCCTGAGTAGTGAGAATTTTAGAGTTGAATTTTCTGAAAAAATTAGGTCATATTTGGTACCATTGAAAATTCATGCTCATCTTTGATTTGTAGCTTTAGTTATTTATATGACTGAACTCGTGATGAAATTTGGAGCAAGTTTCATGTTTATACTTTTGCAAATGGTTGAGAGATGAAGAAGTTACAGGATTTGAATTCCTGACTGGTTATGGCGCGAGGAAGAAGATGAAGTCATCTTTAGGAACGTGTTTTAAATATATATTTATGGTTTTGTTTATAACACCAGATTTATAGCCACCCAGTGGTAAGGCAGCGCGCTGGTAACCAAGAGGGCGTGGGTTCAACACCCAGCACGCTGCCTTTTGCTCTTTTTCACATTTTTACACTTTTTTTGGTATCTTTCTTTGCAGCGCCTGGGCCCAGCATTGGGCCTTCTTCATTTTTTACTAACTTTCCCCCCTGAATTACTTCAGCACCCCCTACTCCAATTTCATTATTATTTTCATTTTTTTATATTTTATTTTATTCTTTTTTCCTTTATTATTATTATTATTATTATTATTATTAATATTATTATTTTTATTGTTATTAATAAAAATTCAAAAAAACATTTTGTCTATTATTTTTACACTTATTTAGTTTATTTCTTTATAAAAAAAAAACAAAAAATATTTTCTTAACAATTTAATCTCTTTTGTTTAATAAATAATAATTAGATTTAGGTTTTTGATTTCTTAATTAAAATAAATTTAGAACTTAGGTTTTCCTTTTAATTAATTAATTTTCATATTATTATTATTAATTTAAAACCTTTTCATAAAAAATCCTAAAAACATTTTTAACTTAATTTCTTTCTTAATTATTTTAGGTTTAAGTTTTGTTAATTTTTTTTAATTACTGATTTTCTAAATTATGTCAATATTAAACCCCTTTCATAAAAAACCAAACAAAAATCATTTCTTTTTCATTTGTATTTGTACATTGTTATTTATTCAATTCTTATATATTATTCGATATGGTTGTAATAATTATTTAGATTTAATTTTCTTGCAATTTCCCCATTTGTAAATTTGTACACCCCTCCCCTAATGATGTAATAGCTTAGTATTTTTATTTTCCGCAATTTAATTCTTTATATATAAATGCTAGTAAATTAGGGTTTGTATGGAAATATTAAAATCAACAAATTAGAAAACCCTAATTCAAAAACAAAATAATGCATGCAAATCAATACACTTGCACACTTACACCCTTAGGGTAAATCAACTTGTTGCCTTATGAAAATGTCCATATTATGCATGTGAGGTATCTTAGCAAAAACAAACAAAAATACAAGATCATAAACCTTCGATGACGCTATCCAAAGTTGCCTTACAAATGATCTTAGTCCATCAAAGAAAATGCTAAGATATCTTAAAACATTGTTATTCATGACTTATACGATGACCCACACCCATCCCTTTACATCTAAAGATAGCGTTTCTTACCAAATCAATGGTAAGATAACAATTTCAAAGGAAAGAGGAAATAAACAAAAAATACTTTTGAGTAGGTAGAATGTTCCTAGTTGCTTGCTCATTTTCAAACCAAAGCATCCTTGCTATTTTTAAAACAAACACCAACACTTTCAAAACGTCCTACAAACTTGAAACATTTTCAAAAGACAAACACTTTGTACGCGTTCTTATAGAAACGAGAGACATTACAAAGAAAACTCTTTTCAAAATTACTTAAAAAAAACACCTTCCACAAACACCTCTTTGAACTATTTTCGAAACAAACACTTTGTACACGTTCTTATAGAAACGAGAGCCATTAAAAAGCACATTTTCAAACAAAATCAAGTGATCTAGCAAGCAACTAAGAGCCCGTAGATAAGTACGGATGAAAAAGGGTGCTAATACCTTCCCTTTTCATAATCTACCCCCCGAACTCAAGAAAACGTCTCAAAGGTCTTTCCTGTTCTTTTCAACCTTTCCTTTTGGATAAAAGAAAAGTCGGTGGCGACTCTTGCTAACTGCAACATTTACGATAAAATGCAAAAAAACCAAGTTAGTTCTCCCAGCGTGTTACAGAACTGACAACTCTGCTGGGGACGATTTAAAAGTGGGGTTACCTTAGGGCTAGATCACATTTACTTGCTTTAATTGTTTGATTTGTTTGCTTTACATTTTGGTTCTTTGTTTGGGCTTGAATCCTCTACTCGGATTTAGGATACCTTATAGGTAAGTAGCAATACGTTGTGGAAAAGGTACGGGGTATAACGAAATTGTCTAAGCAATAACTACGTTAGTGTGACATATTTGTGGGTACTGGTAGCCCTTTAGTAGTCAAGGAGAATAAGGTGTCGCTGAGTGATGTCATGAAGCATTAACAAACTTCTAGAACCTTTACTTGACCAACTTGGCCATTAGGACGTAGTGAGATGACCGGCTTTGGTGCAGTCGGAAGTTGGTAGATACTCAATACCACACTCATTGAGGTTTTATTTTTTGGGATATTTCGGTCGCCATTAAAGAGGATTGCGCTAAAACAATGCCCGAGAAAACAAACCAGTGATATTAAGCTCCCTTAGAACCCGATTACTATTGCTAGGACAGGTTTGAGCCAACTAAACTTCAAGAGGGTACTTACCTATGAGACTCCATGAAAGCCTAAACCTAAGGACTTGTTTGTTTTGTTTGTATATATTTGCTTGTACATAACATCATAAACATCATAACATCATACTCATACTCACTAACCATTTCAAGGAGTTTTGGGATTTATCTTTGTTCTGTTTTATAGGACATGGATTCTATTCGCAGGAAAACCATTCAAGTCAATCTCATAAGGATCCATCCTTAACTTAAAGATTTAGCATCAAGGGTTCCTGAAAATTCTCCATTTACCGAAAGACATGGTCGCCTCCTAAACTTGATTACCTGTAACACGAATGAAGATATGATGAAGGTACTCTTCCAATACTTTGATCCTCTACACCATTGCTTCACATTTCCTGATTATCAACTTGTGCAAACTTTGGAAGAATTCTCCCAACTCTTAAGGATTCCCATTCTCAATCAACTACCCTTCAACGGTATGGAAAGAGATCCAAAACCAGAAGAGATTGCTCAAGCCCTGCACTTGCAACAATCTGATGTCACAACTAATTGGGAAACAAGGAGTGGTGTCAAATGTTTCTCAGCCAAGTTCTTGTTTTAGAAAGCTCAAGACTGTTGTAACTCCTTGGACTTGCATGCTTTTGATGCAATTATGGCTCTTCTCATCTATGGGATAGTTTTGTTTCCAAATCCTGACCAACTCATAGATGTAAACACCGTCAAAATCTTCATGTCTCGTAACCTAGTGCCTACTTTGTTAGGAGACATCCTACATTCTTTTCACTCTCACATTATGAGGAAAAGGGGTATTCTCATGTGTTGTAATTCTCTCTTGGCAAGATGGTTTATTTCACATCTGCTCCAATCTGTATTGAAGAACAAGCAAGGTTCAAGGTGGTCCCATAGGATGATGACGCTCAGACATTCAGATATTCATTGGTGTTCCCGATATATGGAGAATGCTACTATCATCGACCATTGTGGAGAATTCCCTAATGTCCCACTACTTGGCATTAGAGGAGGTATCACTTACAACCACTGCTTGGCCTTCGACAGTTTGGTTATGCCCAAAGGGATAGTCCATATGAGATGCTTATTCAAGGTTTTGTATTTGATTACGAGAATGACGATTAGGGTTACCGCCAGAGGTTTATCCGAGCTTGGAGGATGTTGAACAAGGTAGATAGCAAGACATCGGGGCACAATAATTCCATCCCTCTTGAGCCTTATCTCAAATGGGTACGAGCCCGTTCTTAAAGTCTTATGATGCCTTACCTCTCCATTCTCCCGGTTACCATAGAGCCTATTGTGGAAGGAGATGTCCCATACACTATCCTTCATCCTAGCATGCCCACCTCTCTCGAGGACTTGCAAAGGGATTGGATACAGCTTAAGGGGGAGCGAGACACTTTCAAGCCCCAATTGTACGGCAGCGAGAAGAAAGTTCTGGAACTCACCAAGCAGCTTCATGAGGAGAGGAATCTGAACGCCTACATCGCACCAAAGAGGATGCGTTCAAATTTTTTATCTTAGAGTTTTTGTATTTCTTTTTAATCCCAAAGAGGCATGATGTACTCAAACTTTGATTTATTAATATAACGTGTGTTCCTTTTTGTCTAAAGAAAATTTAAATCTCTAATTTCCTTGAAATCATTGCATATGCATCTTCATTCATCATAACACAAACATGTTTCTTACAACAAGTCTCCTTATCTTTCTAATGTTTATTTCAATGAGATGGATCTTGGAATAGACACTAAAAGATCTCCAGGCGTAGAACGCTCAGTTTCAACAAATGTTCTTGACTTTGGAAAATGGACAAGAGGATTTGAAAACTTTGTTGATCAAAGAAAAGAAGAAGAAAGCAAAGAAATCAACTGGTGTTTTGAATCTGGGAAGAAGGTTCCCAGGGCCAGCTAGACGGACCCTAGACTTTGCAACATCATCAGGTTAAAAGGATAATCAAGAAGGAAAAAACAAGGAAGTGATTGACTTTCCAGAATCTGAAGAGGAAGAAGAGGATGTTTACTCTGAAGAGCAATATCCTCTAGCTGATGAGAAGTACAAACATCTGGAAGAGCGTCTAAGTGCAATGGAGTTTTGGAAAGTGCCCGGGCTGGACTTTGAAGAGATGGGTTTGGTGTCTGGGATTGTTATTCCACCAAAGTTCAAGGCACCAGGGTTTGCTAAGTACGACGGGGTTTCGTGTCCCAAGATGCACCTCTGATCTTATGTGAGAAAGATACAGCCTGACACTGCTAATAGAGATTTGTGGGTCCACTTCTTTCAGGATAGTCTATCCGGGACTCGGCTAGATTGGTTCTATCAACTGGAAGGGGACAATATCCATAATTGGGAAGACTTGTCTGCTGCTTTTTATAATCAATACCAGTATAACGCAGACCTTCCTCCCACCCGTACTTAACTCCAGAGTCTGGCTATGGGTTCGAGCGAGGGTTTCAAAGACTATGCTCAAAAGTGGAGGGACATACCAGGAAGAGTCCAACCTCCCATGTCTGATAGGGAGCTAGTGGACATGTTTCTGGGTACCCTGTCTGGTCCTTTCTTTAATCATCTAATTGGAAGCTCCTCAACCGGCTTCACTGAATTAATCTTGACCGGGGAGAGATTGGAAGCTGGGATTAAGAGTGGGAAGATCCAAAAGGATACATCCTCCAGTGTCGTGAGAAAACCATTCATTGGGAATAAATAGGTTGGTGCTGTGTACCATTCAAGGAATTAGGATAGAACTGAACACCGTCCAATGGTAAGGCCGTTATGATCCCTAAGCCTGCACCTACTCAACAAAGGAACAACCAGCCTAGAACGGAAATACCAGTAAGACAATTTACCTGGATAAATATGACGTTGTCTCAAGTCTTGCCACATTTGTTGAGATCTAATATGGTAACCTTGCGAGAAGCTCCGAAGAATCCCAACACTGCCTCTCCTCGTTACAACCCAAATGCCCGTTGAGCTTACCATTCAGAAAGTCCAGGTCATGATACAAACGACTGCTGGGTTTTTAAAAACAAGGTGCAAGACCTTCTCGAGGCAAAATAAATTGAGTTTGATGCTCCTGAGATGCTAAATGTTATCACCGCTCCTATGCCCAAGAACGGCCGTGATGTTAACGCTGTTGAACATGATATGTTTCTTACTGTTGTTGATGAGCTTGTTACTCCTCTCCTGACCGTCAAGAGGAACCTGTTGAAGGACGGTTTATTTCTGGGCTGTGGCGAAGGCTGCCACCTCTGTTTATCCCTACCAACTGGTTGTCATTTACTGAAAGCAGGTGTCCAGCGCTTGATGGATGACAGAGATTTTGTTTGAAAAGACTCCCATTCCAACCATTTCTTACAAGGATGTTTCAATAATAACCATTTCCGCCAATCCTTCCAGGGTCTCCACCAAAAGACCCGTTAGGACTACATCTGTTCCGAAGGTGACTCAACTGATAATTACTATCCCAGGGCCCATCCCTTACTCCTCAGATAAAACTGTCCCTTAGAACCATGGGGGTGACGTCTACTACCACGGCGTCAAGCAAGATTGGCTGGATGATGAAGATTCAATTTTTGAGAGGGCTGACTCCGACAACAAAAACATTGTGGGAACAAGAAAAATAACCAGAAGTTGAAGATTATTCTCCCCTGAGATTGCTCCTCCGAAAAATTTTACTGGTCCTGTGAAGTGCCAGGGGAACTAGCCAGGTTACTACAACAGGAAGAAAAGACCATACAACCCCACGAAGAACTGGTTGACACAATTAACTTAGGTACCAAAGAGGACAAGAAAGAAGTCAAGGTAGGAGCCAATATGGAACCCAGTGTCAAGAAGCGTTTAACTCAGTTACTACATGAATATGTTGAGGTCTTTGCTTGGTCATACGAAGAGATGCCAGGACTTGATGCTGACATTGTGGTCCATCGTCTACCGACAAAAGAAGACTGCCCTACGGTAAAATGGAAGGTTTATCGCATGCGGCCAGACATGTCAGAGAAGGTCAAGACTAAAGTCATGAAATATTTCAATGTTGTATTCTTAGCCGTCACCTCCTATCCACAATGGGTCGTAAATGTTGTTCCAGCGCCTAAAAAGGATGGTAAAGTACGCATGTGTGTGGATTACAGAGATTTGAATAGGGCAAGCCCTAAGGATGATTTCCCACTTCCCCATATCGATATTCTGGTTGACAATACCGCAGAGCATAAAGTGTTCTCATTTATGGATGGTTTCTCAAGCTATAATCAAATCAAAATGGCACCTGAGGACATGGAGAAAATGACCTTCGTCACACAGTGGGGCATGTTCTGTTACAAGGTTATGCCATTCGGGTTGAAAAACGTTGGGGTAACTTATCAACGCGCCATGGTAGCTCTATTTCACGACATGATCCATCAAGAAATAGAGGTCTATATGGACGACATGATATCCAGATCTCAAACTGAAGAGGAACATCTTGACCATTTGCAGAAACTGTTTGAAAGGCTAAAGAAATACAAGCTAAGGTTGAACCGAAATAAATGCACATTTGGGGTGAGGTTCGGTAAACTCCTAGGCTTCATCGTCAGCGGTAAAGGTATCGATATGGACCCTGCCAAGGTGAAAGCAATAAAAGCGAAGCCACGACTCTGTTTTGCTTCGTTGCATAGACAAGGTTGAGGCAGACAAGATCATGGCTGATTTACATGAAGGCACTTTTGGCACCTATTCTAGTGGGCACACGATGGCTAAAAAGACCCTACGGGCGGGGTACTACTGGTCTACCATGGAAGAAGATTTTCATCAGCATTTACGAACCTGTCACAAGTGTCAGATCTATGCTGAAAAAGTACATGTGCCTCCAGTTCCTCTAAACGTCCTGACTGCTCCCTAGACATTCGCGATGTGGGGCATCAATATGATTGGAGTAGTCAAACCTAAAACTCCTAATGGACACCGCTCCATCTTGGTTTCTATTGACTACTTCACGATGTGGGTTGAGGCAGCTTCTTTCGCTTTTGTTACCAAGAATGTTGTGGCCTGATTCATCAAATAGAATCTCATCTGTCGGTACGGTATCCCGGAGAGAATCATCACAGACAATGGTACGAATCTCAACAATACTATGATCACAGCACTATGCATGCAGTTCACGATCTAGAATCATAACTCTTCCCCTTACCGGCCGAAGATGAATGGCGCTGTCAAAGCCGCAAATAAGAACATCAAGAGGATCATACAAAAAATGACAGTGACCTACAAGGACTGGCATGAGATGTTACCATTTTCTCTCCATGGTTACCGTACCACGGCGCGCACGTCAACAAGGGAAACTCCTTTCTCTTTGGTCTACGGTATGGAAGTTGTCCTACCAATTGAAGTCCAAATACCTTCTCTGAGAATCATAAAGGATGCAGGGCTGAATGAAGAGGAATGGATTCAAACTCGACTTGACTAGTTGAACTTGATTGATGAGAAGAGGCTTACGATTATCTGTCGTGGTCAGATTTACCAAAAACACATGATCAAGGCTTTTAACAAGAAGGTCAGACGTCAGGTATATCAGGTTGGTGATTTTGTAATCAGACGTATCATATTGCCACAAGGTGATCCCCGGGGCAAATGGACTCCTACATACGAAGGACCATTTGTGATCAAAAGTATATTCTATGGTAGAGCAATGATCTTAACCATTATGGATGGTGACGACCTTACGCACCTTGTAAACGCGGACATAGTCAAAAGATACTACGCATGAATAAAGACCCGATAGGTCGACTGGCCTAGGAAAAAATTAGGGCATCCCGGTGAACCGCAAAGGTTCAGGCAAAAATTAGGGATAAAATATAAAAAAATCTCTACACTGATAAGTTGAAAACCTGAAAAGGCGGCTTGGGCAAAAAGAGTATCCCGGTGGACATCCCACTATAGGATCGTTGTCATATCTCCAGTATGCAGCCTAATGGTATCAAGTGCTCTCACATCCCCGACGGAACAAAACTTCCGGTTACCGCTCCAAAGATTCCCCAGTGAAAGTCGCCCAGTTTCTCAAGATTCCCCGACAGGATTTCACAAGGTCCACAAGCAATGCACGGCGTTTCCCTTTCACAACAGAGTTTATTTCTCTAACAAATGGAAACTCATTAACACTTCAACTTCAAAATACGAAGACTTACACTCCTCATTCCCAGTGGTACTCAGGGATTTATTTTCCCCGACTCCAGCAACACTACAACATAATAATTAGTGTGTCCATACATTACATCCATACGTCATAACATTGACAACACAGATACATATGACACAATCTCAATTATTATGAGAACATCATTTCACCATACATTTCATACATCATGACATTGCATGCAACTAACCTTTCATCTTTTCAGGAAAGATCAATCAACAGAAAATTATCGTCAAATTTTCAACAAGTCAATTACAGATAAATACCCAAGAAAGGAATGGTCAACCATCTACATAACAGATATTACTTTCAGACCTCTGCTGGTTCAGTTTAAATATCTCAACAATTTATTCTGATTCTTTCCCGTAGATGTCTTCTCTGTTTCGGATAAATCTCTCAATGATTTGTTCTAATTCTTCTCCAGATCCCTACCAGTTTAGCTTAGATCTCTCAACAGTTTATTCTGATTCTTTCCTGCAGACGTTTCCTCTGGTTCAGATAAATCTCTCAATGATTTGTTCTGATTCTTCTCTAGATCCCTGCCAGTTTAATTTAAATCTCTCAATGGTTTAATCTGATTCTTTCCTGCAGATGTTTTCTCTGGTTCAGATAAATCTCTCAATAATTTATTCTGATTCTTCTCCAAATCCCTTCAGGTTCAGTTTAAATCTCTCAACGGTTTATTCTGATTCTTTCCCAAAGATGTTTTCTCTGGTTTAGATAAATCTCTCAATGATTTATTCTGATTCTTCTCCAAATCCCTGTTGGTTCAGATAAATCTCTCAACGATTTATTATGATTTCTTTCCTAGTAGGCACTTTCTCTGGTTTAGATAAATCGATTAAAGATCTACTCTGATTCTCTCCAGTTAACGTATATTTAAGACCTCTTTTGGTTCAGTTTAAACCTCTCAACGGTTTATCCTAATGCGTTCCAAATGAGTATTTCTGGTTCAAATAAATCGCTCCAAGATTTATTCTGATTCTTCGCAGTTAAACAACAAATAAGACTTATGCTAGTTTTAGATAAATCGCTCCAAAGATTTATTCTGATTCTTTTCCAATTGAAATCAAGTTCAGACTTAGTCCATTTTCTGTCAACAGTCACCTTTGGATGGCATCTAAAATCCCATCTCTGGAAAATCTCCCCCATTCCTCCAAATGGAATCTATAAGCCCATTCACAATTCATCTCCGAGTGCAGATTTCTGGGCATTCTAGTGTTCAATCATCATTTACCTTCGAGTCACGAATGGCGGATCCACCAATATAACTTTTTAGGTTTAAGAAGATTGAACAGGGGCAGTTGTTGTACCCCAAAATTTTCCCTCTCACATATCAAGTATTTTCTCACAAGATCTCCTTTGGTTCAAGACTGCACAAGGATTGATCAGCTCAAGACACCTCCTTAAGCATTGATGACTGAAATTAGGGTTTGAGTTTGCACAAGTATAATTGAACTTTTAATTCCTCATATTACTTTCATGGATCATTATGGACCATTAAGATTTCTCATGTCAAGTTTCAAGTCTTGGATCACATTTTTGCTCAGTCAATTGACCAGTTGACCTAAAAATCAGCTGTATTGAGGAAAAAAGTCAATTGTGGTCAATTTATAGTCAAACTTAATAATATTTTATCCATATCAACATGGTGAGATCACATGTGTCATTTGATCAAATTTGGACCATAATTCCTCAAGAAATTTGATTAGATAATCAAAATTAGGATCTTGACTGAGAAAGGGCAATTTCTGATTTTTGACCTAGCAAATGGTTATTTTGTTTGAGACATGATCTCAAGGTTTCAAATGAACCATTTTGACCCAATGGCATGACTCAAAACATTTCTCAAGTTCATTTGTTTGATAGTTTATTTTCAGTCAACTGATCAAAAGTCAATTGTACACTGAAAAGTCAAACTTTGACTTTTTGGTCAAAATCAACTGTCAAAGATCACAATTAATTAAAACATGTCAAAATATAAAACTTGTTCATCGAGAAACCAAAAAGTCAAGATTTTATTTGGAAAAGTCAAAGTTTCCAAACTTAGAAATTTTTCCAAGTACAGAAAACTTCATATTTTTTCACAACTTTGAGCAAATTTTTCACCATGGTGCAAGATGATTCAAAAGAAACATTCAACATGAAAGTTGTAGATCTCAATGAGATCTAAAACATTTCTTTACATAACTTCTCCTAGAAATGCATGGATCACGAGGAATAAGGTTTCGTTGCAAAGGTTTTCTTGGGCATACTTCTGGCCATGGTTTCATATTTGTCTTCATGGTTTCCTCAAAGGAATTGCTTTTGTTTTAAGATCAAGATACAAGTGGAATTATATAGCCAATTAGGGTTTGTATATATTGTGATGCAAAGAACCTCTTCTAGTTGATTGGTTTACTTGTAATACAAGCTATCTTCCTTTGACTTCATTCAAATGCCTTAAGTCTAAACATGCCTTAAGTCTAAACCTGGGTTTCATCATCATTCAAAGTTGGCACACATAATTACCTAGATTGGAAATTATTATGCAAGATGGGATAGAATTGAATTAAGTTGTCATGGACAAATACTTTATTTACAAGGGTTTCCTACATTTGATTTAGGGCCATTCATCAAATATACTTTGCTTAGAATTGGATTACATTTGAGGTACTAAAAGTAGAATCTTGAACTTGGGTAAAAAGTAGAATTTCACTTTAAAGTGGAAAGCATGGAAAGGAATTAAGACACGCCTTGGTTTTGGCAAATGAGTGTTTTTCATTAGTAAAGTTATCAATAATACAAGATACTTCAAAGGAAAAGAATTTTCTTTGAAACTCTAAGTACACTCGTTACTACATGTTACAATTTAGGTCACTATAATTTTATTCAAGAAAGACCATTTACAAGAATATTCCAGACCAAATTGTTACAAGATAAAAATTACACAATATTTCCCAAAGCCTATGGTCCTAATCTTCAAGCTTCATACATTAGCCTCACATTGTCTCAAGCCTCATCTTAACGCACTTTGTCTTCAAAACCATTGCTTCCGAAGGTCGTGTCCATATCATGCTTTTCATGCCATCCTAACATGTACCAAATCAATTCACGCCCAATTTACAGACCTACATTCATCAATAACCAATAACCAGAAAAATAAGAGATCAATTGAAGGCAAGGCTACAGGAAATCACAAAGTTGTAAATTAGAATTTCCTAATCACTCTAACTGAAACTAACTTCCAACGGTCCACAACTAATTTGTAGTTCAAGCTAACCCTATTCTACCAAGTAACTCCAATTAATAGTTTCAAAATTAACATTTCAAGTTTGCTAACCTTACCTCCCTTCAAAACCATGACTTATGAACCTACACGAAAGACATCAGAGACAGTCCAAAAATTCGAGCAACAATAAACCTGCAGCCTCCCATTCCTCAAACAATTCCCTACATAAATCCAAATTGAAACAGTGACCCTGCATAATCATGAAATAAAAACCAGTTCAGCATTAATGATAACCAAAAAAAACAATTCAATTCAGTAGTTATCCAATTCAAAAACCAGTCATCATTTAACACATTAAACCGCATCAAAGCTAGATATCCAATTTACAAAAACAGTTCAGAAAGCTTGAAACAACTTAGAAGTTCACATTAACTAATAGTCTCTAACAGTTAATAACATAAAGCTAACAAAATTTTCACTCTATAACCTTCTCACCCTCCATTTCATAATGGAATCGAAACTTTTCCAACTTCTTCCCCAACTTACTCCTATAACTAAGTCTAACAGAATTTAGCTCCTAACTAATTTTTCTTCCCTAAATAACTCTCAAAACAGTCCCTAGCAAAAAAAACTAACGGAATGTTAGAACATAGTTTGATTCTACAACCCTTAGTTATAGTTTTGATGATAACAAATAAAAAGAACGAATGACAAATACAAAGAACAAATATGCACCCTAAAAAATATGTTGTGTGTATGCAGAAGTTCTGACCATAGCAGCATCAGAAGATAAGCACAAGAGCTACACGCTGAAGCAATCAGAACATGTGCTTAAGATTTATGACCAGAACCTATGCTAAACAAAGCCAACTATGATTCTGAACAAGAACATGTTAATCCAAGTCATCAATATTCTGAAGCGTCATCAGCAAGCAAGGAGATAAGATTCTGAAGCGTTACTGATCATTCAAGACAAAATCAATTCCAACGGCTTCTTTCAGACAGGATCTTCTCCAAATGGAAAGTTTGTTAATGTCATTAAACATGCTTGATGATCAACGTTATTCCACTGCCTATATAAACAAAGTCAGTATTCAAAATCAAAGACGATTTGCTACATAACCACTTACGCATATTCAAAGCTGCAAGCAATATCCTTTACATTTCCAAGCTATAATCTTGTGTAAATTATCATAGTTGTGATAAACAGTTTTTGTAAGAAAAAAAACAACACACATCTTGTATAATAGTTTTGAAACAGTGTTCCTTGAGATTAACCGGATTGTGGGTGTACTCAAGAAGACTTTAACAGTTGTTAAAGTAGTGATTGTAAACCTTTTGAGATTAGTGGATTAAAACCTCATTGGAGAGAGGAGAAATCACCTTGACGGATGGACTAGAGTAGTTTAAGATCAAACGAACCAAGATAAAAATACTGTGTCATTGAGCTTTTAATTTCAAATTTTCAATTCAACCCCTCCCCTTCTTGTGTTTTTCACATCTTCGATTGGCATCAGAGCGCCTGGTTCTGAGCTTAAACACTTAACCGTGTCAGTACAAGATCCAAGATTTAGAAAAACACTATGGTGGGAACAAGCCAAAACATCGACAATGACAACCATGAAGACAAGGACAGATTCAATGGCGAACCTCCAATCTTTGATGGAGAAAACTTTGAATACTGGAAAGGCAGAATTGGGAGTTTCTTTCTGGCCCATGATGCTGATCTGTGGGACATGGTGACTGATGGATACACGCACCCAGTGGATGGCCATGGTCAGAGGATACACAGAAAAATAATGTCTGATCAGCAAAAGCGTGAGTTCAGAAACCACCACAAGGCCAGAACAATACTCCTCAGCGCTATCTCATACTCAGAATATGAGAAAATATCAAACTGAGAGACTACCAAGAACATGTTCGACTCTCTGAGACTGACGCATGAAGGCAACATTCAAGTCAAAGAAACCAAGGCCCTTGCGCTCATTCAAAAGTATGAGGCATTCAAGATGGAAGATAGTGAATCAATAGAAACTATGTTTTCAAGATTCCAAATCTTTGTTGCTGGACTGAAGGTTCTTGACAAAGGGTATTCTACAGCTGATCACGTTAAGAAGATCATCAGAAGCTTGCCCAAACAATGGATGCCAATGGTCACAACACTTAATCTAGCCAAAGATCTCAACAAAATATCTCTGGAGGAACTTGTCAGCTGCCTTAGAAGTCACGAGATAGAGCTAGAAGAAGATGAGCCTCAAAAGCAAGGTAAGTCAGTAGCTTTAAAATGTAACAGAAAATCTGACTCTAAGGTTTTGCAGGCTGTGGAAGAAACTTCTGATGGATCCTCATCGGAAGAAGATGAACTGTCTCTCCTCTCCAGAAGGGTGAACCAACTGTGGAAGCAGAGATAAAGGAAATTCAGAACTCCTAGAAGATCAGAGAATCAGAATGAATCCTCCTCCAGATACAGAAAGTCTGAGTCTTCGTCTGGATACAGAAGATCTGAAGGTTCTTTAGGATACAGAAAGCCAAAAAACAAAGACATCACCTACTATGAGTGTAACGAGCAAGGGCACTACAAAAGTGACTAACCAAGGCTTCAGAAGGAGAAGCCCAAAAAGAAGTTCTTCAAGGAAAAGAAGAAAAGCCTCATGGCTACTTGGAATGATTCTGACACCTTTGAAGCTGACTCAGAATCATATGATGAAAGAGAAAACATAGCTCTCATGGAAAACATATCAAAGGAAAGTGAAGCTTTTGGTTCAGACTCAGAATCATACACTGAAGAGGTATTCCCTGACTTTACCATTAATTTTACTAAAGATGAACTTGCAGAAAGTCTAAATGAAATTCTAGAAAGGTATCAACATATCATAGTCAAATTCAAGAACCTGAAAAGGGATCTTGCCTCTGACTCTGAAAAGTCTGAGAGTCTCAGATTAGAGAATTCTAAGTTAAAACAAAAAATTTCAAAATTAGAAAATGATTTGAAAAATTCTTTGAAGGAAACAATCTTAGAGACTCCTAGTAATGCTGATGAGATCATCAAAGAGTATGATCACAACTTTCAGAAGTTTCTAGCTAGAAACATAGATAGAAGCAAGATGGCTTCAATGATCCATGGAGTTAGAAGAAATGGCAGAAAATGGATAGGATATCAAGGTAAGGTATCTACACCAAAAAATGCCATGGACTTAGTTATAAAGCGCACACCACTCAAATCACACTTTATATATGGGCACACACATGACATAAAATACACAAGTAGTGATTATTCTGTCAAACAAAAATTCAATCAGAATTTTGGTAAAACTAACAAATCAGGACCCAAGAAAATGTGGGTACCTAAGGATAAAATTACACATGTAGCAGATATCTTTAGCAGCAAAGCTAAGACACCAGTCATGGTACCTAAACTCTAGCTGCTCGCGACACATGACAGGAAGAAAGCATATGTTCCAAAGCCTGTAACTTAAGCCTAGAGGCCACATGGGCTTTGGAGGCAATCAAAGAGGAAAAATTATTGGCTCTGGAACAGTAGGTAATGGAAATCTTCCCTCTATAAATAATGTATTATTAGTTGATGGATTAATGCTTAACCTATTATCCATAAGTCAATTAAGTGATAACGATTATGATATAATCTTTAATCAAAATTCATGCAAAGCTGTTAGTCAGAAAGATGGGACTATCCTATTTAATGGAAAGAGGAAAAACAACATTTATAAAATAAAACTTTTTGAATTAAAGAGTCAGAATGTAAAATGCCTACTTTCTGTTAACAACGAGCAATGGGTCTGGCACAGAAGATTGGGGCATGTTAGTATGAGAAGAATATCTCAGATTAACAAACTCAATCTGGTCAGAGGACTTCCTAATTTGAAGTTCAGCTCAGATGCTCAGTGTGAAGCATGTCAGAAAGGCAAATTTGCAAAACCTGCTTTCAAATCCAAAAATGTTGTTTCCACCTCTAAGCCATTAGACATTCTGCACATTGACTTATTTGGACCATTAAAAACTGCTTCAGTCAGTGGCAAGAAGTATGGGTTAGTAATCGTAGATGACTATAACAGATGGACATGGGTAAAGTTCTTAAGAAACAAGGGCGAGTCACACTCTGTGTTTGTTACCTTCTGCAACCAAGTTCAGAATGAAAAGGGTCTTAGAATTGTCAAAGTCAGAAGTGATCATGGTGGAGAATTTGAAAATAAAAATTTTGAATTATTTTTTAATGAAAAAGGCATCTTGCATGACTTATCTTGTCTTAGAAATCCCCAACAAAATGGAGTTGTAGAACGAAAGAACAGAACATTGCAATAAATGGCCAGAACCATGATCAACAAGACTAACGTTGCTAAGATCTTCTAGGCAGAGGCAATTAACACAGTGTGTTAAATTCAGAATAGAATCTCCATAAGACCTATTCTGGAAAAGACTCCATATGAACTGTGGAAGAACAGAAAGCCCAACATTTCTTATTTTCATCCATTTGGATGCACATGCTTTATTCTGAATACAAAAAATTATTTGAACAAGTTTGACTCTAAAGCACAAAAGTGTATTATGTTAGGATACTCTGAACGCTCAAGAGGGTACAGAGTATACAATACAAAAAAACAGATTGTTGAAGAGTCAATCAGTGTTAGGTTTGATGATAAGCTTGACTCTCAAGAGTCAAAGCAGAATGAATTCCTTGCAGGTATGGAAGTGGAACTCATAGGTTCTGAAGATAACTCGTCAGAAGTTCTTAACAAATACGCTTACACAACATCAGAAAGAATTATTGCAAGCAATCCAGCACCTTCAGTTGATCAACTTCAGAAAAGGCTATCCAGAAGAAGCATTGATCACCCAGAAGATACAATACTGGGAAAGAAGGATGATCCAATCAGAACAAGATCAACTTTCAGAAACTCTGAAGAATCCCTTATGGGACTGATCTCTCTGATTGAACCAACAACAATTGATGAAGCGCTTCTGGACAATGAGTGGATTCTGGCAATGCAAGAGGAATTGAATCAATTCACCAGAAATGACATATGGGATCTGGTCCCCAGACCAAAAGGATTCAACGTTATTGGAACAAAGTGGGTGTTCAGAAACAAACTGAATGAGCAAGGAGAAGTCATCAGAAACCAAGCACAACTGGTAGCACAAGGTTATAGTCAGCAAGAGGGGATAGACTATACAAAAACCTTTGCTCCAGTCTCCAGGTTAGAATCTATCAGACTTTTAATATCATTTGCTGTAAATAATGACATCACTTTGTATCAGATGGATATCAAAAGTGCATTCTTAAATGGCTATATAGATGAAGAGGTATATCTGCACCAAACCCCTGGGTTTGAGAATTCCAAAAATCCAGAATATTTTTTCAAACTAAAGAAGTCACTCTATGGTTTGAAACAAGCTCCCAGAGCTTGGTATGAAAGACTAAGTAACTTCCTGTTAGAAAAGGAATTCACCAGAGGGAAAGTGGACACAACCTTGTTCTGTAAGACAGTTAAGAATGACATGTTAGTATGTTAGATTTATGTTGATGACATCATCTTTGGATCTACTAAACCCTCTTTGGGAAGAGGGTTTTCTAAATGTATGCAAGAAGAGTTTGAGATGAGCTTGATGGGGGAACTCAAATTCTTTCTGGGCATTCAGATAAACCAAACACCAGAAGGAACTTACATTCATCAGAGCAAATATGTCAGAGAACTTCTGAAGAAATTTGATCTCTCAGAATGTAAGCCCTCAAAGATTCCAATGCATCCCACATGCATTCTGGAAAAGGAAGAGGTAAGTAAAAAGGTCGAACAAAAGGTATACAGAGGTATGATTGGTTCTCTTCTCTATCTGACGGCTTCAAGGCCTGAAATTTTATTTAGTGTTTGCTTATGTGATAGATTCCAATCAGATCCTAGAGAATCTCACTTAACAGCAGTTAAGCGAATTTTCAAGTATCTGAAAGGTACTACTAATCTGGGTTTGTTTTATAGAAAATCAAATGATTACAGCTTAGTTAGATATTGTGATGTTGACTTCGCTGGAGACAGAGTAGAGCGTAAAAGCACTTCTGGAAGCTTCCAGTTTCTGGGAGAAAATCCGATCTCATGGACCAGCAAGAGACAATCCATAATTGTATTATCAACAACAGAAGCTGAATACATAGCAGCTGCTGGATGTAGCACGCAAATGCTCTGAATGAAAAGTCAACTTGAATACTTTAACATATTTGAGAGTAACATTCCTATCTTCTGTGACAATACTTCTGCTATTTGTCTCAGTAAGAATCCAATTTTGCATTCTAGGGCTAAGCATATAGAAATAAAACATCATTTTATTAGGGACTATATTCAGAAAGGGATTCTTACTTAAAATTCATTGACACAGACCATCAATGGGCTGATGTCTTTTCAAAACCTCTTTCTGAAGATAGGTTTAACTTCATTCTGAAACATCTCAGCATGAAGCTATGTCCAGAATAAAATATTTTATTTGTATATCTTAACCTTCAGAATTTTGTTATCTTCTGTGAACTACTGATTAACCTGTCTTTAGAGTTTAGAAGTACATATTACATCAGAACCTATCCATGAAGATCTGAACGGTTCATTTCAAGGATAGAAGCGTGTTGTTCACATAATCAAACAGTTGTCATCAATTCATCAGCTACTTTCTGAGGCTGAACACGCGTTCACTTTTCTGAAAGGTCAAAGGCATTGATTGGGTGCATTGAGACACATGTCATGGGTAACCGTTCCATTATCTTTATGAATCCCCCGAATTCAGCTGTCATTAATGCTTATAATCATGACTAATTATTTCTCTCTCTTACTGTTTACGCTTTCAAGAAAACTATTTAAACTCAAATTTTACTCTTTACATTCTTTCACTTTTACTCTCATCAATATTTTCTTTCGTTTCAAGCTCTTGTTTTCAAAAACCCCTTTCATCTTCCTCAAAATCTCGTGTGAACAATGGCTTCTTCAAGTGTCAAAAATATCAGTGCTCATGAATCTGCTTCAATGGAACAATATGAAGAACCTTACAGAACACTCCTCACTCCTATTAATAATCTGGAAGTTCTCTCTGAACTGATTATTGATTTTGGGAGTCTTCAGGAAAATGGCTTCAATCTGTATGAAGACGTTACTGCTCAAGGATGGAACAGGTACTTTGACCGTCTGGTTGGTCCAACTTTTCCAATTCTTGTCAAAGAATTCTTAATACATGCTTCTTCTTCAAATCATCAGGTTACTTCTTATGTCATGGGGAAGAAAATTGTTATTACAGAAGACCTAATTTCAAAGCTTATTGGTTACAATGGTGGAGGTGTTAGATGCATTGACATGGATGAAAGATGCTCTGACGTGAGTTCTATTGCAAAGGAAATATTTACTCATGGACTTCCCTCCAGCAAAATCAGAGATCTAAAGGATCACCACAGAATTTGGGCAAGAATCATTCTGGGGTGTATCAACCACAGGAAGCCAACTAGCTCTCCTGATTATATCAACATTGATCAGAAGTTTCTGATCTATTTCATTGCTAAGAGGACAATGGTAAACCTTCCACACTTGCTGTTTAATCATCTCAGAACTAGTGTGAAGGAAACAAGAGAAGATGAACGGACCAAGAGGGACTGGATACCCTTAGGAAGACTCATATCAGATAGTCTGACAGAGAATAGGCTGATAGAACATTTGACTGAAGCCCAGGAAATCAACATATTGGACGCAACCGCTGGGAAGCCCCCGAACGCTAAAAATCTGAAGAAGATGAAAATCATTGAGAATATCACGAAAGAACCTACTGTTACTTCTCATGCAACCATCACTTCAAGAAGGATACCTCTGGATGATTTTCCTCTATTTTCTAAGATTGACTCCAAACCAGAAATCATAGTCAGATAGTTGGACGCTTGCAAGGAAGATGGTACTGCACCAGAAATAAATATCCAGGACTTACACAAGGATGCTCCAGAAGTTGCTTTAAAGAAGACCAAGAAGAGGAAAGCACCAGCAGAAGGACCATCTCAGAGGACTCCAAAAGCTGCCAAAAAGAAAGGTAATCTTTCCTCTGTTTCTATATAGAATCAATAAATGTATCAACATCTGAAGCCATGCCTACTAAACCAGAACATCCAACTCCACAAACTTTTGAAGACTTTGACATAGGGTTTGATCCATCAGAAACTCTAGGTCTGAATGAAACTCACTCCCTTTCTCATAATCCAAATCCTGAACAAAACCAACCAGAACTTGCCAAAGTTCTGTCTGATATTGATTTATTTGACCAAGAATTTTCAGCTCCCGTACCATAAAATCCAAATTCCCAATTCCCTGAAAATCTAAACTCTGATACCACACCAGAAATTCCGCATCCACAATCACCTCAACAATATATTCCTCAACCTGAAATACCACAACCAAAAGATCAACCTTCTGAGAATTGATCTTCTGATATCCATGAACCAGAACCTTATAATGTTTCAACAAACCAATCTGAAGAACCTCATTCAGATTCTGATACAATCCCAATACCTGGAATCACAGAACCACTTGCTATTCGCATGCCTCTCACCATCCACGACATTCCAGAAATTCCTTCATCTCTGGAATCAATCCTCCAAACACCCCCACTAGACAAATCATCATACCTGACTCTCCCACTCCTTCACTTACTAGCCGTCCAGCTGATAATTGGAGACTTGTCATTGATCCAATCTTGCTGGAAAGACTAACCTCCACATCTCTCAAAACTACCATTCCCAAACTCAAACCAACTGAAACCACATCAGACCCATCATATGTTGGTACAAATTTGTTGATTTTTTAAACAAGAATACATGAATGGATAAACTCTTTGAAGTATGTTAGTCAAGAGATGACTAATCCTGTGCTTCTGATTATATATGGACAAGCTTCAGAAACTGGTTTAGTTCTGAAACGCTGAAGCTGAAGGAACAGAGTTATGAACAGGTTCAACAGAACTTTAGCGATAAGCTGAAGGCTCTTCAAGACCAAGTTCTGACCCCACTGTTCAAGAAAGACATCCTCTCTCTGGATAATGCTCCTTGGATAGAGCATCATCCCTCAGATGAAGTTCAACCAGAATCATAAAGTCTTTCCCTGACTGCTGCTCCAGAAGACATGATCACAACAGAAGAAATGGCTCACTCTGAACAAGTTGCAGAATGCTCTGAGCAACGTCCAACTCTTGAAGAAACTCCAGCACCTTCCTTAGTTAAGAAAACTCTGGAAGAGTTGAAGAAAGAAAATTCTCTAATCCATGCAAGGTTGGATAAGTAGGAGGATACGAACAAAGAGATTAAAAGCATTTTGGGCAAGCAAGAAGAGTCTAATACTCAGATCAAGAGCTTGCTGGAAGCGTTGTTCACACGTCTTCCCCCTCCTTCTTAGATTTCTGTTTTAAATCTGTTTATCTGTAACACTTAATTTTTTACCTCTTCTGTTCTGGAACTTATCATTGCATCATGTTTTTAATATAATTCTTATCTTTTGGCTCTGATTATATTGCCTTTTTGATGGCTGACAAAAAGGGGGAGAAAGTAAGATATTTTCAATAATGGTTTACTGAGACAGAAGTCTCAAACATTCTAAATTACTTAACCTCTATCTTCTGAAAAGATTGAACAGGTACAAATTCTAATGAAAGTTGCAGCTAAACTCTGATGCTCAATGAACTTAAGGGAAGTAATCAACTCAGGGGGAGTTTCTCTTAAACTTTTGTTCTTTATTTTTAAATTGAAAAATCTAGTTTTTGTCGTCATAAAAAAGGGGGAGATTGTTAGAACATAGTTTGATTCTAAAACCCTTAGTTATAGTTTTGATGATAACAAATAAAAAAAAATGAATGAAAAATACAAAGAACAAGTATGCACCCTAAAAATTATGTTGTGTGTATGCAGAAGTTCTGACCATAGCAGCATCACAAGATAAGCACAAGAGCTACATGCTGAAGCAATCATAACATGCGCTGGAGATTGATGACCAGAACCTACGCTAAAGCAAAGCAAACTCTGATTCAGAACAAGAACATGTTAATCCAAGTCATCAATATTCTGAAGCGTCATCAGCAAGCAAGGAGATAAGATTCTGAAGCGTTACTGATCATTCAAGACAACATCAATTCCAACGGCTTCTTTCAGACAGGATCTTCTCCAAATGGAAAGTCTGTTAATGTCATTAAACATACTTTATGATCAATGTTATTCCACTGCCTATATAAACAAAGTCAGTATTCAAGATCAAAGACGATTTGCTACATAACCACTTACGCATATTCAAAGCTGCAAGCAATATTCTTTACATTTCCAAGCTATAATCTTGTGTAAATTATCACAGTTGTAATAAATAGTTTTTGTAAGAAAAACAATAACACACGTCTTGAAGCAGTGTTCCTTGAGATTAACCGGATTGTGGTTGTACTCAAGAAGACTTTAACAGTTGTTAAAGTAGTGATTGTAATCCTTTTGAGATTAGTGGATTAGGACCTCGTTGGAGAGAGGGGAAATCACCTTGACGGGTGGACTGTAGTAGTTTGAGATCAAACGAACTAGGATAAAAATATTGTGTCATTGAGCTTTTAATTTCAAGTTTTCAATTCACCCCCCCACCCTTCTTGTGTTTTTCACATCTTCACGGAAAACCAGGTAACAAAACAAACAATAGAATTTCCAGAACCACTCTTAATTGTCATAACAGAAAACAAAAACTGATATTCTAACAGTTTCCAAACTTCCTAACTGTTTTATAACCAACAACCATAATATAACTGCTTCTAACAAACTCTAAACATTTCCTAACTGATGTTAACAGCTATCACTAACTCTTCGCCAACTACCTATAACAGAAACTCACCTAAACTTCTAACTAAGAGCTTCAACCTCCTAACCAATTCTGTCAACTCCTAACAGTTAATAAACTTTATAATAACTTCCAACATATTTCCTAACAGAAGATAACAGAGGGACGAGAAGATTCATTAACGATTCATATAACAGAAAAAAGTCATAGAAATTCATAGACTCACCTTTCAAATTCACTCGTCTCTTTTAACGAGCGTGTCCTCAACCCGACATGGGTAACTTAATCGAACTCCTCCGTCCCCGTACCATGATGGTAGAACACCCGACTCGCAATAGGAAGTTCATGCCTCCAAGCTCAGGTCCTCAAAGTGAAACATGAGTTCCGGCCCACGCCCAATATTCACCCTGGCTGTTTGTACGGTTTCCCCATAGTGGCGAAAATACAAATCAAACGAGCAAGCCCCCTCTATAAACCCTTAGCAAAATAAAAAAACATCTCAAAGCAGATAACTATAAACAACAAACATGCAAACACAAACTAAATATTTAAAACAAATGACTAGCGAGGCTGCTGTAATACCTCAAATTTTTCCTACCCTTTCACTTTTATCTGGCTTATGCATCTCACATTTTTCTCATGTACATAACTTCCATTAGGTCATTTTGCAATTCATGCATCATTGGTCAATAATTTAGCATGGGATCAAGGATATCAAGGTTTATCTGTGCTTTTAGACTCTCGTCTTCACTCATGTGTGTTTTAACTGGTTCTTCATCAATCACGGTTTATAAAGCAAGGGTTTTGTTTTCATGCTCTTTGATAATTTCTTTCTCATATTTACTTAAGCTACAAGGTCATCTCAATGTATCTTCAAAACAAATGGATTATGGCTTCCTTATCCATGGTATTTGAGTTTGATAATGTTCAATATTTAAGGATCACGAGGAATAAGGTTTCATTGAAAAGGTTTTCTTGGGCATACTTTTGGCCATGATTTCATATTAGTCTTCACGGTTTCCTCAAAGGCGTTGCTTTTGTTTTAAGATCATGATACAAGTGGGGTTATCTCGCCAACTAGGGTTTGTATATATTATGATGCAAAGCGCCTCTTCTAGTTTATTGGTTTACTTGTAATACAAGCTATCTTCCTTTGACTTCATCTGAATTCCTTAAGTCTAAACATGCCTTAAGTATAAACCTAGGTTTCTTATGGTACATTAGGTTTTCGTACGGCTCATCATCATTCAAAGTTGGCATACATAATTACCTAGATTGTAAATTATTATGCAAGATGGGATAGAATTGAATTAAGTTTTCATGGACAAATACTTTATTTACAAGGGTTTCCTACATTTTGTTTAGGGCCATTCATCAAATATGATTTGCTTAGAATTGGATTGCATTTGAGGTACTAAAAGAAGAATCTTGAACTTGGGTAAAAAGTAGAATTTCACTTTAAAGTGGAAAGCATGGAAAGGAATTCAGGAACACCTTGGTTTTGGCCAATGAGTGTTTTTCATTAGTAAAGTTACCGATAATAAAAGATACTTCAATGGAAAAGAATTTTCTTTGAAACTCGAAGTACACTCGTTACTACATGTTACAATTTAGGTCACTAAAATTCTATTCAAGAAAGACCATTTACAAGAAGATTCCAGAAAAAAATTGTTACAGGATACAAATTACGCAAAATTTCCCAAAGCCTATGGTCCTAATCTTCAAGCTTCATACTTTAGCCTCACTTTGTCTCAAGGCTCATCTTAACACATTTTGTCTTCAAAACCATTGGTTCTGAAGGTTGTTTCCATATCATGCTTGTCATGCCATCCTAACCTGTACTAAATCAATTCACGCCCAATTTTCAGACCTACATTCATCAATAACCAATAACAAGAAAAGTAGGAGATCAATCAAAGGCAAGGCTGCAGGAAATCACAAAGTCGTAAATATGAATTTCCTAATCTCTCTAACTGAAACTAACTTCCAACGCTCCATAACAAATTTGCAGCTCAAGCTAACCCTATTCTACCAAATAATTCCAATTAACAGTTTTAAAATTAACATTTTAAGTTTACTAACCTTACCTCTCTTCAAAACCCGTGATTTATGAATCTACATGAAAGACATCCAAGATGGTCCCAAAATTCAAGCAACCGTGACCCTACACAAATCCAAAATGATACCACAAATCAAAATTGAAACCATGACCCTGCATAATCATGAAATAAAAACCAGTTCAACTTTAATGATAACAAAAAAAAACAATTCAATTCAGTAGTTATCCAATTCAAAAACCAGACAGCATTTAACACATTAAACCGCATCAAAGCTAGATATCCAGTTTACATAAACAGTTCAGAAAGCCCGAAACAAATTAGAATTTCACATTAACTATTATTCTCTAACAGTTAATAACAGAAAGATAACAAAATTTCACTCTCTAACCATCTCACCCTCCATTTCATAACCGAATCAAAACTTTTCCAACCTCTTCCCTAACTAACTTCGTTGACTAAGCCTAAAAGAATTTAACTCCTAACTAATTATTCTACCCTAACTAACTCTTAGAACAGTTCCTAGCAAAAGAAATTAACGGAAAACCAGCTAACAGAAAAAACCAACAGAATTGCCAGAACCACTCTTAACTGTCATAACAGAAAACAAAAACTTATTTTCTAACAGTTTCCAAACTTCCTAGCTGTTTTCTAACCAACAACAATAATAGAAGTACTTCTAACAAAATCTAAACAATCCCTAACTTATTTTTCACTAACTGTTCACCAACTACCTATAACAGAAACTCACCCAAACATGTAACTAACAACTTTAACCGCCTAATCGATTCTGCCAACTCCTAACAGTTAACAAACTTCATAACAGCTTCCAACAGATTTCCTAACAGAAGATAACAGAGGGAAGAGAAGATTCATTAATGATTTATATAACAGAAAAAAGTCATAGAAATTCAGAGACTCACCTTTCAACTTCACTCTCCCTGCAAAATCACCATAAAATCCTCTCAACTTTCTCTACTTCATTTTCACCATTCTCCACTCTTGAGAAGAATCACCAAGAAAATCTTTATAAGATTCTCGCTACCCTTTGCTTCATTCGACATCTACAAAAGAATCAACTTCACCATCCTCTGCAAAAATCCCCATAACCAAACCTCTCTCTCCCTGAAGCAAATTATCAGGTTTCAACCTTTTCAATCTTCATTCATCATCAAAACAAAAAGACCTCCAATTTCCATCCGTCATCAACATAAAATCGCACCTCTGTAATTATCATAATCTTCATCTTCGTTCATCATCAACGCTCAATCTGCAACAAATTCAGCAACAACAAATTCTCAACATTGCGTTTTAATCATCCTCATGCATACGCAAAATCACAATAATCATAAGAAGCAAGTTTTGAATCATAGAAAATAAAGAGCGTCAGAAACAAAAAACATACCTTAGCTTCTATGATATATCGATAACGACGAAATCGAATCGGAACCATGTTTTGAAGCTGAAGCTAAACCAGAACTATATGAGAGGTAGAATCGCGGTGGACCTCGAAGCTAAAGCACCATGAATATGCGTCTGAGTGAGATGGAGGCTCGCGTAGGAAATAGATCGAAGACAAAATTGAAGTCGTTGTGTCTAAAGATTGAAGGAGAAAGAGAATTTCTTTCATGGATGGAAGCAGAATAGTCGTTCTAAACCCTAGCATTAACAACAAAATGTTTGGACTCAGTGGCTATTTTCGTTGGGCTTTGATGTTCTACTTAGGCTAGTTGAGGTTTTTGGAAGCTAGCATGTCTTACACCAAAAAGATTGATTCTGGATCGAACCACCTTGGCCCATTTCTATATTGTTTTGAAGCCTCATATCAATGTACAAAAATGGTGGTGGACCAAATCTGATGGGCTTAGCATCATTTCCTTTCAATACTTCCTGGGCTTAGCAATACATCCCCACTGTTTCTACCATACTCTTATCTTCTCATGTTTTATTAGTTTTAGATTCATTTTTCCATGATTTTAATGATGAAAATGATACAAAGAAAGTGATAGAATATTTTATAATTCTTTAAGATCTCTCTTTAGAATTTTCATTAGAATTTTCTATTATTTTCATGTTTGATAATCATTTTTGTTGTCATTTCTAGCTAAGATTTTGCGATAGAATGTTTATGCAACTTTGGCAATGTGGAAGTTCTTGGAGACTAACTCGTTTGATCTCTTGTGAGAAATAGCTTCTGTAGAGTTTTCTCTTTGCTTGTGTGGTTTTGAACAGGCAATGGACCTTCTCCATTAGGTATCACCGTGACTTCATTTTATTCTTTATTTCCGCACTTTATCGTATTTCTTTACAGTTTTTATAGAGATCATGAGAAGTAGTGCTTTACTATTTTCTGATGCAATGAGAAGTAGGGTAGAGATGTATGACGGGGATCTCCATTTCTTATCATGTTAGGGATCCCTCCGGTTTATTTAAAGACTCGTTTAGGGAAATTTCACATTGTGTGCTTTCTGTATCATACATGTATTTGTTTAAAACCCTACCTTTGAAGTAGGTATTCCGCACGTGTGTTTACCTTTGTTCCCACACTATTCCCCCATCCCTTATTGAAGTCTTGAAAATGAGGCAAGCGAGAAGGGGTTAGCAATCAACCCCCATAATTTCGTATTTGTCATCCTTAGCTCGTGACGTACCACGATGCTTTGGAGTTTTACCTACTCTTGTTATCGATGCTGATGTTGATGCTCCTTAATCATTCATATTATCTACTATCGCCTACCTCGATCAGTTATATCTTGGTTAGGCCTTTACCCGAGTTATTATGCGCTACTCGTGGCATGTGTGTGCTCTTTCGAACTTGTTTGTTTTATCCTTCTGCATACCATGTTCCCTTAGGATGTGCTTGTTCCTTTCAGATGCAAGTTAGACCTTAGGTTCCAAGCTATGCATGAAAACAATAGGTAGAGATTTCCCTTTTGTTAATCCAAATCTTAGGACCACAATTGTATGATAACATTAGGATTATAAATAGGCTAGTCTCCCGTAGACTCTTTTCTTCCCTCTTTTGCATCCTTGCATCTAAAACTTTCTTTCTCTTATCAAATCATAAAACATGGTAATCACACTTAAACCCCTTTTCAAGGTAATAAAATAAAAACCGATCAAATGCGGAATCTTGCCTTGAGGGCGTAACTCAAAACCATTTTCAGCAAAGACGTGATTAATTTACTTTTGTGCCAACGCGTAAGTCTCCAAAGGTCGAGCTGCGACTGAAGGAGAAATTAACATTGTTCATAAAAAACACAAACAAATAAAACATGTGAGCCAAACAATGGTAATTCTGATTCCTCAAAAAGGATACGTAGGCATTGGGGTAGGGCCCAAACGAGTACAACTTTATTTTCCCTACATTTTCATGCATTCTTCCTCAGCAATAAGCAGTAAGCATGGATTAACAAAACCTATAAGATAGATAACAAGAGTGGATACCATAGAGTACTACGGGCGTGTGGGGTGCTAATACCTTCCCCTCGCGTAACAGACTCCCTTACCCAATCTCTCGGTCACAAGACCGTGACTTCTCCCTTCTCAGGTTTTCTCGATGTTTATCTTTTCCTTCATGTGAGATAAAAGATGTTCGATGGAGACTTCATTGTTTGATGATTTTCAGCCTGTTGTTTTAGTTGGCGACTTCACTGGGGACAGGTCGACCAAATGATGGTCCATCCCAGAGTCGCTCATAGATCTTATTGTGTTTTATTTGGGTGTTTATTTTTATTCTTTTAGTTTATTCATTTGTACATGTTTACTTGAGCTTATGTATGCATTGCACTTTACTGTTTCCCATATACTACTGTTGTATTAGATATACTTCTTGATTGGGTTGGGATGTTACTATGAGGTAAAAGGCCCAATACCCAGGCTGAGTGACAACTATAGGAATCCTAGGAATAGAGTGGAACATGAATGGCTAGTTGACTTAGGTGGCAGTATTGTCGTTATATCATCCATGCTCAGATGAGGGGCTATCATTTTCACGTAGGTGATACGGTGATAGTTTTACAGGAGTACCCTCAATTCTGAGTTACCCGGCCTTAGCCTGGCCTAGTTTTCACCCGTGAGTGGGGAGGGAATTATTATCACGGGTACCGTTGGTGACTTATTCAAATGGTGACTATGTTTTATTGGAGACCATATGGTTCCCAGATTTATTTTCTGAGTTCGTGACTTGTTTATTTGGAGGTTCATTCGGGGCTTCAATCTTGGTATTCCCAGCATGTTCAGAAAAGGCTCAGCAGTATTCGGTATTCCAGAAGCCTTGATCTTGTACAATTGATAATCTACACGGTACTTGGTTCTTATATATGCAGAATCTATGTCAGACCTCTGACCTGGTGATATTCATATGGTTCAGAAACAGTGTCGCAATCATATTCAGAGATGATGGAACTTTGATCCCATGTATTTGCATAGGTAACATGGTTAACCACATGCTTAAGATACATGCTCTGTTATTTCCAGGGAATCATATTTGTAAGTCTTGTGTTGAAGTTTTCCATCCCTTACCTGTGTGATATCAAAATCAAAGCGCATAAATTCCTTGGAAATGATGGAACATGACATGGAATCCATTCATGCACCCCACGCATATTCATGCATTTATAACAGGTACTCGAAGATTGGAGATTCTTATTCAGACCTGGTGTTCTCATCAGGGGTTTAAACTCAATTTATTATTATCACATGTTGAGAGATCAGTTTTGGGATAACTCTGTAGGGGATTGACTAAAACGAAGATCCCGATGGGGTTAATTGCAGTTTACATGCATGTTTTGGCCCGTGGTCGGAAATTCTTCAAGAAGAAAGATAATCGATTAAAGACTCAGGTAAGCCGGGTCATGGAATTATTTTTAACCATGGAGTGCTACACAATCTTGAGTTCTTGGAACATCTTATGAATAGATGGTTACCATTTACTATGTGGATTTAAGAATCTTGTTTTACCAATGAGATTAGAATACACCTAAAGAAGAGTCGATCTTATATCAATGCTTCATTCTCGTTAGTTTCCACACTTGTTTGAGCTTCATTGGATTAAACCCCGTACTTCGGTACCATCTATAAATTCCCTTCCAGATCACGATACCAACGTCAGATGTGTTTACCACACTAGGGAACCCGACTATTCAATCAGGGGCACTCTCCATAGCTTTGCATTCCCTGATCTGTTCGACAGCAGCCAATTTTTGTTCCCCAAGTGAATTCATTTGGGAAAATCTTTTAAGGAAATAGATTAGAAGCCCGATGAGCATGTTAATGCAATCCCAGTGCATTACATCTAATTATTTACACTCCTGGTGGAAGTTTAATTGGTAAAGTTCTGATCTTTGGAGTCCTCCTCCCACAAACATCTGTTCTGATTGCGACACACATTCTAGATATGTCTCCTATTCTTGGGCACCCGGTTTCAATGTCAAAAATTGTAAAGGGGTTGAAGTATAAAGTCCAGTACCTGTCTGGCATCTTTTCCAAAAAGTCCAAGTCCTATTTGGCCAACTGCCAGACTCTTTCTCACCAGCTATATGTCTCTTCTGTTGTGATAGAAAATGAATTGTATTGCTTCTTTGTGGCATAAGATGTTTGGTGGTGCAGTTTGTACCAATTAACTCGATAAAGCATTCATTCTCTCTTCTGAAATAAAATTCTATGCATATTATTCTGGGGCACCTGGCCATTCAGTTGAAGATGGTATGTAATATAGAGACAAGCTCCAAGACTGGATCAACTCAGAGACTGTTGTGTTCACATCAGATCAGAAAGGGAATTCTCTCTCCCATTTAAGCACTAAGACTGCAGAAATTCGTCAAGATCAAGAAGTCCATACGGAGTATAGTCTCATCAATGATGGCAATCATTGGTTTCTTTACTGCATTTTCATTTACATTCTTGCTTGTTTGTTTAAACATTGCTTGCATGTAGAACCCTGTCTAATTTTGAAGGAAAATCTTAATACAATAAGCATGCTTGTCTTAAAGTGTTCCTTTCGTTTTTATTCATCCATTCGTTATCACTCTTTAAATTTTTTACTTTACTATTGATGCCAAGTTTCCAAGTCATATGCTTAGAAAAAGATTGGAGGGAGGATGATGATAATCTAAAAACGCAAAAAAAATCTCTAGTTGATATGCTTGTTAGTAAGACCCTACTGAAGATGTAAAAGCCTTGTTTCAATTCCTAAAAACCAGAGATATAAGGGAGATAAACCCTCGTTAACCCCTCTGATCCTTTGAAGTAGGAGTTTCTTTTATGTTCAGGAAAAAACCCTCACTTTAACCCTAGGGTGGGAAGTGTTCAATTAATCTGATCAAGCGTTCAGACCTCATCAAGAGTACACGTTTAAGGATACAACATTGGTTATCCTTAAAAAGGTCGAGGGAAGTCAAAACCGTAATGGCTAACCCCCATCTATTAGCGACGTGCATCAAAGAGAGTGATATCCCAATGGGTATCTCCCACACGCCAGGAGGATCAAAGATGACGATACAACAATGGCTATCCCCCATCTACCAAAGACTCAGGCAGTGACGATCACTTCCAAAAAATCAAAAAGGGTGTAATGATCAACGACTTGTGCAAAATGGAGAGTATGAATAAGAAAGAAACAAAAAGCCATGCGAAGTCGAAACTTTGAAAACAAGTCTCTTAGAAAAAAATTAGGGTATCCCGCTTGACTTCCAAATTGAAATTCAAAAGAATTCGTCCAAGAAAAAGTTAGGGAAAACGAGAAAGAAATTGAAAAGCCTAAAAGGCGAGAAAAGGATTATCAATAAAAATCCTCTTTGAAAGAACAAGGTCGTGTGATCAGACACCGAAATCAAAAGTTAGTGACTGTCGTGTCCAAAAAAACTCATGTGGTTCCTCAACCATCACAAACTCTTATCCAAAGATGAATGCTTATGTCGGGTTAACTGAATATATGAATGATGAACACCATGGAGAATGGGTGGGCAACAAAAAATTTGAGCCTTAAATCCTTTTTCTAAAACCGTGAACCAGGCCAAGTTACAACCCTTTCAAAGTCCTAACTGAAGCATGGGTCAATTTGAAAGCGTGCTACAACAAAATAGCGTTTAACTGACTCTTAAGAGGTATGTTTAAATGTCTATGTTGGCATCATATGCTTGCATTATCTTTCATGAAAAAGAATTTGCGAATGTTGCTATCTAGCTAGTGATTCATTCACAATAGAGTTGTGACATCATTTCATTCAAAGTTTTTTCAAACTTCAAGACTTACATACTTGTTGCTTTAGAATTATCATTCTCATAATAAACATTCTTCTGCATACAAAACAAATGATTGACATCAAGTAAGTTTACACAATGAACATCAGCAAAGAAATCAATCTTTCCAGAGAAGAGAGGATTGAATACTCTATTGAAGCAAAAGACAATTGTCACATTAGAAATGACTTACACAGGGGCACGTTGCCCAAAAATTCTGTTAAGCAAAAGCATCTTGGTGCTTTACAATTTCAGTATCCTTTAGAGATGAAGTTAGCAAATTCTACCAATCTGGGGCAATCAAGTCGAGATTTGGTCTATCCGGGTTTAGCCCAATCTGGGGCATTCCCCCAAAGCTATCAAATCAGAGGTTATCACGGTGATAAATCTCTTCGAGCTATATTCAGTCAGAGGCTATCACATTGATAAATCTCTTCAAGTTCATTCAATTTGGGGCAATCACGTCGAGATTCGATAAATCTCTCCAGGAAAGTTGTAATCAAGAACAATTTATTTCGTGACTCAAGAGATTGGGGCAGGCCACCTCATATCGAATTGTGTCACGGATATTTTGGTCTTCTATTCAACATAGATCCTCTCAGAGATCCTCTAGAAAAAGGCAATCCCCATCCGATCTTACAAAGCTGCTTAAGCTAATTATTTTGTACAAGACGACTGCAATCAAGTTAAAAGCATCATAACAGTCTCCCTGACCTAGCCAGCACATGAAACTGCCCACATCTAGTACAAACCATTTCAAACCCAATTCCCCGAGTGAATTTAGAAATCCGGAGTCGTCATTCGACTTGGCACGCACAAGTGTACATCCCCCGAGAGCTAAACTGGGGCATTCACAGAGCTAAACCGGGGCATCCCCAGTGGAGTAAACTGGGGCATTCGCAGAGCTAAACTAGGGCATCCCCAATGGAGTACACCAGGACATTCGTAGAGCTAAATTGAGGCACTCGCAGGTGTCCATGCCCATATTTTTATCCCTAAGTGATTTAAGAGGTAATTTTCCAGTGTGGCATAAACTTGGGGCAAGTATTCGAAGAGATCCACACGGTGTTCAGTACTCATTCCTCGATGTATTCAATTCTAACATCCTCTAGATGGTTCAAGATGTAAGGAATTCAGGCCAGATTATCTCTTCCCCAACAATACAATTCAGATTTCAACGGCGTACCTAAAAACTCACTTCATCAGCAATTTAATCTTCATCAGGGTCTCCGATGATCTTCGGAGCTCCCCAGTGCAAATTCTTATCAGTATCCCCATTAATCTTTGATACCGTCGGGTTTCCAGCGCCAGTTCTTATTTGGCATCCCCGGTGATGAGTAATAGTTCCCAACGAGCCTTCTCTTATCCTTATGAAGTCTATTTCTTTGCATTGTATATAATTATCATTGCATAAAATTGCATCTTTAAAAGGCGCGTAGCCGATCCATCAGAATGGATCTTTACGGTAAAGGAAATTCAAACATGCATACGAAGCATAATCCAGATAGGGTACCTTACACGAATGAACTGAATCATTCAAAGACAAGAATATATCCCCACAAGAGGATATCACTCACAACCTTCAGATAACATTCTTCACATTAACAATGCCTAGCTAATGGTGCCAATACCTTGTACCCATGAATTCCCCACAAAATCAATACGCCAAGTTTAAACTCGATTCTCGTCTGGTAATCAATTCCCGACTGAAGATCAATTCTAAACCCAGTTCTCATCTGGTAGTCAGTTCTCGTCTGACAATTAACACAAATTCCAGCACTCATCTGTGTCAATTTCCTAAACACTCATCCGTGTATAAACCTTTCCTTGATACTCATTTGTATCTTCTTTCAATACTCGTTCGTATTGATTCAAACACTCGTCTGTGTTAAACCTTTCTTTGATACATGTCTGTATCTTCTTTATATACTCATCTGTATTGATTAAAACACTCATCTATGTTAATCATTTATTTGATACTCGTATGTATCTTCTTTCGATACTCGTCCGTATTGATTCAAACACTCAACCGTGTTACACATTTTCTTGATACTCGTGCGTATATTCTTTCGATACTCATCTTTATTGATCCAAACACTCATCTATGTTCAACTTTTCTTTGATACTCGTCCGTATTTATTTAAACACTCGTCAGTGTTTAACCTTTCCTAGATACTCGTCCTTATCTTTTTTCAATACTCGTCTGTATTGATTCAAACACTCATCTGTGTTTAAACCTTTCCTTGATACTCGTCTATATCTTCTTTTTATACTCGTCCATATTGATTCAAACACTCGTCCGTGTTAATCATTTCTTAGATACTCATCTGTATCTTCTTTCGATACCCGTCCGTATTTATTCAAACACTCCTCTATGTTATACTTTCCTTGTAATGGATTTGTTGCAATGTTACAAGTCTGATCTCTTCTTTGTATTGGCATCATGCTACGTTACAAGTCCGGTCTTTGTCTTGTATTGGCATCATGCTACATTACAATTTTGGTCTTTGTCTTGTATTGGCATCACTCTAGGTTACGAGTCTGATCTCTTCCTTTTATTGGCATCACGCTATGGTACAAGTCTGATCTCTTCCTTGTATTGTCATCATCCTATGTTATAAGTCCTATCTTTGTCTTGTATTGGTATCACGCTACATTACAAGTCTGACCTCTTCCTTGTATTGGCATCACACCATGTTTCAAGTCCGATCTCTTCCTTGTATTGGCATCATGCTATGTTACAATTCAGATCCCTTCCTTGTATTGGCATCAGGGTATGTTACAAGTCTGATCCCTTCCTTGTATTGGCATCATGCTATGTTACAAGTCTACCTTTATCTTGTATTAGAATCATGCTACGTTACAAATCTGATCTCTTCCTTGTATTGGCATCACGCTACATTACAAGTCTGATCTCTTCCTTTTATTTGCATCATGTTATGTTACAAGTCTAATCTCTTCCTTTTATTTGTATCATGCTACATTACAAGTTTGATCTCTTCCATGTATTGGTACCATGCTACGTTACAAGTCCGATCTCTTCCTTGTATTGGCATCATACTACGTTACAAGTCTGATATCTTCCTTGTATTGGCTCATGCTATGTTATAAGTCTGATCTCTTCCTTGTATTTGCATCACGCTACGTTACAAGTCTAATATCTTCCTTGTATAGGCATCACACTGCGCTACAAGTCTAATCTCTTCCTTATATTGGCATCATCCTACGTTAAAAGTCTGATCTTTATCTTTTATTGGCATCACGCTACATTACAAGTCCGATCTCTTCATTGTATTGGCATCATGCCACATTACAAGTCCGGTCTTTTTCTTGTATTGGCATCATGCTACGTTACATGTCTGATCTTTGTCTTGTATTGGCATTATGCTATGTTACAAGTTTGATATCTTCCTTGTATTGGTATCATTCTATGTTGCAAGTTCGATATTTGTCTTGTCTTGGCATCACGCTACGCTACGTGTCTGATGGCTTCCTTGAATTGGAATCACACCATGTTACAAGTCTATCTCTTCCTTGTATTAGCATCAGACTATGTTACAAGTCCAACCTTTGTATTGTATTGACATTATGCCACATTATAAGTTATTACCTTTTCTTGTATTAGCACCGTCACTATGTTAAAAACTACCATTAAACCTCTCTCACCAAAAGAACATGAATTCTTCCCCCAACAAATATATAAAAAACAAATAAACACTCACGCCTTCTTTCAGAACAAACTTTTGGCATTGATATTTAATCATCTTCTACCTCGAACGTTCGAAAGGCACGCACCGATCGTACTCTCAGGTTTAAGATGATTAAATAGGGGCAGCTGTAATACACCAAATTTATCCTACCCTTTCACTTTTATCTGGCTTATGCATCTCACATTTTTCTCATGTACATAACTTCCCTTAGGTCATTTTGCAAGTAATGCATCATTGGTCAATAATTTAGCATGGGATCAACGATATTGAGGTTTATCTGTGCTTTTAGACTCTCGTCTTCACTCAAGTGTGTTTTAACTGTTTCTTCATCAATCATGGTTTATAAAGCTAGGGTTTTATGTTCATGCTCTTTGATAATTTCTTTCTCATCTTTACTCAAGCTACAAGGTCATCTCAATGTATCTTCAAAACATATGGATTATGGCTTCCTTATCCATGGTATTTGAGTTTGATAATGTTCAATATTTAAGGATCACGAGGAATAAGGTTTCATTGCAAAGGTTTTCTTGGGCATACTTTTGGCCATGGTTTCATATTAGTCTTCACGGTTTCCTCAAAGGCATTGATTTTGTTTTAAGATCATGATACAAGTGGAGTCATCTCTCCAACTATGTTTTGTATATATTATGATGCAAAGCACCTCTTCTAGTTTATTGGTTTACTTGTAATACAAGCTATCTTCCTTTGACTTCATCTGAATGCCTTAAGTATAAACATGCCTTAAGTATAAACCTAGGTTTCTTATGGTACATTAGGATTTCGTACGGCTCATCATCATTCAAAGTTGGCATACATAATTACCTAGATTGGAAATTATTATGCAAGATGGGATAGAATTGAATTAAGTTTTCATGGACAAATACTTTATTTACAATGGTTTCCTACATTTTGTTTAGGGCCATTCATCAAATATGCTTTGCTTAGAATTGGATTACATTTGAGGTACTAAAAGAAGAATCTTGAACTTGGGTAAAAAGTAGAATTTCACTTTAAAGTGGAAAGCATGGAAAGGAATTCAGGCACACCTTGGTTTTGGCCAATGAGTGTTTTTCATTAGTAAAGTTACCGATAATAAAAGATACTTCAAAGGAAAAGAATTTTCTTTAAAACTCTAAGTACACTCGTTACTACATGTTACAATTTAGGTCACTAAATTCTATTCAAGAAAGACCATTTACAAGAACATTCCAGACCAAATTGTTACAAGATACAAATTACACAAAATTTCCCAAAGTCTATGGTCCTAATCTTCAAGCTTCATACTTTAGCCTCACTTTGTCTCAAGCCTCATCTTAACGCACTTTGTCTTCAAAACCACTGCTTCTGAAGGTCGTGTCCATATCATGCTTGTCATGCCATCCTAACCTGTACCAAATCAATTCACGCCTAATTTTCATACCTACATTCATCAATAACCAATAACTAGAAAAATAAGAGATCAATTGAAGGCAAGGCTGTAGGAAATGACAAAGTCATAAATTAAAATTTCCTAATCGCTCTAACTTAAACTAACTTCCAACGGTCCACAACTAATTTGCTGTTCAAGCTAACTCTATTATACCAAGTAACTCCAATTAACAGTTTCAAAATTAACATTTCAAGTTTACTAACCTTACCTCTCTTCAAAACCCATGACTTATGAACCTACACGAAAGACATCCAAGACAGTCCCAAAATTCAAGCAAAAATAAATCTGCAATCCCATATTCTTCAAACAATTTCCTACACATATCCAAATTGAAACAGTAACCCTGCATAATCATGAAATAAAAACCAGATCAACATTAATGATAACCAAAAAAATAATTCAATTCAGTAGTTATCCAGTTCAAAAACAGGTATGCATTTAACACATTAAACCGCATCAAAGCTAGATATCCAGTTTAAAAAAACAGTTCAGAAAGCCCGAAACAACTTAGAAGTTCACATTAACTAATAGTCTCTAACAGTTAATAACATAAAGCTAACAAAAGTTTCACTCTCTAACCATCTCACCCTCCATTTCATAACTGAATCAAAACTTTTCCAACCTCTTACCACACTAACTCCTATAACTAAGCCTAACAGAATTTAACTCCTAACGAATTTTTCTTCCCTAACTAACTCTCAGAACAATCCCTAGCAAAAGAAACTAACGGAAAACCAGCTAACAGAAAAAAACGACAGAATTTCCAGAACCACTTTTAACTGTCATAACAGAAAACAATAACTAATATTCTAATAGTTTCAGAACTTCCTAACTGTTTTCTAACCAACAACCATAACAAAACTGCTTCTAAAAAACTCTAAAAATTCCCTAACTGATTTTAACAGCTATCACTAACTATTCGGCAACTACCAATAATAGAAGCTCACCTAAACCTGTAATTAATAGCTTCAACCTCCTAACCGATTTTGTCAACTCCTAACAGTTAACAAACTTCATAATAACTTCCAACATATTTCCTAACAGAAGATAACAGAGGGAAGAGAAGATTCATTAACGATTCATATAACAGAAAAAAGTCATAGAAATCCATAGACTCACCTTTCAAATTCACTCTCCCTGCAAAATCACCATAAAATCTCTCAACTTTCTCTACTTCATCTTCACCATTCTTCACTCTTGAGAAGAATCACCAAGAAAATCTCCACAAGATTCTCGCTACCCTTTGCTTCATTTGTCGTCTGTAGAAGAATCACCTTCACTATCTATTTTACCCCAAAATTTTACCTCTCATTTCACTCAAAGGCATGCCTCTAGAGGTCCTCAATTGCTCGAGGTTGACTAAGGATTGACTAGACAAATCCTCCTGCTAAGGTAACAAGGCTCAAACTAGGGTTTCAATTTCAAGGAAGATGGTTGAGTTCCAAGGGTCCCAAATGGTCTCCATTTCCCTAATATGTCCCCAAGATCATCCATGCCAAGTTTCATGCCTTGCACTATAAGTTTACTCAGTCAACTGCTCAGATGCCTGGAAATCAATTGTGCTAGGTCAAAAGTCAACTGTGACCCACATACAGTCAAACTTCAAGATTTTTGGTCAACATCACCATTTTTAAGTAACATCCATCATTTGATCAAGGGTAGATCACGATTTCTCAAGAAGTTCTCCTAACTCATCAAAAGTCAAAAATGGCAATTTAGGGTTTCTATAGGAAAAGTCAACCAAACTTTGACCAAGCATAACTTTCTCATACTTTATCATAAATTTTCCAACCAAGGCTCATTTCGAAGATGGTACAATTCCCTACAACTCATCTTCATCCCTCAAGTAAAGAAATGCCTCGATCAAAATATACAAGTTCATACATTATAGGTCATTTCAAAAAGTCAACAAAAACACCTTTTGGGTCAAAGATCTTTACATGAACATGAAAGATCCAATTAAGATGAAACCAAAAAGGTTGTTTAGAAGACATCCTAAGCTTTCTAAAAAGTCCAAGAAAACCTTCTTAAGGTTAAAAATGAAAGAGTTATGAATTGCTAAAGATAACCAATTTTTGGAAATGTGCATGAAGTCAACATTGATCAAAATGACTTTTTTTCCAAATGGGCCCATGTTTTCTTGTTTGAAACTTGTTCCTAATATTTCCCATGAACCTGAGCTTATCCACTTATTATTTCATTATTTTTATTATTTATTTTGATTTTTTATTCATTTAAATCAAAATAAATCAATTTAAATAGTGGAATAATCAAATAAAATCAAAGATTTGATTTTGTGAGCACATTATGAGTCCATGAACAGCTAGAAAATCAGGAGAATTCGTGCAAGGTCTAATTGATTGGAAAAGATCATGATTTGGTTTGTTTTAGAAACAAATCATACAAGGAAAAAAACAAATATTTTTCAACAATTTGCAAAGATTGAATACAGTTTTGTTAACCTAATTGCTTCTATTATATATAGACAACATTTCCAAAGCATGAGGACAAGGTTTGGCCCTGTGAATTAAGAGCACAAAACTCAAATTTTGAACAAGAGGCAACCAGACTTCCTTCTACAGTGAGATTCAAGGTGTTTCAAGGCCAGCAATTCATTCCTAGAAGTATTTGGGAGCTATTTGGACCATTACCAGGCCTTACCACGCCCAGAAACGCTCTATACGAGTACCACGGTTTGCCTTCCTTCTTGAAATTGATTTTTGAAATTTACGCCTGATAAATGATTTCTAACTATACATTCATGTTTGTATCATAATTTAGAACATGTTTTCATATTTAATTGTGAATTTTGATGCATATTGGACAACCTGCCATTGTTAGGGTTTAGAGTTTTGTTTTTAGGGCTTTTTGTTTCAGGCAAAATCAGGGCCAAAGATGGATATCACTGCATTCAAGAGATCAAACCCAATTGATCAGTGTGATTAGATTTGATTTATATTGCCTGGATATGACTTTTGAGATGCACAAGTTTGTAGCTACAACCTTTGTCCATAGGTAAAAGTCCTGTCTAAAACGATAGTCCCATCGAGGAAGACGATGGTGTGTCCAAGCCTGGTTTGGAAGTTTGAATCTCGCGCGTTTTATTTATTACATTGACTTTTCATTCTATATAATATATTATTGGTGTTTATATAAACGATTGAGTAGCTTGGTTCAGTGGCAGAGAAGGGTTTGCAAGGCACGCGTGTAAGAGGTCAGGGGTTCGATCCCTGCCTTCTACATAATATTTTTCTCAATATTTGTTTGCAGATTCAGTGGTTTCATCACATGTGCATACACCATACGCCTCCATATTATCATCATTGGACCAATCTGTATCAAGATCCAACGCCTCAAGCATGTAGGCGCATGGTGGACTCTCTTGGCAAGCTTCTCACTGAATCCAACACTAGTCATGGGCCAACCTGACTGGGCCTGGAACAAAAATCAGCAACATCACCTCCAATTTGGGCCTACACCCCCTCAGGCTTAATTTCTCATCTTTTCTAGTTTATTTTATATTTTTATTATTTTGTTTAATTATTTTTGTTAATCAATTTTTTTATAAAATCATAAAATCAAAATCACAAAAAAATAGGTTAATTTTTTTTATATAAATTAGTTTTTGTAAATAAATTAATTTCTTCAACTTTAATTTATTTTTCATTAATTAAAATCAATTAGAAATTAGGTTAAATTCAAATCTTTTTTTCACAAGAAATCCAAAAATATTTTAATCATCAAATTAGGGGTTATTTTAGAGTTTTAAACTTTTCCAGTTTTTGATTCTCGCGTGTAATTATTTTTGCCGTACGATTATTTTTTCACTATTGATGTAACTGCGCCCGGTTTGTAATAGATTAATTAGGGCTTAATTTCTGCAAATTTACTTTCAGTCAATTCTTTATGTATCTGTTCAAAAGCCTTGTAATAGCGTAGGACTCTTTTTAATTTCTCACTTTTATATCTTATGCTTGTATATAATTATTAGCAACCTAGGCTTGTATGCTTAATCAATCAATCGGTAGATCACTTAACTTCAAGATAAATATTTGAAAACAAACACTGCTGCACACTTGTACCCCTAGGGTATTTCTCACTTGGTTGCCTCGGAAACAATGGTCATGTCCCTCAAATGTAGGGATACCTTAGCAAAGACCCTCAATTCAAAAGTCGTCATAAAGATCATAGTCCATTGCTGTCCCTCGAGTTGCCTACGAGAAATGATCTTATGATGATAGTCCCTTTGAAATTCTAAGGTATCCTTACATGTTGCCTTCAATGACCATTACGTCCCTTTCAATAGCCCCTCAACATACAACGACTAGGGTTACCTACTCATTATTAGTAGGATAACACGGTCTAAAGGATAAGAGGAAAATAACGCCTTTTTTCGAGTAGGTAGATAACTGTTAGGTACTTGCTTAAAATAATCTTTTACACCATACATTTTCAAACATACTTTTCAAACAAAAGTTTTCAAAAACTCTTTATCACACGCTTGAGAACTGAGACAAGGGTTACCATAAAGTGAAACACTGTTGTGATATGGTGGGAGAACTGACTTGAAGGTTTTGCATTTGATTGCAAATGTTGCGGTTAGCAAGAGTCGCCACCGACTTTTATTTTATCCAAAAGGAAAGGTGAAAAAGCACAGGAAATACCATTGAGATAATTTCTTGAGTTCGGGGGGTAGATTATGAAAAGGGAAGGCATTAGCACCCTTTTCATCCATGGTTTTCCATGGGCTCTTAGTTACTTTCTAGATCACTTTCTTTTGTTTGAAATTGTGCTTTGTAGTTTTTGAAAGTATTTTGTAAATAGGCCATTGTTTAGGCAAACTTTGTAACGATTCTCGTTCGTAAGAATGTACACAAAGTGTTGATCTTTTGAAAATGTTTTCAAGTTTTGTAAGATGTTTTGAAAGTGTAAGTGTTTGTTTTGAAAATAGAAAGTATGTTTTGTTTTGAAATTGAGCAAGTAATTAGGAGCACTCTACCTACTCAAAATCCTTTCATGTTCATTTTCTTTTCCTTTGACATTGTTATATTACCATTGATTTGGCAAGTAACCCTATCTTTGGATGTAAATGGGACGGGCGTGGGTCATCGTATAACCATGATTAACAATGTTTGCAAGGTATCTTAGCATTCTCTTTTATGGACTTATATCATTTGAAAGGCAACATGGATAGCGTCATCGAGGGACAATGATATTGTATTTTGCTTGTTTTTGCTAAGATACCTCACATGCGTAATATGGCCATTTTGTAAGGCAACCAAGTGGATTTTACCCTAGGGGTGCTTGTGTGCAAGTGTATTGTTTTCATGCTTGATTTTTTCTTTGATTAGGGTTTTCTAATTGTTTGGTTTTAGTCTTTCCATTCAAACCCTTATTACTAGCATTTGTATATAAAGCGATAAATTACAGAATTTAGAATTACTACGCTATTACAATACTTGTGGGAGGGGGTGTACAAATTATAAATGGGGATTGCAAGAAAATAAACCTAATTAATCTATTACAACCATATTGAATTGATACAGGAATTGAATAAATAAATGTACAAAAATGAATAATTATTCAAGAATGTAAATGTAAAGAAAGTGGATATTTGTTTGGATTTTTTAGAGAAAAGCGGATTTTTTTTAACCTAATTAACTAAAGGGAAAATAATTAATTAAAACTAAAACCTAAATTTACTAGGAAAAGAAATTAAATAAAACCCTAATCTATTAATTGGAAAATAAATTAAGTTTATAAGAAGATTTTTTTTGAATTTTTTTGTCTTAAAAATAATTTATAGTATTATAAAATATTTTTGGTCTTTTTATATATTTAAATAATATATTTAAATGGTGTAAAAGAAAATAATTAAAACCCTAGTTTTTATTAAATTTACAAAACAATTAGTCAAAATAACTTTTGTGAGGAAAAATAAATAAACTATGTTAAAATATAAATCTACTATTTTTATATTTTTTATGATTTTTTTAGTATTAGAAAAATAATTAAAAAAATAAATAAAATGAAAATAAGAAAAGAAAATAAAATGGGCCAGGGGTTGTATAAGTGAAAAAGGGTGTGAGAGGCAACAAAAAAAACATAAGGCCCAAAGGAACCCCAGCGCATGCCAAAAAGGAAGTCAGAATGCAAAAAAAAAGTGAAAAAACCAAAAGGGACTGGGGCTCGAACCCAGGTCCCTCAAGTCATAGGCGCGCGTTTCTACCACTGGGTGACTATACATCAGTTTATATAAATCAAACCATAAATATATATGGTAAACACGTTCCTGAGGCAAACTTCATCTTCAACCTCACGCCCAGCCAGAATCTCTGTATTTCATTCAAATCTCAACAAAAATGAAACTGTAAACATGAAACTTGTAGCAAATTTCCTCACGATTTCAGAAATGCAAAGCAAAATAATTATAGATCAAATATAAGAATGAATTTTAATGGCCCTATTCTGAACCCTAAAAATCTCATAACCTTCAATCTTAAAATTCTCTAAGCTCAAGCAAAACTAATGAAAACTATGGACATGGTTAGCTTTAGGGCAATGATATATACATGTTTCATTCACAAATAATTCATTGATGATGCCTGTTTTAAAAGTTACAAAGTTAGAAAACTTAGCTTGCAAGAGGGCATCGGGTTTGGAGTTTGAGAAGCTTTCAGTGAGTTCCAATGATTGGGTTAGCTTCCTCAAGTTCCCAGGAAGCTAATGGGATGCTTAGCTTGAGCTGGAAGTACCTGGGGAGTCCTGGAGAAGTCCAAGTGCAAAGCTCTGTTTTTGAAAATGGAGGATGGTGTTAATGGTGTTACAGTCTTGTAACAGGGTGTGGGATGAGTTCTAAATGATGTTTAGAAACTTTATGAACCAAAAGGCTTGGAAACGCACGAGGGAGATGTGAGTTTCAAACTTTTGCTCAGGTTAGGAAACAATGGAGGTATGTGATACAGTTCTGAGATCTTGGTGTTTTTTAGGGGTCAAGCATGCGTGTGATTTGTGGAAAATGGCTTCTATATCTATAAGAAAAGAGTCTCGAGTGGTTTGGCAAGTCATAAGTACAAGTTTCAAGCTTTTTGCTAGGTTACTTAATTTTGAAGAAAAGTGGGAAAACAAGTTTCAAGAGGAGGTACAAGCATGGGCTGAGTGATTATAAGTGTATAAACCATTTCTCTTGTGTTATGAGACATGTATGATCAAAAGAGAACAAGTGCAAGGCTCAAGAACATGTTTTGTGCAAAAAGTCACTTTATCAAAATGGCAATGTGCACTTTCTTCCCAAAATGGATATAAAGCATGTCTTTGCATTGAATGCTTGAAATGAGACCTCTAACAGCTATGCAAGCAATTAATTATAGAGTTCCAAACAAGTTTGAGGCCTGAAAAGTAGAGGTTATGCAGCATAACTTTGAATTTTGAATTTGTTCATCATAAAATGACTTGTAATTCAAGTGATAAAACCCTAACTTCACCTCTTCGATTCTCCCTACTAAAAAATGATATCAAGGATTTCTTGGACATTTTGGAAAGCTTGAAATGTGCTCTACAACTCATATTTGTATTAATTTTGAAGACTCCCATTTGAACTAATGAAAAAGTTCCATGAAGTTGGGTCAAAATCCTAACCAAATTAGGGCAAAATTTCACTAAGTGTTTTGTTTCATGACCATGTATTCTTAAAATTATAACTTGAGATACAAGCACTTTTGGAATGAGTTTTTTAAAGAAATGTTGTATATTTCATGGAGATCTACAACTTTCATGTTGGAAGTTTCTTCTGAATCAGCTTGCATCATGGTGAAAAGTTTGCTCAAAGTTATGAAAAAATAAGAAATTTCCAACACTTAGAAAAATTTCTATGTTTAGAAATTTTAACTTTTCAAAATAAAATATTGAATTTTGGATTTCTTGATGAATAAGTTTAATATTTTGACATGTTTTGATGAATTGTGATCTTTGGCATTTGAATTTGACCAAAAAGTCAAAGTTAGACTTTTCAGTAAACGGTTGACTTTTAATCAGTTGACTGAAAATTCATCTGTCAATCCATTGGACTTGAGCAATGCTTTGAGCTATGTCATTAGGTCAAAATGATGAAATTGTACTCTTGATATCATTCCTTAAACAAATAGATCATTTGCTAGGTCAAAAATCAGAAATTTCCCTTTCCTTGTCAAAACACTAATTTTGACCATTTTGCCCTTTTGAAGATTTGATCAAATTTCTTAAGGAATTATGGTCCAAACTTGATCAAATGATACATATGAGTTTAAAATGTTGATGTGGATAAAAAATTGTGAAGTTTGACAGTAGATTGGCCATAGTTGGCTTTTACCCCAATACAACTGATTTTTAGGTCAACTGCTCAATTGACTGATTAAGAGTGTGATCCAAAGCTTGAAACTTGAAATGAGTAATCTTGATGATCTATAATGATACATTAAAGTCATATGGGTAATTGGAAGTTCAAATATCCTTGTGAAATCTCAAACCCTAATTTTGGTCATTAATTCTTAAGGAAGTGTCTTGAGCTGATCAACCCTAGTGCAGTCTTGAGCCAAAGGAGATCTTGTAAGAAAAATTCTTGATAGGTGAGAGGGAAAATTTTGGGGTACAACAGCTGCCCCTGTTCAATCTTCTTAAGCTTGAAGAGTTAGATTGGCGAGTTTTGCCATTCGTGACTCGAAGGTGGAAGATGATTGGACACTAGAGTGCCCAAAAATTTGCACTCGGTGATATAATGGTTGATGGTATAGGGAATGGGCTTAAATATTACATTTGGAGAAGAGATGAGAAGTTTTCGGAGATGGGCTAGCAGATGCCATCCAAAATGATTGTTGGACTGTATCTACAAGAGAATCTGAATGAGCATCAGAATGACATCCGTGTATGGAGCGTACCTGAACTGTATCTGAAGGATGAATATGTATCAGAATGGAATCCATGTATGGAGCGTATCTGAACTGTATCCGAGAGCTGAATCTGAACGAGTATCAGAATGGCGTCCGTGTCTGGAGCGTATATGTATTGTATTTGAAGATTAAATCTGAATGAGTATCAGAATGGCATCCATATCTAGAGCGTATCTGAATTGTATCTGAAGATTGAATCTGAATGAGTATCAGGATGGCATCCGTGTATGGAGCGTATCTGAACTGTATCTGAAGATTTAAATCTGAATGATTATCAGAATGGCGTCCGTGTCTGGAGCGTATCTGAACTGTATCTGAAGATTGAAATATGAATGAGTATCAGAATGGCGTCTGTGTCTGGAGCGTATCTGAACTGTATTTGAAGATTGAATCTGAATGAGTATTAGGATTGAATCCGTGTCTGGAGTGTATTTGAACTGTATCTGAAGATTGAAATATGAATGAGTATCAGAATGGCGTCCGTATCTGGAGCGTATCTGAATTGTATCTAAAGAAGCCTTTGAACATTGTTAATGGTAGCTATTAATTAACCTTATCCTGAAAAGGGTAAAATGTTAGCTAAAATGCAAAGTCATGTTTGTATGAAATGCATGGTATAATGAGATTGTGATACATGAATTCGTGTTATCAATGTTTATGATATATGGATGTGATGTATGCATATGTGAGCTAATCTACTGCACTGCTGTTGGATTGGGGAAAATAAATCCCTGACTGCTGCTGAGGATATGGAGCGTTGATGGATTTCCTCTTAGAGAAATAAAATCTGTTGTAAGGGAAACTCTGTGTACTACTTGTGAAATCCTGTTGGAGAATCCTGAGAATTTTGGTGACTTCTACCGGGGATTGATAACTGGATGTTTTGTTCCGTTGGGGATTAAACTGCACACTGCGAGGATTTTACAGAAATAACTTAGAGAGATTTACCTATTTCTTAAATCCGTTAGTAACTGTCTTTCTATTTTGTTCATTTGTAAATGGTAGTTACGTTCTATTGTACCCCAAAATTTTCCCTCTCACTTATCAGCTAAAGACTGCACTAGGGTTTGATCAGCTAAAGACACCTCTTTAGGCACTAATGACCAAAATTAGGGTTTGAGTTTTCACAAGGATTTTTGAATTACCAATGCTTCATATGACTTTCATGGATCATTATGGACCCCCAAGATTACTCATGTCAAGTTTCAAGCCTTGGATCACACTTTTGATCAGTCAATTGAACAGTTGACCTAAAAATCAGGTGTATTGGGAAAAAAGTCAACCATAGCCAATTTATAGTCAAACTTCATAATTTTTATCCACATCAACATTTTAGACTCATATGTATCTTTTGATCAAGTTTGGACCATAATTCCTCAAGAAATTTGATTAAATCATCAAAAGGGAAAAATGGTCAAAATTAGGGTTTTGACTGGGAAAGGGCAATTTCTGGTTTTTGACCTAGCAAATGATCAATTGGGTTAAGGCATGATCTCAAGAGTCCAATTTCATCACTTTGACCTAATGACATGATTCAAAACACTACAATTCCATTGGATTGACAAATGAATTTTTCAGTCAACTGATCAAAAGTCAAATGTATACTGAAAAGTCAAACTTTGACTTTTTGGTCAAATTCAAGTGCCAAAAGTCATAATCCATCAAAACATGTCAAAATATGAAACTTTTTCATCAAGAAATCGAGAATTCATGATTTTATTTTGAAAAGGTGAAATTTCTTAACTTAGAAATTTTTCCAAGTATGGAAAATTTCTTATTTTTTCATAACTTTGAGCCAAGTTTTCATTATGATGCAAGATGATTCAAAGGAAACTTCCAACATTAAAGTTGTAGATCTCCATGAAATCTACAACTTTTCTTTACACAACTTCTCCTAAAAAAGCTTGGATCTCAAGTTATAATTTTGTGAATACATGCTCATGAACTAAAAATGACTTAGTGAAATTTTGCCCTAGTTAGAAAGATTTTTGACCTAACTTCATGGCAATTTTTCACATAGTTCCAAGGGGAAAATTCAAAGGCAATTAAAATATGAGTTATAGCACATTGCAAGCTTTCCAAAATGTCCAAGAACTCTTTAATATCATTCTTGAGTAGGTAGAATCGAAGAGATGAAGTTGGCGTTTTGTCACTTGGATTACAAGCCATTTTGTGAAGAACATTGGATCCAATCCGCAAGCATGCTGTACATATCCCACTTTTCAGGCTTCTAACTTGACATTCACTATATAATTTAATGTTTTCACAGTTGTTGGAAACTTTAATCCAAGCATTCAATGCATTGTACAAATTTAATTCCATTTTGGGAAAAAAGGCAACATTGCCATTTTAGAAAAGCAAGCTTTATGCAAAGTCAACTTGCATTGAGCCTTGCATTTGTTCTTTCTGCACAAACACACTCCACACAATCAGAACAAGTGTGCTTAAAGGTCTCATCCCCCTACAGGCTTTGTACTTCACCTTGAAACCATGTTTGCTAGCTTTGCTTCAAAAATAAGTAACCAAGGAAAACATGTGAGTTTTTGAAATCTGATTTGTTACAAGTCTTAAAACCTCTTGCTTATAAGTAGACACATTATTTGTAAGTTGACACACGAATGTTATTGCCCTGAAACTGCCTCAAACATTCCAAAATATAAAAACCTGTTCAAGAATACCATTAACATGCAGTTTTGAACCAAAACTCATGATCTTCATTTCCACTCGTGCGTTTTGAAAACTAATCACTTAAACACCTTCCATACATCATACCAAAGCAATCCAGGCCCCTGTTTCAAGACTGTAGCTCCTCCATCACTGTCCACCATTTTCAAAAACCAAGCTTGCAGGTTGACTTGAGTAGAGAGATTCAGGGACATTCAAGGCAAAGTAAGATTTGGGATACACTCAAGGCGGTCCAGGAAAGCTAAACAGATCCTCCGGCTGTCTCAAAAGTTGCTCAAACTCCATTCACGACTCCAGCTGCAAGAGGTAAAAACTCAAACTTCTATCTCTTCATACAAGCATCATTATATCCTGATTTGTGAAAACAAAATGTAGATATCCTTGCTCTAAAGCTAACCAAGTTCATAGTTTCCATTTATATTAACTGTGTATAGAGAATTTTGGATTTGAAATCTATGAGAAAATTAGGTTTCAATTTAGGGCGGTAAAATTAGATTTTATCTTTGACTTTTAGTTTACATAAGTTATATGGTTGAATTCGTGGGAAGAAACACCACAACTTTCATGTTTGAACTTTCCATTTTTATGGAGAAATGAGGAAGATACAGGTGGTCCGACCATGGCTCAAGGTTGAAGATGAAGTTGCCTTCAGAAAGCAGTTTCTAATATATATTTGTGGTTTTTTTTATATAAACAGATGTACAACCACCCTAGTGGTAAGGCAGCGCGCATTATTGCTAGAGGTCATGGGTTCGAGCCTCAGCGCGCTGCCTTTTACATTTTCTCACATTTTTTCACATTTTTTTGCCTCTTGCTTCGCTGGGCCTCCATCTCATGGGCCTATTGGATTTTTTCTAACATTCCCTCCTTGTCTCATATTTGCACCCCTGACGCATTATTATTTTATTTTTATTTTATTCTCATTTTATTTTCTTAAATATATTTATATAAATATTAAAAATCACAAAAAATACAAAAATAGTAGACTTATATTTTAACTTAGTTTATTTATTTTTCACAAAAAATATATTTTATTTTGATCACACTTTATTTATTTTCACTAATTATCTTGTAAATTTAATTAAAACTAAAATATTATTTATTTTATACTAATGAAAATATATTTTTGACACCAAAAGAATCAAGAATATTTTATAACACTATAATTTATTTTTCAAGACAAAAAATATAAAATTTAAAAAATACATTTTTTGTATAAACTTCATTCTTTTTAATCAATCAAGAAGAATTAGGGTTTTAGTCAAGAATATTTCTCTTAATGAATATTAAACTTGACTAATTATTTTCTTTATCTAATTAGGTTAAAATCAAGATCTTTTTTCTTAAGAAACCAAACAAAAAATCTTTTTTCTTTGCATTTATAATTCTTTCATATTTAATTCATCTTGTATATTATTTATTCCAATTCTTGTATAAATTCAATTTGGTTGTAATAGATTAATTAGGTTTATATTATTGCAATCCCCATTCATAAATTGTATACCCCCTCCCACAAGTGTTGTAATAGCGTAGTAACTTTAAATTTCACAATTTATCGCTTTTACATAATATGCTAGTAATTAGGGTTTGTATGGAAAGAAAAAAATCAATCAAATAGAAAACCCTAATCCAAGACAAAAAAAAGCATGAAAATGACACACTTGCACACAAGCACCCCTAGGGTTATCCCAATTGGTTGCCTTACAAAATGGCCATACTACGCATGTAAGGTATCTTAGCAAAAAAAAAAATAAGCAAATACAAGATCATAGTATCTCGATGACGCTATTCAAAGTTGCCTTACAAAATTATCTTAGTCCCTCAAAAAGAATGCTAAGATACCTTGCAACATTGCTAATCATGGCTATACAATGACCCACGCCAGTCCCGTTAACATCCAAAGATAGGGTTGCTTACCAAATCAATTGTAAGATAACAATGTCAAAGGAAAAGAAAATTAACAAGAAAAACTTTTGAGTAGGTAGATTGCTCCTAATTACTTGCTCCATTTCAAATAAAACATCCTTTCTATTTTCAAAACAATCACATACACTTTCAAAACCTCTTACAAACTTGAAAACATTTTCAAAAGATCAAACATCTTTGTATACATTCTTACGAACGAGAATCATTACAAAGATTTCCTAAACAATGGCCTCTTTACAAAATACTTTCAAAAACCACACAAAGCACAATTTTAAACAAAAGCAAGTGATCTAGCAAGTAACTAAGAGCCCATGTAAAACCATGGATGAAAAAGGTGCTAATACCTTCCCTTTTCATAATCTACCCCCTGAACTCAAGAAAAAAATATCAAAGGTCTTTCCTGTGCTTTTCCACCTTTACTTTTGGATAAAAGAAAAGTAGATGGCGACTCTTGCTAACCGCAACATTTGCGATCAAATGGAAAACCTCAAGTCAGTTCTCCGACCGCATCACAAAACTGGCGACTCTACTGGGGAAAATTCTAAAAGTGGGGTTACCTTAGGGATAGATCACATATATTTGCTTACATTGTTTGAATTGTATGCTTTACATTATGGTTCTTTGTTTGGGTTTGAATCCTCTACCCGGATCTGTGACACCTTATAGGTAAGTAGCAATACATTATGGAAACTGTGTAGGGTATACCGATATGGTGTAAACAATAGCTACCTTTGTGCGACATATTTGTGGGTACCGGTAGCCTTTGAGTTAATCAAAGAGAATACGGGGCCGCTGAATGATGTCATGAAGTACTAGTGAACTTCTAGAACCTTTACTTGACCAACTTGGCCTTAAGGAAGTAGTGAGATGACCGACTTTGGTGCAGTACGAAGTTGGTAGATACTCGATACTATAATCATTGAGGTTTGGTTTCTTGGGATATTTCGGTCGCCATTAAAGAGGCTTGAGCTGAAACCATGAACAAGGAAACAAACCAGTGATATTGAGCTCCTTAGAACCCGGTTACTATTACTAGGACAGGTTTGAGCCAACTAAACTTCAAGAGGGTACTTACCTATAAATTTCCATGCAAGCCTAAACCTAAGGACTTGTTTGCTTTTCTTGTATATGCATACTTGTACATAATATCATGAACATCATATACATCCACTAACCATTTCAAGGATTTTGGGATTCATCTTTGTTCTTGTTTTGTAGGATTTTGATTCACTTCGCAGGAAAACTATTCAAGTCAACCTTGTGAGAATCCCTCCACAACTTAAGGAGCTAGTTTCAAGGATTCCTGAAAAATCTCCATTTACCGAGAGACATGGTCTCCTACTAAACTTGGTCACCTCCAACATAGATGAGGACATGATGAAAGTGCTTTTTCAGTTCTTTGATCCTTTACACCATTGCTTCACCTTTCTCGACTATCAACTTGTGCCTACTTTGGAAGAATTCTGCCAACTCTTGAGGATTCCCATTCTCAATCAACTACCTTTCAATGGTAAGGAAAGAGATCCAAAGCCAGAAGAGATTGCTCAAACTCTATACTTGCACTCATCTGATATCACAACTCATTGGGAAACAAGGAGTGGTGTCAAAGGTTTCTTAGCAAAGTTCCTGTTTGAGAAAGCTCAAAGCTGTTGGAATTCCTTGGACTTGCAAGCCTTTGAGGAAATTGTGGCTCTCCTCATATATGGGATGGTTTTGTTTCCAAATCCTAACCAACTCATAGATATCAACTCCGTCAAAATCTTCATATCCCGCAACCCAGTGCCTACATTGCTAGGATAAATCCTACACTCTTTTCACACTCGCACAATGAGGAAAAGAGGTGTTCTTATATGTTGCACTCCTCTCTTGGCAAGATGGTTTATTTCTCATCTTCCCCAATCTGTATTAACAAATGAGTAAGGTTCAAGGTGGTCACAAAGGTTGATGACACTCAAACATTCAGACATTCATTGGTGCTCCCGATCCAAAGAGAATGTTATCATTGTTGACCGTTATGGAGAATTTCCTAATGTCCCTTTACTTGGCATTAGGGAAGGTATCACCTACAACCCTTGTTTGGCCTTAAGACAATTTGGTTATACCCGAAGGGATGGCCCGCATGAGATGCTGATTCAAGGTTTGGTATTTGACTATGACAACGATGATCAAGATCTTTGCCCGAGATTTATCCGAGCTTGGAGGATGTTGAACAAGGTGGATAACAAGACTTTGGGGCATAAGAATTCCATCCCTCTTGAGCCTTACCTTAAATGGGTATGAACTCGTGCTCAAAGTCTTATGATGCATTACCCCTCCATTCTCCCGATAATCATTGAGCCTGTCACAGAGGGAGATGTTCCATACACTATCCTACATCTTGACATGCCCACATCTCTTGAAGATCTACAAAGGGATCGGATACAACTCAAAGGAGAGCGAGATACTTTCGAAGCCCAATTCTACGCAAGCGAGAAGAAGGTTTTGGAGCTCACTAGGCTACTTCATGAGGAGCAAACTCTCAATGCCTACATTGCACCAAAGAGGATGCGTACTTCTTTTCTATCTTAGAGTTTTTGTATTATTTTTCCCAAGGGGCATTGATGTACTCAAGCTTTATCTTATTAATATAACGTGTGTTTCCTTTTTGTCTAAAACAAATTTGAATCTCTAAAATCCTTGAAAACATTTCATATGCATATACCATTCATCATAATATAAGCAGGTCTTTTGCAATAAGTCTCCTCATCTCTCTACTGTTTATTTTAGTAAGATGGATCTTGAGCAAACAATGAAGGATCTCCAAGCTTAGAATATGCAGTTTCAACAGTTGCTCTTGACCCTATATAAGGGACAAGAAGAATTGAAGACTTTACTGGATGAAGAGAGGAAAAAGAAAACAAAGAAGGTAATTTGAGTCTTAAACACGGGAAGAAGATTTCATGGGAAGACAAGAAGTACCTTGGACTTTACAACAACATCTGGTGAAAGAAACAACCAAGATGGTAAAGGAAAGGAAACAATTATCTCATCAGAATTAGAGGAGGAAGAGGAAGAAGAGTACTACTCTGAAGAACAATACCCTCCAGCGCATGACAAGTATAAACATCTCGAAGAGCGATTGAGCGCGATGGAAATCCAAAAGGTGCCTGGCTTGGATTTTGAGGAATTGGGTTTAGTGTCGGGGATTGTGATTCCTCCGAAATTCAAAGCACCCGTATTTGCCAAATACAACGGTGTTTCATGCCCTAAAATGCATCTCCGGTCATATGTGAGGAAAATCTAACCCATACCGCTGATAAAGACTTATGGGTGCACTTCTTCCAAGACAGCCTGTCTGGAACTCAACTTGACTGGTTTTACCAACTAGAAAGAGCCAACATTCACAATTGGGAAGATCTTGCTACAGATTTCTACAAACAATATCAGTACAATTCTGATCTGGAACCTACCAGTACTCAACTATAGAGTATGGCCATGGATCCCAATGAGGGTTTCTAAGACTATGCACAAAAATAGAGAGATTTGGCTGGAAGAGTTCAACCCCCTCTATCTGAGAGAGAATTGGGAGACATGTTCTTGGGCACCTTGTTTGGTCCCTTCTTCAATCATTTAATCGGAAGTTCATCTGTAGGCTTTACTGAACTAATATTGGTCGGAGAAAGGATAGAATCCGGTATAAAGAATGGAAAGATTCAGAAAGACACATCTTCTTCTACAGCTGTAAGGAATCCTTTCATCGGAAAGAAAGAGGTGTTTGTTGTGTATCCGCAAAGAAACCAAGATAGGGGCGAGCGCCGACCAATGGTAGGGGCTGTTATGATTCCTAAGCCTGCGTCTGATCAGAAAAGAAATAATCAACCAAGGGTGGAAAGGCCAGTTAGACAGTTCACCAGAATCAACATGACCCCGTCTCAAGTATTACCGTATCTACTAAGATCCAACTTGGTAACCTTGAAAGAAGCTCCGAAAAACCCCAATACAACATCTCCTCACTATCATCCCAATGCTCGTTGCACATATCACTATGAGAGTCCTGGTCACGATACTAATAACTGTTGGGCTCTAAGTAACAAAATACAAGACCTCATTAAAGCAAAAGAAATTGAGTTTGATACGCCTGAAAAGCAGAGTGTCATTTCTGCCCCTATGCCCAGACATGGCCACAATACCAATGCCATTGAAGAAGGATTGTTCATCACTTAAATTGATGAACTCATGATCCCACTTTTGTCTATTAAAATGCATTTGTTGAATGTTGGTCTGTTCCCAGGCTGTGGTGAAGTTTGCCATCTCTGTTTGTCCTCCCCAACCGTCTGTCCTTTGTTGAAAATAGGTGTTCAGTGCCTAATAGATAACAAATAAATTTTGTTTGAAAATACTCCTGTTTCACCTATCCCTTTTGAAGATGTTTCTATCATTACCATTTTTGCAAATTCTTCCAGGGTCTCCACCAAAAGACCCGTTAGAATTGCATTAGTTCCGAAAGCAGCTCCTTTAATGATCATAATGCCTGGACCAGTCTCATATGCGTCAGACAAAACTGTGCCATGGAATTATGGAGGGGATGTCTATTACCATGGTATCAAGCAAGACTGGCCAGCTGTCGAAGATACTAGCTCCGAGAACGTCAACTCCAACATCAGTAACATTGCAGAAACTAGTAAAATTACCTGAAGTGGTAGGATCTTTTCTCCAGAAATTGCTCCCCCAAAAGCAGTTTCTGGACCCGTAATCATTCTCGTTGTTGCTCCCCCAAAAGATGTTCTCGGTCCTACACTTATCTCCAACAATACTCCAATTGACAAAGCCGTTACAACCCCTGTAATCATTCCTACTGACACTCCTGCTGCCGAGTTAACCAAGACTCAAGGAAAAGGTGTTCTGATTGAGTCTGTCCGGACGAAGACTCAGTCATTGACTATCCCTGATACCTCCAAGAAAGAAATGGAGAAGATCTTAAAAATTATAAAGAGAAGCGACTACGATGTAGTTGAATAACTGGGGCAAACTCCCTCTAAGATGTCCATGCTGGCATTACTACTATGTTTCGAGTCACATGCAAAAGCCTTGGTGAAGTTCTTGAAAACCGCCCATGTACCTCAAGAGACGTCTGCTGATCAGTTTCAAGACTGTGTAGCCAGCCTAACTGCGGAAAATGGTTTAGGTTTTTCAGATGCTGATCTGACGCTGAGGGGAAGGAAGCATAATGAGGCATTACATATCTCAATGGAATGTAGGGGCACAACTCTGGCGCATGTTTTGGTGGACACTGGTTCATCTCTGAATGTATTACCCAAAAAAGCTCTTTATAGACTTGACTGTGAGGGGTTGACTTTGAAGCCAAGCAATATAGTGGTAAGGGATTTTGATGGCTCGAAGAGGATGGTGCACGGGGAAGTGGATATCCCCATAAAAGTTGGAACCCAAACTTTCAATTCAACTTTTTATGTAATGGACATCCGTCCTTCATACTCCTGCTTGCTAGGCCGACCATGGATCCACAATGTTGGCACTGTTACTTCTACGTTGCACCAAATGCTAAAATATCCAGTTCAAGGGAAGATTATCACTGTTCATGGAGACGAAGGATACATGATCAGCCATCTCAATTCCTTCAGATATGTGGAATTGGATGGTGAATTCATTGAAACTCCATTTCAACACTTTGAAGATGTCCCCCAAGAGGTGGCAGTAAGCAAGGTTGTGTCTCAGGGTCCCAAGAATACAAGGCCTCCACTCCGGATGTCATCTCTGAAGGATGCCAAAGCAGTGGTAGAAGAAGGAGGCTGCACTATCTGGGGACAACTCCCATATATCCCATATAAGTCTGACAGGTTTGGCCTAGGTTTCACTTCAAGTGCTCAAAAGGTTATATGTCGTGCTCGTGCTGGAGGACCGCCCCTGAAGATAAGCAACCGTAAAGTCAACATAGTAGAAGATGGTGAAGATGGCTGCAACCTAGAGGATTGGATATTCCTGACTGTCAATGGAGGGATCAACAATTGGGAGGCTAGAGACTTTGTCCCAATCACCTTTATCCCACAGTAATTTGTCTTTACATTTTGTTGGATCTGTAATATTGAAACAATTCGCACTCTTAAAACCTTGTGTCTCACCCGAGTCACAATGGTCCATTTGTAAGGGTTATTATCTCATTTTCATATGACATCAATGAATCATGGATGTTTTCGCATACAAACTTTTGTGCTCATTGTTTTTCTTTTACATTTTTATTCTCTTTCAAAGATATTTATACTCTTACACACACTCACACTCACAATGTAGGTATACATCCATTCGAGATCCCATGGGTAACGATACTGCTATGGCCTTTGGTGACTTTGAAAATATAATTTACCAAGCTGAAGACGAAGGTGAGGAAGATTGTGAAGTACCAGGGGAACTAGCCAGACTGCTACAACAAGAAGAGAGAACCATCCAGCCTCACGAGGAACCCGTGGATACAATCAACCTAGGTACCGAAGAAGACAAAAAAGAAGTCAAGGTGGGTGCCAATTTGGAACCCAGCGTCAAGGAGCATCTGATTTAGTTATTACACGATTATGTTGAATTCTTTGCCTGGTCATATAAAGACATGTCGGGGCTTGATGTAGATATTGTGGTACATGGTTTGCCTACAAGAGAAGATTTCCCGCCAGTAAAGCAAAAGGTTCGCCGCATGAGACCTGATATGTCAGAGAAGATTAAAGCAGAGGTCATGAAGAAATTCAATGCTGGATTCTTGGATGTCACATCTTACCCTCAATGAGTTGCCAACATTGTTCCCGTACCCAAAAAAGACGGAAAGGTGCGAATGTGTGTGGACTACAGAGATTTGAATAAGGCGAGCCCTAAAGATGATTTTCCACACCCCAACATTGATATTCTAGTTGACAATACGACACAACACAAAGTGTTTTCCTTCATGGACGGATTCTCAGGTTACAACCAAATCAAAATGGCGCCTGAGAACATGGAGAAAACAACGTTTGTCACGCAGTGGGGCACATTCTGCTACAAGGTAATGCCATTCGGACTAAAGAACGTAGGGGTAACCTATCAGTGTGCCATGGTAGCTCTATTTCACGACATGATACATCACGAAATAGAAGTCTACGTGGACGATATGATAGCCATATCTCAAATAGAAGAAGAGCATCTTGACCACATACAAAAACTGTTTGAGGGACTGAAGAAGTACAAGCTGAGGTCGAATCCAAACAAATGCACATTTGGGGTACGATCTTGTAAACTCCTAGGCTTTATCGTCTTCAACAAAGGTATTGAGGTCGATCCTGCCAAAGTTAAAGCAATACAAGAGATGCCTGCTCCTTGTACTGAGAAGGAAGTCAGAGGATTCTTGGGGCGTTTGAACAACATTGCCAGATTCATCTCTCATCTGACAGCTACTTGTGAACCAATCCTCAAACTATTGAAGAAAGATCAAGTAGTAAAATTGAATGATGAATTCCATGTTGCTTTTGACAAAATCAAAGAATACTTACAAGAGCCTCCTGTATTGATGCCACCAGTTGAGGGAAGACCTTTGATCATGTATCTGACTATTTTAGAAAACTCAATGGGGGTGTGTATTGGGGCAACATGACGAGTCTGGCCGAAAAGAGCATGCTATTTACTACCTGAGCAAAAAGTTTACCAACTGTGAAACTAGATATTCAATTCTCGAGAAAACTTGCAGCGCTCTGGCATGGGCTTCTCGCCAGCTAAGACAGTATATGTTGACTCATACTACCTTGTTGATATCTAAAATGGACCAGATAAAATACATCTTCGAGAAGCCTGCTCTTTTTGGGAGAATAGCGAGATGGTAGATGATCCTGACAGAATATGACATACAGTATACTACCCAGAAAGTTATAAAGGGCAGTGTACTAGCTGACCACCTCGCACACCAAGCTGTAGAAGACTACCAATCCATGAAATTCGAATTTCCAGATGAGGACATCATGACATTAGACAACTGTGAAGAATTCAGGCAATATGACGGACTTGAACAAGGATCCCGATGGACCCTGTTCTTTGATGGAGTGTCCAATGCACTCGGAAATGGTATTGGTGTTGTACTCATATCTCCGGAGGGGTGTCATACTCCCTTCACTGCTAGACTTTGCTTCAATTGTACAAACAACATGGCGGAATACGAAGCGTGCATCTTCGGTCTCAAAGCTGCCATAGACTTGGGGATCAAATCCTTGAATGGATTCGGAGATTCAACTTTGGTTATCATCTAGATCAAAGGGGAATGGGACACCAAACATCCTAACCTTATATCTTACAAAGAACATGTTTTGACATTACTTCCATATTTTGAGAAAATTACCTTCGAGCATTTCCCGCGAGAAGAAAATCAGCTAGCAGACGCTCTAGTAACAATGTCTTCTATGTTAAAACTTAGTTGGTATAACGAGGCTCCCCAGATCACCATTGAGCGAATGGAGGAACCAATGCACTGTCACGAGATTAATATTGAAGAAGTAGTGGACCAGCCTTGGTTTCACGAAGTCAAAAAGTATCTCGAGGCTCAAGATTATCCAAAAGGAGCTTCAATCAATGATAAGAAGTTCTTAAGGAGATTCTCTGCTAAATTCTTCCTTAGTAATGGCATTATGTACAAACGCAATTATGAATCGGTTACTTCAGTGTGTAGATAAGGCTGAAGCTGAAAGAATCATGGCTGAATTATATGAAGGCAGTTTTGGCACCCATTCTAGTAGGCATAAGATAACAAAGAAAAACCTACGGGTAGGCTATTACTGGTATACCATGGAAGAAGATTGCTATCAACACTCTCGGACCTGCCATAAGTGTCAGATTTATGACGACAAGGTGCACATACCTTTGGTTCCTCTGAATGTCTTGACGGCTCCTTGGCCCTTTGTTATGTGGGGGATTGATATGATTGGGGAAATCAAGCCGACATCCTCCAATGGACATTGCTTGATCTTAGTGGCCATTGACTATTTTACAAAATGGGTGGAGGCAGCTTCCTTTGCTTCCATTACTAAGAATGTTGTTTCCCGTTTCATCAAGAAAAATCTCATTTGCCGATACGGTATCTCCGAAAATATCATCACTGACAATGGTACAAATCTCAACAACACTATGATCACCGTGTTGTGCGAGCAATTCAAGATTCAGCATCACAGTTCTTCTCCCTATCGGACAAAGATGAATGGTGTTGTCGAAGCTGCAAATAAAAACATTAAAAAGATCATACAGAAAATGACAGTCACATACAAAGACTGGCATGAGATGTTACCATTCTCTCTCCGCGGCTATCGTACCATGGCTCGCACATCAATCGGGGAAACACCCTATTCTCTGGTTTACGACATAGAAGTTGTCTTGCCTATCAAGGTCCAAATCCCATCTTTGAGGATTATGAAGGATGCAGGGCTGAACGAAGACGACTAGATCCAGACTTGACTTGATCAACTGAACTTGATTGATGAGAAGAGACTCACTTCTATTTTCCATGGTCAAATGTATCAAAAATTGATGATCAAGGCTTTCAACAAAAAGGTCAGACGCCAAGTGTATCTAGTTGGGGATCTAGTGATCAAACGCATCATACTGCCACAAGGTGATCCTAGGGGCAAATGGACTCCTACCTATGAAGGACCATTTGTAATAAAAAACATTTTCTCTGGTGGGGCAATGATCTTGACCACCATGGATGGTGACGAACTGCCGCAACCTGCAAACAAGGACATAGTCAAAATATTATACGCATAAGAGACCCGCTAGGTTGACATACCTAGGAAAAAAAGGGGAATCCCGACGAACCAAAAAGGTTCGGGGAAAATTAGGGATAAAACAAAAAAAATTGTACACCCGGCAAGTTGAAAACCCGAAAGGGCGACTTGGGCAAAAAAAGGTTTCCCGGTGGACCGAAAACCCGAAAGGGCGGTCCAGGAAAAAGTTAGGGAATGAAAAGCATATGACTGTGTCCCGTTGGATCACTTCACGGACAACCTTTGGCTTCCACTGAAAAACTCAAATTTTTTGATCAATTCAAGTATCTTCGGACGAGGCAACCGTTAGGCAAGACACTCAAAGATACAAAGGCTATAGCCGAATGGAAACCCCATGGGATTTTTTACACATAGCTATCTTTTCTTTGTATCAAATTTTTCTTTTTACGACAGCATTCTCTTACTAGAATGTTTGTCTCCTTGTACAAAAATACTTACTCAAAAATCAATACAAAGATATCTCTTTGAAAGTGCAAAAACTATCTGTTTTTCTTTACGCTTGTGTTTTGTCTACAAAAACTTCCAATGATTCATCGTTGAACATATGCATTTGAATATAATTACTATTTACAAATAAACAAAATGAAAAAAAGCAATTACTGATGGGTTGAATGGATAGGGAAATACTTCTAGGCTATTACCTAAGAAATCCCCACAATATGTCGTTTAATCCCTAACGAAACAAAACTCCCAGTTATCACTCCCCAATAGAAGTCACCAAATTTCTCAGGATTCCCCAATGGAATTTTACAAGCAGTATACGACATTTCCCTTACAATAGAGTTTATTTCTCTAAGCAGAAATTCATCAACACTTAGACTTCACAACATGAAGACTTATACTCCATATCCTCAGTAGCAATCATGGATTTATTTGCCCCAATCCAACAGTAGTACAACAAACTAGCTCATATACGCATACATTGCATCCATATATTATAAACATTGATAACACGAATGCATTATACTATGCATTTCATTCAACATAAACATTTCATTTTAGCTAACATTTTACCCTTTTCATAATAATGTTAACAGCTACCATTAACGATATTCAATCCACAGATATATTTCAGAAACGCTCTAGACACGAATGCCATTCTGATACTCATTCAAATTCAACTCTCAGATACAATTCAGATACGCTCCAGACACGGACTCCATTCTGATACTAATTCATATTCAATCTTCAGATACCGTTCAGATACGCTTCAGACACAGATGCCATTCTGATAATCATTCAAAACCAGCTCCTAGATACAGCTCAGATACGCTCTAGACACGGACGCCATTCTGATACTCATTCTTTCAAGCTTACAAATTACAATTAAACATTCACTTTTGGATGGCATCTACAAGCCCATCTCCATCAAATTTCAATAACCTCTCCAAATGGAATCTTTAAGCCCATTCCCTCGACTCTCACATCACCAAGTGCAAATTTCTGGGCACTCTAATGTCCAATCATCTTCCACCTTCGAGTCACGACTGGAAAAACATGCCAATATAACTCTTCAGGTTTAAGAAGATTTAACAGGGGAAGCTGTTGTACCCCAAAATTTTCCCTCTCACTTATCAATAATTTTCTCACAAGATCTCCTTGGGCTCAAGACTGTACTAGGGTTTGATAAGCTCAAGACACCTCCTTAGGCACTGATGACCAAAATTAGGGTTTGAGTTTGCACAAGGATTTTTGAAATATCAATGCTTCATATAACTTTCATGGATAATTATGGACCCCCAAGATTACTCATGTCAAGTTTCAAGCCTTGGATCACACTTTTGATCAGTCAATTGAACAGTTGACCTAAAAATCTGTTCTATTGGGGAAAAAGTCAACCATAGCCAATTTACAGTTAAACTTCAGAATTTTTGATCCACATCAACATTCTAGACTCATATGTATCATTTGATCAAGTTTGGACCATAATTTCTCAAGAAATTTGATCAAATCATCAAAAGGGAAAAATGGTCAAAATTAGGGTTTTGATTGGGAAAGGGCAACTTCTGGTTTTTGACCTAGAAAATGATCAATTGGGTTAAGGCATAATATCAAGAGTCCAATTTCATCACTTTGACCTAATGACATGATTCAAAACACTACAAGTCCATTGGATTGACAAATGAATTTTTCAGTCAATTGATCAAAAGTCAATTGTATACTAAAAAGTCAAACTTTGACTTTTTGGTCAAATTCAAGTGCCAAAGGTTATAATACATCAAAACATGTCAAAATATGAAACTTGTTCATCAAGAAATCAAGAATTCAAGATTTTATTTTGAAAACATGAAATTTCTTAACTTAGAAATTTTTCTAAGTATAGAAAATTTCTTATTTTTTCACAACTTTGAGCCAAGTTTTCATCATGATGAAAGATGACTCAAAGGAAACTTCCAACATGAAAGTTGTTGGTCTCCATGAAATCTACAACTTTTCTTTACACAACTTCTCCTAAAAAAGCTTGGATCTCAAGTTATAATTTTTTGAATACATGCTCATGAACTAAAAATGACTTAGTGAAAGTTTGCCCTAGTTAGTCAGATTTTTGACCTAACTTCATGGCAATTTTTCACATAGTTCCAAGGGGAATATTCAAAGGAAATTCAAATATGTGTTGTAAATCACATTGCAAGCTTTCCAAAATGTCCAACAACTCTTTAAGATCATTCTTGAGTAGGGTGAATCGAAGAGATGAAGTTGGTGTTTTGTCACTTAGATTACAAGCCATTTTGTGAAGAACATTGGATCCAATCCTCAAGCATGCTGTACAAATCCCACTTTGCAGGCTTCTAACATGACTTTCACTCCACAGTTTAATGTTTTCACAACTGTTGGAAGCTTTAATCCAAGCATTCAATGCATTGTACAAAGTTAATTCCATTTTGGGAAGAAAGGCAACATTGCCATTTTAGAAAAGCAAGCTTTATGCAAAGTTAGCTTGCATCGAGCCTTGCATTTGTTCTTTCTGCACAAACACACTCCACACAATCAGAACAAGTGTATTTAAAGGTCTCAACCCCCTTACAGGCTTTGTACTTCACCTTGAAACCATGCTTGTTAGCTTTGCTTCAAAAACAAGTAACCAAGCAAAACATGTGAGTTTTTGAAATCTGAGTTGTTACAAGTCTTAAAACCTCTTGCTTATAAGTAGACACACTATTTGAAAGTTAACACACGTATGCTATTGCCCTGAAACTGCCTCAAACATTCCAAAACCAAAAACTTGTTCAAGAATACCATTAACATACAGTTTTGAACCAAAACTCATGATCTTCATTTCCACTCGTGCGTTTTGAAAACTAATCACTCAAACACCTTCAATACATCATACCAAAGCAATCCAGGCCCCTGTTTCAAGACTGTAGCTCCTCCATCACTATCTAACATTTTCAAAAACCAAGCTTGCAGGTTGACTTGAGTAGAGAGATTCAGGGACATTCAAGGCAAAGTAAGAGTTGGGATACACTCAAGGAGGTCCAGGAAAGCTAAACAGATCCTCAGGCCATCTCAAAAGATGCTCAAACTCCATTCACGACTCCAGCTGCAAGAGGTAAAAACTCAAACTTCTATCTCTTTATACAAGCATCATTTGATCTTGATTTGTGAAAACAAAATGTAGATATCCTTGCTCTAAAGCTAATCATGTTCATAGTTTCCATATATATTAACTGTGTATAGAGAATTTTGGATTTGAAATTTCTGAGAAAATTAGGTTTCAATTTAGGTCCAGTAAAATTAGGTTTTATCTTTGAAGATACAGGTGGTCCGACCATGGCTCAAGGTTGAAGATGAAGTTGCCTTCAGAAAGAAAGTTCTAATATATATTTATGGTTTTGTTTATATAAACGGATGTACAGCCACCTCAGTGGTAAGGCAGCATGCGTTATTGCTAGAGGTCATGGGTTTGAGCCTCAGCGCGCTGCCTTTTGCATTTTCTCAAATTTTTCCACTTTTTTTCCTCTTGCAGCCCTCGGCCTCCATCTCATGGGCCTATTGGATTTTTTCTAACATTCCCTCCTTGTCTCACATTTGCACCCCTGACCCATTATTATTTTATTTTTATTTCATTCTCATTTTATTTTCTTAAATATATATATTTCAATATTAAAAATCACAAAAAATACAAAAATAGTACAGTTATATTTTAACTTATTTTATTTATTTTTTCACAAAAAATATATTTTATTTTGATCACACTTTATTTATTTTCACTAATTATCTTGTAAATTTAATTAAAACTAAAATATTATTTATTTTATATTAATGAAAATATATTTTTGATACCAAAAGACTAAAGAATATTTTATAACACTATAATTTATTTTTCAAGACAAAAAATATAAAATATAAAAAATATTTTTTTTTGTATAAACTTCATTCTTTTTAAACAATCAAGAAGAATTAGGGTTTTAGTCAAGAATCTTTCTCTTAATGAATATTAAACTTGACTAATTATTTTCTTTATCTAATTAGGTTAAAATCGAGATCTTTTTTCTTAAGAAACCAAACAAAAAAATCTTTTTTCTTTGCATTTATAATTCTTGCATATTTAATTCATCTTGAATATTATTAATTCCAATTCTTGTATAAATTCAATTTGGTTGTAATAGATTAATTAGGTTTATATTATTGCCATTCACATTCATAAATTGTATACCCCCCCTCCCACAAGTGTTGTAATAGCGTAGTAACTTTAAATTTCACAATTTATCGCTTTTGCATAATATGCTAGTAATCAGGGTTTGTATGGAAATAATAAAATCAATCAAATAGAAAACCCTAATCCAAGACAAAAACAAGCATGAAAATGACACACTTGCACACAAGCAGCCCTAGGGTTATCCCATTTGGTTGCCTTACAAAATGTCCATATTACGCATGTAAGGTATCTTAGCACAAAAAAAACAAGCAAATAAAAGATCATAGTCCCTCGATGACGCTATTCAAAGTTGCCTTACAAAATGATCTTAGTCCCTCAAAAAGAATGCTAAGATACCTTGCAACATTGCTAATCATGGCTATACAATGACCTACGCCCGTCCCGTTAACATCCAAAGATAGGGTTGCTTACCAAATCAATGGTAAGATAACAATGTAAAAGGAAAAGAAAATGAACAAGAAAGACTTTTGAGTAGGTAGATTGCTCCTAATTACTTGCTCCATTTCAAAACAAACATCCTTCCTATTTTCAAAACAATCACATACACTTTCAAAACCTCTTACAAACTTGAAACATTTTCAAAAGATCAAACATCTTTGTATACATTCTTACGAACGAGAATCATTACAAAGATTGCCTAAACAATGGCCTCTTTACAAAATACTTTCAAAAACCACACAAAGCATAATTTCAAACAAAAGCAAGTGATCTAGCAAGTATCTAAGAGCCCATGGAAAACCATGGATGAAAAGGGTGCTAATACCTTCCCTTTTCATAATCTACCTCCCGAACTCAAGAAACAAATCTGAAAGGTCTTTCCTGTGCTTTTTCACCTTTCCTTTTGGATAAAAGAAAAGTTGGTGGGGACTCTTGCTAACTGCAACATTTGCGATCAAACGCAAAACCTCAAGTCAGTTCTCCCACCGCATCACACATGCATATGTTCAAAAATAAATCACTGGACATTTTTGTAATCAAAACATGAGAGTTAAGAAAAACATATAGTTTTGCTCTTTCAAAGGGATATCTGTGTTATTGACTTTGAGTAAGTTTTTTTTGTACAATGAGACAAACATTCTGGTAAGATAATGCCGTCGTAAAAAAATTAAAATTTGATACAAAGAAAAGATAGTTATATAAAATAATCCCATGGGGTTCCCATTCTTCTATAGCCTTCGTGTCTCTGAGCATCTTATCTATTTGTTGCCTTGTACGAAGCTGATTGAATTTATCATAACCGTCGTGTTTGCAGGTTGTCTGTAAGGTGATCCAACGGGACATAGTCATATGCTTTAATTACCTAACTTTTGCCTGGATCTCCCTTTCGGGTTTTCAGTCCACCGGGATATCCTATTTTGCCCAAGTCGCCCTTTCGGGTTTTCAACTTGCCGGGTGTACAAATTTTTTTTGTTTTATCCCTAATTTTTGCCTGAACCTTTTGGGTTCTCCTGGAAGCCCTTGTTTTTCCTAGGTGTGTTAACCTAGCGGGTCTCTTATGTGTAGTATATTTTGACTATGTCCGCGTTTACAGGGTGTGGTAGGTCGTCGCCATCCATGGTGGCTAAGATCATTGCTCCACCAGAGAAAATGCTTTTGATTAAAAATGGTCCATTATATGTAGGTGTACATTTGCCCCTAGGATCACCTTGTGGTAGTATGATACGTTTGATCACAAAATCCCCAACTTGATATACTTGGCATCTGACCTTTTTGTTGAAAGCCTTCATCATCCGTTTTTGATACATTTGACCATGACAGACAGCAGTAAGCCTTTTCTCATCAATCAAGTTTAGTTGATCAAGTCGAGTCTGGATCCAACCTTCTTCATTCAGACCTGCATCCTTCATGATTCTCAGAGAGGGGACCTGGACCTCAATAGGCAAGACAACTTCCATACCATATACCAAAGAGTAAGGTGTCGCCCCGGTTGATGTGCGCGCTGTGGTACGATAACCATGGAGAGCGAATGGTAGCATCTCTTGCCAGTCTTTGTATGTGACAATAATTTTCTGTATGATCTTTTTAATGTTCTTATTCGCGGCTTCGACAACACCATTCATCTTTGGCTGGTAAGGGGAAGAATTACGATGTTGAATCTTGAATTGCTCACACAGGGAAGTGATTATAGTATTGTTTAGATTCGTACCATTGTCTGTGATGATCCTTTATGGGATGCCATATCGACTGATGAGATTTTGCTTGAGGAATCGGGCTACAACATTCTTGGTAACAAAAGCGAAAGAAGCCGACTCAACCCACTTTGTGAAATAGTCCATGGATACCAAGATGAAGTGGTATCCATTAGAGTCCATTGGCTTGATTTCCCCAATCATATCAATGCCCCACATAGCAAAGGGCCAAGGAGCCGTCAAGATATTCAGAGGAACTGGAGGTACGTGCTCCTTGTCAGGATAGATCAGACACTTGTGACAGGTTCGAGAGTGTTGATAGAAATCTTCTTCCATGGTAGACCAATAATAGCCTGCCCGTAAGATCTTCTTTTCCATCATATGCCCACTGGAATGGGTGCCAAAAGTGCCCTCGTGTAACTCAGCCATGATCTTTTCCTCTTCAACCTTGTCCACACACCTAAGTAACACAGAGTCATGGTTGCTTTTGTAGAGAGTGCCATTACTAAGAAAGAATATAGCAGAGAATCTCCTTAAGAACTTCTTATCATTGACTGAAGCTCCTTCCGGATATTCTTGAGCCTCGAGATACCTCTTGACTTCGTGAAACCAAGGTTGGTCCACTACTTCTTCAGTATTAATCTCGTGACAGTGAGCTGGTTCATCCATTCGTTCAATGGTGATCTAGGGAGCCTCTTTATTCCATTCAAGTTTAAACATGGATGACATTGTGGCTAGTGCGTCTGCTAGCTGATTTTCTTCGTGTGGGAAATACTCGAAGGTAATCTTCTAAAAATGTGGGATCAATGTCAGTACATATTATTTGTAAGGGATAAGGTTTGGGTGTTTGGTGTCCCATTCCCCTTTGATCTGGATGATGAACAAAGCTGAATCTCCGAATACATTTAAGGATTTGATCCCCAAGTCTATGGCAGCTTTGAGACCAAAAATGCACGCTTCGTATTCTGTAGTGTTGTTTGTACAATTGAAACAAAGTCTTGCAGTAAAGGGAGTATTACATCCTTCAGGAGATATGATTACAACACCAATACCATTACCGAGTGTGTTGGATGCCCCATCAAAAACCAGGGTCCATAGGGATCCTTGTTCAGGTCCGTCATATGGTCTGAATCCTTCATAGTTGTTTACCATCATGATGTCTTCATCTGGAAATTCAAACTTCATGGAATGGTAGTCTTCCACAGCTTGGTGAGCCAGGTGATCAGCTAGTACACTGCCCTTTATTTCTTTCTGGGTAGTATACTGTATGTCATATTCTGTCAGGATCATCTGCCATCTCACTATTCTCCCAGAGAGAGCGGGTTTCTCGAAGATGTATTTTATTGGATCCATTTTAGATATCAATAAGGTAGTATGGGTCAGCATATACTGTCATATCCGGTGAGCAGCCCATGCCAGAGCGCAACAAGTTTTCTCGAGCAGGGAATATCTTGTTTCACAGTCGGTAAACTTTTCGGCTAGACTCGCCATGCTACCCCAGCACACACCCTATTGAATTTTCCAAAATAGTCATATACATGATTAATGGTCTTCCCTCGACTGGTGGCATCAAAACAGGAGGCTCTTGTAAGTACTCTTTGATCTTGTCGAAGGCAGTTTGGCACTCATCATTCCATTTGACTACATGATCTTTCTTCAGTAATTTGAAGATTGGTTCATAAGTAGCTCTCAGGTGAGAAATGAATCTGGAACTGTAGTTTAAACTTCCTAAGAATCCTCTGACTTCCTTCTCAGTACGAGGAGCAGGCATTTCTTGTATAGCTTTCACCTTGGCAGGATCTACTTCAATACCTTTACCGTTGACGGCAAATCCTAGATGTTTACCACACTTCACCCTAAATTTTCATTTATTCGGGTTCAACCTCAGCTTTTATTTCTTTAGCTTCTCAAAGAGTTTCTGTAAATGGTCAAGATGCTCTTCTTCTGTTTTAGATCTAGCTATCACGTCATCCATATAGACATCTATTTCGTGATGTATCATGTCGTGAAATAGAGCTACCATGGCACGTTGATAGGATTCCCCAACATTCTTCAGCCTGAATGAAATAACCTTGTAGCAGAATGTGCCCCACTTTATGACAAAGATTATTTTCTCCATGTCCTCAGGCGCCATTTTGATTTGGTTGTAATCTGAGAAACCATCCTTGAAGGAAAACACTTTGTGCTGCGCCGTATTATCAACTAGAATATCAATGTGGGGAAGGGGGAAATCGTCCTTAGGGCTTACCCTATTCAAATATCTGTAGTCCCTGCACATTCATACTTTTCCGTCCTTTTTAGGCACGGGAACAACATTGGCAACCCACTGAGGATAGGAGGTGACGGCCAAGAGTCTAGCATTGAATTGTTTCATGAATTCAGCCTTAATCTTTTCTGACATGTCTGGTCGCATCCGACGGACCTTTTGTTTTACCGGAGGACAATCCTCTTTTGTAGGTAGACGGTGTACTACGATATCTGCATCAAGTCCTGGCATGTCTTTGTACGACCAGGCAAAGACCTCGTCATAATCGTGTAACAACCGAATCAGACGCTCCTTGACACTGGGTTCCAGATTGGTACCCACCTTGACTTCTCTTTTTTCTTTTTCGGTACCTAGGTTGATTGTGTCCACTGGTTCCTCGTGGGGCTGAATAGTCCTCTCTTCTTGTTGCAGTAACCTGGCGAGTTCCCCTGGTACTTCACAATCTTCCTCACCTTCGTCTTCGGCTTGGTAGATTAGATTTTCAGAATCATAGAAGGCCATAGCAGAATCGTTACCCATGGGATCCTAAGTGGATGTATACCTGCATTTTGAATGTGAGTGTGTGTAAGAGTATAGCTATCTTTGAAAGAAATGAAAAATGTAAAAAGAAAAACAATGAGCGCAAAGTTTGTATGCAAAAAATGTCCGTGATTCATTGATGTCATATGGAAATGAGATAATAACCCTTACAAATGGACCATTGTGCCTCAGGTAAGACACAAGGCTTTAAGAGTCTGAATTGTTTTAGTATTACAGATCAAACAAAATTTAAAGACAAATTACTATGGGATAAATGTGATCAGGAAAAAATCTCTAGCCTCCCAGTTGTTGAGCCCTCCACTGACGGTTGGGAAAATCCAATCCTCTAGGTTATAACTGTCTTCATCATCCTCCACTGCATTGACTTTGCGGTTGCTGATCTTCAAGGGTGGTCTTCCGGCACGAGCACAGCGTACAACTTTCTGGGCTCCTGGTGTGAAACCCAAACAAAATTGTTAGATTTGTATGGGATATTTGGGAGTTTTCCCCAAATAGTGCACCCACCTTCTTCTATCACTGCCTTGGCATATTTCAAAGACGACATCTTGAGCAGAGGACTTATAATTTTTAGTACTTAAGACACAGCCTTGGTTACCGCCACAGTTTGCAGGACTTCTTCAAAGTGCTGGAACGGAGTTTCAATAAATTCACCATCTAATTCCACATATCTGAAGGAATTCAGATGACTGACCATATACTCTTCTTCTCCATGAAAAATGATGATCTTCCCTTGAGTTGGATATTTCAACACTTGAAGCAACGTAGAGGTAACAACAACAACATTGTGAATCCACGGTCGGCCTAATAAGTAGGAATATGAAGGGCGAATATCCATTACCTAAAAAGTTGAATCAAATGTTTGGGTTCCAACTTTTATGGGGATGTCCACTTCCCCATGAACCATCCTTTTTTATCCGTCAAAAGCTCTCACTACTATGTTGCTCGGCTTCAATGCCAATCATTCATAGTCAAGCCTATCAAGAGCCTTTTTAGACAAAACATTCAGAGACAAACCGATGTCAACCAAGACATGGGCTAAGGTCGTGCCCCTGCATTCGACTGAGACATGCAATGCCTCATTATGATTTCTCTCTCTTGGTGTTAAATCAGCATCCGAAAAACCTAGACCATTATCTGTGGTCAAGCTGGCTACGCAGTCTTGGAACTGATCGAAAGATGTTTCTTGGGGTACATGGGCAGTTTTAAGGAATTTTACCAAGGGCTTTGCATGAGCCTCGGAACATAATAATAAAGCCAACATGGAAATTTTTGATGGAGTTTGCCCCAGTTGTTCAACTACATTGTAGTCGCTTCTTTTTATGACCTTTAAAATTTCCTTCATCTTTTTTCAGGAGGTCTCATAGATAGTTACTGATTGTGCCTTCGTCCAGATAGGCTCAACCAGAATACCTTTACCTCGAGTCTCGGTTGACTCGGCAACAGGAATGTCAGTAGGGGTGATAACAGGGATTGTAGCAGTTTTGTCAATATGAGTATTAGCGGAGATGATTACAGGACTGGGAATAGCCTTTGGAGGAGCAACAACAACAGGAATGATTACGGGTCCAGAAATAGCTTTTGGAGGAGCAATTTCTGGAGAGAATACCCTTCCACTTTGGGTAATCTTGCTAGTCCCTGCGATATTACTGATATCGGAATCAACTTTCTCAGAACTTGAATCTTCAACAGCTGGTGAATCTTGCTTGACACCATGGTAGTAGACATCACCTCCATAATTCAATGGGACAGTTTCGTTTGACGAATACAGGACTGGTCCAGGAATTGTAATTATCAACAGAGCTACTTTAGGAACTGATGTAATTCTAACGGGTCTTTTGGTGGAGACCCTGGAAGAATTGTCGGAAATGGTCACGATGGAAACATAATTATAAGAAACTATTGGAATTAATGTCTTGTCGAACAAAATCTCCTTGTTATCTATTAGGCATTGAACGCCTGCTTTTAACAAAGGACACCTGGTTGGTGAGGATAAACAAAAATGACAGCTTTCATCACAGCCTATGAATACACCGGAATTCGACAAGTTCTTTTTTATAGTCAGGAGTGGGGTCACAAGTTCATCAAATGAAGTAACAAACATATCTTCCTCAATGGCGTTGGCATTATGGTGGTGCTTGGGCATAGGGGCAGTGATGACATTAGGAATTTATGGCGCATCGAATTCAATCTCTTTGGATTAAAGAAGGTCTTGTACTTTGTTCTTCAGAGCCTAACATTTGTTAGTGTCATGACCGGGGCTCTCAGAATGGTATGCACAGCGGGCATTAGGATGATAGCTAGGAGAGGTTGTATTAGGATTCTTTGGAGCTACTTTCAAAGTCACCAGGTTGGACCTTAACAAATGTGGCAATACTTGAGATAGTGTCATATTAATTTGGGTAAAATGTATGACTGGTCTTTCCATTCTCGGCTGGTTGCTTCTTTGCTGAGCAGGCGCAGGTTTAGGAATCATGACAGCCCCCATCATTGGACGGTGTTCAGCCCTATCTTGATTTCTCTGAGGATATACAGCAATAACTTCTTTCTTTCTAATGAATAGTTTCCTTACAGCAGCAGATGATACATCTTTTTGAATCTTCCCATTCTTTATCACGGCTTCCACCCTTTCTCCGTTCAATATCAGTTCGGTAAAACCTACCGAGGAACTTCCAATAAAGTGATTGAAGAAAGGACCAGACAAGGTGCCCAAGAACATTTCTACTAATTCTCTTTCAGATAGGGGAGGCTGGACTCTTCCTGCTAAGTCCCTCCATTTTTGCGCGTAGTATTTAAAGCCTTCACTTGAAACAATGGCCATACTCTGAAGTTGAGTACGGGTGGGAGCAAGATCAGTGTTGTATTGGTATTGTTTGTAAAAGGCAGCGGCCAAATCTTTCCAGTTATGAACATTAGATCTTTCTAACTGATAAAACCAATCAAGTTGAGTCCCGGACAGGCTGTCTTGAAAGAAATGTACCCATAAATCCTTGTTGGTAGTGTGAGGCTGTATTTTCCTCACATATGATCGGAGATGCATTTTGGGACATGAAACTCCATCATATTTTGCGAACACCGGTGCCTTGAATTTTGGGGGAATGACAATCCCAGATACTGGACCCAACTCCTCAAAGTCCAATCCATGAACTTTTTGAATTCCCATTGCACTTAACTGTTCTTCCAGATGCTTATACTTATCGTCAGCGGGAGGATATTATTCTTCAGAATAATCTTCTTCTTCCTCTTCCTCTTCTGAATCTGGCTAGAAAACTGCTTCTTTGCCTTTCCCATCTTGATTGTCTTTCTCACCAGATGACGTTGCAAAGTATAGGGTCCTTATTGCTTGCCCTTGGAATGTTCTTCCCATATTTAGAACTCTAGTTATTTTCTTTGTTTTCTTCTTTTTCTCTTCAACCAGCAAGGTCTTCAACTCTTCTTGTCCTTTGGCTAGAGTTAAGAACATCTATTGAAACTAAGCATTTTGATCTTGGAGGTCCTTCACCGTTTGCTCTAGATCCATCTTACTGAAATAAACAGTAGAAAGATGAGGAAACTTGTTGCAATAAACCTGCTCATGTTATGATGAATGGTAAATGCATATGCAATGATTATAGTATTTTAAAGATTCAAATTTGTTTTAGACAAAAAGAAAACATACGTTATATTAATAAATTAAAGCTTGAGTACATCAATGCTTCTTTGGGCAAAACAATACAAAAACTCTAAGATAAAAAGGTTGTACGCATCCTCTTTGGTGCAATGTAGGCATTCAGAGTCTGCTTCTCATGAAGTTGCTTAGTGAGCTCCAAAACCTTCTTCTCGCTAGCGTAGAATTGGGCTTTGAAAGTATCTCCCTCCCCCTTGAGTTGTATCCAATCTCTTTGTAAGTCTTCAATAGATATGGGCATGTCAAGATGTAGGATAGTGCATGGAACATCTCCTTCTGTAACAGGCTCCATGATCACCGGAAGGATGGAGGGGTAAGGCATCATAAGACTCTGAGCATGAGTTCATACCCATTTGAGGTAAGGCTCAAGAGGGATGGAATTCTTGTGCCCCAATGTTTTACTATCTACCTTGTTCAACATCCTCCAAGCTCGGATAAATCTCCGGTGAAGACCTCGATCGTCGTTCTCGTAGTCAAATACCAAACCTTGAATGAGCATCTCATGTGGGCTATCCCTTCGGGCGTAACCAAATTGTATTAAGGCTAAGCAGGGGTTGTAGGTGATACCTCCCCTAATGCCAAGTAAAGGGACATTAGGGAATTCTCCACAATGGTCGACAATAGTAACATTCTCTATAGATCGGGAACACCAATGGATGTCTGAATGTTTGAGCGTCATCAACCTTTATGACCACCTTGAACCTTACTCGTTCTTCAATACAGATTGGGGAAGATGAGAAATAACCATCTTTCCAAGAGAGTAGTGCAACACATAAGGATACCTCTTTTCCTCATAGTGCGAGTGTGAAAAGAATGTAGGATATCCCCTAGAAAAGTAGGCACCGGGTTGCGGGACATGAAGATTTTGATGGCGTTTACCTCTATGAGTTAGTCAGGATTTGGAAACAAAACCATCCCATAGATGAGGAGAGCCATAATTTCCTCAAAATCTTGAATATACAAAGAGTTCCATCAGCTTTGGGCTTTCTCAAACAAGAACTTTGCTAGGAAACCGTTAACGCCACTCCTTGTTTCACAATTAGTTGTGACATCAGATGGTTGCAAGTGTAGAGCTTGAGCAATATCTTCTGGCTTTAGATCTCTTTCCGTACCGTTGAAAGGTAGTTGATTGAGAATGGGAATCCTCAAGAGTTGGGAGAATTCTTCCAAAGTTGGCACAAGTTAATAATCAGGAAATGTGAAGCAATGGTGTAAGGGATCAAAGAACTGAAAGAGCACCTTCATCATGTCTTCATCAGTGTTGAAGGTGACCAAATTTAGTAGTAAACCATGTCATTCAGTAAATGGAGAGTTTTTAGGAACCCTTGATGCCAACTCGTTAAGTTGAGGAGAGATCCTTACAAGATTGACTTGAATGGTTTTCTTACGAATAGAATCCATGTCCTACAAAACAGAACAAAGATAAATCCCAAGATCCTTGAAATGGTTAGTGAGTATGAGTATAATTTTATGATGTTTATGATGTTATGTACAAGTATATATACACAAACAAAGCAAACAAGTCCTTAGGTTTAGGCTTTAATGGAGTCTCACAGGTAAGTACCCCCTTGAAGTTTAGTTGGCTCAAACCTATCCTAGTAATAGTAATCGGGTTCTAAGGAGCTCAATATCACTGATTTGTTTCCTTGGTCATTGTTTCAGCACAAGCCTCTTTAATGGCGACCGAAATATCCCAAAAAACCAAACCTCAATGAGTTTAGTATCGAGTATCTACCAAATTCGGACTGCACCAAATCTAGTCATCTCACTACGTCCTAATGGCCAAGTTGGTCAAGTAAAGGTTGTAAAAGTTCATTAGTGCTTCATGACATCACTCAGCGGCCTCGTATTCTCCTTGATTAACTCAAGGGCTACCGGTACCCACAAATATGTCGCACTAATGTAGCTGTTGCTTAGACCATGTTGGTATACCCCTCATAGTTTCCACAACATATTGTTACTTACGTATAAGGTATCCCCAAATTCGGGTAGAGGATTCAAACCCAAACAAAGAACCATAATGTAAAGCATACAAGACAAACAATGAAAGCAAGTAAATATGATCTAACCCTAAGGTAACCCCACTTTTAGAATTCCCCAGCAGAGTCGTCAGTTATGTGATACGGTGGGAGAACTGACTTAAAGGTTTTGCGTTTGATCGTAAATGTTGCGGTTAGCAAGAGTCGCCACCGAATTTTATTTTATCCAAAAGGAAAGGTGAAAAAGCACGGGAAAGACCTTTAAGATTATTTCTTGAGTTCGGGGAGTAGATTATGAAAAGGGAAGGTATTTGCATCCTTTTCATCCATGGTTTTCCATGGGATCTTAGTTACTTGCTAGATCACTTGCTTTTGTTTGAAATTGTGCTTTATGGTTTTTGAAAGTATTTTGTAAAGAGGCCATTGTTTAGTCAAACTTTGTAATGATTCTCGTTCGTAAGAATGTATACAAAGTGTTCATCTTTTGAAAATGGTTTCAAGTTTTGTAAGATATTTTGAAAGTGTAAGTGCTTGTTTTGAAAATAGCAAGGATGTTTTGTTTTGAAATTGAGCAAGTAATTAGGAGCACTCTACCTACTCAAAAGTCTCTCATGTTCATTTTCTTTTCCTTTGACATTGTTATCTTACTATTGATTTGGCATGTAACCCTATCTTTGGATATAAATGGGACGAGTGTGGGTCATCGTATAATCATGATTAGAAATGTTTGCAAGGTATCTTAGCATTCTCTTTTAGGGACTAAGATCATTTGAAAGGCAACATGGATAGCGTCATCGAGGGGTATGATCTTGTATTTTGCTTGTTTTTGCTAAGATACCTCACATGCGTAATATGGCCATTTTGTAAGGCAACCAAGTGGATTTTACCCTAGGGGTGCTTGTGTGCAAGTGTATTGTTTTCATGCTTGATTTCTTCTTTGATTAGGGTTTTCTAATTATTTGGTTTTAGTCTTTCCATTCAAACCCTAATTACTAGCATTTGTTTATAAAGCGATAAATTGAGGAATTTAGAATTACTACGATATTACAATACTTGTGGGAGGGGTGTACAAATGATAAATGGGTATTGCAAGAAAATAAACCTAATTAATCCATTACAACCATATTGAATTGGTACAAGAATTGAATAAATAAATGTACAAAAATGAATAATTATTCAAGAATGTAAATGTAAAGAAAGTGGATATTTGTTTGGATTTTTTTGAGAAAATGGGATTTTGTTTTTAACCTAATTAACTAAAGGGAAAATAATTAATTAAAAGTAAAACCTAAATTTACTAGGAAAAGAAATTAAATAAAACCCTAATCTATTAATTGAAAAAGAAATTAAGTTTATAAGAAGAATATTTTTGATATTTTTTGTCTTAAAAATAATTTATAGTATTATAAAATATTTTTGGTCTTTTTATATATTTAAATAATATATTTAAATGGTTTAAAAGAAAATAATTAAAACCCTAGTTTTTATTAAATTTACAAAATAATTAGTCAAAATAAAATAAAGTATGATTAAATGAAATAATTTTTGTGAGGAAAAATAAATAAACTATGTTAAAATATAAATCTACTATTTTTATATTTTTTATGATTTTTTTAGTATTAGAAAAATAAACAAGAAAATAAATAAAATGAAAATAGGAAAAGAAAATAAAATGGGCCAGGGGCTGTATAAGTGAAACAGGGGGTGAGAGGTAACAAAAAAACATAAGGCCCAAAGGAAGCCCAACATATGCCAAAAAGGAAGTCAGAATGCAAAAAAAAATTGAAAATACCAAAAGGGTACCACTAGGGCTCGATCCCAGGTCCCTCAAGTCACAGACGCGCGCTTCTACCACTAGGGTGGCTATACATCCAATTTTTATAAATCAAACCATAAATATATATGGTAAACACGTTCTTGAGGCCAACTTCATCTTCAACCTCACGCCTAGCCAGAAGCTTTGTATCTCATTCAAATCTCAACAAAAATGAAAACTGTAAACATGAAACTTGTAGAAAATTTCCTCACGATTTCAGAAATGCAAAGAATTTTAACAGCCCTATTCTGAACCCTAAATATCTCATAAACTTCAATCTTAAAATTTTCTAAGCTCAAGCAAAATTAATGAAAACTATGGAAATGGTTAGCTTTAGGGAAATGATATCTACATGTTTTATTCACAAATAATTCATTGATGATGTATGAAAAGTTACAATGTTAGAAAACTTACCTTGCAAAAGGGTATCAGGTTTGGAGTTTGAGAAGCTTTCATTGAGTTCCATTGATTGGGTTAGCTTCCTTAAGTTCCCAGGAAGCTAATGGGTTGCTTAGCTTGAGCTGGAAGTACCTGGGGAGTCCTGGAGAAGTCCAAGTGCAAAGCTCTGTTTTTGAAAATGGAGGATGGTGTTAATGGTGTTACAGTATTGTAACAGGGTGTGGGACGAGTTCTAAATGATGTTTAGAAACTTTAGGAACCAAAAGGCTTGGAAACGCACAAGGGAGATGTGAGTTTCAAACTTTTGGTTAGGTTAGGAAACAATGGAGGTATGTGATACAGTTCTGAGCTCTTGGTGTTTTTTAGGGGTCAAGCATGCGTGTGATTTGTGGAAAATGGCTTGTATATCTATAAGCAAAGAGTCTCGAGTGGTTTGGCAATTCATAAGTACAAGTTTCAAGCTTTTTGCTAGGTTACTTAATTTTGAAGAAAAGTGGGAAAACAAGTTTCAAGAGGAGGTACAAGCATGGGCTGAGTGATTATAAGTGTATAAACCATTTCTCTTGTGTTATGATACATGCATGATCAGAAGAGAACAAGTGCAAGGCTCAAGAACAAGTTTTGTGCAAAAAGTCACTTTATCAAAATGGCAAAGTGCACTTTCTTCCCAAAATGGATCTAAAGCATGTCTTTGCATTGAATGGTTGAAATGAGACCTCTAACAGCTGTGCAAGCAATTAATTATGGAGTGCCTAATAAGTTTGAGGCTTGCAAAGTAGAGGTTATGCAGCATAATTTTGAATTTTAAATTTGTTCATCAAAAAATGACTTGTAATTCAAGTGATAAAACCCTAACTTCATCTCTCTGATTCTCCCTACTCAAAAATGATCTCAAGGAGTTCTTGGACATTTTGGAAAGCTTGTAATGTGATCTACAACCCATATTTGAATTACTTTTGAAGACTCCCCTTGGAACTATTTGAAAAAGTGCCATGAAGTTGGGTCAAAATCCTGACCAAATTAGGGCAAAATTTCACTAAGTGTCTTATTTCATGACCATGTATTCTTAAAATTATAAGTTGAGATCCAATCACTTTTAGAAGTAGTTGTATAAAGCAATGTTGTAGATTTCTTGGAGATCTACAACTTTCATGTTGGAAGTTTCTTCTGAATCAGCTTGCATCATTGTGAAAATTTTACTCAAAGTTATGAAAAGATAAGTGTTGTACCCCAAAATTTTACCTCTCACTTATCATGAATTTGCTCACAATATCTCCTTGGGCTCAAGACTGCACTAGGGTTTGATCAGCTCAAGACACCTCCTTATGCACTAATGACCAAAATTAGGGTTTGAGTTTGCACAAGGATTTTTGAACTTTATATGCCCTATATGATTTTCATTGATCATTATGGACCCCCAAGATCACTCATGTCATGTTTCAAGCCTTGGATCACATTTTTTATCAATCAATTGAGCAGTTGACCTAAAAATAAGTTGTATTCGGGAAAAAGTCAAATATGGCCAATTTACAGTCAAACTTCATAATTTTTTATCCACAACAACATTTTAAACTCATATTTATCATTTGATCAAGTTTGGACCATAATTCCTTAAGAAATTTGATCAAATCTCCAAAAGGGCAAAATGGTCAAAATTAGGGTTTTGATTGGGAAAGGGCAATTTCTGATTTTTGACCTAACAAATGGTCAATTGGTTTAATGCGTGATATCAAGAGTCCAATTGCATAATTTTGACCTAATAATATGGTTCAAAACAATGCAAGTCCATTGGATTGACAACTGAATTTTTCAGTCAACTGATCAAAAGTCAATTGTATACTGAAAAGTCAAACTTTGACTTTTTGGTCAAATTCAAGTGCCAAAGATCATAATTCATCAAAACATGTCAAAATATTAAAATTATTCATCAATAAATCAAAAAGTCAAGATTTCATTTTGAAAAGTCAAAATTTCTAAACTTAGAAAATTTTCTAAGTGATGGAAATTTCATATTTTTTCAATACTTTTAGCAAAATTTTCACCATGATGCAAAATGATTCAACAGAAACTGCCAACATGAAAGTTGTAGATCTCCATGAAATATAAAAATTTTCTTCACACAACTCCTTCCAAAAATGCTTGGATATCAAGTTATAATTTTATGAACATGTGGTCATGAAACTAAACACTTAGTAAAATTTTGCCCTAATTTTGTCAGGATTTTGACCTAACTTCATGACACTTTTTCATATAGTTCCAAGGGGAATCTTCAAAACCAATTCAAATATAGGTTGTAGAGCACATTTCAAGATTTCCAAAATGTCCAAGAACTCCTTGATATCATTCTTGAGCAGGGAGAATCGAAGAGATGAAGTTAAGGTTTTATCACTTTAATTACAAGTCATTTTAGTGATGAACAAAATTCAAATTCAAAGTTGTGCTTCATTAACTCTACTTTTCAGGCCTCAAACTTGTTAGGCACTCCATAATTAATGGTTCACACAATTGTTAGAGGCCTCACTTCAAGCATTCAATGCATGGATATGCTTCTTATCCATTTTTGGATGAAAGGTTACATTGCCATTTTGATAAAATGACTTTTTGTACAAAACTTTTTCTTGAGCCTTGCACTTGTTCTCTTATGATCAAATAGGTCCTATAACTCATGAGAAATGTTTCAAACACTTACAATCACCCATCCCATGCTTGTACCTCTCCTTGAAACTTGTTTCCCTCTTTTCTTCAAAATCAAGTAACCTAACCAAAAGCTAGAAACTGGTACTTCTGAGTTGCCAATGCACTCAAACACTTTTGTTTATACATACACAAACCATTTGACATAAACAGATAAATGCTCAAGCCTCGAAAGAACCTATAAAACAAAATCACACTTCGCACTTCCATTTTCACACAAACTGACCAAAAACTTGAAACTCATTATCTACTCGTGCGTTTCTTGGCCTTTTGGTTTCTAAAGCTTCTAAACATCACATAAAATCAATCCGACACCCTGTTACAGAACTGTAACACCATTAACACCATCCTACATTTTCAAAAACTCAGCTCTGCACATTGACTTCTCCAGACCATTTCAGCCATCCATTGTTCAAGCTAATCATTGCATTAGCTTCCTAGGACCTCAAGGAAGCTAACCTAATCATCACCATCACTTGAAACAAGCTCAAACTCAAAACATGATTTCTAGTTTTGAGGTAAGTTTTCTCAGGTTGGAACTCTTCATACAGGCATCATCAATGATTTATTTGTGAATAAAACATGTAGATATCATTGCCTTAAAGTTAACCATGTCCATAGTCTCCATTAATTTTGCTTAAGCTTAGAGAATTTTGAAATTGAAATTTCTGAAATTTTTATGGTTCCGATTAGGGCCATTAAAATTCATGTTTATCTTTGATCTATAGTTTTAATTCTTTAAATTTCTGAAACCGTGAGAAAATTTGCTACAAGTTTCATGTTTACAGTTTTCATTTTATATGAGAAATGAGCAAGTTACGATTGGTCTGGCTGGAGGTTGAAGATGAAGTTATCAGGGCGCATTTTGCCTTGTATATTTATTGTTTTGCTTAGGTTGACAGATATATAGCCACCCCAGTGGTAGAAGCGCATGCCTGTAACCTTTGGGACATGGGTTCGAGCCCCAGTGGTACCCTTTTGCATTTTTTTACATGTTTTCCATTCTGACTATTTTTAGGCGCTGGGCCTCTTTGGGCCTTTTTTTTTTATTTTAATTTTTTGCTAACTAACCCCATGCAGACTGTTTGCGCCCCTTGGCCGAAGTTTATTTATTTTTCTTTTTTTGTTTTTATTTATTTCATTTATATTTTCTTAATTATTTTTCCTAATATTAAAAAATACAAAAATTAGATTTTTATTTTTAACTTAGTTTAATTTTATTTTTCTCATAAAAAATATTTTTATTCAACTATACTTTATTTATTTTTATTAACTAGTCTTGTAAATTTAAATTAAAATACTATGTTTTTTATTTTATTTTCTCTCAGACCAATTAAAATATTTTATTTTTGATATAAAAAAAAGCCAAAAATATTTTATAATACTATAAATATTTTCAAGACAAAAATACCAAAAAAAAATACATTTTTCTTATAAACTTAATTTCTTTTATTTTAATAAATAGAACTAGGGTTTTATTTAAATCTTTTCTTAATAAATTTAAAGTTTAATTAATTATTTTCTTTAATTAATTAGGTTAAGACAAAATCCCCTTTCTCTAAAAAATATCCAACAAATATCCATTTACTTCACATTTTTGCATTTTGTACATTTATTCATTTTATACATTGCATCAATTTAAATTCCTTGTACATTGATACCCATTCAATATGGTTGTAATAGACTAACTAGGTTTACATTCTTGCAATCCCCATTCAATTTATACACCCCTCCCACAAATATTGTAATAGCGTAGTAACTTTAAATTCCACAATTTATCGCTTTTGTATACAAATGCTAGTAATTAGGGTTTGTATGGAAAGACTAAAACCAATACTTAGAAAATCCTAATTCCAGACAAAAACAAGCATGAAAACAACACATTTGCATAAAATCACCACTAGGGTTATTCCACTTGGTTGCCTTATACAAAATGGTCATATTACGCATGTAAGATATCTTAGCAAAAACAAAGTAAATACAAGATCATCGTCCCTCGATAACGCTATCTAAGTTTCCTTTCAAATGATCTTAGTCCCTAAAATAGAATGCTAAGATACATTGCAACATTGCTAATCATGGTCATACAATGACCCACGCCCGTCCCGTTTACATCCAAAGATAGGGTTACTTACCAAATCAATGGTAAGATAACAATGTCAAAGGAAAAGAAAAATGAACAAGAAAGACTTTTGAGTAGGTAGAATACTCCTAATTACTTGCTCAATTTCAAACAAACATCCTTGCTATTTTCAAAACAATCACCTACACTTTCAAACATTTACAAAATTTAAAACATTTTCAAAAGATCAAACATCTTTGTATACATTCTTAAAAAAAAGAATCATTAGAAAGATTGCCTAAACAATGGCCTCTTTACAAAATACTTTCAAAAATAAAAATCACACCAAGCATAATTTTCAAACAAAAAGCAAGTGATCTAGCAAGTAACTAAGAGCCCATGGAAAACTATGGATGAAAAGGGTGCTAATACCTTCCCTTTTCATAGTCTACCCCCCGAACTCAAGAAATAATCTCAAAGGTCTTTCCTATGATTTTTTACCTTTCCTTTTGGATAAAAGAAAAGTCAGTGGGGACTCTCGCTAACCGCAACATATGCGATCAAACACAAAACCCTCAAGTCAGTTCTCCCACCGTATCACAGAACTGGCGACTCTGCTGGGGACAATTCTAAAAGTGGGGTTACCTTAGGGTTAGATCACATTTACTTGCTTTCATTGTTTGACTTGTATGCTTTACATTATGGTTCTTTGTTTGGGTTTAAATCCTCTACCCGGATTTGGGATACATTATAGGTATGTAGCAATACATTGTGGAAACTGTGTAGGGTATACCGACATGGTCTAAGCAATAGCTATGTTAGTGCGACATATTTGTGGGTACCGGTAGACTTTGAGTTAATCAAAGAGAATACGGGGCTGCTGAGTGATGTCATGAAGCATTAATGAACTTTTAGAACCTTTAATTGACCGACTTGGCCTTTAGGATGTAGTGAGATGACCGACTTTGGTGTAGTCCGAAGTTGGTAGATACTCGATACTACACTCATTGAGGTTCGGTTTCTTGGGATATTTCGGTCGCCATTAAAGAGGCTTGTGCTGAAACAATGACCAAGGAAACAGACCGATGATATTGAGCTCCTTAGAACCCGGTTACTATTACTAGGACAGGTTGAGGCAACTAAACTTCAAGAGGGTACTTACCTATAAAACTCCATGCAAGCCTAAACCTAAGGACTTGTTTTCTTTGTTTGCATATACATACTTGTACATAACATCATGAACATCATAACATCACACTCATTTACTAACCATTTCAAGGATTTTGGGATTCATCTTTGTTCTTATTTTGTAGGATATGGATTCTATTCGCAGGAAAACTATTCAAGTCAACCTTGTAAGGATCCCTCCACAACTTAAGGAACTAGCCTCAAGGATTCCTGAAAACTCTCCATTCACCGAGAGACATGGTCTCCTACTCAACTTGGTCACCTCCAACACAGATGAGGACATGATGAAGGTGTTTTTTCAGTTCTTTGATCCTTTACACCATTGCTTCACATTTCCTGACTATCAACTTGTGCCTACTTTGGAAGAATTCTCCCGACTTTTGAGGATTCCCATTCTCAACCAACTACCTTTCAACGGTACAGATAGAGACCCAAAGCCAGAAGAGATTTCTTAAGCTCTACACTTACACTCATCTGATGTCACTACTCATTGGGAAATTAGGAGTGGTGTCAAAGGTTTCCTAGCAAAGTTCTTATTTGAGAAAGCCTAAAACTGTTGGAATTATTTGGACCTGCAAGCTTTTGAGGAAATTGTGGCTCTCCTCATCTATGGGATAGTTTTGTTTCCAAATCCTGACCAACTCATAGACGTGAACACCGCCAAAATCTTCATATCCCGTAACCCGGTGCCTACATTTCTAGGGGATATCCTACATTCTTTTCACACTCGCACTATGAATAAAAGAGGTGTCTTTATGTGTTGTACCCCTCTCTTGGCAAGATGGTTTATTTAGCATCTTCCCCAATCTATATTAAAGAACGAGCAAGGTTCAAGGTTGTCACAAAGGTTGATGACGCTCAAACATTCAGACACTCATTGGTGCTCCCGATCTATAGAGAATGTTATTATTGTCAATCGTTATGGAGAATTTCCTAATGTCCCTTTACTTGGAATTAGGGGAGGTATCACCTACAACCCCTGCTTAGCCTTAAGACAGTTTGGTTACACCCGAAGGGATGGCCCGCACGAGGTGCTGATTCAAGGTTTGGTATTTGACTACGACAACAACGATCAAGGTCTTCGCCATGGATTTATCTGAGCTTGGAGGATGTTGAACAAGGTAGATAGCAAGACATTGGGGCATAAGAATTCCATCCCTCTCGAGCCTTACCTCAAATGGGTACGAACCCGTGCTCAGAGTCTTATGACATACCTACCTCTCTTGAAGACCTAAAATGAGATTGGATACAACTCAAGGGGGAGCGAGATACTTTCGAAGCCCAATTCTACGCAAGCGAGAAGAAGGTTTTGGAACTCACTAGGCTACTTCATGAGGAGCAGACTAGGAATGCCTACATCGCACTAAAGAGGATGCATACTACCTTTCTATCTTTGAGTTTTTGTATTTATTTTGCCCAAGAAGGTATTGATGTACTCAAAGCTTCAATTTATTAATATAACGTGTGTTTCCTTTTTGTCTAAAAAAAATTTGAATCTTAAGATCCTTGAAATCATTGCATATGCATTTATCATTCATCATAACATAAGCAGGTTTCTTGCAATAAGTCTCCTCATATCTCTACTGTTTATTTCAGTAAGATGGATCTCGAGAAAACGATGAAGTTCCTCCAAGCTCAGAATGAGCAGTTTCAACAGTTGTTATTATCTCTGGCCAACCGACAAGAAGAGTTGATGACCTTGCTGGTTGAGGAGAAGAAAAAGAAGACTAAGAAAATAACCGGAATTATGAACATGGGAAGAAGATTCCAAGGGAAAACAAGAAGGGCCTTAGAATTTGCAATGACATCCGGTGAGAAAGAAATTCAAGACGGGAAAGGCAAGGAAACCGTTGTTCAGTTTGATTCAGAAGAGGAAGATGAAGAATAAGACTATTCTGAAGAACAATACCCTTCAGCCGACGACAAGTATAAGCATCTAGAAGAATGGTTGAGTGCAATGGAAATCCAAAAAGTTCCTGGATTGTACTTTGAGGAGTTGGGCTTAGTATCTGGGATTGTCATTCCTACAAAATTCAAAGCACCTGTGTTCGCAAAATATGACGGAGTTTCATGCCCTGAAATGCATCTCTGGTCCTATGTGAGGAAAATCCAACCCCACACCACTGACAAAGATTTATGGGTACACTTCTTCCAAGACAGTTTGTCTGGAACTAAACTTGATTAGTTTTATCAGTTGGAAAGAGCTAATATTCGTAACTGGGAAGATATTGCTGCATCCTTTTACAAACAATACCAATACAATGCTAATCTTGCGCCTACCCGTACTTAACTCCAGAGTATGGCCATGGTTTCAAATGAAGGCTTCAAGGACTATGCACAAAAATGGAGGGACTTGGCCGGAAGAGTTTAACCTCCCCTATCTGAAAGAGAGTTGGTAGACATGTTTTTGGGAACCTTGTCTGGTCCTTTCTTAAATCACTTAATTGGGAGTTCATCGGCAGGTTTTACTGAATTGATATTGACCGGAGAAAGGGTAGAAGCCTGGATAAAGAATGGAAAGATTCAAAAAGATGTATCCTCTGCTTCTGTAAGGAAGACATTCATTGGAAAGAAAGAAATGGTTGTTGTATATCCTCAGAGAAATCAAGATAGGGCTGAACGCCGTCCAATGGTGGGGGTTGTTGTGATTCCTAAACCTGCGCCTGATCAACAAATAAACAACCAACCAAGAATGGAAATACCATTCAGACAATTCACCTAAATTAATATTACATTATCTCAAGTATTACCACATCTGTTAAGATCCAACCTAGTGACTTTGAAAGAAGCCCCAAAGAACCCTAACACAACCTCTCCACACTATCATCCCAATGCTCGTTATGCATACCATTCTGAGAGTCCCGGCCATGACACTGAAAACTGTTGGGCTCTAAAGAACAAAGTACAAGACCTCCTTGAAGCCAAAGAGATTGAATTCGATGCGCCAGAAAAGCCCAATGTCATTTCTTCCCCTATGCTCAAACATGGCCATAATACCAATGCTATTGAGGAAGATATGTTTGTTACTTTAGTTGATGAACTTATGACCCCACTCCTGACTATCAAAAAGAACTTATTGAATTCCGGTGTATTCCCAAGCTGTGATGAAGGTTGTTATTCCTGTTTAACCTCACCAACCAACTGTCCTTTGTTGAGAGCAGGCGTTCAGTGCCTAATAGAACACAAGTAAATTTTGTTCAAAAAGACATCTGTTCCAACTGTTTATTATAAAGATGTTTCCATAGTTACCATTTCCGACAGTTCTTCCAGGGTCTCCACCAAAAGACTCGTTAGAATTACATCAGTTCCAAAAGTAGCTCCTTTGATAATTACAATTCCTGGACCAATCCCGTATTCGTCAGACAAAAGCGTACCATGGAATTATGGAGGGGATGTCTACTACCACGGTATCAAGCAAGATTGGCCATCTGTCGATGATTCAAGTGCTGAGAAAGTTGACTCTGACATCAATAATATTGCAGGGACTAGCAAGATTACCCGAAGCGGAAGGATATTCTCTCTAGAAATTGCTCCCCCAAAATCAATTTCTGGACTAGTAATCATTCCTCTTGTTGTTGCTCCTCCAAAAGCTGTTCCCAACCCTACAATCATCTCTGCTAATACTCTAACTGACAAAGCTGATACAACCTCTGTTATCACTCCTACTGACATTATTTTTTTCGAGTCAACTGAAACTCAAGGTAAAAGTATTCTGATTGAGCCTGTCTGGACGAAGGCACAATCCTTGGCTATCCCTGAGACCTCCCGAAAAGAGATGGAGGAAATTATAAAGATTATAAAAATAAGCGACTACAACATAGTCGAGCAACTGGGGAAAACTCCATCGAAATTTCCATGCTGGCTTTATTGCTATGTTCTGAGGCTCATGCAAAGGCCTTGGTAAAATTCCTAAAAACTGCTCATGTACCCCAAGAAACATCTGTCGATCAGTTCCAAGACTTTTTAGCCAGCTTGACTACAGATAATGGCTTAGTTTTTTCGGATGCCGATTTAACGCCAAGAGGGAGGAAGCATAATGAGGCATTGCATGTCTCAGTGGAATGCAGGGGCACAACCTTGGCTCATGTTTTGATGGACACAGGGTCATCTCTGAATGTGTTTCCTAAAAAGACTCTTGATAGGCTTGATTGTGAGGGATTTCCATTGAAACCAAGCAACATAGTAGTGAGGGCCTTTGCCGGCTTAAAAAGGATGGTGCACGGGGAAGTGGACATTCCCATAAAAGTTGGAACCCAAACATTTGATTCAACTTTTTACGTAATAGATATTCGCCCTTCATATTCTTGCTTGTTGGCCGTCCGTGGATTCACAATGCTGGCGTTGTTACTTCTACGTTGCACCAAATGCTGAAATATCCAATTCAAGGGGAAATCATCACCGTTCTGAAGTGGTGAAAAACACAAGAAGGGGGGGTTGAATTGTAAAACTGAAATCTAAAGCAATGAACAAGATATTTTTATCCTGGTTCGTTTGATCTCAAACTACTCCAGTCCACCCGTCAAGGTGATTTCGCCTCTCTCCAACGAGGTCTTAATCCACTATATTCAACTGAATATTACAGACTGCTTTAACAACTGCTAAAGCCTTCTTGATTCAAACCACAACCGGGTTTGTCAAGGTAACACTTTCTTACAAAGAGGTAAAACTATGTGTGTGGATGTTTTCTACAAAACTGTATCACAACTGTGATGTATACACAAATTGAAGCTTAGAAACTAGATTGCTAAACAGTAATGAAATATCAGAGTATGTGGTTTAGCAAAACTGAGAGAACGAAGATTATGGTTTAGCTTTTTGTGCGTGTAGAGATTTGGAGAGCATTAACCATTTCAATCTTCAAAGCTTTGTTTATATAGCACTGAGATGATGAACGTTGGATGCAATATTCTTGATTCAATGCTAATAACAAACTTTCCTTATTGAGCAGATCTTGTCTGGAATGAGGCCGTTGGAATTAATTTGCTTTCAATGCACAGTACCGTTGCTTACTTAATGCAAGTTCTGGCTTGGCTCATTCTGACTCTGCTTCGCTGCTGATGAACTATTGTGTTTCTGTATCAGAGTGTTAAGCGCAGTCTTGTTCATCAGGCTTCAGCATGTACGTGAGTTGATCATCTGATTTTGACATTCTGATGTAGCAACTTCTGATGCTGGTGTTTGAAATCAAGTTCTGATGCTGAATAGATGTGATCTTGCTTATATTAATCAGAGTATCTGCAAGTCAGAACATAATAATTTTAGGCAGCAGATAGTTCATACATGAAACTTATAAATACTATATCTTTTCACTTTGTTATCATCAAAACTTAATTATAGGGTAGTAGATTCAAACTTTGTTCTAACAATCTCCCCCTTTTTGATGATGACAAAAACTAGATATTTTAAATGAAAATAACGTGAAAAGGTATCTGAAATATGTATCAGAATAAAAAGTAAGGAGATGTCAGAGTTGAGAGATACTCCCCCTGAGTTTATTACTTCCCTTTGATTATACGTGTTCTTCAGGATCAGATCTTTTTGCCTTTCTTTGAGCATCAGATTATTAGAGTCTTTGACTTATCAGAAGCTTTATGTCAGAGCAGAGCTTTGCTTTGGATCAGAATATTAGGACGGATCAGAACTTCATATTGATCAGAGCTTCTAGTCTTCAGAGTGTCCAGGAGCTTCCTTGTGCCTGTAGACTTTAAACAAAACAGAAAAAAAAACATTTCAAGTAATAGAGTTAGAATGTTTGAGAATTTCTGTCTAGTTAGCCGTTATTGATTTAAATATCATTCTTGTTCTCCCCCTTTTTGTCAGCAATCAAAAAGTGTTGGTGATGTGTTAAAACAATTAAGATCAGAAAAACTAATCATATTAAGATAGTTCATAATCAAAACAAGAAAATATTACAAAACATAATCAAACAGTACATCAGAAAATCAGGGAAAACATGAAAAAGGTCATGCATGAAAAAGATTAAGGTTGAGGAGGCAAGCGTGTGAACAGGTTCTCCAGCATGGCTTGAATCTTTTCAGCAGTCTCATTCTGCTTATGCACCATGCTGACAACAATGTCAATCTTGTTGTCCTGCACATCCATTCTCTCTTTCATCTTCTGATCGCTTTCATCCATCCGCTGCTGTAGACGCATGTCATTCAGCCTTAGTTCTTCCAGAGTCTGCCTGTCCAAGGCAGCTTGAGAAGCATCAGAGGGAGGAGGCTTCTCAGAACTTTCAGCAACATCCTCTGCTTGACTTTCTTCAGCCTGAATGGTCTTGTCTTCTTCTGATTGAATGGTCTTGTCCTGCACCTCTGCAGCTTGCTGTTTCTCAGACCAAGGTTCACTGTCCAGAGGGAGCACGTCCTCTTTCAGAAGCATACTTCCAACTTCATTCAGAAGCTTGCTGAAATTTTATTGAGCCTGCTCATAGTTGATATCCTGCAACTTGAGGGCTTCAGCACGTACCCAAAGTCTGAATTGTGACCAGAGCTGATCAGAAGCAGCTGGGTCAATCATTCCCGGACAGACTTGCTTCAAAGAAGCAATCCATTGCAGCACACCTGTTTCAAAATTCAAAATACCAGAGCCAACATCTGGTTGCTTTGGTTTTGGGATGGAAATTTTGTGTTTTAGATCAGCAAGACGGTCAAGACTGGTTAAGTCAATGAAAGTCCTGCTGGGGTTTTCAGAGGTTTTCTGAGAAGCTGTTTGTTTTGGAGAAGGGGTATCAGAGTCAGATATTACGATTGGACTGGGTGGTGTTTTGGGAGTATTTGGTGGTGTCGATTCTGATGAGGATGGTAACTGGGGCATGACAACAGTTGTTCCACATGGAAGCTGAATTGCCAGCGGTGATGGTTGAGGTGAATGAGGTTCAGATTGATGAGGGGAAGGAGTTTCAGAGTGGTGAAACTCTGTTTGTGGTGAAGGTGGATTAATTTCTGGTTGGGGAGAGGGAGTTGGAATCTCTGATTGCTCAGGGATCAGAGGTTCTTCTGAGAGTGGTTGTTGTTGTTCTGGTTCTTCAGCAGATTGCTGTTGTTCTGGTTGTGGAGGAGGAACATTTTGTGGTTCAGAGTTTGGTTGATCAGAGGTTTGATGATCAATATCAGACAACACTTGGTCAAGTGCTGATGTTGTTGAGATGGTTGGTTATTTGGGGTGTTTGGTTCTGGGTCTTCTGAGTTTTAATGCCTCAGAAGGGTCTTCTTCTTCTTGAACAGTTTCATCTATGGTAGGGATGGGGATTGAGATTCTATGAGAGGATTGAGGAGGTATAGATGTTGGAATAGTAGATGAAATTAAAACAGGGGCAGCAGATGAAATACCTCTTTTCTTGGTAGTCTGCTGAGATGATCCTTCTGATGGCGCTTTCCTCTTCTTTGTCTTCTTCAGAGTCACTTCTGGTTGGGGTTGATGCAGATCTCTGATATTCAGCTTTGGATCTGTACCATCTGCCTTGCACGCATCCAAGTACCTGAGAATCACCTCTAGTTTGGATTCAATTTCAGAAAATAACGGAAAATCACTCAGAGGCACTCTTCTGCTGGAGATATCAGCAGTTGAAGTAGCTCTGGGTTCCTTCTGAATATTCTCTATCAGCTTCATCTTTTTCAGATTTTTTGCGTTCAGAGGTTTCCCAATTGTTGGTTCAATAGTGCTCAGCTCTTGAGCTTCTATCAGATGCTCAATCAGCCTATTCTCTGTCAGAATGTCTGATATCAACCTTCCAAAAGGTATCCAATCCCTCTTGGTTCTTTCTTCTTCCCTTGTTTCTTTCACACTGGTTCTGAGGTGGTTGAACAGGAAGTGAGCCAGATTGATCTTTATCTTCTGATCAATAAAGTAGATCAGAAACTGTTGATCCACATTTATGTAATCAGGAGAACTAGTTGGTTTCCTGTGGTTGAAGCACCCCAGAATAATCTTAGCCCACACTCTGAAATGATCCTTCAGATCTTTAATCTTGCTGCTGGGCATCCCAAGAGTGAAAATCCTGTTAGCTACCACACCTATATCAGCACATCTTTCAGCCATGTCCACACAACGGACGCCACCACCACTTTGACCGATTAGCCTTGCAATGAGATCTTCAGTAATCACAATCTTCTTCCCCATAACAAAAGAAGTGACTAGATGTGTTGAAACCTTGGCGTGGATCCAAAATTCCTTGACCAGCGCTGGGAATGTTGGTCCAACCAACCTATCGAAATACCTTTCCCACTTTTGAGCCCTAACTTCTTCAGTTAGGTCAAAACCATTCTCCTTCAAGCTTTCAAAATCAATGATTAATTCAGAAAGCACTTCAAGATTCTTCACCGGAGTGAGGAGAGTTCTGAGTGGAACTTGATATTGCTCAGATGATGCTTTCTTCTGAGTACCTGCAGAAACGCTGCTGGAGGTTGCCATGTTCACACTAAGAGGGTTTTTGAGAATGAACTGAGGAAAATAGGTTACAAGAGATGAACACAGAAATATGCAGAAAATGCTTGAGTATTAGTGAGAAAGCGTAAAGAATAAGAATGAGAGATTAATGTGCTTAAATAGAGTTTTCAAAACTATTTTGAAAAGATAAACGTTTTTAAGAGAGAGAAAAAATCATGATTGCCATTTAAAAGAATGATTACTTTTCATTAAATGCTTGCTGATTTTGGGGGATTTGAGAAAGATACTTAAAAACGGTTACCAGACATGTGTCTCAATGCACCCAATCAGCGCTTTGCCTTCTCAGAAGCGTGCACGCGTTCTGCTTCAGAGATATGCTGATGATTGGATGACACTTGTTTGATGTAGTGACCAGCACGTCTGTCTTTGAGCTTAGACTCTCAGATCTTTAGACTTGCATCTGATACAATCTGCATGTTCTATCTTTCTGAAGGGAGATTGATCAGAAGTTCACAGTAAAATAATTACATTCTGAAGGTAAATATATGGAATTAAAACATTTTCACTCTGGACATACTTTCATGCTGAGATGTTTCAGAATGAAATTAAACATATCTTCTGAAAGGGGTTTGGTAAAGATATCAGCCCATTGATGGTTTGTATCTATAAATTTTAAGTTCAAAATACCTTTCTGAATATAGTCCCTAATGAAGTGATGTTTTATTTCTATATGCTTAGCTCTAGAATGTAAAATAGGATTCTTACTTAAGCAAATAGCAGAAGTATTATCACAAAGTATAGGAATGTTACTCTCAAAAATCTGGAAGTCTTCAAGCTGACTTTTCATCCAGAGCATTTGTGTGCTACATCCTGCCGCTGCTATGTACTCAGCTTCTGCTGTTGACAGAGCAATTGTTGATTGCCTTTTGCTGGACCAAGAGATCAGATTTTCTCCCAGAAACTGGCAGCTTCCAGAAGTACTTTTACGTTCCACTCTGTCTCCAGCAAAATCAGCATCACAGTAGCCTACTAAGCTGTAATCACTAGATTTTCTATAAAACAAACCCAGATTAGTAGTACCTTTCAGATACTTGAAAATTCGCTTAACAACTGTTAAGTGAGATTCTCTAGGATCTGATTGGAATCTAGCACAGATACAAACACTGAATAATATGTCAGGTCTTGAAGCAGTCAGATAGAGGAGAGAACCAATCATACCTCTGTAGACTTTCTGTTCTACATTTTTGCTTACCTCTTCTCTTTCCAGAATACACGTGGGATGCATTGGAATCTTTGATGGCTTACATTCTGAGAGGTCAAATTTCTTCAGAAGATCTCTGATGTATTTGCTCTGATGAATGTAAGTTCCTTCTGGAGTTTGATTGATCTGAATTCCTAGAAAGAATTTCAGTTCCCCCATGAGGCTCATCTCAAATTCTGCCTGCATACACTTAGCGAATGTTCTTCCAAGAGAAGGGTTAGTAGAACCAAAAATAATATCATCAACATAAATTTGACAGACTAAGATGTCATTCTTAACTGATTTACAGAATAGAGTAGTGTCCACTTTCCCTCTGGTGAATTCATTTTCCAGCAGAAAGTTACTTAGCCTTTCATACCAAGCTCTGGGAGCTTGTTTCAGACCATACAGTGACTTCTTTAGTTTGAAAACATGTTCTGGATGTTTTGTGTTTTCAAAACCTGGGGGTTGGTGTACATAGACTTCTTCTTCTATATAACCATTTAAGAATGCACTTTTGACATCCATCTGATACAGAGTGATGCCTCTATTAACAGCAAATGAAATTAAAAGTCTGATAGATTCTAACCTGGCGACTGGGGCAAAGGTTTCTGTATAGTCTATCCCCTCTTGCTGACTATAACCTTGTGCAACCAGTCGTGCCTTGTTTCTGATGACTTCACCTTGTTCATTTAGCTTGTTTCTGAACACCCATCTTGTTCCAATGACGTTGAATCCTTTTGGTCTGGGAACGAGATCCCATACGTCGTTTCTGGTGAATTGATTCAGCTCTTCTTGCATTGCCAGAATCCAGTCATTGTCCAGAAGTGCTTCATCGATAGAAGAAGGTTCAATCAGAGACACCAGTCCCATAAGTGTTTCTTCAGAGTTTCTGAAGCTTGCTCTTGTTCTGATTGGATCTTCCTTTCTTCCTAGGATAGTCTCTTCTGGGTGATCCAAGCTGCTTCTGGGTAATCTCTTCTGAGGTTGATCAACAGCTGTTGTAGGATTTCTAGCAGTGCTCCTTTCAGACGTTGAAGGAATGTCTGTGTTGAGAGCTTCTGATAACTTGTCTTCAGAACCTGCAAATTCAATTTCTATACCTGCAAAAACTTCATTCTGCTTTGACTTTTCAGAGTCAAGCTTGTCATCAAAACGAACACTGATTGATTCTTCCACAATCTGTGTTTCTGTATTGTATACTCTGTACCCTCTTGAGCGTTCAGAGTATCCTAACATAATACACTTCTGTGCTTTAGAGTCAAACTTGTTCAAATAATTCTTTGTATTTAATATAAAGCAAGTACATCCAAATGGATGAAAATATGAAATGTTGGGCTTTCTGTTCTTCCACAATTCATATGGAGTCTTTTCCAGAATAGGTCTTATTGAGATTCTATTCTGAATGTAGCACGCTGTGTTTATTTCCTCTGCCCAGAAGGTCTTAGCAACGTTTGTCTCATTGATCATGGTTCTGGCCATTTCTTGCAATGTTCTGTTCTTTCGTTCTACAACTCCATTTTGTTGGGGAGTTCTAGGACAAGAGAAATCATGCAGAATGCCTCTGTCATTAAAGAATGACTCAAAATCTTTATTTTCAAATTCTCCACCATGATCACTTCTGACTTTAACGATTCTAAGATCCTTTTCATTCTGAACTTGGTTACAGAAGGTAACAAACACAGAGTGTGACTCGTCCTTGTGTCTTAAGAACTTTACCCATGTCCATCTACTATAGTCATCTACGATTACTAACCCATACTTCTTACCACTGACTGAAGCAGTTTTAACTGGTCCAAATAAGTCAATGTGCAGAAGTTCTAATGGCTTAGAGGTAGAAACAACATTTTTGGATTTAAAAGAATGTTTTGCAAATTTTCCTTTCTGACATGCTTCACACAGAGCATCTGAATTGAACTTCAAATTAGGAAGTCCTCTGACCAGATTGAGTTTGTTAATCTGAGATATTCTTCTCATACTAACATGCCCCAATCTTCTGTGCCAGATCCACTGCTCGTTGTTAACAGACAGAAGACATTTTACATTCTGACTCTTTAGTTCAGAAAGTTTGATTTTGTAAATGTTGTTTTTCCTCTTACCATTAAACAGGATAGTCCCATCTTTCTGACTAACAGCTTTACATGATTTTTGATTAAAGATTATATCATAACCGTTATCACTTAATTGACTTATGGATAACAGATTATGCATCAATCCATCTACTAGCAGAACATTATTAATAGAGGGAAGATTTCCATTACCTACAGTTCCAGAGCCAATTATCTTTCCCCTCTGATTGCCTCCAAAGCCAACGTGGCCTCCAGGCTTAAGTTCCAGGCTTTGGAACATATGCCTTCTTCCCGTCATGTGTCGTGAGCAGCCAGAGTCCAGGTACCATGACTGGTGTTTCTGACTTGCTGCTAAAGATATCTGCAACATGTATTATTTTATCCTTAGGTACCCAGATTTTCTTGGGTCCTGATTTGTTAGTTTTACCAAAACTTTGGTTGAATTTTGGTTTCACAGAGTGCTTACAGCTAGTATATTTGATATCATGTGTGTGACCATACACAAAGTGTGAATTCAAAGGAGTGTGTTTAATGGTTAAGTCCATGACATTCTTTGGTGTAGGAACCTTACCTTGGTATCCTATTCCTTTCCTGCCGTTTCTGCTAACTCCATAGATCATTGAAGCCATTCTGCTTCTATCTATGCTTTTAGCTAGGAACTTCTGGAAACTGTGATCATACTCCTTGATGATCTCATCAGCGTTGCTGGGAGTTTCAGAAATTGGTTCCTTCTGAGAGTTTTGTAAAGTGTTTTCTAATTTTGAAATCTTATTTCTCAGCTCAGAATTTTCCAATTTGAGACTCTCAGTCTTATTAGAGTCAGATTCAAGATTCCTTTTCAGGTCTCTGAATTTAGCTCTAATTTGCTGATAACGTTCCAGAATCTCATTGAGGCTTTCAGCAAGTTCATCCTTTGTAAAGTTAACAGCAAAGTTAGGAAATACCTCTTCTGTGTCTGATTCTGAGTCTGATTCAGAAGCTTCACTATCTTCTGAAATATTAGCCATGAGAGCTATGTTTGCCCTTTCATCATCTGATTCTGAGTCAGCTTCAGACGAGTCAGAGTCATCCCATGTAGCCATGAGACTTTTCTTCTTCTCTCTTCCAAACTTCTTTTTGGGCTTTTCCCTCTGAAGCTTTGGGCAGTCACTCTTATAGTGTCCTTGCTCGTTGCACTCATAGCAGATGATGTCTTTTGTGTTTGGCTTTTTGCTACTGGAGGAGCCTTCAGATCTTCTGTATCCAGAGGAAGAATCTGTCCTTCTGTATCTGGAGGAAGACTCTTTCTGATCAGATCTTCTGGGATTCCTGAACTTCCTTTGTCTTTGCTTCCACAGTTGATTTACTCTTCTGGAGAGAAGGGAAAGTTCGTCTTCTTCTGATGAGGATCCATCAGATGTTTCTTCAACTGCCTGCAAAACTTTAGACTCAAATTTTCTGTTAGATTTTAATGCTAAAGGCTTACCTTGCTTCTGAGGCTCATCAGCTTCTAGCTCTATCTCATGACTTCTGAGGGAGCTGATAAGTTCCTCCAGAGTGATTTTGTTGAGATCTGCTAGCTTCAGAGTAGTAACCATAGGCCTCCACTGCTTGGGTAAACTTCTGACTATTTTCTTAACATGGTCAGCAGTAGAGTATCCTTTGTCCAGAACTTTGAGACCAGCTACCAGAATCTGGAATCTAGAGAACATAGTTTCAATGGATTCAGATTCTTCCATTTTGAACGCCTCATACTTCTGAATGAGCGCCAAAGCCTTTGTTTCTTTGACCTGAACGTTGCCCTCATGCGTCATTCTGAGAGAATCAAAAATATTCTTTGCTGTGTCTCTGTTGGAGATCTTTTCATACTCAGTATAGGAGATGGCACTGAGGAGGATGGTTCTGGCCTTGTGGTGATTCTTGAAGTCACGCTTTTGTTGATCAGACATTGCTTTTCTATCAATCTTCTGACCACTTGCATTCACAGGGTGCGTGTATCCATCTGTCACCATATCCCACAGATCAGCATCATGTGCCAGAAAGAAGCTTTCAATTCTGTCTTTCCAGTAATCAAAGTTTTCTCCATCAAAGACTGGAGGTTTGCCACTGAATCTGTCTCTGTCCTCATTGTTGTCATTGCTGATGTGAGAATTGTTTCCTGCCATTATGTTTTTCTGACGCTGGATCTTGTACTGACACGGTTAAGTGTTTTAGCTCAGAACCAGGCGCTCTGATGCCAATTGAAGTGGTGAAAAACACAAGAAGGGGGGGTTGAATTGTAAAACTGAAATCTAAAGCAGTGAACAAGATATTTTTATCCTGGTTCGTTTGATCTCAAACTACTCCAGTCCACCCGTCAAGGTGATTTCGCCTCTCTCCAACGAGGTCTTAATCCACTATATTCAACTGAATATTACAGACTGCTTTAACAACTGCTAAAGCCTTCTTGATTCAAACCACAACCCGGTTTGTCAAGGTAACACTTTCTTACAAAGAGGTAAAACTATGTGTGTGGATGTTTTCTACAAAACTGTATCACAACTGTGATGTATACACAAATTGAAGCTTAGAAACTAGATTGCTAAACAGTAATGAAATATCAGAGTATGTGGTTTAGCAAAACTGAGAGAACGAAGATTATGGTTTAGCTTTTTGTGCGTGTAGAGATTTGGAGAGCATTAACCATTTCAATCTTCAAAGCTTTGTTTATATAGCACTGAGATGATGAACGTTGGATGCAATATTCTTGATTCAATGCTAATAACAAACTTTCCTTATTGAGCAGATCTTGTTTGGAATGAGGCCGTTGGAATTAATTTGCTTTCAATGCACAGTACCGTTGCTTACTTAATGCAAGTTCTGGCTTGGCTCATTCTGACTCTGCTTCGCTGCTGATGAACTATTGTGTTTCTGTATCAGAGTGTTAAGCGCAGTCTTGTTCATCAGGCTTCAGCATGTACGTGAGTTGATCATCTGATTTTGACATTCTGATGTAGCAACTTCTGATGCTGGTGTCTGAAATCAAGTTCTGATGCTGAATAGATGTGATCTTGCTTATATTAATCAGAGTATCTGCAAGTCAGAACATAATAATTTTAGGCAGCAGATAGTTCATACATGAAACTTATAAATACTATATCTTTTCACTTTGTTATCATCAAAACTTAATTATAGGGTAGTAGATTCAAACTTTGTTCTAACACGTTCTTGGAGAGGAAGAGTATATGATCAGCCATCTTAGTTCCTTCAGATATATGGAATTAGATGGTGAATTTATTGAAACTCCATTCCAGCACTTTGAAGAAGTCATACAAGATATGGCAGTGACCAAGGCTGTGTCTCCAGTTCCCAAGATTACAAGGCCTCCACTCAGGATGTCATCTTTGAAGGACGCCAAGGTAGTGATAAAAGAAGGTGGGTGCACTATTTGGGGACAACTCCCAGATATCCCATACAAATCTGACAAGTTTGGCCTGGGTTTAACTTCAGGTGTCAAGAAGGTTGTATGTTGTGCTCGTGCTGGAGGACCACCCTTGAAGATCAACAACCACGAAGTCAGCATCGTGGAGGATGATGAAGACAGCTACAACCTGGAGGATTGGATCTTCCCAACTGTCAGTGGAGGGCTCAGCAACTGGGAGGCCATAGATTTTATCCCGATCACATTTGTCCCACAGTAATTTATCTTTACAATTTGTTGGATCTATAATATTAAAATAATTCAGACTCTTAAAACCTTGTGTCTTACCCGAGGCACAATGGTTCATTTGTAAGGGTTATTATCTCATTTCCATATGACATCAATGAATCATGGACGTTTTTGCATACAAACTTTGTTCTCATTGTTTTTCTTTTTACATTTTCATTTCTTTCAAAGATAGCTATACTCTTACACACACTCACACTCACAGTGCAGGTCTACATTCATTCGGGATCCCATGGGTAACGGTTCTGCTATGGCCTTCAGTGACTCTGAAAATCTAATCTACCAAGCCGAAGACGAAGGTGAGGAAGATTGTGAAGTTCTAGGAGAACTTGCCAAGTTACTACTATAGGAAGAGAGAACCATTCAGCCCCACGAGGAACCAGTGGACACCATCAATCTAGGTACCGAAGAAGACAAAAGAGAGGTCAAGGTGGGGGCCAATTTGGAACCCAGTGTCAAAGAGCATATAATTCAGTTGTTACATGAGTATGTTGAGGTCTTCGCCTGGTCGTATGAAGACATGCCAGGACTTGATGCAAATATCTTAGTACATCGTCTACCTACAAAAGAAGACTGTCCACCAGTAAAACAAAAGGTCCGTCGAATGCAACCAGATATGTCGGAGAATATTAAAGCTTAAGTCATGAAGTAATTCAACGCTGGATTCTTGGCCGTAACCTCTTATCCGTAATGGGTTGCCAATGTTGTTCCCGTGCCCAAAAAGGACGGCAAGGTACGAATGTGCATGGACTACAGAGATTTAAATAGGGAAAGCGCTAAGGATGATTTCTCACTCTCCCACATTGATATTCTAGTTGATAATATGGCACAACACAAAGTGTTTTCCTTCATGGAAGGTTTCTCAGGCTACAACCAAATTAAAATGGTGCCTGAGGACATGGAGAAGACAACCTTTGTCACATAATAGGGGACATTCTGCTACAAGGTTATGCCGTTCGGACTGAAGAATGCTGGGGAAACCTATCAGCGTGCCATGGTAGCTCTATTTCACGACATGATACATCACGAAATAGAGGTCTATATGGACGACATGATAGCTAGATCTCAAACAGAAGAAGAGCATCTTGATCATTTACAGAAACTGTTTGAGAGACTAAAAAAGTACAAGCTGAGGTTGAACCCAAATAAATGCACGTTTGGAGTAAGGTCTGGTAAGCTCCTAGGCTTTGTCGTCAGCAATAAGGGTATTGAAGTAGATCCTGCCAAGGTGAAAGTGATACAAGAGATGCCTGCTCCTCGTACTGAGAAGGAAGTCAGAGGATTCTTGGGACGTTTGAACTACATTTCCAGATTCATTTCTCACATGACAGCTACTTGTGAACCAATCTTCAAACTACTTAAGAAAGATCAGGTAGTCAAATGGAATTATGATTGCCAAATTGCTTTTGACAAAATCCAAGAGTATTTACAAGAGCCTCCTGTTTTAATGCCACCAGTAGAGGGAAGACCATTGATCATGTATCTGAATGTTTTGGAAAATTCTATGGGGTGTGTGCTGGAGCAGCATGACGAGTCTGGCCGAAAATAGCATGCTATTTATTACCTGAGCAAACATTTTACCCACTTTGAAACAAGATATTCACTGCTCGAGAAAACTTGTTGTGCTCTAGCATGGGTTGCTCGCCTGTTAAGACAGTATATGCTGACTCATACTACCTTGTTGATATCTAAAAGGGATCCAATAAAATACATCTTCGAGAAGCCTGCACTCTCTGGGAGAATAGCGAGATGGCAGATGATCTTGACAGAATATGACATACAGTATACTACCCAGAAAGCAATAAAGGGCAGTGTACTAGCTGATCACCTTGCTCACCAAGCTGTAGAAGACTACCAGTCCACGAAGTTTGAATTCCCGGATGAAGACATCATGATGGTAAACAACTGTGAAGAACTCAGGCCATTTGACGGACCTAAACAAGGATCCTGATGGACCATGGTTTTTGATGGGGCATCCAACGCACTCGGCAATGGTAATTGTGTTGTACTCATATCTCCTGAAGGATGTCATACTCCTTTTACGGCAAGACTCTGCTTCAATTGTACAAATAACATGGTGGAATACAAAGCGTGCATCTTTGGTCTCAAAGCTGCCATAGACTTGGGGATCAAATCTTTAAATGTATTCGGAGATTCAGCTTTGGTTATTAGCCAGATCAAAGGGGAACGAGACACCAAACACCATAACCTTATCCCTTACAAAGAACATGTTTTTACATTGCTCCCACATTTTGAGAAGATTACCTTCGAGCATTTCCCGCGAGAAGAAAATCCGCTAGCAGACGCACTAACCACAATGTTATCTATGTTTAAACTTAAATGGGATAACAACTCTCCCCGATCACCATTGAACAAAGGGAAGAACCAACACACTATCACGAGATTAATACTGAATAAGTAGTGGACCAGCCTTGGTTTCACGAAGTCAAGAGGTATCTTGAAACTCAGGAATATCCAGAAGGAGCTTCAGTAAACGATAAGAAGTTCTTAAGGAGATTCTCTTCTAAATTCTTCAGTAGTAATGACATTCTTTACAAACGCAACCATGACTATGTGTTACTTCGGTGCATAGACAAGGTTGAAGCTGAAAGGATCATGGCTGAATTACATGAAGGAACTTTTGGCACCCATTCTAGTGGGTATACGATGGCAAAGAAAATTCTACGGGCAGGTTATTACTGGTCTACCATGGAAGCAGATTGCTATCAACACTCTCGAACTTGCCACAAGTGTCAGATTTATGCTGACAAGGTGCACGTACCCCCAGTTCCTCTAAATGTCTTGACATCTCCTTGGCCCTTTGCTATGTGGGGGATTGACATGATTGGGGAAATCAAGACAACAACATCCAATGGACACCACTTCATTTTAGTGGCCATTGACTATTTTGCCAAGTGGGTGGAGGCAGCTTCTTTCGCTTCTGTTACAAAGAATGTTGTCGCTCGGTTCATCAAGCAGAATCTTATATTTCGTTACGTTATCCCGGAGAGGATCATTACAGACAATGGTACGAACTTGAACAATACTATGATCACTGCCTTGTGCGAACAATTCAAGATCCAACATCACAATTCTTCCCCTTACTAGCCAAAAATGAATGGTGTTGTCAAAGCCGCGAATAAGAACATTAAAAATATCATACAGAAAATGACAGTTACGTACAAATAATGGCATGAGATGCTACCATTCTCTATCCACATGTATTGTACCACGACACACACATCAACCTGGGCAACACCCTACTCTCTGGTTTACGGCATGGAAGTTATCTTGCCTATTGAGGTCTAGATCCCCTCTCTGAGAATTATGAAGGATGCAGGGCTGAATGAAGAAGATTGGATCCAGACTCGACTTGATCAATTAAACTTGATTGATGAGAAAAGACTTACTGTTGTCTGTCATGGTCAGATGTATCCAAAATGGATGATCAAGGCTTTCAACAAAAAGGTCAGACGCCAAGTGTATCAAGTCGGGGATTTGGTGATCAAACGTATCATACTGCCGCAAGGTGATCCCATGGGCAAATTGACTCCTACGTATGAAAGACCATTCGTGATCAAAAACATATTCTCTGGTGGAGACCCGCTAGGTTGACACACCTAGGAAAAACAAGGGCATCCCGGTGAACCAAAAAGGTTCGAGAAAAAATTAGGGATAAAACAAAAAAAATATGTACACCCGGAAAGCTGAAATCCCAAAAGGGCGACTTAAACAAAAAAGGGTATCCCGGTGGACTGAAAACCCAAAAGGGCGGTCCAGGAAAAAGTTAGGGATTTAAAGCGTATGGCTATGTTCTGTTGGATCACCTTACGGACAACCTGACAAGCTCAGATGTTCTGATCAATCCAATCATCTTCAGACGAGGCAACAAATAGACAAGATGCTCAGAAATACGAAGTCTATAGTAGAATGGGAACCCCATGGGATTATTGCACATAACTATATTTTATTTGTATCAAAATTTTAATTTTTTAGGGCATCATTCTCTTACTAGAATATTTGTCTCATTGTACAAAAATACTTACTCAAAGTCAATACAAAGATATCCCTTTGAAGGTGCAAAACTATCTGTTTTTCTTTATTCTTGTGTTTTGTTTACAAAAATATCCAATGATTTATTGTTGAACATATGCATTTGAACATAATTACTGTTTACAAATAAATAAAATAAAATACAATCACTGATGGCTTTAAGAGATAGGGAAATCACTCTAAGCTTATCTTCATAAAAATTCCCCGCAGTATGCAGTCTAATCCGCAACGGAACAAAGCTTCCAATTATCGATCCCCAGTAAAAGTCATCCAATTTTTCAGGATTTCCCAACAGGATTTTACAAGTAGTACACGAAATTTCCCTTACAACAGAGTTTATTTCTCTAAGTGGAAATTCATCAACACTTCAAAACATGAAGACTTACACTCCATATCCTCAGCAGCAATCAGGGATTTATTTTCCCCCAATCCAACTGCAGTGTAGCAGATTAGCTCACATACACATACATCGCATCCATATATCATAAACATTGATTACACAAATGCATCATACCATGCATTTCATACAACATGACTTTGCATTTTAGCTAACATTTTACCCTTTTCAGGATAAGGTTAATAGCTACCATTAACAATGTTCAATGTTTTTTGATACAGTACAAATACGCTCCAGACACAAATACCATTTTGATACTCATTCAGTTTTCAACTTCCAGATACAGTACAGTACGCTCTAGACACGGATTCCATTCTGATACTCATTCAGTTTTCAACTTCCAGATACAGTACAGATACGCTCCAAACACGGATGCCATTTTAATACTCATTCAATTTTCACCTTCCAGATACAGTACAGATACGATCCAGACACGGATGCCATTCTGATACTCTTTCAGTTTTCAACTTCTAGATACAGTACAAATACGCTCCAGACACTGATTCCATTCTGATACTCATTCAGTTTTCAACTTCCAGATACAGTACAGATACGCTCCAAACACGGATGCCATTCTGATACTCATTCAGTTTTCAACTTCCAGATACAATACAGATACTCTCCAGACACGTATTCCATTCTGATACTCATTCAAAATCAGCCTCCATATGCGATTCAGATACGCTCCAGACACGTACGCCATTCTGATACTCATTCTTTCAGCTTACAAATTACAATTCAACAATCACTTTTGGATGGCATCTACAAGCCCATCTCCAACAAATTTCTATCATCTCACCAAATGGAATCTTTAAGCCCATTCCCTCAACCCTCACATCACCGAGTGCAAATTTCTGGGCACTCTAGTGTCCAATCATCTTCCACCTTCGAGTCACGAATGGCAAAACTTGCCGATCTAACTCTTCAGGCTTAAGAAGATTAAAAGGGGCCGATGTTGTACCCCAAAATTTTCCCTCTCACTTATCAAGAATTTGCTCACAAGATCTCCTTGGGCTCAAGACTACACTAGGGTTTGATCAGCTCAAGACACCTCCTTATGCACTGATGACCAAAATTATGGTTTGAGTTTGCACAAGGATTTTTGAACTTTCTATGCCCCATATTAATTTCATGGATCATTATGGACCCCCAAGATCACTCATGTCAAGTTTCAAGCTTTGGATCACATTTTTGATGAGTCAATTGAGCAGTTGACCTAAAAATCAGTTGTATTGGGGAAAAAGTCAACTATGGCCAATTTACAATTAAACATCATAATTTTTGATCCACATCAACATTTTAAACTCATATCTATCAACTTATCAAGTTTGGACCATAATTCCTCAAGAAATTTTATCAAATCTCCAAAAGGGCAAAATGGTTAAAATTAGGGTTTTGACTAGGAAAGGGCAATTTCTGATTTTTGACCTAGCAAATAGTCAATTGGTTAAAGGCTTGATTTCAAGATTCCAATTGCATAATTTTTACCTAATGACATGGTTCAAAACATTGCAAGTCCATTGGATTGGCATATGAATTTTCCAGTCAACTGATCAAAAGTCAACTTTATACTGAAAAGTCAAACTTTGACTTTTTGGTCAAATTCAAGTGCCAAAGATCATAATTCATCAAAAAATGTCAAAATATGAAACCTATTCATCAAGAAATCAAAAATTCAAGATTTTCTTTTGAAAAGTCAAAATTTCTAAACTTAGAAGTTTTTCTAAGTGTTGGAAATTTCATGTTTTCTCATAACTTTAAGCAAACTTTTCACCATGATGAAAGATGATTCAAGAGAAACTTCCAACATGAAAGTTATAGATATCCATGAAATCTACAACTTTTATTTACACAACTCCTTCCTAAAATTCTTGGATCTCAAGTTATAATTTTATGACCATGTGGTCATGAAACTAAACACTTAGTGAAATTTTGCCCTAATTTGGCCAGGATTTTAACTTAACTTCATGACACTTTTTCATATAGTTCCAAGGGGAATCTTAAAATGAAATTCAAATATGGGTTGTATAGCACATTGCAAGCTTTCCAAAATGTCCAAGAACTCCTTGAGATCATTCTTGAGTAGGGAGAATCGAAGAGATGAAGTTAGGGTTTTATCAGTTTAATTACAAGTCATTTTAGTAATGAACAAAATTCCAATTCAAAGTTGTGTTGCATTAACTCTACTTTGCAGGCCTCAAACTTGTTAGGCACTCCATAAATAATGGTTTACAAAGCATTTAGAGGCCTCACTTCAAGCATTCAATGCATGGACATGCTTTTTATCCATTTTTGGAAGAAAGGTTACATTGTCATTTTGATAAAGTGACTTTTTGTACAAAACTCGTTCTTCAGCCTTGCACTTGTTCTCTTCTGATCAAATAAGTCCTATAACTCATGAGAAATGTTTCAAACACTTATAATCATCCATACCATGCTTGTACCTCTCCTTGAAACTTGTTTCCCTCTTTTCTTCAAAATCAAGTAACCTAGCCAAAAGCTAGAAACTGGTACTTCTGACTTGATAATGCACTCAAACACTTTTGTTTATACATACACAAACCATTTGACACAAACAGAGAAATTCTCAAGCCTTGAAAGAACCTATAACTCAGAATCACACTTCACACATCCATTTTCACACAAACTGACCAAAAACTTGAAACTCATAATCTACTCGTGCGTTTATTGGCCTTTTGGTTTTTAAAGCTTCTAAACATCACATAGAATCAATCCCACACCCTGTTACAGAACTGTAACACCATTACCACCATCCTCCATTTTCAAAAACTTAGCTCTGCACATTGACTTGTCCAGACCATTTCAGCTATCCATTGCTCAAGCTAATCATTGCATTAGCTTCCTAGGACCTCAAGGAAGCTAACCTGATCATCACCATCACTTGAAACAAGCTCAAACTCAAAACACGATTTCCAGTTTTGAGGAAAGTTTTCTCAACATGGAACTCTTCATACAGGCATCACCAATGATTTATTTGTGAACAAAACAAGTAGATACCATTGCCCTAAAGCTAACCATGTCCATAGTTTCTATTAATTTTGCTTGAGCTTAGAGAATTTTGAAACTAAAATTTCTGAGATTTTAAGGGTTCAGATTTGGGCCATTAAAATTCATGCTTATCTTTGATCTATAGTTTTAATGCTTTACATTTTTGAAACCGTGAGAAAATTTGCTACAAGTTTCATGTTTACAGTTTTCATTTTTGATGAGAAATGAGCAAGTTACAGTTGGTCTGGCTGGAGGTTGAAGAAGAAGTCATCAGGGTGCGTTTTTCCTTGTATATTTATTGTTTTGCTTAGGTTAACAGATGTATAGCCACCCCAGTGGTACAAGCGCGCGCCTGTAACCTTTGGGACCTGGGTTCGAGCCCCAATGGTACCCTTTTGCAATTTTTTTACATGTTTTCCATTCTAACTTTTTTAGGCGCCGGGCCTCTTTGGGCCTATTTTATTATTTTTATTTTTTTGCTAACTAACCCCCTGCAGGCTGTTTGCACCCCTGGCCCATGTTTATTTATTTTTATTTTTAGTTTTTAAAATTTATTTCATTTATATTTTCTTAATTATTTTTCCTAATATTAAAAAAATACAAAAATTACATTTTTATTTTTAACTTAGTTTATTTTTACTTTTCTCATAAAAAATATTTTTATTCAACTATACTTTATTTATTTTTATTAACTAGTCTTGTAAATTTAAATTAAAATACTATGTTTTTTATTTTATTTTCTCTCACACCAATTAAAATATTTTATTTTTGATATAAAAAAAGCCAAAAATATTTTATAATACTATAAACATTTTCAAGACAAAAATACCAAAGAAAAAAACATTTTTCTTATAAACTTAATTTCTTTTATTTTAATAAATAGAACTATGGTTTTATTTAAATCTTTTCTTAATAAATTTAAAGTTTAATTAATTATTTTCTTTAATTAATTAGGTTAAGACAAAATCCCTTTTCTCTAAAAAATATCCAAAAAATATCCATTTACTTCACATTTTTGCATTTTGTACATTTATTCATTTTATACATTTTATCCATTTAAATTCCCTGTACATTGATACCCATTCAATATGGTTGTAATAGACTAACTAGGTTTACATTCTTGCAATCCCCATTCAATTTGTACACCCCATTCCATGAATATTGTAATAGCGTAGTAACTTTAAATTCTACCATTTATCGCTTTTATATACAAACTCTACTAATTAGGGTTTGTATGGAAAGACTAAAACCAATACTTAGAAAACCCTAATTCAAGACAAAAACAAGCATGAAAACAACACATTTACACACAAGCACCCCTAGGGTTATTCCACTTGGTTGCCTTATACAAAATGGCCATATTACGCATGTAAGGTATCTTAGCAAAAACAAAGCAAATACAAGATCATAGTACCTCGATGGCGCTATCTAAGTTGCCTTTCAAATGATCTTAGTCCCTAAAAGAGAATGCTAAGATACCTTGCAACATTTCTAATCATGGTCATATGATGACCCACGCCCGTCCCGTTTACATCCAAAGATAGGGTTACTTACCAAATCAATGGTAAGATAACAATGTCAAAGGAAAAGAAAAATGAACAAGAAAGACTTTTGAGTAGGTAGAATGCTCCTAATTACTTGCTTAATTTCAAACAAACATCCTTTCTATTTTCAAAATAATCACCTACACTTTCAAACATCTTACAAAATTGAAAACATTTTCAAAAGATCAAACATCTTTGTATACATTCTTACAAACAAGAATCATTACAAAGATTGCCTAAACAATGGCCTCTTTACAAAATACTTTCAAAAAAACACACGAAGCAAAATTTTTAAACAAAAAGCAAGTGATCTATCAAGTAACTAAGAGCCAATGGAAAACCATGGATGAAAAGGGTGTTAATACCTTCCCTTTTCAAAATCTACCCCCCCCCCCCCCCCGAACTCAAGAAATAATCTCAAAGGTCTTTCCTGTTCTTTTTTACCTTTCCTTTTGGATAAAATAAAAGTCGGTGGCAACTTTTGCTAACTGCAACATTTGCGACCAGACGCAAAACCCTCAAGTCAGTTCTCTCACCGTATCACAATAAGAAATTTCCAACACTTAGAAAAATTTCTAAGTTTAGAAATTTTAACTTTTCAAAATGAAATCTTGAATTTTGGATTCCTTGATGAATAAGTTTCATATTTTGACAAGTTTTGATGAATTGTGATCTTTGGCATTTGAATTTGACCAAAAAGTCAAAGTTTGACTTTTTAGTAAAAATTGACTTTTGATCAGTTGACTAAAAATTCACCTGTCAAACCATTGGACTTGAGCAATGCTTTGAGCTATGTCATTAGGTAAAAATGATGCAATTGGACTCTTGAGATCATACCTTAAACCAATTGATCATTTGCTAGGTCAAAAATCAGAAATTGCCATTTCCCAATCAAAACCCTAATTTTGACCATTTTGCCCTTTTGAAGATTTGATCAAATTTCTTGAGGAATTTTGGTCCAAATTTGATTAAATGTTACATATGAGTTTAAAATGTTGATGTGGATCAAAAATTGTGAAGTTTGACTGTAGATTGGCCATAGTTGACTTTTTCCCCAATATAGCTGTTTTTAGGTCAACTGCTCAATTGACTGATCAAGAGTGTGATCCAAAGCTTGAAACTTGAAATGAGTAATCTTGATGGTCCATAATTATCCATGATAGTCTTATGGGGCATTAGAAGTTCAAATATCCTTGTGCAATCTCAAACCCTAATTTTGGTCATCAGTGCTTAAGGAGGTGTCTTAAGTTGATCAACCCTAGTGCAGTCTTGAGCCAAAGGAGATCTTGTGAGCAAAATTTTTGATAAGTGAGAGGGCAAATTTTGGGGTACAACAGCCGCACTAAGGCATTTTAAAATGTTTTCAAAACACACACAAAAGCAATTACAAAATGAGCAAGTACCTATGAGCCCATGGAAAACCATGGATAGAAAGGGTGCTAACTCCTTCCCTTTCTATAATCTACTCCCCGTACTCAGAAACATCTCGAAAAAGGTTTTTACTGTTCTTTTTCCCTTTTACTTTGTTGGATAAAATAAAATACGGTGGCGACTCTTGCTTATTGTACATTTGCAAACAAAAAACACAAAAACCAGTAGTAATTAAAAACAAACATTTCTGCCACCGTATTACAGAACTGGCGACTATGTTGGGAATAATTATAAAGTGGAGTTTACCTTAGGATCTAGGTCATTTTAATTTATTCTTTGGCTTGTCTTGTTTAATTTACTTTTAAGGGTATCTTTTTGGGTTGCTTGGATCCTAAACCCGGATCGGGGAATTCCTTTTAGGTAAGTAGTAATAAACTGTGAGGGAGTTGTGCGGGGTATACTGACACGGTTGAAACATTAACTACATTGATGCGATACTTTAGTGTGTACCGGTAGCCCTTGAGTAATCAAGTAGAATACAGGGCCGTTGCATGGTATCATAAAGCGTCAACTGACCTTAGCACCTTAATTTACCAACTTGGCTTTTTAGGACGTAGTGAGATAGTCGTGTTTGGTGTAAACCTAAAGTCGATTGATACTCGATGCTACACTCATTGAGGTTTGACTCTTGAGTTCTGTTTGGGGGCAAGTCAATGGTCTACTGGAACAAAATTTGGGGGAAAGATCAGTGATATTTACATTCCTTAAAACCCGATTACTATTATAGGACAGGTTGAACCAATCAAACTTCAAGAGGCTACTACCTTAAAACCCATGCAAGCCTAAACCTAAGTCTGTTTGTGTGACTTGTTTGCTTTCAACTTACTTGCAGGTTTTTATTATCTAACAACATGATTTCCTTGCAGGATTTGTTTACAGTCATTATCCAATAACTTGGATTTCTTGCAGGGGTCACTTGTTTTCATCACCTTACATTTCTTCTTAACGCATAACATACACATCATAACATCATACCCCAACATTTCCTTAACCATTTCAAGGATCTCAAGGGTTTGTGATGCAGGTTATGATAAATCAGATGTCTAGCAAGGGGCAAGGGGATTTATTTTCCTCTAGCCAATTCCGACAGAAGATCAAAACTCAACAACTTGAGTCAGGGGCTATGACCCACTCGATATGGTGAGCTTGACTCTCGTAGAAGAACACTTAACGATACTAAGTTCTTCAATCAAATCTACAAACTTCAACTGCTGACATCTTGTTTACCCCGCGGATCCTTGAAAACATTGCATACATATATCATACATATCATTACATAAGCAGGTTTCAAAGAAGGTATGTCATGTTCTTGCTATTTATTTCAGCAATGGCTCTCAAACAAGACAACAGAGATCCCCAAACTCAAGAGCCTCAGTTCAGGGAAATCTTCCTAAACCTATCCAAGGGGTAGGAAGAGTTGAAAACACTCCTAGCTGGGAACTTGGTCAAGAAAAGTCCTGAAGACAATAAGGAAGAACGGTTGGAACAACTGCAAGCTGAGGTAGAGGCAATGAGAACCCAGATGTTGGGGCAGATGGCTCTTATCCAAGGTCTAGCCCGGGGACAAGAAGAGATGAGAGCCATCATCAACCAACTTCATCAAGACAGATACAACCGTATGAAGCAAACAATCGAGGCCGAGGATCTGGTTGTTAGTCAGCCCCTGATGAGAAAAGGAGTTGGTTCGGTGAAGAGTGGACCTTTCCAAATTGCTGCTACGTCACAAGCCCAACTACAATCTCACCAAGCACAATGGGGTAATCAGCAAAAGCAAGACAAGCCCAAGAGACAATTTGCTAGAATAAATATGTCACTAGCCCAAGCGTTACAACACATGTTGAAGGTAGAGTTGATTACGTTAAGGGCTCCTTTGTGAAATCCCAATACTTCTGCTCCTAGTTTCCACCCCGACAAAAGGTGTGCATACCATTCTGATAGTCCTGGACATGATACGAATGATTGTCGGGCATTGAAAAATAAGATTCAGGACCTGATCAATGAAGAAGTGCTGGAGTTCACACAAGGTGATCAGACTAAAGTCTTCTGCCATCCCTCCAAGGTACACCATCTGAAGTGACAAGACTAGACGAAGAAGGTTTTGTTCATTAGAATTTTCAATTTATAACTTTCTTTTGATTGTTCAAAACTTTTATTCATGTCAAACTTTGTTAATTTATCAATGCATTGCATATGTCTGTTTTGAATCAATTCATTCGTATATTTAAACTTCTTTCCTTTTATGATATTCAACTCTCGATCAAAAGCTTTGAGCCATTAGAGGGAGGATGACGAAAACAATACCACAATCCCTACAATATGCTTTTGAGCAGACCCCGCTGATGATGTACAGGCGTTGTTTCAAATCCTAAACAGTGGAGTTATAAGAAAGATAATCCCTAGTCAACCCCTTTGAGCAAAAGAAGTAGGAGTTTTTGTTTTCACGTAAATTAAAACCCTTAATCATAACCTGGGGCAGGGTAGTTTCTCAGTCAATTCAGACGCGCATTCAGTTGTAATCTTCTGCTTCGTACATAATGAATGACATCGAAGACGTCCTTCCAAATCAAAAGACGGTGATGGTTCCGCATAATCATCAAAGCAGGCAGTCATTATTTTTCAAAAGAAAAACCCGTTAAGTCAAAACCTATGAAGGAGACTTAAGAAAAAACTGGGGCATCCCGCTGACTGTAATCGCAAAAGAAACAATTCAGGAAAAAGAAGGGATAACGAAAACCAAAAAATGGGTTACTACAAATCCTCGACAAAAAGAAGATTACAAAAATGACTGCCTCTTCAAAATAAGCTTTTAGTATCCGAACCATCACCGGAACATCAAGGACAAGATGCCAGACTCAATTGGGATTCAAAATGTACAATTAACTGAGCATAGGAATGAAGAACATCACGAAGAGTGGGTGGATACAAATAAACTTTGAGCCTCTATCCTTTGTTTCTTAAACCGTGAACCAGACCATGTTACAACCCTTAAAAGTCCTAACTGAAGCATGGGTTAGTTTGAGGGCATACTGTTACAAAGGTATCCTGACTCCTGTAGGACTTGCTGCGAATCCTGAGTTGATATCAAATTCTTGCAAATTTTGTTTTACTACAAAACACATTTTTAAAAAAAAATCTTCAAGACAGACATGAGTTTTGCATTCTTAAAATACCATTGTTTGCATATGACTATTTTTTCAACAGCAGAGAAATTCGCATGACGAATATCTAGTGAACAAAAACCTTCTCAATAAAAAGGATCACCTCAAGTGGAAAAACCCTTCCAACCAAGGGTCACAGCATGATCATTGTCCATCATCTGGGGCAGTCAATTCAAGATTCAAGGAATCTCTCAAAGATGCCAAATAGCCAGTGGCAGATCTCCATCTGAATCACTTGGGGCACTGGGCATTAATTCCCGCATCAAATCCTGTATGATCAAACAACACCTTATGGCAGTGTTATAACACATACTACTAAGGACAATGACAATTCTCCGCACCCGGTGAACATTGACATAGTCAGAAAATACTACGCATGAAAAGACCCGCTAGGTTGACTGGCCTAGGAAAAAATAAGGGCATCTCGGCGAACCAAAAGGGTTCAGGCAAAAGTTAGGGATATACATATGAAAAAACTGTACACCCGACAAGTCAAATACCTGAAAAAGCGCCTTGGGCAAAAAAGGGTATCCCGATGAACTGAAAATCTGAAAAGATAGTCCAGGAAAAAGTTAGGGATTAAAGCGTATGACTACGTCCTGTCATCTCGTCACTTGTCTAATCAATAGAAAGTTTATCACCCTGATCTGCATTCACCAAGGACTCCAAGAGTTGGGATAACAGTCAAACCATCTAAAAAATCCCTGGTTGATATTTTCTACAACAGGTATCGATATAGGGGCATTCTACTACAAGGTCACCGCCATATTCTCAGCTTACAACCTATTGATGTCAGGTGTTCTCATACCCTCGGTAGAGAAAAATCTCCAAATTACTGCTCCAACGAAAATTCCCCAATGAAGTCGCCAAGCTTCTTGGGATTCCCCAAGCGGATTACAGAGTTTCCCTTCCCAAACGGAAACATTCTGAATAAAGCAGATTCTCATATAGAAACAGTTCATGTATGATCTAGAGATGGCTGTCATCCTGATACTTATTCAGATTCTCTTCAAATATAATTCAGATACGATCTAGAGACGGATGTCATTCTGACACTTATTTCAACACATAGATCCATCCATAAAGCCTCCGCATGTACTTTCTCCAGCAGGTATAGGGGCAGGGACAATTTTGAAACTAGGTCACCATTACATACGACCTCGTGACGTCTACACTCCCCACAGAGTAGAGGCAACCAAAACTTTGACATCGGCTTCCCCAAACAGGAGCTACTTTCCCCAAAATTCTCTCAGAGAGCTGATATCTATATTCCCCATCCAAATTTTATAATCGCAAGAGGTTCATAAAGTTGTCTCCCAAGCAGAGTTTATTTCTCTAAATATAAAAGCTCAATCCACAACAGAGTTTATTTCTCTAGCTACAGAAGTTCATCCCCCAGCGGAGTTTATTTCTCTGAATCGGTAAAATCTTCCAACAAAGCATCTCCTCTCTAAAATAGAGTTATTCCCCCACAAAGTTATTATCAAGAAGAGTCTCTCCCCGGCAGAATATTCACATATAGAAAGGAGTAAATCCATGGCATAGTCATCTCCGTTCACCATCCCCAGCGGAAGTAGAAGAACCACTTTTTCTACAATGGTCAGGAATTAAATTTCCAGTACTCTCTAGTAGCAGTCAGGGATTTATTTTCCCATACTCGAATATGTCACAATAGCATTTCATACATAATGACATGCACATACATATTGCATACAACATAATCTCATTTATTTTGAGAACATCATCACACAATGCATTTCATGCATGTCATATAATTAATCATGTACCTTTTCAGGAAAGATGGTTATCATCAACAATTCCAACAATCCAAGATTAAATCCATGAAGCTATACATGTCATATCTGCAGACAACTAATGGAAAATCACTTCCCGAAACCAAACAGGTCAACTAATCTACGTGATCAAATGAAGCAGCCCTACTACCCAGGCTTTATTTCGAAGTAACCCTACTACCCAGGTTCCTTCTCATAACCCTACTACCAGGCTTTTATTTCAAAGTAACCCTACTACCCAGGTTCCTTCTCATAGCCTTACTACCTAGGATTTATTCTGAAGTAACCCTACTACCCAGGTTCCTTCTCATAGCCTTACTACCCAAGCTTTATTTCGAATTAACCCTACTACCCAGGTTCCTTCTCATGGACCTACTACCCAGGCTTTATTTCGAAGTAACCCTACTACCCAGGTTCCTTCTCATAGCCATACTACCCAGGATTTTATGTCGAAGTAACCCTACTACCCAAGTTCCTTCTCATAGCCCTACTACCCAAGCTTTTATTCAAAGTAACCCTACTACTCAGGTTCCTTCTCAAAGCCCTACCACCCAGGCTTTATTCCAAAGCAGCCCTACTACCTAGGCTTCATTTCAAAGTAACCCTACTACCCAGGTTCCTTCTCATAGCCCTACTACCCAGGCTCCTTTTTATAAGTTACCGGGATCAGTTTTACATGGACTTGTCCCGAGAAAGCCCTATACAGGCTTTTTCTCTTTTATCTCCGGACAACAGTTTACAACATTGTAAAACCTAGACCCGACCAGATACGGTAGATTTCACATTTCCCCAATAAGTCGCTGTGGAGCCTGGAATATGACCAGATAGAAGTCAACCTTATCATCACCAACCATTCACTATGAAGCCTGGACCCTGACCAAATAAGCAGTTCACTTCCGTCTCCTCAACCAAGAGAGGAATCCCCAGTAGAATAACGAACAACTGAAGCTCCTAGACTCTATTCCTCAAGACAGAGACCAACATTCCTCAGCGAAGTCCTCCCTAACAACAGTCACAGGAATTCCCACGAAGGAATATCTCACGAAATCATCATTATTCTGGATGGCATCTTTAAGCCCATCTCCGACGACTCTCCATCACATTCTCAAGATGGCGTCTTTAAGCCCATCTCCGACGACTTTCAGTCATCTTCTCCAAATGGAATCTGTAAGCCCATTCCCGATACTACCTATACAAATCAAGCATCATTTCAAACGAGTGCAAATTTCTAGGCACTCTAGTGTTCAATCATCTTCCACCTTCAGATCACGAAATGCAGACCAGCCAATCTACATCCTCGGGTTTAAGAATATTGAACAGGGGCAACTGTTGTACCCCAAAATTTTCCCTCTCATTTCACTCAAAGACATTCCTCTAGAGGTCCTCAATTGCTCGAGGTTGACTAGACAAATCCTCCTCCTAAGGCAACAAGGCTCAAATTAGGGTTTCAATTTCAAGAAAGATGGTTGAGTTACAAAAGTCCCAAATGGTATCCATTGCCCTAATATGTCCCGAAGATCATCAATGCCAAGTTTCATGCCTTGCACTACAAGTTTGCTCAGTCAACTGCTCAGATGCTTGAAAATCAATTGTGCTAGGTCAAAAGTCAACTGTGACCCACATACAGTCAAACTTCAAGTTTTTTGGTCAACATCACCATTTATAAGTAAGATCCATCATTTGATCAAGGGTAGATCACGATTCCTCATGAAATGCTCCTAACTTATCAAAAGTCAAAAATGGCAATTTAGGGTTTCTATAGGAAAAGTCAACCAAACTTTGACCAAGCATAACTTTCTCATACTTTATCAGAAAATTTCCAACCAAGGCTCATTTTGAATATAATCCAATTCCCTACAACTCCTCTTCACCCCTCAAGGTCAATAAATTCTTCAATCAAAAGATACAAGTTCATAAATTATAGGTCATTTCAAAAAGTCAACAAAAACCCCTTTTGGGTCAAAGCTCCTTACATGAACATGGAAGATCCAATTAAGATGAAACCAATAAGGTTGTTTACAGAACATCCTAAGCTTTCTAAAAAGTCAAAGAACACCTTCTTAGGGTTAAAAATGAGAGAGATGTGCATTGCTAAAGCTGACCAATTTTTTGAAATGTGCATGAAGTCAACATTGATCAAAATGACTTTTTTTCCAAATCGGCCCATGTTTTCTTGTTTTAAATTTGTTCCTAAGATGTCCCACGACCCCTGAGCTTATCCACTTATTATTTCATATTTTGATTATTTATTTTGATTATTTATCTATTTAAATCAAAATAAATCAATTTAAATAGTAGAATAACCAAATAAAATCAAAGATTTGATTTTGTGAGCACATTATGAGTCCATGAACAACTAGCAAATCAGGAAAATTCGTGCAAGGGAGAATTGATTGAAAAAGATCATGATTTGGTTTGTTTTAGAAACAAATCATACAAGGCAAAAAATCAAATCTTTTTCAACAATTTGCGAAGATTGAGTACAGTTTTGTTAACCTAATTGCTACTATTATATATAGACAACATTTCCAAAGCATGAGGACAAGGTTTTGCCGTGTGAATTAAGAGCACAAAACTCAAATTTTGAATAAGAAAGAGGAAATCAGATTTCCTTCTACAAGGAGATTCAAGGTGTTTCAAGGCCATCAATTCATTCCTGGAAGTATTTGGGAGCTATTTGGACCATTACCAGGCCTCAACATGCCCATAAACACTCTTCACGAGTACCATGGTTTGCCTTCCTTCTTGAAATTGATTTTTGCAATTTACGTCTGATAAACGATTTCTAACTATAAATTCATGTTTGTATCATTATTTAGAACATGTTTGCATATTTAATTGTGAGTTTTGATGCGTATTGGAAAAACTTAACATTGTTAGGGTTTAGAGTTTCTTTTTAGGGCTTTTCGTTTTAGGAAAAATCAGGGCCAAAGATGGATACCACTACATTCAAGAGATCAAACCCAATTGATCTGTGTTATTAGATTTGATTTATATTGCCTGAATATGATTTTTGAGATGCACAGGTTTGTAGCTATAGCCTTTGTCCGTAGGTAAAAGTCCTGTCTAAAATGATAGTTCCAGCGAGGAAGACGATGGTGTGTCCAAGCCTGGTTGGACAGTTTCAATCTCGCACATTTTATTTATTACATTGAATTTTCATTCTATATAATATATTATTGGTGTTTATATAAACGATTGAGTAGCTTGGTTCAGTGGCAAAGGAGAAGGGTTTGCAAGGCGCGCGTGTAGGAGGTCAGGGGTTTGTTCCCTGCCTTCTACATAATATTTTTCTCAATATCTGTTTGCAGATTCAGTGGTTTCATCACATGTGCATACACCATACGCCTCCATATCATCATCATTGGATCAATCTATATCCAGATCCAACGCCTCAAGGATGCAGGCGCATGGTGGACTCTCCTGGCAAGCTTCTCACTGAATCCAACGCTGGTGATGGGCCAACCTGATTGGGCCTGGAACAGAATTCAGCAATATCACCTCAAATTTGGGCCTACACCCCCTCAGGCTTAATTTCTCATCTTTTCAAGTTTTTTTTTGTTTAATTATTTTTGTTAATCAATTTTTTTATTATAAAATCATAAAATTAAAATCACAAAAAAATAGGTTAGTTTTTTATATAAATTAATTTTTGTAAATAAATTAATTTCTTCAACTTTAATTTATTTTTCATTAATTAAAATCAATTAGAAATTAGGTTAAATTCTAATCTTTTTTTCACAAGAAATCCAAAAATATTGTAATGATCAAATTAGGTTTTTTTTAGAGTTTTAAACTTTTTCCAGTTTTTGATTCTCGCGCGTAATTATTTTTGTTGTACGAATATTTTTTCACTATTGATGTAACTGCGCCCGGTTTGTAATAGATTAATTAGGGTTTAATTTCTGCAAATTTACTTTCAGTCAATTCTTTATGTATCTGTCCAAAAGCCTTGTAATAGTGTCTGACTCTTTTTACTTTTTCGCTTTTATATCTTATGCTTGTATATAATTGTTAGCAACCTAGGCTTATATGCTTAACCAATCAATCGGTAGATCACTTAACTTCAAGATAAATATCATAAAACAAACACTGCTGCACACTTGCACCCCTAGGGTATTCCTCACTTGGTTTCCTCGGAAACAACGGTCACGTCCCTCGAACATAGGGATATCTTAGCAAAGACCCCAATTCAAAAGTTTTCATAAAGATCATAGTCCCTTAATGTCCCTCGAGTTGCCTACGAGAAATGATCTTATGATGATAGTCCCTTCGAAATACTAAGGTATCCTTACATGTTTCCTTCAATGACCATTACGACCATTTCGATAGTCCCTTAACATCCAACGACTAGGGTTACCTACTCATTAATAGTAAGATAACACGGTCTAAAGGATAAGAGGAAAAGAGTGCCTTTTTTCGAGTACGTAGATTACTGTTAGGTACTTGCTCAAAATAATATTTTACACCATACACTTTCAAACATACTTTTCAAACAAAAGTTTTCAAAAACGCTTTATCACACTCTAGAGGACTGACACAAGGATTACCATAAAGTGAAACGCCGCACTAAGGCATTTTCAAAGATTTTCAAAACACACATAAAGCAATTTCAAAATGAGCAAGTACCTAAGAGCCCATGGAAAACCATGGATAGAAAGGGTGTTGACACCTTCCCTTTCTATAATCTATCCCCCGTACTCAGAAACATCTCGAAAAAAGTTTTTTCCTGTTTTTTCCCTTTTCTTTGTTGGATAAAATAAAAGACGGTGGCGACTCATGCTTACCGTACATTTGCGAATAAAAATGCAAAAACAAGTAGTAACTAAAAACAGTCAGTTCTGCCACTGTATTACACTATCCTCTACAAAAATCCCCATAACCAAACCTCTCTCTCCCTGAACCAGATTATCAGGTTTCAACCTTTCCAATATTCATTCATCATCGAAACTGAAAGACCTCAAATTTCCATATGTCATCAACATCAAATCGCACCTCTGTAATTATCATCGTCTTCATCTTCGTTCATAATCAACGCTCAATCTACAACAGAGTCAGCAACAACAAATTCTCAGCATTGCGTTTTAATCATCATCATGCATACACAAAATTTCAAGAATCATAAGAAGCAAGTTTCGAATCATAGAAAAGAAAGGGCGTCAGAAACGAAAAAACATACCTTAGCTTCTCTGAGATATCGCTAACGGAGAAATCGAATTAGAACCATGTTTTGATGCCGAAGCTGAATCAGAACTATATGAGAGGTAGAATCACAGTGGACCTTGAAGATAAAGCACCGTGAATACGCGTCTGAGTGAGAAGGAGGCTCACGTCGGTAATAAATCAAAGACAAAATCGAAGCCGGACGAAGTACTTTGAAGTTGCGATGGAGATCGGCGGTGGCTTTTTGATTCTCGGTGGTGTCCGAATCGGATAGCAAAGAAGAGGAAAACACCGTGTCTGAAAATTGAAGGAGAAAGAGAATCACTTTCATGGATGGAAGCGGAATAGTCATTCTGAACCCTAGCATCAACAACAAAATATTTGGACTCAATGGCTATTTTTGTTGGGCTTTGATGTTATAGTTAGGCTAGTTGAGATATTTGGAAGCTATCATGTCTTACATCAAAAAGATTGATTCTGGATCGAACCACCTTGGCCCATTTCTGTATTGTTTTGAAGCCTCATATCAATGTACAAAAATGGTAGTGGACCAAATCTGATGGCCTTAGCTTCATTTCCTTTTAATACTTCCTGGGCTTAGCAATACACCCCCTCTGTTTCTACCATCCTTTTACCTTTCCATATTTTATTAGTTTTAGCTTCATTTTTTCCATGATTTTAATGATGAAAATGATACAAAAAAGTGATAGAACATTTTTTAATTCTTTAAGACCTCTCTTTAGAATGTTCATTAGAAATTTCTATTATTTTCATGTTTGATAATCGTTTTCCTTGTCATTTCTAGATAAGATTATAGAATGTTGATGCAACATTGGAAATGTGGAAGTGCTTAGAGACTAACTCGTTTGATCACTTGTGCGAAGTAGCTTCTGTAGAGTTTTCTCTTTGCTTGTGTGGTTTTGGAGAGGCAACGAACCTTTTCCGTTAGGTATTATCTTGACTTCATTTTATTCCCCATTTTTGCACTTTATCGTATTTCTCTACCGCTTTTCTAGATACCATGAGAAGTAGGGCTTTAATGATTTCTAATTCCATGAGAAGTAAGGTAGAGATGTATGACGAGGATCTCCGTTACTGATCATGTCAGGAATCCCTTTGGTTTGTTTAAAGACCCGTTTAGGGCAATTCCGCATTGTGTGGTTTATGTATGCTACATGTGTTTGTTTAAAACCCTACCTTTGAAGTAGGTATTCTGCACGTGTGTTTACATTTGTGCCTGCACTATTCCCCCATCCCTTATTGAAGTCCTCAAAAGGAGGCTAGCGAGAAGGGGTTAGCAATCAACCCCCATAATTTCGTCTGTGTCATCCTTAGCTCGTGATGCACCATGATGCTTCGGAGTTGTACCTACTCTTGTTATCGAGTCGTCATATGGGGAAGGGTTTTTCTATCAAACCCCCTTGCTTTGTCAAGAGTTTGCATTGGGCGATGCTGACACTCCATGATCATTCATATTTTCTTTCGTCGCCTACCTCGATCAGTTATGTCTTGGTTAGGCCTTTACCCGAGTTAGTGTGTGTTACTCGTGGCATGTCTGTGCTCTTTCGAGCTTGTTTGTTTTATCCTTGTACATACCATGTTCCCTTAGGATGTGCTTGTTCCTTTCAGATGCAAGTTAGGCCTTAGGTTGTAAGCTATGCATGCTAACATTAGGTAGAGATTCCCCTTTTCTTAATCCAAATCGTAGGACCACCAATGTATGATAACATTAGGATTAGAGATAGGCTAGTCTCCTGTAGAATCTTTTCTTCCCTCTTTTGCATCCTTGCATCTAAAACTTTCATTTTCTTACTAAATCATAAAACATGCTAATCACACTTAAACCCTTTTTCGAGGTAACAAAATACAAACCGATCAAATGCCGCATCTTTCCTTGAGGGCGTAACTCAAAACAATTTTCAGCAAGGATGTGATTAATTTACTTTTGTGCCAACGCGTAAGTCTCCAAAGGTCAAGATGCGGCAAAAGGCAGAATTAACATTGTTCATAAAAAACACAAAAAAAACAAAACATGTGAGCTGAACTATGGTAACTCTGATTCCTCAGAAAGGATACGTAGGCATTGGGGTAGGGCCTAAGCGAGTACAAATTTATTTTCCCTACATTTGCATGAATTCTTCCTTAGAAATAAGCAGTAAGCTTAAATTAAACACACCCTTAAGATGCATAACAAGAGTGGGTACCGTAGAGTACTACGAGCGTGTGGGGTGCTAATACCTTCCCCTCGCGTAACAAACTCCCTTACCCGATCTCTCAGTCGCAAGACCGTGACTTCTCCCTTCAAAGGTTTTATCTATGTTTACCTTTCCCTTCATGTGGGATAAAATACGTTTGATGGAGACTTCATTTTTTGATGATTTTCAGCCGGTTGTTTCAGGCGCTATTGTACAAATTATACAAAAAGAGAGGCTCCTGGCCCCCATCCAACAAAATAATTTTATGGCGGCAAAAACATCAGTTGTTCAAGAATTACATAAACGGACAAAACCCCGGAAACAAGATTACAAAATCACGACACACAGGCCAGAGCATATTGAGAAAACTATCAAAACATCACTCTTCAGCTCCTTCCTCGACAATAGGAGATATCTGAGAAGGTCCCCCACGGGCTGGGCAGCGAGCTCTTCGAGGTAGTCTGGGACCAGGATCTTTCGTCAGCCACATAATAATTAACCCCCATCCTGGAGGTATTAAGCTCGATCCCAGAATTCAACACGCGGAGTTGTTTCAACTTGTTCTCGAAACTCACCTAGAAGGCGACCTGCGCGTCATCCATCTCCAGTTGGAAACAAGCGACCAGCTCGGCCCGAGTCTTCAAATCCATTGTGTCCTCTGGCTCATCTTCAATAGACACACCCTCGGCAGTCAGGATCGCCACCCTCTCCTATAGAGCCTTCTTTTCGAGCAACCAGACTTTGTGCTCCTCGAAAAGCTTCCCCAAGTCCTCCTCGGCCAGCTTCTGAGCCTTCACCTTATCACTCTGCCCCTTCTCATCCACGACCATGTTGGCCCATAGCTTCTTCAGCTCAACGTCTTGAGAAGAACTCCCCTCGGTGTAAGCGTCAACCATCTCCATTATCCTCATCAGGCCGCCAGTGTCCTGCGTAAACTCTGCCCTTTTTTGGGGTGATCCAGCCCCTCGAGGTGAAGAGACTCGGCCCAAAGGATTTAAAGAGCAGCACCCTTGAAGAAATTCCTTTCTAGCTAGCAGGTGGGCAGGTCGTACTTCCCCTTCCCCTTTTCCCCAATCAGATCAACACTCTGCTCGACTCGCGACCTCTTTGCCTTTGAGGAGACTGGAGTGGGAGAGAGGGCGAAATCAGCTTGATTTAAGGACGAATTGCCCAATCCTAACATGAGAGAAGTCTCCAAAACGGTTTGGGCATCCTTCAACGTTTTCTTCACTTTTGCAGCAAAGTTTCTGGCTATGCATTCCTGAGCAGGATTCATGCTATCTGCAAAACAAACATAAAATCAGATTTAGTGAACGAGGACTTAAAGACGTCAACCATGTACAATTATTCAAAACATAAAACTAAATACCCAAGTATTTTATAGGATCCTCGCTCTAGAGAAGCTCCTTAATGTCTATCATACCAGGCTCATAGATGATCTCCCCGTTCTTGTCTGTGACTGACTTTCCTCCTAGGCCCGTGCGTTGGGCGCGAGGAATCTGTATAACAAAAGCGGTCAAAACGACGAAGCTCGTCTGATCCTTGACACCAAGCTCCCCCTCCTTTGAGACATAGGAACCCAACTTATTATCGAAATGCTTCCTCTTCCATTGAAAAGGGAACTTGTAGACCAAATTATTCACGTGCTCTCCTAGCTCGTTCAAGATGGGGGCCCCATTCTCATCGTATTCTGGAAACGCCCAGAAAACTTTCAGCATCACCCTGCTCAAAAGAGGCTGCACGAGAATATACTTGTCCTTGAAGTGCCGAACAAACTTCAGGTAATCTTTGAACAACTTCAAGTTGCCCTAATTCAAGGCGAACCATCCCCAATTTCCGTCAACCTTGTTCCTATAGAGATGGAAATAGTCGAAGAACAAAGAAATGGTGGCCCAAATCTTCAAGTAATCATAGATAATCTCGAATGCTCGCATGAAAGCGACCCTGTTTTGATGCAACTGAGAAGGATCCATTCGAAAATTTCGAAAAACGGCCACCTAAAATTCCGAGAAGGGAAGTCGAAGGCCCATCTCCCGGAACATAATTTTGTACATAGGGATCCTCCACTTATCATGCTTAGAGCAGACCCGACTATATTTTCCAGGGATCAATTCTGAGATAGTTTCATTCTGAGCATTTTGAAATTTATTTTCAAGTTTTGAAATTGTTTCTTTCAGCTCAGAGTTTTCTGATCTCAGTTTCTTAGTTTCTTCAAAGTCAGAAACTAGATCCTTTTTCAGGTTCTTGTTTATGACTCGAAGTTTCGGATATCTTTCTAGAATTTCTGACAGACTTTCTTTTAATTCAAATCTGGAAAAATTAGAAAATACCTCTTCTGCCTTTGAGTCTGATTCTGATCTAAATGATTCAATATCATCTGACACGTTGGCCATAAGGGCTATGTTGGCTCTTTCATCTTATGATTTTATGTCTGCTTCAGAAGAGTATGAGTTATCCCATGTTACCATGAGACTTTTATTCTTCTCCTTAAAGAACTTCTTTTTAGGTTTCTCCTTTTGAAGCTTTGGAAAGTTGCTTTTATAATTCCCTTGTTCATTTCATTCGTAGCAGACAATGTCTCTATTACATGACTTTCTGTATCTAGAATATGGTTCAAACTTTCTGTATCCAGACGATGGTTCAAACTGATTCCCTGTTCTTCTGGAATTTCTAAACTTCCTTTGTCTGTGCTTCCACAGCTGATTGACTCATCTGGAGAGAAGAGACAGTTTGTCTTCTTCTGATGAGGATCCACCAAAGTTTTCTTCTATTGCCTGTAAAACATTAAATTCATATTTTTTTGTTAGATTTAAGGGCTAAAGAATTACCTTGCTTCTGGGGCTCATCTTCTTTTAACTCTATTTCATGACTTCTGAGAGAGCTGACAAGTTCTTCTAGAGAGATTTTGTTATGATCTTTTGCCTGTTTAAGAGAAGTGACCACGAGTCTATATTTCTTTGATAAACTTCTGATGATCTTCTTTACATGATCAGCAATTGAGTACCCTTTATCCAGAACCTTTAGCCCAATAACCAAAATTTGAAATCTTGAGAACATTGTTTCATTGGTTTTATCTTCTTCCATTTTGAAGGCTTCATATGTCTGAATGAGCACAAGACTTTTTGTTTCTTTGACTTGTGCATTGCCTTCATGCGTCATTCTCAAAGAATCAAACATGTATTTTGCTGACTCTCTGTTTGTGATCTTCTCATACTATGTGTATGAGATAGAACTCAAGAGAATAGTTCTGGCCTTATGATGATTTCTGAAATCTCTCTTTTGATGATCTGACATTATTTTTCTGTCAATCTTCTGACCGCTTTCATCAACAGGATATATGTACCCATCAGTCACCATGTCCCAGAGATCAGCGTCATGAGCTAGGAAGAAAATTTTAATTCTGTCTTTCCATTAATCGAAGTTCTCTCTATCAAATATTGGAGGTTTGTCGTTGATTCTGTCTTTCTCATCAGGGTAGTCATTGCTGATGTTCTGACTTGGTCCCACCATAGTTTTTTTCTTAGCTTGAATTTTTTTCGGACACAGTTAAGTGCTTGTACTCAGAACCAGGCGCTCTGATGCCAATTGAAGAATGGAAAAACACAATAAATGAGGGTTTGAATTGGGATTTTTAAAACATAAATAAAAGAACACTTTGGTTATCCTGGTTCGTTTGAACTCAAACTACTCCAGTCCACCTGCCAAGGTGATTTCGCCTCTCTCAACGAGGTCTTAATCCACTAATCAATCTTGATTACAACACTACTATGACAACCGTCAAAGTCTTCTTGAATATAAACCACAAGCTGGTTTTCTCAATGAATTTCACTAAACAATATTGAATAAAAGTGTACAAGAATGTTTTCTAATAAAATTGTATCACAAGTGATGTTTTACACAGTTTGAATGTTGAACGTTTGAGGATGATAAAGATGGCTTCATTACTATGCGTAAACAATTGTGAATGATTTATCCTTCAAACTTTCTTTAAATAGGCGAAGCATGTAGGAGATTTTGGAATGTTGATCAATGACAATTAAAGAGCTTTCCAAAAATAGAGATCCTTGTTCCCTTTCAGCCGTTACTTTTAAAATGGTAATAATTGATTTGTAATGCTTCAAAACATGCTTGCTTCAGAAGATGAAAGTATCCGGTGTGTTGTACCCCAAAATTTTCCCTCTCATTTCTCAAAGGATCACCCTGAATCCCGAAGTTTGCTTCCATCCAATTCCAAGCCTCGAATTATAGATTTTTCAAGAAAGTCATTCACAAGGGTAAAATGGTCATTTGCATATTGAAAAGTCAAACTTTGACTTTTGATCAAAATCAAGTTTCAAGAGTCATATTTCATCAAGACATGTTGAGATACGAAGTTTGTTTCATCTAGAAATTCAAAAATTAAAAGTTACTTTGGAAAAGTCAAATTTCTAAATACTTAGAGTTTTTTCTGAGTGTTTATGAAATATGACAGGTTCATAACTTCTGATTTCATTTTCACCATGATGCAAGCTGATTTTGGAAGAACTTTTGATACAATAGTTATAGATTTTAATGAGATCTATAACATTGCAGAACATAACTTCTCCTAGAAATACTGGGATTTCAAGTTATCACTCCTCAAAGACACGTCCATGAAACTAAAACACTCAACAAAGTATGGGCACTATCAAAACAGATTTTGGTCAGAACTTCTGGGCCAGTTATCACAAAGGTTCAGTCAGAGTTTGCAAGGGTAATTCAAAGAAGGATACAAAGCATGTTGCAAGCTTCCTGGAAAGTCTGAGAGCTCCTTCAGAACATGCTAGAGCAAAGAGATACAAAGATCAAAAGTTGGATGTCTATTCTAAGTCACGCTGAAGAGGAACTTCTGATCCAGAACTAAGCAATGATGCCGAGTATCACGTTGCAGGATTTCTGGTTTGATCAATCTCATCATCATTTAATGCTCAGAACAACTTATGGGTCTTAGTTCAAAGGATTTCTCCACGTGTGGCATAAAAGTACCTTTACTGTCTTGGAAAAGCAAACTCTTGTACAAAAGTGTGTTGGGCCCATGCGTTGCTTTTGCTTTTGAAGTTACCTTTCCTTAATTCCTGCTTACAATTCCAGCTTAAGCGCTGCTAAGGCTACTAACCACAATACTTGCTTCAACAGCAAGGCAGCACCCTAGCATGTGATGGTTGCACTCTCCAAGCTACAAGATCTTTGCCTATAAATTGAAAGCCATTGGCAATTGTAAAAGGGTCGGAAATTTGAGAAAGAAAAGCCTTAAACCCCTGCTAAAATTCCAAGAGTCCAAAAACTACAGACACAAAATATAAAACCTGTTAGCTTTTGATTCTTGCACTCAAATTCCATTTTTCCTCAAGTGTTTCTCGACCAGAGCCACCCATACACTTTTTGATATACATTCAAAAGCAATCCAAGCTTCTGTAATCAAACTTTAATACACTCTCCATCCACCTCCACCTCAAATAATTCAGAACATTACCCCTTGGCTGTTCCAGAAGTTGAAAACTTCCAACCTGCTGAGTACATGAAGAAGCTGCTCAGAATCACAGAATCTTTTCCAGCTGTAAGGTAAGCTTCTGCTAACTCTAACTACATTACTTAAGCATTATCAGATTTCCATGCTAAAAAAATACAATGTAGACATCCTGATTCTGATGCTGTATAGAGTCTAAGGATTCATATACTTGCCTGCCTGAATAAGAAGTAGATTAGTTCAGAACTTCTTAAGGGAATTAGAATTAAGTAAATTCATGTTTGCCTCTGATTTTTAGTCCTAATACCTCTTGTTTTTGAAACACTGTGAAACCAGCCATAACTTTTATATGCATATCTTCCGTTCTGTTGAGAAATGACTAGGTTGCAGATGTTCTGACTAGCATGAAGAGGGAGACCAAGTTCTGCCAGGGGTATCAGAACTTATGAAATCTTCTTTGTTCCCAGCGTACCCAGAACTTCTGATCTCCTTTAGTCAGCAATACGCTAACTCTATTTTTCTTTTCTCACTACTTTTGCTATTAATTCCTATTTCATTAATTAAAAAAACACCAAAAACATTTTTTTAATTTTATACATGCTTTATTTTATTTCTTAAAACAAAAGATCAAAAATATTTTCTTAAAACAAAACAAGTTCATTTCACATTTCCTTGTACATTCTTATTCATTCAATATGGTTGAAATAGTAACTTAGGGTTTAATTTTATTTGCAATCCCCATTTGTAAATATGTACCCCCCTCCCATAAATGTTGTAATAGCATAGTAACTTTAAATTTCACAATTTATCGCTTTTATATAACATGCTAGTAATTAGGGTTTGTATAGAAAGATAAAACCAATCAAATAGAAAACCATATTTCACGAAAAAATCAAGCATGAAAATGACACACTTGCACACAAACACCCCTAGGGTTATCCTATTTGGTTTCCTTATACAAAAAAGGGCCATATTACGCATGTAAGGTATTTTAGCAAAACAAACAAATACAAGATCATAGTCCCTCGATGACGCTATTCAAATTTGCCTTACAAAATGATCTTAGTCCCTAAAAAAATGCTAAGATACTTTGCAATATTGCTAATCATGGCTATACGATGACCCACGCCCGTCCCGTTTACATCCAAAGATAGGATTGCTTACCAAATCAGTGGTAAGACAACAATGTCAAAGGAAAAGAAAATGAACAAGAAAGACATTTGAGTAGGTAGATTGCTTCTAGTTACTTGCTCCAATTCAAAACAAATTTCCTTGCTATTTTCAAAGCAAACACACACATTTCCAAACATCTTACAAACATTAAAAACATTTTCAAAAAAGATCAACATCTTTGTATACATTCTTACAAACGAGAATCATCACAAAGATTGCCTAAAATGATGACGCCTTTACAAAATACTTTCAAAAACCACACAAAGCACAATTTCAAAAAAAAGCAAGTGATCTAGCAAGTAACTAAGATCCCATGGAAAACCATGGATAAAATGGTGCTAATACCTTCCCGTTTCATAATTTACCCCCCGGACCCAATAAAACATCTCTAAAGGTCTTTCATGTGCTTTTTAACCTTTACTTTTAGATAAAAGAAAAGTCGATGGCGACTCTTGCTAACCGCAACATTTGTGATCAAACGCAAAACCGTCAAGTCAGTTCTCCCACCGTATCACAGAACTGGCGACTCTGCTGGGGAAAATTTTAAAAGTGGGGTTACCTTAGGGTTAGATCACATTTACTTGCTTTCTATGTTTGACTTGTGTGCTTTACATTTTGGTTCTTTGTTGGGGTTTGAATCCTCTACCCGGATTTGGGATACCTTATAGGTAAGTAGCAATACGTTGTAGAAACTGTACGGGGTATACCGACACGGTCTAAACAATAGCTACATTAGTGCGACATATTTGTGGGTACCGGTAGCCCTTTAGTAGTCAAGGAGAATACATGTCCACTGAGTGATGTCATGAAGCACTAATGAACTTTTAGAACCTTTACTTGACCAACATAGCCATTAGGACGTAGTGAGATGACCGAATTTGGTGCAGTCCGAAGTTGGTAGATACTCGATATTACACTCATTGAGGTTTGGTTTTTTTGGGATATTTCGGTCGCCATTAAAGAGGCTTGCGCTAAAACAATGCCCGAGAAGAAAAACTAGTGATATTGAGCTCCTTAGAACCCGGTTACTATTTCTAAGACAGGTTTGAGCCAACTAAACTTCAAGAGGGTACTTACCTATGAGACTCCATGCAAGCCTAAACTTAAGGACTTGTTTTCTATGTTTGTATATATATACTTATACATAATATCATAAGCATCATAACATCATACTCATATTCACTAAGAATTTCAAGGATCTTGGGATTTATCTTTGTTCTGTTTTGTAGGACATGGATTCTTTTCGCAGGAAAACCATTCAAGTCATTCTCGTAAGGATCCCTCCTCAACTCAAAGAACTAGCATCAAGGATTCCTGAAAATTCTCCATTTACCGAAAGACGTGGTTGCCTACTGAATTGGTCACCTCTAACACTTATGAAGACATGATGAAGGTTCTCTTTTAGTTCTTTGATCCTTTACACCATTGCTTCACATTTCCCGACTATCAACTTGTGCCAACTTTGGAAGAATTCTCCCAACTCTTGAGGATTCCCGTTCTCAATTAACTACCTTTCACCGGTACATAAAGAGATCCAAAGCTAGAAGAGATTGCTCAAGCTCTACGCTTGCAACCATCTAATATCACAACTAATTGGGAAACAAGGAATGGTGTCAAAGGCTTCCTAGCAAGGTTCTTGTTTGAAAAAGCCCAAAAGTGTTGGAACTCTTTGGATTTGCAAGCCTTTGAGGAAATTATGGCTCTCCTTATCTATGGGATGGTTTTATTTCCTAATCCTGACCAACTCATAGATGTGAACACCGTCAAAATCTTCATGTCTCGTAACCAGGTGCCTACTTTGCTAGGGGACATCCTACATTCCTTTCACACTCGCACTTTAAGGAAAAGAGGCATCCTTATGTGTTGTACTCCTCTCTTGGCTAGATGGTTTATTTTGCATCTTCCCCAATCTGTATTGAAGAATGAGCAAGGTTCAAGGTGGTCACATAGGTTAATGACACTCCGACATTCAAATATTAATTGGTTTCCCGCTCTTTGGAGAATGTTACTATCATCGACCGTTATGGAGAGTTCCCTAATGTCCCTTTGCTTGGAATTAGAGGAGGTATCACTTACAACCCTTGATTATCCTTAAGACAATTTGGTTACGCCCGGAGGGATGGTCCCCATGAGATGCTTATCCAAGGATTAGTATTCGACTACGAGAATGACAATCAAGGTTACCGTCAGAGGTTTATCCAAGCATGGAGGATGTTGAAAAAGGTGGAGGGCAAGACGCTAGGACACAAGAATTCAATTCTTCTCGAGCCTTACCTTAAATGGGTACGAGCTCGTGCTCATAAACTTGTGATGCCTTATCCCTCCATATTACCGGTCATTGTGGAGCTTGTGGTCGAAGGAGATGTTCCCTACACTTTCCTCCATCCCGATATGCCTACCTCTCTCGAAGACTTACAAATGTGTTGGATCCAGCTGAAGGAAGAATGAGATACTTTTGAAGCTCAATTCTATGCTAGTGAAAAGAGGGTCTTGGATCTTACGAAGCAGCTATAAGAAGAGCAAAGTGTGAAATCTTATCTCGTTCCAAAGAGGATGTGTTCGGTCTTTTTATCTTAGAAAGTTATTTTGTAAGCCCAAGAGGCATGATGTAATCTTTCTTGTTTTGTCTAATGAGAATTAACGTTTGTTCATTCTTTTGTGTATACAAATTTAAATTTCATTAATCTTTGAAATCATTTGCATATACATATTCCATGCATCATAACATGACAGGTTTTTGCATAACAGGTTTCCTTATCTTTCTGCTGTTTATTTCAGCAAGATGGATCTAATGAAAACTGTGACAGAACTCTAAGCCCAGAATTCTCAGTTTCAGGAAGCTCTACTCGCCCTAGCCAAGGGGCAACAAGATATGATGGCTTTGCTGGCCGTTAAGAAGAAGCCAAAGAAGAAAGCTCTACTCAACATGGGTAGAAGGTTCCAGGAAACAATCCGTCAAATCCCAGTAGGAGGAGACTCATCTGGAGAGGACGAGAGCCAGGTCGATGAGGACAAGAGTACTCAGGCTGAATGTGCTAATAATTAAGAAACTGATGATGATTATTTCAACAAGCAGTATCCACCCACTGACATCAAATACAAGCAGTTAGAAGACAGATTGAAAGTTGTTGAAATCCAACTTGTCCCCGGTTTAGATTTTGATGATTTGGGTTTAATCTCTGGGGTAATCATTCCCCACAAATTCAAAGTACCAATCTTTGCAAAGTACGATGGGGTTTCTTGTCCCAAACTCCATTTGAAATCTTATGTACGCAAGTTACAGCCACACACTGCTGATAAGAAGCTCTAGGTTCACTTTTTCCAAGAGAGCTTGGCTGGAACATAACTTGATTGGTTTTATCAATTAGATGGTTCTCGTATCAACACTTAGGAGGATCTAGCTATTGCCTTCTACCATCAGTATCAATACAATGCGGACGTGGCACTAACAAGGGTTCAGTTACAAGATATGACCATGGGAATAAATGAAGGATTTAAGGAATATGCGCAAAAGTGGAGGGACCTTGCTAGTAGAGTCCAACCTCCCTTGACTGATAGGGAGCACATAGACATGTTCATGGGCACTTTATCTGGTCCTTTCTTTAATCTGTTGGTTGGCTTCTCTTCTTTTGGTTTCACCGAATTAATCTTAACCGGTGAAAGAGTTGAAAGTGGCATAAAAATGGGAAGATCTATGTGGCATCTACCTCCACTCCCAATCCTATCAAAAAACCTTTTTCTACGAAGAAAGAAGTTAATGTTGTGTATGGGGCAAGGGCCCATACCAAGAAGAATGATCTTCCGTCTGTCAATGCTGTCTGAATCTCCAATCCAACTCCTACTCCAAGACCACCCGCAAATCATCAACGTTTTGAAACTCCAAGAAGACAATTACGAGGTTAGACATGTCACTGTCTCAAGCCCTTCAACATTTTCTCAAGGCCAATTTAGTGAAGTTATGCGATCCTCCAGCCAACCCTGACACCTCGTCACCAAAGTATAATCCAAACGCTAGATGTACTTACCATTCAAACAGCCCTGGGCACCAGACTGACTAGTGCTGGGCCTTGAAGAATAAAATCCATGATTTAATTGATGATAAAACTATTGAATTTGATCCTCCTCCAATGCCGAATGTAATTACCTGTAAGTTTAAGATTACGCCTAAGAGGGGGGGGGGGGGGGTGAATTAGGTGGTGGTCGATTTTTGATTTATTTTACACTTTCTGGTTTTATTTTAGTGCTATGGAAAACGGTAAAGCGTAGAAAGTAAAGAGACACGGAGATTTATCCTGGTTCCTTCCACACCCCAAAAGTACGTTCAGTCCCCTTGCAAACACGCAAGAGATTTCACTATTTTGTTAGAACTTTTACAAGACTCTTCCTAGTCTTATCAACTAAAGACACTAACAAATACCAAGAACACCCTCTTGGATTTCCAATAAGTCTCTTGAGAACAATCCTCTCAAAAGACACCTCTTGTTTCCAACAATCGACAACAAGGTACACAAGTATTCTAATACTTAATTCTAACAATCCTGGAAAAAAGTTACACTTTGTATAATTCTATGAAATATGATTTCTTGAAATATGTTGATCACATAGAGTGACTTCAATGAAGTTTCTTCTTTATTCTCTTGTAAGCAATTCAAACTGTAACACAATGGTTAGAAAATGCTCAAAGATTTCTATTCTTATATGTGTGAAAGTGCAGAAAATCTTTGTTCTTAAAAATTAAGAAATATGAAGTTTGAATATTTTACAAAGTTCAGAATTATTGCATTAGAGAAGAGTTGTTTTATAATTTGAAAGATTTAGTATTTAAAGCAATCAAGATACCTTTCCAAATGGATACAACTTTTCTGTTTGTAAAACTTGAGAAGATGCATTGTATGACCATGCAACCATTGGAGAAAAGGTGTGACGGATATCTTGAAACAAGTTCAGATTTTTCAAAAATTACAACGTGTAAATCGACTAGCATTAGATGTAAATCGATTGCACGGGTTTGTAACGTTCTTGTTTTCAAAAAATTTGAAGTGTAAATCGATTTACATGATGTGTTAATCGATTTACAGGTGTTAAAAAATTAACTTAGTTCAGTAATCAATCGATTGCTGCCAGGGGCAATCAGTTTTTGAAAAAACATGTGTAAATCGATTTACATGATATGATAATCGATTTACATTAGTGAAAAACTTAGAATTTGCTTTAAACTTTAAGTGAAGTGTTGTGGCAAGTGTGTGTATCATTTTTGAGCATTTCTAATCAATGTAGTTCAAATGAGAATTGATATACTTGATTTCTTGCCATGATCCTTGAAGCTTTGAGTGAATGATGCTTTAAGCTAATTCCACTTCTTTTCCTTCTTTCCATAGTGCTTGTTTGTCTTTCATCAAAATTAAAGTTGAGTTGAGGCTTGAGATTACATTACTGCTCCAGTGCCGAAGCATGACAAATGTATTAATGTTGTCGAAGATACAATTTTCATTACCTCTGTTGAAGATTTAACTACTCCGCTGAATATAATCAAAATCAATCTATTGAAAGCTGGGATCTTCCCTGGCTGTGAAAAAGACTGTGTGTGTTGTACAAGACGACTCGATGAATGTGAAAGGCTGAAGAAAGGCATACAACGCCTGATGGATAGCCACAGAATTTTGTTTGAAAAGACTCTATTTGCCAAGAGGTTGATTGACAAATGTGAAGACCTCTCCATTATTACCATCTGAAACAAACCTATTAGGATCACCTCCAAAGGTCCTATTAGGATTTCGAATGAACCCACCATTGCTCCCTTAATCATTACCAATGCCGTACCAATTCCTTACTCTTCAAACAAAGCGGTACCATGGAATTACGGTGCTGAGGTGTTCTATCATGGGATTAAACAAGATGCCTGGATCAAAGAAGGAAAAGATGACGATATTGGTAACATAGTTTGCTCAAGAAAAGTAACTAGAACTGGGAGAATATTCTCACCCAATATCTCACCTCCAGTAGTTACAAAGACGCCCATCCGTATTACTGCCGCCAAGCCAGGTACCGAGACAAAAGGGAAAGGGAAGGTTTTTGAGCCTGGTGTAATTGAAGTACCCTCCAAGGACGTAACTAATGAAGAAACCTTCGCTCGTGAGATGGACGAGATTTTAAAGATCATAAAAAGAAACGACTTCAAAATTGTAGAACATTTGGGGCAAACCCCCTCCAAGATTTCAATGTTGTCATTGCTGCTTTGCTCCGATGCCCATGCTCGCACATTAATCAAGTTCAGGAAAAAAGCTCATGTCTCCCATGAGACAACAACAAACCATTTTGAGAGTTGCATGGCTAGCCTAACAGCTGATAATAGCTTGGGGTTTTCAGATGCTGATTTAACACCGCTCGGGAAGAATCACAACAAAGCTTTACATGTTTCTATCGAGTGCAAAGGGACTACCTTAGCACATGAGATATTCGACACTGGTTCTTCTCTGAATGTGTTACCCAAGGGGGCATTAGACCATCTTGACTGTGAAGATTTAATCTTGAAGCCATGTGAAATCATCGTAAGGGCTTTTGATGGATCAAAAAGGGCTCTTCACGGGGAAGTAGATCTACCGATTAAAGTGGGCTCCCAAATCTTCAACTCCACCTTCTATATTATGGATATTCTCCCTGCCTATTCTTGTCTATTAGGTCGTCCATGGATCCATAAAGCTGGGGCAGTAACCTCAACCCTCCATCAGAAACTCAAATATCCAGTAAAAGGTAGAATAGTCACTGTCTGTGGGGAAGAAGAGTTTATGGTAAGCCACCTTAACTCTTTCAAGTATGTGGAGATGGACGGAGAATTCATTGAAACCCAATTTCAAGCCTTTGAGGTTGTACCACTAATAATTGCTGCTACTAAATGTTCTTCTGATGAGTCTAAAGCTGTTAAGGCAACACCAAAGATGGTTTCAATCAAGGATGCCGGTGCGGCAATTGAAGAAGGAAACTGTGATACTTAAGGGCAACTCCTCGATATACCTTTTAAGGAAGACAAATTTGGTTTGGGCTTCACCGTCCAAGATCAGAAAGAAGTGAGGCGTGCTCGTTCTGGAAATCCACCTCTCCGCATTGGAAGCCATGGAGTCAACGCCGTGAGTGATTCTGAACAAGAGATTATATTTGAAGAGTGGGTGTATCCAACTACAGTGGAGCTGAAGAATTGGAATACAAAGGACTTTGTGCCCATCTCCTTCATTGAGGAGTAATCTACTTGTTATTACTTTTCTTTCAATTCAAGAACATGTCGTCTGTATTATTTTGACAATGACTTTTCAACCATATGCCTGGCCTTGGGCACTTTGGTCCATTTGTCAAGGGTTTTATTTATGTTCATCTAATCATATGATCATTCAGTACATTGGACTCTTTTGCGTTCAAATATTTGTGCTCATTGTCTTTCCTTTCTTTCAATTACATTTTTCAAAAAAATAGCCATGTATCTTACATGCACACACACACACACACACACACATACACACACACACACACACACACACACACACACACACACACACACTTTTGCAGATCCACATCCACTCTGGATCCTATTGCCAATGACTCTACTATTTCCGACTATGACTTTAAATGCCCTATCAACCGAGCCGAAGACAAAAGCGAGGAAGATTGTGACATACCGGGAGAACTAGCCAGACTTCTATTACAAAAGGAAAAATCTATTCAACCGCACGAAGAGTCAGTTGAAGTTATCAACCTGGGTACTGAGTCAGATAAGAAGAAAATCAAGATCGGCGCTAACTTGGAAAGCAGTGTCAAGAGCAGGTTGGTTCAGATGTTGCATGATTATATGGAATTTTTTGCTTGGTATTATGAAGATATGCCTAGATTGGAAACCGACATCGTAGTTCATCGTCTGCCGACGAAAGGAGACTATCTACCTATCAAGCAAAAGGTTCGCCGCATGAGGCCTGATATGTCTGAAAAAATCAAAGCTGAAGTGATGAAACAATTTGACGCAGGGTTCCTAGTTGTGACATCCTATCCTTAATGGGTTGTCAATGTGGTGTCAGTGCCAAAGAAAGACGGGAAAGTTCGCATGTGCGTAGACTATAGGGATATGAATAGGGAAATCCCCAAAGATGATTTCCATCTACCACACATTGACGTCTTAGTTGATAATACTGCTCAACATAAAGTCTACTCTTTCATGGATGGCTTTTTAGGATATAATCAAATAAGGATGGATCCCGAAGATATGGAGAAGACAACTTTCATTACGCAATGGGGCACCTTTAGCTACAAGGTCATGTCGTTCGGATTAAAGAATGTGGGGGCAACATATAAAAGGGCTATGGTAGCCTTATTTCATGACATGATTCATCATGATATAGAGCTATATGTGGATGATATGATTTCTAAATCCCAAACCGAAGAAGAACATCTCGATCATCTGAACAAATTATTCGAGAGGCTGAAAAAGTATAAGCTGAGGTTAAACCCTAGTAAGTGCACGTTTGCAGTACGATCTGGAAAGCTCCTAGGTTTTGTCGTCAGCAATAAAGGAATTGAAGTTGATCCTGCCAAGATAAAGGCCATCCAAGAAATGCCAGTCCCTCATTCTGAAAAAGAAATCAGAGGATTCTTGGGTCGTCTCAATTACGTTGCCCGTTTCATATCCCACTTGACTGCTACTTGTGAACCACTATTCAAAATCTTGAAGAAAGATTAGGTAGTCAGATGGAACGATGAATTCCAGATTGATTTTCACAAAATCAAAGAATATTTACAGGAACCTCCTATTCTCATGCCTCCAGTTGAAGGAAGACCCTTGATCATGTACTTGACTGTACTAGAGAACTCTATGGGGTGTGTATTGGGCCAACATGACGAGTCTGGCCGAAAAGAGTATGATATTTATTACCTAAGCAAAAAGTTTACCGACTGTGAAACCAGATATTCAATGCTTGAGAAAACTTGTTGCGCTCTGGCATGGGCTGCTCGCCGACTAAGACAGAATAAGTTGACTCATACCACTTTGTTGATTTCTAAAATGGACCCAATAAGGTACATCTTCGAGAAACCTGCCCTTTCCGGACGGATAGCCAGATGGCAAATGATCTTGACTGAGTACGACATTCAATACACGACTCAAAAAGCCATCAAAAGGAGTGTACTAGCAGATCATTTGGCCCATCAGGCTATGGATGATTATCAGTCAATGAACTTCGACTTCCCTGATGAGAACATCATGCTGGTAACCGACTGTGCGAAATCTGAACCGTATGACAGACTTGAACAAGGATCCCGATGGAATATGGTATTCGATGGGGCTTCCAACGCCTTAGGTAAAGGAATTGGTGATGTGATCATCTCTCTTAAAGGTTGCCACACTCCTTTCACTGCCAGACTATGCTTCGATTGCACCAACAATATGGCCGAGTATGAAGCATGCATCTTAGGTCTGAAAGCTGCTATTGACTTAAGGATCAAGCATTTGGATGTGTTCGGGGATTCCGCCCTAGTGATCAACAAGTAAAAGAAGACTGGGACACTAAACACCCTAATCTTATCCCTTACAAGGAACTTGTGCTATCCCTAATTCCTTACTTCGAAGAGATCATGTTCGAGCACTTCCCTAGGGAAGAAAACCAGTTGGCTGATGCTTTGGAAAACATGTCTTCAATGTTCAAAATTAGATGGGACAACGAAGCCCCTATGATAACAATTGAGAGATTTGATGAACCTGCATATTGCTATGAGCTTGACACCGATGCGGAAAAGCCATGGTACCATGAGGTGATGAGATACCTTGAAGCACAAGAGTATCCAGAGGGGGCATCTATCAATGACAGAAAGTTCTTGCGAAGATTTGCGGCCAAGTTCTTCCTCAGTAACGGGATATTGTACAAGCGCAACCATGATTCAACTCTACTCCGATGTGTGGACAAGAGGGAGGCCGAGAAAATCATGGAAGACATGCACGATGGTCTCTTCGGTACTCACTCAAGTGGGCATATGATGGCTAAGAAAATCTTAAGAGCAGGTTACTATTGGTCAACGATGGAGACTGGTTGCCATGAACATTCAAGAACCTGTCACAAATGCCAAATCTACACCGACAAGGTCCATGTGCCTCATATCTCTCTAAACGTCACGACCTCTCCATGGCCATTTGCAATGTGGGGCATTGACATGATTGGAGAGATCAAGCCCATAGCTTCCAACGAACATCACTTTATTCTTATTGCTATCGACTATTTTACCAAATGGGTCGAAGCCGCCTCATTTTCCTCAGTCACCAGGAATGTGGTGGCCAGATTCATCAGACACAACCTCATCTGCCGCTATGGTATCCCCGAAAGGATCATCACCGACAATGGGACTAATCTAAACAATGCTATGATTATAGAACTTTTCACTCAGTTCAAAATCAAGCATCACAATTCTTCTCCATATAGACAAAAAATGAATGGTGCAGTCAAAGCGGCCAACAAAAACATCAAGAAGATTGTGCAGAAAATGGTAGTAACCTATAAGGATTGGCATGAGATGTTGTCGTATGCTCTACATGGCTACTGTACTTCAGCTAGAACCTCAACTGGGGAAACCCCCTTTTCCTTAGTTTATGGCATAGAAGATGTTTTTCCAGTAGAAGTTAAGATCCCCTTGCTAAGGATTATGAATGAGACAGGCTTAGGAGAAGACGAGTGGATTCAAACGAGATTGGATCAGCTGAACTTGATTGACGAAAAATGATTAGCTGCTATTTGACATGGTCAGATGTATCAAAAATGGATGATCAAGACTTTCAACAAAAAGTTCAAGCCTCGAGTATATCAAGTTGGCGCCTTGGTGATAAAGCACATCATTTTACCACAAGGCGACCCAGAGGCAAATGGGCTCCCACCTATGAAGGACCATTTGTTGTCAAGAGAGTTTTCTCTGGCGGTGCCATGATGTTGACTACCATGGATGGCGAGGATTTCCCACATCCCATAAACGAGGACATAGTTAAAAAATACTACGCATAAGAGACCCGCTAGGTTGACAGACCTAGGCAAAATAAGGGCATTTCGGCAAACCAAAAGGTTTGGGCAAAAATTAGGGATATATGCGAAAGATTGTACACCCGACAAGTTAAAAACCCGAAAGGGCGACTTGGGCAAAAATGGGTATTCTGGTGGGCTGAAAACCCGAAAGAGCGGTCCAGGAAAAAGTTAAGGATTAAAAGCGTATGACTATGTCCTGCGGGATCACCACCGGCATCTTTATTACCAAGGTCTAAGTTCAAATGGTCCAAGATCAATCCAATCAACTTTTGTCAATGGCAAGGGGAATTCGAAGACATTGGGGCAATAGTAGAGTTGGAATGCAATGAGATCACTTCCACATGGCTATTATCTTAGTTTTTAATTTTTTTTTCCTTTCGACGATTTCCTCTTTCTAGGATCTCCATCTCTCTGTACAAAAACGCCTACTCATGGGCAAAATATCAATATAAATGTACTTTGAAGTGCAAAAGTTTTGTCTTTGTTTTGAATGCAAATTTGTCCAATGGCTAAAATTGATTGAACATATGCATATGAACATAATTTAAAATTATTTTGCACATGTGTCCAGCTGAGCAGCAATAAGCATCTCTTTAACGTATATGAAATATCCCCACAGAGTTATCTCATTATCATTATCTCCACAAGGACGGCTATGATAAACCTTTCCCCTAATGGAGTTGCCCACAAAGTCTCTTTGCATAGGATAATCCCCGACCAGAGTCTCAACTACTTGGACGCTTACTCCCCAGCTAAGTCAATCTCTTCCTAAAGGAAAGTCACCTCCTCAACAGGTTTTATTTCCCCAACAATAATGAAGGAACCACAAAACTCCCCAGCTGAGTTTAAATTTCCTTAACATACAACAATCAAGACACCACAAAGTTCCCCAACTGAGCCTATCTTCCCCATCTGAGCATATCTTCCCCAGCCAAGGCTATTATCCCCAAGCAGAATTCATCCTCCCCAGTTGAGTGTATCCTCCCCAAGTTGAGTGTATCCTCCCCAAGTTGAGTCTGTCCTTTACGACTGATTCTACACTCTCCAGTTTGAATTTTCATTCAGATTGTTGCAATTCATAGGGCCACAACTCCTGATCCCCAGTAAAGCCATCAACAAAGCCTTTACTATTTCCCGAAAGATACTAGGTAGCCTGGATCCGACCAGATATTAGCACAATTTTCAAGTTATTACTGAAACCTGAACCCGACCAGATAATAGTTTGACTTCTTCAAGTTACTGAAACTTGGACCCGACCAGATAACAAATTTGAATACCTGAAACCTGGATATGACCAGATAACAGTTGATCTCAATTTCAAGATGCTACGAAACCTAGACCCGACCAGATAATAGCCTAACTATTCAAAGATATAGAAGAACCTGGACTCAATCCGACTAAGGTTTAACTTCTTTTCCCTAGTAGAGTTTGCCTCTGCCCCAACAAATTATTGTGAAAACCTAGATCCGACCAGATATCAGTTCTCAACTTCATCCTTTCAAGTAATTGGTTGTGAAGCCTGGATCCGACCAGATAATAACTAAATCCCCAAACAGTTTATTATGGAACCTGGACCCGACCAGATAGCGATTGACCTCACCAACCTCAGAAATCTGCAAAGCTTGGACCCAACCAGATGACAGTTTTTCAAATAGTTTATTGTGAAACCTAGAGCCCAACCAGATAACAATTAATTGTGATCCCCAAAGAGACATTATGAAGCCTGGACTCGACCAGATAATAATACAACTTTCCAAAAATCATGAAACCTGGACCCGACCAGATAGTAGTTACCACTTCAAGTTACTGTGAAGCCTGGATACGACCAGATAACAATTAACCTTTGTATCCCCAGAAAGTTGTTGTGAAGCCTGGATCCGACCAGATAACTATTCAATTTCAAGAAATTTACTGCGAAGCCTGGAATCTAACCAGATAATAGTTAATTCGTCTCATCCTCGGCAAGTTGTGAAGCCTGGATCTGACCAGATAACAACTGATGTTCAAGAGATATTCCCCAGTGGAAGCATCCTTTCAACAAAGTTTGAAGATATGTATATTCTTCATCCCCAACGAAAATCAGGGATTCAACCTCCCAGAATTTCCATAGCAACAATCAGGGATTTATTTTCCCAGACAGAAACATACATCTCGCATTCATACATACCCTATGCCTTTAGCATAATACCACATCTGGTGAACATCATGCATGCTCTGCATTTTACTAACTTTTTTTCTCACAGGTAAAACATCAAGTTTTAGTATAAATCAACAAGAGATTTGTGTTGATATTTCTTTTAATGTTTATCAACTTTCCTCAAAATGGCATCTATAAGCCTATTCACCATCCATCTTCGAGTGCAAATTTCTGGGCACTCTAGTGTTCAATCATCTTTCACCTTCGAGTCATGAATGGCAGACTCACCAATCTAACTCTCCAGGTTTAAGAAGATTGAACAGGGGAAGCTGTTGTACCCTAAAATTTGCCCTCTCATTTCTCAAAGGAACACCCTGAATCCTCAAGTTTGCTTCCATCCAATTCCAAGCCTCGAATTACAGATTTTTCAAGAAAGTCATTCACAAGGGTAAAATGGTCATTTGCATATTGAAAAGTCAAACTTTGACTTTTGATCAAAATCAAGTTTCAAGAGTCATATTTCATCAAGACATGTTGAGGTATGAAGTTTGTTTCATCTAGAAATTCAAAAATCAAAAGTTACTTTGGAAAAGTCAAATTTCTAAATACTTAGAATTTTTTGAGTGTTTAAGAAATATGATAGGTTTAGAACTTCTGATTAGATTTTCACCATGATGCAAGTTGACTCTGGAAGAAATTTTGATACAATAGTTATAGATTTTAATGAGATCTAAAATATTGCAGGACAAAACTTCTCCTAGAAATGTTGGGATTTCAAGTTATCACTCCTCAAAGACACGTCCATGAAACTAAAACACTCAGCAAATTATGGGCACTGTCAAAACAGATTTTGGTCAGAACTTCTGGGATAATTTTCACAAAGGTTCAGTTAGAGTTTGCAAGGGTAATTCAAAGAAGGTTACAAAGCATGTTGCAAGCTTCCTGGAAAGTCTAAGAGCTCCTTCAGAAAATGCTGGAGCAAAGAGATACAAAATTCAGAAGTTGGATGTCTATTCTAAGTCATGTTGAAGCTGAACTTCTGATCCAGAACTAAGCAATGATGAATAGTACCACATTGCAGGATTTTTGGTTTGATCAATCTCATCATCATTAAATTCTCACTACCACTAATGGGTCTTTGTTCAAAGGATTTCTCCACGTCTGGCATAGAAGTACCTTTACTGTCTTGGAAAAGCAAACTCTTGTACAAAAGTGTGTTGGTCCCATGCGTTGCTTTTTCTTTTGAAGTTACCTTTCCTTAATTCCTGCTTACAATTCAAGCTTAAGCGATGCTAAGGCTACTAACCACCATACTTGCTTCAACAGCAAGGCAACACCCTAGCTTGTGATGGTTGCACTCTCCAAGCTACAAGATCTTTGCCTATAAATTGAAAGCCATTAGAAACTGTAATAGGGTCGGAAATTTGAGAAAGAAAAGCCTTGAACCCCTGCTAAAATTCCAAGAGTCCAAAAAATGCAGACATAAAATACAAAACCTGTTAGCTTTTGATTCTTGCACTCAAATTCCATTTTTCCTCAAGTGTTTCTCGACCAGAGCCACCCATACACTTTTGATATACATTCAAAAGCAATCCAAACTTCTATAATCAAACTGTAATACAATCTCCATCCACCTCCACCTCAAAGAGGTCAGAACGTTACCCCTTGGTTGTTACAGAAGTTGAAAACTTCCAACCTGCTGAGTACGTGAAGAAGCTGCTCAGAACATCACCAAAGTTCAGGACCAAAGTCTAGTTCACAGAATCTTTTCCAGCTACAAGGTAAGCTTCTGCTGACTCTCACTATATTCCTTAAGCATTATCAGATTTGCATGCTAAAAAAATACAATGTAGACATCCTGATTCTGATGTTGTATACAGTCTGAGGATTCATATACTTGCCTGCCTAAATAAGGAGAAGATTAGTTCATAACTTCATAAGGGAATTAGAATTAAGAAAATTCATGCTTGCCTCTGATTTTTAGTCCTAATACCTCTTGTTTCTGAAACACTGAAACCAGCCATAACTGTTATATGCATATCTTCTATTCTGTTGAGAAATGACTAGGTTGCAGATGTTCTGACTAGCATGAAGAGGGAGACCAAGTTCTGCCAGGGGTATCAGAACTTCTGAAATCTTCTTTGTTCCCAGCATACCCAAAACTTCTGAGTTTACCTATTTTTACTAATATGACCTCTGTTTTGCAGCACGCCAGAGTCAGAACTTCTGATCTTCTTTAGTCAGCAATACACTGACTCTATTTTTCTTTTCTCGCTATTTTTTCTATTACTTCCTATTTCATTAATAATAAAAAAACACAAAAAACATTTTTTTTCATTTTTTACATGCTTTATTTTATTTCTTAAAACAAAAGATCAAAAATATTTTCTTAAAACAAAACAAGTTCGTTTCACATTTCCTTGTACATTCTTATTCATTCAATATGGTTGTAATAGTAACTTAGGGTCTAATTTTATTTGCAATCCCCATTTTTAAATATGTACCCCCTCCCACAAATGTTGTAATAGCATAGTAACTTTAAATAGAAACACCCATAGGGTTATGCTATTTGGTTTCCTTATGCAAAAAATGGCCATATTACGCATGTAAGGTATCTTAGCAAAACAAACAAATACAAGATCATAGTCCCTCGATGATGCTATTCAAAGTTTCCTTACAAAATGATCTTAGTCCCTCAAAAAATGCTAAGATACTTTGCAACATTGCTAATCATGGCTATACGATGACCCACGCCCGTCCCGTTTACATCCAAAGATAGGGTTGCTTACAAAATCAGTGGTAAGACAACAATGTCAAAGGAAAAGAAAATGAACAAGAAAGACATTTGAGTAGGTATATTGCTTCTAGTTACTTGCTCCACTTCAAAAAAAATATCCTTTCTATTTTCAAAACAAACACACACATTTCCAAACATCTTACAAACATTAAAAACATTTTCAAAAAAGATCAACATCTTTGTATACATTCTTAAGAACGAGAATTATTACAAAGATTGCCTAAAACGATGGCGTCTTTACAAAATACTTTCAAAAACCACACAAAGCACAATTTCAAACAAAAGCAAGTGATCTAGCAAGTAACTAAGAGCCCATGGAAAACCATGGATAAAAAGGGTGTTAATACCTTCCCTTTTCATAATTTACCCCCTGAACCCAAGAAAACATCTCTAAAGGTCTTTCCTGTGCTTTTTTACCTTTCCTTTTGGATAAAAGAAAAGTCGGTGGAGACTCTTGCTAACCGTAACATTTGCGATCAAACGCAAAACCCTCAAGTCATTTCTCCCACCGTATCACACGTTGCTTCTTTCTAGAGCTTTGTGGATCAGAAACACGGAGTCCTGCTTGCAGCGTTAGAACTTCTTTAAGAGATGTTTAGAATCAGAGTTGAAATAGCTTTTTAACTCATCTTCTGATCTTATACCATCAGAACTTCTCTACAAAACAAAATATAAATTTAGGGAGCATAATTGTTCTTTGTATTTGTTATCATCAAAACTCTTACAATGATTGTAGAATTAAACTATGTTTTAATAAGGATTGCCAGTATGATAATAATATATATATTGTATCTGTAGAAATACTTTAAGGGATGTTTTGATTTTTAACACAAGTTTTAAGTACTAAAATTCATTGGGTAAGATCGAAAGTCATTCAATTTTCAAAGTTAAACTTGGTTAGTTTTAACTATCCAAAGAGGGTGAAAGCACTTTGTCCAGTTAATTAAGAGTTTTTAACACTATTACAAAATGGATTTTGAAACTATCTTCGAACGTGTTTATAGGTTTAAAACATGGTTCCTTGACCGAAATCCATGGATCCCTTTTAAGATAAACATTCCAAATCAAAAAAAAAATTAACTAATGGAAGCCACTCAAGGCTTCGTTCTGGGTAACCTTCGCCATATGCAAAATTCTCATACCGAGCTATTCGCTAGATTTTAGTGATTTGAGCATTCTGAGAGTGATCATCATCACAGCAGGAGTCGTCTCCCTAAGCATCCATACCAGGCAGGCGAGGGTACCAGTGGTCACCAGTAGTGTCATTCAGGTTACTCCTTCCTCATCTTTTATCGAGACAATGGGGACATTATTCATTTTAAGCGTGGGAGGATATTTATATCGTTTTTTTTTCTTTGCTTTTATTTTTTTACCTCCTTTTTTTATTTATTTTAGTTTTTCAATAAATTGCATGTGTTTGACGAGTCATTTATGCAGTGTACCCTTATTTACCCACTTCTTGAGCCTTAGCAAATTTTTTTGCCAAAGTAAACAGTATACCTTAAAAAATTTGGGCTATAAGACAAGTTTGAGAGAGGATGTAAATGATTTGGGAAATATTTTTGAAAAATCGGTATTTTTTTAACACCATAAGCTGCGTGATGATAGGAATCGATCCCATCACTCCTTATAGTGTAGCCTTAATCATCATTTCAAAATAAGCCCTTAAGTAGTTTATCTTAGAAGTCAGCTTCAGCTTAAGCATGCTATACGTAGGGGACCGATGAAAATAAGTGAATGATCCTAAATTATTCTCTCTTTTATGCTATTAAAAATATAAAATGCGACTTCGGGCTAGGTGACTCTCATGCACCCACTTAACCCAAACTGTTGTAAAATTTGCAAAAAAATAGAATAATTTTGCTCATTGTTGGTTGGTTTAGAGGTATCTGGTGCTGAAATTGGTAGGGCGGATTACGATCCGATCCCCCATAACTGCAATTGGGTTAATAAAAGGGTTACACCAATTTATGTACCAGTGCTCCGCGCTTGAAGTCAAAATCACTAATCGGTCACCTTACTATGAGTATGTACGGATAACAGACTTAATCTGATCACGCCAGAATTAAAAGGATTTATCAGAGATAAAGAGGTAGGCCTAGGAACAGTGGGTTGATGTGGATTAATTTTACATGAATGAAGTTTATGACCGCAATCGCGAAAAGTGTCACCATGATATCCTTGGTTCAAATAGTTAGTACCTATCAATACATCATAGATTAAACATAGAAGCCCTTTTTTCCCAAACCATTTTGATGATATTTTTCTTTCAAGAACTATAAAGAGATTTGCTTGAGGACAAACAAAGGTTTAAGTATGAGAGGATTTGATAACACTGAAACACACTGCATATTTGATTCGGATTGAACATGTTTATTAGAGTATTAGTGTATTTTTTTGTGTTATGTTTCGTTTTTGTCTTATTTTCAGGATCTTTGCTTACCTAGAGCCCTTCTTGAAGAAATAAAGTCAAAACCCCGAGAAATTAAGTTTTTTAGTGAAAATTGCACACGGTGTTCAACACGGAGGCCACCATAGAAGGAGCTGTGACACGTCTGCTTTCAATCAGAAGGAAACTACCATGATCACACGATCTTCCACATTAGTTCAGACGGTGGGCGCCATGGCAGGGACAACAGGCGCCATCTTTGTTATTTTTGTCCCACCCAAAAAGATTTGGGGTGTAGTTTTGTAATTCCAAGGATTTTGTTTTCTCTATAAATAGTCACTCCTAGTTTCTTTTCAAATCATCCAACTTAGTTTACAACACCAAGCCTAAATTCACCATTTGGAAAAGCAGTAATAACTCACATCAGGGGATTATCACACCCTAATTGTGATTAGGTTGGAACACTTGTACATTAATCTTGCCGCTATTTTATTTATAAATCCAAGCTTACTTTCCATTTGTATCAGATTTAAAGTCTCCGATTTGGAGCAGGTTTTATTCAGTCTTCGCACTACCTTTATTTACTTTGCACTTGCTTTATTTTGTTTATTTTTTTGCACTTGCCTTACGTTATTTACTTTCCTGTTTTTTCCTTGTCTACTTGTTTATTACCTTTCATTACATTACTCGCCTTTTAAGTTTTATAATCTATTTTAACATGATCAATTTCAACATGTCAGTTTCTTTTTCCATGTCTGGCTATGTATTTTAAGGTTAGAATGTAAGGATCGCCAATATGGTAATAATCTATATATTGTATCTGTAGAAATACTTTAGGGGCTGTTTTTATTTTTAACACAAGTTTTCAGTACTAAATTTCATTGGGTAAGATCGAAAGTCGTCCAATTCTCAAAGTTAAACTTGGTTAGTTTTAATTGTCCAAAGAGAGCGAAAGCACTTTGTCCGGTTAATTAGGAGTTTTTAGCACTATTAGAAAATGATTTTGAAACTATCTTCATATGCGTTTATAGGTTTAAATCTGGTTCCTTGAGCGAAAGCCATGGATACTTTTTAAGCTAAACATTCCAAATCAAAAATCAATTTTTTAACTAAGTCAAGAGTCCAACTTCTTAAAAATAGGTTTACTACTTTAACACAAATACACACCTTTTATAAATTATAATAGAAGGCATTAATTAGAGAGTAAACTCGGTTCTGAGCACGCGAAAACGATAATTTCTGTTAAATTGATTATTTTCAAAAGTAAAAAAATATTGCCCCATAAGTAGTTCTATTTAGAAACGATAGAAGTATTATCTAACTGATGTGAATTACATTCGAGCCTGTCTTTTTTATTTGAACTTACATACCTTTTTACTATTTCATTTTACTGTGCACTCTGGAACATTGATTTGATCCACCTTATATAAACACCATAATAATAGAAATTGCTAAATTGATATTTCGTCTCTATGGGATTCAGACACCTTGTATTACTCTCACGTGATTCATACAGTTGTAAAAATACCGCATCAAGTTTTTGGCGCCGTTTCCAGGGACCAACTTTATCAAATTTCATACCCTATTGTTACACCATCTAGACTAAGGCTTTGTTAGCCGGTAAATGCGAAGAATTAGCAGTACCTACAATTTAGTAGATCCTATAGCGGAACCCGAATGTTACACATGCACACGTCTCTTACTCCATCAAGTTAGGAGAGCAATGGCCGAAGATCGTAACTGAATACCCCTTAAGGAATTCGCCCAACCATTTGATGAGGAACCTAGTTCTATTATAGTGAACCCAGCTATACCTGCTAATAATTTTGAACTCAAATACTCTTTACTATAATTAGTACAATAAAATGAATTCACAGACCTCGCTACACCCGAATCAGCATTTAAAAGTTTTTATCCAATTAGCCGACATCTTTAAAACCAACAATGCTACAGTTGAGTGGATTCATTTAAGACTATTCCCTTTCCCCCTCAGAGATAAAGCACGCTCTTGGTTAGATTCCCTTCCAGTCAACTCAATAACAACCTGGCAAGACCTCAGAAGAGTGTTCCTTACTAGATATTTTCCCCTGCGTAAGACCGCAATCCTTCAATATCAGATCACTAGATTTACTCAAAATCAAGGAGAATCACTTTTTGAAGTTTGGGAGAGATATAAAGAACTATTAAGATCTTGTCCACACCATGGCCTAGAATAATGGTTGGTCATTCATACCTTCTATAATGGGCTCCATTATAATACTAGTATGACCATCGACGCTGCCGGCGGCGACGCACTAATGAATAAACCTTACCCTGAAGCTTGTGATCTCATTGAACATATGGCTTAAAACCATTACCAATGGGGACCAGAGCGAGGACCAGTAGAGAAAAATGAGACTCAAGGAGGAATTCATGAGATAAATTGTATTGACATGATGCAAGCCAAAATGGACGGTCTAGCTCTGAAAGTCGAACACATGTCCACAAACCCTGCCAATGCAGGTGAAGTCCACCTAGAGTGTGAAATATGTGGAACCAAAGGACATCAAGTGGCAGAGTGTAACTTATTAAATGAATCAAACACAAAACATATCAATTATGCCCAAGGAAAACCATTTTCGAACACTTACAACCCTGAATGGAGGAATCACCCTATAAAAATAATAACCCTATTCAAAATTCTTCACCTCAAAGAACACAAGGTTTTAAAGATCAAAAACCAAACCAACCTATGCAAGTTGTGTCCCCAAAACCAAACCTTGAGAAAATCATGGAAAGTTTCATTTCGGCCCAAACTCAGCAAAACAAAGAATTCCTGAACCAGAACGTTCATGTAAATGAATTGATCACTCAGTTAGGAACTAAGGTTGACCAGATAAGAACTCAAAATAAGATGCTTGAAACCCATATCTCATAGGTAGCTCAAACATAAGCCCCCTAGACTATACCTGGAGGGAAATTTCCTAGACAACCTCAACCCAACCCTTGAGGGCAAGCTAACGCCATTACCTTACAAAGTGGGACCACTTACGATGAACTTGTTAACCCAGCATCAAATGAATCCGAAGCTTCTAAGAAAATGATGTGCTCACTGACCAACCAGAAGAATCAGTAGAACCAGAAAAATAGAAAAACCAAGAAGTGAAAGCTAAAGATAAAACTTATACACCCCCCATATAAACCACTGATTCCATATCCACAAAGACTTAAACAAACCAAAATTGAAAGTCAATATCAAAAGTTCATAAAGATAATAGAGAAACTCCATGCAGAGATTCCTTTCACCGAAGCCATCACCCAGATTCCATCTTATGCAAATTCCTCAAAGACATCCTGACCAATAAATTTAGGCTTGACGATCCCAAACCCTTAGAATGTAACTCCATTTCTGAAAGTAAACATGCTGAGAAGGAGAGAGACCCTATAAATTTTTCCATACCTCGTGTTTTAGGGAGTCATTTTATCGATAAATCCTTTTTAGACTTACGTGCTAGCATAAGCCAAATGCCTTTAGCAGTTTGTAAGAGGTTAAAATTAGGAGAATTACAGCCGACTAAGATGTCTCCTCAATTAGCTAACAGATCTGTTAAATATCCAATAGGCATCTTAAAAGACATCCTAGTTAAAACTGGGCAACTGTACATTAACAGATTTTATGGTCTTGGACATTAAAGAAGAAGATGAAATCCCAATCTTCCAAGGTAGACCATTCTTATCAACAGCCGAAGCCATAATAGATGTTAAGAGAGGAAAATTAACTTTTGAAGCAGGTGATGAAAAGATATAGTTTATTTTTTCAAAATTCCTAATGGCACCAGCCATAGGAGACGCATGTTATGCTATCGACATCATTGATGAATGCATAAGGGAACTAGACAACTAAGAACCTACAAAAACAATCAAAGTTCCTTATGTAGCAGTAGAAATGTTTAAGACTAAGCCATTGGATTGACTAGACTTATACATATCAAAATAAAAATTGCCACCGCGCTTTATTGTTTTCAAAGGAATGTGAAAAGAGAGAGTAACCCAAAAAGAGGGGGAAAGATTCAAGGTAAGGGGGTTGGTTATGCAAAGGGAAGGTATTAGCACCCTAAACATCTATGGTACTCCACATGAACCTCTTTGTAAAATATCTATATTTTGGCTATAAAATGTTGTATAAGAATGGATGGTGGAGGTGAGAGAAGAAATATATTTTTATGGTTTTTGCACCCGTCGCGGTTGTGAACCTTTAGTACCTACATACCACCTTTCGTGCAATAGGGGATCAGGGTACACGTAGTTCCTCTTTTCAAAATTTAAAACACAAGTGTGTTGGTTAATTTTATGAGATAAGACATCATCGTCATTATCCGTGTGAAAAACATACTTACTACCCACAATCATTAGAAAGGAGAATTTGCATCATCTCAAAGTGGAGGATATGGCTTGGATTTTAAAATCAAAAATGCCTCACTCAACGCCCAAGTGGAAAATATCTCTCTTCACTACACATTGTAGAAGTATAGTTGTTTGCATCACTACAAGGATTGACAAGGGTCCAATCTTTTGAGAAATGTTTTAAAGTAGAAGCCAAAGTGGGAAAATAGTTTGAAATGAGATTGATTGAATTTTAGTCTTCTCACAAAAAATGTCAAGGTATTATTAAGTTGGTTGGAGTTTATTTATGAAAAGGTTTTGAAAATGCATGAACATAGGTCCAAGTTTATTATGAAAGTAGTTCAAGTTTAAAAACAAGAATGGTTTTCAAAAAGGAGGGAGAAGATTTTTGAAATTAAAGAAGATGGGAGGAGAAGAAGAGACTATCCTAAAGCATAAGGTGAAAGCTAGGGATAAGAACAATCTAACCAACAAGAAGCCAATACATGACATTATGAGTCAAGATAGAATTCTCATTCTTTGGATTAAAACCAAGAAAGCAAAGATACTAGACCTCTTGTGAGAACCTAACTTCAAGTGTATTAAGTCTTCACAAAAATTGGACGAGTAACGACTGTATACGGGTGAATTCCAGATTATAAACAAAGTATGTAATCACAATAACCTGCACACAAAACAAACAAACAACCCAATGTCTTGAGGTAAAACTCAAGAACTCTAGACAAAATATCCATCAAAGTCACTAGGTCTCCAACATAGGCCAAGGTTTTTATTCCTAAGTCCAAGAAGTCCAATACTCCATAATGCCCAGGATATTAACCAAATAGTCCAAGTATCATTAAAGATTTTTATGGTTTATATTGATTATTAAGTGTCTTAAAGAAGAAAAGAAAAGCTCAAGTGAGCAAAATAAAAATAATAAGAATATAAATGCTCCAGTGAGCAAAATGAAAATGGCATGGAATGTAATACTTAAAGTAAATGGTACATAAAGCATAAAAATAAAAGCATAAAGTAAAATAATTTAATAATTAATGGTTAGTTGGATGACCATCTTGAAACATGCATTTGGAACCAATTAGAGGATTGGTAGAACCAAAACCTCCACACAAAAAGATGCATTTTCTTTTTGTCAAGTATATCATCCATTTGGAATCCTCAAAAGTACCATTTAATGATCAACGATGTTTAAGTGATCCGTGTTGACCAAAAGTGTTGTAGATCTATTAGAGGATTGGTATAACCAAATCCTCCACACAATGAATCATGGTTATTGGATCAAAGAGATCAAATTAACATACTCGGGCTTGAAAACATAGGTTTGGGCCACGAATGATCATTTATTTGAATCGGGACAAAATTTATCGCTATGTTAAGCAATCGTAAGTGGACTTATGTAGAAGTCACACCTATTTTGAGGTCGGTTAATAGAAATCTATGCACCATTTGTTTTGAGATATGATATAGAGATCATGCTCTAATAACACTTAGTGCAATAAGAAAGGGGTAAGATGAAGAAGGGTGGGGAAGAATAAACAAACCACATTTGAATTAAAATTTAATCAAACAATTATTAAAATCATTCATCCATTTTTGTGTAGTTAGACTCAACACTATGGATCTAATGATGTTAATAAAGTTCATGATAAAAAATTCAACCCAAGATCAGCCAGAAAATATAAAAAAATAAATTGTATTTTTTTTTAAAATAAAAGAATTAAGGTTTAAAAATGATCAAAAAATAAAAATAATAGAGAAAAAGTTAATTATGTTTAAATTAATCAAGAAATAAAAAGTAAGACCATAGAAAAATCAAAATGAACTAAATTAATTTTATAAAATTTTTTGGAAATTTTTTAAAGTCAGAAACTATTTCTAAAAATAAAAGAAATGAGTAAAATGAACCAAAAATGATAAAAAATACCAAAGTCAGAAATAAAAAATGAATGAGGTCACCAATATTTGTCACAATATCATTGGATCATTCCATAATTTTTTCAGAATTAAAAAATGCATAAAATTATTTTTAAACATTTCAAATAAATCATATAAAGTGAAAATTTATAAAAAATATCAAAACACAAAATAAAATTGTGAAAAAATAAAAATAAAAAAGAGAAAGTTAAAAATATTTTTCATAATTTTTTGAGATTTTTGGGAATAAAAATGAATTTTTTATGATTTTTTGAAATTCAAAACAATTAAATATAAAAATCAGAAAAGAAAAATAAAGTCAAAAATATGTGGACCATCGGATGAGAGTCAAAACGCGTTAGTAATCAAATCCAAGGGATCTGGCGTGCTGTGCATATCATGGTCATTAGTGAATAAAGCATATAATCATTAATTAAATCAGAAATTCAAAAAATACAAATGACTCTGTTTCATTGGTTGAAGGATGACACATTGGTCATCTTCAACCTCCAGCCAGTCCCAAAACCAGGTTGCTCAATTTGTAAAATTAGAGCACGAGATCTATGCCATTTGCTTCGTCACTTCAAGACGAAGACAACTGCACCTTCGCGATAAATTTATATAAACTGTAGCTCAAGCAATTTGGAAGAATGTTTTGAAAAGGGATTTGAAATTTCATGGTCAAAACATGTTTCCAGATAAAAGTAAGTGTTGCAACTAGAACCAGGGCAATGAGAACATCACAATGATATCAAAGTTCTGAAGAATTGATGGAGAAATCTACCTATTGAAATTGAGTTGCAGAGCTCTGAAACTGGACTTCTATGGAGCAATATAGGGCATGATTCTTGAAGGTAATTATATGGTTAGCTTCAGGAAAGATCAAGGAAGGTAAGTTGATAGAAAAATTGGATTGAAAAGGGCTTGAAAACAGATTTCGAAGTTGCAGAAATTTGAGTTATGGAACATGTTTGGCAGGGTGATTCTGTCTATTCAAGCTTGAGAAAATGAATGAGGGATGACCCTCTATTTATAGGGAATCAAATGGTATGTGCAAGCATGTGAAATGATGAAGTTTTGAGGGAAATCGTGTGAAGTTGCAAACAAGAAAAGCGTGACTTATAATTTGATCAAAACTCATCCAAAACGCGTGTTTTGTTGTGCTAATCACTTCTGGAAGTTCACTAAACATGTTTAGAGGCAAAAATGCACAGAAACAAAGTGTTTAGAAGCTAAACCAGTGATTTCAAATTCTGACTTTTGAAGAAACTCCAGTTCCAAGTTACCAAGTTCAAATTAATGGAATTCTCATCTCAAGGGGTCTTAGGGCATGATTTTTTATGCTTTAGAAAGATGAGGTTACAATCTTTGCAATGGGAAAAGAATGGAGTCAAATGGATGTTTGAGCTGAAAGTTGCATTGAGTCAAAGTTGGAGAAAAATGGTTGACTTTCCATACTTATAAATATTTTAAATTTTTCTTCAAAAGTGACCTATAATGTTTTGCATCCAAACATGGCCTTCCACTTGGAATTTGCTCTTGACCAAAAAATATGTCATGAAATAGACCTCTTGAATGACATTTTTAAACTTGAACCATTCAAAATCTCCAAAAATTAAGAGAGTTATGAATTGTTGATGTTGGCAAAAAAATCATGAAATGACCTATAATCTTTTGTATCCTTAGGGCATCTTCCATCCATTTTATCACTTTTAATATAAAATAAGGAATAAAGTTAACATCACCAAGATAATTATGGAAAAAGAGTGGGCCCAAGGTGATAAAAATTGACCAAGGTATGATCATTTGAAGTCACACATAAGAAATTGGGGGTTCATCGGGAGGACTTGTAATCTTTCTTCATCATCAAGTTTCTTCCACATGAAAACTCCTTGAAACTTTTGAAGTGATTAGTTAAAAAACCTTTAAAGAGAAGGATGTCTTTGGAATCACTCAAAAATACCAAAAGATGAGCAAGATATACTTCTTTGAAGTTCAAAACCATAGCTCCTAGATCAAGAAAATGCTTGGAGGAACCTTGATAATTTTGAACCACCTTCTTGTACCAAAATTCTTTCTTTGTAGATAGAAATTATTGAGGATGAAAATTAAAACTCATAGCCACCAAAACCACTTCCATATCTTGATAATTGAGAGAAACATGCACTTGCGACCAATGGGAACAAGGCCTTGTCCAACCATGACAACTTCTTCAATCAATCCCTTGCACTTTTGAATCAATCTTGATGACTTGGAAATGTAGTGAACCAAAATAACCTTGCGATTCCATATCTTCCAAAACAACTTCAATGGTGAGGTTTGGACTTCTCAAGCTTTATTGACTAGGGCATGGAAATAAACTCATGAACCCAAAGAGAAACTTGATAAGCCTCATTGCCTTTACCTACATTATTAACAAGTAAGACAAACCAACATTTCATTTTATTTATTAAAATAAAAATCAAGACAAAATATTCATGATCACAAAATAAAACAAGTCAAGGTGATTGGTGATTCCTCAAAGAGCAATGCTAAAGATAGGGGGAAGAACCAAAACCCCTGATGTGATCTTGTTGTGATTGAATCAACTTGGTATGATGAGGGGATCTTAGAGGCAAAAATTGTGGTACAACAACTTCCCTTATTTAAGTTTCTTCTATCCGGAGATACGAAGGTTAAAAATCTTCATGTCGACGCGATCGAAGATACTTATATATAAAACAAACCCTATTTTTCGCCCTAAGATGCCATGCAATGCTTATGAGCATGAATGCGCATGAACAAAATCAAAGAGACGCAAAACACTGTTGGGGATGTAATAAAGGAAATAAAAAAAAAAAGAGAAACCCGAACAGGAAAATAAATCACTGGTGGATCAAAAGACCTAACTTATAGAGGATGATAAAATGTCAAAGGATACACCAATTCCTACTGAAGGTGAAACTACCAACATTCATCGAAGGTTGAAAGAGGAAAGAAATAACAACATCGATGTTTACTAACGGTGAGCTACCAACGTTCACTGAGGGTAGAGAGAAAGAAATCATCGATGTTCACTAACGATGAACCACCAACTTTCATTGAAGGTAGAAGGAAAAGAAATATCATAGCATCGTCGTTCACTGACAATGAACTACCAACGCTCACTGAGGATAGAAAAAAGATAACAATCACCACCTTTCACTAAATATGACCAACCAACTTTCACTGAAGGTAGAGAGAGAATATATCATAGCATCTTCGTTCACTGATGATGAAACACCAACGTTAACTGAGGGTAGCAAAAGGATAACAATCACCAACTTTCACTGAAGGTGACCTACCAACTTTCACTAAAGGTAGAAAGAGAATATACCATAGCATCACCGTTCACTGACGATGAACTACTACCAATGTTCACTGAAGATAGCAAAAAGATAAAAAGCACCAACTTTCACTGAAGGTTACCTACCAACTTTCACATAAGGTAGAAATAGAATATATCATAGAATCTCCGTTCACTGACAATGAACTACCAACGTTCACTGAAGGTAGAAAAAAGATAACAAGCACCAACTTTCACTGAAGGTGACCTACCAACTTTCACTGAAGGTAGAAAGAGAAAATATCATAGCATCGTCGTTTACTAACGATGAACTACCAACGTTCACTGAGGGTAGAAAAAAGATAACAAGCACCAACTTTCACTGAAGGTGACCTACCAACTTTCACTGAAGGTAGAAAGAGAATATATCACAACATCTCCGTTCATTGACGATGAACTACCAATGTTCACTGAAGGTAGCAAAAAGATAACAATCACCAACTTTCACTGATGGTAACCTACCAACTTTCACTTAAGGTAGAAAGAGAATATATCATAGCATCGTTGTTCACTGATGATGAACTACCAACGTTCACTGAGGGTAGCAAAAAGATAACAATCACCAACTTTCACTGAAGGTGACCTACCAACTTTCACTGAAGGTAGAGAGAGAATATATTATAGCATCGCCGTTCACTGATGATGAACTACCAACATTCATTGAGGGTAGAAAAAAGATAACAATCACTAACTTCCACTGAAGGTGACCTACCAACTTTCACTGAAAGTAGAGAGAGAATATATCATAGCATCGTCGTTCACCGATGATGAACTACTAACATTCACTAAGGGTAGCAAAGAGATAACAATCACCAACTTTCACTCATGGTGACTGTTGTACCCTAAAATATGCCCTCTCATCTCACTAAAGACATGCCTCTAGAGGTCCTCAATTGCTCAAGGATGACTAAGGAATGACCAGACAAATCCTCCTCCTAAGGCAACAAGCTTCAAACTAGGGTTTCACTCCACATCAAGATGGTTAAAGTCCAAGGGTCCCAAATGCTTTCCATGGTCCCAATATGTTCTGAAGATCATCCATGTCAAGTTTCATTCCTTGCACAAGAAGTTTGCTCAATCAATTGCCCATATGCTTGAAAATCAACTATACTAGGTCAAAAGTCAACTGTGGCCCACATACAGTCAAACTTCAAAATTTTTGGTCAACATAAATATTTTGAAGAGAAATCCATCATTTTATCAAGGGTTGATAATGATTCCTCAAGTAATGCCCCCAAAATCATCAAAACTCAAAAGTTGTTAAATTAGGGTTTCATAGGAAAAGTCAGCCAAACATTGATCAGGCATAACTTCTTCATACTTTATCAGAAATTTTCCATAAAAGGATCATTTTAAATAGGATGAAATTACCTACAACTCATGTTAATCCCACAAGTTCAAAATATGCACTCATCAAAAGATATGAATTTCTACATTATAGGTCCTTTTGAAAAGTCAACAAAAACACCTTTTGGGTCAAAGCTTCTTACATGAACTTGGAAGACCCAATTGAGATGAAACCATAAGGTTTGTTAAGGGGACATCTTAAGCTTTCTAAAAGGTCCAAGAACACCTCTCTAGGGTTAAAATTGGAGGAGATATGCCTTGTCAAAGTTGATCATTTTTGCAAAATTGCCAAAAGTCAAATGTGCTCAAAAGTGCATTTTTTTCAAATGGGCCTAGCTTTTCATGATTGAATCTTATTGGGGACATGGTCCACAATCAAAATAAGCATCCACACTTTATTTTCTTTTTATTATTTATTATTTAAAAATACAAATTAAATCAAATAAATGGAAAAAACTACAAAAGATTGATTTTGATCTAATTTTTTTGTAGGAATCAAATAAAATCAACCTAGCATGACCAAATAAAATCGTGCAAGGGTGGAATGGATCAAATTGGCATGATTTTGATGCATTTAGAAAGATATGATTCAAAGGAAAAAAAACCAAATCAAATCTTGATGATCTTCAAAGATTCAAATTGTTTTTGTTACCCTAATTCATTCTAGCATATATATAAAGCAAGAACAAGCCAAAAAGACAGGGATTGAAGGTCGTGAAAGCTGAGAACAAAACTCAAATTTTGGCAAAAAATTAGTGGATCATTCTCCAACCTAGAGGGAAATTCAAAGCATTTCAAAGCTACCAATCGATTCCTAGACATCTCCAAAACATTCTCCAATCATTTTCCAGTTCTCCCAAGCCCAGAAACTGGACATACGATTGTCACTGTTTGCTTCTTTTTCAAAATCTGATTACTATGATTCTTGTATCATGAACATGTTTTAATGGTATATCTGTGTTGGTTGTCATGATTGCAACATGTTGGATTGGTTTAATTGGTGTTTTGATGCATATACTGATGAATGCCATGGCTAGGGTTTGAAGTCACGTTTTAGGGCTTCTTGATACAGGTGAAATTGGCCCAAGAAAAGGGTACCATGATGCTCGTGGCATCAAGAAAAGTTGAACCATGGTATTTAATTTCATTTATCATTCATTTTTCTTGGTTTTTGAAGTGTACAGGTTATGGCTACAGACGCTTGTCTGTAGGTAAAAGTATTTAGCCTAAGGCGACGAATCTGCGAAGATGACAACAACGTGTCTATCCAATATTGGCTTATTTGAATTCCGCGCGCTTATTAGAGTCATTCACATTTTTTTATATATTACTTATTAGTGTTATTATATTGATAACTAAAGATGATGGCCCAGATGGCAAGACGTGCGTTGTGTAAGTAGGAGGACCTGGGTTCGATCCCAGGTCCCAGCATTTTCTTTATTTTCCTAACATTTAAATGTAGGTTCTATACATTACCTTGCCAAGCGTCCACCATGCGTTGTCACCATCATGCCATTGGATTCATTGCTAGCCAGATCCAACGCCTCAACCAAGAAAGGTCTATGGTGCACTCCCAGGCTGACACAACAGGGAATCGCATGCATGGAATGGGCTCAGCTTCATGGGCCTAAGCAATTCAGCATCATACCCCCTCATTCAGCTTCTAACAGGCCCATTCTATCTTTTTTATTTTAATTCTTTTAATTATTTTGTAATTATTTTCTTTTTTAAAAATAACACAAAAATTATTACTTTTTTCATTTAATAAAAAAATCATAAAAAACATCCCAAATCATTTTTCGTAAACAAATATTTTGTTTCTTTAATTAATTAATTAATTAAATTAAATTAAGGCAATTTAATTCTTTCTTTTGTCATAATTTAAAGTAATTAGACTTAGGGTTTAATTTTGTATATAATCTGATTTTTTTTTCAAAAAACTAACCTAAACATTTTTTTAATTAGATCTTTTAGGTTTTGCTAATTATTCTCGCATTTAATTCACTGCGCGCATTTTTTGATTTCCTTTTTATTATTATTGTAACTTCTCCAAGTTTGTAATAGTAATTAGAGTTTCAATTTCGTATCTTTATTTTCGGTCAAAATAATTATGTATCTGCAAAAGCCCTGTAATAGCTAGGACTTTAAAATTTCCGCACTCTTAATTTTCGCAAACTATAAACTGCTTAGATGTATGTTAATAGGATTGTATGGAAAGACAAACTGAAAATTAATACGGTAGAAAACCTAAATGCGCAAAGATAAATTAACTGAAAATTACACTCGCACATGATCACACCTAGGGTTTACTCCACTCTGGTTGCCTTTGGTAAACGGTCATGAAGTATAGGGTTTGTTAGTGGTTGTCCTCTAGCCCCAAAAGATCTAAAATGACCCATTCAGATGTTGCCTCGGAAAAAGATCTTTAAGGCTTTAGGATGATTACTAACATTTCTTAACATTGCTTTTGTGATTGTATTTGTCCCTTAGAATGTCCCTAAATAACTCCAACGAAGATGCTACCTATTTTTCAATAATGGGATATCATTGTCTAAAAGGAAAACGAACGAACCTTTTTCGAGTAGGTAGATGAGTTCCTAGGTACTTGCTCAAACAAACAAAAACTTTTTTCACACCAACACTTTTCAAACAAAGTTTTCAAAAACAACTTCGTAACACTCTTGAGGACAGAAACAAGGGTTAATACGAAGTAAAATAATACTTTTCAAAACTAGCACACACAAGCGGTTTTCAAAATGAGCAAGTACCTAAGAGCCTGTGGAAAACCACATATAGAAAGGGTGCTAACACCTTCCCTTTCTATAATCTACCCCCCGTACTCAGAAACATCTCGAAAAAGGTTTTTTCTGTTCTTTTTCCTTTTCCTGATTGGATAAAATAAAATTCGGTGGCGACTCTTGCTTACCGCGACATTTGCGAACAAAAAACACAAACCAGTATTAATAGTTGGTTCCGCCACCATATCATAGTGACCTACCAACTTTCACTGAAGGTAGAAAGAGATTATATCATAGCATCTCCGTTCACTGACGATGAACTACCAACGGTCACTGAGGGTAGAAAAAAGATAACAATCACCAACTTTCACTGAAGGTGACCTACCAACTTTCACTGAAGGTAGAAAAAGAATATATCATAGCATCACCGTTCACTGACGATGAAATACTAACGCTCACTGTGGGTAGCAAAAAGATAACAATTTTTTCCCCAAAATTCTTGCATTTCACCTAGAACGGGTCTCAACTTTTTCTTTAACCAAGGCATTCTGCCTGGAAAGGGTAATATCTAAGCTGTCTCAAATAAAGAGACTATCACCTTCAAAGATTTCACAATGAACTGTCTCTGTGATATTGAAAGTCTTGCCATCCACTGGTTTAATTCGACAACATACTACAAACTATCCACTCATAGAGGAAAGAGAAAAAAAAAGTTACGTCGACTTTTACAGGGAAGCACAAGTTGCTCAAATATGGAGACCTGCTACTTGTTGTTATGGAGGATTGTAAAAAATGACTTTCTGGGGAATGAAATATGACTTATTGGGGAAATTTCAATATATTCCTGCTAAGGAGATAAAGTCTTCTTGTGCAAAATAAATGCACATTCTCAAACCAAGGCCCGAAGTCTGCAGATATCATAAGTAATAATATTTCCGAGGATCAAAGATTCAAGCCAAAAATAAACTGGAATGAGACAGTCGTCCAAAATACATCCTTTGAGAAATAAACTCAAGAGAGAAACCCAAATCATCCAGTTGAGGAGCTGTGCAGGAAGGCTAAAGCAAAAATCTTCCACGAGGGATAATTCAATGGGGAAATTGAAAGAACATACACTTTCTGCTTATGACTGACACTCTATTGGAGAGATGACAACACAATACTACAAAACAGGGCAATACGTCCACAAAATAATAATGAATGTCAATGAGCAATGATTTTCCAAATTTAACTATGCATGATGTATGTATGAATGTATGAGTGCTATCGTGCATATGCTGAAAAAACAGACATATAACACTGGGAGTAACCAAGAAAAACCGACTCGGGCATAAACAACACTAGGCTAAATCACATGCAAGATAAAAATTCCAAGAAAAAGTAAGCTCCAACTGAGGAAACAAAATCCTACTTCATGGCTTAACTTCACTGGGGAGAAACGTAATCCGAAAGTAAACAAAACATAGCGATAAAACAGTATAGATACAGAGATATAACATCCTTCTCCAGGCTTCACCAGGGAATAGTACTCAGACTTCAACGGGAAACAAATTTTTTCAAATGTAACGCTTCTACTGGAAATTGCAAAATCAATTTCAAGTAAATCAGATAGGCACCAAATCATCAAAACATTCACCGGGGAATCCAGGCCCATTTTGAAGGAGGAAAAACATACAAACTTCGCTAAGGAATATAATATCCCATCATCGAGACATTAACTAGGGATTTCCTTCTGACTTCCTTGGGGAGGTCAACACCACATTCTCAAATGGAAAACCAACATACGTTCTTCACTGGAGAAACTAGAGACACGTGCTCTTCGAGAGTAATTATTGTACCAACTTCTCTAGGAAGAAAGAACTCCTATTAAACAAACGAAACCTTCACTGGAGAAATCTTGAATTGAGTCTTCATATCATGCAAACTCAGAAAAAAAAAAAGAACCAAGACTTGACTAGGGACACTGGAGTCCCAAACCCAATACAACGAAACATCCTGAGTAAACCTTATCGGGGGAAACAAAAACTTCTCAAAACAACTGGAGTTCGTCAATTCTTGGGATCACCACTTTTGTTTTTCTCTTTCTTCACAAATTCTAAAGTAAAAGCAAATTGTAAATTCTTTTTGATAATCAATTTTCTTATTTAATCTTTTCGCTTTGAAAGTTATTATCAATAATAAATGGAGTCTTTGCAAGCTAAATAAAATAAGAAATATAAAGAATTGGGTAAAAGCTCAAATTTCATTAATAGAATGGTTGTCTGCGAATGGAGAGACTCCATGGATGATTACAAAGTTCGGAAAATGGTAATATATAATGGATAAGATACATTGAGATACAATGACCACTATCCTCTCTAACAACTTTTGAAATCTTGAGTAGCAGCTTCCGTTGAAGTATGATAAGGATCTGAGAAGATTGTTGCTTCAATGATCAAGTCTTGTCTGATGTAGTTACTTGTCAAGAAAGTCCCTAACTTTTGCCTAAGCTGCCCTTGCGGGTTTTCAACTTAGCGGGAAATTTATTTTGTTTATGTCTCTAATTTTTTCCTAGACCACCCTTTCAGGTTTTCAGCCTACCGAGACGCTCTTTTTTTCCTAAGCCTCCCTTTTGGGTTTTCAAGTTAGTGAGCTGTTCTTTTATTTCTTTAGGCGAAGTATTTCTTCACTGCATCAGCATTCATGGGACGTGGGAACTCCTCGCCATTCATAGTTTCAAGAATTAATGCACCGCCAGAGAAGGCTTTCTTGACAACATATGGGCCTTCAAAATTGGGAGTCCACTTGCCTCTAGAATCAGCGTTAAAAGACATGATCTTCCTGAGCACAAGGTCGCCTTTTCTGAATTCACGAGGTTTGACCTTCTTATCAAAAGCTTTCTTCATTCTCTTCTGATATAACTGCCCATGACACAAAGCTGCCATTCTCTTCTCTTCAATCAAATTCAATTGGTCAAACCTATTCTGGACCCATTCAGCCTCTGACAACTTGGTTTCCATTATCACTCACATAGAGGGAATCTCAACCTCGATTGGGAGTACTGCTTCCATTCCGTACACAAGGGAGAATGAGTTTTCTCCTGTTTAAGTGTTGACAGATGTACGATATCCATGCAAAGAAAAAGGGAGCATTTCATGCCAATCCTTATAAGTAACAACCATATTCTGGATAATCTTCTTGATATTCTTATTAGCAGCTTCAACAACCCCATTAATCTTTGGCCTGTACGGAGATGAATTGTGATGCACAATCTTGAATTCCTCACAAAGTTCTATCATCATCTTATTGTTCAAGTTCGAGCCATTGTCAGTGATAATTTTGCTCGGCACCCCATACTGACATATAATATTATTCTTAATGAAGCGCACAACCACCTGCTTAGTAACATTAGCATATGAAGCAGCTTCCACCCATTTGGTGAAGTAATCAATTGCTAACAAGATGAAACGGTGTCCATTCGAAGCTTTGGGTTCTATCATCCCAATCATGTTAATACCCCACAAAGAGAAAGGCCATGGGTAAGAGATCACATTGAGAAGTTTCAGAGGCACATGAAACTTGTCTGCATAAATCTGGCATTTATGACACATCTTTGCAAATTTGTAACAGTCAGATTCCATTGTCAGCCAATGGTAACCTACCCTTAGCATCTTCTTAGCCATCGAATGCCCATTGGCATGAGTGCCAAATGAACCTTCATGAATCTCATGCATCAACATGTCTGCTTTATGTCTATCCACGCATCTGAGCAAGACCATGTCATGATTTCTCTTGTACAACACATTTTCACAGAGGAAGAAACTGCCATCCAATCTTCTCAATGTCTTTCTATCTTTATTTCAAGCACCAATCGGTATTCCTGAGTCTGAAGCAAATGCTTGATATCATAATACCAAGGTTTTTCATCTTCTACCTCCTCTATTGTAAACACATGAGCGGGCCTATCCAGTCGCCAAACTATAATTCGAGGTATATCATTCCAAGCATTTACTTGATACATAGAAGCCAGAGTTGCCAGAGCATCCGCCATTTGATTTTCATCTCTAGGAATGTGATGGAATTCAACTTTATTAAAGAAGGGTAACAATCTTCTAGCATAATCTTTGTAAGGGATCAAGACGAGGTGACGAGTATCACACTCTCCTTTAATATGATTTATTACTAAAGCTGAATCGCCATACACATCTAGAATTTTAAATCTGAGATCAATAGCGTCCTCGAGACCCATGATGCGAGCCTCATATTCTGCCATATTATTAGTACAATCAAATGTCAACCTTGCAGTAAAAGGGATGCGTGATCCATGTGGAGTGACGATCACATCACCAATTCCTTTACCATAAGCATTCACAGCTCCATCAAATATCATACTCCAGCGAGATCCAGGATCAGGACCTTCCTCAGGAAATCTTTCACTTTCAGAAACATCACATCCACATCGGGAAAATCATACTTCACATACTGATGATCATCAACTGGTTGGTGAGCAAGATAATCTGCCAACACACTGCTTTTAATAGCTTTTTGAGTGTGGTATTCGATGTCATATTCAGATAACAACATCTTCCAGCGGGAAATTCTCCTAGTAAGAGTAGGCTTTTCAAAAACGTAATTGATTGGATCCATTTTGGAGATCAACCAAGTAGTGTGATTTAACATATACTGCCACAAACGTTTTGCCGCCCAGGCCAGTGCACAACATGTCTTTTCTAGCATGGAATACCGTGACTCAGAATCAGTAAACTTTTTACTGAGATAATAAATGACATACTCTTTCTTCCCCGTTTCATCTTGTTGTCCCAGAATACAACCATGGAATTATCTAACACAGTCAGATACATAATCAATGGTCTTCCTTCAACAGGAGGGAGAAAGATAGGAGATTCAAGCAGATATTCTTTAATACTTTCAAATGCCCTTTGGCAGTCATCCGTCCATACACAACCTTGATCTTTCTTTAATAACTTAAAGATCGGTTCACACGTTGCAGTCATGTGAGAAATGAATCTGGAAATATAATTCAAATGCTCGAGGAACCTTATGACTTGATTTTCACCTCTCGGCGCTGGAATTTCTTGAATTGCTTTGACTTTGTCAGGTTCAACTACAACTCCTTTCTGGATAACAATGAAACCCAACAATTTCTCGGGTCAAACATCGAAGGTACATTTATTTGGATTCAAGCAGAGACGATACTTCCTTAAACGCTGAAAAAACTTCAATAAATCTTCTACATGCCCTTCTTCTGTCTGGTATTTATCAATCATATCATCAACATATACCTCAATTTACTTATGCATCAGATCATGGAATAGGGTTGTCATAGGCCTCTGGTACGTTGCAACAGCGTTCTTCATCCCGAAGGGCATCACTCTGTAATATAATTTTCCCTAGGGTGTGATAAACATTGTTTTTTCCATGTCCTCTGGAGCCATTTTTATTTGATTATACCCGGAAAATTCGTCCATGAAAGAGAATACTTTGAATTTTGCTGTGCTATCTACTAACATGTCAATGTGTGGCAATGGAAAATCATCTTTTGGACTAGGTTTTTTTAGATCTCCGTATTCTACGCACATGCGAACTTTTCTGTCTTTCTTCGGTACTGGGACAATATTGGCAATCCACTGAAGGTACACTAATGTCACAAGAAAACCAGAATTAATCGATTTTAGAACTTCTTCTTTGATCTTCACTGCCATATTTGGGTGAGTACTTCTCAACTTCTGTTTGATTGGCGGATACTCTGTCTTCAACGGAAAATGGTGCTCTAAAATATTTGTATCTAGGCCAGGCATATCTTGATAAGACCAAGCAAAAATATCCACATACTCTTTCAGCAACTCAATCAACCTTCTCTTTACATCAGGATGCAGTAACGCTCCAATTATGACTTCTTTCGGATCTTCTTTTGAACCCAAATTAATTACTTCCAATGGCTCTTTATATGGTTGAATTCCATTTTCCTCGTGCTCAAGAAACCGTGAGACCTCTTCTAGAATGTCATCATAGTCTTATTCTTAGACCCCATATACAAGACTTTCAAAGTTGGGAGAAGGTGCAGGGTCAATGTATTCAACGAGTTTTTAAATTAATCTGCATATATGATTTATGATTGTTTTTAGAAATTGACACATATAACAAGTGATCATGCAGATTGAATTTCAGTTATTATTTATTTTAAAAGGTTTTTTCTGATTACCATTTTCCAAGAAAAATCGAAAAATAAAAACACAATTTGGGAAACAAAAACAATTTTTGTTATTGATTTTAAAAGTCATACCAAACAGATAAGCCCATACAATATTAATACTTTCACCTTGGGCAGAGTGAAAGATTTTAAAAAAGATTAACAAAACAAATTACTTTGAAACATGTATGCAAGAGGGAACATCAATGGTGATCCAGTTCTGAACCCTAATTACGTGTGTCACATAATTCGGTATTTCTGGCTCTGCTTCATCTTCCACAATGGCATTAATCCCGGAGATAGTTGGATGAAGATAACCCCCGCTACGGAAGATGTCTTGATACTTTCATGCAACAAACTTCGGCTTCATGCTCTTACCTTTGTCATTCTTCAAAGAGAACCCCAAGCCAGATCTGTTCTTGTTTACAAGTGGATCCACAATCTGTCCCCATACCTCACTATGACCCTTACGCACAACTTGTTGCGCATCCTTAAGAGAAACCATGGAATTCTCATTTCCTCTTATTTTATCAATGGATAAGGCTTGGAACTGGGTTCCAACAGCAGCTTCATCCTCCTCCACGTTGCTGGAAGAGGACAAATGAGATATCAATAATGTGTGTTCTCCATTTATAATTACCACTTTTCCTTCACATACAAACTTCAGCTCCTGGTGTAAAGTTGAAGTGACAACTCTTGCCTCATGTATCCACGGTTGTCCTAGTAAGAAGCTATAAGCGGGTACAATATCCATGACCTGGAAAGTAATTTGAAACAAATGTGGGCCTATATGAATAGGCAAGTCCACTTCACCAATAACATATTTCCTTGATCCATCAAACAATTTCACAATAATGCCACTTGGACGCATGGGTGTTCCTTGATATTTCAATTTCATAAGCGTGCTCCTCGGTATAACATTCAAAGTGGATCTATTATCAATCAGCACATTGGATAGTGAATCATTCTTGCAGTTCATAGAGATGTGGAAGGCCAGGTTGTGATTCCTTCCTTCATCTAGTAATTCATCGTCGCAGAAACTCAGGTTGTTACAAGATGTAATGTTCCCTACTACACAACTAAATTGGTCCATAGGCATGTCACTTTCCATAAAAGCTTGGTCTAATACCCTCATAAGAGATTCTCTGTGAGCAGAGGAGTTCATCAGTAAAGCCAAGATATATATTTTTGAAGGAGTCTGCAGTAGCTGATCTACAATTTTGTAGTCGCTCATCTTGATTATCTTCAAAATATCATCCAATTCTTTCTCTAACGTAGTTCCACTAGATTCACCCGTAACCTTCTTAGGTTCAACATTCTCAGCAATTTTCTTTTCAGTACTAACATCTCCACGAACAACTGGTGCAAATACACGACCGTTGCGGGTCACTCTTCTAGTCTCATCAATATTTCCAACATCAGGAATTGGCTGGATGGGAACTTCTACACCATTCTCTAAGATTGTAGCGTTATATTTGTAGAGTACAACCTTATCTGACTTGTAGGGGATAAGACCCGACAAACTAATCACCAATGGAGTAATAGCTGGCTTGCTATGATGTTCAACTTTAAAATGGGCGGGTGCACCAAAACAAGGCACAATGACATTTAACCCTTCTTAAACATAATCGGTCATTATGTAGTCATCTCTGGAAAACAGATCTTCATCCGAGGAAAAGAACTCATCTGCAGAGGCATACTCATCATCTGACTCTTCTTCAGCCAAACAAACCTCAATCTATCAACTTTATGGTAATCATCCCTTTGACCTATAACCTTGATAGTTCCATTATCCAACAACAACTGAACATCTTTCCTCATAATTGAACATCCTCGGGAGTCTCGGCAGCAAATTTGGCAAGATCCATACTGATGTTTCACCTGACCAGCCATGTGGAAGAAAGTAGCATACAATTGTACAAGATCCTCATTCATATACTCCACGTCAAAAACTATGAACCCTCCAGAACATCCAGAAACCATGTTCACTTCCTCTTCATACTCTTCCCTAGGCCTGATTATATGGATGAGGCCCTCATCCATTATCTCCTGCAAATCAGCCTTTATCTTGTCGCAACCCTGTACGTCCATACTGCAAATAGCAAAACTAGATGGTCATGCGTATAGTATCTAAATTCACAGAGGTCTGCATGAATTTTCACCAAATCTCCTCTAACCAGATGAATATCAAAAATCCCGAAGTCGCCTAGACAATCGACCACCATATTGACAGCATTCGCTCCTCCATGCTTGGGTAGAAGATTGTCTTTCACATTAGGGCCCACATCCTTGAAAGATAGAATACCAGACTTCACCAATTTCTTCACCTTAGTCTTCAAAGGATATCAATTCTCAACATTATTCCCTGGTGCTCCCTGATGAAAAGCACATGTTTAGTCTGCATTGTAATACCAAGGCAATGGTGATGGTACAACGGGAGGTGGTCGGGTCTGAACCAACTTCTTCTGAATTAATGCTGGTAATAACTATGTATAACTCATAGGAATAAGGTAATAACTCTCCCTTCTCTGATTATACCTTTGACTCCCCTGCTGGGATGGTCTCTGATAAGCAACGATGGTTGGAGCTACACCAACAACTGGAGTAACTGAGGCGACTTGCTGATGACGCTGATAATTTCTTCTAGGAGGATTAACTCTCCTCTCTTGCATAAAAGCATTTGTATACCCTTAATTTCTCTTGTTAAACCCATAAGATTGCTTCTTCGTACTTCCAAATCCTCCCCTCTTTGTTAAACGACCCTCTCTTATAGCCTCTTCTAAACGAGTACCCATGCCTACCATTTTAGTAAAGTCACTTGGTGCACTTTCTACCATCCTTTCATAGTAGAAAGCACACAGATTTTTCAAGAAAATCTTGGTCATCTCCTTCTCTTCCATGGGAGGAATCACTTGGGCGGCTATCTCACGCCATCTTTGTGCACATTCTTTGAATGATTCCCTATCCATCTGAACCATAGCCCTGAGTTGATCACGGTCAGGCGCCATGTCCAAATTATATTTATATTGTCTGATAAATGCTTCTCCCAAGTCATTGAAAGTATGGATATTGACGCTATCTAAACTCATATACCACTTCAGCGCAACACCAATCAAACTATCCTAAAAAAAGTGAATTAACATACACTGATCATCAGTATGGGTAGACATTCTTCTTACATACATCACCAGATGAGCACGAGGGCAAGTGTTTCCCTTGTACTTCTCGAACTTTGGGACTTTAAACTTTGCAGGTATCTTAACATTCTAGATCAAGCATAATTCATTCATATTCTGCCCGAATAACTCTTTTCCCCCGAGGGCCTTTATCTCTCCCTGCATCTTGTCAAGCTGCTCTTGAAAATCATCCATTCTGTCATAAAGACCCAAGTCTTCACTTGGTGGAGGAAAATGATGACACACATCATCATTAACAAATGGAACCAAATTCATCGAAGGAGGTGCAACAGGAGCAACATGCACCACAGGAGGTGCAGGAGTAACAGTAGTCTGAACAACTGGTGCTTCTTGAGGACCAAAATTGAAACCTTCAGGTGAAAAATTCTATGGCATTCCCCATGGATAACCTTGAGGCATGCAATTCTGAACAACAGTTGGGGTAGCAGACACAGGAACAGTCGGAGCTTCAGCAGTAGCCCTTGTCGGTTGAGGTTGAACACTCGGTGGCTGATTCTGAGCAGCCACCAGAGATTCCATCAGAGCAGTAAGATTGGCCATGCCGGCCTTCAAAGCAGAAACCTCCTAGCGCAGCTCGCAATTCTCTTATTCTAAGTTGTGCATCTTCCTTCTGAAATTAGCCCGAGTGTTGTAGTGGTGAGTTAGCTTGCTGAACGAAGTAAGAAAGCTTAGTAAGACACCTGGATATGCATAAAAAATGCAAGAAATATGTGTAATATGATGCATGATATATGGTGCACATGATTTATTTTTATTATTAATATTTCAAGGGACTCAAAGATTTATAGACACATTGCAAATATCAAAGTAATAACACATTTGAAATACTGAAAATTCTTATTATAATAACTTCGTAACAGGTTACAAGTCTCATCAATCCCAAGTAAAAGATGAAAATAAAGTCTAAAACCCTGAGAAGTAAAGCTGTCGGAGATCACTCTATACGCTGGCGCTTCCCTGTAAGCCTGGCAATCTGAGCCTTCCACCTCTGGTTTTCTTCTGCATACCTGGTGGCAACCTCCTTCCAATCTCCTGAATCAGGAAGTGAGTAACTAGGATCTAACTGAGGCTTAGGAGAAAATAAATCCCCTTGCATATCCATGGTCTCTACTGCTCGACTCTCAAGGATCTCAATCAATTTGTCTTTCTCCTTCAAGTCTGCTCTATAGGAAATCTCTAAAGTTTAGCACTTATTCTTCCAAGCATCCTTTTCCTGCTGCATCCTGACCAAAGCAAACTGTAGCTCTTTTATATCATCCAATAAGGGAGGAGTGGTTTTCACAAACAAATCAGGCATAGGTGTTTCCCGGGAATACGGCATCTTCAACTGAATAGTTCTCGTTTGGACCCACTGAAGATATGGTTCCAAAGAAACAGCCCCCCTAGGTCGACGCTAGGCCTTCGCAATCAGCTCCCTAGATTCCTTATGGTCTTCTCCCTCCTTCATGAATAAACTACTCAAATGAATACTATTTGGTTTATCCCTCATCGTATAACAAAGCTGTCGTCATGCGAGAATAGGGTTATAGTTAATTCCTCCCTTTGTACCAAGAAGAGGTACATTAGGGAAACTACCATAACTGTCAACAATCTCTACATCCTGGCAAGCTCGATGATACCAATCAATATCCGAGTGAGTAAGTTCCATGATCTTAGGAGCCCATCGGGGTTCTTTCCTGACATCCCAAAAAGCATCAGATTGAGGCATATGAGAGATAAACCACCACTACAACAAAGGTGTGCAAGAGATAATCATCCCCCCATGATAAGAATTCTGAAGATGAGTAGAATAATAAGAATCACCCAACAATGTAGGAAATGGGTTTCTAATCATGAAAATCCTGATAGCATTAACGTCAACAAACTTATCCACATTAGGAAATAAAAACAACCCGTAAGCAAGTAGAGCAAAGATGGCCTCAAAAGTGATTGTACTCTTCATCCTGGAAAAGTAACGAGCTTTCTCCAATAAGAACTAGGCTGGTAATCCTCTAATCCCTCCTTTAGTAGTCATATGGGCTTCCACATCAGACTTCCCCAGATGGATCAAAGCAGTAATCTTATGTGGTTTTGGCTCACCCTCCAAACCAGTAAAAGGAACACGATCAGTAACAGGTAAATTCAGCAGATAAGAATACTTCTCTAGTGTAGGCATCAACTGATAGTCCAGGAAAGTAAATCAATGATACATCGGATCATATAACTGGACCAAGGTCGAGAGAAGACCCTCCTTCATCCTAAGCTTCATAAGAGGAATGATGGATCCATACTTCTTCCGAAAATCTGCAGAACACTCAATCTCGGGAATTAAACTGATCAACTCATCTATCTTGGGATCCTTGAAACTGTACTTCTCGGTTTTTCTTTTTCCAGAATCCATGGTTAAAAAGTACCTGAGATATTCACAAATGGTCAACTTTAAAGTCCCTCAAAATAAAATTTCTTCAAAAGATGCTTATGAGTGCGTGGATGCATGATGCAACAATCACACACAAGATCACACATATAGGGTTCATAGGTTCAACGTCAAAAGCATGATATCAAAGGTACTACCTATGAGGTGTTGGTCTAAAAGTTATCACATGCCGAACAAGGTTCTAGAGGTTCCCAGAGTCTACATCCTTCCTTCGGATATTACCAGCTTCCCGATTAACTCGGTAATTAGTAATATTCTCAAGAAAAACTCATCCGAGCGTAGTATCGCATGACAACTATTTCCGGATTACTCCGTCATAGCTTCTGCACTATACCTAAAAGGCCAAGATGGGTTAGGTATTCTATAGTCCTCAGCTTTAGCAGGATCCCTGGTCGAAAGTAGTATATCTTCCCGATTACTCGATAAAAGATACTATAGTCAAAGGGGCCTCCACTGAGTGGGGGATCTCATGCCTCCTTTTTTGGGATTACTCCCTCAAAGTTAACATGACTATATCGCTCATCCTATCTTAAAGTTTGCCCAAGTCTGGGTATAAGACTTATAAGTAATCACCAAGCACCCTGAAAACCAGGAAAATCCAGAAAAAAAATATATACAACATATAACACATAACCAACAATAACACATATACAAATATAAACAAAGATAGGCTCAACCCACTTAGGGATGAACCAACAAGAGGTCAATCTTTCCCCAGTGAAGTCGCCATTTTTTTCTGTAGCGGTAGAAATGTTTAAGACTAAGCCATTAGATTGGCTAGACTTATACCGATCAAAATAAAAATCACCACTGTGCTTTATTGTTTCCAAAGGAATAGGAAAAAAGCGAGTAACCAAAAAAGAGGGGGAAAGATTCAAGGTAAGGGGGTTGGTTATGCAAAGGGAAGGTATTAGCACCTTAAACATCTACGGTACTCCGCAGGAACCTCTTTGAAAAATCTGTATATTTTGGCTATAAAATGTTGTATAAGAATGGATGGTGGAGGTGAGATAAGAAATATATTTTTATGGTTTTTTCACCCTCCGCGGTTGCGAACCTTTAGTGCCTACGTACCACCTTTCGTGCAATAGGGGATCAGGGTACACATAGTTCCTCTTTAAAAAATTTAAAACACAAGTGTGTTGGTTAATTTTACGAGCAAAGACATCATCGTCATTATCCGTGTGGAAAACATACTTACTACCCACAATCATGAGAAAGGAGAATTCGCATCATCTCAAAGTGGAGGATATGGCTTGGATTTTGAAATCAACAATGCCTCACTCAACACCCAAGTGGAAAATATCTTTCTTCACTACACATTGTAGAAGTATAGTTGTTTGCATCACTAAAAGGATTGACAAGAGTCCAATCTTTTGAGAAAAAGTTTTAAAGTAGAAGCCAAAGTGGAAAAATAGTTTGAAATGAGATTGATTGACTTTTAGTCTTCTCACAAAAAATGTTAAGGTATTATTAAGTTGATTGAAGTTTATTTATGAAAAGGTTTTGAAAATGCATGGACCTAGGTCCAAGTTTATTATGAAAGTGGTTCAAGTTTAAAAACAAGAATGGTTTTCAAAAATGAAGGAGAAGATTTTTGAAATTAAATAAGATGGGAGGATAAGAAGAGACTATCCTAAAGCATAAGGTAAAAACTAGGGATAAGAACCATCTAACCAACAAGAAGCCAATACTTTACATTATGAGTCAAGATAGAATTCCTATTATTTGGATTGAAACCAAGCAAGAAAAGATACTAGACCTCTTGTGAGAACCAAACTTCAAGTGTATTAAGTCTTCACAAAAATTGGGCAGAGTAACGGCTGTATACGGGTGAATTCCAGATTACAAACAAAGTATGTAATCATAATAACCTGCACACAAAACAAAAAAATAACCCAATGTCTTGAGGTGAACCTCAAGAACTCCAGACAAAATATCCATTAAGGTGACAAGGTCTCCAACATAGGCCAAGGTTTCTATTCCTAAGTCCAAGAAGTCCAATACTCCATAATGCCCAGGATAGTAACCAAATAGTCCAAGTATCATTAAAGCTTTTTATGGTTCATGTTGATTATTAAGTGTCTTAAAGAAGAAAAGAAAAGCTCAAGTGAGTAAAATAAAAATAGTAAGAATATAAATGCTCAAGTGAGCAAAATGAAAATGGCATGGAATGTAATGCTTAAAGTAAATGGTACATAAAGCATAAAAATAACAGCATAAAGTAAAACAATTTAACAATTACTGGGTAGTTGGATGACCATTTTGAAACTTGAATTTGGAACTCATTAGAAGATTGGTAGAACCAAAGCCTCCACACAACAAGTTGCATTTTCTTTTTGTCAAGTATATCATCCATTTGGAATCCTCAAAAGTACCATTTAATGATCAACAATGTTTAAGTGATCCGCGTTGACAAAAAGTGTTGTAGATCCATTAGAGGATTGATAGAACCAAAGCCTTCACACAATGAATCTCAAGGTTATTGGATCAAAGAGATCAAATTAACATACTTGGTCTTGCAAACATAGGTTTTGGCCACGAATGATCATTTATTCGAACCGGGATAAAATTTAGCGCTATGTTAAGCGATCGTAAATGGACTTATGTAGAAGTCGCACTTATTTTGAGGCCGGTCAATAGCAATCTATGCACCATTTGTTTTGAGACATGATATAGAGATCATGATCCAATAACACTTAGTGCAATAAGAAAGGGATAAGATGAAGTAGGGTGGAGAAGAATATACAACCACATTTGAATTAAAATTTAATCAAACTATTATTAAAAGCATTCATCCATTTTTGTGGAGTTAGACTCAACACCATGGATCCAATGATGTTAATAAAGTTCATGATAAAAAATTCAACCCAAGATCATCCAGAAAATATAAAAAAATAAATTATATTTTTTTAAAATAAAAGAATAAATTATATTTTTTTAAAATAAATGAATTAGGGTTTAAAAATGATCAAAAAATGAAAATAATAGAGAAAAAAGGAAACTATGTTTAAATAAATCAAGAAAAAAAATGTAAGACCATAGAAAAATCATAAATGAACTAAAATAATTTTATTAATTTTTTTGGTAATTTTTTAAAGTTAGAAATTATTTTTAAAATTAAAAGAAATGAGTAAAATGAACCAAAAATGATTAAAAAAAATACCAAATAAAAAATAAAAAATGAATGAGGTCACCAATATTTGTCACCATATCATTGGATCATTCCATTATTTTTTCAGAATTAAAAAATGCATAAAAGTATTTTTAAACATTTAAAACAAATCAAATAAAGTGAACATTTATAAAAAATATCAAATCACAAAATAAAATTGTGAAAAAATAAAAATCAGAAAGAGAAAGTTCAAAAATACTTTTCATAATTTTTTGAGATTTTTTGGACTAAAAATAAAGTTTCTATGATTTTTTGAAATTCAAAACAATTAAATATAAAAATCACAAAAGAAAAATAAAGTCAAAAATATGTGGAACATTGGATGAGAGTCAAAACGCGTTAGTAATCAATTCTAAGGGATCTGGCGCATTGTGCATATCATGGTCATTAGTGAATAAAGTATGGAATCATTAATTAAATCAGAAATTCAAAAAATACAAATGGCGTTGTTTCATTGGTTGAAGGATGACACGTTGGTCATCTTCAACCTCCAGCCAGTCTCAAAACCAGGTTGCTCAATCTGTAAAATTAGATCATGAGACCTATGACATTTGCTTCGTCTCTTCAAGACGAAGACAACCACAACTTCACGATAAATTTATATAAACTGTAGCTCAAGCAATTTGGAAAGAAAGTTTTGAAAAGGGATTTGTAATTTCATGGTCAAAACATGTCTCCAGATAAAAGTAAGTGTTGCGACTAGAACCAGGGAAATGAGAGCATCGCAATGATATCAAAGTTTTGAAGAATTGATGGAGAAATTTACCTATTGAAGTTGAGTTACAGAGCTCTGAAATTGTACTTCTATGAAGTAATATAGGGCACGATTCTTGAAGGTATATATGGTTAGCTTCAGGGAAGATCAAGGAAGGTAAATTGATAGAAAAATTGGATTGAAAATGGCTTGAAAATAGATTTCGAAGTTGCAAAAATTTGAGTTATGGAACAAGTTTGGCAGGGTGATTCTGGATATCCAAGCTTGAGAAAATGAATGAGGGATGACCCTCTATTTATGAGGAATCAAATGGAATGTCTAAGCGTGTGAAAGGATGAAGTTTGGAGGGAAATTGTGTGAAGTTGCAAACAAGAAAAGTGTGACTTCTAATTTGATCAAAACTCATCCAAAACACGCGTTTTGTTGTGCTAATCACTTCTGGAAGTTCACTAAACATTTTTAGAGGCAAAAACGCGCAGAAACAAAGTGTTTAGAAGTTAAACCAATGATTCCAAATTCCGACTTTTGAAGAAACTTCAGTTCTAAGTTACCAAGTTTAAATCAATGGAATTCTCAGCTCAAGGGGTCTTAGGGCATGATTCTTGATGATTTACAAAGATGAGGTTACAAGCTTTGCAATAGGAAAAGAATGGAGTCAAATGGATGTTTGAGCTGAAAGTTGCATTGAGTCAAAGTTGGAGAAAAAGGGTTGACTTTCCATACTTAGAAATATTTCAAATTTTTCTTCAAAAGTGACCTATAATGTTTTGCATCCATACATGGCCTTCCACTTGGAATTTACTCTTTACTAAAAAATATGGCATGAAATAGACCTCTTGAGTGACATTTTGAAACTTGAACCATTCAAAATCTCCAAAAATTGAGAGAGTTATGAATTGTTGAAGTTGGCAAAAAATCATGAAATGACCTATAATCTTTTGTATCCTTAGGGCATCTTCCATCCATTTTCTCACTTTGCATATAAATAAGGAATAAAGTTCACATCCTCAAGATCATTATGTAAAATGAGTGGGCCCAAGGTGATAAAAATTGACCAAGTTATGATCATTTGAAGTCACACATGAGAAATTGGGGGTTCATCTGGAGGACTTGTAATCTTTCATCATCATGAAGTTTCTTCCACATGAAAACTCCTTGAAACTTTTGAAGTGATTTGTTAAAAACCCTTTAAAGAGAAGGATGTCTTTGGAATCACTCAAAAATACCAAAAGATGAGCAAGATATACTTCTTTGAAGTTCAAAACCCTAGCTCCTAGATCAAGAAAATGCTTGGAGGAACCTTGACAATTTTGAACCACCTTCTTATGCCAAAACTCTTGCTTTGTAGATAAAAGTTGTTGAAGATAGAAAATGAGAACTCATAGCCACCAAAACCACTTCCATATCTTGAGAGTTGAGAGAAACATGCACTTGTGACCAATGGGAACAAAGCCTTGTCCAACCATGACAACTTCTCCAATCAATCCCTTACAATTTTGAATCAACCTTGATGACTTGGAAATGTACTGAACCAAAATAACCTTTCCATGCCATCCCTTACAAAACAACTTCAATGATGAGGTTTGGACTTCTCAAGCTTTATTGACTAGGGCATGGAAATAAACTCATGAACCCAAGGAGCAACTTGCTAAGCATCATTGCCTTTACCTACATTATTAACAAGTAAGACAAACCAACATTGCATTTTATTAATTAAAATAAAAATCAAGACAAAATATTCATGATCACAAAAGAAAATAAGTCAAGGTTCTTGGTGATTCCTCAAAGATCAAAGCTAAAGATAGGGGGAGAATCAAAAGCCTTGATGTGATCTTGTTGTGATTGAATCAACATGGTATGATGAGGGGATCTTAGGGGCAAAAATTGGGGTACAACACCTTCGAACCCCATAATTGAGGACGGTGGGTTTAAAAAAAATGAACCCTACATTGATGGCCACCTCTATGAATGTCTAGCCCTTACCCCAGATCTTATGCCATGCCAAAAGAGACCATCTCTAGAACTTACAGAACTACCCAAGAATCTAAGATATGAGTTTTTAGATGAAGGAATGAACTGTTCGGTTATAGTCAGTGCTACCTTAAACCAAGATGAAACAAATTAATTCTTAGATGTCTTACAAAAATATCCCTCAACCTTAGGATATAACATCTATGATCAAAAATGGATAAGCCCATCCGTATGTATGCATCGGATTTTATTAGAGGAAGATTTTAAACCCTCCAGAGAGCATCAATTAAGGATAAACCCTATAATGAGTGATGTTGTTAAGAGATAAGTGCTTAAGTTACTAGAGGCTGGTATAATTTATCAAATTTCAGACAGTAAGTGGGTAAGCCCTATGCATGTGGTACAAAAAAATGAGGTATCACAGTTGGGAAAAATGAGAAAGGTGAACATGTAGCTAAACTTGTAGAAGGCGGTTGGCGTATGTGCATAGATTACAAAAAACTAAACAAGGCAACTAGGAAGGATCATTTCCATCTTCCATTGATAGATCAAATGCTTGAATGTATTGCTAGACATCTTATTTTTGTTATCTATATGGATACTAGGGATTTTTCCAAATCCCTTTCCATCATGGGGACCAGGAAAATATAACCTTTAGATGCCCTTACGGAAAATTTGCTTATAGACGAATGCCATTTGGACTTTGTAATTCCCCAGATACCTATCATCGTTGCATGATGTAAATATTTTCAGATTATCTTGATGGAATTACGGAAGTATTTATAGATGATTTCTCAGTAAGCAGATTTGATTTTAAAGACTGTCTCGCTAACCTTGAGAAAATTCTGGAAAGATGTGTAGAAGTAAACCTTGTGTTAAACTGGGAGAAGTGTCATTTTATGGTTTATGAAGGTATAATATTAGGGCACATCATTTCTGAAAAAGGAATTGAAGATGATAGAGCCAAAATAGAAGTGATATAAAACCTCAAACCACCTAAAACCAATAGGGAAGTCCAAAGTTTTCTTGGACATGCCAGTTTTTACTGACGCTTTATCAAAGACTTCTCTAAAATAACAAAACCTTTAACTGGCCTTGTAATTAAAGAAGTTGAATTTATTTTAGACAAAAAAATGTATTGAAGCTTTTAACCTTTTGAAACAAGCACTGATTTCAGCACCTATTATGCAACCTCCGTATTGGACCCAACCTTTCGAAATCATGTGTGATGCTAGCGATTATGTTGTTGGTGCAGTTCTAGGGAAAATAAAGGATAAGAAATTACATGTAATTTACTATGCCAGTACAACCTTAGATAACACCCAACTTAACTATGAAACAACCGAAAAAGAACTCCTAGGTGTAGTTTTTGCAATCGATAAATTTCGATCTTATCTGGTGGGAGCCAAAATTATAGTTTATACAGATCATGCAGATATTCGGTACCTATTAAGTAAAAAGGATGCTAAGCCTAGGTTACTTAGATGGATCCTTTTACTACAACAGTTTGACCTGGATATTCGAGACAAGAAAGGCACAGAAAATATAGTTGTTAATCACCTTTCTAGGCTTGAATACCTAAAACCAGATTCAATACCTATAAATGATGACCTTACCTCTGACAAACTGATAGCTAAAATTGACACCGTTGAAGATAATGACCTCGATACTTATTATAACTTTGAAAAATACTTATCAGTAAGAAATGTACCTTGGTACGCTGACTTTGTGAACTATCTATGTGGTGAAAGAGTTGAAAGCTGCATCAAAAGTGGAAATATCTATGTGGCACCTGCCTCCACTTCTAATCCTGTCAAGAAAACTTTTGTTGCAAAGAATAAATTCAATGATGTGTATGGGACAAGGGCCCGTACCAAGAAGAATGATCATCCGTCTGTTAACATTGTCCGAATCTCCAATCAAACTCCTACTCCAAGACCATCTGTTAATCATCATCATTTTGAAACTCCGAGAAGACAATTCACGAGATTAGGCATGTCATTATCTCAAGCCCTTCAACATTTTCTCAAGGCTAATTTAGTGACATGGTGCGAACCTCCTGCCAACCCAGATACCTCTTCACCAAAGTATAATCAAAATGCTAAATGTGCTTACCATTCAAGCAGCCCCGTGCATGAGACTGACCAATGCTGGGCCTTGAAAAATAAAATTCAGGATTTGATCGATAACAAGACTATTGAGTTTGATCCTCCTCCGACTCCGAATTTAATCACCGCACCTATGCCGAAGCATGACAAGGGTGTTAATGTTATGGAAGATACAATTTTTGTTGCCTCTGTTGAAGACTTGACTACTCCACTGAATATCATCAAAAAGAACCTGTTCAAAGATGGGATTTTCCCTGGTTGTGTAAAAGACTTTGTTTGTTGTACCCAACAACTCAATGGATGTGAAAGGATGAAGAAAGGAATTCAACGCCTAATGGATAGCCACAAAATTCTATTTGAGAAGACTCCGCTTGCCAAAAGTTTGACTAACAAATGTGAAGACCTCTCCATTATTACCATCTCAAACAAGCCTCTTAGGATCACTTCCAAAGGTCCTATTAGGATTTCAAATGAACCAACTGTTGCTCCCTTAATAATTACCAATCCCGGACCAATCCCCTATTCTTCAAACAAGGCAGTGCCATGGAACTATGGTATTGAGGTATTTTACCATGGGATTAAACAAGACGCTTGGATCAAAGAAGAAAAAGCTAATGATGTTAGTAACATAATTGGCTCAAGCAAGGTAACCAGAACTGGGAGGATATTTTCACCTAATATTAACCCACCAGTTGTTACAAAGGCGCCCATCCGCATTATTACTGCCAAGCCAAGTACTGATACAAGAGGGAAAGAGAAGGTTGTTGAACTGGTCATGAAAGAAATAACCGCCAAGGATGTTGTTGATGGAGAACCCTCCGCTCGTGAGATGGACGAGATCTTAAAGATAATAAAAGGATCGACTTCAAGATTGTGGAGCAGTTGGGGCAAACCCCTTATAAGATTTCTATATTATCATTACTACTCTGTTCTGATGCCCATGCTCAGACATTAATCAAATTCTTGAAAAAAGCTCATGTCCCCCTAGAGACAACAAGAGACCAATTTGAGAATTGCGTGGCTAGCTTAACGACTGATAATGGCTTGGGATCTTCAGATGCTGACTTAACACCGCTTATGAAGAACCACAATAAAGCTCTACATGTTTCTGTCGAGTGCAAGGGGACCACCTTAGCACATGTTCTAGCCTACATTGGTTCTTCTCTGAAAGTATTACCCAAGGGGGAATTAGACCATCTAGATTGTGAAGGTTTAGTCTTGAAGCTAAGTGATATCATTGTAAGGGCGTTCGATGGATCAAATAGGACAGTTCATGGGGAAGTAGACCTTCCAATCAAAGTGAGCTCCTAAATCTTCAAATCCACCTTCTACATTATGGATATCCGTCCTTCCTATTCTTATCTGTTGGGTCTCCCGTGGATCCATAAAGCTGGGGCAGTAACCTCAACTCTCCATCAGAAACTCATATATCCAGTCAAGGGAAGAATTGTCACCGTCTGTGGAGAATAAATGTTTATGGTAAGTCACCTCAACTCGTTCAAGTACGTAGAGATGGATGGAGAATGCATTGAGACCCCGTGTCAAGCCTTTGAAGTCATGCCACCAGTGATTGCTACTACCAAATGTTCCTCTGATGAACCCAAAACTGTTAAGTTGCACTGAAGATGGTTTTAGTCAAAGATGCTCGTGCTGCGATTGAAGAAGGAAGCTGTGATAATTGGGGGCAACTCCTCGATATCCAATTCAAAGTGGAAAAGTTTGGTTTGGGCTTCACCGTCAAAGCTCAGAAGGAAGTGAGGCGTGCTCGTACAAGAAATCCATCTCTCCACATTGGAAGCTATGAAATCAGCGTTGTGGGTGACTCTGATGAAGAAGCTACATTTGAAGATTGGGTGCACCCAACTACAACGGAGCTGAAGAATTGGCATGCCAAGGACTTCGTGCCGATCTCCTTCGTTGAGGAGTAATCTACTTGTTATTACTTTTAATTCAATTTAAGAACATTTTGTCTGTAATATTTAACAATGGCTTTTAAGCCATGTGCCTGGCCCAGGGCACTTTGGTCCATTTGTCAAGGGTTTTATTTATGTTCATATAATCATATGATCATTAAATACAAATCATTGGACTCTTTTTCATTCAAATCTTTGTGTATCTTACATTTTTCAAATAGCCATGTATCTTACATGCATACACACACACACACTCTCTTGCAGGTCCTCATCCACTCTGAATCCTATTGCCAATGACTCTAATATTGCCGACTTTGACTTCGAATGTCCAATTAACCATGCCGAAGACGAAGGCGAGGAAGATTGTGAAATACCAGGAGAACTAGCCAGACTTCTATTACAAGAGGAAAAAGCTATTCAGCCGCACGAAGAGTAAGTTGAAGTCGTCAATATGGGTACTGAGGCAGACAAGAGAGAAGTTAAGATTGGTGCTAACTTGGAAAGCAGTGTCAAGAACAGGTTGGTTAAGATGTTTCATGATTATGTGGAAGTATTTTCTTGGTCTTACGAAGATATGCTAGGGTTAGGTACCGACATCGTAGTTTATCGTCTGCCGACCAAAGAAGACTGTCCCCCTGTCAAAAAAAGGTTCGTCGCATGAGGCCTAATATGTCTGAGAAGATAAAAGCTGAATTAATGAAACAGTTTGATGCAGGGTCCCTAGCTGTGATATCCTATCCCCAATGGGTTGCTAATGTTGTGCCAGTGCCGAAAAAGGATGAAACAATTTGCATTTTCATAGGATGGCTCCCGAAGATATGGAGAAGACAACTTTCGTTAAGCAATGGGGCACCTTCTGCTACAAGGTCATGCCGTTTGAGTTGAAAAATGCAGGGGTAACATATCAAAGGGCTATGGTGGCTTTATTTTATGACATGTTTCATCATGAAATAGAGGTCTATGTGGATGATATGATTTCCAGATCACAAACTGAAGAAGAACATCTCAATCACCTGTACAAACTGTTCGAAAGGCTGAAAAAGTACAAGTTGAGGTTAAAGCCTAACAAGTGCATATTTAGAGTACGATCTGGAAAGCTTCTAAGTTTTGTTGTCAGCAATAAAGGCATTGAAGTTGATCCTGCCAAGGTAAAGGCCATCCAAGAAATTCCAGTCCCTCATTCTGAAAAAGAAGTTAGAGGATTCTTGGGCCGTCTCAATTACATCTCCCACATCATATCACACTTGACTGCTACTTGTGAGCCAATCTTAAAACTCTTGAAGAAAGACCAGGTAGTCAAATGGAATGATGAATGTCGAGCTGCCTTTGACAAAATCAAAGAATATCTACAAGAACCTCCTATTCTCATGCCTCCAGTTGAAGGAAGACCCTTGATCATGTACTTGACAGTACTAGAGAACTATATGGGGTGTGTGTTGGGCCAATATGACGAGTCTAGACGAAAAGAGCATGCTATTTATTACCTGAGCAAAAAGTTTACCGATTGTGAAACCAGATATTCACTGCTCGAGAAAACTTGCTACGCTCGGGCATGGGCTGCTCGTCGACTAAGACAGTGTATGTTAACTCATACCACTTTATTGATTTCTAAAATGGACCCAATCAAGTACATCTTCGAGAAACCTGCTCTTTCCGAACGGGTAGCCAGATGGCAAATGATCTTGAATGAGTACGAAATTCAATACACAACTCAAAAGGACATCAAAGTAAGCTGACTAGCAGATCATTTGGCCCATCAAGCTGTTAATGATTATCAATCCATGAACCTTGACTTCCCGGATGAGAACATCATGCTGGTGACCGACTGTGCCAAACATTTACCGTATGACAGACCTGAACAAGGATCCTGATGGACTATAGTCATCTATGGGGCATGGGATACGAAGCACCCTAATCTCATCCCTTACAAAGAACATGTGTTGACATTAATCTCACATTTTGAGGAAATTACATTTGAGCATTTTCCACGAGAGGAGAATCAACTAGCAGACGCACTAGCCACTATGTCATCCATGTTTAAAATCAGGTGGGATAACGAGGCTCCCCAGATCACCATTGAGCGGATGGATGAACCAACTTACTGTCACGAGATCAATACTGAAGAAGCAATGGACAAACCTTGGTTCCATAAAGTTAAGAGGTATTTAGAGGCCCAAGAGTATCCGGAGGGCGCTTCAGTCAATTATAAGAAGTTCTATAGATGATTTTCTGCTAAATTATTCCTCAGTAATGGAGTCCTCTATAAACGCAACCACGAATCTACTTTTCTTTGTTGCGTAGACCAGAGTGAGGAAGAAAAGATCATGGCTGATTTACATGAAGGTACCTTTGGCACTCATTCTAATCGACACACGATGGCTAAAAATATCCTACGGGCAGGATACTACTGGTTCACCATGGAAGCGGATTGTAATCAACACACACGAACTTGTCACAAGTGTAAGATCTATGCTGACAAAGTACATGTGCCTCCGGTTCCGCTACACGTCCTGACTGCTCCTTGGCCCTTCGCAATGTGGGGCATTGACATGATTTGAGATATCAAACCCACAGCTTCTAATGGACACCATTTCATCTTGGTTTCCATTGATTAATTCACGAAGTGGGTCGAGGCAACTTCATTCGCTTCTGTTACTAAGAACGTTGTGGCCCGATTCATCAAAAAGAATCTCATCTGTCAGTATAGTATTCCGGAGAGAATCATCATAGATAATGGTACCAATCTCAACAATACTATGATTATCGCACTATGCGCGCAATTCAAGATCCAGCACCATAACTCCTCTCCTTACCGTCCGAAGATGAATGGCGTTGTAGAAGCCGTAAATAAAAACATCAAAAAGATCATAAAAAAATTACAGTGACCTAAAAGGATTGGCATGAGATGTTACCATTTTCTCTCCATGGTTACCGTACCACGGCGCACACGTCAACATGGGGAAACTCCTTTCTCTTTGGTATACAGTATGGAAGTTGTCCTACCAATTGAAGTCCAAATACCTTCTCTGAGAATCATAAAAGACGCAGGGTTGAATGAAGATGAATGGGTTCAAACTCGACTCGACCAGTTGAACTTAATTGATGAGAAGAGGCTTACGGCTGTCTATCATGGCCAGATGTACCAAAAACGTATGATCAAAGCTTTTAACAAGAAGGTCAGATGTCAGGTATGTCGGGTTGGTGACTTGGTAACCAAGCGTATCATGTTGCCATAAGGTGATCCCACGGGCAAATGGACTCCTACATACGAAGGACCATTTATGATCAAAAACATATTCTCTGGTGGAGCAATGATCTTAACCACTATGGATGGCAACGACCTTCCACACCCTGTAAATGAAGACATAGTTAAAAGATACTACGCATGAATAAGGACCCGCTAGGTCGACTGGCCTAGGAAAAATTAGGGAATCCCAGCGAACCAAAAGGGTTCGGGAAAAAATTAGGTGTAAAATACAAAAGAATCTATACACCCGGTAAGCTGAAAACCTGAAAGCGCAGCTTGGGCAAAAAAGGGTATCCCAGCTGACTGAAAATCCGAAAGGGAGGTCTAGGAAAAAGTTACGGATTAAAAGCGTATGACTATATCCGGTTGGATCACTTTATAGAAAACCTTTAGTATCGGCTGACAAACTCAAACAGTTCTAATCAATTCAATTAGCTTCGGACAAAGCAGCAAGTGGATGAGACACTCAGAGACATGAAGGCTATAGCAGAGTGGGAACCCCATGGGATTATTTCACATAGCTATCTTTCTTTTGTATCAGTTTTCATTTTCTACGACGACATTCTCTTACTAGGATGTTCGTCTCTTTGTACAAAAATACTTATTTAAGTTAATACAAAGATATTCCTTTAAAAGTGTAAAACTATCTGTTTTTCTTTTATTTCCCTGTTTTGTTTGCAAAAACGTACAATGATTATTTTTGAACATATGCATTTAAACGTGATTATTGTTTACAAATGAGCGCAATAAAAGAAGGAACAGAAAACAGAAAGACAATTACTAATGGTTTTAAGAAATATGATAATATCTATAGGCCATTCCATATAATCCCCGCAGGTACTTTTTCCAGCAAGAGCGGAAGCAAGGACATCCTACAATAGGATCACTAACGTATCTCTAATATGCAGCCTAATGGTATCAGGTGCTCTCACATTCTTGACACTGCAAAACTTTCACCTACCGTTCCAAAGATTCCCCAGTGAAAGTCGCCCAGCTTCTCAGGATTCCCCAACAGGATTTCACGAAGTCCACAAGAAATTCACAATGTTTCCCTTCCCCAACAGAGTTTATTTCTCTAATTATGGAAACCCATCCATCAAAACTTCAATTTCAACAGAATATGAAGACTTGCACCCCACATCCCCAACAGCGGTCAGGGATTTATTTCCCCTAATCAAACAACACTGCAGTAGAACAACTTACATGCGCATACATTACATTCATACATCACAAACATCGATGACACAAATGCATTGCACTATGAATTTCATGCATCATGGCAATACATATCACTAACTCTTTACCTTTTTCAGGAAAGATCAATCAACAGAAAATTATTATCAAATTTTCAACGAGACAAGACAAATATCTATGAACAAATCAATCGTAGATCAATTCTCGAAACATGACTGAATTGACTATCTACATGACAACTACTCCCCTTCAGTTCTCTTCCGGTTCATTTTAAATCTCTCAACGGTTTATCCTTATTCTTTTCCAGAAACATTTTCTCTGGTTCAGATAAGTCGCTCCAAGATTTATTCTGATTCTTTTCCAGACCCTTGTTGGTTCAGTTTTAAACCTCTCAACGGTTTATTCTGATTCTTTCCCACAGACATCTTCTCTGGTTCAGATAAGTCGCTCCAAGATTTATTCTGATTCTTCTCCAGACCCCTGCTGGTTCAGTTTTAAACCTCTCAACGATTTATTCTGATTATTTCCCACAGACATCTTCTCTGGTTCAAATAAGTCGCTCCAAGATTTATTCTGATTCTTCTCCAGACCCCTGTTGGTTCAGTTTAAATCTCTCAACGGTTTATTCTGATTCTTTCCCGCAGACATCTTCTTGGGTTTAGATAAATCGCTCCTAGATTTATTCTGATCCTTTCCAGTCAAACAACGTGCAAGACTTCTGCTAGTTTCAGTTTAAATCTACCAAAGGTTTATTCTGATTCTTTTCCAGTTAAAGTCAAGATTCAGACTTAGTCCAATTTCTGTCCACAATCGTCTTTGGATAGCATCTATAAGCCCATCTCCGACAACTCTCCATAATTTCTCCAAATGGCATCTTTAAGCCCATTCCCTACACAATCTACCAACTCACCATCGAGTGCATATTTCTGGGCACTCTAGTGTTCAATCATCTTCCACTTTTAAGCTACGAACGACAAGCATGCCGATCTCACTTTTAAAGTTTAAGAAGATTGAACACGGCCAGCTGTTTTACCCCAAAATTTTCCCTCTCATTTCTCAAAGGATCCTCCTAAACTCTCAAGCTTGCTTCTATCAAGTTTCAAGTCTTGGAATAAAATTTCCCAAGAAAGACATTCACAAGGACAAATTGGGAAAACCTAGGCTTGTGACTGAGAATGATCGCACTTTAATTTTTAACCTAATACCTGGCTTATTGGTTTGAATCATGATCTCAAGGATCCAAGCGCGTCATTTTTACCTAATTTCACATTTCAATTCATCTCCTGAGATCGGCGGATTGATAGACAAAATTCAGTCAACTGATGGGAAAAGTCAATTGTAGACTATAAAAGTCAAACTTTGACTTTTTGTCCAAAGTTGAGTCCTAAAAATCATATTTCATCAAGACATCCAAAATATGAAATTTGATCATCAAAAATCAAGAAAGTCAAAAATCCAACTTTTGCAAGATTTGGAAATTTTTCTAAGTTAAGTTCATTGCTTCATGACATCTTGTCACTACAACTAAAAATAATTCAAGTTATTACAAAGTGGAATTTCTACAAGTTTACAAACCCTAAACTTTGTATTGCTTGGACTTTTCCCTTTGACTCAAAACCTTGCCACAATGCTTCGTCTTTGATACAATGTGCATAAATTTCTCCACAAACCAAACTTGTTTCATGCTGCAAACAATGCTGTCCAAATTATGGCCGAACAAAAAATGATATGCTACTTCTATGCATTACCAAAACACTCCAAAAATCTGTTCATTTGCTGTCTTACAAAACCTTGTGTTATGCTGCACCATAAACCTGTCACAAAACTTGTATATGCTGCCCTATATAGTCCAAAAAAATAGTCCAAAACTGCTCTATGCAGTCTGTTCCAACCTGCATCATAACAACCCCAAAATTGCACCAAAATGGCAAAAGAAAATTGTGTGGAAAAAGCATCAAAGCAGTAGGCAAAAATAGTTCAAAACAACTTATTTTATTTCCCTCCTAAACCTCAGTCAAGGGGCTATAAAAGGGACTGATTCATAAGACATAAGGGAGTTTTTTTTTTAGGTTGGGGAGAGAAAAAGGAGAGAAAAGAAAAACATAATTCTTGTTAAAACCAACTCATTCATAAAACCCAGTTCATCCATAAAAATCGTGTTCATCTTCAACTCTGTTTTGACTCATCAAAATAGAAAAGATCCACAACCCACTATTATACAACCTTGCTAACCCTCCCATAAATACTCAAAACACTTCATATCACATAGATACTGCTCAAGCTCAAGAACAGTTTTTGTAGTACTCTTATTCCCAACTTCTAAACAAAAGACAATACTAGATAAACTTGACTGTTGGGAGTTGATTCAACAACCTTCAACACAAAGGAAAGTCTAGCAGCTTCCTGGAGTTTCATTAAAGTCCACACAACATCTTGAAGGGTTTCTGACTCAAAACCGAAAGTGCAGTTGAAATGTAAGTCATCTCAACCTTGCAATTTCCATATATCATTGTTGGTTTATTTTTGAGGATAAGATGAAGTAATCATTACTCTTGAAGTTAATCATTTCCTTACTATTCATTTTTATCATTTATATGTTGAAAACTGACTGACACATGCAAAATAATGGTGATAGAGGCAAAAAACTATAACATGGGTCGATACATACCCACATGGGTCTACTCATTCTAAGTGAAAAAGCAGGGTATGGGTCGACATATGGTCGTATGCATCGACTCATACTGCTATCCAGGTCCTAAAACAGAAAGGTGGAAAGTGCATGAGTCAACACAAAACGCGTATCTGTCGACACAAGCAGGAATTGAGTCAATACATCCCATTATGCGTCGACCCATAATTAGTTGATTTGGTTTTGAAGGGGCAAGGAAAGTTATGTGTCGATGCATAACAGCATGTGTCGACACATAATAGTTCAAAATGTTGTTTTTCTCTCTTTTTACACTATTTCTGTATTATATACATATATACTCCATTACTTTCCACTTGTTCGATATGGTTGTAATAATTAGACACTTATTTCATCCCCATTTTCAAACTGTATCCCCATCCCCCTAATGGTGTAATAGCGTAGGATTTTAATTTCCGCAAATTTACCATTTTTCATATAATTTCTAGTAAGATAGGGTGTGTATGGTAAGATAAAAACAACTTCTAGATAACCTTAATCAAAGACAAATTAACTTGAATCGAACACACTTTTCACACGCGCACCTCTAGGGTAACCTCGTCTGTTTCCTCGGAAACACAATCATGTCCCTCGAATATGGGACGCTTTAGCAAAGACCCTTCAATAAAAAAGATCGTAGTCCCTCGATGTCCCTCGATGTTGCCTTCGGTAAAACGATCTAGTCCCTTACGAAAATTGCTAAAGCGTCTCACAAGTTTCTTTCTATGAATTTACGGTTGACCCGCGCCCGTCCCTTCACATCCAACAATGGGGCTTATTACCAAAACGATGGTAAGATAGCAACATCAAAAGGAGGAGGAAAAGAACATTTAAGACCTTTTGAGTATGTAGATTCGCTCTTAGTTGCTCGCTTGCTCACAACAACAAAACATCTTATACACTAACACTCTCATCTTGAAACATTTTCAAAAGACAAACACTTTGTACGCGTTCTTATAGAAACGAGAGCCATTACAAAGAAGACACATTTTCAAAATCACTTTCAAAAACACATTCCACAAACACATTTTTGAACTATTTTTGAAACAACACTTTGTACGCGTTCTTATAGAAACGAGAACCATTACAAAGACATTTTCAAAATACTTTCAAAACCTACATCACAAGCATACTTTCAAACAAAAGCAAGTGATCTAGCAAGCAACTAAGATCCAATAGACAACTACGGATGAAAAGGGTCTAATACCTTCCCTTTTAATAATCTACCCTCTGAACTCAAGAAAACATCTCTAAAGGTCTTTCCTGTTCTTTTTAACCTTTCTTTTTGGATAAAAGAAAATTCGGTGGCTACTCTTGCTATCGGCACAATTACGATCAAACGCAAAAGAACCAAGTCAGTTCTCTCACCGTATCACAGAATTGGAGACTCTGCCGGGGAGAAATAAAAAGTGGGTTTACCTTAGGGCTAGATCACATTTACTTGCTTTCTTTGTTTGACTTGTATACTTTACATTTTGTTTCTTTGTTTGGGCTTAAATCCTCTACCGGGATTTGGGATACCTTATAGGTAAGTATCAATACATTATGAAAAATGTGCGGGGTATATCGACATTGTCTAAGGAATAGCTACGTTAGTGTGACATATTTGTGGGTACCGGTATCCCTTGAGTAGTCAAGAAGAATACGGGGCCGCTGAGTGATGTAATGAAGCACTAACTTACTTTTAGAACCTTTACTTGACCAACGTGGCCATTAGGACATAGTGAGATGACCAGTTTTGGTGCAGTCTGAAGTTGGTAGATACTCGATACTACACTCATTGAGGTTTGGTTTTTTGGGATATTTTGGTCGCCGTGAAAGAGGCTTGCACTGAAACAATGCCCGAGAAGACAAACCAGTGATATTGAGATCCCTTAGAACCCGGTTACTTTAAATAGGACAGGTTGAGCCAACTAAACTTCAAGAGGGTACTTACCTATGAGACTCCATGCAAGAATGGTTGGATGTTTAAGACCCGGTTTTGAGAAGGCTGACCCCAACATTGGCAACATTGTGGGAACCAACAAAATAACCAGAAGTGGAAGAGTGTTCTCCCCTGAGATTGCTCCTCTGAAAGTTGTTACCGGTCTTATGATCATTCCTGCTTTTGTTCATGCTGATATTACTACTACAGTTCATGTGATTACCCCTACTGACACCCTTATCACATTTTGGTTGAGCCTGTCCAGATGAAGGCGCAATCAGTATCTATCCTAGAGGCTTCCAAGAAAGAGAGGGAATACATTTTGAAAATTATAAAGAGAAGTGACTATAATGTAGTCGAACAACTAGGGCAGACCCCTTCAAATATTTTTATGCTAGCTTTACTATTGTGTTCCGAAGCTCATGCGAAGGCCTTGGTGAAATTTCTTAAAACTGCCCATGTGCCATAGGAAACCTCTAGTGACCAATTCGAAGATTGTGTGGCAAGTTTGACAACTGATAACGGTTTGGGCTTTTCTGATGCTGATCTGACACCTAGAGGGAGGAAACATAATGAGGCGTTGCATGTCTCTGTCGAATGCAGGGGCAATAATTTTGCCCATGTCCTGGTAGATACTGGTTCATCATTGAACATGTTTCCTAAGAAGGCTATGGATAGACTAGACTGTGAAGGTCTGACTTTAAAATCCAACAATGTAGTGGTAAGGGCCTTCGATGGTTCGAAGAGAATGGTGCACTGGGAGGTGTACATCCCCATCAAAATTGAAACTTAGACCTTCGATTCAAATTTCTATGTGATGGATATTCTCCCTTCCTATTCTTGTTTATTTGGCCGACCTTGGATTCATGACGCTGGTGTCGTCACCTCTACATTACATCAGATGTTAAAGTACCTAATCAAGGAAAAAATCATCACTGTCCATGGAGAGGAGGAATATATGGTCAGTCACCTGAACTCCTTCAGGTATGTGGAAATGGATGGTGAACTCATCGAAACTTCGTGTCAGCATTTCGAGAAAGTCCCAAAAACAGTTGCCACAACCAAGACTGTTTCCAAAGTCCCGAAGATTACTAGACCTCCACTGAAGATGGCTTCTCTAAAAGATGCCAAGGCAGTAGTTGAAGAAGGTGGGTGTACCATTTGGGTCCAACTTCCGGATATTCCCAACAAATCTAACAAATTTGGTCTGGGTTTTACTTCAGGAGCCCAGAAAGATGTTTGTCGTGCTCGTGCCGGGGGACCACCTTTGCGGATTAGCAACCATGGAGTCAACGCAGTGGAAGATAGTGATGATAGTTGTGACCTGGAAGAATGGATTTTTCCAACTATCAGCGGAGGACTCAACAATTGGGAAGCCATAGAATTTGTCCCTATTACTTTTATCCAACCGTAATTGTCTTTCAATTTTTATCGGGCTTGTAATAATTAAACAATTTAGACTTTAAAGCCTTGTGTCTTACCCGAGGCACAACGGTCCATTTGCGAGGGTTGCTACTTCATTTTCATATGTAATCAATAAATCATGGACGTTTTTGCATGAAAATTTTATGCTCTTTGTTTTTATTTTTCTTTCTACATTTTTATTTTTTCAAAGATAGCTATGCTCTTACACTCACTCACATATCAAAATGCAGATCCACATCCACTCAGGATCTCATGGGTAACGATTCTGCTATGGCCTATTGTGACTTTGAAAATCCGATCTACCAATCCGAAGATGAAGGTGAGGAATATTGTGAGGTGACAGGGGAACTAGCCAGGTTACTACAACAGGAAGAAAGGACCATACAACCCCATGAAGAGCCAGTTGACACAGTTAACTTAGGTACCGAAAAGGACAAGAAATAAGTCAAGATAGGTGCCAATCTGGAACCTAGTGTCAAGAAGATATTAATCCAATTACTACATGACTATGTTGAGGTCTTTGCCTGGTCATACGAAGACATTCCAGGACTTGACGGTGATATCGTGGTCCATCGTCTGCCGACAAAAGAAGACTGTCCTCCAGTAAAACAGAAAGTCTGTCGCATGCGGTCAGAAATGTCAGAGAAGATCAAGATTGAAGTCATTAAACAGTTCAATGCCAGATTCTTAGCCATCACCTCCTATCCACAATGGGTTGCCAATGTTGTTCCAGTGCCTAAAAAGGACGATAAAGTACGCATGTGTGTGGATTACAAAGATTTGAATAGGGCAAGCCCTAAGGATGATTTCCCACTTCCCCATATCGATATTCTGGTTGACAACATCGTACGTCATAGAGTATTCTCCTTCATGGATGGTTTCTCCGGGTACAATCAAATCAAAATGGCACCTAAGGACATGGAAAGAATGACCTTCGTGACACAGTGGGGCACATTCTGTTACAAAGTGATGCCATTCGGGTTGAAGAACACTAGGGAAACTTATCAGCGTGCCATGGTAGCTCTGTTTCATGATATGATCCATCACGAGATAGAGGTCTATGTGGATGACATGATAGCCAGATCTCAAACTGAAGAGGAACACCTTGACCATTTGTAGAAACTGTTTGAAAGACTAAAGAAATACAAACTAAGGTTGAACCCGAGTAAATGCACATTTGGAGTGAGGTCCGGTAAACTCCTAGGCTTCATTATCAGCAGTAAAGGTATCAAAGTGGGCCCTGCAAAGTTAAAATAAATACAAGAAATGTCTGCTCCTCACATCGAGACGGAAGTAAGAGGATTCTTAGGATGGCTAAACTACATCGCCATATTCATTTCTCACCTAACTGCTACTTGTGAACCAATATTCAAATTACTGAAGAAAGATCAAGTGTTGGATTGGAACGAAGACTGCCAGGCTTCCTTCGACAGGATCAAAGAGTACCTTCAAGAGCCTCCTATTTTGATGTCGCTAGTCGAGAGAAGACCTTTGATCATGTATCTAACTGTCTTGGAAAATTCAATGGGGTGTGTGTTGGGGCAGCATGACGAGTCTGGCCAAAAAGAGCATGCAATATACTACCTGAGCAAAAAGTTTACCGACTGTGAAACCAGATATTCACTGCTCGAGAAAACTTGTTGCGCTCTGGCATGGGCTGCTCGTCGGCTAAGACAATATATGTTGACCCATACTACCTTATTGATATCCAAAATGGATCCAATTAAATACATATTCGAGAAGCCCGCCCTCTCTGGAAGGGAAGTGTGCTAGCCGATCACCTTGCTCATCAGGCTATGGATGACTACCAATCCATGAAATCCGAGTTCCCATATGAAGACATCATGTTGGTAATTAATTGTGAAGAACTCAGACCATATGACAAACCTGAACAAGGATCGTGATGGAATACAAATATTTGTTTAAATAGAAATCCTAAGTATGTAACTGTCGACAGTTACTAGCCCACATTAGGACTTTGTGAAGAATCATTATAAATTTCTTTGAGCATTCCCATGTTCCTACTGGCTTACGTGTTCATAACCGTTCTGGTCAACATATATCCTTGCTTGTCGACCCCTATGCATGTCGTTGGATGCCTCTGAATCCCATATCCTCATCGAATGGCTCTTCTGGTCGATAACCTTCAACTCAATCGACACATCCTATTATTTCCAACAAACGCATGCCTTTGTAGCCAAAAAAATCTTACCGCTTAAAGGCTTATTTCCCTAGTAAAAAATTTCTTATCAATAAATTACCCCTCAAAACACCATGTTCAGCGGAGCCTTATCAATGGAGAACCCCTGGCGTCTTCTCTTCTAAGTTTTTGACCGCATGTCTTCTTTGGGATGACTTCATGCATAATCATGATTACTTTCTGCGCAACAGTTTCCCATGTCACTTCAATCACTCCTTATGATTACTCCTAGGTTTTAGGGTGTGGGTTTTTAAACAAACCCCACTAACTTTTCACCTTCTTTGCTTGCTCATGTCATTTGTGTGACATTTATTTTGCTTTTAACGAGTTTAATTTATCTTTGAATATACTTTCAGAACTCTTAGTTCCTTTCTTCTCTCTTTCTGAACTTTGTAGTTTCTGAAAATCTTAAGGTAACTTACTTTGTTTCCATAATGGTTGCTCCATCTAGTACTTCCTTCAACATTGGTAATAACCCCATAGCTTTCTATATTTCTTTGAAACAGAGTTTGAACTTCATCCCATAGCCCTTATCTAAAGTGAAATCCAAGATTGAGGCATGGAAACACCAAATGCTTATACCTTTTTTTTGTTGCGAAGAAACTCTTCGTATTCCATGGGCCTTATCCAACCCAAGAAACACATCCTAATATTGTCAATTATTACTTTCCTTGTTTTATCCCTGATATCCCTTCTGCTTTCAACCATACATAACCCATTGGTGTTAGGTTTATAGCCAATAATTCCACGGTATTCACCTGCATACCTATGCTAGGTGATACGGAGTATCTTGCTTGGCTCGATAAATTCCAGGGGCAGCGGAGCTCTCAATGGTAATAACTTGGCATTTTAATGCAATTCAAATTTTACAGAGCACCCATACAATTGATCCTAACTTTATTCTCGCTTCACTTTTCTTTTGGGAAAGTTTGACTAACACTTTCCAACATCTCTGTGGGATGTTGACACGTACGTTGTTTGATGTGGTAGCCATCACTAGGCTTTCCCCGTTGGGTATAACTTTCAACCTAATTGAGTCAACAAAACATACATTTTGCTTCGACCACCCGAATTTCGCCTGTTATATTATAGATCACCACCTAGTAGATAAAACAGACATCTCTGACACTGAGCACATAGCCATTCTGACCCTCTGACTCTCCTATTTCTTATTTTACGCATGATATTTAACAATAGTTTAGGATTTCATACCAATGGCGTTTCAACTTCATGAGGGACAAAACATCTCACTGGGAAAGTTTTTGCTGGCAACTCTGTACCAAACTTTTGAAAATTCTTTCACTCACTGAAGGCACTTCCCGATCATGACAATGGCTTCACCCTCTCAGGACCTCTTTGGCTTCTACAACCTTGGTTGAATGCCACATTCGAATCTCAACTGGGTTATCCCATTTCTGAAACAATTATATGTCTAAACAAATTTAGAACCATCGAAGGCCTGAGGCTATCTTTGACAGCTCACCCCCAGCTTGATCGGTTCGTTTTCATGAAATACATCAATATGTTGGTTGAAACAGAGACATTTATCTCATTCATAGCCCGTTTCGTAGAGCGGCAATTTGGTCCAGGATGGTTTCGAGAACCTTTTGCTAACACTTCTCAAAATGCCACTCGTATAAACGCAATTTGGAAGGCATTTCTAACACCCACCGTGCTTTCTTGTCGCATTAATGCTGGCTCAATAGGATATGGTTTCATGGGTTACTTTAGCGGTAGAAATGTTGACACTAAGGCATTGGATTGACTTGACTTGCACGGATCAAATAAAATTCGCCACAACGCTTTATTGTTTCCAGAGGAATGGGAAAAGAGCGAATAACCCAAAAAGATGGGGAGGTAATCTATGTTTGGGGGTTGGTTATGCATAGGGAAGGTATTAGCACCCTAAACATCTACGGTAATCCGCAGGAACCTCTTTGAAATTTTTTGTATTTTGGCTATAAATGTTATATGCAAAAAATAGATTGTGGGGATGAGAAAAGAAATATTTTTTATAGTTTTTGCACCCATCGCGGTTGTGAACCTTTAGTGCCTACGTACCACCTTCCATGCAATAGGGGATCAGGATACTCATAGTTCACCTTTAAAAATTTCAAAACACATATGTGTTAGTTAAGTTTTAAGAGACTAGACGTCATCATCTTATCCAAGTGAAAAACATACTTACTACCCACGATTATGAGAAAGGTGAATTTACGTCATCTCAAAGTGGGGGATATGGCTTGGATTTTAAAATCAACAAAGCCTCGCTCGACACCCAAGTGGAAAATATCTCACTTTACTATATATCGTGAAAGTATAGTAGCTTGCATCATTGCAAGGATTTACAAGAATTAAATCTTTTGAGAAAATTTTAAGATAAAAAGCCAAAATGGTAAAATGATTTGAATAAGATTGATTGACTTTTAGTCTTCTTACAAAAATGTCAAAGTATCATTAAGTTGATTAAGAAAATATTTTTTTGAAAAATGCAAGGGCCTAAGTCCAAGTTTGTTATGAAAGCGATTCAAGTTTAAAAACAACAATAGTTTTGAAAGGAGGGAGAATATTTTTTAAATTAAAGAAGATGGGAGGAGATGAAAAGGCTACCCTAAAGCATAACGTAAAAGCTAGGGAAAATAATCATCTAACCAACCAGAAGCCAACATTTGCATAATGAGTCAATGTAGAATTCCCATCCTTTGGATTGACCAAGCAAGCAAAGATACTGAACCTCTTAAGAATACAAAACTTTGAATGCATTATAATCAGAATAACGGATGTATACAGATTAATTCCCAATCACAGAAAAAGCATATAATCAGAACAACATGCATACAAAGAAAACAAACAACCCAATGTCTTAGGGTAAACCCCAAGAACTCCACACAATATTGCAATAGAAGTAACAATGTCTCAAGGTAGGTTAAGGTCTCTAATCCTAAGTCCAAGAAGTCCATAACTCCAAAATTTCAAGGATAGTAACCAAATATTCCAAGTAACATTAAAGTTTTTTATGGTTCAAGTTGATTATTAGGTATCTTCAAAAAGGAATGAAAATCTCAAGTGAGCAAAATAAAAATGACATAAAGATAAATGCTCAAATGAGCAAAGATGAAAGTATCATGAAATGAAAATTCTAAAGTAAATGTGGTTAAAATAAAAAGCATAAAGTAAAAGCATAAAATAAAGTCAATTGTTAGGAATTAGAGGTTAGTTGAATGAGCATCTTGAAACTTGCATTTGAAAACTCATTAGAAGATTGATAAAATCAAATCCTCTCAATAACAAGTTTCATTTGCTTTTTGTCAAGTATATCATTCATTTCAAAATCTCAAGGAAACAATAAATGATCAACGATGTTAAATGATTCACTTAGTACAAAATTTATGATGATTCATTAGAAGATTGATAAGACCAAAGCCTCCTAATAATAAACCTCAAGGTTCTTAGATCAAAGGTTTCAAATTAAACATACTTGGGCTTGCAAACATAAGTTTGGGCCATAAATGATCATTTCTCGAATCAGGACAAAATGTAGCGCTATGTTAAGCAATCTTAAGTGGACTTATATAGAAGTCGCACCTATTTTGAGGTCGGTCAAAAGCAATCTATGTGTCATATGTTTGGAGAGATGATATGTAGATCATCCTCTAACAACATGTAACACAAGTAAGAAAGGGATAAGATGAAGAGGGAAGGGATGCAAGGTATGAAATTAGGGTTTCAAATATCATCAACATCATTCATCCATTTTGGTGGATTTGGTTTCTCAACCTATCAACACCCAAGATCCAATGAGGTTGAAGAATTTGTCACCAACTAATTCTCAAGCCAGAATCAAATAAAATAACAAAAATAAAACTCAATAAAAATAATATTTAAAAGGTTATTAAAAGGAAAATAAATGGTAAAAATACACAAGTTATATTAAAACACTAAATAAAAATCCTAAGAAAAGGTCACAGATCAAATATGATTCAATGAAGGTTGACAATTTTTTTAGAATTTTTTAGAGTCAGACACTAATTTAAAAAAATAAAAGAATTAAGTGAAACAAACCAAAAAGGGTATAAAAATAGTGAAATCAGAAATAAAAATAAAACAAGGTTATCAAAAATTGCCAAAATGGCCAAAGAACCTTTCCATAATTTTTTCAGAATTTAAAAATTATGAAAAATATTTTTAAACAATTAAAATAAGTTAATTAAAAATGAAAAATTATAAAAAATATCAAATCACGGAATAAAATTATCGAAAAATAAAAATCCAAAGTATTTTAAAGAATTTTTTCATATTTTTTGAGTCAAATAAATTTTTTATGAATTTTTGAAGTTTAAATCAATTAAAATACAAAAATTAGAAAGAAAATAAAACCAAAAAGATGTAGAGCATTGGATCAATGTCAAAACGCGTTAGTAATCAAATCCAAGGGTTCTGGCACACTGTGCATGATATGGACATTAGTGAATAAACTACCGGATCATTTATTTAAATCAGATTTTAAAAAAACAAGTGGAGATTTGTCATTGTTGAGAGATTACATGTTGGTCATCTTCAACCTCCAGCCACGCAAATTGTAGGCCTGTCAAACTGTAAAATTAGGAGCTCAGACATATGCCATTCGCTTCGTCTCATCAAGACGAAAAAAACTGTACCCTCGCAAAAAAATTATATAAGTTATAGCTCAGTCGATTTGAAGAAAACTAGAAGAAAAAAGTTAAATAAAGATTTGAAAATTCATGATCAAAACTCAATTCCAGTTGAAAACAAATGTTGCGACTAGTATCAGAATGATGAGAGCTTCATTGTGGTAAATTTTTTGAGAGAATTGATGAAGGAATCTACCTATTGAAGTTCAAATTCAGAGCTCTGAAACTTGACTTGGCTAGCACGATTTAAGATGCTTTAGGGCTTGGTATTCTTTTGTAAGCTCCAGTGAAGTTCAAGGATAAAGAATTGACAAAGAAAATAGATTGACGAAGGCTGTAAAACAAAATTTGAAGTTGCAAAAATATGGGTTAATGACATAGTTGGGCAGGGTGATTCTGGTTGTCTAAGAATGAGAAAATGAGTGAGATATAACCCTATATTTATAGGGAATCAAATGGAATGCTCAAGCGTGTGGAATGATGAAGTTTGGAGGGAAATCGTGTGAAGTTGCAAGCATGAAAAGTGTGACTTCTATTTTTCTCAAAACTCAACCAAAACTTGTGTTTCAAGGTGCTAATCACTTCTGTAAGATTGTTAAACATGATTATAAGTAAAAATACACAAAAATTTAGTGATTAGAAGCTGAATTGTGCATTTCAAATTCTGACTTGGAAGAAAAAGTAAGTTTCAAGGTACCAACTTTAAATCAATGGAATTCATAGCTCAAGGGGTCTTAGGGAATGATTCTTGAAGCAATTGAAAGATAAGGTTACAATCTTTACAATGTGCAAAGATGGAATCAAATGGATGCTTGAGATAAAAGTTATGATGAGTCAAAGTTGAGAAAAAGATGCTGACTTTTTCTACTTAGAAAAAAAAGTATTTTTTACAATTTTTTCACCCGTCGTGGTTGCGAACCTTTAGTGCCTACGTACCACCTTCTGTGCAATATGGGATCAGGGTACTCGTAGTTCCACTTTAAAATATTTTAAAACACAAATATGTTGGTTAATCTTAAGATACAAGACATCATTGTCGTATTTGAGTGGAAAACATACTTACAACCCACGATTATGCGAAAGGAGAATTTTCATCATCTCAAAGTGGAGGATATAACTTGGATTTTAAAATAAACAAAGCCTCGCTCAACAACAATGTGGAAAATATCTCACTTTACTACATATTATAGAAGTATAGTAGCCCCCATCATTATAAGGATTGACAATATTCTAATCTTCTGAGATTGTTTTAAAGTAAAAGCCAAAATGGAAAAAATGGTTTGAATGAGATTGATTGACTTTTAGTCTTCTCACAAAAATGTCAAAGTATGATTAAGTTAGTTAAAGTTTTTTTAAGAAAAGATTTTTAAAAAATACATGGACCTAAGTCCAAGTTTATTATGAAAGAGATTTAAGTATAAAACAAGAAGAGCTTTGAACAGTAGGAAGAAGATTTTTTAAATTAAAGATGAGGGGAGGAGATAAAGGGACTATCCTAAAGCATAAGGTAAAAGCTACGGAAAAGAACCGTCTAACCAATAAGAAGCCAATACTTGACACAGTGAGTCAATGTAGAATTCCCATCCTTTGGATTGAAACCAAACAATCAAAGATATTAAACCTCTTAAGAATACCATACTTCAAATGCATTAAGTCTTCACAAAAATTTGGCAGAGTAATAGTTGTATACAGAGGAATTCCCAATCACAGACAAAGCATATAATCAGAATAACCTGCAAACAAAGAAAATTAACCCAATGTCTAGGGTTAAACCCAAAAAACTCCAGACAAAATAACAACAGAAGTCACAAAGTGTCAAGGGTATCAAAGCTTCTAATCCGAAGTCCACGGTGTCTATAACTCCATAATGCCAAGGATAGTAACCAAATAGTCCAAGTAACCTTAAAGTTTTTTATTTTTCAAGTTGGTTATTAAGTATATTCAAAAGGAAAATGAAAAGCTCAAGTGAGCAAAACAAAATACATAAAGATAAATGCTCAATTCAGCAAAGATGAAAATATCATGAAACGTAAATGCTAAAGTAAATGGCGCATAAAAGTAAAGACGTAAACTAAAAGCATAAAATAAAGTCAATTGTTAGTGAGTTAGAAATTAGAGGTTAGTTGAATGACCATTTTGAAAGTTGCATTTGAAAACTCATTAGAAGATTGATAAAATCAAAGCTTCTAAATAATAAGTTTCATTTTCTTTTTGTCAAGTATATCATTCATTTCAAGTGTTCGTGGTAATAAAATGTGATCAACGATGTTTAAATGATTCTCTTAGACCAAAGCTTTTAATGGTTAATTAGAGGATTGATAAGACCAAAGCCTCCTAACAATGAACCTCAAGGTTATTGGATCCAAGGTTTCAAATTAAACATACTTGGGCTTGCAAACATAAGTTTGATCCACGAATGATCATTTCTCGAATCAGGACAAAGTTTAGCGCTATGTTAAGAAATCGTAAGTGGACTTATATAGAAACGCACCTATTTTGAGGCTAGTCAATAACAATCTATATACCATATGTTTGGAGAAATGATATGTAGATCATCCTCTAACAACATGTAACACAAGTAAGAAAGATATAAGATGAAGAGGGAGGGTAAATATTTGAACCAAAGATTTTAATCAAACTATCATTAAAATCATTCATCCATTTGGGTAGAATTATACTCAACACCCAAGATCTAATGATGTTAACGAAGCTCATGATCAAAAATCATATAGTTCAAGCTCAGCCAGAATATATTCAAAAATAAAATTGCATTTAATAAACAAAATAAAATAAGAAAATGATTTTTAAATTGTTTTTTAAATGAAAATAAAAGGGAAAATAACAAACTATATTCAAAGTATCAAATAAAAAAAACATAGAAAAGTCAGAGATGATCTCAAGTATTTTTACAAATTTTTTTAGCAATTTTTAAAACAGAAAAGTATTTTTTTTTTAAATATTTAAAATCATTCAAGTAAGTGGACATAATCAAAAATAGTAAAAATCAAAATAAAGTTCTAGAAAAAAATTTCAAAAATTCAGAAATAAAGAAAATGATCTTGATAAATTTTTTCAGAATTTAATAACACCAAAAAGTATTTTTAAACAATTAAAAACAAATCAAAATAAAGAAAAAAATCATAAAAATATCAAATCTGAAAATAAAATCATGAAAAAATTAAAATCAGAAAGAGAATATTGAAAATATTTTTGTGAGTTTTTTCATAATTTTTGTGTCAAAAATGAATTTTCTATGATTTTTAAAGTTTAAAACAATTAAATATAAAAAATCAGAAAATAAAAATAAAGCCAAAAAAAATTGGACCATAAGAATAATGTCAAAACATGTTAGTAAGAAGATCCAAGGGATCTGACACACTGTGCATAATATAGTCATCTTCGGAAATCACACCAAATAATTTTTTAATAATTAAAAGCAACAAAAAAATTTGGCGCGTTAGATAGAGTCTGACTAATAAAAGTAATCAGAGCCAATGGTCCTCAAAACACACGTATACTAAGACAAATGAACTTGATAGGATTCAAAAAATCACATGTCACACTATCATTGGCTGAAGCACGACATGTATGTCGTCTTTAACCTCCAAACGCCCTAAATTGGGGTTTCACAAACTGTAAAATTAGAAGACGAGACTGGTACCATTAGATTCGTCTCTTCAAGATGATTCTAATGGTACCTTCACGCCAAATTTATATAAATTGTGCATAGCTGTATTTAAAGAAAACCAGAAAAGATAGCGAGCACAAAAATCTGAAGTATCTCTCTCAATTCTCAATGAAAATGAAAATCGTAAGAAGTGTGAGAGTTAGAAGGATGAGTAGAGTGGAATAGGGCTTTATTTGGTTCATTTTGGTTGAGAATTCTACCTAAACGAAGTAGTAGAAAATTGCTCTAAAACTGGACTTGGTTAGCACGATTTAGGACACTTCAAGGCTTGGTTCATCTTATGTTAGCTTCAGTGAAGTTCAAGGATAAAGAATCAACAAAGAAAATGGATTGAATAGTGGAGAAAAGATAAATTCGAAAAATCAGAAAAGTGGGTTATGCAGAGAGTTTGGCAGGGTGATTTTGGTTGTCCAAGCTTGAGAAAATGAGAGGAGTGAGGTCCTCTATTTATAGCAAAGATAATGGTGCAAAGAATTGAGAGGAAAATTAAAGTTTGGAGGGAAATTGGATGGAGCCCGAAGTGGAAAGTGTGTGACTCCATGTGCACCAAGACACATCCAATTCTTGTGTTTTGATCCTTAATTCACCATTGGGAACTTTGTTAAACATGTTTAAATATAAAACATGTTCTAGTTTGGGGTTTAGAAGCTTGATTATGGATTTCAAATTCGTACTTGGAAGGAAAATTCAATTTCAAGTAGCTGACATTGAACTCACAGTGTGCATGATTTAGGGAACCTTAGGACTTGATTCTTGATGCATTGAAAAGATGAGGTAACATTCTCTATAATGTGAAAAGAAAGAGATCATTTGGATGCTTGATCTAGAAGTTATGCTTAATCAAAATCATAAAAAATGCACTGACTTTTATACTTAGAAAAATTCTAAGTTTTTTCTTTAAGAATGACCTATAATGTTTTGATTCCAAACAAGGTCTTCCTTCAAAACTAAGCTTTTATCATCAATGCTAGCTTGAAGTGTACTCCTTAAAGAGTATTTTGAAACTCATATCACTCAAAAATTCCAAATATTGGACAAGTTATGATCCTTTGAATTTGATGAAAATCCAATAAGTGACCTATAATCCTTTGAGTTCTTAAGGTATCTTCCAACCATTTTCAAGTTTTGCACATAAAATAAGAGTTGAAGTTCACGCAATTAAGATCATTGTGGAAAATTAACGGGCTTAAGGAGATAAAAATTGATCAAGTTATGACTTTTTGAAGTCACATAAGGGAATTTGATGGCCTATCTAGAGGACTTGTAATCTTTCTCAATCATTAGTGATCTTTCACACAAAATTTGCTTGAAACTTTTGAAGTGATTTATTGAGAAACATTTCAAGGTGAAGCATATCTTTGGGATCACCCAAAAATCTTAAAAGATGTACAAGATATAGCCCTTATAAGTCCAAAATCCTAACTCCTAGAGCATCAAAATGGCTTGGGAACCCCTTACAATTTTGACAATCTTTCTTGTACAAATACTTTTGATATGTGAATAGATGTTGTTGTGGATGATAATAAGAACCTATGGTAACAATAACTTCTTCCAAATGTTGATAATTGAGGGAGCTATGCACTTGTGATCAAGGAATCAAGACTTGTCCAAATAGGTCAAACTTCTTTAATCAATTCTTGCATCTTTTGTATTTCCTTTGGAAAATTGAAGCATGATGAATCATGGTAGACCTTATCATGACATTTATTTAAAGCACTCTAAATTATGAAGCTTAAATTTGAATGAAGCTTTATTGAAGAAGGCATGGAAATAAACTCATGAACCTATGAATCAACTTGATGAAGTATGTTGTGCCTTCACCTATAGTATCGTCATTTAGAACAAACATTCATTGTATTTGTTAGTTAAAAGTTAATCAACACAAGACAAATATGACCATAATATACAAATCAATGTACTTGGTGATCCTCATGAGAAAACCTAAAGGTAGGGAGAAGAACCAAACCCCCTAGTGTGATCTTGATATGATTGGGTTGATATGAGATAATAGTTGAATTTTACGGGCAAAAATTGAGGTATAGCAGTTGCCCTTATTTATGTGCCTTATATCTGAAGATACGAAGGTTAAAATCTTTGTGTCGACGTGATTGAAGATACTTAAATATAAAATAAGCCATATTTTTTGCCCTAAGATGCTATGCAATTATTATGATTGTGCATGCAAGCAAACAAATCCAAAGGTGACATAGGACACCACTAGGGAAGCAGAAAATAAAATAAAGAATCAAAAGAAAGTCTGACCAAGAAAATAAATCACTAGTGAACAGAAGACTCAACTCTACTAGGGTAAAGCCCAAGGAGGAGATAAAGCATCATTAACTCAAACATTGAGGAGAGAAGTAATGGATGACAGAGATCAACTGTGAACTACCCACTCACAGAGAAGATAGCAAAAAAAGTAATGTTGACTCATAGGGAAAATAAATGGTAAGATAATACTGGTAAATACCAATATTAGGGTAGGTAAAAATGATTAGCATAAGTACCTATGACTGGAAACAAATTAATTATTTAGAGCAAAGTGAATCTCAATGACGAACTATCTCTCATAATGATGAGACTACCATTCATCAGAGTAACAAATCTCAATAATGAACTGTCTCCCATAATGACGAGACTACCATTCATTGGAGTAACAAATATCAACAACAAATTATCTCCCATAATGACGAGACTACCATTCCTCAGAGTAACAAATATCAACAACGAACTATATCCCATAATGACGAGACTAACATTCATCGGAGTAAACAAATATCAACAACGAACTATCTCCCATAATGACCAGACTATCATTCATCAGAGTAAACAAATATCAACAACAAACCATCTCCCATAATGACGAGACTACCATTCATCGGAGTAAATAAATCTCAACAACTAATTATCTCCCATAATCACGAGAGTAACATTCATCGGAGTAACAAATCTCAACAACAAACTATCTCCCATAATGACGAGACTACCATTCATCAGAGTAAACAAATATCAACAACAAACTATCTCCCATAATGACGAGACTACCATTAATCAGAGTAACAAATCTCAATAACGAATTATCTCCCATAATGACGAGACTACCATTCATCGGAGTAAACAAATCTCAACAACAAACTATCTCTCATAATGATGAGACTACCATTCATCGGATTAAAGAAATATCAACAATGAACTATCTCCCATAATGACGAGACTACCATTCATCGGAGTAAACAAATCTCAACAACAGACTATCTCCCATGATGACGAGACTACCATTCATCGGAGTAACAAATCTAATCTTCTCTAGGAACTAACAGACTTACTGGGGAAGAACGGGTTGCTCAAATAAAGAGACCGCCACTTGCTGTTATGAGAAGGAAATGCAATAATGCTGTTGGGAAATGAATCTTGGCTTCTCTGGGGAAATGCCAATACAGTCCTGCTGAGGAGATAAAGTCTTCTCGTGCCAAAATAAATGCATATTCCCAAACTTGGGCTTAAAGCCTTCAGAAATCAGAATGATAACATTACCTAGAACCAGATATTAAAACCAAAAATAAACCGGAGTGAAATAGTCAACCAAGACAGCACCTAATGAGAAATAAACTCAAAAGGGGACCACAAATCTAACCAGATAATGAGTTGAATGAGAAGGCTAAAGCAAAATTCTTTCACGAGGGATAACTCAGTGGGGAAATTAAAAGGGTATACACTTTCTGCTTAAGACCGACACTTTATTGGAGAGAGGGTAACACAACTCTGCAAAATAGGGTAATATGCCAACAAAAACATCAATGAATGCAAATGAGAAATGAACTTTAATTCAACTATACATGATGTATGTATGAATGTATGAATGTTATCATGTATATGCTGACAAAAAAAACATACAACATTGGGAATAACTTAGAAAAAACCAGCTTGGGTAAAGTCAACACTCGGCTAAATCACATCCATGATGAAAATTTCATAAGAAAGTAAGCACCAACTGAGGAAACAAATTTCTATTTCACGGCTTAACTCCACTGGGAAGAAACATAATATAAAAATAATCAAATCATAATAATATATTAGTACAGATATAGGGATATAACATCCTCCTTCGGGCTTCAGCGGAGAATATCACACAGACTTCAATAAAGAAAACAATGTCTCATCGTCTAGACTTTCGGTGGAGATTATAATCCTGACTTCACTAGGGAAGATGAAAACCACATTGTCGAGACATCAACTAGGGATCTTATGCTGACTTCATCGAGGATTTCAACACCACATCATCTAGTGGAGCCCAAAATACATTCTTCAATATCAAGAGTGGTGATTACAAAAACTTCTCTAGGGAGAGATTATGAAACCACATGGGGATAACAACTTTCAGAGAGAAACATTATCTCGACTTTACTTGGGGATCTAAGAAGTTTCAACAAATACCACGAATTAAAAAATATGGGGATTTTAAATCAAACTCAGCATTTGGCGAGAGAAAAACCAAAAAGCTGACAGTCGTTCAAACACTTCTTAGAAAAGATACTGCCTTTGTCTAGTTGCTTAGGAAACAAACAACGACAATAATGCCATTACTGCAAAGAGCGATGCTTTGTAAATGATTCCACATCAACACACAAAGGGAGAAGGAACTTCCATCATATGAGCGAACACCTCACTGGGGAATCTGGGATAGAGGTTTCAGACCATGCAAACCTGAAACCAAAATAATCAACCTGGAGAAAAATCTGACCCAAGATTTCACTGCAGAAAATGGGATTACAAACCCAACACCACACCATACATTAATTGGTACGAACTCCAACTTTTTTAGAAACACAAGAAGATCATGCGCATATCAACAAGAGTGACCTCAAAATATCTTTTCTGGGGAATATATATTTTCAAAACTTCAAAGTTCGTCCATCCTTGGAATCATATTTTTGTTTTACTTGAATCACAAAATCTAAAGTAAAAAGTAATTTGTAACTTCTTTTCGAAAAGACTTTTATTGTTAAATATCTTTGTTTTGAAAATTACTATCAATACTAAATGGTAGCTTTGCAAACAAAATAAGATAAGAACTACAAGGAATTTGATAAAAAATAAAACTTTATTAATATAATGGTAGTCTACGAATGGCGAGACTCCATGGATGATAAAAAAATTTAGAAAATGATAATATATTGGGAAAGATACATTGAAATACAATGATCACTATTCTCTCTAACAACTTTGAGTTCCTGAACAGAGACCTTAGTTGAAGTGTGGTGAGAATTTGAGAAGATTGTTGCTTCAATGATCAAGTCTTGTCTGGCGCAGTTACTTGCCAAGAAATCCTTAACTTTTGCTGAGGTCGTCGTTGAAGGTTTTCAACCTAGCAGGAATATTTATTCGGTTTGTGTCCCTTATTTTTTCCTAGACTGCCCTTTCGGGTTTTTATCCTATCGAGACACTCATTTTTTCCTAAGTCGCCCTTTCAGGTTTTCAACTTAGTGAGTCGATCTTTTATTTCTTTAGGCTAAGTAATTATTGACTATGGCAGCATTCATAGGACGTGGGAACTCCTCACCATCCATAGTTTCAAGAATCAGTGCTCCACCAGAGAAGGTGATAACGAGAAATCGTATCATATAATTACTATGTTTTTTTACCGATTTTATAATACATTAAGTCGTCTAACTCCCGATTATTCCGAGTTTATTTGTCTTTTCACAAGTATAACATTTGTCAACTCAAACCAATGAAAAAGGACTACAAGAAGGAGGCTAGACAATAAACAAAGAGAAAAGAACTAAATCTACAAAGTTTGGAGATTTTGGAGCAGTGACGACCGTCACACCCCGTGACGACCGTAACGATCCCCAACTTGAAACAACGCTCGTCACACATCACTGACGAGCGTAATGCGCTATTTAAGCGCATTACGACCGTCACCCACCTGTGACGACCGTCACGCGCGAAAAGATGAACGTTGTGAATTGGTGGAGACGTGGGCAACGTGAGGGCAGAAGTGTTCTCCTATTTTCCCTCCACTCAGTAACCATGCACCCTATATTTCCTCCACTCAAGCCTTTTCTGAAGATTCTTTCAACTGCTATATTCTCTCCCATATATATGTGTGGTAGTGCAAAGGGAAGAGGGTCGAAGGAATTCTCCCAGAACAAAATTACTACTTTTGCAATTATTTTTATTTCCTTGTTTTTGAGCATTTTCTACGTACTGTACTTTCTACTTCCAGCATTATTTCAAGCATTAGTTTGAGGGTGTTAATTCTTCATTCAAGAATTAACACAATTTATTTACTTTAATCAAACTGCAAGAAATATTGTAACATTTCAAGATTACCATAGCAACGTTATTTCCAGGTTTTTATTGCAATTAATATTTATTCATTCTTGTATTATGCCAATTATTTTTATGGATTATATTTTGAATTGCGTTGTTATTAAATCTATTATGTCCGACTAAATTATTCGTACTGGTATGTGACTCTTAAGAACCGAAAGAATTCAGTGATACCTTGGCCAAAAATATTTATAAAACAATTTCTGGTTTCCAATTTCCATGCTTAATTTAACTACCCTTGTCACGAGAGTGAGAGGTTAATTAACATGATTTTTCCACGAGAGTGGGAAATTAATTAAGGCAAGAACCTGCATGCGAGAGCTGGGGTTCGACCCAGATAGTGATAACGAAACATTAATTTTTAAATACACAAGAGTGTTTTAATAAATTAATTAAACTCAAATTGTTTTCAAAAAGTGTTATTAAATTTAAAGTGCATCCACTAGGTTTAGTAGCATAACTTATTTCATGAACACGAGAGTGTATGTCTCAGATTTTTAAACAATTAGTTTTTACCGAAATACTTTATAGGCCAAGCGATTCCCCGAATTCCTGAGGTCCGACTATCACATACCGGTATAACTATTACTATTATTTTTAATTAAACAGTTTCCCCTCTAAAATCAAATATTCATCGCTTAGTTAAACAAACTGTAGCATTAGATCATATGTGATTGATCCTTAGTCTCTGTGGGTTCGATAATCATTTAAAACTAGAACGACTAAACTGTATACTTGCAGTTAGTATCCCGATAGACTCATAAAGTCCCGATCAAGTTTTTGGCGCCGTTGCCGGGGACTGATTAGTCAATTAATTACGATTCTTCTGTTGCACGTTTAGACTAGGCAACAAAAACCCTTTTTCGATTTGTATGCCAAGGACTTGCTCACAAGGCGAACCACTTGACAAATCAACGGACGAACCTGAACGCATCCTTTCCGTAAGACGTGCAGTCAGGGATTACTATTTAAATCATGCTATTCCGTTACCCAAACCCGAAATCAAGATTGATTCTGAAACAGATTCTAATTCTTCCTCTGAAACCGAAACTAATCCAGAAGTAGACATGGCCGAAGAACAAAGGACCCGTCCACTGAAGGAGTACGCAACTCCATCACAACAAGAACCCCACAACAGCATTGCTGCTCCAGCAATAAACCGAAACGATTTTGAGTTGAAACCGTCATTGATATCAGCTATCCAACAACACCAATTCTCGGGAGATCCTTCTAAGGATCCAAATGAACATCTTACGAAATTCATTCAATTTTTTGACACTGTTATAGCAAATGGTGTTAGTAAAGATGCTATAAGATTACGTCTTTTCCCTTTCTCGCTAAGAGATAGAGCTTCGGCTTGGTTGCAATCCTTGCCATCAAATTCCGTCACTACGTGGGAAGGACTTAAGATTGTATTTTTAGCACGATACTTTCCCCCAAGCAAGACTGCTGCACTAAGAGCCCAAATCAACGGATTTAAGCAGAAGGATACTGAATCGTTATTCGATGCATGGCAATGCTACAAAGATATGATGCGAATGTGCCCACGTCACGGATTAGAAAAATGGCTGATCATCCACACGTTTTATAATGGACTCTTGTACAACACAAGACTCTCTATAGATGCCGCCGTAGGTGGTACACTGATGGACAATCCTTATGACGAAGCTAACCAAATCATTGAAAATATGGCTCAAAACCACTATCAGTGGGGAGGAGAAAGAACATCTGTGGAGAAAAGTCAAACGAAAGGTGGGATGTACGAGATTAGTAGCCTAGATAAAGTTAATGCTAAGGTAGATGCTCTTACCCAAAAGATAGAAACCTTGACCTTACCTCCTGCAGCCACTGTGGCTGCACTTACCCCAAACTGCGAAGTTTGTGGAGTTGCTGGTCATGTTGGAACCGAATGTCAAATCTTAGCAGGAATATCAGTCGATCAGGTAAATTACGCTCAAGGTAATCCTTATGCTAATACCTATAATCCTGGTTGGAAGAACCATCCTAACTTCTCGTACAAGAGCAATAACGCTTTATATGCACCTGGCCAAGCACCTGCTGTACGTACAGGTTATCAAAAACCTGTTGTTAATGTTCCTAACATTCTTAAGAAATCTAACCTTGAAATCCTAATGGAAAATTTTATCGCTAATCAAGCCCAACAAAACAAAGAATTTCTCAATCAAAACATTCACACCGGTGAACAGTTGACGTTATTAGCAAATAAGGTAGATGCCCTAGCAACTCACAATAAAATGTTAGAAACCCAAATCTCCCAAGTAGCACAACACCAAGCTAGTTCTGCCGCACCTGATGGTACATTTCCTGGACAACCACAATCCAATCCTAAAGGACATGCAAATGCTATCACATTACGAAGTGGGACAGCCCTTGATGGACCGATAGATCCTAAACTCCAAAACCCGACCATGTATCAGAAACCGGAAAAAGAAGTAGAGAAGTCGAATGATCAATCTGAGAATGTAGAGGAAGACGCAAATGAGAACAAAGATGCTTCAGAAAAACCTTACGTGCCACCACCACCATATAAACCACCAAATCCATACCCCCAAAGACTTACAAAATCTAAGAACGAGGGACAATTCAAGAAATTTGTAGAATTTCTGAAACAATTAAACATTACTATTCCGTTTACAGAAGCTATAACTCAAATGTCGTCATATGCTAAATTCCTAAAAGAAATATTGTCTAATAAGAAAAAAATCGTTGAAAACGAAACCGTTATGCTAACTGCCGAATGTAGCGCCATAATCCAAAATAACATGCCTCCAAAGCTAAAAGATCCTGGTAGTTTCTTCATACCATGTGTAATTGGAAAAACTGTCATAGACAAAGCTCTATGCGATTTAGGAGCAAGTGTTAGTCTAATGCCCTTATCTATTTATGAGAAGCTCAAAATAGGTGACATGAGACCTACCAAGATGACCCTACAATTAGTCGACATATCAGTCAAATTCCCCATTGGTATGCTAGAAAACATTCCTGTCTGAATAGGACGATTTGACATACCGACTGACTTTATATTAATGGACATCAAGGAAGATTCAAACATTCCCATCATACTAGGAAGACCATTTTTAGCTACTGCAGGAGCCATCATTGACGTTAAGAAAGGGAAGCTTACCTTCGAGGTAGGAGAAGAAAAAGTAGAATTCATTCTTTCCCAATTCTTTAAAGCCCCTGCTATAGATGACTCATGTTGTCTCCTAGATATTATTGATGAATGTGTCAAAGAACTTGAAAGCCAAGAAGACACCTATTCTGGGATGCTAAAAATTCAGACACCAACTATCCTCAAGGACGATGACTGGAAACAAGAACATTTAGATGCCGACCTAAGCGAATGTTTCGCCTTAACACCCGATCCTGTCCCAACTGATAAGAAAATTGGTATAGAACTTAAAACATTACCTGAAGATCTTAGGTATGAATTTTTAGATAAAGAACTCGAACGACCAGTTATAGTCAATGCCAATTTAGGGAAGACCGAAACCGAAAAACTTCTTAGTGTGTTAAGGAAGTATCCAACCGCATTAGGCTATAATATATCAGATCTAAAAGGAATAAGCCCTTCTCTCTGTATGCACCACATTATGTTAGAGGAGGACTGCAAGGCTTCTAGAGAACATCAAATACGAATAAATCCTATCCTAAGTGAAGTCGTTAAGAAAGAAGTGCAGAAACTACTAGAGGCAGGCATCATATACCCAATATCGGATAGTAACTGGGTCAGCCCAGTTCACGTGGTGCCTAAGAAAGGAGGTGTTACGGTTATAACAAACACAAAAGGCGAATCGGTAGCACAACGTACCCAAACAGGATGGAGAATGTGTATCGATTATATAAAACTAAACAAAGCTACACGCAAGGACCATTTCCCATTACCATTCATTGATCAAATGCTCGAGCGCTTAGCCAAACATTCCCATTTCTGCTATCTTGACGGATACTTAGGATTCTTCCAAATTCCCATTCATCCTGATGATCAAGAGAAAACCATGTTCATATGTCCCTATGGTACCTTTGCATACCGAAGAATGTCATTTGGACTATGTAACGCACCTGCAACTTTCCAACGATGCACGATGGCGATTTTCGCAGACTTTTTAGACGGAATTATGGAAGTATTCATGGACGATTTCTCTGTCTGTGGAGAAAGTTTTGACGCATGTTTATCAAATCTTGAACTAGTACTGAAACGCTGTGTCAATGTCAACCTAGTGCTAAATTGGGAAACATGTCACTTCATGGTAAGACAAGGAATTGTGTTGGGTCACATTGTATCAAACAGAGGGATTGAAGTCGACAAAGCAAAAATCGAAATTATCAAAATCCTTCAACCACCCAAAACAGTTAGAGAAATAAGAAGCTTTCTAGGACATGCTGGTTTTTACCGACGTTTTATAAAAGATTTCTCTAAAATCACCAAGGCACTAACTAAATTATTAATGAAAGAAGCTGAGTTTATTTTCGACGATAAATGCTTAAACGCATTTGAGACGCTTAAGGAAGACTTAATTTCAACACCCATTATGCAACCTCCCGATTGGAACCTACCATTTGAAATAATGTGCGACGCGAGCGATTATGCTGTAGGTGCAGTCCTAGGACAACACAAAGATAAAAAGCTTCACGCTATCTACTACGCAAGCAGAACACTCGATCCCGCCCAAATGAATTACGCAACTACGGAGAAGGAACTCTTAGCTGTGGTATTCGCGTTGGATAAATTTCGTTCCTACTTAGTGGGCGCCAAAATCATTATTTACACAGATCATGCCGCGATCCGATACTTACTAAGTAAGAAAGACGCCAAACTGCGACTACTCAGATGGATCTTACTCCTACAAGAGTTTGACTTGGAAATAAAAGACAAAAGAGGAACTGAAAACGTGGTAGCTGACCATTTATCAAGATTAGATGGAATCCAAACCGAGAGTGCTCCCATAAACAAAGATTTCCCTTATGAACGCCTTATTGCTAAGCTAGAGATAGATCCTACCGACAATTTAGATCAACACAATGAACCTTTAACAACTGCGGTAGTAAAATCCATTTGTACCGACACCACATTACCATGGTACGCTGATTTCGTCAACTATTTAGCTGCTGGTGTTTTACCACCTGATTTAACGTACCAACAGCGGAAGAAATTCTTCCATGATCTTAAACACTACTTTTGGGATGAACCATTACTCTTTAAAAGATGCGCCGATGGTATCTACCGTCGCTGTGTTCCTAACGATGAAATAGACGACGTCATTTCCCATTGCCATTCCGCCCCTTATGGTGGACACGCTAGTACATCGAAAACTTGTGCAAAAATACTTCAAGTTGGCTTCTTTTGGCCTACCTTATGGAAAGACGTCCACGTAGCAATTATGAACTGCGATAGATGTCAACGCACAGGAAATATATCTAAACGCGACGAAAAGCCGCAAAAAGGAATCCTCGAAGTAGAAATTTTCGATGTATGGGGAATTGATTTCATGGGACCATTCCCCGCATCTTTTGGAAATAAGTATATTTTGGTAGCCGTTGACTACGTATCAAAATGGATTGAAGCCATCGCCGCACCCACAAACGATACATGAGTGGTACTTAATCTATTCAAGCATGTTATCTTCCCACGATTCGGTGTACCAAGACTAGTAATCAGTGATGGTGGTTCCCATTTTATCTCTAGAATTTTCGAAAAATTACTTTCAAAATATGGCGTTAAACATCGTATAGCCACACCATACCATCCTCAAACGAGTGGACAAGTGGAAGTGTCAAATAGGGAAATAAAACAAATCCTTGAGAAAACCGTAGCCACATCCAGGAAAGATTGGTCCTCCAAGCTAAATGATGCTCTTTGGGCATATAGGACAGCTTTTAAAACCCCTATCGGAACAACGCCGTTTAAATTAGTTTATGGAAAATCTTGTCATTTGCCAGTAGAATTAGAACATAAAGCTTACTGGGCAATTAAAACCCTTAACTTAAATTACAAGATTGATGGCGAAAAACGAGTATTAGATATCCATGAATAGAAGAATTACGTTTAGACGCTTATGAAAATGCTAGAATCTATAAGGAAAGAACAAAAAAATGGCACGATAAGCGTATCTCACGGAAAGAATTTAAGGAAGGAGACATCGTACTCCTATTCAACTCTAGACTGAAACTTTTCCCGGGAAAATTACATTCCAGATGGTCAGGACCATTCGAAATTAACAAAGTTTTCCCAAGTGGTGCGATAGAAATTAAAGGAAATTCTATCGAACCATTCATAGTCAATGGCCAGCGCCTAAAGCACTACTTTAACGTCGGAAATATCAATTATTCGGCTTATCTTCAGTTAAGTGAGCCACCTACCCCGATACCTAACTGAATAGGTATTATCTGTCGAGCCGTCGACATAAAACAAAGGCGCTTCGTGGGAGGCAACCCATGTTTTATTTTAATTATTTCTATTGTTTTAACTTGTTTTTATTTTTCTTTTCTTTTTCTTAATCTTTAAAATTTTCATGATTGCATCTCCTACTCTTTTTGTTTTCTTCTATTTTTATTTTCCCTTTAAACTTTCTTTTTCTTTTTGATTTAACTTCGGCAAATTTTTTACCTGAAAATACTAACTTAGTTTTTCAAACATTTATTAAATATTTTCAGGGGGTAATTATTTTGCTTCATATTTAGCTCCATGGCACGTGTAAACTTCATGAATATCACTTTGAGAAGCAGACACCAAAGAAGACGCTTTGAGGATCTGGCTGAGCGGGAAATGTGCCCTACAATCTACGCTGATGACCATGTTATGACCGCTCTTGGCATTCGTGAGAGTGTCATGTATTTGCTACATCAGATTGGCTGGGACATTGCTCCTATCCGAAGACGGTATTGTACATACAAGAAGCTGACCCTTGAGTTCCTGAGCACCCTGAGCTACATTCCAAATCACGGGTTAGGATTCAACCGTGGGTTGATCACTTTCAGGTTGTTTGACATGGACTACAGTTATAATCTTAGGGAGTTTTCCCACCTGCTAGGATTCCCTTTTGGACCTGATGTTATCACTATGACCCAGGAGGACCTCTTGCTTGATTCTAATCTTGATTTTTTCTGGGGAAGCATTGCTGGAACTAACCATCCCGAGCCGTCTGACCTTTATTCTGAGTGCATCCACAACCCGGCTATCAGGTACTTTCAAAAGATCATCGCCCATACCCTTTTTGGTAAACAACAGAATGTTACATCTGTGTCCCGCGATGAGCTCTTCATTATGTACTGTGCCTCCCAGAGTCGTCCGGTAAATGGTGCCGCCTATATGCTAGCTAACATGGAGCGTATTATCCAGACTCCGAATGCACCAATCCTGTTGGGTGGTTTAGTCACTATGATATCAAATGCAATTGGACTCCGCATGCCTATGCTAGGATCAGCCCCACATTACGGAATAAAGCCGATGAACATTGAATTCTGCTTCAACACTAGCTTTATCGGGAACCTTGGGCCAGATCAATTTGAGTTGTTAATTAATCATGAGATTGTCCACCAGTTTACGCTCCCGAACCCTATCACTAGTGTGCATAATAGAGCTAAATGGCTTTTTGACCTCCACCATCCTTCTACACCACCTTCGTCTCCTTCTACTGTTGATTATTTACGAAGTACCCAACACCTCTCACGATGCTGAAGACCCCGCCACACCACCCGGATACCATCAATTCCCCTATCCATGGGAACAGCAGGCAGCTTCTACTGAGACCGCCACCCAGGCTCCAGAGATCCCACCACCGCCTCCACCTACTGTTACCTTGCACTCTTTGCATGAAGAAATTACTGAAATGCGGGGCGAGCTTACATCTCTCAGAGTGGACTTCATCGCTTTCATGGATTTGGTGACCGACCAGCTGGATTTCATGCACCAACATATGTTCCCGACTCCCCGTGGCTAGAGTTGCCGTTGTTATCTTGATTTATTCTCTCGCATTTCTACATATAGTGGGGGCACTGTTTAGTTCTAGTGTGGGAGAGATTCTAGTTATTTTAGCATTTTATCATTTTAATTTTTAGTTATTCCGAAACAATTTTTATGGATTAATTCAATTATTTATCAGGTACCAAGTTTATTTTATTTTTCATTCATTTTCATTTTCAGTATATTTTATTTTTTAATTTACTGTTTATATTTCCCGCAAATATTATTTCATTATGTGTTAGTAAAATATATATATATATATATATATATATATATTTCAAAACTTGAATTAATTAGAATACTTCAAACTTAGAATATTAAGAAAATAATAAAAAATTATTATATAATCATCTCCAACGGTCTTGTAACGGTCTTCTCATTAATGACATTGAACGTGTTACGACCGTCACACCCTCGTGACGAGCGTAACAAGCATTTTTGCCGTGTTACGACCGTCACACCCTCGTGACGACCGTCACGCGCACAATATATCAGAACGGCTATTACAGAACCGTTCCAACCATTTCCTTCTTAACCTCACTTCCTCCATTGTTACAGAACCACACGAAAACTACCCACTCCACTCCATTTTTTTTCAAACTTCCAAATTTCCAACACTAAACTACTATCCACCCACCACCCCAATTTCATATTCCAAACCTTTTGCAATCAAATTCTACGAACACCATGGCCAACAACCAACAAGCTCCCGCTCTCACTTTCAGATCCGGCGAACAAGGAGAAAACCAACGGGTCAAATTTTAGAAGTTTCAACGCCGAGGTCTCCAACCTACACGGTACGTTGATATTGACTGTTTGAGGAGTTTGGGACTACTTGACAGTGTCCGCCAATTGTTGCAAAGTGTGGGTTTATGGAACTTGTACCGCGAACCAAGACCGATTTATGAAACTCTTACTCTTGAGTTTTTGAGTTCCTTTGTTTACATCACTCCGCCGGGTGCCACGAACCAACTGTCAGGCCTGGCCAAATTTCGCATGTTTGGAATTGAGCACGAGTTACCTCAATCCGACATCGCGCGACTTCTAGGCTTCTGTTCGGACGAAGGTATCCATCTCCGGGTGCCGGATAATTTTGGTGAGGAAGCCTTCAACTTATGGCACAGTTTGACGAATATCCGTGCCGGATCCTACGACCACCTAAATGCCACCCACATTCATAATTCGGCCATCTGCTATTTCCACCGCATCCTCAGCAACACAATCTTCGCCCGTGAGAGCAACCACAAGCTCAACTCCAAGGAGCTCTTCTTTATTTATTGCGCGTTCACAGGGCAAAAGATCAACGCCGCCCCGTTCCTACTCGCTCACATCCACTCTATTTGTGCTAGAGGCGACAAACCCTTTTATTTCGGAGGGCTGGTCACTTCACTTGCCATAGGTCTGAACTACGGTGCTGCTCTCACGACTATGCCTTCTATGGCACCGGCTTTGCTAACTTTGGATCACTGCAAAGCCGCACATCTCATTTATGAGCGGGAGGATGGCAGATTCCACCCTGTGATTAGGAACACTGTTTATCAGAACATCATTTTGCCTTCCAGGGATCGAATTGATCCACGAAACCTAGCAAACTTGTTGTTCGATCCTGCAACTCCCGCGGAGCGTGCACCTACTCATGAAGACCAAACTGCAGCCCCCGCAGATGAGATGCAAGAAGAGCTGGATAGTGCTCCTCCCGTCCACGACATACCAGGATCCACATCTGCACCTCCTCCTATTACTCTTGAAGAGATCCTCCGCGCCATTCATATGCAAAACCAAATGAGTGCAACACTTGAAAGAAGGAAACATGAGCAATTTGAGTCTCTGTGCGCTCAAAACGCTCAGATCTTGACTGGGCAGCGCAACATGAATGAGAGGTTAGATGAGGCCCTATCAGAGCTTAACGCCTTAAGGCTGGACGTCAGCACCTTTGGTTTCTAAGATACTGACACAAAAGCCACTCCTACCAGACGCTCTCGCACCAGGAGTAGAGGACGTGGTCACCAGTAGTTTTTCTTTATTTTTTTATGTAGTTTATTATTTTTTCTGTTTCATTTCCTTTCCGTTTGTTTTTGTAATTATACTTCCCCGCCTATACACCGCAACATTGAGGACAATGTCGAATTTAGTGTGGGAGAGATACCTTTCCTTCCTTTATAAACTAGTAATTTTTATGATATATCTCGATTTAAATTCTTCACGTTATTCAGCCATACCAAAAAATTTTATCTTCGCATTAGCCCGACATACCTATTTTAACGAAATCCCCAGTCAGGGAAGCTGAAAACGACATAACAAGATCGATACGGTTATGACACCGTAGACTTCCTACTTACGCGATCCGTTTCAATAACCATTATACCGACATTTAGAGTTTTTAGTTCTACAGTAACCCCTAGTAGTTTATACTAGCAGTCATCACCGTCTTGACACAAACCACGTGGAGAATCGATGAATATAAGTGTTTGATGCATGATCATTAAAATATCCTTCTTATCTCGCTGCTAAAAGAAAAGAAATTTTGTGCACCAAAATATACGGTCACACATAAGAGTTGAGAAAATAATGAAGGAATCCAGTGTAGGTTGGTTCAGAGGTATCTGGTTCTAAACTCGGTAGGGCGCGCTATGGCTCGATCCCCCACAACCTCCAACTTGGATAACATATATAGGGTTGCCACATTCGTGTACCAGACCCCGTGCTAAAAGGATCAAAGTCACTAACCGGTTACTCCACTACGTGGGTGCTAAGACAAAGGGCTTAATGTGATTGCGCCAGAACAAAACCGGGTGAAATGGATACGAGGAACTCTGGGCAGAATTATAACGGAACTGTTGGATAGCTCGTTTGAAATGGAAGCCTAAGACTAAGCTTATTTCTTGTGTCATTAGCGTATCTTTAGTGTCTCACTCAAGTATCGGCCGAACCGACGAGGATTTCCCAAAATTGCTTTAAAAATCCAAGGTATGTCATTCGTATGTGCTTGACAAAACTTGTCCGACCTTTCGAATGACTATTTGCTTGAGGACAAGCAAAGGTTTAAGTATGGGGGAATTTGATAACGAGAAATTGTATCATATAATTACTACGTTTTTTTACCGATTTTATAATACATTAAGTCGTTTAACTCCCGATTATTCTAAGTTTATTTGTCTTTTCACAGGTATAACATTTGTCAACTCAAACCAATGAAAAAGGACTACAAGAAGGAGGCTAGACAATAAACAAAGAGAAAAGAACTAAATCTGCAAAGTTTGGAGATTTTGGAGCAGTGCCGACCGTCACACCCCGTGACGACCGTAACGACCCCCAACTTGAAACAACGCTCATCACACATCACTGACGAGCGTAATGCGCTATTTAAGAGCATTACGACCGTCACCCACCTGTGACGACCGTCACGCGCGAAAAGATGAACGTTGTGAATTGGTGGAGACGTGGGCAACATGAGGGCAGAAGTGTTCTCCTATTTTCCCTCCACTCAGTAACCATGCACCCTATATTTCCTCCACTCAAGCCTTTTCTGAAGATTCTTTCAACTGCTATATTCTCTCCTATATATATGTGTGGTAGTGAAAAGGGAAGAGGGTCGAAGGAATTCTCCCAGAACAAAATTACTACTTTTGCAATTATTTTTATTTCCTTGTTTTTGAGCATTTTCTACGTACTGTACTTTCTACTTCCAACATTATTTCAAGCATAGTTTGAGGGTGTTAATTCTTCATTCAAGAATTAACACAATTTATTTACTTCAATCAAGCTGCAAGGAATATTGTAACATTTCAAGATTACCATAGCAACGTTATTTCCAGGTTTTTATTGCAATTAATATTTATTCATTCTTGTATTATGCCAATTATTTTTATGGATTATATTTTGAATTGCATTGTTATTAAATCTATTATGTCCGGCTAAATTATTCGTACCGGTATGTGACTCTTAAGAACCGAAAGAATTCAGTGATACCTTGGCCAAAAATATTTATAAAACAATTTCTGGTTTCCAATTTCCATGCTTAATTTAACTACCCTCGTCACGATAGTGAGAGGTTAATTAACACGATTTTGCCACGAGAGTGGGAAATAAATTAAGGCAAGAACCTGCATGCGAGAGCTGGGGTTCGACCCAGATAGTGGTAACGAAACATTAATTTTTAAATACACGAGAGTGTTTTAATAAATTAATTAAACTCAAATTGTTTTCAAAAAGTGTTATTAAATTTAAAGTGCATCCACTAGGTTTAGTAGCATAACTTATTTCATGAACACGAGAGTGTATGTCTCAGGTTTTTAAACAATTAGTTTTTACCGAAATACTTTATAGGCCAAGCGATTCCCCAAATTCCCGAGGTCCGACTATCACATACCGGTATAACTATTACTATTATTTTTTAATTAAATTGTTTCCCCCCTAAAATCAAATATTCATCACTTAGTTAAACAAACTGTAGCGTTAGATCGTATGCGATTGATCCTCAGTCTCTGTGGGTTCGATAATCATTTAAAACTAGAACGACTAAACTGTATACTTGCAGTTAGTATCCCGATAGACTCATAAAGTCCCGATCAGAAGGCTTTCTTGACAACATATTGGCCTTCAAAATTTGGAGTCCACTTGCCCCTAGAACCAGTGTTGAAAGGCATGATCTTTCTGAGCACGAGGTCGCCTTCTCTGAATTCGCGAGGCTTGACCTTCTTATCAAAAGCTTTCTCAATTCTCATTTGGTATACTGACCATGACATAAGGCCTTCATTCTCTTTTCTTCAATCAAATTCAATTGGTCAAACCTGTTATGGACCCATTCAACCTCTGATAATTTGGTTTCCATTATCACACGTAAAGAGGGAATCTCAACCTCAATAGGGAGCATTATTTCCATACCATACACAAGAGAGAACGAAGTTTCCCCTTTTGAAGTGCAGACGAATGTACGATACCCCTGCAAAGCAAAAGGGAGCATCTCATGCCAATCTTTATAGGTAACGACCATTTTCTGTATGATCTTCTTGATGTTTTTATTAGCAGCTTCAACAACCCCATTCATCTTTGGCCTGTAAGGAGATGAATTATGATGGACAATCTTGAACTCTTCACAAAGTTCTGTCATCATCTTGTTATTCAGATTTGATCAATTGTCAGTGATAATCCTGCTTGGTACACCGTACTGGCATATACGATTGTTCTTGATAAAGCGTACCACCACCTGCTTAGTAACATTTGCATATGAAGCTACTTCCACCTATTTGGTGAAGTAGTCTATTGCCACCAAGATGAAACGATATCCATTCGACGCCTTGGGTTCAATCATTCCAATCATGTCAATACCCCACATAGAGAAAGGACACAGGGAATAAATTACATTGAGAAGCATCAGAGGCAAATGGATTTTGTCAGCATAAGCCTGACACTTATGGCACTTCTTTGTGAATCTGTAACAGTTAGATTCCATTGTCAACCAATAGTAACCTTCCCTAAGCATCTTCTTTGCCATTGAATATCCATTGGCATGGGTACCAAAGGAACCTTCATGGATCCCATGCATCAACATGTCTACTTCGTGTCTATCCATGCATCTGAGCAAGAACGTGTCATAATTTCTTGTGTACAACACATCATCATTGAGGAAAAAGCTACATGCCAACCTTCTTAATGTATTTCTATCTTTATTTGATGCACCAATCGAGTATACCTGAGTTTGGAGAAAATGCTTGATATCGTGATACCAAGGTTTTTCGTCTGACGTTCCCTCTATTGTAAACACATGAGCTGGCCTATCCAGACGTCGAACTGTGATACGAGGAACATCGCTCCAAGTATTTAATTGATATATAGAAGCTAAAGTGGCTAAAGCATCTTCCATCTGATTCTCATCTCTGGGTATATGATGGAGTTCAACTTTATTAAAGAAGGGTAATAATATTCTAGCATAGTCTTTGTAGGGAATCAAGCCAATGTGGCAAGTATACCATTCTCCTTTGATCTGATTTATTACCAAAGCTGAATCTCCGTATATGTCTAGAATTTTGATTATGAGATCTATAGCCTCTTCGAGACCCATGATACAAGCTTCATATTATGCCATATTATTCGTATAATCAAAAGCCAATATTGCAGTAAAAGGGATGTGCGACCTGTGAGGAGTGATAATCACGACACCAATTCCTTTCTGTGATACGGTGGAAGAACTGACTTGGGTGTTTTGCATTTTATCGCAAATGTTGCGGTTAGCAAGAGTCGCCACCAACTTTTCTTTTATTTAAAAGGAAAGGCTGAAAAGAATAGGAAAGACCTTTGAGATTGTTTCTAGAGTTCGGGGGATAGATTATGAAAAGGGAAGGTATTAGCACCCTTTTCATCCATAGTTATCTATGGGCTCTTAGTTGCTTGCTAGATCACTTGCTTTTGTTTGAAAATGTGCTTTGTGTGGTTTTTTAAAGTATTTTGAAAAGGCGCCATAGTTTAGGAAAACTTTGTAATAGTTCTCGTTCGTAAGAATGTATACAAAATGTTAATCTTTGGAAAATGTTTCATGTTTGGAAAATGTTTTGAAAGTGTTTTTGAAAGTGTTGGTGTTTATTTTTGAAAATAAGCAAGGATATTTGATTTGAAATTGAGCAAGCAACTAGGAACAATCTACCTACTCAAATATCTTTGATCATTTCTTCCTTTCCTTTGATATTGATATATTACCATTGATTTGGTAAGAAGCCTTACCTTTGGATGTATAGGGACGGGCATGGTTCATCGTATAACCATGATAGCAATGTTGTGAGATATCTTAGCATTTCTCTTTGAGGGACTAAGATCATTTTGAAAGGCAATATTGATAGCATCATCGAGGGACTATGATCTCGTATTTTTTATTGCTTTTTGCTAAGATATCCCACATGCATAACATGGCCATTTTGGTAAGGAAACAAAGTGGAATTACCCTAAGGGTGCAAGTGTGCAAATGTGTTGATTTACATGCTTGTTTATCTTGAATTAGGGTTTACTACTTGTTGATTTTATCTTTCCATACAAACCCTAATTACTAGCATTTATATAAAGTGATAAATTGCGGAAAGTAAAAATACTAAGCTATTACATCATTAGGGGAAGGGGTGTATAAATTTACAAATGGGGATTTTGCAAGAAAATTAAACCTTATTATCTATTACAACCATATTGAATAAATGTACAAAAATTGAAAATAAAATGAAAAGATAATAATGGATAAAGAAATGATTTTTGTTTGGTTTTCATGAAAGGGTTTTAACCTAATTAAAGAAAATGATTAATTAAAATAAACAAAATTAAATTTAAGCTAAATAAGATAGAAATTAAGTTAAACTAGTATTTTTAGTGTTTTTGTGAAAAGGTTTTAGATTAATGAAAATAAAATGAGAAAATTAATTAATTAAAAGAAACCTAAATTCTAAGTTAATTTAAATTAAGAAAATAAAATAACAATTAAACATAAATCTAAATATTTATTATTTAAGAAAAAAGAAATTAATTTGTTTTAAGAAAATGTTTTTTTTTGTTGTAAATAAAATAAATAAGTATGAAAATAATAATAAAAACATTTTTATATTTTTTATTAATAAAAAAAATATAATAATAATAATAATAATGAAGAAAAAATGAAATGCAAATAAAATAAAATAAGAAAATAAATAAATGAAATAAATAAAAGTTGGGCCAGGGGTGTAAACGTAGGCAGAGGGTCAGAAGAATAAAAATATGAAAAGCCCAACAAGAAGGGGCCAAGTGTTGCAGCTGAAACAAAAAAAGTGTGAAAAATGTAAAAAATGAACAAAACGGTACCATTGGGGCTTGAACCAAGGTCCCAAAGGTTAACAGACACACGCTTTACCACTAGGGTGGCTATACATCCGTTAACATTGACAAAACAATAACTATGTAACATAAATCAAGTCCTGAATGAACTTCATCTTCAACCTCCAGCCATGGATCCTGTATCTTCACCATTTCTCATTCATTCACAAAACTTCCAACATCAAACTTGTTAGAAATTTCCTTACGATTCTGAATATGTAAATAACTTAAGCTAATTCTCAAAGATGAGCATGAACTTCTAAAAGTACCAAATTCTGACCTAAATATTTCAGCAAGTTCAAACTCAAAATTCTCACTACTCAAGCAATATAAATGAAATCCATGGACATGTACAGCTTCAGGGTAATGATGTCTACATTTTATCTTCCCAAATGCAAGCCTTACAATGCCTAAATGAGAAGATAGAAGTTCAAGAAAAATATCTCAAAACTGGAAGTCGTGAAATGAGTTTGAGCTTGACTCAAGGTGCTGCAATGATCAGGTTAGCTTCCTTGAGTCTCCAGGAAGCTAATGCAATGCTTAGCTTAAGTTGAGAGTGGCTGAAATGGCATGGAGAAGTCAATGTGCAATGCTCTATTTTTGGTTATGGAAGTTGATGAAGATGATGTTACAGTCGTGTAACAAGGTGTGGGATTGTTTATATTTGATGTAAGGAAGCTTTAGTAACTAAAAGGCCAAAGAACGCACGAGGGAAATATGAGTTTGGAGTTCAAGGGCAGAAACTGTGCAACAATGGAGTTTTTGGGAAATTTATGATTTGAGGGAGTTTGGGAGTGTTTCAGGGTGTTCAAGATCGTGTCCTAGCTCATAAATAGTGCCTCTATTTATAAGCAACAAGTTTAGAAGCTTGTGGTTAATCATAATTCAAAATCAAAAGTTTAAGCATAACATGTGATTTTTGAGAAATCCAAGTTTCAAAGTCTTGTGTACTTGCTAAGATAGAGTGGTTATGCTTTAAACACACTTTATTTTGACTTTGTAGATGGATTATGATCAGAGGGAACAAGTTAGAGGCTCAAGAATTGACTTGGTGCATAAAGCTTGCTTTTCAAGAATGGCATTCTTCACTTTCTTCCCAAAATGGCAATGTGAATTGGATAAAGCTTAAACCACTTGGATTATAGCTCAAAGGTTTGTGTAATCCATTAATGATGGATAGATACACAAGTTAGAATGCTTTCAAAGTGGGGGAATGGAATTTCTTGGATGGCCTTTACCTTGGCAGCATCAACTTCAATTCCTTTATTGCTGACAACAAAACCTAGAAGCTTTCCAGATCATACTCCAAATGTGCACTTGTTAGGGTTTAACCTTAACTTGTACTTTTCAACCTTTCGAATAGTTTGTACAGATGAACGAGATGTTCCTCTTCAGTTTTTGATCTGACAATCATATCATTCATATATACCTTTATTTCATGAAATAAAGCTACCATAGCCCTTTGATATGTTGCCCCTCGATTTTTCAATCCGAACGGCATGACCTTGTAGCAAAAGGTTCCCCATTGCGTGACAAAAGTTGTCTTCTCCATGTCTTCGGGATCCATCCTTATTTGAATATAGCCATAGAAACCGTCCATAAAAGAGAATACTATATGCTGAGCAGTGTTATTGACCAAGACGTCAATGTGTGGTACAGGGAAGTCATCCTTGGGGCTTTCCATATTCAAATCCCTATAGTCTACGCACATGCAAACTTTTTCGTCTTTCTTTGGCACTGGAACCACATTGGAAACCCATTGGGGATAGGATTTCACAGCTAGGAACCCTGCATCAAATTGTTTCATCACTTCAGCTTTGATCTTCTCAGACATATCAGGCCTCATGCGACGAACCTTTTGCTTGCTAGGAGGATAGTCTTCTTTTTTCGGTAGACGATGAACTACGATATCAGTATCCAACCCTGGAATATCTTCATAAGACCAAGAAAATACTTCCACATAATTATGCAACAGCTGAACCTACCTGCCCTTGATACTGCTTTCCAAGTTAGCGTCGATCTTAACCTCTCTCTTTTCTGTCTCGGTACCTAGATTGATGACTTCAACTGACACTTTGTGCGTCTGAATAGCTTTTTCCTCTTGTAATAGAAGTTTGGCTAGTTCTCCTGGTATATCATAATCTTCCTCACCTCTGTCTTTGGCTTGGTTAATTGGACATTCGAAGTCATAGTCGGTAATAGTAGAGTCATTGGAAATAATATCCAGAGTGGATGAGGACCCGCAAGAGTGTGTGTGTGTGCATGTAAGATACATGGCTATTTTGAAAAATGTATTTGAAGGAAAGAAAGACAATGAGCACAAATATTTTAATACAAAAGAGTCCAATGATTTGTATTGAATGATCATATGATTAGATGAATATAAATAAAACCCTTTACAAATGGACCAAAGTGCCCCGGGCCAGGCACATGGATTAATATTACAGACAAAATGTTTTTGAATTAAAAGAAAAGCAATAGACAAATGATTACTCCTAAATGAAGGAGATGGGCACAAAATCCTTGGCATGCCAATTCTTCAGCTTCGTTGTAGTAGGATACACCCAATCTTCAAGTTCACACTCTTCATCAGAATCACCTAAAGCGTTGACTTCATTGACACCCTTGTCATGTTTCGGCATAGGTGCAGTGATTACATTCAGAGTGAGAGGAGGATCAAACTCAATAGTCTTGTTATCAATCAAATCCTGAATTTTATTCTTCAAGGCCCAGCATTGGTTAGTCTCATGCCCGGGGTTACTTGAGTGGTAAGCACATTTGGCGTTCAGATTATACTTTGGTGAAAAGGTATCTGGGTTGGCAGGAGGATCGCACAATGCCACCAAATTAGCCTTGAGCAAGTGTTGTAAGGCTTGAGACAGTGACATGCCTAACCTCTTAAATTGTCTTCTCGGAGTGTCAAATCGTTGATGATTAGAAGATGGTCTTGGAGTATGAGTTTGATTGGAGATTCAGACAACATTAATAGACGAATGATCATTCTTCTTGGTACGGGCCCTTTCCCCTTACACAACATATGTTTCCTTCTTTGCAGCAAAAGGTTTCTTTACAGGATTGGAAGTGGAGGCAGATGCCATGGAAATCTTCCCACTTTTGATGCCGCTTTCAACTCTTTCACTGGTTAAGATTAACTCGGTGAATCCAGAAGAGGAACAGCCAACCAACAAGTTAAAGAATGGACCGGATAAAGTTCCCATGAACATGTCAATGTGCTCTCTATCAGTCAAAGGTGGTTGAACCCTACTGGTGATGTCTCTCAACTTTTGTGCATATTCTTTAAATTCTTCATTCTTCCCCGTGGTCATATCTTGCAACTGAACTCTTATTGGTTCCAAGTCGGAGTTATAATGGTACTGATGGTAGAAGGCGGTAGCTAAATCTTCCTAAGTATTAATGCGGGACCCATCTAACTGGTAAAACCATTCTAGTTGCGTTCTTGCACACATAAGATTTCAGGTGAAGTTTTGGACAAGAAATTCCATCGTACTTTTCAAAGACTGGTATTTTGAATTCGTGGGGAATAACAACCCCAGAGATCAAACCCAAATCATCAAAATCTAAACCGGGGACGACTTCGATCTCGACGACCTTCAATCTATCTTCTAACTACTTGTACTTGACATCGGCGGGTGGATACTGCTCGTCAAAATAATCATCATCAAATGCTTGATCAGTAACACAGTCAGCCTGGGTAATCTTAACCTCACCAATCTGATTCTCGTCTTCTTCAAATGAGTCTTCCACTATCGGGATCTGACGAATAGACTCTTTGAACCTTCTTCCCATGTTGACCAGGTCTCTCTTCTTGGGCTTCTTCTTAACTGCCAGTAATGCCATCATATCTTTCTGCCCCTTGGCTAGGGCCAATAGATTTTCTTGGAATTGAGAGTTTTGTGCCTGAAGATCCTTCACAGTTTTCTCTAGATCCATCTTGCTGAAATAAACAACAGAAAGACAAGGAAACCTGTTATGTGAAAACCTGTCATGTTATGATGCATGGAAGATGTATATGCAAATAATTTCAAGGATTTATGGAATTTAAATTTGTATATACAAAAGAGTGAACAAACGCCAATTTCATTAATTAGTTCAAAAAATTACATCATGCCTCTTGGGCTTACAAAATAACTTTCTAAGATAAAAAGACTGAACGCATCCTCTTCGGTGCAAGGTAGGCGTTCACACTTTTCTCTTCTTGTAGCTGATTTGTAAGCTCCAAGACCCTCTTCTCACTGTCGTAGAATTGAGCTTCAAAAGTATCTCTTTCTTCCTTGAGCTAAATCCAACCTTTTTGCAAGTATTCAATAGAAGTTGGCATGTCTGGATAGAGGATAGTGTAGGGAACATCTCTTTCAACCACAAGCTCCATAATAACTGGTAAGATAGAGGGATAAAGCATCATAAGTTTCTGAGCATGAGCTCGTACCCACTTAAGGTAAGGCTCGAGGGGAATGTAATTCTTGTGTCCCAGCGTCTTGCTATCCACTTTTCTTACCATTCTCTAAGCTTGTATAAACCTCTGGCGGTAGCTTTGGTCATCACTTTCATAGTCAAATACCACTCCTTGAATGAGCATCTCATGCGGACCATCCCTTCGGCCATAACCAAATTGTCTTAAAGTTAAGCAGGGGTTGTAAGTGATACCTCCTCTAATTCCAAGTAAAGGGACATTAGGGAATTCACCACAACGGTCGATGGTAGTAACATTCTCGAAGGATCGAGAACACCAATGAACATCTGAATGTCTGAGCGTCATTAACCTATGGGACCACCTTAAACCTTGATCGTTCTTCAGTACAGACCGGGGAAGATGTGAAATAAACCATCTGGCTAAGGGAGGAGTGCAACACATGAGGATCCCTCTCTTCCTCATAGTGCGATAGTGAAAATAATATAGGATATCTCCAAACAAGGTAGGCACCGGATTGCGAGACATGAAGATTTTGACAGCATTAACATCTATGAGTTGGTCAGGGTTTGGAAACAAAACCATCCCATAGATGAGAAGGGCCAAGATTTCTTCAAAAGCTTATAAGTCCAAAGAGTTCCAACAATCTTGAGCTTTCTCGAACAAGAACTTAGCTAAGAAACCTTTAACACCACTCCTTGTTTCCCAATTAGTTGTGATATAAGATTGTTGCAAGTGTAATGCTTGGGCAATCTCTTCAGGTTTTGGATCTCTTTCCGTACCGTTGAAGGGTAGTTGATTGAGAATACGAATCCTCAAGAGTTGAGAGAATTCTTCTAAAGTTGGCACAAGTTAATAATCAGGAAAAGTGAAACAATGGTGTAGAGGATCAAAGAATTGGAATAACACCTTCATCATATCTTCATCAGTGTTGGAGGTAACCAAGCTTAGGAGGCGACCATGTCTTTCGGTGAATGGAGAACTCTCAGAACCCTTGATGCTAACTCTTTGAGTTGAGGAGGAATTCTTACGAGATTGACTTGGATAGTACTCCCGCGGATAGAAGCCATGTCCTACAAAACAGAACAAAAATAAATCCCAAAAATCCTTGAAATGGTTAGTGAGAATGAGTATGATGTTATGATGTTTATGATGTCATGACCAAGTAAGTATATATAAACAAGGCAAACAAGTACTTAGGTTTAGGCTTGCATGGAGTCTCATAGGTAAGTACCCTCTTGAAGTTTAGTTGGCTCAAACATGTCCTAGAAATAGTAACCGGGTTCTAAGGGATCTCAATATCACTGATTTGTCTTCTCGGGCATTGTTTCAGCACAAGCCTCTTTCACGAAGAGCAAATTATCCCAAAAATCAAACCTCAATGAGTGTAGTATCGATATCAACCAACTTCGGACTGCACCAAAGTCGATTATCTCACTACGTCCTAATGGCCAAGTTGGTCAAGTAAAGGTTCTAAAGTCAGTTAGTGCTTCATGACATCACTCAGTGGCCCCATATTCTCCTTGACAACTCAAGGGCTACCGATACCCACAAATGTGTCACACTAACATAGCTATTGCTTAGACCATGTTGGTATATCCCGCACAGTTTCCACAACGTATTGCTACTTACCTATAAGGTATCCCAAATCCGGGTTGAGGATTAGAACAAGCCCAAACAAGGAACCAAAATGTAAAACAAACAAATCAAACAATGAAAGCAAATAAAGGTGATCTAGCCCTAAGGTAACCCCACTTTTAAGTATTTCCCCAACAGAGTCACCAGTTCTGTGATACGGTGGGAGAACTTACTTGGGTGTTTTGCGTTTTATCGCAAATGTTGCGGTTACCAAGAGTCGCCACCGACTTTTCTTTTATCCAAAAGGAAAGGCTGAAAAGAACAGGAAAGACCTTTGAGATTGTTTCTTGAGTTCGGGGGGTAAATTATGAAAAGGGAAGGTATTAGCACCCTTTTCATCCATATTTATCTATGGGCTCTTAGTTGCTTGCTAGATCACTTGCTTTTGTTTAAAAATGGGCTTTTTGTGGTTTTTGAAAGTATTTTGAAAAGGCGCAATCGTTTAGGCAAACTTTGTAACAGTTCTCTTTTCTAAGAACGTATACAGAGTGTTGATTATTTAAAAATGTTTCATGTTTGGAAATTGTTTTGATCGTGTTTTTGAAAGTGTTGTTTTTTTTTAAAAATAAGCAAGGATATTTGATTTGAAATTAAACAAGCAACTAGGATCAATCTACCTACTCAAAAGTCTTTGTTCATTTCTTCCTTTCCTTTGATATTGTTATCTTACCATTGATTTGGTAAGAAGCCTTATCTCTGGATGTATAGGGACGGGCGTGGGTCATTATATAGCCATGATAGCAATGTTGTGAGATATATTAACATATATATTTGAGGGACTAAGATCATTTTTAAAGACAATAATGATAGCGTCATCAAAGGACTATGATCTCGTATTTTTGATTGCTTTTTGCTAAGATATCCCACATGCATAACATGGCCATTTTGGTAAGGCAACAAAGAGGAATTACCCTAAGGGTGCAAGTTTGCAAATGTGTTTATTTACATGCTTGTCTATCTTAAATTAGGGTTTACTACTTGTTGATTTTATCTTTCCATACAAACCCTAATTACTAGCATTTATATAAAGCGATAAATTGCGGAAAGTAAAAATACTAAGCTATTACATCATTAGGGGAGGGGGTGTAAAAATTTACAAATGGGGATTTTGTAAGAAAATTAAACCTAATTATCTATTACAACCATATTGAATAAATGTAGTAAATTTAAAAATAAAATGCAAAGATATAAATGGATAAAGAAATGATTTTTGTTTGGTTTTCATGAAAGGGTTTTAACCTAATTAAAGAAAATGATTAATTAAGATAAACAAAATTATATTTAAACTAAATAAGAAAGAAATTAAGTTTAAAAGTATTTTTAGGGTTTTTGTGAAAAGGTTTTAGATTAATGAAAATAAAATGAGAAAATTAATTAATTAAAAGAAACCTAAATTCTAAGTTAATTATAATAAAGAAAATAAAATCACAATTAAACCTAAATCTAAATATTTATTATTTAAGAAAAAAGTAATTAATTTATTTTAAGAAAATGTTTTTGTTCTTTTTGTTTTTTGTAAATAAAATAAATAAGTGTGAAAATAATAATAAAAATATTTTTATATTTTTTATTAATAATAATAATAATAATTATAATAATAATAATGAAAAAAAAATGAAACGCAAATTAAGTAAAATAAGATAATAAATAAATGAAATAAATAAAAGTTGGGCCAGAGTGTGAACATAGGCAGGGGGTCAGAAGAATAAAAAAAATGAAAAGTCCAACAAAAAGGGCCCAAGCGCTGCACTTGAAACAAAAAAGTATGAAATATGTAAAAAATTAACAAAAGGGTACCAATGGGGCTCGAACCCAGGTCCCAAAGGTTAACAAGCGCGCGCTTTACCATTAGTGTGGCTATACATCCTTTAACATTGACAAAACAATAAATATGTAACATAAATCAAGTCCTGGAAGAACTTTATCTTCAACCTCCAGCCATGGATCCTGTAACTTCACAATTTCTCATTCATTCACAAAACTTCCCACATCAAACTTGTTAGAAATTTCCTCACGATTCTGAATATGTAAATAACTTAAGCTAATTCCCAAAGATGAGCATGAATTTCTAAAAATACCAAATTCTGACCTAAATATTTCAGCAAGTTCAAACTCAAAATTCTAACTACTCAAGCAATATAAATGAAATCTATGGACATGTATAGCTTCAGGGAAGTGATGTCTATATTTTATCTTCACAAATGAAAGCCTAACAATGCCTAAATGAGAAGATAAAAGTTCAATAAAAATACCTCAGACTGGAAACCGTGAAATGAGTTTGAGCTTGATTCAAAGTGCTGCAATGATCAGGTTGGCTTCCTTGATTCTCCAGGAAGCTAATGCAATGCTTAGCTTGAGTTGAGAGTGGCTGAAATGGCTTAGAGAAGTCAACGTGCAATGCTCTATTTTTGGTTATGGAAGTTGATGAAGTTGATGTTACAGTCGTGTAACAGGGTGTGGGATGGTTTGTATTTGATGTAAGGAAACTTCAGGAACTAAAAGGCCAATGAACGCACGAGGGAAATATGAGTTTGGAGTTCAAGGCAAGAAACTGTGAAACAATGGAGTTTTTGGGCAATTTCTGATTTAAGGGAGTTTGGGTGTGTTTCAGGGTGATCAAGCTCGTGTCCTAGCTCACAAATAGTGCATCTATTTATGAGCAACAAGTTTGGAAGCTTGTTGTTGATCAGAATTCAAAATCACAAGTTTAAGCATAACATGTGATTTTTGAGAAATCCAAGTTTCAAAGTCTTGTGTACTTGCTAAGATAGAGTGATTATGCTTTAAATACACTTGCTTCTGACTTTGTAGGTGGAGTGTGATCAGAGGGAACAAGTTAGAGGCTCACGAATTGACTTTGTGCATAGAGCTTGCTTTTCAAGAATGGCATTCTTCACTTTCTTCCCAAAATGGCAATGTGAATTAAGTAAAGCTTAAACCACTTGGATTATAGTTAAAAAGTTTGTGTAATCCATTAATTATGGATAGATACACAAGTTATAAGGCCTGCATTATGCAGCCTAACATTGAAATTCAATTATGTCTTCATCAAGAAATAACTTGTAATTCAAGAATGAAACCCTAACTTGTTGTCTTCGATTCTCCTTGCTCAAGCATTAACTTAATGAGTTCTTTGACTTTTTGGAAAGCTTGTAACATACTCTACAACCTATATGTTGTACTTTTTTGAAAATACATCTTGGAACTATGTGAAAAATTTCCATGAAGTTAGGTCAAAATCCTGCCTAAACAAGGGCAAAATTTCACTGTTTCCAAGTTTCATAAACATGTATTCACAAAATTATACCTGGAAATCAATGAATTTCTAGGAGAAGTTGTGTTCTTCAATGTTTTAGATCTCATTGAGATCTACAACTTTCATGTTGTAAGTTTACTTTGAATCATCTTGCATCATGGTGAAAAATTGGCTCAAAGTTGTGAAAAAATATGAAATTTTCAACACTTAGAAAAATTTCTAAGTTTAGAAATTTTGACTTTTCAAAATGAAATGTTGACTTTTTTATTTCTTGATGAACAAGTTTCATATTTTGACATGTTTTGATGAATTGTGATCTTTGACACTTGATTTTGACTAAAAAGTCAAAGTTTGACTTTTCAGTATACAATTGACTTTTCATCAGTTGACTGGAAATCATTTGTCAACCAATTGATATTGAGCAATGTTTTGAGCCAGGTCATTAGGTGAAAATGAAGCATTTGAGACCTTGAGATCATAACTTAATCCAATCAATCATTTTCTAGGTCAAAAACGCAGAAATTGCACCTTCTCAATCAAAACCCTAATTTTGACTATTTTGCCCTTTTGATGAGCTGATCAAATTTCTTGAGGAATTGTGATCCAAACTTGATCAAATGACATATATGAGTCTGTAATGTTGATATGGTTAAATAATTATAAAGTTTGACTGTAAATTGACCACAGTTGACTTTTTCCCCAATATTGTTGATTTTAGGTCAACTAGTCAATTGGCTGGGCAAAAATGTGATCCAAGACTTGAAACTTGACATGAGAAATATTGAGAGTCCAAAATGATCCATGAAAGTCATATGAGGCATTAAAATTCAATTTATCCTTATGCAATCTCAAACCCTTATTTTCAATCATCGGTGCTTGAGGAGGTGTCTTGAGCTGATCAACCCTGCGTAGTCTTGAATCTAAGGAGATATTGTGAGAGATTAACTGAGAAATGAGAGGGAAAATTTGTGGGTACAACACTTTACCATAAGAATTTACAACTCCATAAAACACCCCACCCCACCAGGGTTCAGGATCAGGACCTTCCCCAGGCAAAGGTTCATCATAAACTTTTACTTTCAAAAACATCACGTCCTTATCAGGGAAATCATATTTAACAAAATGATAATCATCAACTGGTTGGTGAGCAAGATAATCATCCAACAAACTGCTTTTTATAGCCTTCTAAGTACGGTATTCAATATCCTTTTCAGACAACATCATCTACCAACGGGAAATTCTTCCAATAAGAGCAAGCTTTTCAAAAATATACTTAATCAGATCCAATTTGGAAATCAACCAAGTAGTATGATTCAACATATATTGTCGTAACCTCTTTGCCGCCCAGGCCAAAGCAAAACATGTTTTTTCCAACATAGAATATCGTGACTCACAGTCAGTAAAATTCTTATTGAGATGATAAATGGCATATTATTTTCTTCATGTTTCATCTTATTGTCCCAAAATACAACCCATAGGATTATCTAACACAGTAAGATACATAACCAATGGTCTTTCTTCAACAGGAGGGAGCAAGATAGGAGGTTCAAGCAGATACTCTTTAATGCTTTCAAATTCCCTTTGGCAATCATCTGTCCACACACAAACTTGATCTTTCTTTAATAACTTAAAGATAGGCTCACATATTGTAGTCATATGGGAGATAAACCTGGAAATGTAATTTAAACGTCCAAGGAAGCCTCTAACTTGCTTTTTAGTTTTTGGTGCAAGCATTTCTTAAATTTTCTTAACTTTATTAGGGTCAAATTCAATTCCTTTCTGGCTGACAATGAAACCTAACAACTTTCTTGATCGAACACCAAAGGTGCATTTTTTGGATTCAAGCGGAGACAATACTTCCTCAAACGCTGAAATAATTTCAAAAAATCTTCCATATTCCCTTCTTCGTTCTGAGATTTGGAGATCATGTCATCAACATATACCTCAATTTCCTTGTGCATCAGATCATGGAATAGGGTTGTCATATGCCTCTGGTATGTTGCACCAGCGTTTTTTAACCCGGAGGGCATCACTCTATAACAAAATGTTCCCGAGGGTGTGATAAACGTTGTTTTTTTTATGTCCTCAGGAGCCATTCTGGTTTGATTGTATCAGAAAAATCCGTCCATGAATGAGAATACTTTGAATTTTGTTGTATTGTAAACCAAGATATCAATATGTGGCAATGGAAAGTCATCTTTTGGAATAGCTTTGTTTAAATCTCTATAATCAACGCACATGCGAACTTTTCCGTCTTTCTTTGGTACTGGGACAATATTGGCAATCCACTGAGGATACACTGATGTCACAAGAAAACCAGCATTAATCTGCTTTAAAACTTCTTCTTTAATTTTCACTGCCATATCTAGGGGAGTTCTTCGCAACTTCTGCTTGATTGTTGGGCATTCTGGCTTTAGCGGCAAATGATGTTCCACAATATCAGTATCCAACCCAGGCATGTCTTGATAAGACAAAGAAAAGATATCCACATACTCTTTCAACAATTCAATCAATATACGCTTAACATCAGGATGAAGTGATGCTCAAATCTTGACTTCTTTTGGATCTTTCTCCGAACCCAAATTGATCGTCTCCAACGGCTCTTTATACGGCTGAATGGTACTTTCCTCGCGCTCAAGCAATCATGAAACCTCTTCTCGGATTTCACCATATTCTTCTTCTTCAGCCACATACGCAGGATATTCATAGTTGGGAGAGTGTGTAGGGTCATTGTACTCAATGTTTATTTTAATTAATCTGCACATATGATTTATGATTGATTTTAGAAACTGACACATATAGCAAGTGATTGTGCAGATTTATTTACAATTATTATTTACTTTGAAAGTATTTTTATGATTACCATTTTCCAAGAAAAATCATAAAATAAAGACACGTTTTGGGAATAAAAAATAATAGATATGCCCATACAACATTGTTGTACCCCAATTTTTGCCCCTAAGATTCCTTCATCATATCATATCAATTCAATCACAACAAAGTCACACACTAGGGTTTATTTCCTCTCCCTATATTTGGTCTTGATCTATGGGGAATCACCAAGCACCTTGACTTGTATTTTGTGATCATATATGTTTGGCTACTAATAAATACAATGTATGTGTATCCTATTTGTTAATGATGTAGGTGAAAGCACAATGCATTCCATCAAAGTCAGCTTTTGGATTCATGAGTTCCTTATTTGTACCTTCCTCAACAAATCTTCATTGATATTAAAGCCTATATTAAAGATACCTTGGAGTAACATCATGACAATGTCTTTCATGATTCATTATGCCTCAAGTTGTCAAATTTAGGTCAAAAGTACAAGGGTTGGCTAAAGAAGTTTGACACAATTGGACAAATCTTTGATTTTAATGATCACAAGTGCATATCTCCTTCAATTTTCAAGAGATGGAAATGGTTTTGGTTGCAATTGTTTCTCCTTAACATCCTCAACAATTTATAATCACATGACAAAAGTATTTGTGTAAGAATGTTGATCAAAACTGATAAGATTTCTCAAGGCATTTTGTTTCTCTAGGAGTTAGGGTTTTGAACTTCAAAGGGGTATATCTTTCTCATCTTTTGGTATTTTTTATTGATTCAAAAGACATACTTATATTTAAAGGGTTGTTAACAAATCACTTCAAAAGTATTAAGGAAATTTTGTGTGTAAGGAACTTGATGATGAATAAATATTACAAGTCCTCCAGATGAACCTTCAAATACCTTTATGTGACTTCAAAGGATCATAACTTGATCAATTTTCATCACCTTGAACCCATTGTTTTTCCATAATGATCTTGAATGTGTGAAATTCAACCCATATTCAAAGTGCAAAATGTGAAAATGGATGGAAGATGCCCTAAGGATGCAAAATATTATAGGTCATTTCATGCATTTTTGCAAAGTTCAACAAGTCATAACTCTCTCAATTTTTGGAGATTTTGAATGGTTCGAGTCTCAAAATGTCATTCAAGAGATCTACTTCATGTCTTTTTTTTGGTCAAGAGCAAATTTCAAGTGGAAGGCCATGTTTGGATACAAAACATTATAAGTAATTTTTGAAGAAAAACATAGAAATTTTCTAAATACGAAAAGTCAACTTCTTTTTCCCAACTTTGAGTCATTAGAACTTTCACCTCAAGAAACCATTTTGTACCATTATTTTTCCATTACAAAGCTTGTTACCTCATCTTTATAAAGCTTCAAGAATCAAGCCTTAAGACCCCTTGAGTTGAGAATGCCATTGATTTGAATTTGGTAACTTGAAACTAAAGTTTCATCACAAGTCAGATTTTGAAATCTTTGTTTTGGCCTCTGATCCTAGATTTTCCATGCGTTTTTGTTTCTAATCATGTTTAGCAACTTCCCAAATGTGTATCACATCACGAAACACACAATTTAGCTGAGTTTTGATGTTAAACAAGTCACACTTTGTTCATGCTACAGACCCACACGATTTCCCTCCAAATTGCATCATTTCACACGCTTAAGGATCCCATTCATTCTCCTATAAATAGAGAATCATCCCTAATTCATTTCCCCAAGCTTAGACAGCCAAGATTACCCTGCCAAATTCTCCCTTGAATCCAATTTCCAGCTACTTTGAATTTTCTTTTCCAGCATCCCTCAATATTTTTTCTTTATCAATTCACCTTCATTGAACTTCCCTGAAGCCTACCATACAATTACCTTCAAGAATCATGGCCTATGTTGATCCACATAAGTCCAATTTTAGAGCTCTACAATTTAACTTCAATAGGTAGATTCCTTCACCAATTCTCTTAAACTTTGATACTATTGTGAAGCTCTCATCACCCTAGTTCTAGTCGCAACTTTTTGTTTTGAACAGGAAGCACGTTTTGACCATGAAATTTCAAATCCCTTTTCAAAACTTCTCTTCCAAATTGCTTGAGCTACATTTTATATAAATTTTCCGTGAAGGTGTGGTTGACTACTCGATGAGACGAAGTGAATCGTACCGGTCTCGTACTCTAATTTTACAGTTTGAGCGATCTGGTTTTGAGACTGGATGGAGGTTTAAGATGACCAACGTGTCATCCTTCAACCAATGAAACAACGCAATTTGGAATTTTTGAATTTCTTATTTTATATTGAATCTTGTGCTTTATTCAGTAATGACCATGATATGCATAGCACGCCAGATCCCTTGGATTTGATTACTAACGTGTTTTGACTCTCATCCAATGGTCCACATATTTTTTGCTTTATTTTTTATTTCTGATTTTTATATTTAATTATTTTAAATTTCAAAAATTCATAGAAAATTCATTTTAACACCAAAAAATTTGAAACAATTACATAAAATAGTTTTGATTTTTCTCCTTCTGATTTTTATTTTTTCACATTTTTATTTTGTGTTTTGATATTTTTGATATTTTTTCACTTTATTTGAATTATTTTAAATGTTTAAAAATACTTTTATACATTCTTAAATTCTGAAATAAAATAGAGAAGGATCCAATGACATTGTGACAAATATTGATGATATCATTTATTTTTTATTTCTGACTTTATTATTTTTCACCATTTTTTGTTTATTTTACCTATTTCATTTAATTTTAAAAATAGCTTTTGAATTTAAAAAATTACCAAAAACTTTATTAAAATATTTGAGTTCATTTGTGATTTCTCTGTGGTATTACTTTTTTTTCTTGATTAATTAAAAAATAGTTAACATTTTTCTCTCTTATTTTCATTTTTAATCATTTTTAAAATATTTATTTTTATATATTAAATACAATTTTTTATTTGTGGTTTTTTTCTGGCTGATCTTGGATTGAAATTTTGATCATGAACTTTGTTAACATCATTGGATCTATGGTGTTGGGTCTAACTCCATAAAAATGGATAAATAATTTTAATAATAGTTTAATTAAAATTTTGGTTCAAATGTGCTTTGTTCATTCTTTTCCATCCCTCTCCATCTTCCCCCCTTCTTATTGTATTACATGTTATGGGATGATGATCTCTATATCATATATCCAAATATGAAGTACATAGATTGCTATTAACCGGCCTCAAAATATGTGTGACTTCTATATAAGTCCACTTACGATTGCTTAACATAGCCCTAAATTTTGTCCCGATTTGAGAAAATGATCATTCGTGGCCCAAACCTAAGTTTGCAAGCCCAAGTATGTTAATTTGAACCCTATGATCCAATAACTTTGAGATCCATTGTTAGGAGGTTTTGGTTCTACCAATCCTCTAATGGAACTTCATCAATTTTGGTTAAAGTGGATCACTTAAACATCATTGATCATTAAGTTACTTTGATATTCTTAAAATGGATGATATACTTGACAAAAAGCAAATGAAACTTGCTGTTAAGAGGCTTTGGTTCTACCAATCCTCTAATGAGTTCCAAATGCAAGGTTCAAGATGGTTATCCAACTAACCACAAATTCCTAACAATTGACTTTATTTTATGTTTTTATTTTTTATGCTTTTACTTTATGTACCGTTTACTTCAGCATTTACATTTCATGTTATTTTCATCTTTGCTCACTTGAGCATTTACTTTTATGTCATTTTTATTTTTTTCTCACTTGAGCTTTTTGTTTACTTTTTGAAGATACTTAATAATCAACATGAACCATAAAAGACATTAATGATACTTGGACTTTTTGGTTACTATCCTTGGCATTATGGAGTATTAGACTTCTTGGACTTAGGATTAGAGACTTGATCTCATGTTGGAGACCTTGTGACCTTAATTTATATTTTGTCTGGAACTCTTGAGGTTTACCTCAAGACATTAGGTTGTTTGTTTGTTTTGTGTGCAGGTTCTTGTGATTGCATACTTTGTTTGTAATCTGGAATTCATCTGTATAAAGCCGTTACTCTTCCTAATTTTTGTGAAGATTAAGTGTACTTGAATTATAGTTCTCTCAAGAGGTCTAGTATCATTACTTGGTTTCAATCCAAAGAATGGAAATTCTATCTTGACTCATAATGTCAAGTGTTGGCTTCTTGTTGGTTAGATGGTTCTTTTCCTTAGATTTTACCTTCTGCTTTAGGATAGCCTCTTCATCTCCTCCAATCTTATTTAATTTAAAAAATCTCCTCCCTTCTTTTCAAAATTCTTCTTGTTTTAAACTTGAACCATTTTCATAATAAACATGGACTTAGGTCCATGCATTTTCAAAAATCATTTTCTTAATCAAACATTAATCAATTAAATAATACCTTGACATTTTTGTGAGAAGACTAAAAGCCAATCAATCTCATTCAAACCACTTTGCCATCTTGGCTTTCATCTTTAAAACTTTTCTCAAAATATTGGACTCTTGTCAATCCTTGTAGTGATGCAAACAACTATACTTCTACAATATGTAGTGAAGTGAGATATTTTCCACTTGGGTGTTGAGTGAGGCATTGTTGATTTTAAAATCCAAGCATATCCTAATCTTTGAGATGATGCAAATTCTCCTTTCTCATGATTGTTGGTAGTAAGTATGTTTTCCACACGGATAATGACGATGATGTCTTATCTCATAAAATTAACCAATAGACTTGTGTTTTAAATTTTTTTTTAAAAAGAGGAACTACGTGTACCCTGATCCCCTATTGCACTGAGGGTGGTACTTAGGCACTAAAGGTTCGCAACCGCAGCGGGTGCAAAAATAATAAATATACTTCTTTACTCACCTCCACCATCTATTTTATACAACATTTTATAGCCAAAATATACAGATTTTACAAAGAAGTTCCTGCGAAGTATCGTAGATGTTTAGGGTGATAATACATTCCCTTTGCATAACCAACCCCCTTACCTAGAATCTTTTCCCCTTCTTTTGGGTTATTCTCTCCTTTCCCACTCCTTTGGAAACTATAAAGCGTGGTGGAAATTTTTATTTTGATCTGTACAAATCAAGTCAATCCAATGGCTTAGTCTTAACATTTCTACCGCCACAGAAAAAATGGCGACTTCACTGGGGACATATTGACCTTTTGCTGGTCCATCTCTGAGTGGGTTAAACCTATCTTTGTTTATATTTGTATATGTGCTATTGTTGTTTATGTGTTATATGTTGCGTATATGTTTGTCTAGATTTTCTTGGTTTTTAGGATGCTTGGTGATTACTCATGAGTCTTATACTCGGACTTGGCAAAGCTTTAAGATAGGACGGGCGGTATAGTCATGTTAACTTTTAGGGAGTATTCCCAAAAAAGGAGGCGTGAGATCCCCCACTCAGTGGAGGCCCCTTTGACTGTAGTGTTTTTTACCAAGTAATCTGAAAGGCATACTGCTTTCGACCTGGGATCCTGCTGAAGCTGAGGACTATAGAATGCCTAACCCATCCTGACCTTTTAGGTCTAGTGCGGAAGCTATGACGGAGTAATCCAGAAATAGTTGTCACGCGATACTACGCTCGAACGAGTCTTTCTTGAGAATATTACTAATTACTTAGTTAATAAGGAAGTTAGTAATATCCGAAGGAAGGATGTAGACTCTGGAAACCTCTAGAACCTTGTTCGATTGGTGATAACTCTTAGACCATACCTTATGGTTAGTACCTTCGACCTCATGCTTGTGACGTTGAAATTACGAACCCTATGTTTGTGATCTTGTGTTTGATTGTTGCATCATGCATCCATGCATTCATAAGAATATTTTGAAGAAGTTTTATTCCAAGGGACTTAAAAGTTGACCATTTGTGAATATCTCAGGTACTTTTTGACTATGGATTATGGAAAAAGAAAGACCTAAATACAGTTTCAAAGATCCTGAGATAGATGAGTTGATGAGTCTGATTCCCGAGATTGATGTTCTGCAAATTTTTGGAGGAAGTATGGATCCATCATTCCTCTCATGAAGCTTAGGATAAAGGAGGGTATTCTCTGGACCTTGGTCCAGTTCTATGATCTGATGTATCGATGCTTTACTTTCCCTGACTATCAGTTGACGCCTACACTAGAGGAGTATTCTTATCTTCTAGGTTTACCTATTACCGATCGTGTACCTTTTACTGGTTTGGAGAGTGAGACAAAACCACATGAGGTTTCTACTTTAATCCATCTGGGGAAGTCTGAGGTTGAAGCTCACATGACTACTAAAGGAGGAATTAGAGGATTACCAGCTCAGTTCTTATTGGATAAAGCTCATTAGTTTGCAAGGATGAAGAGTGCAGTTGCTTTTGAGGTCATGTTCGCTCTACTTGCTTACGGATTATTCTTATTTCCTAATGTAGACAAGTTTATTAGCGTCAATGCTATCAGGATATTCATGATTTAAAACCCAGTTCCTACATTGTTGGGTGATGCTTATTACTCTATTCGTCTTCGGGATTCTTATCATAGGGGTATGATCATCTGTTTCATGCCTCTATTGTACCGGTGGTTTACTTCTCATTTGCCTCAGTCTGATGCTTTCTGGGATATCAGGAAGGAACACCGTTAGGCTCCTAAGATCATGTAACTTACTCACTCTGATATTGTTTGGTATCATCAAGCTTATCGTGATGTGGAGATTGTCAATAGTTGTGGTAGTTTCCCCAATGTACCTCTTCTTGGTACAAAGTGAGGAATTAACTACAACCATGTTCTTGCACGATGACAACTTGGTTATCCGATGATGGATAAACCAAATAGTATTCATTTGAGTAGTTTCTTCCTGAAAGTGGGAGAAGACAATAAGGAAGCTAGGGAGAAGATTGCGAAGGCCTGGCGTCACATTCATAGGAAGAGTAGGAAATACTTGGGACCTAGAAGGGCTGTTTCTTTGGAGCCTTATCTTTAGTGGGCCCAAGTGAGAGCTATTTAGTTGAAGATGCCGTATTCTCGAGAAGTACCTATGCTTGATTTGTTTTTGAAGACCACTCCTCCCTTATTGGATGATGTCGAAGAGCTACAACTTGCTTTAGTCAGGATGCAACAGGAAGAGGAAGTTTTGAAGAATAAGTGCCAAACCCTTGAGATTTCCTACAGAGCAGACTTGAAGGAGAAAGACGACTTAATTTATATTCTCGAGAGTCAGGCTATGGAGATGATGGAGAGGCAAGGGAATTTATTTTCTCCTAAGCCTCAGTCAGATGCTAGTTACTCACTTCCTGATTCAGGTGATTAGAAGGAGGTCGCCATCAGATATGCGGAAGAAAACCAGAGGTTGAAGGCTCAAATTGCCAGATTTACTGAGAAGCGTCAGCATGTAGAGTGATCTTCACCATATTTTCTTCTTAGGGTTTTAGACTTTACTTTCATCTTGTACTTGGGATTATTTTGAAACTTGCAATCTATTTTGAAAGCTATAATAAAAACTTGTAATGATTGTCTATAAATCTTAAAGTCCCTTGAAATAATAATAAAATAAATCATGTGTATTGCATATCATGCACCATATTGTACATACTTCTTGCATTTTTTATGCATATCCATGGGTTTTACTGAGCTTCTTTACTTTATTCAGCAAGTTGTCTCACCACTACAATACTCTGGCTAATTTTAGAAGGAAGATGGACAACCTAGAACAAGAGAACCGCGAGCTACGCGAGGAAGTTTATTCTAAAGGTCGACATGGTTAATATCATTGCTCTGATGGAATCTCTGGTGGCTGCTCAACATCAGCCACCGAGTGTTCAGCCTCAACAAATGATGGTTACTACTAAAGCTCTGATTGTTCCCATATCTGCTACTCCAACTGTTATTCAGAATCAAATGCCTCTGAGATATCCTTGGGGGATGCCATAAAGCTTTATTCCATAAGGTTTTAACCAGGATCCTCTGATTTCTCCGCTTACTCATCCTGTTTCTGCTCCTGCACCTCCTGTGGTGCATGTTACCCCTGCTGCTAGAAACGAGATTCACTATGCTGCACCACCCTCGGTGAATGTGGTCCCATTTGCTAATAATGATATGTATCGTCCTATTCTTCCACCAAGTGAAATCTTGGGTTTCTATGATAGAATGGATGATTTTCAAGACCAATTTGATAAAATGAAGAAGGAGTTGAAGGCCCTCATGGGAAAAGAGTTGTTTGGACAAAATGTGAATGACATGTGTTTGGTTCCCAATGTCAAGATACCTGCGATGTTTAAAGTACCGGAGTTTAAAAAGTATAAGGGTAACACTTGCCCTCGTGCTCACTTGGTTATGTATATAAGAAGAATGTCCACTCATATAAATGATCAGTTCCCGTTGATCCATTTCTTTCAAGACATTATAACGGGTGTAGCAATTAAAATGGTATATGAGCTTGGACAATGCCAGTATTCATTATTTTAATGACTTGGGTGAAGCATTTATCAGACAATACAAATACAATATGGACATGGGGCCTTACCATGATCAACTCAGGGCCATGGTCCAGAAGGACAGGGAATCATTCAAAGAATATGCACAAAGATGGCGTGAGGTAGCCACCCAGGTGATTCCTCCGATGGAAGAAAAAGAAATGAAAAAGATTTTCCTGAAAACACTAGGTGCACTATACTATGAGAGACTGGTGGCGAGTGCACCCAGTGATTTTACCGAAATGGTGGGAATATGTATTCGTTTGGAACAGGCTGTGAGAGAAAGTCGTGTCATAAAAAGTGAAAGTTCCAGCAATATGAAGAAGCCATCTTGTGGATTTATTAAAAAGAAAGAAAGGGAAGAAAATGTTGTGATTTAAGAAAGAAGGGTCAACACCTCTAGAAGAAATCATCAGCACCCTTAGCAGGTTGCCTCAATAACTCCGATTATAAATGCAGCTCCGACTACGGTTTCTTATCAAAGGCCAGCCCCTCAGGGAAGCCAAAGGAAGAGTATGAGAAGAGAACATTTTGACTCTATCCTTATGAGTTATGCAAAGCTACTTCTAGCATTGATTCAGAAAAAGTTGGTCCAGACTAGGCCACCTCCTGCTGTACCATCCCTTTTACCTTGGTACTACAAGGCAGATCAGACGTGTGCTTTCCACCAGGGTGCACCGGGATATAACGTGGAAAATTGTTATCCTCTGAAATCCGAGGTACAAAAAATGGTTAGATCTGGCCTTTTTTCCTTCAAAGATGTCAGTCTGAATGTAAAAGATAATCCTTTCCCAAAACATGGAGGAACAAATGTTGTTAACATGGTTGCGGGTTGTGCAGGAGACTTCTACATTTATGATATTAACCTAGTAAGATGGAACCTGGTGAAGATGCATGTAGACCTTTGCGAGTTCAGTTACTATACTCATGACCATGATGGTTGTGGTGTTTGTAGTACTAACATACAAGGTTGCGATAAGATAAAGGCTGATTTGCGGGAGATGATAAATGGGGGCCTCATCCATATAATCAGTCCTAGAGCAGAGTATGAAGAATAAATAAACATGGTTTCTAGATGTCCTAGAGATTTCATAATTTTTGACGTGGAACACATGAATGACAAGCTAGTACAAACGCATGCTACTTTTTGTCACATGGCTGGTCAGGTAGAGCACCATTAAGGGTCTTGTCGGGTTTGTTGCAGGGACTCCTGAGGATGTTCAATTGTGAGAAAAGGTATTCAATTGTTGATAGATAATGGAACCATCAAGGTTTCAGGGAAAAGAGACAATTACTATGAGGTTAACGAGATTGAGGTTGAGGAAGAATCAGATGATGATGAGTTTGCTTCTGCAGATGAATTCTTCTCCTCAAACAAGGATTTGTTCTCTGGTGGTGACTCTTTTATGACAAGATTTTCTGAAGAAGGTCTGACTGTGATCGTGGCATGTTTCAATGATTCATCCCCTATTGAAATTGAATATTGTAGTAAGCCAGTTGTTGCCCCTGTGGTGATTTTCTTACCAGGGCCGATTCCTTACAAATCCAACAAAGTTGTACCGTACAAGTATAATTCTACAATTTTAGAGGATGGTGTGGAAGTTCCCATCCAGCCTATGGCTAATATTGGGAATATTGCTGAAACTAGTAGAGTGACTCGCAGCGGCCGTGTGTTTGCACTCATTGTTCGGGGAATTGAAGATGTCGGAAAAAGTGGAAAGGGTTGAAGAAAAGAAGACTGCAGGGGAGTCTAGTGGTGATACCCTAGAGAAGCACGTAGATGATATTTTGAAAATAATCAAAATGAACGACTACTGAATTGTGGATCAGTTATTACAGACTCCTTCAAAAATATTTATCTTTGCATTATTAATGAACTCGACCGCTCATAGGGAATCCTTAATGAGGGTGTTGGACCAGGATTTCGTCGAGTATGATATGCCGGTAGATTAATTCAACAGTGTGGTAGGTAATATTACATGATTTAATAGCCTAAGATTTTGCAACGATGAATTGCCTGATGAGGGGAAGAATTACAATTTGGCCCTCCACATATCCATGAACTGCAAAAGTGATTCATTATCAAATATGCTGATTGATAATGGATCCGCCTTGAATGTCATACCGAGGAGTACACTAATGAAGTTGAAATGTCAAGGGGATTCTATGCGCCTAAGTGGTATTATTGTCAAAGCTTTCGATGGGTCGAGGAATTCAGTTATTAGGGAGGTCGATCTGCCTATTCACATAGGCCCGCATTTGTTCCAGATCACTTTGAAAGTCATGGATATTGTGCCCGCAGATAGTTGTCTACTGGAAATACCATGGATACATGAAGTAGGGGTTGTCACTTCCACTATGCACCAAAAATTGAAGTTCGTGCGTGAAGGAAAAATGGTTATTATAAATGGAGAGCAGGTATGCTGATATCTGACCTATCATCTTTCAGTGTTGTGGAGGCAGATGAAGCAGCTGTGGGGATGCACTTCCAGGCTCTATCTGTTGACAATGTAAGAGGGAATTATAATTTTATGGTTTCATTAAAAGATGCTCAGCAAGTTATGCGCAGTGGTCCGAGTATAGTATGGGGACAAGTCATTGATCCTCCAGTAAACAAGAACATGGCTGGTTTAGGATTCTCTGCCAAGATTGGCAAGAATGAAAGTTTGAAGCCAAAGACTACTATGAGCAGTTATCATGACGTTTTATGTACCGGAGCCTACCTCCATCCAACTTTCTCTGGAGTTAATGCTATTGAGAAGGGTGAAGAAGATTAAGAAATGCCGAATTATGTGACACCTGGAGTCAAAATCCAGAATTGGGTCACTTATGATATTCCCTCTTGCATCCATGTCTCAAAGTAATTTGTTTTTTATTTGCAAAAAGCTTTCATTCTTCCCAAGATGAAAGTCAATATTGTATGGGCTTATCTGTTTGCTGTGATCATTAAAATCATAAATAAAAGTTATCTTTGATTCTCAACAATTGTGTCTTTTATTTTGCTTTTTTATTTTTCATGGAAAATGGTAATAAAAAAAATAAGAAGAAACCATTTTTTGAACAGAATATGTTTGTGAATAAATCTGCATAATCATTTGATGTATATATGTGTCAGTTTCTAAAAAGAATCATAAATCGCATGTGCAGATTAATTAAGAAACTCATTCAATACAATGACCCTGCATCCTCTCCGAACTTTGAATATCTTATGTTTGGGAAAAAAGAAGAAGAGTATGATGAGATTCCAGAAGAGGTTTCACAGTTTCTCGAGCACGAGGAAAATGTCATTCAGCCGTACAAAGAGTCATTGGCAACAATTAATTTGGGTTCAGAAGAGGAGCCAAAGGAAGTCAAGATTGGAGCATCGTTGCATCTTGATGTGACAAACATGTTGATTGAACTATTGAATGAGTATGTGGACATATTTGCTTGGTCTTACCAAGATATTCCAGGTATAGATACCGATATTGTGGAGCATCATTTGCCTTTGAAGCCGGAGTGCCCGCCCGTCATGAAAAAGTTGAGAAGAACTCACCCCGATATAGCAATAAAAATCAAAGAAAAAGTCTTAAAGCAGATAAATGTCATTTTTCTTGTAACATCAGTGTATCCTCAATGGATAGCCAACATTGTGCCTGTACCAAAAAAATATGGAAAAGTCTGCATGTGCATAGATTACAGAGATCTAAATAAAGCTAGTCCAAAAGATGATTTTCCATTGCCACACATTAATATGTTAGTAGATAGCACAAAAAAATACAAAGTTTTCTCGTTCATGGAAGAATTTTACGAATATAATTAAATAAGGATGGCTCCTGAGGATATGGAAAAAACAATGTTTATCACACCCTGGGGAACATTCTGTTACAGAGTGATGCCGTTCGGGTTGAAGAACGCTGGTTCAACGTACCAGAGGGCTATGACAACCCTATTCCATGATCTGATGCATAATGAAATTGAGGTATATGTTGATGACATGATTGCTAAATCCCAGACTGAAGAATGGCATGTAGAATATTTGTTGAAGTTGTTTCAACATTTGAGGAAGTATCGTCTCCGCTTGAATCCAAATAAGTGTACCTTTGGTGTTCGATCAGGGAAATTGTCGGGTTTCATTGTCAGCCAAAGAGGGATTAAAGTTGACCCTGATAAAGTCAAAGCAATTCAAGAAATTCCTATGCCAAGGAATGAGAATCAAGTTAGAGGCTTCATTGGACGTTTGAATTATATTTCCATATTTATCTCCCACATGACTGCAACATGTGAACTGATCTTTAAGTTGCTAAAGAAAGATCAAGGTTGTGTGTGGACAGATGATTTCCAAAGGGCATTTGAAATTATCAAATAATATCTACTTGAATCTCATATCTTTCTCCCTCCCATTGAAGGAAGACTGTTGATCATGTATTTAACAATATTGGACAGTTCTATGGGTTGCATTCTTGGACAACAAGATAAAACAGGGAAGAAAGAGTATGCCATTTATTATTCCAGTAAAAAGTTTACTGATTGTGAGTCGCAGTATTCTATGCTAGAAAAGACATGTGCTCTGGCCTGGGCAGCAAAACGTTTTTGGTAGTATATGTTGAATCACACCACTTGGTTGATTTCCAAAATGGATCCAATTAAGTGTATTTTTGAAAATCCAGATTTCATAGGAAGAATCGCTCACTAGAAAATGTTATTTTCTGAATACGACATCGAATACCACACTCAAAAGGCCATAAAAAGCACCGTGCTAGCGGATTATCTTGCTCATCAACCGGTAGATAACCATCAATCTATTAAGTTTGATTTCCCTGATGAGGATGTGATGTTCTTAAAAGCAAAAGGTTATGATGAACCTTTTCTTGGGGAAGGTCCAGATCCTGAATCTTGATGGGGCATGGTATTTGACCGAGCGGTGAATGCTTACGGAAAGGGAATTGGTGCGGTGATCATTACTACACATGGATCACACATTCCTTTTACTACAAGGATGGAATTTGATTGCACTAATAATATGGCAGAATATGAGGCTTATATTATGGGTCTCGAAGAGGCCATTGACCTTAGGATCAAGGTTCTAGATGTGTATGGTGATTTATCTTTGGTTATTAATTAGATTAAAGGTGAATGGGATACTCGTCACCCTGGCTTGATCCCTTACAAAGATTATGCTAGAAGATTATTACACTTATTTAACATGGTTGAATTCCATCATATTTCGAGAGATGAAAATCAGATGGCGGATGCTTTGGTAACTCTGGATTCTATGTATCAAGTTAATACTTAGAATGATGTGCCTCGTATTACAGTTAGGAATTTGGATAGACCGGCTCATGTGTTTACAACAGAGCATGTGGCAGATGAAAAACATTGATATTTTGATATCAAGCATTTCCTCTGAACCCAGGAATACCCAATTGGTGCATCCAATAAAGATAGAAAGACATTGAGAAGGTTGGCAGGCAGCTTTTTCATTAATGAAGATGTACTGTATAAGAGAAATCATGACATGGTCTTGCTCAGATGCATGGATAGACACGAAGCATACATGTTAATACATGAAGTCCATTAAGGTTCATTTGGTACCCATGCCAATGGGCATTCAATGGCAAAGAAGATGCTTAAGGCAGGATACTATTGGCTGAAAATGGAATCTGATTGTTACAAATTTGCTAAGAAATGCCACAAATGCCAAATTTATGCTGATAAAATTCATGTACCTCCTACACTTCTCAATGTTATTTCCTCCCCATGGCCTTTCTCTATGTGGGGTATTGATATGATCAGAATGATTGAACCAAAGGCATCAAATGGGCATCGTTTTATCTTGGTGGAAATTGACTTCTTTACCAAATGGGTGGAGGCTTCTTCATATGCTAATGTCACTAAACAAGTGGTGGTGCATTTTTATCAAGAACAACCTCATATGTCGGTATGGTGTGCCAAGTAGGATTATCACCGAAAATGGCTCAAATCTGAATAACAAAATGATGTCTGAACTTTGCGAAGAATTTAAAATTGTCCATCATAGTTCATCTCCCTACAGACCAAAGATGAATGGATCTGTTGAAGCGGCCAATAAGAACATCAAGAAAATAATCTAGAAAATGGTGGTTACTTATAAAGACTGGCATGAGATGCTCCCTTTATCTTTGCATGGGTATCTAACATTTGTACACACTTTAACAGGGGAAACCATGTTCTCTCTTGTATATGGCATGGAAGAAGTTCTCCCCATTGAAGTTGAAATTCCCTCTTTGCATGTAATAATGGAAGCCAATCAGTCGGAGGCTGAATGGGTCTAGAACAGGTTTGACCAGTTGAATTTGATTGAAGAGAAAAGAATGACGGCATTATGTCATGGTCAATTATACTAAAAGAGAATGAAGAAAGCTTTTGATAAGAAGGTCAAACCTCGTGATTTCAGAGAAGGTGACCTTGTGCTCAAGAAGATCATTTCTTTCAACACTGGTTCTATGGTCAAGTGGACTCCCAATTTTAAAGGCCCGTATGTTGTAAAGAAAGCCTTCTCTAGCGATGCATTTATTCTTGAAACAATGGATGGTTAAGAGTTCCCATATCCTGTGAATGTTGATGCAGTCAATAAATGCTTCACCTAGAAAAATAAAAGAATAGCTTGCTAAGACGAAAACCCGAAAGGACGATTTAGGTAAAAAAGAGCGTCTTGGTAGGCCGAAAACCCGAAAGGGTGGTCTAGGCAAAAGTTAGAGACATAAACATAATAAATGATTCTTGATAGGTTAAAAACCCATGAGGGAAACCTAGGTAAAAGTTAGGGATTTTTCTGCCAAGTAACAGCATCAGACAAAGCTTGATCAATGGAGTGAAAATCTGCTTGGATCTTGCCACTATTCAACTAATGTTTCGGCTCAGGAATTCAAAGTTGCTAGAGATAATGGTGGTCATTGTAATTCAATGTATCTTTTCCAATATATATTACCATGTTCCAAGCTTTGCAATCAACCATGGAGTCTTTCCATTTGCAGGCTACCATTCTATTAGTAAAATTTCAGCCTTTTATCCAATTATTTACAATTCTTATTTTATTCAGCTTATAAAGATTTCATTTATTATTGATAGTAATGATCAAAGCAAACAGATTAAATAACAAAATTATTATTTTTTAAAGAATTTACAAATTACTTTAAATGTTATGGTTCAAGGAGGAAAAAATTAGTGATCGCAGGGACGAATAAAACATAAAGGTTTGCATAAAATGAGGACTCTATCCAAGTTTCCCCAATGAAAGCTTCACTCATTTGGTAAAAAAATTTGTCTCCCTATACTTGCTGAGTTTAGACTCATTTACGAAGCGTCTCCATTTCAGTAGCATTAGATTTGTTTATCTGCTCAGTATCCAAGCAAGGGAAATATTTTTATTAAAAGAAGTGTTGAATTGGTTATCAACTGTTTGGGTTTTTCTTCTGCCAAGTGCGGGATTTAATTTAAAATACCTATAGGTTTCTTGTTGTAGTGTTTGATTTCTTGAATTCCCCAGGTGAAGTTAAGATGATATATTTTCTGAAATTGTTTCCCTGTGAGGTTTTCGTACTTTCTCCCTGGAGAAATTAGTGCAATTATCACTCTCTTTATTGAAAATGTATCTTAAAGTATTATTCACCAATATGGTATTATCCTCCCCATTGAAGTCAGTATGCTACCCCAACTATTATCTCAACAAGATGTTTTTGTTCTTCTCTAGTGAAGTCAAGCCCGACCGAAATTTGAACTTCCAACTCTCTTTTGATGTCTGTTTTGTTTGGTTTCCAGTTAAAGCTCAGAGGAAGATTTTATATCGTTGTTTAAGTTAATATTGTTCTACCCCCAGTAAATTTAAGTTATGAAGTAGAAGTTTGTTCCTCAGTTGGTGCTTACTTTTTTTATGGAAATTCCATCCTAATTATGATTTATCCAAGTATTGATTATACTCATTTGTGGCCCTGCCTATTTATCCCCCATATTCTGTGTTTGTTTTATCAGCATACATGGTGACTTTCATACATTCACACATACGTTTGCATGTTTGAATTTAGACAATCATTGCTCATTTGCATTCATTGATATGTTGCTAACATATTACCCAATTTTGAGGAATTTTGTTACACTCTCTCCAATAGATTGTCAACCTTAAGCAGAAAGTGTACATTCTTTCAAATTACCCGCTAAGTTATCCCTCGTGGGAGAATTTTGTTTCAGCCGTCTTTTATGTTTTTCGTCCAGATAGGATGGGATTTCCCTCTGGAGGTTATTTCTCAGAAATATGTACTTTGGTAACTACTTCATTCCGGTTTATTTCTAGTTGGAGTGGATACCCCCAACAAAATTATTATTCGGGTTTCCGCAAGATTTGGGCCCTAGTTTGAGAGTTGCATTTATTTTGCACAAGAAATTTCTATAGGATTTGTATTGGCATTTATCCAGAAAGCTTTTTTCTTCAGGGAATCATTATTGCAATTCCTACTCATAACGAAAAATAGCAGGTCTCTTTATTGAGAAACCTGTATTTACCCGGTGAATTTGCTAGCTCCCAGAGAAGATTCAGATTTTGTTACTCCAATGGATGGTAGCCTTATCATTATAGAAGGTAGTCTATTGTTGAGATGTTGTTACTCCAATAGATGGTAGCCTTGTCATTATGGAAGGTAGTCTATTGTTGAGTTGTTGTTACTACAATGGATGGTAGCCTTGTCATTATAGAAGGTAGTCTATTGTTGAGATGTTGTTACTCCAATGGATGGTAGCCTTGTCATTATGGAAAGTAGTCTATTGTTGAGATGTTGTTACTCAAATGGATTGTAGCCTTGTCATTATGGAAGGTAGTCTATTGTTAAGATGTTGTTACTCCAATGGATGGTATCCTTGTTATTATGGAAGGTAGTCTATTATTGAGATGTTGTTACTCCAATGGATGGTAGCCTTGTCATTATGGAAGTTAGTCTGTTGCTGAGATTTTATTTTTTCGATGGATGGTAGCCTTCTCATTATGAAAGGAAGTTCGTCATTGAGATTTTGTTACTGATTAGAAGTTTATATGTACGCAGTCATGAATACTGCATACATTTTGAGATTTACTGCTATTATCTCACCATTCTTTTCCCCGGTGGGACGATGTTACCTTTTTTTGCTATCCGCTCAGTGAGTTGGTAGTTCACAATTATCTGTCGGTCACAATTATCCTTCACTCTCTCTCCTCCTTTTTTTGAGTTGAAGATGCTTTAGATTCTCTCTTGGGAATTACCCCAGCATCATATCGTCTTTTCTTCACCCATGATTTACTTTCCTGGTCAAGTTTTCCTTTTTTTCTTACTCTTTTACCTTTTTACATCCCCAGTGGTGTCTTGCATCCCTTTAGATTTGTTTATCTGCACTCATAATCATAAGCATTGCATGGTATCTTAGGGCAAAAAATAGGGCTTGTTTTATATTTAAGTATCTTTAATCGCATCGACACGAAGATTTTAACCTTCGTATCTCTGGATAGAAGACACTTAAATAAGGGAAGCTGTTGTACCCCGATTTTTGCCCCTAAGATTCCTTCATCATATCATATCAATTCAATCACAAAAAAGTCACACACTAGGGTTTATTTCCTCTCCCTATCTTTGGTCTTTCTCTATGGGGAATCACCAAGCACCTTGACGTGTATTTTGGGATCATATATGTTTGACTACTAACAAATACAATGTATGTGTATCCTATTTGTTGATTATGTAGGTGAAAGAACAATGCATTCCATCAAAGTCGACTTTTGGATTCATGAGTTCCTTCTTTGTACCTTCCTCAACAAAGCTTCATTGAGATTCAATCCTCTATGAAATATACCTTGGAGTAACATCATGACAAAGTCTTTCATGATTCATTATGCCCCAAGTTGTCAAATTTAGCTCAAAAGTACAAGGGTTGGCTAAAGAAGTTTGACTCAATTGGACAAATAATTGATTTTAATGATCACAAGTGCATATCTTCTTCAATTCTCAAGATTTAGAAATGGTTTTGGTTGCAATGGTTTCTCCTTAAAATCCTCAACAAGTTATAATCACATGACAAAGGTATTTGTGCAAGAAGGTTGATCAAAATTTCTAAGATTTCTCAAGGCATTTTGTTGCTCTAGGAGTTAGGGTTTTGAACTTCAAAGGGGGTATATCTTGCTCATCTTTTGGTATTTTTGATTGATTCCAAAGACATCCTTCTCTTTAAAGGGTTATTAATAAATCACTTCAAAAGTCTTAATTAAATTTTGTGTGTAAGGAACTTGATGATGGAGAAAGATTAAAAGTCCTCCAGATGAACCTTTAAATCCCTTTATGTGACTTCAAATGATCATAACTTGATCAATTTTCATCACCTTGCACCCATTATTTTTCTATAATGATCTTGAATTTGTGAAGTTCTGTTAGAACATAAATTGGTTCTACATCCCAGTAAAAGTATCGTTACATGCAGGAAGTTCTAATGTGAAAAAGATGTTCTGATGCAACTAGAAGTTCTTCCAGAACATCACCAGAAGTTCTGATTATGCGAGCATAAAAGTTGAGAGAACAATGAAAGATTCAGACGCATCAAATATGCATGACACACATATATGAAGAAGTTCTGATTGAACTTCTGAATGCACCAGCGCTGCGAAACAGAATCTATGATACTCTGATGTGAAAAATTCTGATCAAGCTGTAAATAACTCTCAACGGTAATATTCATCTTCTGATGTGAGAAGCTCTGAAGCGTTACAACTCCATCAATGCAAGATCATAAGTAACGGCTACAAACAGACAAGGATCTCTTGGTTTGGAAAGCTCATCAACTCGTGTTATGGACTTACCAAAAGTATCTTCTTATGTCTTTATTGCAAGGCTTATATAAAGCAGACTAGAAGAAGATTTCAAGATGATGAACAACTACGCTCAAAAAGAAAAACTCATGTGAAAAGTCAGCAACGCAGCTATCATTCTTCATCTTCAACAATTTAATATTAAACTGTGTAATACATCACAAGTTTGTGATACTGTTTATTAGAAACATCATTGTACACTTTTATTCAATTAACTATTTACTGAAATTCCTTGAGATAATCGGGTTGTGGTTTCAGACTCAAGAATACTTTAACAGTTGTTAAAGTAGAATTGTAATCAGGTTGATTAGTTAATTAAGTCCTTGTTGGAGAGAGGAAAAATCACCTTGGCGGGTGGACTGGAGTAGTTTGAGATTAAGCAAACCAGGATAAAAATCATTGTGTCTATTGCTTTTGTTTTTTAAGTTTCAATTCAACCCCCCTTCTTGTGTTTTTCACTTCTTCAATTGGTATAAGAGCACCTAAATCTGGGTGCAAACACTTAACCGTGTCAAATAAAGATCCAAGGGGAAAAACACTATGATGGGAACAACTCAGAACATCAGCAGCAGCCCTCTAATATTTGACGGTGAAAATTTTGACTACTGGAAGGATATGATCAGAAGTTTCTTCCTAGCCTATGACGCTAACCTCTAGGATGTGGTAACTGATGGATACATACATCCTGTTGATGAAAGCAGTCAGAAGATTGACATAAAAAGGATGACAGATCATCAAAAGCAAGCCTTCAGAAATCATCACAAGGCCAGAATGATTCTCTTGAGTGGCATCTCATATTCAGAGTATGAGAAGATCACAAATAGAGAAACAGCTAAGAACATGTTTGATTCTCTGAGAATGACGCATGAAGGCAACATGAAAGTAAAAGAAACCAAATCCCTTGTGCTCATTCAGAAGTATGAAGCCTTCATAATGGAAGAAGAAGACGAAACAATTGAAACAATGTTCTCTAGATTCCAAACTCTAGCGGCAGGGCTAAAGGTGTTGGACAAAGGGTACTCAATTGCTGATCATGTAAAGAAGATCATCAGAAGTTTACCAAAATAATGGAGACCAATGGTCACAGCTCTCAAACTGGAAAAAGATATGAACATAATATCTCTAGAAGAACTTGTCAGCTCCCTCAGAAGCCATGAGATAGAGTTAGAAGATGATGCGCCTCAGAAGCAATGTAAGTCTCTCGCTCTGAAATCTAACAAATGTGAAACCAAAATTTTACAGGCAGAAGCAGAAGCAGAAAACTCTACAGAATCCTCGTCAGAAGAAGATGAACTGTTTTTTCTATCCACAAGAATCAATCAGCTGTGGAAGCACAGGCAGAAGAATTTTAGAAACTCCAGAAGAACAGGAAATGACTCTGAATAATCTTCTGGAAACGGAAAATCTAGTAAGAGAATCATTACCTGTTATGAATTCAATAAAGAAGGTCACTAGAAAAGTGATTGTCCAATGCTTCAGAAGGAGAAACGTAAAAGGAAGATCGTTAAGGATAAGAAGAAAAGTCTTATGGAAACATGGGATGACTCTGAATCTTCTGAAGACAGAATAAAATCAGAAGATGAACAAGCCAATATAGCTCAAACAGACAACTTATTAGATGTCTCTGAATCTTCTGAATCAGAATCAGACGCTAAAGATGTATTTTCTGAATTTATTGTTAATTTTTCTAAAGCTGAACTAGCAGAAAGTCTGAGTGAGATTCTGGAAAGGTATTAGCAACTCAGAGTCAAATTCAAGAACCTGAAAAAGGATCTTGTCTCTGACTCTGAAGAAACTGAGAGTCTTAGATTAGAAAATTCTGAGTTAAAAGAAAAGATTTCAAAACTAGAAAATGATTTACAAAACTCTCAGGAGGAAATAATCTCAGAGGCTCCTATTAATGCTGACAAGATCATAAAGGAATATGATCTTAGCTTTCTGAAGTTCCTTGCTAAAAACATAGATATAAGCAAGATGGATTCAATGATCTATGGAGTTAGCAGAAACGACAGAATAGGTATAGGATACAAAGGCAAAGTATCCCAACCTAAGAAAGTTAATGATCTCGTTATTAAATGCATTCCTCTTAATTCTCACTTCACCACTGGACAAACATATGATATAAAACATGCTGGTAAGGCGTTTTATACTAAACCAAAATTCAAACAGAATTTTGGAAACTCTAACAGTCATGGACCTAGAAAGATATGGGTACCAAAAGACAAAATCATCTATGTTGCATATATTTTTAACAGCAAGGTTGAAACACCAGTATTAACACCTGGACTCTGGATGCTCTCTACTCATGGAGGAAAGAAAGCATATGTTCCAAAACTTGGAATTTAAAAGATTCGCAGACTTCAGAGGCAATCAGGAAAAAAAGGTTACTGGCTCTGAATCTATTGGAATCTGAAATGGAAATATAGTATCAGAAGCTCTCTATAGAATCTCAGATGTATCTAGAAAAGGGTGTCACAACGTTTCAAGCAACTTCTGTCAGAGCAAGCCAAACAGAGTCTTTACCACTTTTTGATTCTTGACAAAAATAGGGAGAATGAAGAATATTTTGACTCATAATCAGAAGATCCTCATGGAAGTATTTTATTTTCTCGTTAGCCGAGTATTCTACTCAGGGGGAGACTTTTAATTTTTGTTCTCTATATTCCATCAAAATATTATTCTACTCAGGGGGAGCCTTTTAATTTTTGTTCTCTATATTCCATCAAAATATACTAGTTTTTGTCATCATCAAAAAGGGGGAGATTGTTATAACATAAATTGGTTCTACATCCCAGTAAGAGTTTTGATGATAACAAACGCATGATATAAAGAACAAATATGCTCGCTAATAAAAGAATCTTTACATGCAACAAGTTTTGATGTGAAAAATATGTTCTGATGCAATTGGAAGTTCTTCCAAAACATCACCAGAAGTTCTGATTATGCCAGCACAGAAGTTAAGAGAACAATGAAAGTTTCAGACGCATTAAATATGCATTACACGCTTATATGAAGAAGTTCTGATTGAACTTATGAATGCACCAGCGCTACGAAACAGAATCTCTGATACTCTGATGTGCAAAATTATGATCAAGCTGTAAAGAACTCTCAACGGTAATATTCATCCTCTGATTTGAGAAGCTCTGAAGCCTTACAACTCCATCAATGCAAGATCATAAGTAACGGCTACAAACAGACAAGGATCTCCTGATTTGGAAAGCTCATCAACTCGTGTTATGGACTTACCAAAAGTATCTTCTTATGTCTCTATTGCAAGGCCTATATAAAGCAGACTAGAAGAAGATTTCAAGATGATGAACAATTGCGCTCAAAAAGAAAAACTCATGTGAAAAGTCAACAACGCAGCTATCATTCTTCATCTTCAACGATTCAATAATAAACTGTGTAATACATCACAAGTTTGTGATATTGTTTATTAGAAACATCATTGTACACTTTTATTCAATTAACTGTTTAGTGAAATTCCTTGAGAAAACTGGGTTGTAGTTTTGGACTCAAGAAGACTTTAACAATTGTTAAAGTAGAATTGTAATCAGGTTGATTAGTGAATTAAGTCCTCGTTGGAGAGAGGCAAAATCACCTTGGCAGGTGGACTGGAGTAGTTTGAGATCAAGCGAACCAGGATAAAAATCATTGTGTCTATTTCTTTTCTTTTTGAAGTTTCAATTCAACCCCCCCTTCTTGTGTTTTTCACTTCTTCAACTTCAACCCATCTTCAAAGTGCAAAATGTGAAATGGATGGAAGATGCCCTAAGGATGCAAAAGATTATAGGTCATTTCATGAATTTTTTCCAACTTCAACAAGTCATAACTCTCTCAATTTTTGGATATTTTGAATGGTTCAAGTCTTAAAATGTCATTCAAGAGATCTACTTCATTCCATTTGTTTTGGTCAAGAGCAAATTTCGCCATGATTGGATATAAAACATTATAATTCATTTTTGAAGAAAAACTTAGAAATTTTTTAAGTATGAAAAGTCAACTTCTTTTTCCCAACTTTGACTCATTGCAACTTTCACCTCAAGCAACCATTTTGTCCAATTATTTTTCCATTATAAAGCTTGTTACCTCATCTTTCTAAAGCTTTAAGAATCAGGCCCTAAGAGCCCTTGAGTTGAGAATGCCATTGATTTGAATTTGGTAACTTGAATTTGAAGTTTTATCATAAGTCAGATTTTGAAATCTTTGTTTTGGCCTCTAATCACATATTTTCCACGCATTTTTGTTTCTAATCATGTTTAGCAACTTCCTAAAGGTGTTTAGCATCATGAAACACACGATTTAGTTGAGTTTGGATGCTAAACAAGTCACACTTTATTCATGCTGCAGACCCACATGATTTCCCTTCAAATTGCATCATTTCACACGCTTAAGGATCCTATTCATTCACTACAAGAAAAATGATAGATTGGGACGGTTATTTTGGCTGATTACGACGGTTAAAACCGTCGCAATTTACAATCTACGACGGTAGAAGTACCGTCGCAGAATCGTGCGTCCCCAGCCTATTTCGCGACGGTTGCAAAAACTGTCACGCACAACAGATGGCGACGGTTATATACCGTCGTGAATTTGACTTTATTTTTTGTTTTTGTTGTTGTTTGCGACGGTTATATACCGTCGTGAATTTGACTTTATTTTTTGTTTTTGTTGTTGTTTGCGACGGTTATATACCGTCGTGAATTTGACTTTATTTTTTGTTTTTGTTGTTGTTTGCGACGGTTATATACCGTCGTGAATTTGACTTTATTTTTTGTTGTTGTTGTTTGCGACGGTTATATACCGTCGTAAATTTGACTTTAACCGTCGTAATCTGATTTATAAATTTCAAATAATATTTTTATTTAAATTATTATTTAGTAAAATAATTTTAAATATAATATTATTTTACTATAATATTTTACTATTATATTTAAATTATTATTTACTTTAATATTTTTTTATTTATAGTATTTTTATTTTATTTTCTATCACTTTTCAACATTGTTTTGAAATGAGCAATCCAATTGTTTTGAAATATTTACTAACTCAGTATTATTAATTCAGTTGGGAAACCATTTGTAAAATAATGCAAGGAGACATTGCTTTTGCTATTGAAGCGTGAGATTTCCGTGAGATACCAGTACTTATTATTGGGAGAAAAGATTTATGAATTATTGCACATTGTAATATGCTTATACCACCTTATAACTTTGCTACAAGTTACCTATAACAAGTGAGATTTTCCGATTTTCAGGAACTATAACAAAAAGAGGTTAGCTCCGAAATCTCTTGATCATTTTGCAATCTTTGCAGCCATTTCTCTGACCAACTTAGCAGCTACCATAGCAGTCATTCCATCAACAGTATCGCGTTGTGGGTTGAGTTCAACGACGTCTCCAGCAACAACATCACCTTGGAGATTGTGTAGGATGTTAAGAACATCGCGGAAAGAAAGACCTCCCGGTTCAATATGAGACACTCCCGGAGCAAATGCAGGATCAAGACAATCCACGTCTATCGAGATATACACCCCTTTCACACCTTCCCCTAGTTTCTGCACAAGGAAATCACCAAGGTTTAAAAAGAACATACAAATGCACAAGTTAGTATCAATACATGCACACTCGGCATCAAGGGCACTTGTAGCTTCATCAAGAAGTAATATTTTTGGATCTTTCAAAATTGCTCTTCCAATTGCAACTCTTTGCTTTTGACCTCCCTAGAGTTGAGTTCCATGTTCACCAACCATTGCGTCTAGTCCCTAAGATCATTAACCATGTTTAAACAAAATGATTAAATAAAAAAGAACACGCTCAATATGAAGGGGCAGAATATTTCAAACTGTAAAATAGAATTTACTATGACGTTACATGTACATTCAGGAGGAACATGAATACCTTGTACTAATACAGTGAATTGATCGATGAAGCTCCAGCTTGGAGGAATAGAAGCAAGCAATTAGTTGTTATGCAATGTACTCATACTCCTTCATGTAATATTAACATCAACCATGAAACTCAATCACTGTCATACAGGTTAACATAAACAATAATAATTGAAAGCATGTATTTAAAAAAAATGTGAGCAATAATCACTTACAAAATAAAGAAGAATGCAAACAACCCCGATGGAAATGTAAGCATCGCAAAATTGAATCTGTAACCTTGATAAAGGCCAAATCTAGCGATTAGAGTTCCTATGTTATAACTGATACAAATTAAACGAAAAGACTCGAATTTCAATAACACTTACTACAAATATTTCACTCACATGTGTAGTAGTGTAAATAAAACAACAAACATTAAAATTGTCATTTGTTAGGTGCCATCATCACAATACCCTATAAGACCAATCAAGTATTTATGATGAACTATAGCAAAACATTTGGCCTTTCAATCACAAAGGATAAAACTTGTTAACTGTATTTACACTCACACAGGCATGATGACATTTGCAAGTTAGTTAATCATACTACCTCTACTTGAAATTGTAGATATCCTTGAGCTGATGAGAAAGATAGCATTTTGACAGCTACGTCAATATCATCACAATCCAGCCATGGTAGACTATTTCAGATGCTTCTTTCCCCCACCACCTTTTCAAAGTTTCTGGTAATGCTTAATACTTCTTCATAGGTGAATTCTTGTTTCTTTGACTCTAGTTCTTGCTTTATTCTTGAATAAGCACCAACCTTGCTCACCTGATGGGAAGCTATGACGAAGAAACACATTCATTATCGAAATGGAAGAAAAAGTACCACGAAGATTGAGAAACTTACATGTGTGATGAATAAACTATATAAAAAATATACCTTTGCAATAACATGGTAGGCTGTCAAGGTTCTAAGAAAATACTTCATCTCTTAAATTGCTTCAACATACAAATAAGGAATACATAATCCCTAAAATGTTTCCTCTTTCATGTAACTCACCACTAACTAAGAAGTTTCATTGGCCTTTGCATTTTCTTCTAAACCTTCCAATTAAATTGACCCCTGTGAAATTTAATATTATTCAACCAAGAATGAAACACATGAAAATTAAGTATAAAACTACACAATAGTACTTCAATAGTTCAACTTTTACAATAACATATACTGTCCAAAAAAAAAATCTTTTCTGAAAGGTATCGATTTGGCAGGGGAAATAGGGCATGAAAAGTTATTTTTCAGTTCTTTTGGCAGGGGATTGATTATTCTCTGAGGATCGAGCTCTATGGGTAGTTGGGGAGATTGTTTCCTACTGCTGCTATCACATTTCATCAATTATAACAATGCTTTCTCTTATTCTGCATTGGCATTATTTACTGTTTAATTCCCTAGAAATCTGGTTTGCATCACAATAGCACGTCATTTTACATGAGTGTGATGTCTGTTCCATCAGTCCAGGGTAGCAGAAGAGCTTCCAAAAGGAATTTGATCTATATAATAGAGATTTACATACATTTTAGACACCACATCTGCCATAAGCAAAAAAGAAATAGTGGTTTACATCTCTTGATGTAGTGCTGCTTGTGCAGTCTAGAGTAACCAAACTAATCAAAAAAATGCAGCAACATGGGGAATGAAAGAACCAGGATAGAAGAATTTAAATTAAATGTCAAAGCTTCCAACTAAAAGTGCAGAGTGTAAACATTTATCCCAAAAACAAAAGGTATGGTGCAAACATGAAAGGGATGTCGTATCGCTGGGCAATACAAGGTAGAAACAGTATGTCCTCTAAGCATAAGCTATGTAGAAAATCATGATATAAATGCATTGAATCGAACAAAAAGTAAAAGAATCGTTACCACGGGTCCATGAAGAGGATCAGAAGCGATGAATTCCTCAACATCAGAGTCAGACCAGGAAGTGAGGGGTTTATCACGCTTGATGAAGTTGGAATAATTGCTCATAAACGAAAACCTCTCGCCCCAAAACTCTTTGTAGCCTTCCCAGAAAGACTGAGGTGATGAATCTTGCGTGTTACCTGCCATCGCCACCGTTTTCCCCCTTCAATTGTTTCACTCTGCAGCCACAAATCAAGAAAAATCGATCAATTAAACAAAATCGATGGATTTCCCCATAAAAAATCATTCATGCAAAATCTGAATAAATTGTTCATTTCAAATTAAATGGATGAGATCGATGGATAATAGAAATTGGAGTCTGAAACAAACCAGTGAGAAGAGTAAGCTGACGAGCACGGTACTTTTCTGCTGTTTAGGTTTGCCAAATGAATGTGCTTTTTGTTTCAGATCTTCGCTCTAGAATTCACTCTATCGAACATCCATTGAAATAATTTAATAAATATGGATTATTATCGTTTTTGTGAATATTTTTTTAAATAATAAGGTATCGAAAAATATTTGGTATGAAAGGAGAGCAAATTACTAAGTAAAATTTGGATAAGGGTTAATTTATGCTCACCTCTAAGACGTTGTAGATCACATACAGTTTGATTGTTGCTTGACCACGGATTATATGATATATGAAGCTGATATCTAAAACAACAAAAAATTAGGAGTGGTGAGCATAACACCAATTTCAGCATAAGAAACAACCTGATAATTCAAAACAGAAATATGTATATGGAACTAAACCTATTTGCTGCAAAACAGTGATTCCACAAGCCATAATAATAAAATAGCCAAAATCCGACAATTCATTGCATGTGTTAATCTGTGAGTATCAGTTACTGCAAGATATTGTAAAGAATTTAAATAACCACTCATTATACTGATATCCTATAATAAGTAGATTCAGTTTTGGTCATCAACAAATAGGCCAATTATAAAGTTATCCAATGCAAAATTCAAGCAAGTGGCTACCGAACCTCAAGCTTCAATTAGTGTCAGCAAAGTCCAACAGGCACTCTCAACCTTCCACACCCAAGTATTTCTCATTCCGTCACTACAAATATATTTCATGACTTGTCACAGATGACTAATATATACAATCTTAATTTATTTTCCATTACTTCATGAGCACATTGTGTTTGGCTATTCCTTATTTCCTTACGCTACCTTTGGATTGATGGAATGGGTTGAAGTACTACCATAGAATCCATGATAGAGTCAGTCAGTCTAATTAAGAACCAACTCTCCCAAAACTAATGTTCTGGATGAAGATGCATGAAGGCTTAGATCTCTTTGATACACCCCCTCACTTGAACCTTTTAGGCTAAGAGCACAAACAATGTACTAATCAATTTTCACTGTGCTGAAGTTCAAGGCTAATTTAGAAGAATGGAGGAAGCAACTATTGAAACCCAAATAAAATTGTCATGGAGACTCCAATACCAGGTAAGGAAGCAACTATCCTAAAAGATTATGCCATCAAGCAAGTGTACAAGAATGGTTTTTATCACATCCCGAAAGTCAACAAATCCATTAATTAATATGCTGTCAGTGTAGGAGTAATCTATATAGACCATGTCAAAAGTCAAGTCATGCAGATGCCAACAATGATGATGAAAGACCATTATTCTTAAGACTATGGGATGTAGGGTTGAGTCGGTGTTGTCAAATTTGGGACATTGCAACGCTGTGGCAAATATTGGTGGCGGGTTTTTAGCTCTGTCATCGATAACACTGGGCTGAGTTAGGTATAATACATATTCTAAGATGGCATCAAATCTTGTCCTAGAGGTCCATGGACCGTGAGCCCGCGCTCTGATACCATGTTAGTTAGAATTCAATATTCATAGATGTTGAGAGAGAGAAATCTCAACTGAGTTTCTCTACTTTTCTGTTTTTGCAATAACTGATTGTGAATTACAAGGAGTGTGGTCTATTTATAGACTCACAAGACTAACTAAATCTGTTAGTTTGTTTCCTAGACTTTAGGGATTAGTTAGGCTTAGCAAGTATACTGTGCAGCTAGTGCACAGTAGTTACAGTAGTACCAGGGTTCTAGAACTTACTAAAGTCAGTTCCTTTAATAGGATTAGTTAGACAGTATGTCTATAAATAGGAGAACAAAAAGGTTAGAGAATATATTTCGAATATTGTAATTGTGAATAATAAAACCAACTACAGTTTTATTACAAAGATCCTTTTTTCTTGAGTTCAAAGAAGAGATTGTACAGTTTTATTACCCAATATCCTTTATTACCCAATATCCTTTTTTCCTTGTGAATAATAAAACCAACTACAGTTTTCTTTGTAATAAAACTGTTATTTCTTTGGAATCCAATTCTTGACAAAGAATATATTTCGAATATTTCATGTCAGTTTTTACTTGACTGCCAAGAAACAACCAACTAGAAAGAGATTGGAAATCCCTTATATTTAGGTCATTAGTTTAAGCTTAACAAGAGTATTTTATGAAATAGCTTTTCTAAGTCTTCATTGACAGCAGCTTTAAGTCTTGAAGCAATATCCTTTACAAAATAAAGAACTTGCATCAACTATTCAAAAACACAACAAAAAGCACTGACAATCAAGCCTCGACTCCGCACTAAAACAATACGAAAGCATAAAATTACCTGGAAAACACCCTTATCAACCTTGCATTTTAAAATGCCATTGACCTTTAAGGCTTTAATGCTACAATTCATCCTAAGTTAATAAACAAGCAAGAGTTTGTTTCAGTAATTACATATTTCATCCTTACCACACAAAGTATTCAGCTTATTTGAACCACATTTTCATAAGAAAGAAGAATGTGAGTTTCTATAAATGGCTTTTTTTTCTAACAATTTACATAATTTACATTAGATTTCAATTAAAATCCTGAAAAAGGATCAAAACAACAACTGAACAACAACAATAATGACTAAATTGTGTAAAAGCATCTCCTTGAATTCAATTTCACAGCAAACAAAGAAATTGTCAATCACTTGGTTAATTTCCCAAACAATTTGTGTGTTCATAATAATCACAGCAAGCCTAACCTAAAAACCTCTCAAACAAAAAAAACAAAGCCAATTATAGATGAATTTCATGAACACCAGATCTATCTAGAGGGATAAAAAGGTAAAATAAATTAATAATGGAATTGAAAATTATTTTTTAAAAAATTTACCTACCAATGCAATTGGCTCAATGTTGTGAACCGTGTTTCTCGACCCACCGCATTTCTTAAGGTCAACAATAACCTTCTTACCCAAAACCCCTTTGTAGTACTCAAACAAACCCCCGAGCTCCTTTTCTAGGGTTTCGATTTAAGCTAGCTTGGAATTGACCTCTTTCTTCCGCTTCTGGGAGTTGGTTTTGGGGTGATTGGTTGTCGAATCTTGAATCGGTGGTGGTGCCGGATGGTGAAGTATGGATGGATGGTGAAGTATGGATGGTCGGTGCCGGATGGTGAAGTATGAATAAAATTTCTATAATCTAAATCTAACAGAGAAGCACAAGCACAGGACTGCTATTTGTTCTCATTATTGCATAAATTAAGTAGTATAACTTTTTGACATATATTATTCATATGCATCAAATCCCAGTCAGGTTTCAGTATTGCTATTTAACTATTCAAAAATAATCATTATACATTGCAACTTGTCAATAAACATATAGTACATATTTTTGCATCTAGGCTGTGTATAATATATTGATAGGAAAAGGCCAAATTTTAGAAGAAAAAAATGATAGAATTTTAACTATTCAAAATTTTTATGTATTTTAAGAGTTTTTTAACTTTTTTACGGCGACGGGTGTTTTACCGTCGTGTCCATGAGAATTTTTAAAGGTTTTGGGTGCGACGGTTGTTTTACCGTCGTGAAATGAATTTTAGGACGGATAATTTTACCGTCGTGAAAGGTTTAAGGGTGCGACGGGTGCTTTACCGTCGTGATATGCCTTTTAGGACGGTTAATTTTACCGTCGTGACTAGTTGTTGGTGAAAAATCAATGTTAAAAGTGTTAAATGGGGGCCGACGGTTGTTTTACCGTCGTAATAATAATATTATGATGGTTAAATATACCGTCGCAAAATAAATATTAGGGACGGTTGGTGTCAACTGTCGTAAACACTGTCGCTATATGTCAATTACGACAGTTATCACATAACTGTCGCAATTTTTGTGTCGTTAAACACTAATTTTCTTGTAGTGATTCTCCTATAAATAGAGTATCATCCCTCATTCATTTCCCCAAGCTTAGACAACTAAGATCACCCTGCCAAACTCTCTCTTGAATCCAATTTCCAGCTACTTTGAATTTGCTTTTGTAGCATCCCTCAATCTTTTTTCTTTGTCAATTCACCTTCGTTAAACTTCCTTGAAGCCTACCATACAACTACCTTCAACAATCATGACCTATATTGATCCATAGAAGTCCAATTTCAGAGCTCTGCAACTTAACTTCAATAGGTTGATTCCTTCACCAATTCTATCAAACGTTGATACTATTGTGAAGCTCTCATCACCCTGGTTCTAGTTGCAGCATCTTTTTTAACTGGAAGCACGTTTTGACCATGAAAATTTAAATCCCTTTTAAAAACTTCTCATCCAAATTGCTTGAGCTATAGTTTATATAAATTATTCGTGAAGGTGTGGTTGTCTTCGTCTTGATGAGACGAAGCGAATGGTATCGGTCTCGTGCTCTAATTTTATAGTTTGAGCGACCTGGTTTGAGGCTGGCTGGAAGTTAAATATGACTAATGTGTCACCCTTCAACCAATGAAACAACGTCATTTGGAATTTTTGAATTTCTAATTTTATATTGAATCTTGTGCTTTATTCAATAATGACCATGATATGCACATCGCGCCAGATCCCTTGGATTTGATTACTAACGCGTTTTGACTCTCATCCAATGGTCCATATATTTTTGGCTTTATTTTTTATTTCTGATTTTTATATTTAATTATTTTAAATTTCAAAAATTCATAGAAAATTCATTTTAACTCCAAAAAATCTGAAAAAATTATGGAAAATACATTTGTTTTTTCTCCTTCTGATTTTTATTTTTTCAAATATTTATTTTGTGTTTTGATATTTTTTATAATTCTTCAGTTTATTTGAATTGTTTTAAATGTTTAAAAATACTTTTATGCATTTTTAGATTCTGAAAAAAATAGGGAAGGATCTAATGACATTATGACAAATATTGGTGACCTCATTTATTTTTTATTTCTGAATTTAATATTTTTCACTATTTTTGTTTACTTTACCTATTTCTTTTAATTTTAAAAATAGTTTCGGACTATAAAAAATTACCAAAAATTTATAAAAGTATTTGAGTTTATTTCTGATTTTTCTATGGTATTACTTATTTTTCTCTTGATTAATTAGAACATAGTTAACATTTTTCTCTCTTATTTTCATTTTTAATCATTTTTAAAATCTTCATTTTTATATATTAAATACAATTTTTTATTTGTGTATTTTTTCTGGCAGATCTTGGGTTGAATTTTGATCATGAACTTTGTTAACATCATTGGATCCATGGTGTTGAGTCTAACTCCATAAAAATGGATGAATGATTTAAATAATAGTTTAATTAAAATTTTGGTTCAAATGTGCTTTGTTCATTCTTTTCCATCCCTCTCCATCTTCCACCTTCTTATTGTATTATATGTTATGGGATGATGATCTCTATATCATTTATTCAAACATGAAGCACATAGATTGCTATTGACCGACCTCAAAATAGGCGCGACTTCTATATAAGTCCACTTACGATTGCTTAACATAGCGCTAAATTTTGTCCCTATTTGAGAAAATGATCATTCGTGGCCCAAACCTACGTTTGCAAGTCCAAGTATGTTAATTTGAATCATATAATCCAATAACCTTGAGATCCATTGTTAGGAGACTTTGGTTCTATCAATCCTCTAATGGAATTTCATCAATTTTGGTCAAAGTGGATCACTTAAACATCATTGATCATTAAGATACTTTGAGATTCTTAAAATGGATGATATACTTGATAAAAAGCAAACGTAACTTGTTGTTGAGAGGATTTGGTTCTACCAATCCTCTAATGAGTTCCAAATGCAAGTTTCAAGTTGGTCATCCAACTAACCACTAATTCCTTACAATTGACTTTATTTTATGTTTTTATTTTTTATGCTTTTACTTTATGTACCATTTACGTTAGCATTTACATTTCATGCTATTTTCATCTTTGCTCACTTGAGCATTTACTTTTATGTCATTTTTATTTTTTGCTAACTTGAGCTTTTTCTTTTCTTTTTCAAGATACTTAATAATCAACATGAACCATAAAAGACATTAATGATACTTGGACTATTTGGTTACTATCCTTGGCATTATGGAGTATTGGACTTCTTGGACTTAGGATTATAGACCTTGATCTCATGTTGGAGACCTTGTGACCTTAATTGATATTTTGTCTAGAGTTCTTGAGGTTTACCTCAAGACATTAGGTTGTTTGTTTGTGTTGTGTGCATGTTATTGTGATTGCATACTTGGTTTGTAATCTAGAATTCATCTGTATACATCCATTACTCTTTCCAATTTTTGTGAAGACTTAATGTACTTGAAGTTTAGTATCCTTACTTGGTTTCGATCCAAAGAATGGGAATTCTATCTTGACTCATAATGTCAAGTGTTAGCTTCTTGTTGGTTAGATGGTTCTTTTTCTTAGCTTTTACCTTATGCTTAAGGATATCCTCTAAATCTCCTCCCATATTCTTTAATTTAAAAAATCTACTCACCCCTTTTCAAAACTATTCTTGTTTTAAACTTGAACCATTTTCCTAATAAACTTGGACTTAGGTCCATGCATTTTCATAATCAATCTTTAATCAATTTAATAATACCTTGACATTTTTGTGAGAAGACTAAAAGTAAATCAATCTCATTCAAACCACTTTTCCATCTTGGCTTTCATCTTTAAAACTTTTCTCAAAAGATTGGACTCTTGTCAATCCTTGTAGTGATACAAACAACTACACTTCTACAATATGTAGTGAAGTGAGATATTTTCCACTTGGGTGTTGAGTAAGGCATTGTTGATTTTAAAATCCAAGTCATATCCTCCAATTTGAGATGATGCAAATTCTCCTTTCTCATGATTGTAGGTAGTAAGTATGTTTTCCACACGGACAATGACGATGATGTCTTATCTCATAAAATTAATCAACACACTTGTGTTTTAATTTTTTTTAAAAAGAGCAACTACGTTTACCCTTTCTACACCACATGCTACGTATCCTTAAACGAGGCTATAGAATTCTCATTCTTCCTTACATTATCAACGAATAAGCTTGGAACTGAGTTCCAACAACAGCTTCATCAGCTTCTGCGACACTAAAAGAAGACATATGAGATATCAATAGAGCTTGCTCTCCATTCATGATGACCACATTTCCTTCACGAACAAATGTCATCTTCTGGTGCAAGTTTGAAGTAACAACTTTGTCTTCGTGGATCCATTATTGTCCGAATAAACAGCTGCAGGCGGGAACAATATCCATAACCTGGAAAGTAATCTGAGATAAGTGCGGACCTGTGTGAATTAGAAAATATACTTCTCCGATGACAGACTTCCTCAACCCATCAAAAGCTTTCACTATTATGCCACTTGGGCTGGGAATTCCCTGGTACTTGAGCTTCATGGGTGTACTCCTTGGTATGACATTCAAAGTAGGCCCATTGTCAATCAGCATATTGGAAAAAGAGTCATCGTTACAATTCATGGAGATATATAGAGCCAGGTGATGTTTTCGTCCTTCATTGGGAAATTCTTCATCACAAAAGCTCAGATTATTACAAGATGTAATATTCCCCACAACACTGCTGAACTGGTCCAGAGACATATCACTTTCCACAAAAGCTTGATCCAACACTCTCATCAGAGACTCCCGATGGGCAAAAGAGTTCATTAGCAAGGCTAGAATGGATATCTTAAATGGATTTTGAAACAATTGATCTACAATATTATAGTCAATCATCTTGATAATTTTCAAAAAGTCATCCACATCCTTTTCCAAAGCAGTGCCACTAGATTCTCCAACTGTTTTCTTAGGTTCAGTATTTTTAACAACCCTTTTATCAGAATTAACATTCCCTCAAATAGTAGAGACGAAAACAAGTCCACTATGGGTTACTCGACTGGATTCAACAATATTCTTGACATCATACAAATGTTGAATAGGGATTTCCGTACCATCTTCCAAGATAGTCGCATTGTATTATATGGCACGACTTTGTTTGATTAATATGGGACAGGACCAGGAAGGAAAATAACCATTGGAGAAACATCTGACTTTCTATGGTACTCAATCTCTATAGGGGAGGGAACACTAAAGCATGGCACAATAACATTCACCCCTTCTTCAGAATATTTAGACATCACATAATCATTGTTGGAGAACATATCTTCATCAGAAGAAAAAAACTCATCTATAGAAACATATTCATCATCTGACATTGTCTCGATCGGGAAATATTCAATTACATTAACCCCATTGTAATCATATCTATTGCCTAAGATCTTGATGGTACTATTATCTAACAACAACTGAACGCCCCTTCTTACGATAGAACAACCACGAGAATCCCTACAACATATGTGTACTGCAAATACTACAACCAGCATGGTCGTGCATATAATAGCTGAATTCATAGAGATCAGCATACATCTTCACCAAATCCCCTCTAACTAGGTTGATATAAAAAAATATAGAAGTCCTCAGGACAACCAGCAACCATGTTTATAGCGTTTGCACCTCCATGCTTAGGAAAAGGATTATCATTCACATTAGGACAAACATCTTTAAAGGATAGAAGGCTAGAACTCACCATATTTTGTACTGCAAATATCAAGGGATAACAGTTTTTGTTGTTTTGCCCTGGGGATATGTAATACGGTGGGAGAACTGACTTGGGATGTTTTGATTTTGATCGCAAATTGTTGCGGTTAGCAAGAGTCGCCACCGACTTTTCTTTTATCCAAAAGGAAAGGCTGAAAAGAACATGAAAGACCTTTGAGATTATTTATTGAGTTTAGGGGGCAGATTATGAAAAAGGAAAGTGTTATCACCCTTTTCATCCATAGTTATCTATGGGCTCCTAGTTTCTTGCTAGATCACTTGCTTTGTTTGAAAATATGCTTTGTGGTGGTTTTTGAAAGTATTTTTGAAAGGCGCCTTCACATAGAAAAACTTTGTAATGGTTCTCGTCTTGTAAGAACGTATACAAAGTGTTGGAATTTTGAAAATATTTCATGTTTTGAAAGTGTTTGGTGTGTGTTTGCAAGGATGTTTGTTTTGAAAATGAGCAAGCAACTAGGAAAATTTCTACCTACTCAAAAGTCTTTTGTTCATTTCTCTCCTTTCCTTTGATATTTCTATCTTACAATTGATTGGTAAGAAGCCTTATCTTTGGATGAAAAGGGACGAGAATGGGTTATCGTATAGTCATGATAACAATGTTGTGAGATATCTTAGCATTTCTCTTGAGGGACTAAGATCATTTGAAAGGCAATATTCGTAGCGTCATCGAGGGACTATGATCTTGTATTTTGATTGTTTTTGCTAAGACATCCCACGTATATAACATGACCATTTTTAGGAAACAAGTGAAGTTACCCTAAGGGTGCATGTGTGAAAGTGTTTGCATTTCATGCTTGGTTTATCTTGGATTAGTGTTCTCTAAGATTGATTTTTATCTTCCCATGCAAATCCTAATTACTAGTATTTATATGAAAGCGATAAATTACAGAAAATAAATATTCTACGCTATTACAATCATTAGGGGGATGGGGTGTACAAATTTACAAATTGGGGTTGCAAGGAATTTAAAGTCCTAATTATCTATTACAACCATATTGAAATAATGTATAAGAAATGAAATGGACTTGTTTTCTTTTTGTTAAGAGAAGAAATAAATTAGCTTAAGACAATATTTTTAGTCTTTTGGTTTCTAAAAGCAATCAAGCAAAGTGTATGAATATAATTTTTTTTTGGTGTTTTTAATTAATGAAAATAAAATGATAATAAAAAAATAATAAGAGACAAAAAAACGGGTCAGAATCAGCGCATTGCTGAAATAGGAAAGAACAGATGTTCTGACTCTGGCGCGCTGCAAGTCTGAAAGAGAACATTAATAGAAATGGTCAAAAGTTCTGGGTCTGGGTAAGCTAATGCTCTGGGGGTTGCTGGGAACAAGGGAAATCCTAAAAGTTCTGATGCAACTGGAAGTCTAGAAGTTCTAATGTTACTGGAAGGTCAGAAGTTCTGGTTGTGAGAGAGTTTGGAAGTTCTGATGTAGCTGGAAATCTAGAGGTTCTAGTGTCACTGGCAAGCTAGAAGTTGTGATAATGGATATGTGAGGTATCAATGCTGTTGGATGAGAATGTCTAGAAGTTCTGGTCCAGGGTCACTATTTTGAAAAATAAATGGGAAGGGTTTTATCTTGAAGTTCTGATCCAACTAACGGGGTAAAAAAGTCAGTAAATAAACATACAAAAAATGGTGTTTCTGGGGTTAGAACTCAGAACCCTTAACACTAATGTCTTATGTGTGCGCTCTATACCAATGGGGTGGCTATACATCTGATATTATAAGCAAAAACATAAACATATATCACAAAGTAAAACTCTGATGATGAATTTCATCTCTTTCTCCATGCCAGTCAGAGCTTCTGAAACTTAGTCATTTCTCAACAAAACAAAAAATGCACACATAGCAGTTATGGCAGGTTTCATCATGGTTTCAGAAATATAAAGTATCAGAACTGTAAATCATAAACAAGCATGAATTTTCTAATCCTAATTCTGGATCCTAATTTCCCCAAGAAGTTCTGAACTGAAAATTTCTATACATAGGAAAAAATACATGAAATCTATGAATATGTACAACATCAGAGTCAGGATGTCTACATTGTCTTTTTGAACATGCAAGTCTAACAATGCCTAAGTAATATGATAAAAGTCAGCAGAAGGTTACCTTGCAACTGGAAAATGTTTTGTGAGCTAGAGCCTGGTTCTGACTGCTGTGATGTTCTGGTCAGCTTTCTCACGTGCTCAAAAGGCTAGAACAACCTTTAACTTGAGATATGAATGGATGGGAAATTTTGGAGCAGCCAAGAAGCAATGTTTTGTTTGTTTGAGATGGAGATTGATGAAGACTGTGTTACAGTCGGAAAACAGAAGTTGGGATGGCTTCTAAATGTATATCAGCAGTTGTGGGGGTGATTTGTTTAGGAAATGCACATGAGAAAAATTAGAGTTTGGAAAACAAAAACTGGCAAATTTTGTGTTTATGTTTGCAGTTTCAAGTTCTTTGAAGTTTCAGCAAGGTTTCAAGGCTAATTTTCAAATTCTTGACCTCTTTACAGTTACAAATGAAGTTCAATTTATAGGCAGGGATTTTGGATCTTGTAGAAGCCAAGAGTACAACCATCATGCTAGGGCGCTGACTTGTTCTTTAAGAAAGTTTAAACAAGTATGGCAGTTAGCAGCTTTAGTCGTACTTAATCTGAATTTGTAAGCATGAATTAAGGAAACGTACCCTCAGAAGCAAAAGCATAGCATGGGCCCAGCATAAACTTGTACGAAAGATTGCTTTTCAAGGACAACAATGGCACTTCTATGTCACACGTGGGGAAATCCTTTGGATAAAGACTCAAAAGAGGGTGTGAGCATTAAATGATGAAGAGATTTGTCAAAACAGAAACCTGCAATATGATATTGTGTATCATAGCTTAAACTGGATCAGAAGTTCAACATCAGCGTAACTTAGAACAAATATCTAACTTCAGATCTTTGAATCTACCTGCTCCAGCATGTTCTGAGGGAGTTCTCAGACTTTTCAGAAAGCTTGCAACATGCTTTCAGACCCTCTTTAATTACTCTTGCAAATTCTGATTGAACTTTCATGAAAACTAGTCCATAAGTTCTAACCAAAATTCTGTCTTGGAAAGGCCCAAAATTTACTGAGTGTTTCAGTTTCATGGACGTGTCTTCAAGGATTTATAACTTGAAATACTAGTATTTCTAGGAGATGTTCTGTTCTGCAAGGTTTTAGATCTCATTGAGATCTACAACTCTTGTGTTAGAAGTTCTTCTAGAATCAACTTGCATCATGGTGAAAATCTGGCCAAAAGTTCTGAACTTATCATATTTCCTAAGCACTTAGAAAAATTTCTAAGTATTTAGAACTTTGAGTTTTCCAAAGTAAATTTGACTTTTGATTTTCTCAATGAGATAAACTTCATATTCTAACATGCCTTGATGAAATATGATTCTTGAAACTTGATTTTCATCAAAAAGTCAAAGTTTGACTTTTCAGTATGCAATTGACTATTTTCCCCTGTGTCAATTCCAAACCTAAATTGATGTATGAGTGCTAAAAACTTGATGTCATGGTGGATCTTGTTAGAAAATCCTTGAAAAATGATAGGGAAAATTTTGGGGTACAACAGGCTCCTTGATGAAAAGCACAAGTCTGATCTGCCTTATAATACCAGGGTAAAGGTGAAGGTATAGCAGGGGGAGGCCTTGTTTGAACCAACTTCTTTTGAATCAAAGCCGAGAGTAACTTTGCATAGCTCATTGGAATAGAGTCAAAAGCTTCTCTCTTATGACTTTGTCCTTGATTTTCCTGAGGAGGTGGTCTCTGCTAGGCAACAGTAGTTGGAGCTACATTGACAACTGGAGTTACAGAAGAAACTTTTTTTTGGTACCGATGATGTCTTCTAAGTGGTCTAATCTTCCTTTCCTCAGTGGTAGAATTCGTTTCACTTTCTTTCTTTCGAGAAAACCCATATGATGTCTTCTTTGGCCCTTCGTCTTTCGTCAAGTGTCTTCTCTGACAGCTTCTTCTAGGCGAACACACATGCTCACCATCTCAGTGAAATCACTCGGTGCACTGGTGACCATCCTTTCATAATAAAATGATCCAAGGGTTTTCAGGAAGACCTTGGTCATTTCTTGTCTGCCCATCAGGGGTACCTCCTGGGTCACTATCTCGTGCCAATGTCGTGAATATTGTTTGAACGACTCCATGTCTTTCTAAGCCATTGCTCTTAATTGGTCATAGTCAGGCGCTATGAACATATTATACTTATATTGCTTAATTAAGGATTTCCCTAGATCGTTGAAGGTTTGGATATTTCTACTGTCCAAACTCATATACCACTTCAAAGTGGCTCCGGTTAAACTATCTTGGAAGAAATGAATAAGAAAACGCTGATCATCCATATGGGTGGAAATCTTTATGATATACATCACCAGGTGGTCACAAGGACAAGAGTTGCCCTTGTATCTCTCAAATTCCGGCACTTTAAACTTCACTGGAACCTTTACATTAGGAACTAAGCAGAGTTCACTAACGTTCTGCCCAAATAATTCTTTTCCTCGAAGAGCCTTTATATCTTTCTATATCTCATTGAATTGTTCCTGAAAGTCATCCAATCGGCCATAGAAACCCACACTTTCACTCGGTGGAGAAACATAGCGATAAACTTTATCATTAACAAACAGCATAGCATTCACCGTAGGAGGTGCAATATAATGGATCTCATTTTTAGCAGAAGGAGTAATATGCACCACAGCAGGTGCAGGAATAGTAGCAGCCTGAGAAAATGGAGCAAATGAAGTAACTTGAGCATCAAGATTGTAACCTTCTGGCATGAAATTTCTAGGAATTCCCCACAGGTAACCCTGGGGCATACGGTTTTGAGCAGCAGTAACAGGAGTAATGGAAATGGGAACTGTCGGAGCTTCGGAAGCGACCATTGTTTGTTGTGGATGAGCAGACGAAAGAACAAGTGGTGGCTTATTCTGAGCAGCCACCAATGATTCCATCAAAGTAGTCAGTTTAGCCATACTAGCATTCAAAGCAGTAACTTCTTCACGCAACTCATGATTCCCTTGTTCAAGATTCTCCATTTTCTTTCTGGAATTAGCCCGAGGGTTATACCGGTGAGACAACTTGTTGAACGAAGTAGAGAAACACAGTAAGTCACCTGGGTATTAATAGAAATGTAAGAAATATGTGCAAAATGATGCATGATATGCAATGGATATGATTTATTTATCATTATTAATATTTCAAGGCGACTCAAAGTATTATGGACTTTTTGCCTATATTAAAGTACTTACACATTTTAAAATACTGAAAATTTCATTATAATAACTTCATAATGGATTATAACTTTTAGTACGAGTTTCAATTATCCTAAGTACAAGAGAATAAATATAGAATCTAAAATCCTAAGGGGCCAAAGCTGATGAAGATATCTCTACGCACTGACACTTTCCCATGAGTCTCAAAATCCGAGCCTTCAACTGCTTGTTCTCTTCTGCATACCTTTCGACGGCTTCTTTCCAATCACCCGAGCCAAGAGGTGAGCAACAAGGTCCGAACAGAGATCTAGAGGAAAATAAATCCTCTTGCCTCTCCTTCATCTCCATAACGCGACTCTCAAGAATCTCAATCAAGTCCTCCCTCTCTTTCAATTTTGTTTTATAGGTCATCTATAAAGTCCGACACTTTCTTTTCCAGGCTTCCTTCTCCTGTTGCATCCTAACCAGGGAAAGCTGAAGTTCTTCCACATCATCTAAAAGGGGAGGAGTATTCTTCAAAAACATATCAAGTATAGGTTCTTCAAGGGAATATGGCATCTTCAACTGAATTTCCCTTTCTTGTACCCACCGGAGATGAGGCTCCAAAGAAACAGCTCCTCTTTGTCCCACGTTTTTTCTACTCTTCCTGTGAATATGGTGCCACGCCTTTGCAATTTCCTCCTTAGCTTCCTCAGATGAATACTATTTGGCTTGTCTCTCATCGGATATCCGAGTTGACAATGTGCAAGAACGGGAATGTAGTTAATTCCTCCCTTTGTACCAAGAATAGGTACATTGGGGAAACTACCACAACTATCGACAATCTCCATATCATAATAAGCCTGGTGATACCAAACAATGTCGGAATGAGTGAGAGCCATATTCTTCAAATCCCAACGAGGTTCCTTCTTGATATCCCAGAAAGCATCAGTCTGAGGTAAGTGAGAAATAAGCCACCGATAAAACAAAGGCGTGGAACAAATGATCATCCCTCCATGATAAAAATCCCGAAGATGAATGAAATAATAAGCATATCCTAATAACGTAGGAACATGATTCCAAATCAAAAAGTTCCTGATGGTGTTGACATCCACAAATTTATCGACGTTAGGAAATAAGAACAACCTATAGGCAAGTAGAGCAAAGATAGCCTCAAACACAACTGTACTCTTCATCATAGAAAAGTAGCAAGATTTCTCTAATAAAAACTGAGCAGGTAATCCTTTGATTCCTCCTTTGGTAGTCATGTTGGCTTCAATATCAGACTTCCCCAAATGAATCAGGGCATCAATCTCATGAGACTTGGGCTCTCACTCTAAACTGGTGAAAGGAACACGATCGGTAACAGGTAAACCCAGTAGGTAAGAATACTCCTCCAATGTAGGCATCAACTGATAATCCGGGAAAGTAAAACACTGATACAACAGATCATAGAACTGGACCAATGTAGAAAGAATACCCTCTTTCATCTTGAGACTTATAAGAGACATGATGGATCTATAATTCTTCCGTAAATCTGTAGAACTCTCGATCTCTAGAATCAGACTCACCAATTTATCTATCTTAGGATCCTTGAAATTGTACTTCTGAGTCTTTCTTTTCCCAGAATCCATGGTCAAAATGTACCTGAGATATTTGCAAAAAGTCAAATTTAAGTCCTTTGAAACAATTGTTTTTAAGGATGCTCATGGGTGCATGAATCCATGAGGCAACAATCACACACAAAATCACAAACATGGGGGTTCATAGGTTCGACGTCACGCGCATGAAGCCAAAGGTACTACCCACAAGGTATGCACTAATAGCTTATCAACTACTGAGCAAGGTCCTAAAAGGTTCCCAGAGTCTACATCCTTCCTTCGGATATTACCAATATCTCGATTAAATCGGTAATTAGTAATATTCTCAGGAAAAACTCGTTTGAGTGTAGAATCACGTGACAAACACTTCTGGATTACTTTGTCATAGTTTCCGCACTACACCTAAAATGCCAAGATTGGTTAAGGGTTCTACAGTCCTCAGTTTCAGCAGGCTCCCAGGTCGAAAGCAGCACGTCCTGCCGATTACTCCGTAAACGACACTACAATCAAACACATATAATATACAACACATAATAGCACACACACAATTAAACAGAGATAGGCTCAACCCACTTAGAGATGGACTATAATTTGGTCAATCTGTCCCTAGTGAAGTCGCCATTTTTATGCAGTGGTAGAAATGTTGAGACTAAGCCATTGGATTGACTTAAGTCATACAAATCAAATAAAAATTGCCATCGTGCTTTATTGTTTCCAAAGGAATGGAAAAAGAGCGAATAACCCAAAAAACAGGGGGAGAGAATCTAGGTACAGGGGTTTATGCAAAGAGAACGTATTATCACCCTAAACATCTACAATACTCCGTAGGAACCTCTTCGAAAATTTGTGTATTTTGGCTATAAGTGTTGTATAAAAAATAGATGGTGGAGATGAGAAAAGAAGTAAATTTTTACAATTTTTGCACCCTCTGCGTTTCAAACCTTTAGTTCCTACGTACCACCTTCCATGCAATATAGGATCAGGGTACTCAAAGTTCACCTTTAAAATATTTTAAAACACAAATGTGTTAGTTAATATTAAGAGACGATACATCATCATTATATCCGAGTGGAAAAGATACTTACTACCCACGATTATGCGAAAGGAGAATTTGCATCATCTCAAAATGGAGGATATAGCTTGGGTTTTAAAATCAACAAAGCCTCGCTCAACACCCAAGTGGAAAATATCTCACTTTACTACATATTGTAGAAGTATAGTAGCTCGCATCACAAAGAGTCAAAATGGCAAAATGCCAAAATGGCAAAAATAGTTTGAATGAGATTGATTGATTTTAGTCTTCTCACAAAAATGTCAAAGTATGATTAAGTTAGTTAAAGTTAGTTTAAGAAAATATTTTAAAAAAATGCATGGACCTAAGTCCAAGTTTATTATGAAATCGGTTTATGTTAGAAACCAAGAAGAGCTTTGAAAAGGAGGGAGAAGATTTTTGAAATTAAAGAAGAGGGGAGGAGATGAAGGACTATCCTAAAGCATAAGGTAAAAGCTAGGGAAAAGAACCGTCTAATGAACAAGAAGCCATCACTCGACACAATGAGTCAATGTAGAATTCCCATCCTTTGGATTGAAACCAAACAAGCAAATATATTAAACCTCTTAAGAATACCAAACTTCAAATGCATTAAATCTTCACAAAAATTGGACAGAGTAACGGTTGTATACAAATGAATTCCCAATCATATACAAAGCATATAATCACAATAATTTGCACATAAAGAAAATCAACCTAATGTCTTGGGGTAAACCCCAAGAACTCCAGACAAAATAATAACAGAAGTCACAAAGTCTCAAGGGTATCAAGGCTTCTAATCCTAAGTCCACGGGGTCTATAACTCCATAATGCCAAGGATGGTAACCAAATACTCCAAGTAACCTTAAAGTTTTTTATTGTTCAAGTTGCTTATTAAGTATATTCAAAAGGAAAATGAAAATCTCAACTGAGCAAAACAAAATGACATAAAGATAAATGCTCAACTGAGCAAAGATGAAAATAGCATGAAATATAAATGCTAAAGTAAATGGTGCGTAAAAGTAAAGACATAAGAAGATTGAAAACTCATTAGAAGATTGATAAAATCAAAGCTTCTCAATAATAAGTTTCATTTGTTTTTTGCCAAGTATATCGTTCATTTCAAGTGTTCGTGGTAACAACATATGATCAAAGATGTTTAAATGATTCTCTTAGACTAAAGCTTATGATGGTTCATTAGAGGATTGATAAGACCAAAGCCTCATAACAATGAACCTCAAGATTATTGGATCCTAGATTTCGAATTAAATGTACTTGGGCTTGCAAACATAATTTTGGGCCACGAATGATCATTTCTCGAATCGGAACAAAATTTAGCGCTATGTTAAGCAATCGTAAGTGGACTTATATAGAAGTCACACCTATTTTGAGGTCGGTCAATAACAATCTATGTACCATTTATTTAGAGAAATGATATGTAGATTATTCTCTAACAACATGTAGCACAAGTAAGAAAGGGATACGATGAAGAGGGAGGGTAAATATTTGAACCAACGATTTTAATCAAACTATCATTAAAATCATTCATCCATTTTAGTGGAGTTAAACTTAACACCCAAGATCCAAAGATGTTAATGAAGCTCATGACCAAAAATCATATAGTTCAAGCTCAGCCAGAATATATTAAAAAAAAATTGCATTTAATAAACAAAAAAAAAAGATTTTTAAATTGTTTTTTAAATGAAAATAAAAGGCAAAATAACAAACTATATTCAAATATAAAAAAACAATTAAAAAAACATAGAAAAGTCATAGATGATCTCAAGTATTTTTACAATTTTTTTAAGCAATTTTAAAAATAGAAAAGTATTTTTTTTTAAAATATTTAAAATCATTAAATTAAGTGGAAAAGATAAAAAAATAGTAAAAATCAAAATAAATTTCTAGAAAAAAATTTCAGAAAGTCAGAAATAAAGAAAATAATCTTGATAAATTTTTTCAGAATTTAAAAACACCAAAAAGTATTTTTAAACAATTAAAAACAAATCAAAATAAAGAAGAAAAAAATTATAAAAAATATCAAACCTAAAAATAAAATCATGAAAAAATAAAAATCAGAAAGAGAATATTTCAAAATATTTTTTTGAATTTTTTCATTATTTTTGGGTCAAAAATGAATTTTCTATGATTTTTTAATGTTTAAAACAATTAAATATAAAATTCAGAAAATGAAAAAAAAAGCCAAAAAAATGTGGACCATTAGATTAATGTCAAAACCTATTAGTACTTGGATCTGACACGCTGTGTATAATATGGTCAGCTTTGGAAATCACACTAAATCATTTTTTAATAATTAAAAGCAACAAAAAATTTGGCGCGTTGGATATAGTCTGACTAATGAAAGTAATCAGATTCAATGGTCCTCAATACACGCGTATAGCAAGATAAATACACTAGATAAGATTCAAATAATCGCATGTCACACTATCATTGGCTGAAGCACGACACATAGGTTGTCTTCAACCTCTGGACGCCCTAAATTGAGGTTTCACAAACTGTAAAATCAGAAGACCAAACCGGTACCATTAGATTCGTCTCTTCAATACGATTCTAATGGTACCCTCATGGAAAATTTATATAAATTGTTCAAGTCTATATTTGAAGAAAACCATAAAAAATAGTGAGAACAAAAATCCCAAGTATCTCTCTCAATTCTCAATGAAAATGAAAAACGTAAGAAGTGTGAGAATCAGAAGGATGCGTATAGTGGAATAGGGCTTTATTTAGTTCAATTTGGTTGATAATTATACCTGAAAAAATTAGCAGAAAATTGCTCTGAAACTGGACTTGGTTAGCACGATTTAGGACACTTCAAGGCTTTGTTCTTCTTCTATTAGCTTCAGTGATGTTCAAGGATAAAATATCAACAAAGAAAATGGATTGGAAAGTGGAGAAAAGATGAATTCAAAAACTTAGAGTTTATGTAGAGAGTTTGGTAGGGTGATTTTGGCTATACAAGCTTGAGAAAATTAGAGGAGTGAGGTCCTCTATTTATAGCGAACTGAATGGTGCAAAGAATTAAGAGGAAAATTGAACTTTGGAGGGAAATTGGATGGAGCCCGAAAGTGGAAAATGTGTGACTCCATGTGCATCAAAACTCAGCTAATTCATGCGTTTTGATCTTTAATTCACCTTTGAGAACTTTGTTAAACATGCTTAAATCAAAAGTGTGTGCTAATTTGGTGTTTAGAAGATGGATTGTGGATTTCAAATTCTGGCTTGGAAGGAAAATTAAATTTCAAGTAGCTGACTTTTAACTCATGGTGTACATTATTTAAGGAACCTTAGGACTTGATTCTTGATGCATTGGAAAGATGAGGTAGCATTCTATATAATTTGCCAAGAAAGATATCATTTGGATGCTTGAGCTAGAAGTTGTGCTTGGTCTAAATCAAAAATAATGCGCTGACTTTTTTACTTAGAAAAATTCTAAGTTTTTTCTTCAAGAATGATCTATAATATTTTGATTCCAAATAAGGCCTTCCTTCTAAATTAAGCTTTGATAATTAATGCTATCTTGAAGTGGACTCCTTAAATAGTATTCTGAAACTTATATCACTCAAAAATTCCAAATATTGGACAAGTTATGATCCTTTGAATTTTTTGAAAATCCATGAAGTGACCTATAATCCTTTTAGTTCCTAGGGCATCTTCCAACCATTTTCAAGTTTTGCACATGAAAGAAGAGTTGAAGTTCATAGTCTTAAGATCATTATTGAAAAATAATGGGCTCAAGGAGATAAAAATTGATCAAGTTATGACTTTTTAAAGTCACATCCGGGAATTTGATGGCCTATCTAGAGGACTTGTAATCTTTTTCAATCATTAGTGATCTTTCACACAAAATATGCTTGATAATTTTTAAGTGATTTGTTGATAAATCTTTAAAGGTGAATAATATATTTGTAATCACCCAAAAAACTTAAAAGATGGACAAGATATAGCCCTTAGATGTCCAAAACCCTAACTCGTAGAGCATCAAAATGACTTGGGAACCCCTTTCAATTTTGACCATCTTTCTTGTACAAATAATTTTTCTATGTGAAGATATGTTATTGTTGATGATAATAAGAACCTATGGTAATAATAACCACTTTCAAATGTTAAGAATTGAGGGAGTTATGCACTTGTGATCAAGGAATCAAGAACTCGTCCAAATAGGTCAAACTTCTTTGATCAATTCTTTAATATTTTGACTTCATTTGGAAAATTGAAGCATGATGAATCATGGTAGACCTTGTCATGACATTTCTTTAAAGCACTCTCAATGATGAAGATTAAATTTCAATAAAGCTTTGTTGAAGAAGGCATGGAAATAAACTCATGAACCTATCAATCAACTTAATGAAGTGTGTTATGCCTTCACCTATAGTATCATCATTTAGAGAAAAAATTTATTCTATTTGTTAGATAAAAGTTAATAAACACAAGACAAATATGACCACGATATACAAATCAAAGAGCTTGAGGATCTCTCATGAGAAAACCTAAATATAGGGAGAAGAACAAAACCCTAGTGTGATCTTGATATGATTGGATTGATATGATATGATAGAGGAATCTTAGGTGGAAAACTGGGGTATAAAACTAACTGGGTGATGATTATGTCGTATGGGAAATCATCATTGGTTGGAACTTGTTCATCCTTTACGTTATCAATTCGTGAAAGATGATTTGCTACAACATTTTATGTTCCTTTGTTATCTTTGATTTCAAATCAAACTCTTGTTGCAACATGATCCATCTTAGAAAACTTAATTTGGCATCCTTCTTACTTGACAAATACCTAATAGCGACGTGGTCGGTATAGATCATTATTTTAGCTCCTACTAAGAGAGGAATTTATCTATTGCAAACACAACAACTAATAGTTATTTTTTTGCGGTGGCATAATTCATTTGAGTCGCATTCAAGGTTTTACTTGCATAATAAATAGAATGTATCTTATTATATTTTTTCTACCCTAAAACAGCGCCTACAACATAGTCGCTTGCATCACACATAATTTCAAAAGGTTTACTTCAATCAGGTGGTTGCATGATGGGCACGGAAATCAAAGCCTGTTTGAGCATTTGAAATGCTTATAAACACTTGTCATTAAAGATGAATTTAGCATCTTTCATGAATAGACCAGTTAATAGTTTAGTTATTTTAGAGAAATCTTTAATGAGTCTTCTTCGAGCATGATTTGATGCATACATACAAATAGGCCTATTCCTTTCAGATCTGAGATGTTATACCTGAGAGTTGTAGGATACTTTCTTAAGACATTTAATAACCGCTCAATATCTTCTAGACCTAAGTCTGAATTGACTATTACCGGGCGATCAAGTTCCTTATTTAGGAATTTTTATCTAGGTTCTTGGGTAGTAATTTAAGTTCTATGGAAGGTTACTTTGGGCTAGGCATAGGTTTAGGAGTGAGTATGACTTACTCTCTTAAACTGTCATCCACATATGGTTCACGCCATCTGTAGGTGTTTAGGTATTGGCTTGCATTTTTGGTAAATTCCAAGTATATGTGTGAATGTCATGACTGATGTCATAACATTCTAGTTCAGGTTGTACTAGCTCTTTAGGTACATGTGCAGAAAAATATTGTAACTCAAATACTGATGTTTATAAGTGTGTATCTGAGCATGTTTGCAAAATGATCACATTTTACTAATCAGTAGACAGGTTTTCTCAGATGTCATAACAGATGTTATGACATCCTGTTCTGAACTAGCAGGATTACAGGATTGGATAAGTCTGAGTTTTTTCAGGAAATAACTCAGTCCTTCCTAAACAGAATCCTGCGTTTTCTGAGGAGTAACCTAGCTCAATCCTAACCTGATCAATGAAGTACTGTGACCTGGTCTTAAGGTCAAACGGAATCAACCCTAGGTTTTTGGAAACCCTAACTGAAGTTGCAGCTGCTATATATTCAACAGAGCTGCGGTTTTTGAGATCATCCCTGCTGATTGATTAGAAGATCAAGTTTGTAATCTGTATAGATTTGTTAATTGTACTCCAAGCAATTATCATTGTGATAAGTGTCTTGGAATAGGTTTCAATTGTAAGGGTTGTGTAGCACTCAAAGCTTTGAAGCAAGAGTGTTTGAATGTTACTTGACTAAAGCTGTGAAGCAGAGTCAAGTTAGTTGTGTACATCACTCAAAGCTGTGAAGCACGAGTGATTGTGTTACTTGATTAAAAAGCTGTGAAGCTTAATCAAGTGTGTGTTTTGAAGAGTGTCTTCAACAATTCTCAAGTCAAATTTGTTTATGTATCACTGCTGTGATTGAGGGGGAGTGAGTAGGAACTCAGGTTTAAGTTGTACTTAGATTAGAATTGCATTGGGTAGGTCTTAAGTGAAGGAGATAAACTGGTTGGTTTATTCCTGAATTAACATCTCTTATAGTGGATTCTCTCCCTGGCTTGGTAGCCCCCAGAGTAGGTGTTGTTGCACACTGAACTGGGTAAACAATTGACTGTGTTGTTTACTGCTTTTGTATTTACTGTCATATAGTAAGTCAGATACGGTGTCATAACATCGGACGTGACATTAAGTATCTGTAGCCAGAATTTTCAATTGGCATCAGAGCAGGCACCCTGCCTGTATTACTGGGTGAGATCTAGGGATATCACTTTCTGGCACTATGGACAAAGAAGGAGTTTTTGGAAATAGACCACCCATTCTGGATGGAACTAATTATGACTACTGGAAACCTCGTATGATTGCCTTCCTAAAATCTCTGGACAAAAAGGCTTGGAGAGCTGCTGACAAAGGATGGATTCATCCCACCATAACTGAGGAAGATGGGACAATCAGTCTGAAGCCTGAGGAAGATTGGAGTAAAGAAGAAGATGAGCTAGCCCTGGGAAATTCCAAAGCTCTAAATGCCTTGTTCAATGGGATTGATAGAAATATTTTCAGATTAGTTCATCAATATGAACTGGCCAAGGAAGTTTGGGACACTCTCAAAACTACTCATGAGGGAACTTCCAAAGTAAAAATGTCAAGGCTTCAGATGTTGACCACTAAGTTTGAGAATCTAAAAATGATGGAAGATGAAACCATTCATGAGTTTCACATGAACATCTTGGAGATTGCCAACACCTCAGGAGCACTGGGAGAAAAAATGTCAGAAGAAAAACTGGTGAGGAAGATTCTCAGATCCTTGCCTAAAAGATTTGCAATGAAGGTGACTGCCATAGAGGAAGCCCAGGACATTAGCAAGTTGAAAGTAGATGAACTTATTGGGTCTCTTCAGACTTTTGAGATGGGAATCACTAATGATGTCAAAAAGAACAAAAGCATAGCACTTATGTCCAACACTGATGTTGAAGAAAACATTTCAGAAGCTATAGCCATGCTAGGAAGACAATTCAACAAACTCATCAAAAGAATAGATCCAAAGTCAAGGTCTAATGTTCATAACATTTCCTCTGACATTGACAGTTCCAGCAAAAGATCAAGGTCAGATGGGAAGGGAGTTCAAGGCAGAGGAATTCAATGCCATGGTTGTGAAGGATATGGGCATATTCGAGCTGAATGTCCTACCTTTCTTAAGAAACAAAAAGGAATGACAGTTACTTGGTCCGACTGTGGTTCAGAAAGTAATTCTGAAGAAGAGACTGCCAAACGAGTTACTGCTTTAACTGGTGTTTGTACCTCTGAAAGTGATGAAGAGGTGACTTTTGAAGAACTGGCTGAAACATACAAGGAATTGTGTATCAGAAGTACTGAAGTCTGTGTGCAGAATAAGAAACAATCAAAACTCATCATAAAGATGGAGGATGAAAAACGGGAAAACCTTGAAACTATAAGTCTTCTAGAAGGAGAAGTTCAATTGCTGAATTCACAACTGGATCAAATGACAAAATCTGTCAAGATGTTGACAAATGGAACTGACAAATTGGAAGAGATCCTACAGATTGGACAAAATGTGGGAAATAAATCTGGTCTAGGATTTATGAAAGCAACGAAATCTGGTTCTGGTAGGCAAATGCCAAAACAGATGTCTCAACACAACTCTCGACATCAGGAACAGAAACATATGAGGAAAAGGTACCAAAGATGGAAATGTCATCATTGTGGTAGATATGGCCACATAAAGCGTTTTTGCTTCAGATTACATGGATACCCTAATCAGAATTCAGGTGTCAAACCTAAGTCTAAAAAGGTACCACATGCTCCTCAATGGAAGAAAAAGGCTACTGCACTGATAGCTCACACTTCCCTGAGGGTCTCTGCAAAAGAAGACTGGTATTTTGACAGTGGATGTTCCAGACATATGACTGGAATCAAGAACCTCCTCAATAATGTTAAGCCTCACACCACCAGTTTTGTGACCTTTGGAGATGAGGCTAAAGGTGAAATCAAAGGAGTTGGTGATTTGAACTGCCCTGGAGTTCCAAGTCTAAATGAAGTACTGCTGGTGAAAGGACTGACTGCTAATCTCATTAGTATCAGTCAACTGTGTGATCTAGGATTCAAGGTCAATTTCTCAAAATCTGAATGCCTTGTAATCAATGACAAACAAGAGACAGTAATGAAAGGAGTCAGATCCAAAGACAACTGTTACTTATGGGAGGCTGAGAATACTAATTTCTCATCTGTGTGTTGCATTGCAAAAGAAGAGAAAGAGGTGAAACTGTGGCACCAAAAACTTGGCCATCTCCACCTAAGGGGTATGAAGAGGATCATCTCCTTGGAGGCAGTCAGAGGAATTCCAAAACTGCTAATTGATGAAGGAAGAGTTTGCGGTGAATGTCAGGTGGGCAAGCAGACAAGGATGTCACATCCAAAGTCAAGACATCTGACCACCACTAAGGTTCTAGAACTCCTCCATATGGATCTGATGGGACCAATGCAAGTAGAAAGTCTTGGTGGTAAAAGATATGCCTATGTGGTTGTGGATGATTTTTCCAGATTCACCTGGATTAATTTCATTAGAGAAAAATCAGATGCATTTGAAGTCTTTAGAGAACTGTGCAAAAGAATTCAAAGAGAGAAGGAAGTATGTATTGTCAGAATCAGAAGTGATCATGGCAAGGAATTTGAAAACAGCAGGTTTGATGACTTCTGTGCTTCAGAAGGAATCAGTCATGAGTTTTCTTCTCCCATAACACCTCAGCAAAATGGAGTTGTGGAAAGAAAAAACAGGACCATACAAGAATCTGCCAGAGCAATGTTACATGCCAAAAAACTTCCTATGCATTTCTGGGCTGAAGCTATGAATACAGCTTGTTATGTTCATAACAGGGTCACCTTGAGAAAGGGAACCTCATCCACCATATATGAACTCTGGAAAGGAAGAAAACCAACTGTGAAGTACTTCCATGTGTTTGGCAGCAAATGCTATATCCTGTCTGATCGGGAACAGAGAAGAAAACTGGACTCCAAAAGTGATGAAGGCATATTTCTAGGATACTCCTCAAATAGCAGAGCTTATAGAGTATTCAACTCCAGAACCAAAACCATGATGGAATCAATAAATGTCATAATTGATGACTATCATGAAGAAACAGATGTTCCTTGTACTGTTGAGACATTCTTTGAGACTTCAACCCAACAGGATGATCTACCCAACTCCACCACAACAGAATCAGAATCAAAGGAAGCTAGCAAGACTCCTTCCATCAGAATTCAGAAGGATCATCCAAAAGAGCTCATCATAGGAGATCCTAATAGTGGAGTCATCACAAGATCAAGAGAAATCATCTCAAATTCTTGTTTTGTGTCCAAAATAGAACCAAAAAATGTCAAGGAAGCCTTGACTGATGAATATTGGATTGGTGCAATGCAAGATGAACTGAACCAATTCAAGCAGCATGAAGTTTGGGAACTGGTTCCTAGACCTGAAGGAACTAACATCATTGGGACAAAATGGATATTCAAGAACAAGTCAGATGCTGAAGGAGTTGTCACCAGAAATAAGGCGAGACTTGTTGCTCAAGGATACACCCAAGTTGAAGGGGTTGACTTTGATGAAACCTTTGCACCTGTAGCCAGGTTGGAATCAATCAGACTCTTGTTGTCAATTGCTTGTCTTCTGAAGTTCAAGTTATTTCAGATGGATGTGAAAAGTGCCTTTCTAAATGGGTACTTAAATGAGGAAGCTTATGTGGAACAACCTAAAGGTTTTGTGGATCCAACCCATCCTGATCATGTCTACAAATTGAGAAAAGCTCTATATGGGCTGAAACAAGCTCCTAGAGCATGGTATGACAGGTTAACAAAGTTTCTCTCAGACAAAGGCTACAGAAAAGGAGGCTTGGACAAAACTCTATTTATCAAAACTGAAGGAGGGAAGTTGATGGTTGCCCAAATATATGTTGATGATATAGTGTTTGGCGGAATGTCAGAACATATGGTTAAACACTTTGCTGACCAGATGCAGGCTGAATTTGAAATGAGTCTCATGGGAGAACTAACTTATTTTCTTGGACTACAAGTCTCACAGATGGAGGACTCAATCTTCTTATCTCAAAGCAAGTATGCTAAGAATATTGTAAAGAAGTTTGGAATGGAGAATGCAAGTCACAAAAGGACTCCTGCTCCTACTCATCTAAAGCTCTCCAAAGATTCAAGTGGGGTTAAGGTGGATCAAAGTCTGTACAGAAGCATGATAGGAAGCCTGCTGTACTTAACTGCCAGCAGACCTGATATTGCCTTTGCAGTTGGAGTTTGTGCTAGATACCAAGCTGATCCCAAAGTCAGTCATATCAATCAAGTGAAGAGAATTTTGAAGTATGTAAGTGGTACTTACAACTATGGATTGCTGTATACTCATGGCTGTGAACCGACTCTGACTGGCTACTGTGATGCTGATTGGGCTGGGAGTGCTGATGATAGAAAAAGCACTTCTGGAGGATGTTTCTTTTTGGGAAGTAATCTGGTTTCTTGGTTCAGCAAGAAACAGAATTGTGTGTCTCTTTCCACTGCTGAAGCTGAATATATTGCAGCTGGCAGTAGCTGCTCTCAAATGTTATGGATGAAACAGATGCTCACTGAGTATAACGTCACACAAGATGTTATGACATTATACTGTGACAATCTGAGTACAATCAACATATCCAAGAATCCCATTCAGCATAGCAGGACCAAACATATTGACATACGACATCACTTTATTAGAGACCTTGTAGAAGAAAAGACCATCAAATTGGAACATGTTGCCACTGAGCTACAGCTGGCTGACATCTTTACCAAGGCCTTGGATGCAAATCAATTTGAAAACTTAAGGGGTAAGTTGGGTATTTGCCAACATGAGGAATTGTAGCAATTAATTTTGCTTAAAACAAAGACCAAAGGACTTCTGCCTGTTCTGAAGATCTGTTCTCATAGAATTAACTCCACCAAGGCCAAAGAGGTGCGAACAAGACATACAGGTAATCCATCTCATCCTTCCTCTTCAGTACCCCCTGAAATTGCAAATAGGGAAGGGACAGCCTATGTTAATCAAGCAATAGCAAAAATTGTTTCCCGAATTCTGAACGAGAACCACTCAGTTCCTGGCATTTCTGTTCCTCTGCACCATGAAAACTCAAATGCTGAAACAAATCCAAATGTCTCTAAGAATGTTGAGACATCAAACAAAGAGAGAAATGCTGACATTACTCACAAGAAAAGAAAGAAGCCTGACTCCTCTGAGTCTGATGACAGTACTTGAAGGATGATAGCTGCGTGGTGGTGTTGCTGGTGGAGTTTGGAAGTATGTTCTGCTATTGTCTGCTGCTGATCTCATTATTTTGTCTTGGATAACTGTATAACTTTATAAACATGTAATCTTTGGCCCATTTGTGGCTAAAGTGGGGGAGAATATTTGGTACTGCTTAATTAGTACTTAACACTATATTTTTCTGCTGTCATTTATTTCTGCTGCTATCTATCTATCTCTGATTGTTTAGGGACTTTAGCCAAAAATCTGCCAAAGGGGGAGTTTGTAGGTGTTTAGGTATTGGCTTGCATTTTTGGTAAATTCCAAGTATATGTGTGAATGTCATGACTGATGTCATAACATTCTAGTTCAGGTTGTACTAGCTCTTTAGGTACATGTGCAGAAAAATATTGTAACTCAAATACTGATGTTTATAAGTGTGTATCTGAGCATGTTTGCAAAATGATCACATTTTACTAATCAGTAGACAGGTTTTCTCAGATGTCATAACAGATGTTATGACATCCTGTTCTGAACTAGCAGGATTACAGGATTGGATAAGTCTGAGTTTTTTCAGGAAATAACTCAGTCCTTCCTAAACAGAATCCTGCGTTTTCTGAGGAGTAACCTAGCTCAATCCTAACCTGATCAATGAAGTACTGTGACCTGGTCTTAAGGTCAAACGGAATCAACCCTAGGTTTTTGGAAACCCTAACTGAAGTTGCAGCTGCTATATATTCAACAGAGCTGCGGTTTTTGAGATCATCCCTGCTGATTGATTAGAAGATCAAGTTTGTAATCTGTATAGATTTGTTAATTGTACTCCAAGCAATTATCATTGTGATAAGTGTCTTGGAATAGGTTTCAATTGTAAGGGTTGTGTAGCACTCAAAGCTTTGAAGCAAGAGTGTTTGAATGTTACTTGACTAAAGCTGTGAAGCAGAGTCAAGTTAGTTGTGTACATCACTCAAAGCTGTGAAGCACGAGTGATTGTGTTACTTGATTAAAAAGCTGTGAAGCTTAATCAAGTGTGTGTTTTGAAGAGTGTCTTCAACAATTCTCAAGTCAAATTTGTTTATGTATCACTGCTGTGATTGAGGGGGAGTGAGTAGGAACTCAGGTTTAAGTTGTACTTAGATTAGAATTGCATTGGGTAGGTCTTAAGTGAAGGAGATAAACTGGTTGGTTTATTCCTGAATTAACATCTCTTATAGTGGATTCTCTCCCTGGCTTGGTAGCCCCCAGAGTAGGTGTTGTTGCACACTGAACTGGGTAAACAATTGACTGTGTTGTTTACTGGTTTTGTATTTACTGTCATATAGTAAGTCAGATACGGTGTCATAACATCGGACGTGACATTAAGTATCTGTAGCCAGAATTTTCACCATCCATCATATTTGAATAAAGGAGGTGCTGGAGTTTTTAAGACCTCAATATCCTTAGGTGGTTTAATCTCCATTTCTTTCACACACTCGTCGATGATGTCTAAAACCACATGTATCGTCTATAGCAAGGGATTTCATAAACTTGGAAATAATAAATTCCCTCTTATCTTTAGCTACTTCAAACGTTATCTTACCTCATTTCCCTCCTATTTTAGCACCTACAGTGGCTAAGAATGGTCTTCTTGAAAGAATTGGAATAGTTGAGTCTTCCCTATGTAGCGGTATAAATGTTGAGACTAAGCCAATGGATTGACTTAACTCTCAAATCAGTGAAAGTCTCCACCATAATTTTATTTTATCCAAAGGACTAGGAAAAGAGCGAATAAAACCTAAAGTAAAATAGAGATCAAGGTAAGGGGGTTGGTTATGCAAAGGGGAGGTATTAACACCCTAAACAACTACGGTACACCGCATCAACCTCTTTAAAAATCTGTGTATTTTGGCTAAAAAACGTATATATAAAATAAGATTGGGGAAATGAGAAAATGAATATTTTTTACAATTTTTGCATCTTCCGCGGTTGCGAACCTTTTATGCATGCGTACCACCTTTTGAATAGTTTTGTATGTTGGTTAATTTTAAGAAGAAGAGACACCATCGTCATATTCATGTGGAAAACATACTTACTACCCACAATTATGAGAAATTAGCATTTGCATCATCTCAAACTGGAGAACTTAGCTTGGATTTAAAATCAACAAGACATCACTCAACACCCAAGTGAAAACGGCTCACTTCACTACATATCATAGAAGTATAGTAGCTTGCATCATTACAAGAATCAATAAGAGTCTCATCTTAAAAAAGATTTAAAGTAAAAAGGCAAAGTGGTAAAATGGTTTAAATGAGGTTAATGACTTTTAGTCTTCTAAAAAGATGTAAAGGTATGATTAAATTAATTAAAGGTTTAATTGAGAAAAGAATTTTTAAAATGCATGGACCTAAGCGCAAGTTTATTATGAAAATGGTTCAAGTTAAAAAAATTAGAAGAGTTTTGAAAAAGAGGGAAATGATTTTGAAATTAAAGAAGATAGGAGGAGATGAAGAGACTATCATATGTAGACAAAGTAAATGTTAAGGTAAGGAAAGGTCTAACCAACAAGAAGCCAACGCTTGACATAAAGAAGTCAATGTAGAACTCATATCCTTTGGATTAAAAACTAAGCAAGCAATAATACAAAGATAAAACCAATCCTCGGATGATAATAAGTCTTAGGTGAACTTGCGCCTCAAATGAAATAATAATCGAATAAATTCTTCAAAAAAATTGGGCAGAGTAACGACTGTATTCAGAGGAAATCCCAATCACACATAAAGAATAAAAATCATAATAACCTACACACAGAGAAAATCAACCCAATGCCTTGGAGTAAACCCCTAGTACTTCAAACAGAATAACAACATGGCAGCAAGGTCTCCAAATATCACGACTTCTAATCCTAAGTCTGAGAGATCCATAACTCCATCATGCTAAGGATAGTAACCGATAGTCCAAGACAAATTTTAAGGCTTTTGTTCAAGTTGGTTATTAAGTGTCTTAAAAATAAAATAAAAGCTCAAATGAGAAAATATAAAATAACATAAAATAAATGCTCAAGTGAGCAAAAGGAAAATAGAATGAGATGTAAATGCTAAAAATAAATGGTACATCAAAATAAAGACATAAAATAAAGGCATAAAGTAAAGTTAATTGTTAGTGAGTTAGAAGTTAGAAGTTAGTAGTCACAAAGTATGATCAACGATGGTTGAATGATGATCTTAGACCAAGAATAATGAAAACTCATTAGAGGATTGATAAAATCAAAGCCTCCTACCAACAAGTTTCATAGGTATTGGATTAAAGATGACCAATCAAATATACCTGGGTTTACAAACATAAAGTTTGGGCCACGAATGATCATTTTCCGTATCTCGACAAATTTAGCGCGATGTTAAGCAATCGTAAGTGGACTTTTGTTGAATTCACACTTATTTTAAGGTCGGTCAATAGCAATATATATACCATAAATGTTAGAGACATGATAGAAACCATGCTCCTAAAACATTTACCACAAGTAAAAAACAAAAATAAAGAAGAAATGGATAAGATGGAGAGGGAAAGGGGAATGAGAAATCAAGTTTGGATCAAACCTCAAAGTTCTTTCTTCTTCTTTAAGTTCAATCACTCATAATTGATGGATTAAAGTACTAAACATATCAGTAATTCAAAACACTAAGAACGAATTAAATAATCCAGTCTAAGATAGATTTGAACAAATGAATGTTTTAGAACTTCATCTACATCCTAAGTCCATTGAATTTGAAGAGAAATTTGACATTTAAAATTGTAATTCAAAGCAACAATCAAAAGAAAATAGTAGAAAATAGAAAAGAAATCAAAACAGACCCAAAACAAGGAAACAAATGCATTATGTCTTTGTGCAAATCGATTGTTTGTCTGTGCAAATCGATTTACATAGCAAAAAATTTCAAAATATGCATAAAACAACATTGTTCAAATCGATTGCATACTGGGAGCAATCAATTTCTCAATGCGAAAAAATAGAAAATTAGCATTTTAAAAGGTGAAAAATTCTTGCTCAAACTTATTATCAAACACCTTATGAACTTGGATTTAAGTAAGCATGAAAATTCCATCAAATTGTGAGAAATTAGGACCAATGGAATAAACATAGTAGCTCAAAGAATTAAACAACAAAGATCAACAAGTGATCACATTGTGAATGATGAAGATCAAGCTTACCAAAGGTAGATCTAGAAAATTATCAAAATAACTTCAAGAACTTGCTTCAATTAGCTTCAAAATAAATCTCCCAAGCTTTGATGTAGAGAACTAATGAAGAGAGGGTGTTTGGATGGAGGTTTAGCTCAAAGATTAAGAAGCTTTAATGAAAAGCTTACTAACTTTTATGAAAAAGTTCTTTGAGCGAATTTGGTAGATGAAGAGAGTAGAGAGAATTTTTAGTAAGGTGATTTTGGATATCAAAAGCTTGGGAAATGGATGAAATGAGGGCTTAATTTATAGAAATTAGGCTTGGGATTAGTGCTGGTTTAGAGTTTAGTTTGGGAATAAATATTAGGCCTAGTAATTGATTTTGGAGCCAAAATTGAATCAATTGGTGCACATGTGATCAAATAAAGGTGTGTGATGGAATTTAATTATAATGAAGTGGGGAATTATTTTTTGTAATCAACAATATTCTTAAAAAAATAAATTGGAGCCAAAAACTTCAAACTTGAAAATTTCCTTTCTTTTCAAAATTTCGCGTCACGAAATCGATTTCCCCATATGGTAAATCGATTCCACAACAAAAAATTGAAATTATCACGCAAAAAGATTTTATGGAAATCGATATCTACACCATAAAAATTTGCATGTTGGATGCCTTGGCTCAATATCTACAAAACACAAATATACACAAACAAAACATATAATTTAGGTATTTTGATTAGAGGTTAGTAAGAATGTAAATCACATATATACAAGACACACAATTAAGGTGCTTGGTGATCCCTTGAGAGGAAACTTAAAGATGGGGGAACAAGGAGAACTAAACCTAATGTGTGCTCTCGATGTAATGTGATGATGAGATTATAGAGGATCTTAGGGGGAAATTTGGGGTATAACACCCTGATATCCATAACCACAAAATCTGTAGGAATAAACAGTTGATCAATCCTCACCGGAATGTTTTCCAGTATGCCTACATGATATTTAATTGAGTGATCAACTAATTGAAGGAACATTCTTGTAGGTTTTAAGCTTCCAAGGTTTATCTTCTCACTTATTAAAAGAGGCATTAAGCTTACATTAGCTCCTATATGACATAGTACTTTATCAATAACAAAATTTTTGATAACACAAGGAATAGAGAAACTCCCTGGGTCTTTCAGTTTCAGAGGAATTTTGTTTTGTAAGATTGCACTACATTCTTCCAGTAAGAGATATTGTACTATCGTCTTAAAGCTTCTTCTTGTTTGAAAGGATTTCTTTAAGGAATTTGGCGTAACAGGGCATTTGAGTAATTGTTTCGGAGAAAGGAATTGTTATGTGAAGTTGTTTTAGAAGTTCTACAAACTTCTTAAATTGACCATCCCTCTTTGACTTAGCCATCCTTTGGGAAAAATGAATGGGTAGTTGATATGGAGGTGGAGGAACATAAGGTTTCTCTTTTTCTTGATTCCCCCTATCCTTAGATATTGACCTATTGTCCTTTCTGGTTCTCCTACAGGGTCATTGTTAGTGATTATCTCAGTTTCTTTCTCATCCTCATTAGCTTTCCTAGTCATTCTCTATTCGTTCAATCTCAGATCAACTAGGCAATCCAATTCTATACCACTTCACATGATGATAGTGTTGGCATGGCCCTTTGGGTTTGGTTGTTGTTGGCCAGGAAAAATGTCTTCTAGGGAAGCAATAGCTGCTTGTTGTTGTGCCACTTGGGAGATCAGTGTCTCTAGCATTTTGTTATGAGTGGCCAAAGTGTCTGCCTTATTTGTCAATAGTTTTACCAATTCACTGGTGTGAATTTTTTGGTTCATGAACGCCTTATTTTGTTGGGTATGAGAAGCGGCAAAGTTTTCCATCATTAACTCAAGAGTTGACTTTTTAGGTTCTTGAGGAGCAGCAGGTGCTACTTTTTGATAACCTGGTGGAACACCAAGTGCCTGACTAAGAGCAAACAATGTGTTATTGTTCTTTTAAGAGAAATGATTGTGACTTTAAGAGTTTATCGAGTGTATTAACTGCAAGTGCACATTTTAATCGCTTAGCTTTAAAAGATATCGAACCCACAAGGTCTTATAATTGAATTATTGTTATCTAAAGTTATTGTGTAAAGCTAAGGCTAATGATAAATATTAGGTTTTCGGTTAGACGATTATAAGCTTAGACTAAATTAAATATTTAATAATGGGACATCGGTACGTAATACGTCTGACTTCGGGAATTCAGTAAATCATTGGTATAACTTTGAGTATTCAAAACATTGTTCAATAGAACCTATCAGTTTAAAAACCATTATCTCACACTCTCGTGATTATTGATTTGGATTATATAATTAAACTTAAATGCTTGCTCTCGCTGTTTCATTTAAAATCCAAAAATAATTTTTGAAAACAAATAGAATCTAATTAATCCTAAACCGATCTCGCTGTATTTAAAACTAATGTTTGATTACCACTATCCGATTAAAAACACACACTCTTGTGATTATTGATTTTAGCCTTCGCTTGTCTCTTACTCTAGTAACAAAATAATTTTTAATATTAAAATTGGAAACCAAACCAAAAAAGCATTTTATAAAAGGTTTATGCCAAATTGTTATTGAACCCCTTCGATTTATGACCTTACATACCGGTATCAGGGAAGTTAGCCGGACATACTTTTTATCACGAACACAAAATAGTAGCAAACATATAATGATTCAATAATGATTGATAAATAGAGAACAAAAATATAAATGAATTAAAAACCTTGAATTAAATAATAGAATGCAATTTCTGTAACACTTCTAGTACTGATAGCAGCCCTCCATAATATGCCGACACGATTTGCTTGCGGAAAAATAACTTGAATGCAGAATAAAAAGAATATTAAAATTAAATCAAAATTTAGGAGGCTATGAAAAGAAACCAATGATGCAATAGCTTTCCGGTGTAGAAAACTATCGATTTTTATGTGAAGGTTTTATTTAATTAAGGATTCTAAACAAAGCTCTGAGCTATTGAAACTTGATTAATGGCGTGAAAAAGTGAAATGTGAGATAGTGTAACAAAACGAGAGAGAGCGAAGCCTCCTCTGTTGTGTAACTGTCCTTCTATTTTAGTCCTCCTATAACAGATTTCTTGAGAGAATCTATGAGTTGTGACTTCATGGGCTCAGAAAAATTCGTGCATGGAGAAAGACCAGGAGGAAATAATGCAGGAGTTGTTGGTACTGGCAACATGGAGAATCTTGGAGAAAACTTTGCGTCAAAAATAAAAATAGCCTGTGCTGAGTGGCATGCATTGTGTGTCGTGGGGAACACATATTTTTATCTTGTGCCAATCATCATGGCATGTGTGCCAAGGGGCACACATTTTTAACTTGTGTCGAGCGTCAGGGAAGGTGTGACGACCGTCATAGCCTTCTGATATAAAATCTCTGCTATTTTATGCTATTTTATGCTATTTTCTAATTTTCAGTTCGTTTCGTTTCCATTTCTTCTCCTTTTCTCATGTAGGCCTTGGATGAAATAGTTATCTGAAACAAACTTAAAATGCCAACATAATGCAACATAATTGAGATAAAATGGTACTTTATTTATGAAAATCGGGTCGAATATGTTGTGTGTTTTCGTGTTATCAAACTCCCCTATACTTGAACCTTTACTTGTCCTCAAGCAAATAATCAGTATGGTAATCTTTTAAGCACATGTTAAATGCAATTACATGACACAAATAAATTCGTACGTGGTTGCACGATGTTTTCGTTAGAACAATATAAGCTCAATATCAACACCAAAAACACAGTAATGACACTAGACAACCCCTCCTTATGCAGACTAGTTCCAGTCATGCTATTATAGCTTAACCTAATTCTTTTTGCTTTGTTTCACCCGTTTTGTTCGAGAGCAATCACATTAAGCCCTTTATCTTAATGCACGCACATAGTAGAGTAGCCGGTTAGTGATGGTCAATTTAAGTATAGGGTTCTGGTACATAAATTTGGTAACCCCTTTATTAATCTGATTGCAAAATGTGGGGGGTCAAACCCTAGCCAACCCTACGAGGTTCACTATCAGAAACCTATGAACCAACTTACATCGGGTATTTATAACATATTTTGTAGGTTTTTCAATTGTTGGTTTAAGTAACCGGGTGAGGGTCACCTAACTTAATTAGCATATTCCTTGTTTTCAATTCATCATTACAAGATGTTTTTGGAAAAATGATTTAAGACCATTCACTTATATTCATCGGCTCTCTACGTAGTTTGTTTTTAAGAGGGTGTTGACTTCTTATATAAACTACTCGGGGTTACTTTAAAGATTGAGGTTTCGGTATAATAGGTACTTAAACCAGTTTCACGTAAGCGGTGGTTTTAGAGTGTTAAAACGATATCAATTTTGTTTAAATCTTACTCATGGTTTCTAACATATCTTAAGAGTGAGCAACCTATAAACTTTTCGAATGTGTCAAGTAAAATTTCTTGTTATGGATCAAGAAAGTGAGGGAGTCAAATAATGAACGAAAATCTGCATATAAAGACTTGATATTACATACATTCTTATTTAAGGGAAATTTGCTATAATGTAAATCTACTTAGAAAATGGTAAATGAAAGCGGTAAAGCTTCATCCCCTAAACTTAGAGTGAGCATTATCCCCAATGCAATGAAGTAAGGTGAGAAAGGAAAAAATAAAATGATATGAATGACTACTCTTCGCCTCGACCACGCGCTCTACGATGTTCCTGTGCTCGTTCTCATCCATGTGCATCATCTCTGCCTTAGAAAGGATCTACACCATATCCATGTAGTCTGACATGAGTAACAAAATCATGCAGGCCTTCAACCCGATAAGTCAATTCTTTCATCTTTGGTAAGCTCCAACATACTACAGTTGTTCCAGTAGGTGTAGTCGTGCTGATCTCTCTAAAGTTGTCATACTTCTTGCATCATCTCGTTGTGATATGCTTCCATTCTTTGATATTGTTGAGCTTCAGCTTCATTATGGTGCAACATTTCAACATAAATGTCATCAAGAGTAGATGGATGCCCCTGGTTTCTTCTTCTTTGAGGCTGGTGCCTAGAGGATGAACCTGCAAGATTCTCGTTAGGAACTTGTGCAGCACATGGTTGGGTGTCAAGTTGCTGAGAATCTTGTTCTAGTACTTGTTCCATTTCATCATATTTTATCTTCCATCATCACTAGCCTTGATTAGGTTCCTAGCAAGATAGTTGTCAACATCAATAAATAGAGCTAGTAGTGAAGGCATATTCGCTAATTTGTCCATCAAGTTCAAATCAAGTGCTATAGAGGTGACTAACCCTCCAATACATAAAGGGGTAATACCTCTTGCACAGACAGACTGGATATGTGCCAAGAGGAAGGCACTCCCATTAATCTTCCAACTAGGCGTGAAGATGCAGTGCAAGAAAAATAATTCTTTGGAATTAACTTTGTTGTTGTTTGCCCTCCTAACAATGGTGTTGGAAAGGATGCGACGAAAGTAAGGATGGAAGGATTATGGACTGATGAAGCAAAAAAGACCCTCCAAACTAGAAGGTTCCTCACTAGTTAAAGTATGCCAAAGACTGAATGATGTTGATGCCCAATCTGCTTCTGGAGGGATTCAATAGTACAATTTGCTTATACGAGGTAAACATAACAAATCACTCAGAGCTTCTTGATTTATAGAATACTCATCGTTAAACAATCTAAATTTTGCAGTGTCGATGCGGTACATGTTGTCATCCGCTGGAGTGTTGCAGGAGAAGGAGCTCAAAAATTCCAAGGTCAAGGATTCATAAGTTGGGTGGTTCAGTGTGCAGACATAAGATAGGTCAGAATTTTGAAGTAGCCATTGCACAATGTCTAACAATCCTAACTCACGTAGATAGTTAACATCAACATACCTTGTAGCGGTAACCTAATTTTGATAAAACTTTCGGTACTGAGCTTCTTGATGTACCCCAGCTTTTTCGTTTCTGAACACGATTCCAAAAAGTTCGGGCTCTCCTCTTGGGTGTTGAACTCTTCGAGACATAATTAGATGCAAGGTAGGTGGAAGGGTTCTGTTACAAAGCTGGCAGAAGGTTGTGGGTTATGGGTTTCGTTTCTCAAGTGCTTAAATAACAGAACAATATAGAATGCAGGCATTGGATTTTAATTGTGTTTAATGATAATTTTAAAAATAGAGGATGTGGGACGGTCAGGATGAAGATTATGGAGAAAGGTTTTTAATGGGGTTTAATTATAGTTGAAGAGGATGACAGGAAATAATGGATTTGGTATCTATTTTAAACAAATACACGCGCTAGATTTTATTCTGTCCCGAGGGGCACAAAATGTGTGTCGAGCGGCACACTTCATAAGGGTCTGCCGGTCGTCACAGAATATGTGGTGAACGACACAATACAAAAACTCATAATTTTCAGAATTCTTAATAATAAACGCTACAGAGCGATACGTCCAGGCACATAGAGATATTTTATATCAGTACACAATATAATAATAATGTAACATTAAAGCATAACATATATGTAAATATCAAATATAGTGCCAAACATTTTAATATAATCCGGAAACTTTGAATTTTTCCAAACAATAGTATGAGAAGAAAAAAAAAACATAAAGTAAACATATGGTAAACAGAAAGCAATAAAATCTAGAAATGCAAAATGTCTAGCAATATCAGCCACTACTGTTAGTATTCATAGTAGAGGAGTAGATATGCTAAAAAATGTGATCCACCTGCTCTGTCACCAAGTCCATAAAACCATGAAACTCTATGTGCAATTTAGTGACTTCTTCCCTTAAGCAGTTTAACTCAGTTTACACAGCAAGTAAGGCAGTATATTGATCAGTAGAGGGAGATATAGAGGAAACTTGAGAAATAGAAGCACATGAAGGGGTAGGTTACTCGGTGGCTGGAAATTGGTGATAAAATGGAGGTGTTTCGAGATCTATTTCGGTATCAGAAAGAAAAATCATCATTGTGTTCATAGAGTTATGATGTTTCAGCGGAAGCGAGAGGTGAAGTTGGTTGTACTTCCAGATCAAAAAGCCAATTATTTAGGTTATGAATACATGTTCTTGGATTGGGTAAGGTGAAGAGTTGTATAATCTAGTTGTTAATGAGGAGTTAAAATTCAATAGGGGCAAGGTTTCTGATTATGCTGGTGTTGAAACAGAACTGTATATTCATGTGTTAGAATTTACCTAGAGGGTGGAGTCCTAGAAGTGGTTGTTGAAATCTGATAGCATTGGCTATCATGGTAACTAAGCCTCCTACCAAGATAGGTGCATGATCAGTTTGTGCAATACGGTGAAAGTTAGCTATCATAAAGGTAGCGGCATTAACGGGGTGGTTTCTGGAGGCACAATGCATGATGAAGAGCTCTTCTTTGGACAAAGAAGTAATGTATTGGTTTTTTCCGAAAATAGTGTGAACAAGGAACTTATGGAAGTAGCGAATATCAGGGTTATGGATACTTTAAGAAAACATGTTATCAGGCTCGGGGTTACTATCTCCAGTTATACTATCCCAGAAGTATACAAGTTCATGGTCCATAAGACGGTCCTCTTGAGTACAAGTAAAAACACGTGGGCCACTAGAAAATCCTAACAGATTAGTAAGTTCATGGTTATTATAGTGGTATTCAATACCTAACATTCTAAAGGTGGTTAGGCCTTGATTGAATCTTATCCATGGTCAGGAAAAATATGAGTGAGCTTAGGAATTTTAAGGTAAGCTTTCTATAAGAACTACATCTTCTTCTCAAAGGAGAAGTATCCCAACCTATTTTGTTCAGCAAATACATTACACTATCTTTAATACCTCAAGTGGTCATGGTAAGGCAATCAGGGTAGAAAGTTAGTGCCATTTGTCTTGCAGCCAGTGCCTCAAAACGCCTCCTCTAGGCTCTTCATGTGAAATCTATTTCCATTGTGTTAACTTCTTGCATCGTTGGTTAGTATGGTTCTAAAAATTAAGTTAGCATGTACGTAAGTTGACAATTAGAATTAAGTTAGTAGTGGTTAATGTTAGGGAACAATACTGCAAAATTATTATGAAAAGAAAAAGAAAGAAAGAAAATAAAATGAAAAGATAAAGATTAGTAAATCAAAAATAAAAGACTAGAAAGTTGGGTGTCTCCCACCAAGCGCTTAATTTTATGTCATAAGCTCGACATAATTTTGATAGGCGATTAAATATGAGAGTGAGTGGGTAGCTCTGCAAGACGGAAAATATCAGAATAGTCTTTGTTTTCTAAACAATGATAATACTTCAAGCGCTGCCCATTTACGATAAATGGTTCGCTAGATTTTCCTTTAATTTCAAAAGCTCCACTCAGAAAAACCTTAGTTATTTCAAACAGACCGGGCCACTTAGAATGAATTTTTCCTGGGATCAGTTTAAGTCTAGAATTAAATAGAAGCATTATGTCACCCTCGTTGAACTTTTTCCTAAATATGCGCTTGCCGTGCCAATTTATTGTTCTTTCTTTATAGATCCTGGAATTTTCATATGCATCTAGTCTAAGTTTTTTCTAACTCATGGATATCTAAGTTTAGTTTTTCTCCTACGGCAGTGTAACTTAAGTTGAGGGTTTTGATTGCCCGATAAGCTTTATTCTCGAGCTCTACCAGTAGATGACACGATTTTCCATAAACTAGTTTGAATAGTATTATTCCTTTGGGCGTCTTATAGGTTGTTCTATATGCCCATAGTGCCTTGTATAATTCGACAACTAATCTTTCCTAGAAGTGGCAACTATTTTTTCTAAGATTTTCTTAATCTCTCTGTTGGAGACCTCTACTTGCCCACTTGTTTGGGGATGATAGGATGTTGCTACATGGTGTCGGACTCCATATTTCACTAATAGTTTTCAAAGATTTTCGAAATGAAATGAGAGTCGTCATCACTGATCACAAGTCTTGGCACATCGAATCTAGGAAAAATTATATTTTTGAACAACCTTATTACTACTCGTGCATCATTTGTTGGAGAAGCTACGGTCTCAATCCATTTTTACACATAATCTACAGCAACGAGTATGTATTTATTTCCAAAAGAGGACGGGAAAGGTCCCATAAAATCAATTCCCCACACATCAAAGACTTCTACTTCTAAAGTTACCTTTTGAGGCATTTCGTCACGTCTAGAGATGTTGCCAGTGCATTGGCATCGGTCTCAATTTATGACTGTAATGTAGACATCTTTCCATAAGTTAGTCCAATAGAGGCCAACTTGTAAAGTTTTAGCGCAAGTCTTTGAAGTGCTTGCATGTCCACCATAGGGTGCAGCATGACAATGGGAAATTATGTTTTCTAACTGGGCTATGAGTTGTTCGTAAGGGAAATCATTATTGATAAGCACTTGTTCAAGCTTAATGCCTTCCTTTCTAGATAAGTGATCAGCTACTACATTTTTAGTGCCTTTTTTGTCTTTGATTTCTAAATCAAACTCTTGTAGGAGTAAGATCCATCAGATTAATCTTGGTTTGGTGTCCTTTTTTCTTAATAGGTATCTAATTGCAGCATGATCAGTATAGATAATTAGCTTTGCTCCTACTAGGTAAGAATGAATTTCATGTAGGGCGAAGACGACAACTTAAAGTTCTTTTTCAGTGGTGGTATAGTTCATATGTGCAGGGTCTAAGGTTCTACTAGCGTAATAGATCACATGAAGTTTTTTCTCCTTTCGTCCTCCTAAAACTGCACCTACAACATAGTCACTAGCATCACACATGATTTCGAACGATAATTTCCAATCAGGTGGTTGCATAATATGTGCGATAATAAGAGCATTTTTAATTGTTCAAATGATTTTAAGCATTTGTCATGGAAATTGAATTCAATGTCCTTCATTAACAAGCCAATTAGAGGTTTGGTAATTTTATAGAATTATTTAATGAATCATCGATAGAAACAGGCGTGCCCTAAGAAACTTCATATTTCTCTTACGATTTTCGGAGGTTGAAGGTTTTCTATAACCTCTATTTTTGCTTTGTCAACTTCAATCCCCTTGTTGAATACTATGTGTCCAATTATTATTCCTTGTCGAACCATGAAATGGCATTTTTCCCATTTTAACACGAGATTAACTTTTATGCATCATTCAAGTACCATTTCTAAGTTCGATAAGCATCCTTCAAAGATTTTCCCACAAACAGAGAAATCGTCCATAAATAATTTCGTGATGTCATCTATAAAATCAACAACAATTGACATCATGCACCTTTGGAATGTTGCGTGAGCATTGCATAGTCCAAATGACATTCTTCTATAGGAAAATGTACCATAAAGGACTAGTAAATGTAGTATTTTCCTTATCTTCAGGGTGTATAAGGATTTGGAAAAATCCAGAATAACCTCTAGATAGCAGAAATGGGAGTTCTTAGCAAGTCGTTCGAGCATTTTATCAATAAAAGGTAAAGGAGTATGATCTTTTCGAGTGGCTTTGTTTAACTTCCTATAGTCAATGCATATTCTCCATCTGGTTTGAGTATGTTGTGCTACAGATTCACCTTTTATGTTGCTGACAACTGTAACACCTCCTTTATTTGGTACAACATGTACCGAGCTGACCAATTGACTGTCGGATATCAGATATATGATTCCTGCTTCTAATAACTTTTGTACTTCTTTCTTAACTACATCACTTAGAATTGGGTTTATTCTTCTATGATGTTCTCTTAAGTTCTTGCAGTCTACCTCAAGCATAATATGATGCATGCATATTGAGGGGGTTATTTCTTTTAGATCAGATATGTTATAGCCTAAAGCAGTCGGTTATTTCCATAGGACATGTAGTAATTTTTCTGTTTCTGTTAGAACAAAATTTGAATCTACTACCCTATAATTAAGTTTTGATGATAACAAAGTGAAAAGATATAGTATTTATAAGTTTCATGTATGAACTATCTGCTGCCTAAAATTATTATGTTCTGACTTGCAGATACTCTGATTAATATAAGCAAGATCACATCTATTCAGCATCAGAACTTGATTTCAGACACCAGCATCAGAAGTTGCTACATCAGAATGTCAAAATCAGATGATCAACTCACGTACATGCTGAAGCCTGATGAACAAGACTGCGCTTAACACTCTGATACAGAAACACAATAGTTCATCAGCAGCGAAGCAGAGTCAGAATGAGCCAAGCCAGAACTTGCATTAAGTAAGCAACGGTACTGTGCATTGAAAGCAAATTAATTCCAACGGCCTCATTCCAGACAAGATCTACTCAATAAGGAAAGTTTGTTATTAGCATTGAATCAAGAATATTGCATCCAACGTTCATCATCTCAGTGTTATATAAACAAAGCTTTGAAGATTGAAATGGTTAATGCTCTCCAAATCTCTACACGCACAAAAAGCTAAACCATAATCCTCGTTCTCTCAGTTTTGCTAAACCACATACTCTGATATTTCATTACTGTTTAGCAATCTAGTTTCTAAGCTTCAATTTGTGTATACATCACAGTTGTGATACAGTTTTGTAGAAAACATCCACACACATAGTTTTACCTCTTTGTAAGAAAGTGTTACCTTGACAAACCGGGTTGTGGTTTGAATCAAGAAGGCTTTAGCAGTTGTTAAAGTAGTCTGTAATATTCAGTTGAATATAGTGGATTAAGACCTCGTTGGAGAGAGGCGAAATCACCTTGACGGGTGGACTGGAGTAGTTTGAGATCAAACGAACCAGGATAAAAATATCTTGTTCATTGCTTTAGATTTCAGTTTTACAATTCAACCCCCCCTTTCTTGTGTTTTTCACCACTTCAATTGGTATCAGAGCGCCTGGTTCTGAGCTAAAACACTTAACCGTGTCAGTACAAGATCCAGCGTCAGAAAAACACAATGGCAGGAAACAATTCTCACATCAGCAATGACAACAATGAGGACAGAGACAGATTCAGTGGCAAACCTCCAGTCTTTGATGGAGAAAACTTTGATTACTGGAAAGACAGAATTGAAAGCTTCTTTCTGGCACATGATGCTGATCTGTGGGATATGGTGACAGATGGATACACGCACCCTGTGAATGCAAGTGGTCAGAAGATTGATAGAAAAGCAATGTCTGATCAACAAAAGCGTGACTTCAAGAATCACCACAAGGCCAGAACCATCCTCCTCAGTGCCATCTCCTATACTGAGTATGAAAAGATCTCCAACAGAGACACAGCAAAGAATATTTTTGATTCTCTCAGAATGACGCATGAGGGCAACGCTCAGGTCAAAGAAACAAAAGCTCTGGCGCTCATTCAGAAGTATGAGGCGTTCAAAATGGAAGAATCTGAATCCATTGAAACTATGTTCTCTAGATTCCAGATTCTGGTAGCTGGTCTCAAAGTTCTGGACAAAGGATACTCTACTGCTGACCATGTCAAGAAAATAGTCAGAAGTTTACCCAAGCAGTGGAGGCCTATGGTTACTGCTCTGAAGCTAGCTAAAGATCTCAACAAAATCACTCTGGAGGAACTTATCAGCTCCCTCAGAAGTCATGAGATAGAGCTAGAAGCTGATGAGCCTCAGAAGCAAGGTAAGCCTTTAGCATTAAAATCTAACAGAAAATTTGAGTCTAAAGTTTTGCAGGCAGTTGAAGAAACATCTGATGGATCCTCATCAGAAGAAGACGAACTTTCCCTTCTCTCCAGAAGAGTAAATCAACTGTGGAAGCAAAGACAAAGGAAGTTCAGGAATCCCAGAAGATCTGATTAGAACGAGTCTTCTTCCATATACAGAAGGACAGATTCTTCCTCTGGATACAGAAGATCTGAAGGCTGCTCCAGTAGCAAAAAGCCAAATACAAAAGACATCATCTGCTATGAGTGCAACGAGCAAGGACACTATAAGAGTGACTGGCCAAAGCTTCAGAGGGAAAAGCCCAAAAAGAAGTTTGGAAGAGAGAAGAAGAAAAGTCTCATGGCTACATGGGATGACTCTGACTCGTCTGAAGCTGACTCAGAATCAGATGATGAAAGGGCAAACATAGCTCTCATGGCTAATATTTCAGAAGATAGTGAAGCTTCTGAATCAGACTCAGAATCAGACACAGAAGAGGTATTTCCTAACTTTGTTGTTAACTTTACAAAGGCTGAACTTGCTGAAAGCCTCAATGAGATTCTGGAACGTTATCAGCAAATTAGAGCCAAATTCAGAGACCTGAAAAGGAATCTTGAATCTGACTCTAATAAGACTGAGAGTCTCAAATTGGAAAATTCTGAGCTGAGAAATAAGATTTCAAAATTAGAAAACACTTTACAAAACTCTCAGAAGGAACCAATTTCTGAAACTCCCAGCAACGCTGATGAGATCATCAAGAAGTATGATCACAGTTTCCAGAAGTTCCTAGCTAAAAGCATAGATAGAAGCAGAATGGCTTCAATGATCTATGGAGTTAGCAGAAACGGCAGGAAAGGAATAGGATACCAAGGTAAGGTTCCTACACCAAAGAATGTCATGGACTTAACCATTAAACACACTCCTCTGAACTCACATTTTGTGTATGGTCACACACATGATATCAAATATACTAGCAGTAAGCACTCTGTGAAACCAAAATTCAACCAGAGTTTTGGTAAAACTAACAAATCAGGACCCAAGAAAATCTGGGTACCTAAGGATAAAATAATACATGTTGCAGATATCTTTAGCAGCAAGTCAGAAACACCAGTCATGGTACCTGGACTCTGGCTGCTCACGACACATGACGGGAAGAAGGCATATGTTCCAAAGCCTGGAACTTAAGCCTGGAGGCCACGTTGGCTTTGGAGGCAATCAGAGGGGAAAGATAATTGGCTCTGGAACTGTAGGTAATGGAAATCTTCTCTCTATTAATAATGTTCTGCTAGTAGATGGATTGATGCATAATCTGTTATCCATAAGTCAATTAAGTGATAACGGTTATGATATAATCTTTAATCAAAAATCATGTAAAGCTGTTAGTCAGAAAGATGGGACTATCCTGTTTAATGGTAAGAGGAAAAACAACATTTACAAAATCAAACTTTCTGAACTAAAGAGTCAGAATGTAAAATGTCTTCTGTCTGTTAACAACGAGCAGTGGATCTGGCACAGAAGATTGGGACATGTTAGTATGAGAAGAATATCTCAGATTAACAAACTCAATCTGGTCAGAGGACTTCCTAATTTGAAGTTCAATTCAGATGCTCTGTGTGAAGCATGTCAGAAAGGCAAATTTGCAAAACCTTCTTTTAAATCCAAAAATGTTGTTTCTACCTCTAAGCCATTAGAACTTCTGCACATTGACTTATTTGGACCAGTTAAAACTGCTTCAGTCAGTGGTAAGAAGTATGGGTTAGTAATCGTAGATGACTATAACAGATGGACATGGGTAAAGTTCTTAAGACACAAGGACGAGTCACACTCTGTGTTTGTTACCTTCTGTAACCAAGTTCAGAATGAAAAGGATCTTAGAATCGTTAAAGTCAGAAGTGATCATGGTGGAGAATTTGAAAATAAAGATTTTGAGTCATTCTTTAATGACAGAGGCATTCTGCATGATTTCTCTTGTCCTAGAACTCCCCAACAAAATGGAGTTGTAGAACGAAAGAACAGAACATTGCAAGAAATGGCCAGAACCATGATCAATGAGACAAACGTTGCTAAGACTTTCTGGGCAGAGGCAATAAACACAGCGTGCTACATTCAGAATAGAATCTTAATAAGACCTATTCTGGAAAAGACTCCATATGAATTGTGGAAGAACAGAAAGCCCAACATTTCATATTTTCATCCATTTGGATGTACTTGCTTTATATTAAATACAAAGAATTATTTGAACAAGTTTGACTCTAAAGCACAGAAGTGTATTATGTTAGGATACTCTGAACGCTCAAGAGGGTACAGAGTATACAATACAGAAACACAGATTGTGGAAGAATCAATCAGTGTTCGTTTTGATGACAAGCTTGACTCTGAAAAGTCAAAGCAGAATGAAGTTTTTGCAGGTATAGAAATTGAATTTGCAGGTTCTGAAGACAAGTTATCAGAAGCTCTCAACACAGACATTCCTTCAACGTTTGAAAGGAGCACTGCTAGAAATCCTACAACAGCTGTTGATCAACCTCAGAAGAGATTACCCAGAAGCAGCTTGGATCACCCAGAAGACACTATCCTAGGAAGAAAGGAAGATCCAATCAGAACAAGAGCAAGCTTCAGAAACTCTGAAGAAACACTTATGGGACTGGTGTCTCTGATTGAACCTTCTTCTATTGATGAAGCACTTCTGGACAATGACTGGATTCTGGCAATGCAAGAAGAGCTGAATCAATTCACCAGAAACGACGTATGGGATCTCGTTCCCAGACCAAAAGGATTCAACGTCATTGGAACAAGATGGGTGTTTAGAAACAAGCTAAATGAACAAGGTGAAGTCATCAGAAACAAGGCACGACTGGTTGCACAAGGTTATAGTCAGCAAGAGGGGATAGACTATACAGAAACCTTTGCCCCAGTCGCCATGTTAGAATCTATCAGACTTTTAATTTCATTTGCTGTTAATAGAGGCATCACTCTGTATCAGATGGATGTCAAAAGTGCATTCTTAAATGGTTATATAGAAGAAGAAGTTTATGTACACCAACCCCCAGGTTTTGAAAATACAAAACATCCAGAACATGTTTTCAAATTAAAGAAGTCACTATATGGTCTGAAACAAGCTCCCAGAGCTTGGTATGAAAGGCTAAGTAACTTTCTGCTGGAAAATGAATTCACGAGAGGGAAAGTGGACACTACTCTATTCTGTAAATCAGTTAAGAGTGACATCTTAGTCTGTCAAATTTATGTTGATGATATTATTTTTGGTTCTACTAACCCTTCTCTTGGAAGAAAATTCGCTAAGTGTATGCAGGCAGAATTTGAGATGAGCCTCATGGGGGAACTGAAATTCTTTCTAGGAATTCAGATCAATCAAACTCCAGAAGGAACTTACATTCATCAGAGCAAATACATCAGAGATCTTCTGAAGAAATTTGACCTCTCAGAATGTAAGCCATCAAAGATTCCAATGCATCCCACGTGTATTCTGGAAAGAGAAGAGGTAAGCAAAAATGTAGAACAGAAAGTCTACAGAGGTATGATTAGTTCTCTCCTCTATCTGACTGCTTCAAGACCTGACATATTATTCAGTGTTTGTATCTGTGCTAGATTCCAATCAGATCCTAGAGAATCTCACTTAACAGCTGTTAAGCAAATTTTCAAGTATCTGAAAGGTACTACTAATCTGGGTTTGTTTTATAGAAAATCTAGTGATTACAGCTTAGTAGGCTACTGTGATGCTGATTTTGCTGGAGACAGAGTGGAACGTAAAAGTACTTCTAGAAGCTGCCAGTTTCTGGGAGAAAATCTGATCTCTTGGTCCAGCAAAAGGCAATCAACAATTGCTCTGTCAACAGCAGAAGCTGAGTACATAGCAGCAGCAGGATGTAGCACACAAATGCTCTGGATGAAAAGTCAGCTTGAAGACTTCCAGATATTTGAGAGTAACATTCCTATACTTTGTGATAATACTTCTGCTATTTGCTTAAGTAAGAATCCCATTTTACATTCTAGAGCTAAGCATATAGAAATAAAACATCACTTCATTAGGGACTATATTCAGAAAGGCATTTTGAACTTAAAATTTATAGATACAGACCATCAATGGGCTGATATCTTCACTAAACCCCTTTCAGAAGATAGGTTTAATTTCATCCTGAAACATCTCAGCATGAAAGTATGTCCAGAGTGAAATTGTTTTAATTCCATATATTTACCTTCAGAATGTAATTATTTTACTGTGAACTTCTGATCAATCTCCTTTCAGAAAGATAGAACATGCAGATTGTATCAGATGCAAGTCTAAAGATCTGAGAGTCTAAGCTCAAAGACAGACGTGCTGATCACTACATCAAACAAGTGTCATCCAATCATCAGCATATCTCTGAAGCAGAACGCGTGCACGCTTCTGAGAAGGCAAAGCGCTGATTGGGTGCATTGAGACACATGTCTGGTAACCGTTTTTAAGTATCTTTCTCAAATCCCCCAAAATCAGCAAGCATTTAATGAAAAGTAATCATTCTTTTAATTGGCAATCATGATTTTTTCTCTCTCTTAAAAACGTTTATCTTTTCAAAATAGTTTTGAAAACTCTATTTAAGCACATTAATCTCTCATTCTTATTCTTTACGCTTTCTCACTAATACTCAAGCATTTTCTGCATATTTCTGTGTTCATCTCTTGCAACCTATTTTCCTCAATTCATTCTCAAAAACCCTTTTAGTGTGAACATGGCAACCTCCAGCAGCGTTTCTGCAGGTACTCAGAAGAAAGCATCATCTGAGCAATATCAAGTGCCTCTCAGAACTCTCCTCACTCCGGTGAAGAATCTTGAAGTGCTTTATGAATTAATCATTGATTTTGAAAGCTTGAAGGAGAATGGTTTTGACCTAACTGAAGAAGTTAGGGCTCAAAAGTGGGAAAGGTATTTCGATAGGTTGGTTGGACCAACATTCCCAGCGCTGGTCAAGGAATTTTGGATCCACGCCAAGGTTTCAACACATCTAGTCACTTCTTTTGTTATGGGGAAGAAGATTGTGATTACTGAAGATCTCATTGCAAGGCTCGGTCAAAGTGGTGGTGGCGTTCGTTGTGTGGACATGGCTGAAAGATGTGTTGATATAGGTGTGGTAGCTAACAGGATTTTCACTCTTGGGATGCCCAGCAGCAAGATTAAAGATCTGAAGGATCATTTCAGAGTGTGGGCTAAGATTATTCTGGGGTGCTTCAACCACAGGAAACCAACTAGTTCACCTGATTACATAAATGTGGATCAGCAGTTTCTGATCTACTTTATTGATCAGAAGATAAAGATCAATCTGGCTCACTTCCTGTTCAACCACCTCAGAACCAGTGTGAAAGAAACAAGGGAAGAAGAAAGAACCAAGAGGGATTGGATACCTTTTGGAAGGTTGATATCAGATATTCTGACAGAGAATAGACTGATTGAGCATCTGATAGAAGCTCAAGAGCTGAGCACTATTGAACCAACAATTGGGAAACCTCTGAACGCAAAAAATCTGAAAAAGATGAAGCTGATAGAGAATATTCAGAAGGAACCCAGAGCTACTTCAACTGCTGATATCTCCAGCAGAAGAGTGCCTCTGAGTGATTTTCCGTTATTTTCTGAAATTGAATCCAAACCAGAAGTGATTCTCAGGTACTTGGATGCGTGCAAGGCAGATGGTACAGATCCAAAGCTGAATATCAGAGATCTGCATCAACCCCAACCAGAAGTGACTCTGAAGAAGACAAAGAAGAGGAAAGCGCCATCAGAAGGATCATCTCAGCAGACTCCCAAGAAAAGAGGTATTTCATCTGCTGCCCCTGTTTTAATTTCATCTACTATTCCAACATCTATACCTCCTCAGACCTCTCATAGAATCTCAATCCCCATCCCTACCATAGATGAAACTGTTCAAGAAGAAGAAGACCCTTCTGAGGCATTAAAACTCAGAAGACCCAGAACCAAACACCCCAAACAACCAACCATCTCAACAACATCAGCACTTGACCAAGTGCTGTCTGATATTGATCATCAAACCTCTGATCAACCAAACTCTGAACCACAAAATGTTCCTCCTCCACAACCAGAACAACAGCAATCTGCTGAAGAACCAGAACAACAACAACCACTCTCAGAAGAACCTCTGATCCCTGAGCAATCAGAGATTCCAACTCCCTCTCCCCAACCAGAAATTAATCCACCTTCACCACAAACAGAGTTTCACCACTCTGAAACTCCTTCCCCTCATCAATCTGAACCTCACTCACCTCAACCATCACCACTGGCAATCCAATTGCCATGTGGAACAACTGTTGTCATGCCCCAGTTACCATCCTCATCAGAATCGACACCACCAAATACTCCCAAAACACCACCCAGTCCAATCGTAATATCTGACTCTGATACCCCTTCTCCAAAACAAACAGCTTCTCAGAAAACCTCTGAAAACCCCAGCAGGACTTTCATTGACTTAACCAGTCTTGACCATCTTGCTGATCTAAAACACAAAATTGCCATCCCAAAACCAAAGCAACCAGATGTTGGCTCTGGTATTTTGAATTTTGAAACAGGTGTGCTGCAATGGATTGCTTCTTTGAAGCAAGTCTGTCCGGGAATGATTGACCCAGCTGCTTCTGATCAGCTCTGGTCACAATTCAGACTTTGGGTACGTGCTGAAGCCCTCAAGTTGCAGGATATCAACTATGAGCAGGCTCAACAAAATTTCAGCAAGCTTCTGAATGAAGTTGGAAGTATGCTTCTGAAAGAGGACGTGCTCCCTCTGGACAGTGAACCTTGGTCTGAGAAACAGCAAGCTGCAGAGGTGCAGGACAAGACCATTCAATCAGAAGAAGACAAGACCATTCAGGCTGAAGAAAGTCAAGCAGAGGATGTTGCTGAAAGTTCTGAGAAGCCTCCTCCCTCTGACGCTTCTCAAGCTGCCTTGGACAGGCAGACTCTAGAAGAACTAAGGCTGAATGACATGCGTCTACAGCAGCGGATGGATGAAAGCGATCAGAAGATGAAAGAGAGAATGGATGTGCAGGACAGCAAGATTGACACTGTTGTCAGCATGGTGCATAAGCAGAATGAGACTGCTGAAAAGATTCAAGCCATGCTGGAGAACCTGTTCACACGCTTGCCTCCTCAACCTTAATCTTTTTCATGCATGACCTTTTTCATGTTTTCCCTGATTTTCTGATGTACTGTTTGATTATGTTTTGTAATATTTTCTTGTTTTGATTCTGAACTATCTTAATATGATTAGTTTTTCTGATCTTAATTATTTTAACACATCACCAACACTTTTTGATTGCTGACAAAAAGGGGGAGAACAAGAATGATATTTAAATCAATAACGGCTAACTAGACAGAAATTCTCAAACATTCTAACTCTATTACTTGAAATGTTTTTTTTCTGTTTTGTTTAAAGTCTACAGGCACAAGGAAGCTCCTGGCCACTCTAAAGACTAGAAGCTCTGATCAATATGAAGTTCTGATCCGTCCTAATATTCTGATCCAAAGCAAAGCTCTGCTCTGACATAAAGCTTCTGATAAGTCAAAGACTCTGATAATCTGATACTCAAAGAAAGGCAAAAAGATCTGATCCTGAAGAACACGTATAATCAAAGGGAAGTAATAAACTCAGGGGGAGTATCTCTCAACTCTGACATCTCCTTACTTCTTATTCTGATACATATTTCACACACCTTTTCACGTTATTTTCATTTAAAATATCTAGTTTTTGTCATCATCAAAAAGGGGGAGATTGTTAGAACAAAGTTTGAATCTACTACCCTATAATTAAGTTTTGATGATAACAAAGTGAAAAGATATAGTATTTATAAGTTTCATGTATGAACTATCTGCTGCCTAAAATTATTATGTTCTGACTTGCAGATACTCTGATTAATATAAGCAAGATCACATCTATTCAGCATCAGAACTTGATTTCAGACACCAGCATCAGAAGTTGCTACATCAGAATGTCAAAATCAGATGATCAACTCACGTACATGCTGAAGCCTGATGAACAAGACTGCGCTTAACACTCTGATACAGAAACACAATAGTTCATCAGCAGCGAAGCAGAGTCAGAATGAGCCAAGCCAGAACTTGCATTAAGTAAGAAACGGTACTGTGCATTGAAAGCAAATTAATTCCAACGGCCTCATTCCAGACAAGATCTGCTCAACAAGGAAAGTTTGTTATTAGCATTGAATCAAGAATATTGCATCCAACGTTCATCATCTCAGTGCTATATAAACAAAGCTTTGAAGATTGAAATGGTTAATGCTCTCCAAATCTCTACACGCACAAAAAGCTAAACCATAATCTTCGTTCTCTCAGTTTTGCTAAACCACATACTGTGATATTTCATTACTGTTTAGCAATCTAGTTTCTAAGCTTCAATTTGTGTATACATCACAGTTGTGATACAGTTTTGTAGAAAACATCCACACATATAGTTTTACCTCTTTGTAAGAAAGTGTTACCTTGACAAACCGGGTTGTGGTTTGAATCAAGAAGGCTTTAGCAGTTGTTAAAGCAGTCTGTAATATTCAGTTGAATATAGTGGATTAAGACCTCGTTGGAGAGAGGCGAAATCACCTTGACGGGTGGACTGGAGTAGTTTGAGATCAAACGAACAAGGATAAAAATATCTTGTTCATTGCTTTAGATTTCAGTTTTACAATTCAACCCCCCCCCCTTCTTGTGTTTTTCACCACTTCAGTTTCTACCTGTCCTAAATCTCCGTTGACTATGACGGGTTGTTCGAGTTCCGTGTCTAGGAATTCATATCTTAGATCTTTTGGTAATGTTTTAAGTTTCACAACAAGTTTCCTTAAGTAAGGCATAGGGCCAGGAGTTATCGCAAGACATTCACTTAGATTGTCGTCTCTGTATTCATCACACCAATTATCGTCTTCAAGGATTAGAGGTATTGGAATTTTTAAAGCTTGTGGAAATTTGGTCTGTTGTTTCTCCATTTCTTTAGCATTCATCAATGATATCCAAGAAACAGCATGAATCATCTATATATGGTGCTTTGAATAATTGTGAGAGGATGAATTCGAATTTTTCTTTGCCAACCTCAAATGTGAGTTTACCTCTTTTTACATCTATGATGGCTCCAGTGGTGGAAAGGAATGGTCTTACTAATATAATAGGGATCTTGGAATCTTCCTTGAAATCCAGAATAATAACATTTGTATGGATATAAAATTTTCCAATACGTACATGAACATTTTTTAGCATTCCTAAAGGAAACATCATTGAACGATCAGTTAGTTGTACGAACATTCTTGTTGGTCGGAATTCTCCCATATTTAATATTTTGCAGATTGATAAAGTCATTACACTAATATTGGCTCCCAAGTCGCATAGAGATTTGTTTATGACGAACTTTCCGATTACACATGGTATATAAAAGCTACCAGGGTCTTTCAACTTAGGAGGCATGTTATTTTTTATTGTAGCACTACATTCTGCAGTAAGCTTAACAGTGTCATTATCCTCGAGCTTTTTCTTATTAGATAATGTTGTACCCCAAAATTTTCCCTCTCAATTTCTCAAGATTTTCAAAAACTCAAGTTTTCATAAGTACAAAGCAGATCGAAAAGAATGGCTGCAGACAACAGTTCAAATTCAAAATCTGGAAAATGGCCTCCTTTGATACAAGCTTGATTTACCAACTTACGATTGGGCATCTGGCCTCCTTCAAACTTGCTTCAAATTCCCAAGCTTCGATTGAGGCAATGGCCTTTTGCATGCTTGCTTCATACATGCTTCAATTGAACAAATGGTCATCTTTATGCTAGCTTTGACTGGGTTTTGTTTCCCTTTGAAACAACTTCATTCGGTTCAGAAGACAAGGGCCTTCTGTTGGTGTCCTTCGATTCAAAAGTTAGTGGCTTCCTACTAGATTCTTTCGATTAAGAAGGCAACAACCTTATAAAAGATCCCTTCGATTCAGAAGGCAATGGCCTTCTGAAGGCTTCCTTTGACTCAATCTTCTATTGCACCAATGGCCCTTTACATGTTTTCCTTGATTCACAAAGCATGAGCCTCCTGCATGTAGCTTTTGATTGGATGATGGCTCTTTATGCAAACCTTTGTTTGAGCAATGGCCTCTTGTATATTTTTCTTGGAGTCACAAAGCAATAGCCTCCTCCACACAAGCTTCGATTGGACAAGGGCTACCTGCACGCAAGCTTCGACTGAGTAATGGCTGCATCATGCCAGCAGGCACAAGGCAATGGTCTCCTGTAGTTTTCCTTCGATTCAAAAGGCATTGGCCTCCTGCTTGGTTTCCTTTCAATTCACAAAGCAATGGCCTCTTACAATGTCTGTTTCGATTCAAGAATCAAGGGCCTCTTGCCTGCTTGCTTCAATTCACAAGGCAGGAACTCCGCTCATGCTAGCTTCGATTCCACCCTTGAAAACTTCCAACACACATAGATGGTGGCCCATTATAAGGACATGCATTAGTGGATTTAAAATACATACCTGGGTCTCCCATTCAAAGGACATATTTTGGTAGCCCATTCAAGAGGCATACATTTGGCCCCTTTGAAGGGTGCACAAAGGGCCCATTCGAAATACACATACTATTTGGGAACAAAATATTGTTGTCTGAAGAGAGGTTCTGGTCAAAGTTTGGACATGTGAGGTCAAAACTAAAGGGTAAAATATTCAAAGATGCTTGCTGGTTAGAGTCTTATGTGCTTCCAAGTCTAAGCCTGCTGCACTGGCCACAACGCTCCAAAACTGCTGCACAGCAGTCATGCTACGCTGCTTCTATATTTGCACCAATTTGGCATACAAATACTGCACCTTGAAAGCTATAAAAACAACATACTCAATTTATTCAAATTCTTTTGTTTTCCTTCCCAAATCTCAGCCAACTTTATCTATAAATAAGATGTTCCATAACACATCTTAGAGGGGCTTTTGAGTAGCTGAAGAAACTATTGTTGTGGGAAAATCATCAAACTCTCAAACTCTCAAACACTCTCAAACATTCAAACTCTAAAACTCTCATAAAAAAATCTTAGATCCCTCCATGCATCAGTGAACCCTTTGATTCACTCCTCAACGGCCAGATAACCAACCTTCGATTGATTCCCTAATAGCAACATAACAGTCTTTCGATTTACTCCCTAAACTGTTATATAACAACCTTCAATTCACTCACCACTATCACACATTAACCTTCGATTTTCTTATAACTACCACGCACCAACCTTTCGATTCAAGCAGAGAAGTGGTCACATTAGCTTAAGGAAGGTTCCAACAAAGCTCAATCCATCATCAAGTCTAAGTCATATAGAGGTCCTTCGATTGGCACTTCAAGAGGTAAGTTTCCTCTAAACTGTGAACTTTCAAATTAAATATCATTTGTACATACAAATAAAAGAAAAATGTAGATATCATATCTAGGAAGTTGACCCTGCTTTTTGCTTCGATTATCACTGCTTGTATGTTGAGAATCTCAACTCAGACTAGTTAGCCTTTGATTTTGGTGCCAAACAAGCTTGTACTAACCCCTGGCCTGTAGCTTTCGAAAGTTACATTGTAAGAATCATTTTCAAACTTTAGGCAGGTTGTATGTATCTTTTGATTGACTGAGGATTGAAGCCTTTCGAATCCTAACTTGGGAGTCTTGCACTCCTGCAATCGAAGGAAGAAACTAGGCATGTCAAACATTCAGGAACAAGTTCATCTTGTACCTAGTTGAAGCTGCCTTATGAACGGATGAAACAGACCACCCCAGTGGTACAAACAGCGCGCGTGAAAGGCATTTTTTTGCAGGGTCCTGAGTTCAAACCTTGGCAGGACCAGAATAGTTTTTACCCTTTGTTTGTTTCCTTTCTTTTTTTTTTATAACTAATTTCAAACCTTTTTCCAGCAAATCAAAACAACTCTGTTTGAGTTGATTTTTTGCATACTATCTATTTATAAGTTTTATTTTATGAATATATAAAAATATTACAAAAAATATTTTATTTTCATATTTATTATCCAAAACCTTTCTTTAACAAAATCAAGACAACTTCATTTTCTTTTTATTCATATCTTGTATATTATTTTAATTCTTGTGCATTTATTCACCTTGAATATGGTTGTAATAATTAATTAGGATCTAATTTCTTGCAATCCCCACTTGTACACTTGTATCCCCCATCCCCCCAAAAAACATGTAATAGCGTAGGACCTTTATTTTCCACATTATTATTGTTGTCATAAATATTATTAATTAGGGTGTATGGCAAGATAAAACCAACAAATAGGCCACGCTAATCAAAGAATAAATGCATGCAATCAAACACATTATTCACACACATGCACCTCTAGGGTAATCTCACTTGTTGCCTTGAAAAATAGTCATGTCCCTCTTTGATACGATGGAAAAACCGACTGTTATACCGGTTTACGATTTTTGTTCACAAATGTCACGGTAAGCAAGAGTCACCACCAACTTTTCTTTTATCTAATAAAGGAAAGGGTGGAAAGAACAGAAAAAGACCTTTTTCGAGATTTTCTAAGTACGGAGGGTAGATTATGGAAAGGGAAGGTGTTAGAACCCTTTCCATCTGTGGTTTTCCATGGGCTCTTAGGTACTTGCTCATTTTGAAATTTGTTTGTGTTTGTGTGCTTTGAAAGTTTTTGTTTGCTTTATGGTAAGTCTTGTATCAGTCCTCAAGAGTGTGATAAAGCATTTTTGAAAAGAAGTTTGAAAATTGTGTAAGTGTGAAAAGATTAGGTTTGAGCAAGTACTTAAGAACCATCTACCTACTCGAAAAAGGACGTTCTTTTCCTCCTCTCCTTTATATAGTGCCATCCTACTATTAGTGAGTTGGTAGCCCTATATTTGGATGTTGAGGGACTATCGAAAGGGACGCTATGGTCATTTAAGGCATCATGTAAGAATATCTTAGCATTCGAAAGGATTGTCATCATATAGGCAACATCGAGGGACAAGATCATTTCTCGTAGGAAACTCGAGGGATGTTAAGGGACTATGATCTTTTATGATGACTTTTAGATTGAGGTTCTTTGCTAAGATATCCCTATGTTCGAGGGACATGACCATTGTTTTCCGAGGCAACAAAGTGAGGTATACCCTAAGGGTGCAAGTGTGCAAAGGTGTTTTTTTCCTGATATTTTATCTTGAGATTAATGACCTAATGATTAATTGATTAATGTTGTCATGCAAGCATAAGTTACTAACAACTATATACAAGCATACAAGAATATAACGAGCGAGAAGCAAAAAGTTCATACGATATTACAGGGCTTTGGTGTAGATACATAAGTAATGGACTGAAAAGTAAAATGCAAAAATTAAAAACCCTAATTTAGCTATTACAAACCGGGAACAATTACATAAATGATAAAAAATAATCGTATGAAAAAAAAGTAATGACGCGCAAAAATTAAAACAAGAAAAAGTTCTAAACCCTAGAAAACCTAATTGTTTATTAAAAAATAATTTTTTTTTGTATTTTATGAAAAAAATAGAATTTTAACCTAATTCTCTAATTAATTTTAATTTAAAAAAAATAACTTTAAGTGAATTAAATTAATTAATTTGCAAAAATTAATTTATTAAGAAAAAACTAAGTCCTAATTTTTTGTGATGATTTTCTGATTTTCTGATTAAAAAAAGAATGAATAAACAAAATAATATAAAACTAAAAAAGAATAAATAAAAAAATGAGAAATGAGCCTGAAAGGGGGGGGGGGGGGGGGGGGGGGGTGTGAAACCCAGGTGGGGGGTGATGTTGGAATTTGTGCTATGGGCCCAGATCTATTGGCCCACATCCTATGTTGGATCCAATGTGGTTGTGGCAGGCTGGTCCACCATGGGGAAACGTTCTTGGGTATTAGATCTGGATGGTGATTAATCTGATGGTGATGATGATAGATCCTATGATGCACGCCTGGGGTATAATGTATTGGATATGCAAGTACAAATTAGAAAAATAATATGCAGGAGGCAAGGGTCGAACCCCTGACCTCCCATACATACAATGCCTTAAACCCTTCACTATTGCCACCCGCTCTGCCTGATCATTCATACATATAATCACAAAATAATATTATAAGGGAAAACAAGGCCAAGGCTGGGTCATCAAACATGCGCCAGTAAGAGGTCCTACTGATTTTTAAACCAACCAATCAAAACATGCTAACACGCCACACAAGGTCTTTGGCTGGTCAAACCACCCTGGACGGTGGTTTCGGTCTTCTTCTCCAACCTGCCAAAAAACCTAACCTGCAAAATAGGGAAAGTTAAAGCTTGAGATTTTTCCTACCCCCCCCCCCCCCCTAAAACCTAGGCTGCGAGTTTAGCTACGGCCTTAGTTTGGTCTAAAGATGTAGCCATCTCTGAAATATAAGCTCACGTGTTTTCAAACCCTAACAATGGAAAGCTTTGATTTTGGCACTGAAACTTACATGAAACACGTTAAAACATTTACAATGATCAATATAAACACATATATGCACGCATAACTCATTTATATCGGAAGATCAAAAAGATTGAATTCATGAAAATATACCAAACCGGTGATGCTTGAAAGAGAGATTCTTGGCACGATCTGGCTTGAAAAATGTGTTCAAAGAAGCTCCTAGGAACCTCAAGAGGAAGAATGACTCCTTTGTTTGGATCAACCAAGGCTGTAATAAATGCTTTCAACCATCACGATTCTTGTGAGTTTTTTGCACTTTGGTCTGCTTCTTTGGTGGCTTCCACGTGTGTCCTTTTGACCTAGGGTTCTTGTGTTTATGTAGTGAATCAGAATAGGGTTAAAAATGGAGCAAAAGTATCCATGCCTTAATGAGAAATATTTTCTTTCCAGATATTTGATTTTTGGCCTTTTTAGAGCAAATGCAATCTTTCTATTCATTCACGATTTCTCTTTTATTGTCCAGCATGTTTTGTCCCTCATTTGGATAGAAAAAGATTCACCATCATATCTTTTATTATTTTGATTATTTACTTTATTTAATTTTTCATTTTGATGGAAAAAATAGAAAAATAAATGGTATAAATAATAAAATAATGTATGACTGAGCTCAAGGGTAGTGGGCCATGTCAAGGACAAGTTTCAATCTTGGAAACATGGGCCCATTTGGAAATAATTCAAGTTAGGTCAATGTTGGCTTCATGAACTTTTCCAAAAATTGGTCAACTTTAGCAAGGAATATCTTTCTCAATGTTAAACCTAAAAGGGTGTCCTTTGACTTTTTAGAGAGCTTAGGATGTCCTCTAAACAACCTTTTCAGTTTCATCTCAATTGGATCTTCCATGTTCATGTAAGGAGCTTTGACCTAAAAGGTGTTTTTGTTGACTTTTTGAAAGGACCTATAATGTATGATCTTGTATATTTTGATTGAGGCATTTCTTGAACTTGAGGGCTGAAGAGAAGTTGTATGGAATTTGATTCTCTTCAAAATGAGCCTTTGTGGAAAACTTTATGATAAAGTATGAGAAAGTTTTGCTTGGTTAAAGTTTGGTTGACTTTTCCTATAGAACCCATAATTTGCAATTTTTGACTTTTGATGAGTTAGGAGAATTTCTTGAGGAATCATGATCAACCCTTGATCAAATGATGGATATTACTTCAAAAAAATTATGTTGACCAAAAATCTTGAAGTTTGCCTATATTTGGGCCACGTTTGACTTTTGACCTAGTATAGTTGATTTTCAGGCATTTAAGCATTTGACTGAGCAAACATGTTGTTCAAGGCATGAAATTGTGCATGGATGATCTTGATAACATATTAGGACAATGGAGAACATTTGGGATCCTTGGGACTCACACAACTTGCTTAAAATTGAAACCCTAGTTGAAGTTTATTGCCTTAGGAGGAGAATTTGTTTGGTCAATTCTTGGTCATCCTTGAGCAATTGAGGACCTCTAGAAGTATGTCTTGTGTGAAAATGGGAGGGAAAATTTTGGGGTACAACAGCTGCTCCTGTTCAATCTTCTTAAACTTGAGGATGTAGATTGGCTGGTCTTCCTTTCGTGATCTGAAGGTGGAAGATGATTGGACATTAGAGTGCCCATAAATTTGCACTCGTTTGAAATGATACTTTATCGTGTAGATAATATTGGGAATGCGCTTAGAGATTCCATCTAGAGAATGTGACAGAGAGTTGTCGGAGATGGGCTTAGAGATGCCATCCGGAGAATGTAATGGAGAGTCGTCAGAGATGGGTTTAGAGATTCCATCTAAAACAATGTTGATTTCATGAGATATTCATTGGTGGGAATTCTTATGCCTGTCGTTGACGAGGACTCCGCCTATGAATGCTGGTCTCTGTTTTGGGGAATAGAGTTTAGGAGCTTCAGTTGTCCATTACTCTATTGGAAAATCATCTCTTGATTGAAGAGACGAAAGTGAACTGCTATCAGGTCAGAATCCAGGCTTCACAGTGACTTGCTGAGGATAATAAGGCTGACTGCTATCTGGTCGTGTTCCATGCTTCACAATGCTTTACTGGGGAAATGAGATTAAACTGTTATCTGGTCGTACCCCAGGCTTTGCAGTTTCTTTAACTGGAATAGAAATCAGAAAATCTTGGTGGCGATTTAACTAAACCAGAGAAAGGTATTTAGTTAATTTTGTCTCGAATGGAAATCAGGAGAATCTTAGTATCGATTCAACTGAACCAGACAAAAGTCTTAGGACATCTTTAACTGGAATAGAAATCAAAGAGATCTCAGTGTCGATCTGACTGAACCAGAGAAGATCTTTAATAAACTTTGATTGGAATGGAAATCAGAATAATCTTAGCATCGATTTGACTGAACCATAAAAAAGTCTTAGAACATCTTCAATTGGAATAGAAATAAGAGAGATCTTAGTGTCGGTTTTACTGAACCAGACAAGGTCCTTAATTAACTTTGACTGGAACGTAAATCAGAAGAATCTTAGCATCAATTCGGCTGAGCCAGACAAAAGTCATGTGTCATATTCCACTGGAATAGAAATCAGAGAGATCTTAGTGTCGATCTGACTGAACCAAAAAAGGTCTCTAATTAACTTTGACTGGAATGGAAATTAGAAGAATCTTAGCATCGATTAGACTGAACCAGACAAAATTCCTGGGTCATCTATCACTGGAATAGAAATCAGAGAGATCTTAGTGTCGATCTGACTGAACCAGAGAAGGTCTTTAATTAACTTTGACTAGAACAGAAATCAGAAGAAACTTAGCATCGATTCAGCTGAACCAGACAAAAGTCATGTGTCATCTTCCACTGGAATAGAAATCAGAGAGATCTTAGTGTCAATCTGATTGAACCAAAAAAGGTCTCTAATTAACTTTGACTGGAATGGAAATCAGAAGAATCTTATCATCGATTCGACTGAACCAGACAAAAGTCCTGGGTCATCTTCCATTGGAATAGAAATCAGAGAGATCTTAGTGTCGATCTGACTGAACCAGGGAAGGCCTTTAATTAACATTGACTGGATTGGAAATCAAAAGAATCATAGCTTCAATTCGACTGAACAAGACAAAAGGCATGGGTCATCTTCCACTGGAATATTAATCAGAGAGATCTTAGTGTCGATCTGACTGAACCAGAGAAGGTCTTTAATTAAATTTGTCTGGAATGGAAATCATAAGAATCTTAGCATCGATTCGACTGAACCAGACAAAAGCCTTGGAATATATTCAACTATAATAGAAATCAGAAACATCTTAATGTTGATCTGACTGAACCAAAGAATGTCTTTAGTTAACTTTGACTGGAATGGAAATCAGATGAATCTTAGCATCGATTCAACTGAACCAGACAAAAGTCTTGGAATATCTTCAACTGGAATAGAAATAAGAGATATCTTAGTATCGATCTGACTGAACCAGAGAAGGTCTTTAATTAACTTTGACTGGAATGGAAATCAGAAGAATCTTAGGATTGATTCAATTGAACAAGACAAAAGTCTTGGAATATCTTCAACTGGAATAGAAATCAGAGAGATCTTAGTCTTGATCTGACTAAACCAGAGAAGGTCTTATTAGTACGTCGTTTTGAGGAAGATTCTGAAATATCCTTTCGTTAGACGTAGATTTTGGATAAGACTACTAGGTCTCATAAGTAGTCAACTATGTTTGTTGATTTGATCTTTCCAAAGGTAAAGAGTTAGTCGTATGAAATGTCATGGTGTATGAAATGCATTGTGATGATGTTCTCAAAATAAATGAGATTATGTTGTATGCGATGTGTATGCACATGCCATGATGTATGAATATGGGATGCTATTACGAAATTTATTAGTCTGGGAAAGTAAATCCCAGACTGCTGCTGAATAGTATTGGGAGGACGGATCCTTCATTTCTGCTGGGGATTATGAATGGATATGATTTGCCGGGGATTTCTACTTTATGTTTGAGGATGTTCTGTCGGGGATTGACTTTGCTTGAGAATAACTCTACGGAGGGAGATGCTTTATTGGAAGATTTTGCCGATATAGATAAATAACCTCTGTTGGGAATGAGCTTCCGCAGTTTGAGAAATAAACTCTGTCGGGGAGGAGATTTTATAAACTATTTAAGATTATAAAGCTCGGTTGGGGCAGACAGATTTCAACTCTCTGAAGGAATTTTGCTGGAGAAGATAATTCCTGCTTGGGGAAAAAGAGATCAAAACTCTGGTTGAGTCTACTCTGTGGGGAACATAAACGTCACAGGGTCGTATATAACGGTGACTTTGTCTCAAAATATCTTTGTCCTTGTACCTGCTGGAAAGAGTAACTGTCGGGACTACAAATTGTTTTTTAGACTTTGCTTCGCTTCTTAAAGTCATTAGTAACTGTCTTTCTATTTTTTATGCAAGTATTTGTAAACAGTAATCATATTTAAATATATATGTCAAAATTAACCACTGGACGTTTTTGCAAAACAAAACAGAAAAATAAAACAAACAGTTTTGTACTTTCAAAGAATAATTTGTATTGAATTTTGAAGTTCTCCTATAACAGGTATTTTGTACAAAGAGACTGACGTTCTAGTAGGAGAACGCCGTTGTAAGAAATGAAAATTACACACAATAGTGTACAAAGAGAAAAAAACTATGTGTAATAATCCCATTGAGTTTCAACTCTGCTATTTCCCCTATGTCTTTGAGCGTCTCATCACGTTGCTACTTGTCCGAAGCAAACTGGATTGATCGGTACCGTTTGAGCCTGATAGTTGATACTGAAGTCTGGTCACAAGGTGATCCAATGGCACATAGTGATACGCTTCAAATCCCTAACTTTTGCCTGGACTGCCCTTTTGGGTTTTTAGTCCACCGGGATACCCTTTTTTGCCCAAGCCTCCCTTTCAGGTTTTTGACTTGCCGAGTGTACATATCTTTTGTATTTATCCCTAATTTTTCCCCGAACCCTTTTGGTTTGTTGGGATGCCCTTATTTTTGCCTAGGCCAGTCAACCTATCAGGTCTTTATTTATGCGTAATATCTTTTCACTAGGTCCGCATTCACAGGGTGAGGAAGGTCGTCACCATCCGGAAAATATGCTTTTGATTACAAATGACCCTTCGTACGTGGGAGTCCATTTGACCCTGGGATCTCCTTGTGGCAGTATGATGTGCTTCATTACTAGATGACCCACTTGATATACTTGACGTCTGACCTTTTTGTTGAAAACCTTGATCATCTATTTTTGATACATTTGGCCATGACAAACAACAGTAAGCCTTTTCTCATCAATCAGATTCAGTTTATCAAGTCGAGTCTGGATCCAATCATCTTTGTTCAAACCCGCATCCTTCATGATCCTTAAAGAAGGGATCTGGACCTCAATAGGAAGGACAACCTCCATACCATACACAAGTGAATAAGGTGTTGCCCCTGTTGACGTACGTTCTTAGGTGCGGTAACCATGAAGAGCAAATGGTAAAATCTCATGCCAGTCTTTGTATGTCACCGTCATCTTCTGTATAATTTTCTTGATATTCTTGTTAGCAGCCTCCATAGCGCCATTCATCTTCGGCCGATAAGGGGAAGAATTATGATGCCGGATCTTGATTTTTTTATAGAGCTCAACAATTTGTACCATTTTCCGTGATGATTCTCTCTGGCACACCATAACAATAAATCAGGCTACGCTTGATAAATCGCGCCATAACATTCTTGGTAACAGTAGCAAAAGAGGCAGCATCAACCCACTTCGTGAAGTAATCAGTGGCTAATAGGATGATGCGATGCCCATTGGAAGCGGTAGGTCTAATTTCTCCGATCATGTCAATGCCCCACATTGCAAAGGGCCAGGGAGCCGTCAAGAAATTCAATGGAACCAGAGGTACATACACTTTATCAGCGTAGATATGGTATTTGTGACCAGTTCGGGAATGCTGATAGCAGTCTGCTCCCATGGTGGACCAATAATATCCTTCCCGAAGGATCTTTTTAGCCATGGTGTGTCCACTAGAGTGGGTGCCAAAGGTACCTTTGTGTAGATCTTCCATAATCATCTCGGCTTCGTTCTTATCTATGCACCAAAGTAAAGTAGAGTCATGATTGCGCTTGTAGAGGATTCCATTGCTGAGGAAGGACTTTGCGGATTAGCTTCTCAGAAACTTCTTATCATTGACAGATGCCCCCTCAGGATATTCTTGAGCCTCGAGATACCTCTTCACTTAATGAAACCAAGGTTTGCCCGCTACTTCTTTAATGTCAATCTCGTAGCACTATGCTGGTTCATCCAACCTCTCAATATTGATCCGAGGAACCTCGTTGTCCCACTTGACCTTGAACATAGATGACATAGTGGCTAGCGCGTCCACTAATTGGTTCTCTTCTCGTGGAAAATGTTCAAAGGTGACCTCTTCAAAGTGTGGAAGCAATGTCAGCACATGTTCTTTGTAAGGAATAAGATTAGGGTGCTTCGTGTCCCACTCCCCTTTAATTTGACTTATCACTAAGACTGAATCCCCGAAAATGCTCAAGAACTTGATCGTCAAGTCAATAGCAGCTTTGAGACCCATAATGCATGCTTTATACTCCACCATATTGTTGGTACAGTTGAAACATAGTCTGGCGGTGAAAGGAGTGTGACAGCCCTCAGGAGATATGATTACAACACCAATTCCATTTCCAAGTGCGTTGGAAGCTCCATCAAAAACCATAGTCCATCGCTATCCTTCCTCAAGTCCTTCATCCGGTCCAGGTTCTTCATAGCCAGTCACTAGCATAATATTCTCGTCCAGGAACTCAAAGTTCATGGACTAGTAGTCATCCACAGCCTGATGAGCCAACTGATCAGCTAGTACACTTCCCTTGATTGCTTTCTGGGTCGTGTATTGGATATCGTATTCGGTCAAGATCATTTGCTATCTCGCTATTTTTCTGGAGGGAGATGTCTTCTCAAAGATGCACTTGATAGGATCCATCTTAGATATCAACAAAGTAATGTGGGTCAACATATACTGTCTCAGTCGGCGAGCAGCCCATGCTAAAGCGCAACAAGTTTTCTCGAGCAGTGAGTATCTTGTTTCACAGTCGGTAAACTTTTTGCTAAGGTAGTATATTGTGTGCTCTTTTCGACCAGACTCATCATGTTACCCCAGCACACACCCCATTGAATTATCTAACACTATTAATTACATTATCAAAGGTCTTCCTTCAATCGGAGGCATCATAATTGAAGGCTCTTGAAGGTTTTCCTTGATTCTCTCGAAGGCGGTCTGGCATTCATCATTCCATTTTACCACTTGATCTTTCTTCTGGAGTTTGAAGATTGGCTCACAAGTAGTAGTTAAATGGGAAATGAATCTGGAAATATAATTTAGGCGTCCCAAGAAGCATCTAACCTCTTTGTTAGTTTGAGGAGTTGGCATCTCTTGTATAGCCTTCACTTTTGCAGGGTCTACCTGAATGCCCTTGTCGCTAATAATGAAACCTAGAAGTTTACCAGACCTTACCCCGAAGGTGAACTTGTTCGGATTTAACCTCAGCTTGTACGTCTTTAACCTATCAAACAACATTTGTATATGATCAAGGTGATCTTCCTCAGTTTGAGACTTGGCTATCATGTCATCAACATAGACCTCTATCTCATGGTGGATCATGTAATGGAACAGAGCTACCATAGCTCGCTGATAGGTTTCCCCGGTGTTCTTCAATCCAAGCGACATCACTTTGTAACAGAAGGTTCCCCATTGTGTGATGAAGGTTGTCTTTTCCATGTCTTCAGGTGCCATTTTGATCTGATTATAACTAGAGAAACCGTTTATGAAGGAAAAGATCTTGTGTTGCGCGGTGTTGTCAACCAGAATGCAAATGTGGGGAAGTGGGAAGTCATCCTTGGGGTTGACCCTATTCAAATCTCTGTATTCCACACACATCCGCACCTTACCGTATTTTTTAGGCACCGAGACTACGTTAGCAACCCATTGAGGATAAGAAGTGATAGCTAGGAACCCAACGTTGAACTGTTTCATAACTTCTTCTTTGATCTTCTCCGACATTTTAGGGTGCATACGACAAATCTTTTACTTTACCGGAGGGCAATCTTCTTTAGTTGGCAGATGATGAACCACAATATCCGTATCCAGTCATGGCATGTCTTCATACGACAATGAAAAGATCTCGGCATAATCATGCAACATTTGTATCAATCGCTGTTTGACACTAAGCTCCAAATTTGCACCTATCTTGACTTCTTTCCTGTCCTCTTCTGTTCCCAAGTTTATTGTCTCGACTGGATCTTCATGAGGCTATTTAGCCCTTTCATCCTGCTGTAACACTCTGGCAAGTTCTCCGGATACCTCACAATCTTCCTCACCTTCGTCCTTGGCTTGGTTGATCGGATTTTCAAAGTCATAACCAGAAATAGCAGAACTTTTATCAATCGGATCCCGAGTGGATATGGATCTGTAGTTTATACGTGAGTGTATGTAAGAGCATAGCTATATAGACAAAGTAAAAAGTAGAAAAGAAAAAAATAGAGAGTGCCAAATTTGTATGCATAAACGTCCAATGCTTTATTAATGCCATATGAAATTGAAACATGATTACCTTCACAAATAAACCATTGTGCCCCGTGTAAGACACATGGCCATAGAGTTTATATTGCATATTACATATCCAAAAAAACAAGAAAGACAATTACTTCTGAATAAAAGTAATTGGTACAAAGTCTTTTGTCGTCCAGTTACTGGGTCCACCGTTGGTAGTAGGGAAGATCCAACTATCCATGTCATCGTCACCATCACTTTCGTCTAGAGCGTTGACCCCATGATTGTTGATGCATAGGGGAGGTCTTCCAGCACGAGCATGAAGAACAGCCCTTTGATCCCCTGAAGAGAAACCCAAACCAAACTTATCAGACTTGTATGGAACGTCAGGGAGTTGGCCCAAATGGTAAACCCACCTTCTTCAATAATTTCTTTTGCATCCTTGAGAGAATCCATCTTTAAGGGAGGTCTGGTGATCTTGGGCAGATTGATGACAGTTTCAGTTGCAGCCATAGTCTGAGGTACCTCTTCGAAATTCTGACACGGAGTCTCGATGAACTCGCCATCCATTTCCATATACCTAAAGGAGTTCAGGTGACTGACCATGTACTCTTATTCACCGTGTACCATAACAATTCTTCCTTTCACCGGGTACTTCATCATCTGATGTAGAATGGACGTTATAGCTCCCGCCCCATGGATCCAAGGGCGACCTAACAAACAAGAATAAGATGGTCAGATATCCATCATGTAGAAGGTGGAGTCGAAGGTCTGAGAACCAACATTGATGGGGATATCCACCTCCCCGTGCACCATTCTCTTCGAACCATCAAAAGCCCTCACTACTATGTTGATGGGTTTCAAGGTCAAACCTTCACAATCTAATTTGTCTAGAGCCTTCTTGGGCAACACGTTCAATGAGGAACCAGTATCTACAAGAACATGGGCCAAAGTAGTTCCCCTACATTCAACGGAGACATGTATCGCATCATTTTGTTTTCTCCCTCTGGGTGTTAGATTAGCATCAGAAAAACCCAAACCGTTATCAGCCGTCAAACTGGCCACACAATCTTCAAATTGGTCAGCGGAGGTTTCTTGTGGCACATGGGCCGTCTTAAGGAATTTCACCAAAGCCTTTGCATGAGCTTCGGATCACAATAATAAGGCTAGCATAGAAATCTTGGAATGGGTCTGCCCCAGCTGTTCGACCACATTGTAGTCGCACTTCTTTATAATCTTCAAAATTTCTTCCATTTCTTTCTTGGAAGCCTCTGTGATAGATTCCGAATGGGCCTTTGTCTGGACAGGCTCAATCAGTATGTCTTTGCCCTGAGTCTCGGCCAAGTCGATGATAGGGGTGTCAACAGGGGTAATTACAGGAATTACAGTAGTAGTAGTATCAGCAAGAACAAATGTAGGAATGATCATCGGACCGGTAACATCTTTCGGAGGGGAAATCTCAGGGTAGAACACTCTTCCACTTCTTGTTATTTTTCTAGTTCCAACAATGTTACCAATGTCGAGATCAGCATTTTCAGAAACCTGGTCTTTAACAGCCAATAAGTCTTATTTGACGCTGTTGTAGTAGACGTCACCCCCATAGTTCCAGGGAACCGTTTTGTCTCAAGAGTATGGGATTGGCCCTGGCATAGTGATAATCGATGGAGCCAACTTCAGAGCAAATGTAATCCTGATGGGTATTTTGGTGGAGACCCTGGGAGGATTGGTGGAAATGGTTATGATTGAAATATCCTTGCAAGAAACAGTCGGAATGGTATTCTTCTCAAACAAAATCTCTCTATCATCCATCAGGCGTTGAACACCTGCCTTCAATAAATGACAACCAGTCGATAGAGACAAACATGAGTGGCAACCTTCACCACAACCCGAAAATAAACCGGATTTCAACTAGTTCCACTTAATGGTCAAAAGAGGAGTAACAAGTTCCTCAACAGAAGTAACGAACACATCATCTTCAATGGCATTAACACCATGGTCGTGCTTGGGCATAGGAGCATTGATAACATTGGGAATCTAAAGAGCGTAAAATTCAATTTCCTTTGCCTCGAGAAGGTATTGCACCTTGTTTTTCAAAGCCCAACATTCGTTTGTATCATGACCTGAACTTTTTGAATGGTAAGCACAACAAGAATTAGGGTTGTTGTAGGGAGATGCAGTATTAGGATTCTTCGGAGCTTCCCACAAAGTTACCAGATTAGACTTCAGCAGATGAAGCAAGACTTGAGACATAGTCATATTTATCCGGGTAAACTGTCTTACCGGCCTTTCTACTCTAGGTTGATTATTCCTTTGTTGAGCAGATGCAGGTTTAGAGATCATAATAGCCCCTACCGCTGGACGACATTCATTTTTTTCCTCATTCCTTTGATTGTACACAACACTAACCTCTTTATTCCTAGTAAATGGCTTCCTTACTGCACTGAAGGGTGCATCCTTTTGAATCTTCCCACTTCTAATTCCTTTTTTCACTTTTTCTCCTGTTAAAATCAATTCAGTGAAGTCGGATGAGGAACTTCCAATCAGATGATTGAAGAACAAACCATATATGGTACCTAGAAACATATCCACTAGCTCCCTATCAGACAGGGGAGGTGGGACTCTTCTTGCTAAGTCCCTCCACTTTTAAGCATGGTATTTAAAGCCCTCACTCGAACCCATGGACATACTTTGGAGTTGTGTACGGGTGGGAGCAAGGTCTGCATTGTACTGATACTGCTTGTAGAAAGCAGCATCCAGGTCTTCCCAATTACGAATATTGGTACTTTACAACTGGTAGAACCACTCTAATTGAGTTCCGGATAGACTATCTTGAAAGAAGTGGACCCATAAGTCCTTATCATCAGTGTGAGGCTGGATCTTCCTCACATAAGATCGGAGGTGCATATATTTGGCGAACACAGGCACCTTAAAATTTTGCGGGATGATAACCCTAGAAACCAAACCCAGCTCTTCAAAATCCAGCCCAGGCACCTTCTGGATTTCCATTGCACTCAGATGTTCTTCCAGTTGTTTGTATTTTTCGTCGGACAGAGGATATTGTTCCTCATTGTAGTCAGTATCATTTTCAGATTCCCTTGGACTGGGGTCTTCCTCCCTTGTCTCCCCTTCTTTATTATATCCTTCTTTTGATGAAGATGTCAGCTCAACCACTTTCTGTAGAGGTCCTTTGAATCTCCTTCCTAAGTTCATGACACCAGTTGTCTTTCGTGGCTTCTTAGTCTTCTCTTTAACAATCAGGGATTTCAGTTCCTCTTTCCCCTTGGCCAGAGCCATGATCATCTGTTGAAACTTCACATTTTGAGTCTGTAGATCCTTCATTGTTTGTTTTAGAGCCATTGCTGAAATAAACAGCAAAGAGGATGAGAAACCTGCTTTGAAACCTGTTTATGCAATGATATGTATGATATATGTATGCAATGTTTTCAAGGATTTCTCGGGGTAAACAAGAAAATGTTAGAAGTTGAAAATTATAGCTTTGATTGAAGAACTTCGTATCATTGAGTTTCCTTCTACGAGAGTCAAGCTCACCATATCAAGTGGGTCATAGCCCCTGACTCAAGTTGTTGAGTTTTAATCTTTTGACGACATTGGCTAGAGGAAAATAAATCCCCTTTTCCCCTTGCTAGACGTCTGATTTACCATAACCTGCATCACAAACCTTTGAGATCCTTGAAATGGTTAGGGAAATGTTGTGGCATGATGTTATGATGTCATGACTATGCTAAGAAATCACATATATAGCAAGCAACAAGAAAATCATACAAAGACCTTAGGTTTAAGGCTTCCATGGGTTTTAAGGTAGTACCCTCTTGAAGTTGGATTGGTTCAACCTGTCCTATAAATAGTAACCGGGTTCTAAGGGATATCAATATCACTAATCTTTCCCACAAGTTTCGTTCGATAGGCGATTGACTTGCAACCAAACAAAACTCGGGAGTCAAATATCAATGAGTGTAGCATCGAGTATCTCCCGACTTTGGGAATACACCAAAGACGGCCATCTCACTACGTCTTAATGGCCAAGTTGTTCAATAATAGTTTATAAGGTTAGTTGACGCTTCATGTCACCATGCAGCGGCCCCATATTCTCCTTAATTAACTTAAGGGTTACTGGTACCAACCAAAGTGCCGCATCAACGTAGCCATCTCTTCAACCGTGTCGGTATACCCCGCACAGTTTCCACGATCTATTTCTACTTATCTAAAATGTTTCCCCCAAATCAAGGTGTAGGATCTATGGTACCCAAACAATACCCTTAAAAGTAAAGCAAACAAACAGATAGAGAAGCAATTTAAAATGATCTAGACCCTAAGGTAAACACCACTTTTCATTATCCCCAGCATAGTCGCCAGTTCTGTGATATGGTGGAAGAACTGACTGTTATACTAGTTTGGGTTTTATGTTTGAAATGCCGCAGTAAGCAAGAGTCCCCACCGACTTTTCTTTTATCCAATAAAGGAAAGGGTGAAAAGAATAGAAAAAGACCTTTTTCGAGATTTTCTGAGTAAGGGGGGTAGATTATGGAAAGGGAAGGTGTTAGCACCCTTTCCATCTGTGGTTTTCCAGATATTTTGTCTTTAGATTAATGACCTAATGATTAATTGAATAATATTGTCATGCACGCCTAAGTTACTAATAGTTGTGTACAAGCATACAACAATATAAAGAGTGAGAAGTAAAAGTTCCTACACTATTATAGGGCTTTGGTGTAGATACATAAGTAATGGACTGAAAAGTAAAATGCGAAAATAAAAACCCCTAATTTAGCTATTACAAACCGGGCGCAGTTACATAAATGATAAAAAATAATCATATGAAAAAAAAGTACTGACGCGCAAAAATTAAAACGGGAAAAAGTTCTAAACCCTAGAAAACCTAATTTTTTATTAAAAATATTTTTTTTGTATTTTATGAAAAAAATTATAAGTTTAACCTAATTCTATAATTAATTTTAATTTAAAAAAAAATAACTTCAAATTAATTAAATTAATTAATTTTCAAAAATTAATTTATTAAGAAAAAACTATGTCCTAATTTTTTTTGATGATTTTCTGATTTTATGATAAAAAAAAAAGAATGAATAAACAAAATAATATAAAACTAAAAAAGAATAAATAAAAAAAATGAGAAATGGGCCTGAAAGGGGGGTGTGAAACCCAGGCTGGGGGGTGATGCTGGAATTTGCGCTATGGACCCATATCTGTTGGCACACAGCCTACGTTGGATCCAGTGTGGTTGTGGCAGGCAAGTCCACCATGGGGAAATGCTTCTGGGCATTAGATCTGGATGATGATTAATCTGATGGTGATGATGATAGAGCCTATGATGCATGCCTGGGGGTATAATATACTGGATCTGCAAGTACAAATTAGAAAAATAATATACAAGAAGCAAGGGTCAAACCCCTGACCTCCCACACCTACAATGCCTTAAATCGTTCACTCTTGCCATCTGCGCTACCTGATCATTCATACATATAATCATAAAATAATATTATAAGGGAAAACAAGGCAAAGGCTGAGTCATCAAACACGCACCAGCAAGTGGTCTCACAGATTTTAAACGAACCAATCAAAACATGCTAACACGCCATGCAAGGTCTTTGGCCGGTCAAACCACCCTGGACGGTGGTTCCAGTCATCTTCTATGACCGACCAAAAAACCTAACCTGCAAAATACGGAAAGTTGAAGCTTGGGATTTTTCCTACCCCCCTTAATACCTAGGCTGCGAGTTCAAGCATGGCCTTAGTTTGGTCTAAAGATGTCCCCATCTCTGAAAATGAAGCTCAAATGTTTTCAAACCCTAACAATGGCAAGCTTTGATTTTGGCATTGAAACTCACATGAAGCATGTTAAAACACTTACAATGATCAATATAAACACATATATGCACGCATAACTCATTTATATCGCAAGATCAAAAAGATTGAATTCATGAAAATATACCAAACTGGTGATGCTTGAAAGAGAGCTTCTGGGAACCTTAGGTGGAAGAATGACTCCTTTGTTTGGATCAACCAAGGTTGGAATGGATGCTTTCAACCTTCACAATTCTTGTTATTTTTTTGCACTTTGGTCTACTTCTTTGGTGGCTGCTGCGTGTGTCCTTTTGACCTAAGGTTCTTGTGTTTATGTAGTGAATCAGAATAGAGTTACAAATGGAGCAAAATATCCACGCCTTGATGAGAAATATTTTCTTTCCAAATATTTGATTTTTGGCCTTTTTAGAACAAATCCAATCTTTCCTTTCATTCACGATTTCTCTTTAATTTTCCAGCATGTTTTGCCCCTCATTTGGATAGAAAAAGATTCACCATCATATCTTTTATTATTTTGATTATTTACTATATTTAATTTTGCATTTTGATGGAAAAAATAGAAAAATAAACGGTATAAATAATAAAATAATGTATGACTGAGCTCAAGGGTCACAGGCCATGTCAAGGACAAGTTTCAATCATGGAAACATGGGCCCTTTGGAAATAATTCAAGTTAGGTCAATGTTGGCTTCATGCACTTCTCCAAAAATTGGTCAACTTTAGCAAGGAATATCTTTCTCAATGTTAAACCTAAAAGGGTGTTCTTTGACTTTTTAGAGAGATTAGGATGTCCTCTAAACAACATTTTTGGTTTCATCTCAATTGGATCTTCCATGTTTATGTAAGGATCTTTGACCCAATAGGTGTTTTTGTTGACTTTTCGAAAGGACCTATAATGTATGAGCTTGTATATTTTAATTGAGGAATTTCTTGAACTTGAGGGTTAAAGAGAAGTTGTAGGGAATTAGATTCTCTTCAAAATGAGCCTTTCTGGAAAAATTTCTGATAAAGTATGCGGAAGTTATGTTTTGTCAAAGTTTGGTTGACTTTTCCTATAGAAACCCTAATTTGTCGTTTTTGACTTTTGATGAGTTAGGAGCATTTCGTGAGGAATCATGATAAACACTTGATCAAATGATGGATATTACTTCAAAAAAATTATGTTGACCAAAAATCTTGAAGTTTGACTATATTTGGGCCACAATTGACTTTTGACCTAGTATAGTTGATTTTCAGGCATTTGAGCATTTGACTGAGCAAACTTGTTGTTCAAAGCATGAAATTATGCATGGATGATCTTGAGAGCATATTAGGACAATGGATAAATTTGGGATCCTTGGGACTCACACATCTTGCTTAAAATTGAAACCCTAGTTGAGGTTTATTGCCTTAGGAGGAGAATTTGTTTGGTCAATTCTTGGTCATCCTTGAGCAATTAAGGACCTCTAGAAGTATGTCTTGTGTGAAAATGGGAGGGAAAATTTTGGGGTACAACACCCTCGAATATGGGAATTTTAGCAAAGACCCTCGATAAAAAGATCGTAGTCCCTCGATTACCCACGATGTTGCCTTCGGTAAACGATATAGTCCATAACGAAAATTGCTAAAACGTCCCATATGTTGCCTTCTATAACTATACAAACGACCCACACCCATCCCTTCACATCTAACGATGGGGCTTCTTATCAATCAATGGTAAGATAGCAACATCTAAAGGAGGAGAAAAAGAACAAAGACCTTTCGAGTAGGTAGGATGCTCGTAGTTGCTTGCTTTCTCATAAAAACCATTTTCACACTATGATACGGTGGAAAAACCGACTATTAATACTGGTTTGCATTTTGCGTTTTTCTTTCGCAAAATGTCGCGGTAAGCAAGAGTTGCCACCGACTTTTTTTTATCCAATCAGGAAAAGGAAAAAGAACAGAAAAAACCTTTTTCGAGATGTTTCTGAGTACGGGGGGTAGATTATAGAAAGGGAAGGTGTTAGCACCCTTTCTATCCGTGGTTTTCCAGGGCTCTTAGGTACTTGCTCATTTTAAAATAGCTTGCGTGTGTGCTTGTTTTGAAAATTGTTTGAAAAGTGTTTGTGTGAAAAAAAAATTTGTTTGAGCAAGTACCTAGGAACTATCTACCTACTCGAAAAAGATTGTTCGTTTTCATTTAGACATCGCTATCCCATTATTAAGGAATAGGTAGCATCGTCGTTGGAGTTTTAAGATACGTTCAAAGGGACAGATACGGTCACAAAAGAAATGTTAGGAGGTGTTAGTAATCATTCTAAATCCTTAAGGATCTTTTTCCGAGGCAACATCCGAATGGGTCATTTGAGATCTTTCGAGGCTAGAGGACGACCACTAATAAACTCTATACTTCATGATCATTTAACCGAAGGGAACCAAAGTGGAGTAAACCCTAAGAGTGAGCATGTGCGAGTGAGCTTTTTCTGTTAATTTGTCTTTGCACATTTTGGGTTTTCTACCGTTTTAATTTTCAAATATTCTTGCCATACAATCCTAACTATTACATGGCTTTCGCAGATACCGAATTATTTTGACTGAAAATAAAATGCAGAATTAAAACCTAATTAAGTCTATTACATCCTCGGAGAAATTACAAAAATAATCATAAGGTAGGTAATTAAGATACGCACGACGAATTAAATGTGAGGACGACTAGAAAACCTAAAAAATCTAATTTTGAGAAAAAAATATTCAAGTTATTTTTGAAGAAAAAATTAATTATATACAAAAATTAAACCCTAATTTCTAATTGATTTTAATTTTCAAAAAAAAAAGATTTAATTGCCCTAATTTTGAGTTAAATTAATTAATTAAAGAAAATAAATATTTTATGAAAAAAATGATTTTTTGGTGTTTTTTGTGATTTTGATTAAATAAAAAAAATAATTTTGATTTTATTTTAAAAAGAAATATAATTAGGAAATAACTAAAAAAGAAATAAAAATAATAAATAAAAAAAGAAGAATGGGCCTGTTTAAGTAATTGGAGGGGGTGCATTGTTGAAATTATTCCAGACCCACCAAGCTGTAGCCCAGTCAGTGCCTGATCCAGTGGCGCTCCCTCCTGATGGTGTACCATGGTCTCTGGCAGGTGGAGACGTTAGATCTGGTTGATCATGAATCATGTGGGTGGCTGTTGATGGCGCATGATAGGCCTTTGGGATGGTAATGCATAGGATCCTGCAAAGAAGAATTAAAATAAGAAAGTTGCTGGGACCTGGGATCGAACCCAAGTCCTCTACCCTTTCCATCATGCACGCTTGCCATTTGTGCTACGTGATGTTAGTTGTTATTATAATGAAAACACACAATATTATATCCAAACAAGGTGAATTAGTGGAAGAAAAAAAAAGTGCGCTGGTTTGAATGGTCCAGTGGTTGGCTGCCACGTTATTGTCTTCTTCGCAGGTCCGTCGTCTTAGGTAAGTAACTTATACCTACAGACAACGTCTGTAACTAAAACCCTGCAAATTTCCAAAATCCATCACAGGCATGATAAATGAATTATGGCTACATCAATCAAATTGTTTTGACCTCACGAGTATGATGGTACCCTCTGTGCAGGCCAATTTCAACTGTATCAAAAAGCCCCAAAATGAGACCTCAAACCCTAGCCATGGTAGTCACACATATAAGCCTCAAAAATCTAATTAAACAATCCAGACATGTTAGAAATACATCCATGGTCATAAATATATCATTAAATCATGCTAATGATGCAAGAATGGCTGTAATCGATTTGAAAAAACAAGCAAACTGTATGAGGTCTAGGGAGTGATTCTGGGCGCAATAGTGCTTGCTACTGATTGGGTTAGCTTCTGGGAAGGTCCAGGAATCGTTTAGGAATATTAGAAAGCCTTGAATCACCCTCTAGGGTAGAGATCAGATCACCAATTTTTTGCCAAGAATTTGAGTTTGTTCTAGGGTTCTTCACGACTGCAACCTCTCATTTTTGTGCATGGCCTTGTTCATTATATATCCCTAAGTGAATTAGGGTTATAAAAATAGCTAGTATCTTTGCAATTTTGAAGATTTGATTTGGTTTTAAAGTTGTATGATATCCTCCCAAATTTGGACTAATCATTCCATTCTTGTTCCAATTAACTTTGATTCTATTTGATCTTGATATGCTAGCATAATTAGCTTGTGATCTTGTCCAAAAATCAGATCAAAACAAATCTTTGCTATTATTTATCATTTATTTGATTTAATTAAATTATTAATTAATAAAAAATCAAAATAAAATAAATAATGAAGCAAATAACATGTGAGTGAATATTTGGGTCGTGGACCATGTTATGAGTGAGGTGTAAGCATAAAAAGTTAGGCCCATTTGGAAAAAAAAAATGCATTTTTGAGCATATTTGACTTTTGACAATTTTGCAAAAAGGGTCAACTTTGAAAAGGCATATCTCTTCCAATTTTAACCCTAGAGAGGTGTTCTTTGAGTTTTAAGAAACTTGTTTGTCACTCCTTAATTAAATGCTTACACAGCTGTTAAGGCTTTGATCCAAGCAAATAAGGTATTATCCAAGTTGCATTTCCATTAATGGCACAAAGTGAACACTACCATTCTTGTAAAGCAAGCTTTTTGCATAAAGTCATTCTTGAGCCTCTAACTTGTTCCCTCTGATCACACTCCATCTACAAAGTCAGAAACAAACTTTTTTAAAGCATAAACTACTCTATCTTAGCAAGTACACAAGCATTGAAACTTGTTTTCTCAAAAATCACATGTTTGGCTTAAGGATGCAAATTCAAATTCTGAGTTTTTACAAGCCTCAAAACCTCTTGCTTATAAGTATACACCCTATTTGCAAGTTAACACACATGCAAAAAAGCCCCTGAAACTCCCTGAAACTCCCTCTAGCCAGAAATTTCCCCAAAACACCATTGTTGTGCAAGTTCTGACTTTACATACCAAACTCACATTTCCCTCATGCGTTTCTTGGCCTCTTAGTTTCTAAAGCTTCCTTGCCTCAAGAGTAACTCATCCTTGTACCTATTTAATTTATGTAACACCATTTTCCCTATCTTCCATAACCAAAAACAGAGTATCACAGTTGGACTTCTCCAGGCCATTCCAGCCACCCTCACCTCAAGCCAGCCATTGCATTAGCTTCCTAGAGGTCCAGGGAAGCTAACTTGATCATCAGCACTGACTGAAACAAGCTCCTTTGCATTTCACGATTTCCAGTTTTGAGGTATTTTTATTGAACTTCTATCTCATTACTTAGGCATTGTTAGGCTTGCATTTGTGAAGATAAAATGTATACCTCATTGCCACGAAGCTGTACATATCCATAGTTTGCATTTATATGGCCTGAGCTTTGAGAATTTTAGAGTTGAAGTTTCTGAAAATTTTAGGGTTTAAATTAGGCCCAGAGAAATTCTCATTTATCTTTGACTTTCAGCCCTAGTTATTTACATGGTTAGATTCGTGAAGAAGAATGCAACAACTTTCATTTTGTCACTTTCCATTTTTGTTGAGAAATGAAGAAGTTATAGGTACACCGGCTGAAGGTTGAAGATGAAGTCATCAGGACTTGATTTGCCTTATATATTTATGGTTTTGTCTATATAAACGGATTTATAGCCACCCCAGTGGTAAAGCGCGCGCCTGTTCACCCTATGGTCCTTGGTTCAAGCCCCAGCGTGACCATTTTTCTTTTTTTTCATATTTTTGACATTCTTGATTTTTTCTTCCAGGCGTTGGACCCTTTTGGCCTGGCATTCTTTTTTTTTCTAGCATATCCCCCTGTTTACTTGTGACACCACCTTGGCCCATTTTATTTTATTTTCTTTTCTTTTTTTTCTTTTAAATATATTTTTTTTAAAAATACCAAAAAAATCATCATAAAAATGTATCAAAATAATAGATTTATATTTTGACATAATTTAAATATTTTTCCACATAAAAAATTATTTTTATTCATTATGCTTTATTTATCTTCATTAGTTATCTTGTAAATTAAAATAAAACTAGATTATTATTTACCTAAATATATTTATTTTTAATATAAAAAAAGACCAAAAATATTCCATAATACCACATATTATTTTCAAGACAAACACAAAAAAAAATTCTTTAAACATTATTTTCCTTTAATCAACTAAAATAGATTAAGGGTTTTATTCAACAAAAAAATAATTTCTCAATTAAAAGATTTTCTTAACTAATTCCTTTTTCTTAATTAACTTAAGTCAATTTAATTTAATTACTTTTTCCCTAATTAGGTTTAGATTAAAACCTCCTTCATACAAAAATCCAAACACAAAAAATCATTTCTTTCAATTTGCATTTGTACTTTATATATTCCTTCAATTATTTGTACAATATTCAATTTGGTTGTAATAGATTAATTAGGTTTATATTATTGCAATCCCCATTCATAAATTGTATACCCCTCCCACAAATGTTGTAATAGCGTAGTAACTTTAAATTTCACAATTTATCGCTTTTACATAACATGATAATAATTAGGGTTTGTATGGGAAGATAAAAGCAATCAAATAGAAAACCCTAATCCAAGACAAAAACAAGCATGGAAATTACACACTTGCACACAAGAACCCCTAGGGTTATCCCACTTGGTTGCCTTACAAAAATGGCCATATTACGTATGTAAGATATCTTAGCAAAAACAAACAAATATAGATCATAGTCCCTCGATGACGCTATTCAAAGTTGCCTTACAAAATGATCTTAGTCCCTCAAAAAGAATGCTAAGATACCTTGCAACATTGCTAATCATGGCTATACGATGACCCACACTTGTCCCATTAACATCCAAAGATAGGTTTGCTTACCAAATCAATGGTAAGACAACAATGTCAAAGGAAAAGAAAATGAACAAGAAAGACATTTGAGTAGGTAGATTGCTCCTAATTACTTGCTCCATTTCAAAACAAACATCTTTGCTATTTTCAAAACAATCACATACACTTTCAAACATCTTACAAAATTGAAAACATTTTCAAAAGATCAAACATCTTTGTATACATTCTTACGAACGAGAATCATTACAAAGATTGCCTAAACAAAGGCCTCTTTACAAAATACTTTCAAAAAACTACACTAAGCGCAATTTCAAACAAAAGCAAGTGATCTAGCAATTAACTAAGAGCCCATGGAAAACCATGGATGAAAAGGGTGCTAATACCTTCCCTTTTCATAATCTACCCCCCAAACTCAAGAAACAATCTCAAAGGTATTTCCTGTGCTTTTTCACCTTTCCTTTTGGATAAAAGAAAAGTCGGTGCCGACTCTTGCTAACCGCAACATTTGCGATCAAACGCAAAACCCTCAAGTCAGTTCTCCCACCGTATCACAGAACTGGAGACTCTGCTGGGGATAATTCTAAAAGTGGGGTTACCTTAGGGTTAGATCACATTTACTTAATTACATTGTTTGTCTTGTATCATTTTCATTATGGTTCTTTATTTGGGTTTGAATCCTCTACCCGGATCTGGGATACATTATAGGTAAGTAGCAATATGTTGTGGAAACTGTGTGGGGTATACCGACATGGTCTAAGCAATAGCTATGTTAGTGCGACATATTTGTGGGTACCGGTAGCCTTTGAGTTAATCAAAGAGAATACGGGGCCGCTGGGTGATGTCATGAAGCACTAATGAACTTTTAGAACCTTTACTTGACCAACTTGGAATTTAGGATGTAGTGAGATGACCGGCTTTGGTGCAGTCCGAAGTTGGTAGATACTCGATACTACACTCATTGAGGTTTGGTTTCTTAGGATATTTAGGTCGCCATTAAAGAGGCTTGAGCTGAAACAATGACAAAGGAAACAAATCAGTGATATTGAGCTCCTTAAAACCAAGTTACTATTACTAGGACAGGTTTAAGCCAACTAAACTTCAAGAGGGTACTCCCCTATAAAACCCCGTGCAAGCCTAAAACTAAGGATTTGCTTGCTTTGTTTGTATATAACATCATGAACATCATGAACATCATATACATCCACTAACCATTTCAAGGATTTTAGGATTCATCTTTGTTCTTGTTTTGTAGGATATGGATTCACTTCGCAGGAAAGCTATTCAAGTCAACCTTGTAAGGATCCCTCCACAACTTAAGGAGCTAGCTTCAAGGATTCCTGAAAACTCTCCATTTACCGAGAGACATTGTCGCCTACTCAACTTGGTTACCTCCAACACAGATGAGGACATGATGAAAGTGATTTTTCAGTTCTTTGATCCTTTACACCATTACTTCACCTTTCCTGACTATCAACTTGTACCTACTTTGGAAGAATTCTCCCAACTCTTGAGGATTCCCATTCTCAATCAACTACCTTTCAACGTTATGGAAATATACCCAAAGCCAAGAGAGATTGCTCAAGCTCTACCCTTGCACTCATCTGATATCACAACTCATTGGGAAACAAGGAGTGGTGTCAAAGGTTTCTTAGCAAAGTTCCTATTTGAGAAAGCCCAAAGCTGTTGGAATTCCTTGGACTTGCAAGCCTTTGAGGAAATTGTGGCTCTCCTCGTCTATGGGATGGTTTTGTTTCCAAATCCTGATCCACTCATAGATGTCAACGCCGTCAAAATCTTCATATCCCGCAACCCGGTGCCTACATTGCTAGGGGATATCCTACACTCTTTTCATACTCGCACAATGAGGAAAAGAGGTGTCCTTATATGTTTCACTACTCTCTTGGAAAGATGGTTTATTTCACATCTTCCCCAATCTGTATTAAAGAAGGAGCAAGGGTCAAGGTGGTCACAAAGGTTGATGATGCTTAAACATTCAGACATTCATTGGAGCTCCCAATGCAAAGAGAATGTTATCATTGTCGATCGTTGTGGAGAATTACCTAATGTCCCTTTACTTGGCATTAGGGGAGGTATCACCTACAACCCATGTTTAGCCTTAAGACATTTTGGTTACACCCGAAGGAATTGCCCGCACAAGATGCTGATTCAAGGTTTGGTATTTGACTACGACAACGACGATCAAGGTCTCCGCCAGATATTTATCCGAGCTTGGAGGATGTCAAACAAGGTGGATAGCAAGACTTTTGGGCATAATAATTCCATCCCTCTTGAGCCCTACCTCAAATGGGTACGAACTCGCGCTCAGAGTCTTATGATGCCTTACCCCTCCATTCTCCCGATAATCATTGAGCCTGTCATGGAGGGAGATGTTCCATACACTATCCTACATCCCGACATGCCCACATATCTTGAAGATCTACAAAGGGATTGGATACAACTTAAAGGAGAGTGAGATACTTTCGAAGCCCAATTCTATGCAAGCGAGAAGAAGGTTTTGGAGCTCACTAGGCTACTTCACGAGGAGCAGACTTTGAATGCCTACATTGCACTGAAAAGGATGCGCACTACCTTTTTATCTTAGAGTTGCTTGTATTTGTTTTGCCCAAGGGGCATTGATGTACCCAAGATTTATCTTATTAATATAATGTGCGATTCCTTTTTGTATAAAACAAATTTGAATATTTGAAATCCTTGAAAACATTGCATATGCATATACCATTCATCATAACATAAGCAGGTTTTTTGCAACAAGTCTCCTCATCTCTCTACTATTTATTTCAGTAAGATGGATCTCGAGAAAACAGTGAAAGACCTCCAAGCTCAGAATACACAGTTTCAAAAGTTGCTCTTGACCTTATCCAAGGGGCAAGAAGAATTGAAGACTTTGCTGGATGAAGAGAGGAAAAAGAAAACAAAGAAGGTAACCGGAGTCTTAAACATGGGAAGAATATTTCATGGGCAGACAAGAAGGACCTTGGACTTTGCAATAACATCTGGTGAAAAAGACAATCAGGAAGGGAAAGGCAAGGAAACAGTTGTCCCGTCAGAATCAGAGGAGGAAGAGGAAGAAGAGGACTACTCTAAAGAACAATACCCTCCAGCTGATGACAAGTATAAACATCTCGAGGAGTGGCTGAGTGCGACGGAAATCCAAAAGGTTCCTGGATTGGACTTTGAAGAATTGGGTTTAATGTCGGGGATTATGATTCCTCTGAAATTCAAAGCACCTGTGTTCGCCAAATATGACGGAGTTTCATGCCCTAAAATGCATCTCCGGTCATATGTGAGGAAAATTCAACCCCATACCGCTGATAAAGACTTATGGGTGCACGTCTTCCAAGATAGTCTGTTTGGAACTTAACTTGACTGGTTTTACCAACTAGAAAGAGCCAATTTCATAATTGGGAAGATCTTGCTGCAGCCTTCTACAAATAATACCAATACAATGCTGATCTAGGGCCTACCCGTACTCAACTCCAGAGTATGGCCATGGTTTCCAATGAAGGTTTCAAGGACTATGCACAAAAATGGAGACTTGGCTGGAAGAGTTCAACCCCCGCTATCTGAGAGAGAATTGGTAGACATGTTCTTGGGAACTTTGTCTGGTCCCTTCTTCAATCATTTAATCGGAAGTTCATTTGCAGGTTTTACTAAACTAATATTGACCGGAGAGAGGATAAAAGCCGGTATAAAGAATGGAAAGATTCAGAAAGACACATCTTCTTCTATAGTTGTAAGGAAGCCTTTCATCAGAAAGAAAGAGGTGGCTATTGTATATCCGCAAAGAAACCAAGATAGGTCCGAACGCCGACCAATGGTGGGGGCAGTTATGATTCCTAAGCCTGCGTCTGATCAACAAAGAAATAATCAACCAAGGATGGAAAGGCCAGTTAGGAAGTTCACCAGAATCAACATGACCCCGTCTCAAGTATTACTGCATCTACTTAGATCCAACTTGGTGACCTTGAAAGAAGCTCCGAAAAACCCCAATACAAAATCTCCTCATTATCATCCCAATGCCCGTTGTGCATATCACTCTGAAAGTCCTGGTTACGATACTAATAATTGTTGGGCTCTAAAGAACAAAATACCAGACCTCATTGAAGAAAAAGAAATTGAGTTCGATGCGCCTGAAAAGCCAAATGTCATTTCTGCCCCTATGACCAGACATGGCCACAATACCAATTCCATTAAAGAAGGATTGTTTGTTACTTCAATTGATGAACTCATGACCCTACTTCTGACTATTAAAATGAATTTTTTGAATGCCGGTGTGTTCCCGGGCTGTGATGAAGTTTGCCATTTCTGTTTACCCTCACCAACTAGTTGTCCTTTGTTGAAAGAAGGTGTTCAGTTCCTAATAGATAACAAATAAATTTTATTCAAGAAGACTCTTGTTCCACCTATCCCTTTTGAATATGTTTCTATCATTACCATTTCCGCCAATTATTCCAGGGTGTCCACCAAAAGACCCGTTAGAATTACATCAATTCTGAAAGCAACTCCTTTAATAATCACAATGCCTGGACCAGTCCCACATGCGTCAGATAAAACCATACCATGGAATTATGGAGGGGATGTCTATTACCATGGTATCAAGCAGGACTGGCCAGCCGCCGAAGATTCAAGCTCCGAGAAAGTCAACTCCGACATCAGTAATATTGCAGGAACTAGCAAAATTACCCGAAGTGGTAGGATCTTTTCTCCAGAAATTGCTCCCCCAAAAGCAGTTTCTGGACCCGTATACATTCCTGTTGTTTCTCCCCTAAAAGCTGTTCCCGGTCCTATAATTATCTCCAACAATACTCCAATTGACAAAGCTGTTACACCTCCCATAATCATTCTTACTGACACTCCTTCTACCGAGTTAACCGAAACTCGAGGAAAAAGTATTCTGATTGAGCCTGTCCGGACGAAGGCTCAGTCATTGACTATCCCTGAGACCTCCAAGAAAGAAATGGAGGAGATCCTAAAAATTATAAAGAGAAGCGACTACAATTTTGTTGAACAACTGGGGCAAACTCCCTCTAAAATCTCCATGCTGGCATTACTACTATGTTCCGAGGCACATGCAAAAGCCTTGGTGAAGTTCTTAAAAACCGCCCATGTACCTCAAGAGACATCTGCCGATAAGTTTCAAGACTGCGTAGCCAGCCTAACTGTAGACAATGGTTTAGGTTTTTCAGATGCTGATTTAACGCCAAGAGGGAGGAAGCATAATGAGGCGTTGCATGTATCAGTGGAATGTAAGGGCACAACTCTAGCTCATGTTTTGGTGGACACTGGCTCATCTCTGAATGTATTACCCAAAAAATCTCTTGATAGAGTTGATTGTGAGGGGTTGACTTTGAATCCAAGCAACATAGTAGTAAGGGATTTTGAAGGCTCGAAAAGGATGGCGCACGGAGAAGTGGATATCCCCATAAAGGTTGGAACCAAAACTTTCAATTCAACTTTTTATGTAATGGACATCCTCCCTTCATACTCTTGTTTGCTAGGCCGACCATGGATCCACAATACTGGCGCTGTTACTTCTATGTTGCACCAAATTCTGAAGTATCCAGTTCAAGGGAAGATTATCACCGTTCATGGAGAGGAAGAATACATGATCAGCCATCTCAATTCCTTCAGATATGTGGAATTAGATGGTGAATTCATGGAAACTCCATTTCGACACTTTGAAGAGGTCCTCCAAGATGTGGCAGTGACGAAGGTTGTGTCTCATGTTCCCAAGATTACAAGGCCTCCAATCCGGATGTCATCTCTGAAGGATGACAAAGTAGTGGTAGAAGAAGGATGGTGCACTATCTGGGGACAACTCCCAGATATCCCATATAAGTCTGACAAGTTTGGCTTAGGTTTCACTTCAAGTGCTCAAAAGGCTGTACGCCGTGCTCGTGCTGGAGGACTACCCTTGAAGATCAACAACCATGAAGTCAACGCGGTAGAAGATGGCGAAGATGGCTGTAACCTGGAGGATTGGATCTTCACAACTGTAAATGGAGGGCTCAACAATTGGGATGCTAGAGACTTTGTCCCAATCACTTTTATCCCACAGTAATTTGTCTTTACATTTTGTTGGATCTGTATTATTGAAACAATTCACACTCTTAAAACCTTGTGTCTTACCCGAGGCACAATGGTCCATTTGTAAGGGTTATTATCTCATTTTCATATGACATCAATGAATCACTAACGTTTTCGTATACAAACTTTTGTGCTCATTGTTTTTCTTTTACACTTTTATTCTCTTTCAAAGATAATTATACCCTTACACACACCCACACTCACAATGAAGGTATACATCCATTCGGGATCCCATGGGTAACGATACTGCTATGGCCTTTGTTGTACCCCAAAATTTTCCCTCTCATTTTATCAAGATTTCCCCTCACAAGACTCTTTGGACTCAAGACATGATTAGGTTTTGCTCAGCTCAAGACATCTCATTTCACTGTTGACCTAAAATTAGGGTTTGAGTTTGCTCAGGGATTTTTGGACTTCCAATGCTTAATATGACTTTCATACTTCATGTTGGACTTATAAGATTTCCCATACCAAGTTTCAAGCTTTGAATCAAATTTTTGCCCAGTCAATTGGACAGTTGACCTAAAAATAAGCTGTGTTGGGGAAAAAGTCAATTGTGGCCAATTTATAGTCAAACCTCATAATTTTTTATCCACATCAACATTATAGGCTCATATGAACTATTTGATCAAGTTTGGACCATAACTCCTCAAGAAATTTGATCAGATCATCAAAAGGGCAAAATGGTCATTTTTAGGGTTTTGACTGCAGAAGGGCAATTTCTGTTTTTTAACCTAGACAATGGCAAATTGGGTTCAAGCATGGATTCAAGGACTCAATGACATCATATTGACCTAATCACAAGGTTCAAAAGATCTCAAAAGCATTGGATTGACAGATGAATTTTCCAGTCAACTGATCAAAAATCAACTGTACACTGAAAAGTCAAACTTTGACTTTTTGGTCAAAATCAAGTGCCAAAGGTCATTTTTAATCAAGATGTGTCAAAACATGAAACTTGTTCACCAAGAAACCTAATTTTGAAAATTAGGGTTTAAAATGGAAAATTTTCATAACTTTGAAATTTTCTAAGTTATGAAAAATTCTTATTTTTTCCCAACTTTTCCCAACTTTTTCACCATGATGCAATTGGATTCAAACAAAACTTCCAACATGAAAGTTTTATTCCTCCACAAAATATACAACTTTTATTCACAAAGTTTTCCTAAAAGATTGATGTATATCAAGTTATGATTTTGTGAACAAGGGTCCATGAAACTTTTAACTTAGTGAAATTTTGCCCTAGTTTAGATGGATTTTGACCTATCTTCATGGAAATTTTTCACATAGTTCAAATTGTAATGTCAAAATGCATTTCAAATATGGATTATAGAGCATGTTACAAGATTTCCAAAATGTCCAAGAACTCTCCAAGATCTTTCATGGTTAGGGAGAATCGAATGTTTGAAATTGGCAAATCATCACTTTTGTCCAAGGCATTTTACACCATGCTACAAGTTGCAAAATCTGTCCAAACCTTGCTTGTACTTGGTTTAAAGGTTCTAATCCTTTCTACACTCATAAATTAAATGCAAACACATTGGATTAAAACTTTGTTCTGATCTATGAAGCATTATACAAAGGTTTAATCCATTTTTGGCAAAAAGTTAACAATGATATTTACATAAAGCATGCTTTTGGAAATTTTGTTTGTCTTGAGCCATGGACCTGATTTCTTTATGCAAACAAAGTTCACTAATATCAGGAAAGGTATACCAACTATCAGCAGGCCTTAAGCTAGCAAGTACAACCCTTGGCATTGTCAACTCACCTTTTACTTCAAAAACAATTCATTATGCAAAAAGTCCATAACTTTGTAATCTGATATAACCAAGTCTTGTACACATATCAAACAAGTTTTACACATTGCCTAAGGTCAGAAACACGAGCTACAAGCCTCTCAAACACCCTTAAATACCAAAACACCAAGTTCTTGTCAAAACAGGACAGGTTCTGCAGATTCACTTCCAAAACAAAATCCACTCGTGCGTTTTGTCCCAAACCATTTCAAACACATTCTAAACAATACACCTAAGCTATCCCAACCATTCTCAAGCAACTGTAACTTCATTTTCAAGATTCACCATTTTCAAATTCTGAGTTTGCAGGTTGAGTTCTATAGAGAGATTCAAGCCATTTCAAAGCAAGCTAAGCATTGGGAAAAGTCAAGGGAACATCAAGCAAGCTCAAAAGTCCTTCAGGCCTCATCAAAAACTGCTACATTTCCATACTCGAGCTTGACCGAAACAGGTATTTCTCAAACTTCTATCTCCTTATTTAGGAATCATTAAACTTAGGTTTGTGAAGCAAAAATGTAGTCTTCATTGTCCTTGAGCTGTACATATGCATAAAATTCATTTACGTTAACTGAGCTAGGAGAATTTGGATGTTGAAGTTTATGAAAAAACTAGGTTAAAATTTAGGGCCAGAGAAATTCTCTCTGGTGTTTGAGAGTTAGATTATGTTTTTTATATGGTTAGAATTGTGTGATCAAGAGCTATAACTTTCATGTTGCAAGTTTTTGTTTTTGAGCAGGTATGCAGGAGTTCCAGATTTGAACATGGCGCGCGCGTTTTATTTGTCTCAAGGTCAGGGATGAAGGCAACTTGGGTTGGGCCTGGCCTGCCTTGCTTTTGACACCCCCCTGCTTGCTCTTTGCACCCACTTAGCCCATTGCTTTTATTTTTTATATTTTTTATATTTTTCATTTCTTTTCATATTTTCTGACTTTTATTATTTTTTCTAAATATTGAAAACCACCAAAAAAAATTTCTTAAATTTTCACATTTTATTTTATTATTTTTATTATTTTTTTTAGCATAAGAATAATTATTAAATAAATATATACTTTGATTTTCTTAAATAAATTTTTAAATAATACAAAAATATTATATATTTTTATTTTTATTATTTATACACTTAAATAATATTTTCTCACACATTTTAATTTTTTAACACTTTTGTATATATTTTTATTTATTTTCTGGTACATAAATAAATAATATAGAATATATATTTTTCTTAAAACAAAAACTAGGGTTTCCACCCTTTCAAAAATAATCATTTATTTTCTTATTATTTTTAGAGAAAAATAATTTATTTTACATACATAAAATAAAATACAAAAAAACATCCTTTTGCATATTTATATTTATTTGCATATTTAAATATTTGTCCATTTATTTATTTGTGCAATATTTCAATTTGGTTGTAATAATAGTTTTAGGATTTATTTTTGAGCAATATCCCCTTATTCAAATGTGTACCCCCCTCCCCATAATCATGTTGTAATAGCCTTAGATTTACTTTTACGCATTTTATCGCTTTAATATGCATGATAATAAAAATTAGGGTTTTTATGATAACCAAAAATCAAACAAATAACTTGACTAATACAAGACAAAAATGCATGAAAAATGACAATACAATGCACACAAGCACCCCTAGGGTTTCATCCACTTTTTGCCTTTAAAATGGCCATGGTATGCATGCTAGGTATCTTGGCAAAACAAAACAAAACAAAAGATCATAGTCCCTCGATGACGCTATCTTTGTTGCCTCTACCAAAATGATCTAGTCCCTCAAAAAAAACTTGCTAAGATACTTGGAACAATTGCTATCATGTTCATACGATGACCCACGTCCGTCCCGTTTAACATCTAAACACAAGGTTGTTTACCAAATACAATGGTAAAACAACAATGTCAAAGGGTTAAAAATGTGTTGGAAAGATCTTTGAGTAGGGTAGACAACTCCTAGTTACTTGATTAAACTTGCAAACATCCTTGCTATTTTCAAAAACACACAACACAATTTCAAAACATTTTCCCAATAGAATTTCAAACATTGAAACATTTTTCAAAAGACAAACACCTTTGTATACATTCAAACAAGAATCATTACAAAGGTTTCCTAGACAAAGGCCTCTTTTCAAAATACTTTCAAAACCACACACAAAAGCACCATTTCAAACAATTGAAAAGCAAAATCAAGTAATCTAAAACAAGTAACTAAGAGCCCATGGAAAACCATGGATGAAAAGGGTGCTAGCACCTTCCCTTTTCATAATCTACCCCCTGAACCCAAAAAAAATCTCAAAGGTCTTTCCTGTGCTTTTTTACCTTTCCTTTGGATAAAATAAAAAGTCGGTGGCGACTCTTGCTAAACCGAAACATTTGCGAACACAAACGCAAAACCTCAAGTCAGTTCTCCCACCGCATCACAGAACTGGCGACTCTGTTGGGGAATATTATAAAAGTGGGGTTACCTTAGGGTTTTAGATCACCTTTACATGCTTATACTGACTAACTTGATTGCTTTACATTTGGTTCTATTGTTTGGGTTTGAATCCTCTACCCGGATTTGGGAAACATTCATAGGGGAATAACAATACATTGTGGAAACTGTGCGGGGTATATCGACATGGTTGAAGCAATAGCTATATTAATGCCACATATTTGTGGGTACCGGTAGCCTTTGAGTCAATCAAAGAGAATACGGGGCCGCTGAGTGAAGTCATGAAGCACTAATGGACTTTTAGAACCTTTACTTGACCAACTTGGCCTTTTTAGGGGTAGTGAGATGACTGGATTTAGTGCAGTATGAAGTTGGTAGATACTCAATACTACACTCATTGAGGGTTGTTTTCTTGGAATATTTCGATCGCCAGTAAAGTGGCTAAACTGAAATAATGAACACAGAAAATAATCCAGTGATATTGAGCTCCTTAGAACCCGGTTACTATTTATAGGACAGGTTGAGCCAACTAAACTTCAAGAGGGTACTTACCTATGAAACCCCATGCAAGCCTGAAACTAGGAATTGGTGTGACTTTTTTATACATAAATACTTGTGCATAACATCATGGACATCATGAAGCATCATATGCATCCACTAACCATTTCAACGATTTGGATCTTCATCTTTGTTCCTGTTTTGTAGGTAATGGATCCACTTTGCAGGAAAAAAATTCAAGTAAACCTTGTAAGAATTCCTCCTTAACTCAAGGAGCTAGCTTCAAGGATTCCTGAGAATTCTCCATTTACCGAGATGCATGTTCATCTTCTCAACTTAGTCAACATCAACACTGAGGAAGACATGGTGAAAGTTCCCTTCTAGTTCTTTGACCCCCTACACCACTGCTTCACATTTCCTGATTACCAGCTAGTGCCTACTTTGGAGGAATTATCTCAACTCCTGAGGATTCCTATTCTCCATCAACTACCCTACAACGGTACAGAAAGAGAGCCAAAGCCTGAAGATATTGCTCAAGCCCTACACTTGCAACCATCTGATATCATAGGCCATTAGGAAACCAGAAGTGGTATCATGGGTTTCTTGGAAAAGTTCTTATTTGAGAAGGCCCAAAGCTACTGGAATTCATTGGACTTACAAGATTTTGAGGAGATTGTAGCTTTTCTCATCTATGGTATGGTCTTGTTCCCTAACCCTGACCAGCTTATAGATGTGAATGTTGTCAAAATTTTCATGGCTCGTAACCTGGTGTCTACATTGCTTGGGGATATACTCCACTCATTTCACACTCGAACAATAAGGAAAAGAGGTGTGCTCATTTGCTATACTCCTCTACTAGCAAGGTGGTTTATTTCTCACCTTCCCCAATCAGTTTTGAAGAATGAGCAAGGTTTGAGGTGGTCACAACGATTGATGACTCTTACACATTCAGATGTTCATTGGTGTTCTCGATCCAGAGAAAATGTTATCATCATTGATCGTTGTGGGGAATTTCCTAATGTCCCTCTACTAGGCATTAGGGGAGGCATCACCTACAACCCCTGCTTGGCTTTGAGACAGTTTGGGTATGCCCGAAGGGATGGCCCACATGACATGCTGATTCCAGACTTGGTTTTTGACTTTGACAACGACGATCAAGGACTTCGACAAAGGTTTATCCAAGCTTGGAGGATGCCCAACAAAGTGGACAGTAAGACCTTGAGACACAAGAATTCCATCCCCCTTGAGCCTTACCTCAAGTGGGTATGAACCCATGCCCAAAGTCTTATGATGCCTTACCCCTACATACTTCCTGTGATCAAAGAGCCTGTTATGGAAGGAGAGGTTACATACACCCTCCTACATCCTGACATGCCAACATCAGTAGAAGATTTGCAAAGGAGATGGATACAGCTCAAGGGAGAACGCGATACTTTTGAAGCCCAATTCTACGCCAGTGAGAAGAAGGTTTTGGAACTTACTCGTCAACTTCACGAAGAGCAGACTCTCAACACCTACATTGCACCAAAGAGGATGCGCAACGTCTTTTTACATTAGAATTTTGTATTATTTTGCCCATGGGGCATTTATGTACTTACAAATTCTATCTTATTAATATGACGTGTGTTCCTTTTTGTTTAAAACAAGTTTGAATTTCTGAATCCTTGAATGCATTACATGAATACATATCATTCATCATATTTATAAGCAGTTCTTCACACCAGGTTTCCTTATCTCTCTGCTGTTTATTTCAGCAAGATGGATATGGAGCAGACGGTCAAAGACTTACAAGTGCAGAATTCACAGTTCCAACAGCTACTCATGACCTTGGCAAAGGGTCAGGAGGAGCTCAAAACTTTACTGGAGAAGGAAAAAGAGAAGAAGAAAAAGAAAAGGGTTGGTGTGGATACCATGGGTAGAATATTTGAAGGTCAAGATAGAAGGGTCCTAGATTTTCCCTCAACATCTGATGAAGGGGTAGGAAAAGGTAAAGGAACTGTAGTGCAATCTGAGTCTGAGGAAGAAGAAGAGGAAGAGGATTAAGACTATTCTGAACAGTAGTACCCTCCTGCAAACGACAAATACAAGAATCTGGAAGAGCGTCTGGCTGGCATGGAGGTGCAAAGAGTGCCTGGACTAGACTTTGAAGAGCTAGGGTTGGTTGTTGGGATTGTCATTCCCCCTAAATTCAAGGTTCCTCTTTTTGCTAAATACGATGGTTTGTCTTGTCCAAAGATGCATCTGCGATCTTACGTCAGAAAAATTAAACCTTATTCTTCTGATAAAGACCTGTGGGTTCATTTCTTCCAGGACAGTCTTTCGGGGACGCAGTTAGATTGGTTCTACCAGCTAGAGAGGTCTGATGTGCACAATTGGGAGGATTTGGCGGTTGCCTTTTACAGATAGTCTCAAATGAAGGTTTTAAAGAGTATGCCCAGAAATGGAGAGACTTGGCGGGACCAGTACAACCACCTTTATCTGAGAGGGAGCTAGTAGATATGTTCTTGGGTACACTGTCTGGCCCCTTTTTCAATCACCTGATTAGAAGTTCGTCTGCGGGGTTCACCGAGTTGATTCTGACTGGTGAGAGAGTTGAAGTCGGAATCAAGAGCGGAAAAATTCAAAAGGATGCGTCTGCTTCTACTGCCATCAAAAAGAATTTTCCAGCAAAGAAAGAAGTCTCAGCTGTCTACTCCCAAATAAGTCAAGGAAGAGTTGAGCGCCAGCCAACGATGGGGGCTGTAATGATTCAGAAGACTGCAGCTGATCAGCCTAGAAACAATCAACCCAGAACCAACCAAGCAAGGGTGGAAAGGCCTGCACGACAATTCACCCGGATCAACATGACTCCCGCTCAGGTTTTACCCCATCTATTGAAGTTAAACCTTGCATGTTTGAAAGAGGCACCGAAGAATCCGAATACATCTTCCCCTTACTACCATTCAAATGCCAAGTGTGCTTATCATTCAGACAGCCTGGGGCATGACGCCAACAATTGTTCGGCCCTCAAAAATAAGATTCAGGATTTAATAGATGCTAAAGAAGTTGAATTTGATGCCCCTCAAAAGCCTAACGTGATCTCTGCTCCAATGCCAAAACATGGCCACAATGCCCATGCTGTTGAAGAAGATCTTTTTGTTGCTACTGTTTATGATTTGATGACTCTGCTACCGATAATCAAGTTGAATTTGCTGAAGGCTGGAATTTTCCCAGATTGTGAAGAAGATTGTTGCCTTTGTTCATCCTTACCAACCGACTGTCCATTGTTGAAGTTAGGCATCCAGCTCCTAATGGATATCCAAGAGATCCTTTTTGAGAAGACTCCTGTTACACCGACTCCTGTCAATGATGTTTTGATAATTACCATATCCGCAAATATTTCCAACGTCTCCAAAAGACTTATTAAGATTAAATCTGATCCAAAGATTGTACCTTTGAAGATAACCATGTCGGGGCCTATCCCATAAAAGTACAACAAATCAATACCGTGGAACTATGGGGGAGATATCTTTTACCACGGTGTTAAACAAATTGAATCTACTGAAGAGAGTTCTGATGAAGAGACTTCCGACATTGGAAACATTGCCGGAACGAGTAAAATCAGCCGCAGTGGAAGAATTTTCTCTCCGGAGATTGCGCCTCCAAAGGCAATCTTCGGACCCGCAGCCGCTCCTAAGGTTACCCTTGTACCAATCAACATATCTGCAAGAAATCCAGTTATTGAAGAAGTTGTAACTCATGTGGTTATCCCCTCTGCTACTGCTGATGATAGAGGGAAAGGGATCCAAAAAGAGTCTGTCAGGACGAGGGCTCAACCGTTGATCATCCCTGAAACCACTCAAAAATAAATGGAAGAGATTTTGAAAATAATCAAGAAAATCGATTATAATGTTGTGGAACAACTGGGGAAAACCCCCTCAAAAATCTCTATGTTGGCACTGCTGCTTTGTTCAGAAGCTCATGCCAAAACTTTGATAAGATTCTTGAAGACGGCCCACGTGCCACATGAAACCTCCACGGATCAGTTCCAGGAATGTGTAGCTAGCCTAACAGTAGACAATGGTCTAGGGTTCTCCGACGCCAATTTACCAATCAAAGGGAGGAAACATAATGACGTTTTGCATGTCTCGATAGAATGCAGAGGGACTACTTTGGCACACATTCTAGTAGACACTGGTTCATCGTTGAACGTCTTACCAAAGAAAGCATTGGATAGGCTAGATTGTGAAGGTTTAACTTTGAATCCCAGCAACATCGATGTCAGAGCCTTTGATGGTTCTAAACGGATGGTCCACGGGGAGGTGGACATCCCGATTAAAGTGGGAACTGAAACCTTCAACTCCACATTCTATGTCATGGACATCCGTCCCTCCTATTCTTGCTTGTTGGAAGACCCTGGATTCATCATGCTGGAGCCGTCACTTCAACTCTGCATCAAAAGCTCAAGTACCCTGTCCAGGGGAAAATTGTAAGAGTTCACGGTGAAGAGGAATACATGATAAGCCATCTTAATTCTTTCCGCTATATATAATTGGATGGTGAATTCATCGAAACCCCTTTTCAGCATTTTGAGGAGGTAGCTCAGAAGATTGCGGCAGCCAAGATAGTGCCTTTTGTACCCATGATTACCCGACCTCCGCCTCGGATGTCGTCTCTCAAAGATGCAAAGGCTGTGATTGAAGAGGGAGGAAGCACAATCTGGGGGAAACTTCCAGACTTTCCCTTTAAATCTGATAAATTCGGCTTGGGTTTCACTGCTTCTGCTTAAAAGGATGTGCGTCGCTCCCGGGCTGGAGGGCCACCAGTGAAGATCTCCCACCATGAAGTCAATGCTTTGGAGGATGGTGAAGAGGAGAGCAATCTAGAAGACTGGATTTTCCCTACTGTTGAAGGAGGACTATGCAATTGAGAGGCAAAGGAATTTATTCCCATTACTTTCATCAATCAGTAATTTATCTTTCAAACATTTCTGTTGGTTTGTAATAATTCTTAAACAATTCATACACTTTTAACCTTGTACCTTACCCGAGGTACATAGGTCCATTTGTAAGGGTTTGATTTTTCATCTTCATATGCCATTTTAATGAATCATGGACGTTTTCACATATAAACTTTTGTGTTCATTTTCTTTCTTTTTACATTTTATTTGTTTAAAGGTGGATATCCCTTACACACACCCACACTCACCAATGCAGGTACCCATCCATTCCGGATTCCATGGGTAACAATTCTGCTATAACTTTCAGTGACTCTGAAGATCTGGTCTACCATGCCGAAAACGAAGGTGATGAAGACTGTGAAGTGCCTGGAGAATTGGCTAGACTATTACAACAGGAATAAAGGGTTATTCTACCTCACGAGGAGTTGTTAGAGACAATCAACTTGGGTACAGAGGAAGACAGAAAAGAAGTCAGAGTGGGTGCCAACCTAGAGCCAAGTGTCAAGGAGCGCTTAATTCAGCTGCTGAATGAATATGTTGAGATCTTCGCCTGGTCATACGAAGACATGTCGGGACTTGATACAGATAGTGTGGTACACCGTCTCCCTACAAGAGAAGATTGTCCACCAATTAAATAGAAAGTTCGCCGCATGAGGCCTGACATGTCTGAAAGATCAAAGCTGAAGTTATGAAGCAGTTCGATGCTGGATTTCTTGCTGTTACTTCCTATCCATAATGGGTCGCTAACATTGTGCTCGTTCCTAAGAAGGACGACAAAGTCAGAATGTGTGTGGATTACAGAGACTTAAACAGGGCTAGCCCTAAAGATGACTTTCCACTACCGCACATTGACATCTTGGTTGACAATACAGCTCAACACAAGGTATTTTCTTTCATGGATGGATTCTCAGGCTATAACCAGATCAAAATGGCCCCCGAAGACATGGAGAAAACTACTTTTGTTACACAGTGGGGAACGTTCTGCTAAAAACTGATGCCTTTCGGACTGAAGAATGTCGGGGCAACCTATCAGCGCGCCATGGTAGCTTTGTTTCATGATATAATACATCATGAGATAGAGGTGTACGTAGACGACATGATAGCCCATTGACAAACTGAATAAGAACACCTCGACCATCTGCAAAAGCTGTTTGTCAGGTTGAAAGAGTACAAGCTCAGACTGAACCCTAACAAGTGCACTTTCGGAGTCAGGTCCGCTAAACTCTTGGGTTTCATCATCAGTAACAAAGGCATCGAGGTTGATCTTGCCAAAGTCAAAGCTATACAAGAAATGCCTACCCCTTGCACTGAGAAGGAGGTAAGAGGTTTCTTGGGACGCCTAAACTACATTGCAAGGTTCATTTCTCACCTAACATCTACCTGTGAACCAATCTTCAAGCTGTTGAAGAAAGATCAGGTGGTTAAATGGAATGATGATTGTCAAGTTGCTTTCAATAAAATCAAGGAGTATTTGTTGGAACCTCCTATCTTGATGCCACCCATCGAAGGAAGGCCGTTAATCATGTATCTGACTGTCCTGGAGAATTCAATGGGGTGCGTATTGGGCCAACATGATGAGTCTGGCCGAAAAGAGCATGCCATTTATTACCTTAGCAAAAAGTTTACCGACTATGAGACCCGATACTCACTGCTCGAGAAAACTTGTTGCGCTTTGGTATGGGCTGCTCGCCGGTTAAGGCAGTATATGTTGACTCATACCACTTTGCTGATCTCTAAGATGGATCTGATCATGTACATCTTTGAGAAGCCTGCTTTATCTGGAAGAATCGCTAGATGGCATATGATCCTCACGGAATACGATATACAATTACAACCCAAAAAGCTTTAAAGGGGAGTGTACTAGCCGATCATTTGGCCCGTCAAGCTGTCGAAGATTACCAATCTCTGAGGTTCGACTTCCCCGACGAGGATATCATGACCTTGGACAACATTGAAGATTTTAGACCGTATGACAGACCTGAACAAGGATCCCGATGGACCCTGTACTTTGATGGTGCCTCCAACGCACTTGGAAACAGTATCAGCATGGTACTTATCTCTCCAGAAGGTTGCCATACACCTTTCACTACTAGGCTCTGCTTCAACTGCACCAACAACATGGCCGAGTATGAAGCTTGTATCTTTGGTCTCAAGGTTGCCATTGACTTGGGAATCAAATCTTTGATTGTATTTGGAGACTCCGCTTTGGCCATCAGTTAGATCAAAGGAGAGTGGGATACTAAACATCCAAACCTCATCCCTTATAAAGAACATTTCCTGACATTGTTACCACATTTAGAGCAGATTACCTTCGATCACTTCCCGCGAGAAGAAAATCAGCTAGCAGATGCTCTAGCTACAATGTCATCCATGTTTAAACTTAACTGGGATAATGAGGCTCCTCAAATCACCAATGAAAGGATGGACGAACCTGCACATTGTCACGAGATTAATACCGAAGAAGTAGTGGACCGACCTTGGTTTCCTGAAGTCAAAAGGTATCTCGAGGCTCAAGAATACCCTGAAGGAGCTTCAATCAACGACAAAAAGTTTCTAAGGAGGTTCTCAGCTAAGTTCTTCCTTAGAAATGGTATCCTATACAAGCGCAATCATGATTTCATTCTGCTCCGTTGTGTGGACAAGGTGGAAGCTGAACAGATCATGGCTGAACTACACAATGGTACATTCGGCACTCACTCTAGCGGATATACGATGGCTAAGAAGATTCTATGGGCAGGATACTACTGGTCTACCATGGAAGCTGACTGTCATCAACATTCCAGAACTTGTCACAAATGTCAAATCTATGCAGACAAGGTACATATACCTCCAGTTCCTCTCAATGTCTTAACTGCTCCTTGGCCATTCGCAATGTGGGGAATCAACATGATTGGAGAGATCAAGCCTACAACATCCAATGGACAACGTTTCATCCTAGTGGCCATTGATTACTTTACTAAATGGGTCGAAGCAGCTTCCTTCACATTCGTCACAAAGAATGTGGTTGCCCGCTTCATCAAGCAGAACCTCATTTGCCGGTATGGTATCCCCAAAAGGATCATCACTGACAACGGTACAAACCTAAACAACATTATGATCACCGCCTTGTGCGAGCAGTTCCAGATTCAACATCATAATTCATCTCCCTATCGGCCAAATATGAACGGTGTTGTCGAAGCTGCGAACAAAAATATCAAGAAGATCATACAAAATATGGAAGTCACCTATAAAGACTGGCATGAGATGTTACCGTTTGCTCTGCACGGGTACCGTACCACGACACGCACATCAACTGGGGAAACACCCTATTCTTTGGTATACGACATGGAAGCTGTTTTACCTATCGAGGTTCAGATTCCCTCCTTGAGAATCATGAAAGATACTGGCTTGAGTGAACACGATTGGATTCAGACCTGGCTTGATCAACTTAACTTGATTGACGAGAAACGACTTACTGTTGTTTGTCATTGTCAGACGTATCAAAAATGGATGATTAAGGCATTCAACAAGAAAGTCAGACGCCAGGTATATCAAGTCGGGGATCTTGTAATCAAGCGGATCATCTTGCCGCAAAGTGATCCCAGGGGAAAATGGACTCCTACTTACGAAGGACCATTTATGATCAAAAACATCTTTTCTGGTGGGGCAATGATCTTAACCACCATGGAAGGCGACGACCTGCCGCACCCTGTGAACACAGACATAATCAAAAGATACTACGCATAATGACCCGACCAGTTGAAAACCCAAAAGGGCGGCTTGGGAAAAAATGGGCATCCCGGTGAATCAAAAATCCGAAAGGGCGGTTCAGGCAAAAATTAGGGATAAATAAAAAAATATGTACACCCGGCAAGTTGAAAACCCGAAAGGGCGACTTGGGCAAAAAAGGGTTTCCCGGTGGACTGAAAACCCGAAAGGGCGGTCCAGGAAAAAGTTAGGGAATTAAAGCGTATGACTATGTCTCGTCGGATCACTTTAAGGAAAATCTCTTCACCAGACAAACTCCGGGCTTCTGATCAACTCAGTCATCTTCCGACGAAGCAACAAATGGATAAGATATTCATAGTTACGAAGGCTATAGCAGAATGGGAACCCCATGGAATTTTTACACATAACCATCTTTCTTTGTGTAAATTTTTCTCATTTTTATGACAACATTCTCTTACTAGGATGTTTGTCTCCTTTGTACAAAATACTTACACAAAGTTAATACAAAGATACTTCAAAGTGCATAAAACTATTTGCCTTTTCTTCTTTTTTACACTTGTGTCTTATTTGAAAACGTCCAATGATTTATTAAATGAGCATATGCATTTGAATATAATCACTGTTTACAAATAAACGAAATGTGAAAGAATAATTACTGACAGGTTGAAAGGATAGGAAAACGTCTTTAGGATATTCCAAGAGAAATCCCCTACAGTACATCAGCTAGATCCCCAGCGGAGCTAAAGCCCTTGAAATACATATCCCCAATGGAATCAAATTTCAAAATCCCCGCCAGAGTCCAAACTTCAAACTCTTGATCCCCAACAGAGTTACATTTCAAACCATAAATTCCCATTAGAGTTAAGTTTTCAAATTCCTAATCCACAGTGGAGCAAAAAATTTGAACTACAGACCCTCACCGGAGATGAAACCTTCTTCCCCAGTCGAGTCAATTTCCAATCCCCAGCGGAAACCATTCAGTTTTCCCTAATTCGCAAACAAGTTATCTTAAAGTCTGAGAATCAACCAGATAACAGTTAACTTTTGTTTTATCCCTAACCTAGGATAATTACTCAGTAGATTGGCATACAACCCAAACTCCTGAACTTTTTCCAAACAGGAATGAGTTTTTTCCCCAGAGAGTCTTGAACTTACTTTCCAGCAGGATAGCTACTCCCCAGCAGTATAGCTATTCCCCACAGAGTTTTTACTCCCTAACAGAATGAAGATTCTCATTCTTAACTCTCCAATTTGAAGTCCCCAAGGATTCAAATTCCCCTAGCAGATTGAAGATTCTCACTCCTGATTCCCCAGTGAAGATTACCAGAGTTTTTTCATTACTCCCAGCATGAATTTTTCCGAATTTTTAATTCCCTGCAGATCGAAGATTCTCATTCTCACTTCTCCAGTGAAGCCCCCAAGATTTCAATTTCCCCATGAGATCGAAGTTTCTCATTCTTATTTATCCGCAGAAGCCATCAAAATCTTCCTTATTCTCCAGCAGATCAAGGTTTTTCTGTCATCTAATCCCCAGTAGAGATTCGCCAGAGTTTACTTATTCCCCAGCCGAGCAAATATTCCCATTGTGTAATCTCCAGCCATAATCATCAAAGTTCTCTTAATTCCCCAAGCAGGTTTCTCAAGCAGACTTGAAGGATCCCTATATCCCCAGGAAAGTCGTGAAGGATTCTCACATCCCCACAGAATCGTCAAAGTTTTTGATAATCCCTGCGAGTTGCCAATGATTTTCTATCCCCAACAGTGGTCCAAGGATTTCTCATCCTCAGCAATCAAAGATTTTGAATCTCCAACAGCGGTCAAGGATTTATTTTCCCCGGAAGCGGTCAAAGATTTCATTATCTCCAGCTATCAAGGATTTATTTTCTTCAGCAAGACAGCTAATCAGCTTACATGTGCATACATTACATTCATATATCATAAACATTGATAAAACATATTTTATTGCATCATACATGTCATGCAACATAACTTCGTGTTTTAGCTAACATTTTACCCTTTTTAGGATAAGATTAAAAGCTATCATTAACAAATATTCAAAGACTTCAGATACAATACAGATACACTCCAAGACATGGAAGTCATCCTGCTACTCATTCAGGTCTCTTATTCAGATACAGTATGGATACACTCCAGACACGGAGGTCATTCTATTACTCATTTAGAATTCAAAGTCAAGATATAATATGGATACACCCCAGACACGGAGGTCATTCTATTACTCATTCAGAATTCAACAATCAGATACATATTAGATACGCTCCAGACACGGAAGCCATTCTATTTCTCATTCAGATTCAACTATCAAATTTGAAGTCCAGATATACTCTAGACACGGAAGTCATTATGTCACTTATTCAGATCCCAGTTACGGTACGAATACACTCCAGACACGGAAGTCATTCTGCTACTCTTACATATCTCAACTTCAGATAAAGTCCAGATATGCTCCATACACGGTTTCCATTATGTCACTCATTTTGACTTTTTTTCCCCAGCCTAGAGTTGCTCCAGACACGGATGCCATTATGTCGCTTATTCAAGTTTCAAATTCAGATACAATACAGATACACTCCAAACACGGAAGTCATTCTGCTATTCATTCAAGAATCAAATATAGTTACAGCTCGGATACGCTCCAGACATGGACGCCATTCCATTGCTCATACGGATTCAGTCTCCAGATACAGTTCAGATATGTTCCAGATGCGGATATCATTCTGATACTCATTCTCCTGACTTACAACATTCAACAAACATTCTTGGATGGCATCTTTAAGCCCATCTCCAACAAGATTCTACCATCTCCAAATGGCATCTTTAAGCCCATTTCCTCAACTACATTTTGACAAGTGCAAATTTACGGGCACTCTAGTGTCCAATCATCTTTTACCTTCGAGTCACGAACGACAAACTCGCCAATCTAACTCTTCAGGTTCAAGAAGATTGAACAGGGGCAGATGTTGTACCCAAAAATTTTCTCTCTCATTTTATCAAGATTTCCCCTCACAAGACTCTTTGGACTCAAGACAGGATTAGGTTTTGCTCAGCTCAAGACATCTTCTTGCATTGTTGACCTGAAATTAGGGTTTGAGTTTGCACAGGGATTTTTGGACTTCCAATGCTTAATATGACTTTCATACTTCATGTTGGATTTATAAGATTTCCCATACCAAGTTTCAAGCTTTGAATCAAATTTTTGCCCAGTCAATTGAACAGTTGACCTAAAAATCAATTGTTTTGGGTAAAAAGTCAGCTGTGGCCAATTTATAGTCAAACCTCATAATTTTTGATCCACATCAACATTATAGGCTCATATGAACCATTTGATCAAGTTTGGACCAAACTCCTCAAGAAATTTGATCAGATCATCAAAAGGGCAAAATGGTCATTTTTAGGGTTTTGACTCCAGAAGGGCAATTTCTGATTTTTAACCTAGCCAATGGCAAATTGGGTTCAAGCATGGATTCAAGGACTTAATGGCATCATCTTGACCTAATCACAAGGTTCAAAATATCTCAAAAGCATTGGATTGACAGATGAATTTTCCAGTCAACTGTTCAAAAATCAACTGTACACTGAAAAGTCAAACTTTGACTTTTTAGTCAAAATCAAGTGCCAAGGGTCATTTTTCATCAAGATGTGTCAAAAAATGAAACTTGTTCACCAAGAAACCTAATTTTGAAAATTAGGGTTTAAAATGGAAATTTTTCATAACTTTGAAATTTTCTAAGTTATGAAAATTTCTTATTTTTTCCCAACTTTTCCCAACTTTTTCACCATGATGCAATTGGATTCAAACAAAACTTCCAACATGAAAGTTGTAGTCCTACACAAAATCTACAACTTTGACACACAAAGTTTTCCCAAAAGATTCTTGGATCTCAAGTTATGATTTTGTGAACAAGGGTCCATGAAACTTTTAACTTAGTGAAATTTTGCCCTAGTTTAGACAGGATTTTGACCTATCTTCATGGCAATTTTTCACATAGTTCCAAGTGGAATCTCAAAATTAATTTCAAATATGGATTATAGAGCATGTTACAAGATTTCCAAAATGTCCAAGAAATCTCCAAGATCATTCATGGTTAGGGAGAATCGAATGATTGAAATTGGCAAATCATCACTTTTGTCCAAGGCATTTTACACCATGCTACAAGTTGCAAAATCTGTCCAAACCTTGTTTGTAATTGGTTTAAAGGTTCTAATCCTTTCTAAATTCATAAATTAAATGCAAACACATTGGATTAAAGCTTTGTTTTTATCTATGAAGCATTATACAAAGGTTTAATTCATTTTTGGCAAAAATTTAACAATGCCATTTACATAAAGCATGCTTTGGGAAATTTTGTTTGTCTTGAGCGATGGACCTGATTTCTTTATGCAAACAAAAATCACTAATATCAGAAAAGGTATACCAACTATCATCAGGCCTTAAGCTATCAAGTACAGCCCTTGGCATTGTCACCTCACCTTTTACTTCAAAAACAAGTCATTATGCAAAAAGTGCATAACTTTGTAATCTGATATAACCAAGTCTTGTGAACATTTCAAACAAGTTTTACAAATTGCCTAAGGTAAGAAACACGAGCTACAATCCTCTCAAACACGCTTAAACACCAAAACACCAAGTTCTTGTCAAAATAGGGCAGGTTCTGCAGATTCACTTCCAAAACAAAATCCACTCGTGCGTATTGTCCCAAACCACTTCAAACACATTCTAAGCAATACACCTAAGTTATCCCAACCATTCTCAAGCAACTGTAACTTCATTTTCAAGCTTCACCATTTTCAAATTCAGAGTTTGCAGGTTGAGTTATATAGAGAGATTCAAGCCATTTCAAAGCAAGCTAAGCATTGGGAATGGTCAAGGGAACATCAAGCAAGCTCAAAAGTCCTTCAGGCCTCATCAAAAACTGCTACATTGCCATACTCGAGCTTGACTGAAACAGGTATTTCTAAAACTTCTATCTCCTTATTTAGGAATCATTAGACTTAGGTTTGTGAAGAAAAAATGTAGTCCTCATTTTCCTTGAGATGTACATATGCATAGAACTCATTTTTGTTAACTGAGCTAGGAGAATTTGGATGTTGAAGTTTCTGAAAAAACTAGGTTAGAATTTAGGGCCAAAGAAATTCTCTCTAGTCTTTGAGAGTTAGATTAAGTTTTTTATATGATTAGAATCATGTGATCAAGAGCTATAACTTTCATGTTGCAAGTTTTTGTTTTTTAGCACGTATGCAGGAGTTCCAGATTTGAACATGGCGCGCGCGTTTTCTTTGTCTCAAGGTCAGAGACGAAGGCAACTTGGGTATGGCCTGGCCTGCCTTGCTTTTGACACCCCCTTCTTGCTTTTTGCACCCCCTTGGCCCATTGCTTTTATTTTTTATATTTTTCATTTCTTTTCATATTTTCTGAATTTTATTATTTTTTCTAAATATTAAAAACCACCAAAAATATTTTCTTAAATTTTCACATTTTTTTTAGCATAAGAATAATTATTAAATAATATATACTTTGATTTTCTTAAATAAATTTATAAATAATACAAAAATATTAAATATTTTTATTTTTATTATTTATACACTTAAATAATATTTTCTCACACATTTTAATTTTTTAACACTTTTGTATATATTTTTATTTATTTTCTTGTACATAAATAAATGATATAGAATATATATTTTTCTTAAAACAAAAACTAGGGTTTCCACCCTTTCAAAAATAATCATTTATTTTCTTATTATTTTTCGACAAAAATAATTTATTTTCCATACATAAAATAAAATACAAAAAAACATCCTTTTGCATATTTATATTTATTTGCATATGTAAATATTTGTCCATTTATTTATTTGTGCAATATTTCAATTTGGTTGTAATAATAGTTTTAGGGTTTATTTTTGAGCAATATCCCCTTATTCAAACTTGTACCCCCCCTCCCCATAATCATGTTGTAATAGTCTTAGATTTACTTTTACGCATTTTATCGCTTTAATATGCATGATAGTAAAAATTAGGGTTTTTATGATAACCAAAAATCAAACAAATAGCTTGACTTATACAAGACAAAAATTCATGAAAAATGACAATACAATGCACACAAGCACCCCTAGGGTTTCATCCACTTGTTGCCTTTAAAATAGCCATGGTATACATGCTAGGTATCTTGGCAAAACAAAACAAAACAAAAGATCATAGTCCCTCGATGACGCTATCTTTGTTGCCTATACCAAAATGATCTAGTCCCTAAAAAAATACTTGCTAAGATACTTGGCACAATTGCTATCATGGTCATACGATGACCCACGCCCGTCCCGTTTAACATCCAAACACAAGGTTGTTTACCAAATACAATGGTAAAACAACAATGTCAAAGTGTTAAAAATATGTAGGAAAGATCTTTGAGTAGGGTGGACAACTCCTAGTTACTTGATCAAACTTGCAAACATCCTTGCTATTTTCAAAAAAACACAACCCAATTTCAAAACATTTTCCCAATAAACTTTCAAACATTGAAACATTTCTCAAAAGACAAACACCTTTGTATACATTCAAACAAGAATCATTACAAAGGTTGCCTAGACAAAGGCCTCTTTTCAAAATACTTTCAAAACCACACACAAAAGCACCATTTCAAACAATTGAAAAGCAAAAGTAAGTGATCTAAAACAAGTAACTAAGAGCCCATGGAAAACCATGGATGAAAATGGTGCTAGCACCTTCCCTTTTCATAATCTATCCCCTGAACCCAAAAACAATATCAAAGGTCTTTCCTGTGCTTTTTGACCTTTCCTTTGGATAAAATAAAAAGTCGGTGGCGACTCTTGCTAAACCGAAACATTTGCGAACACAAATGCGAAACCTCAAGTCAGTTCTCCCACCGCATCACAGCCTTTTGTGACTCTGAGAATCTAATCTACCAAGTTGAAGACAAAAGTGAGGAAGATTGTGAAGTTCCAGGGGGACTTGCCAGACTGCTACAACAAGAAAAGAGAACCATTCAACCTCACGAGGAACTTGTGGATACGATCAACCTAGGTACCGAAGAGGTCAAAAAATAGGTCAAAGTAGGTGCCAACCTGGAACCCAGTATCAAGGAGCGTCTGATTCAGCTGTTACACGATTATGTTGAAGTCTTTTCCTGGTCATATGAAGACATTCCGGGACTTGATGCAGACATTGTGGTACATCGTTTGCCTACAAGAGAAGATTGTCCACCAGTAAAGCAAAAGGTTCGTCGAATGAGGCCAGATATGTTAGAGAATATTAAAGAAGATGTCATGAAGCAATTCAATGCTGGGGTCTTGGCCGTCACTTCCTATCCTCAATGGGTTTCCAATGTTGTTCCCGTGCCTAAGAAGGACGGCAAGGTACGAATGTCCGTGGACTACAAAGATTTGAATAGGGCAAGCCCTAAGGATAATTTTCCACTCCCCCACATTGATATCCTAGTTGACAATATGGCACAACACAAAGTGTTTTCCTTCATGGACGGATTCTCAGGTTACAACCAAATCAAAATGGCGCCGGAGGACATGGAGAAAACAACCTTTGTCACGCAATGGGGCACTTTCTACTATAAGGTAATGCCTTTCGGACTAAGGAACGATGGGGCTACCTATCAACATGCCATGGTAGCTCTATTTCACGACATGATACATCACGAAATAGAGGTCTACATAGAAGATATGATAGCCAGATCTCATACAGAGGAAGAGTATCTTGATCACTTACAAAAACTGTTTGAGAGACTGAAGAAGTAATAGCTGAGGTTGAATCCAAACAAATGCACATTTGGGGTACGGTCTGGTAAACTCCTAGGCTTTGTCGTCAGCAAAAAAGGTATCGAGGTAGATCCTGCCAAAGTTAAAGTAATACAAGAGATGCTTGCTCCTCGTACTGAGAAGGAAGTCAGAGGGTTCTTGGGACATTTGAACTATATTTCCAGATTCATTTCTCACCTGACATCTACTTGTGAGCCAATATTCAAACTATTGAAGGAAGATCAAGTAGTCAAATGCAGTGATGAGTGCCAAGTTTCTTTTGACAAAATCAAAGAATACTTACATGAGCCTCATGTGTTAATGCCACCAGTCGAGGGAAGACCGTTGATCATGTATCTGACTGTTTTAGGAAACTCAATGGGGTGTGTATTGGGGCAGCATGACGAGTCTGGTCGAAAAGAGCATGCTATTTACTACCTGAGCAAAAAGTTTATCGACTGTGAAACTAGATATTCACTACTCGAGAAAACTTTCCGTGCTCTGGCATGGGCTGGTCGCCGGCTAAGACAGTATATGCTGACTCATACTACCTTGTTGATATCTAAAATGGATCCGAGAAAATACATCTTCGAGAAGCCGGCTTTTTCTGGGAGAATAACAAGATGGCAGATGATTCTAACAGAGTACGACATACAGTTTACTACCTAGAAAGGAATAAAGGGCAGTGTATTAGCCGATCACCTTGCTCACCAAGCTGTAGAAGACTACCAGTCCATGAAATTTGAATTCCCGGATGAAGACATCATGACATTATACAATTGTGAAGAATTCAGGCCATATGACAGATCTGAACAAGGATCCCGATGGACCATGTTCTTTGATAGAGCATCCAATGCACTCGACAATGGTATTGGTGTTGTACTCATGTCTCCAGAAGGGTGTCATAATCCCTTTGCTGCCAAACTTTACTTCAATTGTACAAATAACACGGTGGAATACGAAGCGTGCATCTTCGGTCTCAAAGGTGCCATAGACTTGGGGATCAAATCCTTGGATGTATTTGGAGACTAAGCTTTTGTTATCAGCCAGATCAAAGGGGAATGGGACACCAAACACCCAAACCTTATCCCTTACAAAGAACATGTTTGGAATTGCTACCACATTTTGAGAAGATTACCTTCGAGCATTTCCCGTGAGAAGAAAATCAGCTAGCAGATGCTCTAACCATAATGTCATATATGTTTAAACTTAATTGGGATAATGAGGCTCCCCATATTACCATCGAACGAATGGAGAAACGGGCGCACTGTCACGAGATTAATACTAAAGAAGTAGTGGACCAGCCTTGGTTTCACGAAGTCAAGAGGTATCTTGAGACCCAAGAATATCCAAAAGGAGCTTCAGTCAATGATAAGAAGTTCTTAAGGAGATTCTCTGCTATGTTCTTCCTTAGTAACGACATCATGTATAAATGCAATCATGACTTTTTGTTACTTCAGTGCATAGATAAGGTTGAAGCTGAAAGGATCATGGCTGAATTGCATGAAGGCACTTTTGGTACCCATTCCAGTGGGCATACGATGGCAAAGAAAATCCTACGGGCAGGCTGTTACTGGTATACCATGGAAGCAAATTGCTATCAACACTCTTGAACCTTCCATAAATGCCATATTTATGCTGACAAAGTGCACGTACCTCTGGTTCCTCTAAATGTCTTGACGACTCCTTGGCCCTTTGTTATGTGAGGGATTGATATGATTGGGGAAATCAAGCCAAAAGCCACCAATGGACACCGCTTCATTCTAGTGGCCATCAATTACTTTACAAAGTGGGTGGAGGCAGCGTCCTTCGATTCCGTTACTAAGAATGTTGTGGCCCACTTCATCAAGAAAAATCTCATTTGCCAGTACGGTATCCCAGAGAGGATCATCACTGATAATGGTACAAATCTCAACAACACTATGATCACCACATTATGCGAAGAATTCAAGATTCAGCATCACAATTCTTATCCCTATCGGCCAAAGATGAATGGTGTTGTCGAAGCTGCAAATAAAGACTGGCATGAGATGTTACCATTTGCTATCCACGGATATCGTAACACGACTCGCACATTAACCAGGGAAACACCCTATTCTCTGGTTTATTGCATGGAGGTTGTCTTGCCTATCGAGGTCCAGATCCCCTCTTTGAGGATTATGAAGGATGCATGGCTGAACGAAGACGATTGGATCCAGACATGACTTGATCAACTGAACTTGATTGATGAGAATAGACTTACTGCTGTCTGTCATGGTCAAATGTATCAAAAATGGATGATCAAGGCTTTCAACAAAAAGGTCAGACGCCAAGTGTATCAAGTTTGAGATCTGGTGATCAAACGCACGATACTGCCACAAGGTGATCCTAGGGGAAAGTGGACTCCTACCTACGAAGGACCATTTGTAACCAAAAGCATTTTCTCTGGTGGGGCGATGATCTTGACCACCATGGATGGTGACGACCTGCCGCATTCTGCAAACGCGGACATAGTTAAAAGATACTACGCATAAGAGACCCACTAGGTTGACATACCTAGGGAAAACAAGGGCATCCCGACGAACCAAAACGGTTCGGGCAAAAATTAGGGATAAAACAAAAAAAATTTGTACACTCGGCAAGTTGAAAACCCGAAAGGGCGACTTAGGCAAAAAAGGGTTTCCCGATGGACTGAAAACCCGAAAGGGCGGTCCAGGCAAAAGTTAGGGAATTAAAGCGTATGACTATGTCCCGTTGGATCACTTTACGGACAACCTTTGGCTTCCACTAACAAACTCAGAGTTTCTGATCAATTCAATTATCTTCGGACAAGGCAACAAATAGACAAAATGCTCAGAGATACGAAAGCTATAGCAGAATGGAAACCCCATGGGATTATTACACATAACTATCTTTTCTTTGTATTAAAATTTTCATTTTTTTTTGCAACAGCATTCTCTTTCTAGAATTTTTGTCTCCTTGTACAAAATACTTACTCAAAGTCAATACAAAGATATCTCTTTGAAAGTGCAAAAACTATCTTTTTTTCTTTTTTTCTTTAGGCTTATATTTTGTCTACAAAAACGTCCAATGATTCATTGTTGAACATATGCATTTGAACATAATTACTGTTTACAAATAAAACAAAATAAAAGACAATTACTAATGGCTTTAAGAGGTAGAGGAATCTCTCAAAGTTATTTCCATAAATCCCCCATAATTTGCAGTTTAATTCCCAGCGGAACGAGCTTCCAATTACCAATCCCCGGTAGAAGTCGTTCATTTTCTCAGGATTTAACAATGGAATTTTACAAGATGTATATGGCATTTCCCTTACAACAGAGTTTATTTCTATAAACAGAAGTTAATCAACACTTAGACTTCACAACATGAAGACTTATACTCCATATCCTCAGCAACAGTCAGGGATTTATTTTCCCTAGTCCAACAGCAGTGCAGCAAACTAGCTCATATACGCATGCATTGCATCCATATATCATAAACATTGATAACATGAACGCATTATACTATGAATTTCATACAACATAAACATTATATTTTATCTAACATTTTACCCTTTTCAGGATAAGGTTAACAGTACCCATTAACAAGTATTCAAAATCTTTTGATACAATTCAGATACGCTCCAGACATGGATGTCGTCCTGATACTCATTCAGATTCAACTTTTCAGATACAGTTCATATGCGCTCCAGTCACGGATTCCATTCTGATACTCATTCAGACTCAACTTCCAGAAACAATTTAGATACGCTCCAGACACTGATGCCATTCTGATACTCATTCAGACTCAACTTTCAGATACAGTACAGATACGCTTCAGACACGGATGCCATTCTGATACTCATTCAGATTCAGACTTCAGATATAGTATAGATATGCTCCATACACGGATTCCATTCTGATTCAACTTTCAAATACAGTACATATACGCTCTAGACACGGATGCCATTCTGATACTCTTTCAGATTTAGACTTCAGATACAATACAGATACGCTCCAGACACGAATTCCATTCTGATTCAACTTTCAGTTACAATACAGATACGCTCCAGACGTGGATGCCATTCTTATACTCAATCAAAGCCTCTTCCAGACACGGCTCAGATACGCTACAGACACGGATGCCATTCTGATATTCATTCCTTCAGCTTACAAATTACAATTCAACAATCAATTTTGGATAGCATCTACAAGCCCATCTCCAACAACTTTCTGGCACCTCTCCAAATGGCATCTTTAAGCCCATTCCCTCGACTCTCACATCACCAAGTGCAAATTTCTAGGCACTCTAGTGTCCAATCATCTTCCACCTTCAAGTCACGAAAGGAAAAACTTGCCAATCTAAATCTCCAGGCATAAGAAGATTGAACAGGGGAAGTCGTTGTACCCCAAAATTTTCCCTCTCATTTATCAATAATTTGCTCACAAGATCTCATTGGGTTCAAGACTGCACTAGGGTTTGATCAGCTCAAGGCACCTCCTTATGCACTGATGACCAAAATTAGGGTTTAAGTTTGCACAAGGATTTTTGGATTATCAATACTTCATATGATTTTAAAGGATCATTATGGACCCCCAAGATTACTCATGTCAAGTTTCAAGCTTTGGATCACGCTTTTGATCAGTCAATTAAACAATTGACCTAAAAATCAACTATATTGGGGAAAAAGTCAACCATGGCCAATTTACAGTCAAACTTCATAGTTTTTGATTCACATAAACATTTTAAACCCATAAGTATCATTTGATCAAGTTTAGACCATAATTCTTCAAGAAATTTGATCAAGATCTCCAAAAGGGCAAAATGGTCAAAATTAAGGTTTTGACTGGGAAAGGGCAATTTCTGATTTTTGACCTAGCAAATGATCAATTGGTTTAAGTTATGATCTCAAGAGTACAATTTCATCATTTTGACCTAATGACATGATTCAAAACATTACAAATCCATTGGATTGACAGATGAATTTTGCAGTCAACTGATCAAAAGTCAACTGTATACTGAAAAGTCAAACTTTGACTTTTTGGTCAAATTCTACTATCAAAGACCCTAATTCATCAAAACATGTCAAAATGTGAAACTTATTCATCAAGAAATCAAAAAGTGAATATTTCATTTTGAAAAGTCAAAATTTCTAAACTTAGAAATTTTTCTAAGTGTTGGAAATTTCATGTTTTTTCAAAACTTTGAGCCAAATTTCCACCATGATGCAAGTTATTCAAGAGAAACCTCCATCACGAAAGTTGTAGATCTGCATGAAATCTACAATTTTTCTTCACACAACTTCTTCCAAAAGTTCTTGGATCTCATGTTATAATTTCAAGAACATAGGGTCATGAAACTAAACACTTAGTGAAATTTTGCCCTAATTTGGCCAGGATTTTGACCTAACTTCATGGAACTTTTTCATATAGTTACAAGGGGAATATTCAAAATAAATTCAAAGAGAGGTTGTAGAACATGTTACAAGCTTTCCAAAATGTCAAAGAACTCCTTGAGATCATTCTTGAGCAAGGAGAATCGAAGAGATGAAATTAGGGTTTTATCACTTGAATTACAAGTAATTTTTGATGAACACATGAACCAAATCCATGATAGGCTGCATAATCTTTGCTTTGCAGGCATCAAACATGTTTGTCTCTTCTTAATTAAATTCTTACACAGTTGTTAAGGCTTTGATCCAAGCAAATGAGCTATTACCCAAGTTGCATTTCCATTAATGGCACAAAGTGAACACTTCCATTCTTGTAAACCAAGCTTTTTGCATAAATTCATTCTTGAGCCTCTAACATGTTCCCTCTGATCACACTCCATCCACAAAGTCAGAAACAAACTTGTTTAAAGCATAAACTACTCTATCTTAGCAAGTACACAAGCATTGAAACTTGTTTTCTCAAAAATCACATGTTTGGCTTAAGGGTGCAAATTCAAATTCTGAGTTTTTACAAGCCTCAAAACCTATTGCTTATAAGTATACACCCTATATTCAAGTTAACACACGAGAAAAAAATCCCCACAAACTCCCTCAAACTCCCTCTAGCCAGAAATTTCCCCAAAACACCATTTTTGTGCAAGTTCTGACTTTACATACCAAACTCACATTTCCCTCGTGCGTTTCTTGGCCTTTTAGTTTCTAAAGCTTCCTTGCATCAAGAGTAACTCATCCTTGTACATATTTCATTTCCGTAACACCATTTTCCCTATCTTCCATAACCAAAAACAGAGTATCACAGTTGGACTTCTCCAGGCCATTCCAGCCATCCTCAGCTCAAGCCAGTCATTGCATTAGCTTCCTAGAGGTCCAAGGAAGCTAACTTGATCATCAACACTGACTGAAACAAGCTCCTTTGCATTTCACGATTTCCAGTTTTGAGGTATTTTTCTTGAACTTCTATCTCATTACTTAGGCATTGTTAGGCTTGCATTTTTGAAGATAAAATGTAGACCTCATTGCCACGAAGTTGTACGTATCCATAGTTTGCATTTATATGGCCTGAGCTTAGAGAATTTTATAGTTGAAGTTTCTGAAAATTATAGGGTTTAAATTAGGGCCAGAGAAATTCTCATTTATCTTTGACTTTCAGCCTTAGTTATTTACATGGTTAGATTCGTGAGGAAGAATGCAACAACTTTCGTTTTGTCACTTTCCATTTTTGTTGAGAAATGAAGAAGTTACAGGTACACCGGCTGGAGGTTGAAGATGAAGTCATCAAGACTTGATTTGCCTTATATATTTATGGTTTTGTCTATATAAACGGATGTATAGCAACCCTAGTGGTAAAGCGCGTGCCTGTTCACCCCATGGTCCTGGATTCAAGCCCCGACGTGACCATTTTTCTTTTTTTTCATATTTTTGACATTCTTGATTTTTGCTTGCAGGCGCTGGGCCCTTTGGGCCTGTCATTTTTTTTTTGTTTTTGCTAGCATACCCCCCTGTTTACTTGTGACACCACCTTGGCCCATTTTATTTTATTTTTATTTTATTTATTTATTTTTTTTCTTTTAAATATATATTTTTTTAAAATACCAAAAAAAAATCATCATAAAAATGTATAAAAATAATAGATTTATATTTTGACATAATTTAAATATTTTTCCACATAAAAAATTATTTTTATTCATTATGCTTTATTTATCTTCATTAGTTATCTTGTAAATTAAATTAAAACTAGATTATTATTTACCTAAAGATATTTATTTTTAATATGAAAAAAGACCAAAAATATTCCATAATACCACATATTATTTTCAAGACAAACACAAAAAAAATATACTTTTTCTTCAAACATTATTTTCCGTTAATCAACTAAATTAGATTTAGGGTTTTATTCAAAAAAATCTTTTCTCAATTAAAAGCTTTTCTTAACTAATTTCTTTTTCTCAATTAACTTAGGTCAACTTAATTTAATTACTTTTTCCCTAATTAGGTTTAGATTAAAACCTCCTTCATACAAAAATCCAAACACAAAAAATCATTTCTTTCAATTTGCAATTGTACTTTATATATTGCTTCAATTATTTGTACAATATTCAATTTGGTTGTAATAGATTAATTAGGTTTATATTATTGCAATCCCCATTCATAAATTGTATACCCCCTCCCACAAATGTTGTAATAGCGCAGTAACTTTAAATTTCATAATTTATCGTTTTTACATAACATGCTAGTAATTAGGGTTTGTATGGGTAGATAAAAGCAATCAAATAGAAAACCTTAATCCAAGACAAAAACAAGCATGAAAATGACAAACTTGCACACAAGCACCCCTAGGGTTATCCCACTTGGTTGCCTTACAAAAATGGCCATATTCGCATGTAAGGTATCTTAGCAAAAACAAACAAATATAAGATCATAGTCCCTCGATGATGCTATTAAAAGTTGCCTTACAAAATGATCTTAGTCCCTCAAAAAGAATGCTAAGATACCTTGCAACATTGCTAATCATGGCTATACGATGACCCACGCCTATCCCGTTAACATCCAAAGATAGAGTTGCTTACCAAATCAATGGTAAGACAACAATGTCAAAGGAAAATAAAATGAACAAGAAAGACATTTGAGTAGGTAGACTGCTCCTAATTACTTGCTCCATTTCAAAAAAAACATCCTTGCTATTTTTAAAACAATCACATACACTTTCAAACATCTTACAAAATTGAAAACATTTTCAAAAGATCAAACATCTTTGTATACATTCTTACGAACGAGAATCATTACAAATATTGCCTAAACAAAGGACTTTTTACAAAATACTTTCAAAAAACCACACTAAGCACAATTTCAAACAAAAGCAAGTGATCTAGCAAGTAACTAAGAGCCCATGGAAAACCATGGAAGAAAAGGGTGTTAATACCTTACCTTTTCATAATCTACCCCCCGAACTCAAGAAAAAATCTAAAAGGTCTTTCCTGTGCTTTTTCACCTTTCCTTCTGGATAAAAGAAAAGTCAGTGGCGACTCTTGCTAACCGCAACATTTGCGATCAAACGCAAAACCTTCAAGTCAGTTCTCCCACCGTATCACACTAAGCTATTCAAAAGTAGTGATATGGCCGACTTTGGTTCCTACCAAAGATTGGTTGATACTCGATGCTACACTCATTGAGATTGGACTTTTAGGATATTCTGGCCACAATACTTCAGTGCTTGAGCTAGAACAATGCCTAAAAGAAATGTCAGTGATATGAGACTCCTTAGAACCCGGTTACTATTAATAGGACAGGTTGAGCCAACTAAACTTCAAGAGGGTACTCACCTTTAAAACTCATGCAAGCCTTTAAACCTAAGGTCTTTGTGTGACTTGTTTGACATATCTGTGATTTTAAAGCATAATCATAACATCATAAGCATCATAACATGTACACTAACAATTTTAAGGGCTTGTGGATTTATATTTTTTGTAGGGAATGGATTCAACTCGCAGAAAAACCATCAGAATAAATTTTTTAGAGGTCCCTCCCAAACTCACAGAAATGGTCTTAAAAGTTCCTGAGAGGTCATCATTCCACAAGAGATATGTTCACTTGCTTAGTTTGGTTACTACCCGTTTTGACGAAGGTCTGATGAGCGTCATGTTCTAGTTCTTCGACCCTAAGCACCATTGCTTCACTTTTCTGGACTATCAGTTGGTGCCCACACTGGAATAATTCTCCAAAATACTTGGTTCGCCTATATTGGAACAAGTAACTTTCACTGGGTTTAGAACAAGATCCAGTTTCTGAAAGTATTGGCGTAGCGTTGCATTTGAAACCATCTGACATTGAGTCCAATTGGGAAAGAAGAAGTGGAGTTAAGGGCCTCTTTTCACATTTTCTAATGAATAAAGCTCAGATATTCTTAAATGCCATGAGTTACCATGCCTTTGAAGATGTCTTAGCTCTCTTGATCTATGGGTTGGTTCAATTCCAAAAATTTAGACCATTTCATAGATGTCAACACCATCAACATCTTCCTCACTCATAATCTGTGCCCATGTTGCTTGGAGATATTCTTCATTCACTCCACACCATGAAGAAACGAGGAACTCTTATGTGTTGTACGCCTTTGCTCTACAAGTGGTTTATTTCGCACCATCCTCGGTCGGTAATGAAGAACGAGTTAGGCTTAAGGTGGAATCAAAGGTTAATGTCTCTTTCTCACTCTGATATCTATTGGTGCCCCCGATCTCAAGAAGATATCTCTTTTATTGATCGTTACGGAGAATTTCCTAATGTTCCACTCCTTGGCATTAGAGGAGGCCTCACCTATAACCCTTCTTTAGCCCTAAGTCAGTTTGGTTACTCCCAGAGGGATGGTCCCCACGATATACTCATTCAGGTATTGCGTTCGACTATTCAAATGATCTATAAGGTTATCACTAGAGGTTCATCCGTGCTTGGGGTATGGTTAAGAAGACTGATAGCAGCACCTTGGGGCGCAAGAACTCCATCCCTTTGGAGCCATACCTCAAATGGGTGCGAGTTCGTGCTCAAATTCTTATGATGCCATACGTTTTTATCCTTCAAGTGATTTCATAGTCTATTGTTCAAAAGGACATGTTTCATATAATTTTTCATCCTAATATGCCAACAAACTTCAAAGAATTGTAAAAGTATTGGATCCAGCTCATGGAAGAACGAGATAACTTTGAGAACCAATTATATGCCAGTGAGAAGAAGGTTCTGGAGCTTACCAAACAGCTTCATAAAGAGAAAAGTTTGAACGCCTACATTGCACTGAAGAGGATGTGTTCGACCTTTTTATCTTAGGAGTTTTATTTTGTATTTAATTCCTTCGTTGTAAGCCCAAGAGGCATGTCTGTACTAAATTTGAAATTATTAATGAAATTGATGTTTGTTCTTTTTGTCTAAAAATCTTTTGGGTCCTTGAAATAATGTGCATACGCATGTTCATGCATCATAACACAAACAAGTTTTTCATAATAGGTTTCCTTATATTTTTACTGTTTATTTCAGTAAGATGGATATCAAACAAATGGTGAAGGATCCTCAAGCACAAAATGCTCAATTCCAACACATGTTCCTGGATCTGGCTAAAGGACAAGAGGACCTGAAGGCTCTCATGATCAAAGACAAGAAGAAGAAGACAAAGAAAATTGTGGGTGTCCTAAACATGGGAAGTAGGTTCAGAGAACCAGCAAAGCGAGCTCTAGAATTCGCAACTCTGTCAAATGAGGGGGCCAATCAGGAAGAACAATATCATCCTGCTGATTACAAATTTAAACAGCTGGAGGATCGTCTGAATGCCATGGAAATTCATAGAGTACCTGGTCTGGATTTTGAAGAACTAGGTCTGGTTCCTGGGGTGATCATTCCACCAAAGTTCAAAGTTCCCACATTTGCTAAATATGATGGTGTCTCCTGTCCAAAGCTGCACTTAAGGTCGTATGTCAGGAAGATCCAACCCCATACTGTTGATAGGAACCTATGGGTACATTTCTTCCAGGAAAGTTTGTCAGGGACACATTTGGATTGGTTTTATAAGTTGGAAGGAACCAACATTTGCAATTGGGATAATGTTGACCTCGCTCCAACTCTTACACAACTGCAAAGTATGTCTATGGGTTCTATCGAAGGTTTCAAAAATTATGCCCAGAAATGGAGGGATCTTACGGGAAGCGTCCATCCTCCTTTATCTGATAGAGAGCTGGTGGATATGTTCTTGGGCATGTTGTCTGGTCCATTCTTCAACCATCTGATTGGAAGCTCTTTAGTTGGGTTTACTGAGCTGATCTTAACAGGTGAGTGGGTAGAAGCTGGTATTAAGAGTGGTAAGATTCAGAGGGATACATCCTCAAGTACGATGAAGAAACCCTTCACCGGAAAGAATGGGGGTAAGTGTTGCTTATGGCCAAGGAAATAAAAACAAAACTGAACATTGTCCGATTGTAGGGGTTGTTATGATCTCTAATCTTGTATTAAATCAACAACGAAACAATCAACGCAGGCCAGATATGCCCAGAAGACAGTTCATCGGATCAACATGACCTTATCCTAGGTATTGCCACACCTGTTGAAGTCTAATTTGGTGACTCTAAAGGAAGCTCCCAAGAATCCCAATATTGCATCTCCCTGCTACAACCCAAACGCTCGATGTGCCTACCATTCCGAGAGTATGGGGCATGATACAAAAGATTATTGGGCTCTAATAAATAAAGTTCATGATATTATCGAGGTGAAGGAGATTGAGTTTGACCTTCTAGAGACACCTAATGTAATAACTACGCCAATGCCAAAACATGGCTAGGGTGTCAATGTTGTTGACGATGACCTATTTGTTTCCTCTGTGGGAATTAGCCATTCCTCTTCTTATTGTTAAAAAGAATATGTTGCGTGCCGGTAAATTTCCGGGCTGTGGTGAAGGTTGCCACTTATGTATGTCTCTATCAGATGGTTGTTTGTTGTTAAAAATGGGTGTCCAGTGCCTGATGATTAACAAAGAAAATATGTTTGAGAAAGTTCCCCTTGCAAGAAATTTGTGTGAAGATGTCTCAATAATTACCATTTTCGATAATCCTTCCAGGGTCTCCACCAAAAGACATGTCATGTTCCCAATTTTTCTCCTTTGATTATCACTCTTCCTGGGCCGATGCCATATTCCTATGATAAAGTTGTTCCCTGGAATTATGGGGCTGACGTCTATTACCATGGCGTCAAGAAATACCTATTGGTTGTTGAAGATAAAGTTGCCAAAGATATTCATCCTGATGTCGACAACATCGTCGGGACCAGTAAAATTATGAGAAGCGGAAGGGTTTTCTCTCTCGAAATTTCTCCAAAGACTGTTTCTACTCCTTTGATTATTCCCACTGCTACTCCCGTTAGTACTCCCATTGCTACTCCTACTATTATCCCTGTTGTTATCCCTGCTACTGAGTCAGCCGAGACTCGGGGCAAAGAGGTACTGGTTGAGCCTGTCCAAATGAAGGCACACAAAGAAGTCGATCCTGAGGCTTCTAAAAAGGAAATGGAATAAATACTAAAAATCATAAGGAAAAGTGATTACAATGTTGTGGATCAGTTGGGGCAGACCCCTTCGAAAATCTCAATGATGTCCCTACTGTTATACTCTGAAGCCCATGATCAGGCCTTGGTAAAATTCCTGAAGTCTGTCCATGTGCCTCAAGAGACCTCCACTGATCAATTCGAGAATTGTGTTTCTAGTTTGACAGCTGACAATGGAGTGGGTTTCTCTGATGCAGATTTTATGTCCAGGGGAAGAAAGCATAATGATGCCTTGCAAAACTCTATTGAGTGTAGGGGCACTACCCTAGCTGATGTTCTGGTAGATATAGGTTCATCATTGAATGTCTTACCCAAGAATGCTTTGGACAGATTGGATTGTGAAGGACTCATATTGAAGCCCAATAATATTGTGGTGAGGGCCTTCGATGGTTCCAAGAGAATAATGCACGGGGAGGTGGAAATCCCTACCAAAGTTGGTACTCAGACTTTCGACTCTACTTTATACGTAATGGATATCCGCCCAACTTACTCCTATTTATTGGGTCGCCCCTGGATCCATGGGGTCGGTGCTGTTACTTCTACTCTGCATAAATGTTGAAGAACCCAGTTAACAAAAAGATTATCACAGTCCATGGCGAGGAGGAGTACATGGTGAGCCACCTTAACTCTTTCAGGTATCTTGAGATGGACGGTGAGTTCATTGAGACCCTAACCTTAGTAGCAGTCTTGGTTACAAAAACTGTCTGTGGAAATCAGCTTCCGGATATTGCCTACAAATCTGACAAGTTTGGTTTGGGTTTTACTTTAGAGGCCCAAAGAGCTGTTCGTCGTGCTCGCACTGGGGGACCGCCACTAGGCATCAGGAACCATGGAGTCAATGTGTTAGAGGATAGTGATAGCGACTATAATCTGGACAAGTGGATATTCCCCACTATCAGCGGTGGACTCAACAATTGGGAGGCCAAAGATTTTGTTCCTATTACTTTTATTCAAGAGTAATTGTCTTTTAGTTTTTGGATACGTAATATTTAAACAATTGAAACTCTAAAATCTTGTGTCTTACCCAAGGAACAATGGTCTATCTGTGAGGGTTATTACTTCATATTCATATGTCATTAATAAATCATTGGCATTTTGCATGCAGATTTTGCGCTCCTTGTTTTTCTTTTCTACTTTTTACTTTATCAAAAATAGCTATGATCTTAAACACACTCACATATCAAAATGCATATCCACATCCATTTTGGATCCCATTGATAACGGTTCTTCTATTGCCAATTATGACTTTGAAAATCCGATCTGCCAAGCCGAGGACGAAGGTGAGGAAGATTGTGAAGTACCAGGGGGACTTGCCAGACTGTTACAATAGGAAGAAAGGGAAATACAGCCCCATGAAGAGCCAGTTGAGACAATAAACTTGGGTACTAAAGAAGACAAGAAGGAAGTCAAGATAGGTGCCAATCTGAAGCATAGTATCAAGGAGCGTTTAATTCAGATGCTACATGACTATGTTAAGGTATTTTCCTGGTCATACAAAGACATGCCATAACTCAACACTGATATCATGGTCCATCGTCTGCCGATGAAAGCAGACTTCCCTCCAGTGAAACAGAATGTTCGTCGTATACGGCTAGAGATGTCAGAAAAGATCAAGGCTGAATTCATGAAGCAGTTCAACGCCGGTTTCTTAGATGTTACCTCTTATCCATAATGGGTTTCTAATGTTGTTCTGGTACCTAAGAAGGACGGTAAGGTACGTATGTGTGTGGATTACAGAGACCTGAATAGGGCGAGTCCGAAGGATGACTTTCCACTTCCCTATATTGATGTTCTGGTTGACAACACCATACAACACAAAGTATTCTCCTTCACGGATGGTTTCTCCGGGTATAATCAAATCAAAATGGCACCAGAGGACATGGAGAAAACGACCTTCGTCACACAGTGGGGCACTTTCTGCTACAAAGTTATACCATTTGGGTTAAAGAACGCCGGGGGAACCTATCAGTGTACCATGGTAGCTTTGTTTCACGATATGATCCATCACGAGATATAGGTCTACGTTGATGATATGATAGCTAGATCTGAAACTGAAGGGGAACACCTTGACCACCTGCAAAAGCTGTTTGCAAGACTGAAGAATTACAAACTGAGGTTGAACCCAAATAAGTTCACCTTTGGAGTAAGATCCGGTAAGCTCTTAGGTTTCTTTGTCAGCGGCAAAGGTATTGAAGTAGACCCTGTAAAGGTTAAATCCATATAAGAAATTCCAACTCCTCGCACTGAGAAGGAGGTTATGGGATTCTTGGGACGTCTAAACTACATTTCCAGATTCATTTCCCATCTAACCGCTACTTGTGAGCCAGTATTTAAATTACTGAAGAAAGATCAAGTAGTGAAATGGAATGACGATTTCCAGACATCCTTTGACAAAATCAAATAATATCTTCAAGAGCCTCCAATTTTGATGTCTTCGGTTGAAGGGAGACCTCTGATCATGAACTTAACAATATTAGAGAGTTCAACAGGGTGTGTATTGGGGAAACATGACGAGTCTGGTCGAAAAGAGAACGCAATATACTACCTAAGCGAAAAGTTTACCGACTGTGAAACCAGATATTCACTGCTCGAGAAAACTTGCTGCGCTTTGGCATGGGCTGCTTGCCAGCTAAGACCGTATATGCTCTCTCTGGAAGAATAGCAAGATGGAAAATGGTCCTGACCAAATATGACATTCAATACACTACCCAAAAAGCAATAAATGGAAGTGTACTAGCTGATCATTTTGCTCATCATACTATGGATGACTATCATTCCATGAATTTTGAATTCTTGGACGAGGACGTCATGTTAGTGAATGACTTTGAAGAATTTAAACCATATGATGGACCTGAACAAGGATCCTAATGGACTATGTTTTTTGATGGAGCTTCCAACGCACTCGACAATGGCATCGGTGCTGTGATCATATCTCCCAAAGGTTGTCATACTCCTTTCACTTTCAGGCTATGTTTCAATTATACCAATAACATGGCTGAATATGAAGCATATATTATGGGTCTCAAGGCCGTTATTGACTTGAGGATCAAATTCTTGAGTGTATTCAGGGACTCGGCCCTAGTAATCAGTCAAATTAAAGGAGAGTGGGACACGAAGCATCCTAATCTCATCCCTTACAAGGAGCATGTGTTGACACTAATTCCACATTTTAAAGAAATTACCTTTGACCATTTTCCATGAGAGGAAAATCAACTAGCGGACGCACTAGATACTATGTCATCCATGTTCAAAGTCATGTGGGATAATGAGGCTCCTTAGATAACTATTAAGAGGATATACGAAGCAACATATTTTCATGAGATTGATACTGAAGAACTAGTGGACAAACCTTGGTTCCATGAAATTAAAAGATATCTTGAAGCCCAAGAGTATCCTGAGGGAGCTTCAGTCAATGATAAGAAGTTCCTAAGAAGGTTCTCTGCCAAGTTCTTCCTCAGTAACAAAATCCTTTATAAGCACAACCACGACTCTACCTTACTTTGGTGTGTAGACAAGAGTGAGGCAGAAAATATTATGGATGATTTGCACGAAGGTACCTTTGACACCCATTCTAGTGGTCACACTATGGCTAAAAATATCCTACGAGCAGGATACTATTGTCCACTATTGAAGCAGATTTTTATCAACATTCACGAACTTGTCACAAATGTTAGATCTATGCTAATAAAGTACATGTGCCCCCAGTTCCTCTAAACATATTGACTGCTCCATGGTCATTCACAATGTGGGGCATCGATATGATTGGGGATATTAGACCTACAACTTCTAATGGACATCGTTTCATCCTCTTCGCCATCAATTACTTCACAAAATGGGTCGAGGCGGCTTCATTTGCTTCTGTTACCAAGAACGTTGTGGCCCGATTTATCAGACATAACCTTATCTGTCGGTATAGTATTCTAGAAAGAATAATTACACATAATGGTACCAATCTCAATAATACCATGATCGCCGGACTCTGTGCAAAATTCAAAATCCAGCATCATAACTCTTCTCCTTACCGACCAAAGATGAATGGCGTTGTGGAAGCTGCTAATAAAAATATCAAAAAGATCATACAGAAGATGACAATGACCTACAAATACTGGCATGAGATGTTACCATTTGCTCTTCACGGTTATCGTACCACAGTGCAAACGTAAACAGGGAAACTCCTTTCTCTTTTGTGTACAGTATGGAAGTTGTCCTACCTATTGAAGTCTAGGTACCTTCATTGAGAATTATGAAGGATGCAGGTTGGAATAAAGACAAATAGATTCAGACTCGACTTGACCAATTTAACCTGATTGTCAAGAAAAGGCTCGCGGTTTTCTTCCATGGTCGGATGTACCAAAAACATATAATTAAAGCTTTTAAGAAGAATGTCAGACGCCAGTTATATCAGGTTCTTGACCTAGTAATCAAGCACATCATAATTCCGTAAGGTGATCCCAGAGGAAAATTGACTCCTACATACGAAGGACCATTTTTTATCAAGAACATATTTTTTGGTGGAGCCATGATCTTAACCACTATGGACACAAAAACGACCTTCCGCACCCTGTAAAAGCAGACATAGTTAAAAGATATTACGCATGAACAAAGACCTGCTAGGTTGACTGGCCTAGGAAACAATAAGGGCATCCCAGCGAACCAAAAGGGTTCGAGCAAAAATTAGGGATATACATATGAATAATCTGTACGCCCGACAAGTCGAAAACCTGAAAAGGCGGCTTCGGCAAAAAAGGGTATCCTGGTGGACTGAAAACCCGAAAGGACAGTCCAGGAAAAAGTTAGGGATTGAAAGCGTATAATTATGTCCCATTGGATCACCTTACAGCCAATCATTTATAAATCTCAAATGGTACTAATCAACCCAGTCGGCTTTGGACAAGAAGCAAAGAGATGAGACGCTCGGAGACATAAAGGCAATAACATAATGGGAAATCAACTGGATTATTTCACATAGCTGTTTTTCTTTGTATATCATTTTGTATAGTCTTCGTTCTTACGACAACATTCTCTTACTAGGATGTTCGCCTCCTTGTACAAAAAACACTTATTCAAATTAATACAGAATTATCTCTTGGAAAGTACAAAACGATTTATTTTTTATTTTTCTGTTTTGTTTGTAAAAACACCCAGTGACTATTTTTGAACATTAGCATTTGAATATGATTACCGTTGACAAAAACGTGTATAAAAAACAGAAAGACAGTTACTAATGACTTGAAGAAACAGGACAATGTCTAAAGGCCATCCATAAAATCCCCGCAGGTACTTTCTCCGGCATGTACCAAGTGAGGGGAAACCTACTATAAAGTCACTTCCATATCCTCGGCATACAGCACAATGATGTCAGCATTCCCCAGCAGGACTTCATAAAAATCCCCAAGGAATTTCATGAAGTTTCCCTTCCTCGACAAAGTTCATTTCTCTAAACAACGGAAATCCATCTCTCAGCACTTCAACTTCAACAAAATATGAATACTTACACTCTTCATCCCCAGCAGCAGTCAATGATTTATTTTCCCAGTCCAACAACACCATAGTACAACAACTGATACCTTCATACATTGCATTCATACATCATTTTACAAACATTATAGCATCGACAACACAAATTCATATATCGCAATCTCATTTATTTTGAGAACATCATTACTCGATATATCTCATGCATCATCACACTGCACACAGCTGACTCGTTGCCCTTTTAAGGAAAGTTAACAAGCAAATAAATGTTATTACCATTTTTCAACAAAGTTCTAGATTAATACCTGAAACAAGAAAGGATAATTATCTTCGAACAAATTGATTGTAGATCAACTCCCAAAACAAGCCAGGGAAACTATCTTTCTTTCTGAAATAGGTAAGACATTTATTCCCGAAATCAGACAGAGAAACTATCTCTATAACCACAAAGCAAGTTCTAGATTAATACCTGAAACAAGACAGGACAACTATCTGTGAAAAAATTGATTGTAGATCAATTCCCGAAACAAGAAAGGACAACTATCTATGAACAAATTGATTGTAGATCAATTCCTCGAAACAAGACAGGACAATTATCTACATGAGCAGATTGAAGATTAACTCCCCAAACAAGCCGAGGTAACTATCTCTCTTTCTCAAATAGGTTAGAGATTGATTCCCAAAACCAGACATGGTAACTATCTCTATGACCAACAGAGTCAAGTTCCAGAGTAATACCTAAAACAAGACAGGATAACTATCTGTGAACAAATTGATTGTAGACCAATTCCAGAAATAAGACTGGGTGACTATCTACATGACAAGCACTTCCTTTAGACCTCTTATGGTTAAGTTTAAATCGATCAATGGTTTATCCTGATTCCGCTTTGGTAGACACTTCTTCTGGTTCAGTTTAAATCAACTAAAGATTTATTCTGATTCTTTTCCCATTGAAGTCAACCTTAGACTTTTAGTCTAATTTTTGTCAACCATCACTTTTGGGTGGCATCTATAAGCCCATCTCTGAAAACTCTCCATAACCTCTCCGAATGGAATCTTTAAGCCCATTCCCTACACAATCAACCACCACATAATTGAGTGTAAATTTCTGGGCACTCTAGTGTTCAATCATCTTCCACCTTCAAGTCACGAATGGAAGACTCACCAATCTAACTCTTCAGGTTTAAGAAGATTGAACAGGGGCAGCTATTGTACCCCAAAATTTGCCCTCTCAATTTCTCAAGATTTTAAAAAACTCAAGTTTGCATAAGTACAAAGCTGATCAAAAAGAGTGGTTGCAGACAACAATTAGAATTTGAAATCTGGAAAATGGCCTCCTTCGATGCAAGCTTGATTCACCAACTTATGATTGGGCATCTGGCCTCCTTCAAACTTGCTTCAAATTCCCAGGCTTCAATTAAGGCAATGGCCTTTTGCATGCTGGCTTCATACAAGCTTCAATTGAACAAATGGTCATCTTCATGCTAGCTTCGTCTGGGCTTTGTTTCCCTTTGAAACAACTTCCTTCGATTCAAAAGTTAGTTGCTTCCCACTGGCTTCTTTCGATTAAGAAGGCAGTGACCCTCTGAAAGCTTCCTTTGATTCAGAAGGAAATGGCCTTCTGAAGGCTTCCTTCGATTCAAAGTAGGGACTTCCTGCATGCAAGCTTCGATTGCACCATTAGCCCTTTACATGTGTGCCTTGATTCACAAAGCAGGAGCCTCCTGCATGCAGCTTTCGATTGGATGATGACTCTTAATGCAAACCTTCGTTTGAGAAATGGCCTCTTATATGTTTTGCTTGGAGTCACAAAGCAGTAGCCTCCTGCACACAAGCTTCGATTGGACAAGGGCTACCTACGTGCAAGCTTCGACTGAGTATTGGCTACATCATGCCAGCAGGCACAAGGAAATTGCCTTCTGTAGTCTTCCTTTGATTCAGAAGACATTGGCCTCCTTCTTGGTTTACTTTCTATTAAAAAATCAATGGAATCTTATAGTATCTATTTCGAGTTAAGAAGCAAGGGCCTCTTGCCTTCTTGCTTCAATTCACAAGGCAGGAACTCCCCTCATGCTTGCTTCGATTCCACCCTTGAAAACTTCCAACACACATAGTTGGTGGCCCATTCGAAGGACATGCATTGGTGGATTTAAAAGATATACCTGGGTGTCCCATTCAAAGGACATATTTTGGTAGCCCATTTGAGAGGCATAAATTTGGCCCCTTCGAAGGGTGCACAAAGGGCCCATTCGAAAGACACATAATGTTTGGGAACAAAATATTATTGTCTGAAGATAATTTCTGGTCGAAGGTTGGACCTATGAGGTCAAAACGAAAGGGTAAAATATTCAAAGATGCTAGCTGGCCAGAGTCCGATGTGCTGCCAATTTGGCACACAACAGTCCTGCTACGCTGCTCCTATATTTACACCAATTTGGCATACAAATACTACACCTCGAAAGCTACAAAGACACCATACTCAATTTGTTCAAATTCTTTTGTTTTCCCTCCCAAATCTCAGCCAACTTCATCTATAAATAAGATGTTCCACAACACATCTTAGGGGGGATTTTGGGAAGCTGAAGAAACTCTTGTTGTGGGAAAATCATCAAACTCTCAAACTATCAAACACTCTCAAACATTCAAACTCTAAAACTCTCATAAAAAATCTCAGATCCCTCCATGTATCAGTGAACCCTTCGATTCACTCCTCAACTTCCAGATAACCAACCTTTGATTCATTCCTTGACAGTAACATAACAGTCTTTCGATTTAATCCCTAACCTGTTATATAGCAACCTTCAATTCACTCACCACTATCACACATTAACCTTCGATTTCCTTATAACTACCAAGCACCAACCTTTCGATTCAAGCAGATAAGTAATCACATTAGCTTTAGGAAGGTTCCAGCAAAGCTCAATCCATCATCAAGTCTGAGTCATATAGAGGTCCTTCGATTGGAACTTCAAGAGGTAATTTTCCTCTAAACTTGGAAATTTCCATTTAAATATCATTTTTACATACAAACAAAAGAAAAATGTGGATATCATATCTAGGAAGTTAACTCTGCTTTTAGCTTCGATTATCAATGCCTGTATGTTGAGAATCTCAACTCTTACTAGTTAGCCTTTGATTTTGGTGCCAAACAAGCTTGTACTAACCCCTGGCCTGTAGCTTTCAAAAGTTACATTTTTAGAATCATTTTCAAACTTTAGGCAGGTTGTATGTATATTTCGATTGGATGAGGATTGAAGCCTTTCGAATCCCAACTTAGGAGTATTGCACTCCTGCAATTGAAGGAAGAAACTGGGCATGTCAAACATTCAGGAACAAGTTCATCTTGTACCCAATTCAAGCTGCCTTATGAACAGATGAAATAGACCACCACAATGGTACAAACAGCACGCGCGAAAGGAATTTCTGTGCAGGGTCTTGAGTTAACACCTTGGCAGGACCAGAACAATTTTTACCCTTTGTTTGTTTCCATTCTTTTTTTTAAACAAATTTCTAACCTTCTTCCAACAAATCAAAACAACTCCGTTTGAGTTGATTTTTTGCATACTATCTATTTATAAGTTTTATTTTATGAATATATAAAAATATTACAAAAAATATTTTATTTTCATAATTATTAACCAAAACTTTTCTTTAAAAAAATCAAGACAACTTAATTTTCTTTTTATTCATATATTGTAAATTATTTTAATTCTTGTACATTTATTCCCCTTCAATATGGTTGTAATAATTAATTAGGATCTAATTTCTTGCAATCCCCACTTGTACACTTGTATCCCCCATCCCCCAAAAAACATGTAATAGCGTAGGACCTCTATTTTCTACATTTTTATTTCTTTCATAAATATTAGTAAATAGGGTGTATGGCAAGATATAACCAACAAATAGGCCACCCTAATCAAAGACTAAATGCATTCAATCAAACATATTATTCACACACATGCACCTCTAGGGTAATCTCACTTGTTGCCTCGGAAAATAGTCATGTCCCTCGAATATGGGCGTTTTAGCAAAGACCCTCGATAAAAAGATCGCAGTCCTGATAACGAGAAATCGTATCGTATAATTACTACATTTTTAGTCCGTTTCCATACTACATTAATCCATTTAACTCCCGATTGTTCCGAGTTTTTATGTCTTTTCACAGGTACAACATGTTTCAAGTCAATTTAGTGAAAAATATCATAGGAAGAAAGTTAACATGAAAATCAAAAGTAAAGGAACAAATCTGCAAAATTCTGCAGATTTTGATGCTGTGACGGTCGTCATGGGAGTGTGACAACCGTAACGCGCGTAGTTCATGAAGAGTGCTCATCACACAGCATTGACGAACGTAACGCACTATTTAAGCGTCTTACAACCGTCACCTTAGCCTTACGACCGTCACACGCTTAAAACTAACGTTATGGAGAACGTGGAGACATGGGCAACGTAATGGAAAGGTTTTCCAACACCTACAATTTCTCAACTTCACCAACGCCCAGTCTGAGTCTTCCTCCACTCAAGAAGTGCAAGTCCATGTTCCTAAATTCTCTTAACGGAAAAAATTATCTTCTATAAATAGGAGACATTTTAATGGAACCAGGGAGAGTTTTTGCTACATAATTTTCTTGCGGAAGCCCTGCCAAATTTAATAACTGCAATTTTTTTGTTCTTGTTTTATTTTCCCTTTTACCAATTAATAGCTATTTCCAACATTAGGAAATTGCTATTGTAGTCAGAATTTATTTTTAGCCTTAGAATTTGTTTCAAGTTCCGATTTCGAAGTTCCAATCTTGCCGACTTGTGGAAGAGGGAGCTCGAGGAATAATATTGTTATTCAGGTTTTTAATCGCATTAAATTTTAATATGACTTGTTTACGTTTATTTATTTATTTATTTACCATGAATGCTTTATTCTTTCCCGATTATATTTTTTGTATGTCTATTTCGAGTACTATGACTAGCTAATTTTCTAGAGTTGGGATGTGATAATAGTAACCAAATGGATTAAATTGTGCCTAAGCTAAAATCTAAATTAACTTAATTTCTGGCTGTGACTTTTTATAATTAAAATCAATCTTTTTGTTACGAGAGTAAGAAAAGTAGAATAGGTTAGGATCGAGACCAGGAGAGTGTAAGGTTTTAACCGGATAGCTAAAGTTAGGCATTTGATTTAAATTCAGCGAGAGCGCTTTAAAACGAATTAGATTTTATTAAGTTTTCAAAAAGTATTTTCTAAACACTTATGGGCTAGCGAGAGAAGGCATAGGGCTTTAGGGGTATAATCCGAGATAAGACCACGAGAGTGTGAGTTGAGGGTTTTTAAACTGATAATTTCTACAGAACCATCTAAGTTAAACATCTTTATATGCTTAGGTTAGATTAGATCCAATTAGGTTCACTACATTACATACCGACCGTTTTATTATTATTATTCCATTAATTCGATTTAGTTTTCCTCTACTTTAATTTCCCCCAAAAATCCAATTATTCATTAGCCTTAGCTTTACAAAGTAACGATAGATTACGGTAGGTTGACATTGGTCTCTGTGGTTCGACAATCTTTTATATTATTTCGATATTTCCGTGCACTTGCAGAAAACACCCATCAAGTTTTTGGCGCCGTTGCCGGGGACCAATAGTCAATATTGTTATTCCGTTGTTGCACCGTATAGACTAAGGCATTCTTGTCCCAATTACTATGTATCACCCAAATTTTTTCTACAACTCCCACTCCGAGTATTTTGAGGAATCACAAGAATCCCATAAATCCGACCTCGAAATACTATTGGAGAATTTCAATGCATCACATACTCCTTCTCACCCGAATTACCTTTCGAACTACCAATCCCAACATTTTGAGGAATCACAAGAATATTATAATTCCAACCAAACTTATCCTCAACCAAATTTCCCCTACAATCACTACACCCAATATTTCGAGGAGACGCAAGTATCCTATAAATCTGACCTCGAAATATTAATGGAAAATTTTAATGAAATATCAATGATGACAAAACGCTTTGTGGAAACACAAAATGCGACTCTAACTTAATTTGAAGAATCAGAAGAATCGCATGATTTCAACTTCGAAACATCAATGGAGGATTCTGACGCGACGCTAATTCACTCTAGGTTAGAATCTTTGATGAAGCACTTTGTAGAGACACAAACTGTCCAAAACGAAGAGTTTAGAAAACAAAGTCTTCAAAATAGTGAAAACCTTAGGCAACTGACCACTGTGGTTGAGTCGCTCGCGACTCACAACATAGCCTTAGAGACTCAAATCTCCCTGCTTGAACAAAACCCTCTAGGACCCTTCCCTGAGGAGAAATTGGATGTTGTAACAACCAGTAGTGAAAAACAAATATAAAATCCTAAGGAAAGTGATAATGAGGTTGAGGAGAGTGATGATATGATTGAGGAGAGTTCAGACGAGAAAAGAGTAAAGATTGAGATAAATCCTCCAACACCATCTAAAAGGGAGGTTGTAGAAGAGGTAGAGAAGGAAGCACCTATTGTTGTTCCTCATCCCTATACCCCACTGATTCCTTTCTCGAAAAGTTTTATGGAAGCTCAGATAGACTCCCAATCTAAAACGTATATGGAGGTATTGGAAAATATCCACACCAATGCACCCTTGTTTGAAGTCTTGCATAAAAAGAGAAAATTAGAGGACCATGAAACTAGGGATATTATTAGAGTTAAGAGGGTAAGGTTAACCTTTGAGGTGGTGGATGAAATTACTAAGCCCAAACTTGAAAAATTGATACTTAGGATAGATCCAGAACCACCACCACAAGTTCAAAAGAATGAACTACCCTACAAAAGAAAGAAAAGAAAAGGTGAGGGATATGTGAGATGGCTTGATAAGTGGACATGGAAAACAATGATTACTAAAAGTTCAACCGAGGAGTCATTCTCGAGAGAACCATAATGAGTGCTTGCACTCCTGAGTTGTCGAGCTATCGACGTTAAACAAAGCGCTGTGTGGGAGGCAACCCACAAGCTTTTAATTTAATGTTTTGTTTTTATTGTATGAATTTGTAGAAAATGAAGATATGGATTGCTCCTCACGTATCGACCATCTCTTGGCGGAAAATTTATAGATGATCATCTCGAAGATGAGCCGATGCCCACGCACATTCCTACAAATGTCGCTGCTGGTGGGACACTGTTGATGAGTACGATAGGAGAAGGTACTTCCTCTGGATGCATAGAGGATTTGTTCGTGATAGCCCATCAATAGAATTCATACAGGTTCTGTCTTTCCGATTTCCACCTTTTATCAAAACATTGAGGACAATGTCTGGTATAGTGTGGGAGAGGTACCTTTCCATTTTCCATTAAACAAGTAATTTTTACGATATTTCTAAGTTTCAATTCTTCTCCGCTTTATTTAGCCATACCAAAATTTTTTGCTTTATCTTCGCATAGCCCGACATACCTACCTTAACGAAATCCTAGTTAGGAAGCCGAGAACAATTCAACAAGATCGATACGGTTATGACACCTTAGACTTCCTACTTACGCGATCCGTTTCAATAACCATTATACCTATATTTTGAGTTTTAGTTATAAAGTAACCCCTAGTAGTTTATACTAGCAGTCAGCACCATCTTGACACAAACCACGTGGGGAGCCGATGAATATAAGTGTTTGATGCCTAATCAATGAAATATCATTCTTATCTCGCTGCTAAAAAGGAAAATTTACACCAAAATAAAAGGTCGCATATACGAGATGAGCAAACAATGAAGGAGTCCATTATTGGTTGGTTCAGAGGTATCTGGTTTTGAACTTGGTAGGGCGTGCTACGGCTCGATCCCCCACAACCTCCAATTTGGATGATATGTGTAGGGTTGCCACATTCGTGTACCAGACCCCGTGCTAAAAGGATCAAAGTCACTAACCGGTTACTCCACTATGTGCGTGTTAAGACAAAGGGCTTAATGTGATTGCGTTAGAACAAACCGGGTGAAATAGGTACAAGAAACTCTGGGTAGAATTATAACGGAACTATTGGACAGTTTGTTTGAAATGGAAGTCCACGACTTAGCTTATTGCTCGTGTCATTAGCGTATCGTTAGTGTTACTTAAGTATCGGTCGAACTAACGAATGATTTCCCGTAATTGCTTTGAAAATCAAAGGTATGTTATGCATGTGCACGTGATAAAACTTGTCCGATCTTTCTAAATGATTATTTGCTTGAGGACAAGCAAAGGTTTAAGTATGGGGGAATTCGATAACGAGAAATTGTATCGTGTAATTACTACGTTTTTAGTCCGTTTTCATACTATATTAATCCATTTAACTCCCGATTGTTCTGAGTTTTTATGTCTTTTCACAGGTACAACATGTTTCAAGTCAATTTAGTGAAAAAGATCATAGGAAGAAAGTTAACATGAAAATCAGAAGAAAAGGAACAAATCTGAAAAATTCTGCAGATTTTGATGCTGTGACGGTCGTCATGGGAGTGTGACGACTGTAACGCGCGTAGTTCATGAAGAGTGCTCGTCACACAGCATTGACGAACGTAACGCCCTATTTAAGCGTCTTACGACCGTCACCTTAGCCTTACGACCGTCACACGCTTAAAACTAACATTATGGAGAACATGGAGACGTGGGCAACGTAATGGAAGGATTTTCCAACTCCTACAATTTCTCAACTTCACCAACGCTCAGTCCGAGTCTTCCTCCACTCAAGCAGTGCAAGTCCACGTTCCTAAATTCTCTTAACGGCAAAAATTCTCTTCTATAAATAGGAGACATTTTAATGGAACCAGGGAGAGTTTTTGCTACATAATTTTCTTGCGGAAGCCCTGCCAAATTTAATAACTGCAATTTTTTTGTTCTTGTTTTATTTTCCCTTTTACCAATTAATAGCTATTCCCAACATTAGGAAATTGCTATTGTAGTCAGAATTTATTTTTAGCCTCAGAATTTGTTTCAAGTTCTGATTTCGAAGTTCCAATCTTGCCGACTTGTGGAAGAGGGAGCTCGAGGAATAATATTGTTATTCAGGTTTTTAATCGCATTATATTTTAATATGATTTGTTTATGTTTATTTATTTATTTATTTACCATGAATGCTTTATTCTTTCCCGATTATATTTTCTGTATGTCTATTTCGAGTACTATGACTAGCTAATTTTCTAGAGTCGGGATGTGATAATAGTAACCAAATGGATTAAATTGTGCCTAAGCTAAAATCTAAATTAAATTAATTTCTGGCTGTGACTTTTATAATTAAAATCAATCTTTTTGTTACGAGAGTAAGAAAAGTAGAATAGGGTAGGATCGAGACCACGAGAGTGTGAGGTTTTAACCGGATAGCTAAAGTTAGGTATCAGATTTAAATACATCAAGAGCGTTTTAAAATGAATGATTTTATTAAGTTTTCAAAAAGTATTTTCTAAACACTTATGGGCTAGCGAGAGCAGGCATAGGGCTTTAGGGGTATAATCTGAGATAAGACCATGAGAGTGTGAGTTGAGGGTTTTTAAACTGATAATTTCTACATAACCATCTAAGTTAAACATCTTTATATGCTTAGGTTAGATTAGATCCAATTAGGTTCACTACATTACATACCGACCGTTTTATTATTATTATTCCATTAATTCGATTTAGTTTTCCTCTACTTTAATTTCCCCCAAAAATCCAATTATTCATTAGCCTTAGCTTTACAAAGTAACGATAGATTACGGTAGATTGACATTGGTCTCTGTGGTTCGACAATCTTTTATATTACTTCGATATTTCCGTGCACTTGCAGAAAACACCCATCAAGTCCCTCGATGACCCGCGATGTTTCCTTTGGTAAACGATCTAGTCCCTAACGAAAATTGCTAAGACGTCCCATAGGTTGCCTTCTATGACTATACAAATGACCCACGCTCGTCCCTTCACATCCAACGATGGGGCTTCTTATCAATCAATGGTAAGATAGAAACATCTAAAGGAGGAGGAAAAGAACAAATACCTTACGAGTAGGTAGGACGCTCGTAGTTTCTTGCTTGCTCACAAAAACCATTTTCATACCAACACTTTCAATTGAAACATTTTCAAAAGTCAAAACACTTTGTACGCATTCTTATAAAGACGAGAATCATTACAAAGGCACTTTTCAAAATCACTTTCAAAAACATCTTCCCAACAAACACCTCTTTGAACTATTTTCAAAACCAAACACTTTGTATGCATTCTTATAGAGACGAGAATCATTACAAAAACGTTTTCAAAATATTTTCAAACCCACACCACAAGCACATTTTCAAACAAAAGCAAGTGATCTAGCAAGAAACTAAGAGCCCGTAGATAACTAGGGATTAAAAGGGTGATAACACCTTCTCTTCTCATAACCTACCCCCCGAACTCAAGAAAACATCTCTGAAGGTCTTTCATGTTCTTTTCAATCTTTCCTTTGTTGGATAAAAGAAAAGTCGGTGGCGAGTCTTGCTATCCGCAACAATTATGATCAAACCCAAAACAACCAAGTCAGTTCTCCCACCATATTACAGATAAGATTTATTTAAGAAACTTATCATAAAAGGGAATTTGCATGATGGATTATGTAAAAGGTATAGTGATATTTAGTTGTTTTAGAAGTTCAACGAATTTCTTAAATTTCCCTATATTTTTTTATTTAGCTAACCGTTGAGGGTATGGTATCGGTGGTTTGTACGGCGGCGGAGGTACGTAGGGTTTTTCTTTCTCTTCTTCCTTTACGCTTTCATCTCCCTTCTCATCTTCCTTTGGTTCATCTTCCTTCTCTATTGGTTTACCAATATTCTGGTACATGGCTGGATTTTTGGTTCTTGGGTCAGTTGGTCCTTCTACTTCTGTTCTACTTAGAAGTATTATATCATTAACATGAACTTTCGGATTCGGTTGTGGTTGGCCAGGAAAAGTGCCAGCTGGAGCAGTTGTAGCCGCTTGTTGTTGATCCACTTGAGAGATTTGCGTTTCAAGCATTTTGTTATGAGTGGAAAGGGCATCAAACTTGTTTGATAGCTGCTTTATTTGTTCAATAGTGTGTATGTTTTGATTTAGAAAAATCTTTGTTTTGTTGAACTTGAGTGGCTACCAAGTTTTCTATCATGATTTCTATATTGGATTTCCTAAGAACATTTGGAGTAATTTGGGCGACTTTCTGGTATCCCAGTGGTGTAGTAGGAGCTTACTCAGGTGCATATATTTCATAGTTATTCTTGTACTAAAAGTTTGGATGATTTTTCCAGGTAGGATTATAGGTATTCCTATATGGGTTTCCTTGAGCATAATTCACTTGATCAACTGGTAATCCTATTAAAAGTGGACATTTAGGCGCAGCATGTGCGTGAAGTACACATAAATCACATGTTTGATCTACTACAACCACGGTGGCTGCGGGAGTTATGGTCAAGTTTTCTATTTTTTGAGTAACATCTTCTACCTTAGCGTTAACTTGGTCTAAACTGATAACTTTGTACATACCACCTTTCATTTGAGGTTTCTCCATAATGGTTCTATCGCTTCCCAACTGGTAATGGTTTTGAGCCATACTTTCGATAAGTTGATAAGCGTCATGATATGGTTTATCCATTAGTGCACCGCTAGCTGCAACGTCAATCATTAGTCTTGTGTTATACAAGATACCATTGTAAAAGGTGTGGATGATCATCCATTCTTCTATACCATGATGTGGACTAAGTAGTAACATGTCTTTGTATCTTTCGCATGCTTCGAAAAGAGATTCGCTTTCCTTTTGTTTAAAACCATTGATATTGGCTCTTAGCATAGCCGTCTTACTCGGCGGAAAATATCGTGCTAGAAAAACATTCTTCAGCTTGTTCCATGTGGTAATAGAGTTGGATGGTAGAGACTGGAGTCAGGCTCTATCTCTATCTCGTAATGAAAAAGGGAAAAAACAAAGTCTTATTGCTTCGGGGCTGACACCATTTTCTTTCATTGTGTCTGCGTACTGCACAAACACGGATAAATATAACTTCGGATCATCTGTAGGACATCTTGAAAACTAATTTTGTTAGACAGCTTGTAATAACAAAGGTTTCAACTTGAAATCATTATAAGCGATAACTGGGGAAGCAATGTTGTTGTGAGGTTCCTCTTGCGATGGGGCAGCATAATCCTTTAGAGGATGATTTTGGGGTCCTTCGGCCATTCTTGGTTCAGGAAGAGATAAATCAAGAAGATTCAATTCGGGAAGATTGTACTTAATTTGGTATCCTCTAATTTGGTGCCTTATACTAACAAAACGCTCAACCTCGTCGATTGGTTACTCTAATTCTTCACCTTAAGAGCGAGTGTTTGGCATACAATCAAAGGATAAAAGGAAATAAAATTGGTTTCCTTAGTCTATACTATGTAACAACGAATTCACAATATCAACTAAATCAATCCCCAAAAATAACGCCAAAAGCTTGATCGTGACTATAAGAGTCTATCGAGTGTATTAACTTCAAGTGCACAGTTTAATCACGTAATTTTAAAAGATATCGAACCCACAAGAACTTATAATTGAATTATTGTTATCTAAAGTTACTTTGTAAAGCTAAGCCTAATAATAAAACTTAGGTTTTGGGTTAGAAGAATATAAGCTTAGACTAAATGAAATATTTAATAACGGGACACCGGTACGTAATACATCTGACTTTGGGAATTCAGTAAATCATTGGCATAACTTTGAGTATTCAAAACATTGTTCAGTAGAAACTATTAGGTTAAAAACCTTTATCTCACACTCTCGTGATTATTGATTCGAATTATATAATTAAACTTAAATTCTTGCTCGCGCTGTCTCATTTAAAATCCAAAAATACTTTAAAAAAATAGAATCTAATTAATCTTAAACCGCTCCCGTTGTATTTAAAACTAATGTTTGATTACCATTATCCGGTTAAAAACTCACACTCTCGTGATTATTGATTTCAGCCTTCGTTTGTCTCTTACTCTCATAACAAAACATTTTTTAATATTAAAATTGGAAACTAAACAAGAAAATCATTTTATAAAAGGTTGATGCCAAATTTTTATTGAACCCCTTCGACTTATACCTTACATACCGGTATCAGGGAAGTTAGACGGAAATATTATTTATCATGAACATAGAATTGTAGCAAGCATATAGTGATTCAACCATGATTTATAAATAGAGAACATAAATATAATTGAATTAAAAACATAGAATTAAATAATAGAATGTGATTTCTGTAACACTTCTAGTACTGATAGCAATCCTCCATAATATGCTGGCAGGATTTGCTTGCAGAAAAATAACTTGAATGCAGAAAAAAAATATTATAAAACTTAAAGAAAAATTAAGGAGGCTATGAAAATAAACTAATGATGAAATAGGTTTCTGGTGTAGAAAACTATCGTTGTTTATGTGAAGGTTTTATCTGCTTAAGGATTCTAAACAAAGCTCTGAATCATTGAAACTGGAATAATGGCATGAAAAAGTGAAATGCGAGATAGCTTAACAAAACGAGTGAGAGGGGATCCTCTTCTGTTGTGTAATAGTCCTTCTATTATAGTCCTCCTATATCAGATTTCTTGAGGGAATCTAGGAATTGTGACTCCATGGCCTCAGAAAAATCCGTGCATGGAGAAAGACCAGGAGGAAATAATGCAGGAGTCGTTGGTACTGGCAACATGGAGAATTATGGAGAAAATTTTGCATCAAATAGAAAAATAGCCTGTGCCGAGTGGCATGCATTGTGTGTCGTGGGGCACACATATTTTTATCTTGTGCCGATCGTCATGGCATGTGTTTCGAGGGGCACACATGTTTAACTTGTGACGAGCGTCAGGGAAGGCATGACGACTGTCACAACCTTCTAATATGAATTCTTTGCTATTTTCTGCTATTTTTTATTTTCAGTCTGTTTCTTTCCATTTCTTCTCCTTTTCTCATGTAGGCCTTGGATGAAATAGTTACTTGAAACAAACTTGAAATACCAACATAATTGATATAAAATGGTACTTTATTTATGCAAATCGAGTCGAATATGCAATGTATTTTCGCGTTATCAAGAAATTAGGATGGTTCCTCCAACCTAGGTTGTAGGTATTGGAATAAGGGTTTCCTTGGGCAAAATTCACTTGGTCGGACGAAATTCCTGCCAATAATTGATATTCGGCAGTGATGTATCCGGGGACTCCATATAGCTCGCAGTTAGGTGTCATTGCAGCCATGATGGATACTGAATTTATGCCAAGCTTTCGATATTTTAAGTCAGGGCATCTACTTTAGCACTCACATGGTCTATTCCACTGACTTCATACATACCGCCTTTTGTCTGGGATTTTTCTACAGGAGTTCGCTCACTTCCCCATTGGTAGTGATTTTGTGCCATATTTTCTATAAGCTGATAAGCTTCTTGGTAGGGTTTATCCATCAGTGTGTCGCCTGCTGCAGCGTCTATAGTCAGTATTGTGTTGTATAAGAGACCATTGTAGAAGGTGTGGATAATTATCCAATATTCAAAAATATGGTATGGACAGAGTCTCATCACATCTTTATATATTTACCAAGATTCAAAAAGAGATTCTCCATCTGTTTGTCTAAATTAATTGATTTGGCTTCTTAGCATAACAATCTTGCTAGGTGTAAAGTATCGAGCTAAGAAGGATTTCTTCAATTCGTTCCATATCGTGATAGAATTTGATGGTAGAGACTGTAGCTAGACTCTAGCTTTATCTCTTAGGGAAAATGGGAAAAGACAAGGTCTTGTGGCTTCTGGGTCAAAACTATTGGCTTTCAAAGTGTCTACTGTCATACCCCAAATTTGCCATACTAGTTCCTAATCTTTTATTCCTAGAATTATCATTTTGCTTTATATGTTCATGGGATTTAGTTTATGAAACGGGTTTTTTTAGGAATAAATGGGCATTTCTAAATCAGAAAAGGCCCAGGTAAATTTTTAAAAGCCCATTCATTTTCTCTTGCAAGAGGGGTTGGTTAGTTAAGTTATTGGCCTATTTAGAGATCAATAGAAGGGAAAGTGTGTTGATTATATAAGGGTTTTTTTTGTTAATTGGACCGGCCCACTAAGGTAATAAAACCTATTTTAAGTAAGAAGGGGGTATGTTTTAATCAAAGAGGCCTATAAACAATTGATTTTGTTAAGGCCCAATAAATTGATGCAATTAGGCCCGTTTCAGTTTTATTGTTTTTGTTTTACATGATTATGGAAAATTATTATTAAAATTATTATTAAAATCATTATATTACAAACTTAATGATTGTTTCATTAATTATAAAAAATCGTTTGAATAAAGAAGCCTGCAGCTTAATCGCGCGGTCTAACTAAGCAAGCCCATTCCAAATCAAGGAAAAAATGTTTTGTTGTGAAACCAAAACAATCACTGTTCAGATTTGAAAAAAAAACGCTTGTTTAATCCCAAAAATGGATATTGTTCAGATCTAAATTCAAAACAAAATATTTATACATTTAATTGTCCAAAACTTTACATGAACAAATCAATACAGACCGAATCAAATCTTAAACTAACAAAACTTAATCAAATCAAATACAAAATTGAATCAGATCTTAACTAACTTAATGCTAAAACAAACAAAATCAAACAAAATCCAAAATTTATACAAATTCTCAATCAAATTACAACAAAATCACAAACAAATCCCTAAATTCCTAAATTGAGCTATCAATCTAAAAAATAACGTTAGTCATCAAAACAATTCCTATTCTATATAAACCTAAATACTATAAAAACCTAAAAGAACTTGAAGAACAGGGGGGATTGATAGAAGGAGAGACAAAGAACAGTAAAGAAGAAAACTCAGCCGCATCCATAAACCCTTGTCATCTTTGCTCTGTGTAAAACCTAGGGTTTCAACATCTCAAACCCTAGCTTTTCTCCATTGCACCGCCGCTACCACCACCGTTTGTTACTTGTTTAAAGACAAGCAAAAGGGATTAGAAGGATAATTACACAGAGGAAGATGAAGAACAGTTACAATCAGAGGTAACAAAACTTAGCTTTTGCATTTTTTTTCTTTGTTTTGTTTCACGATTGGGTTTGTTTGGGGATTAATCATGGGGTTTAGGTTTGATCGTCACTGATCAGGGTTCGAGGGGAGCGGCAGCGATTTGGGGTTTTTGTGTTAGGGTTTCTATTTAAGGTGAGAAGAGAGAGAGGAGAGAACAAGAAATGGTTCAGAGGGAGGGAGAAGACAAATGACAAAATAAAATGTAAAACAAAAAATATATTGTTTCAACGATCTTGTGCACGCCATCCCATGCGTGTTGCCATACACCCTCCATCATGACTGTATGATCATAATCCAATGACTCAATTTGTGCGCCTAGTGTAATACCATACGCCCTCCCACACCATGTCCAAATGGGTCCCAAATGCTCACTAATCCAGGCCCATTACTAAACTTACCTCCCTGCTTTTTTTTGCTAGCTGTATAAGGAGATCTTACCCACCCACCAGCCTAATGAGCCAAGTCCAATATATGGACTTGGACCCTTACTCCTGACACCCTCATATTTTACGACGCCATTCAAATTCAACCCCCCCCCCCCATGCTTTGGGCTTTAATTCAATATCTGAATTAAGGGCCTTGCTACATACACCCTCCTATTTTGCTAGCCCAATATAATTCACGCCCCCTGCGTTTTTTAATTTAATTCTTTTTTATTTTATAATTTTATATTTTTTATATATTTATAAATTATAATGTTATTTATTATGATAAAATAAAATATTTATTTTCTAAACTCATATTTATTTATTTATTGCATTAAAATTATTTTAAATCATGCATTAATAAAATATCTTTATAATTAATACATTAAAAAATATTTAACCGATATTAAACTCTTTTTTATAATCAATTTAACTCAACAACCAATTTTCAAAAAGGATTACGAATATATTTTAATCGATTGCGCACTTCGTCTAACAACTCTGCTATTCACACACCCAGACTAAGTATAAGGGGAATTCAAATATCTTCATAACCCATAAAAAACAACTACTACGAACTAAGCATTGGGACTCTGATTCCTCATAAGAGGATACGTACACATATGACATAAAAAGCGTGGCGAGTTCCGCTAATTAAAACCCCATTTCCTAAGCGGAAATTCTAAACCCTAGTATCCTTGTGAACAAGGTAGATGAAGGGTGCCTAACACCTTTCCTTCATCTAGAACGAGTCCAACAACTTAAAATATCTGCAAAAATTAGGGTTAACCTTTATATTCCCTTCCTTAGGATAAAAATTAAGGGTGGACACTCTCGATTTTAAACTATTTACAATAGCTGGCGACTCTGCTGGGGACTCAACCCTAGGGTTTATAAGCCTTTTATTTTTGTCTTAGGGTTTTTAGGGTTTTTAGGGTTTTTTGTTTTTGGGTTTTTATATTTGCTTATTTAATTATTTATTTATTTTTTCTCATTATATTATTCAATATATTTATTCATCTGTGATGGGATTTTATTATTTAAAAAATTATTTTCAAAAACCCTTAGAAAGAAGGTTTGTCTATTAGCCAAGGGGATACATCAGCCCTATGAGTTTATGTGACGACTTCGCCTAGAGTCGGTAGAATTCCGCGAAAGGAATACGTCTCAAGAGACACCATCTTGGGGGGTAGGTATTTGGAATGAAACCTATGACTCTTTGTACAACCCTTAAACCAAAAACCCATGATGAGACCTTTCATGACCTAAAGATGAAAGTTTTGATCTGCAAAGAGGCTCCACTTAAGGGAGGCCCTTGTGCCTTTCCCTCTAGTGTTATTCATGATACCTTTAAGGAAACCACCTTATGGGGAGGGTAAATAATCCGAAGGACAAAACTAGGAGCCTACCTTCTAAGGGTACCTTTCATAAAATCACGTCACTAAGCTGAATTCATGCATTCATACATTTTTGCATTTCATATATTCATTACCCTCCATTTCTGTTTTCATGTCTTATTCACCGTCGAAAAAATAATTAATGGTTTTTGGTGATGTGTCATAAAAATGAATACCAAAGGGAGACAACTTATCAGTATTAATGCAGCCAAGCCAGATATGACAAAAATCAAGGCTATTCCTTCAACAAGTTCATTGTAATAAAGTTTAAATATTTTTCAATATCTGAATTGTATTCCTCTTTTAAAAGACAATTACTATTTTAATAAAGGCATTTTGTGTCCATATCTTGTTTGCGTTTTTTTTTAAGATACTCACCAATAAAAAGAAAAACTTGAAAAATAAAAATATATATCCAAGTGAATAAGACATTCAAAACACTACCCAAGCATTTTCATACATTTTCATTTTTCATCCACCTGCATAAAGATCACATCTATTCCACTTTTAGAGAACTTTCAACCATAATCCAACAAGGTGATTCTCGGATACAAAACGAACTCGAAACAGCTCAAGAAGCAAGCATAATGTTAGCTATGACAATGAGAGAAGTTCAACAAGCCAAAACTGAGGTCGTCATTATGCCTCAAGAAAACACCCAGGCTCGACCTCAGCCTATACAAGCTTTAGTTAAGAACCTTGATATGCAAGAACATGCTGTTTTTCGAGATGGGTATACTTCATCCCATGAATCTATTGAGTATTATCAATTTTTAATCCCTATGCCGAAACCCCAAGGGGAAAACCCAACCATGAATACTGAAGAGCCACAAGATGCTGAGGACACCAAAAGATACCACATGCTGTAAAAAAGGCTTAGCTCCATAGAAGGACATGAAACTCATGGCTTTGACGCTTCTTCTTTATGTTTGGTTGAAGACGTGGTATTTCCTCTGAAGTTTAAGATGCCAGATTTCGAAAAGTACAAAGGAGCTAGTTTTCCTAAGACTTATTTGAAGATGTATGTTAGGAAAATGGCAACATACCCACGTGACAATAAATTTCTTTTCCATTATTTCCAAGACAGCCTTAGCGGAGTATCATTAGAATGGTATACGCAATTGGAAATAAACCATGTTCCCACATGGAATGACTTTCCTTTAGAATTTCAGAAGAATTATCAATACAACACTAACATGGCTCCAAGTCGCATGCAACTACAAGATTTATCTCAGAAGAGTAATGGATCCTTCAAAGAATACGCACAGAGATGGAGGGAGTTGGCTGCTCGAGTACAACTGCCATTATTGGTTAAGGAGTTGGTAGACATGTTCATGAGAACCCTAAGAGGTCAGTACTATGAAAAATGTTGGACAGTGTATCGTCACACTTCTCTGACATGTAATAGTTAGGGAACGCATTGAGGACGGTATCAAAAATGGAAAAATCTAAAGCATCTCGAGTAACCCGACTAGTGAATCCCTTAGAGATTTCTAAGGGGAAGAAGAAAATGAAATGAATGCAATATGAGAAACTCCCTGAGCTCTAGAAGCTCTGTTTCATATGGCTTATCATTAGTATTTGTATGCAGCAGATGCACAATGCCAACAACCACCCCCTGGTCTTCAACACCAATAATCATGGCCTACACCACATAACCGACATACTAAGATTTCACCTCAACATATACGTCAGAATCAACATGGTCGGACTCAAAACAATCACCACCAACACTAGAATCACCATAGACGTCCAAATAGCCAAGAAGGGGAAAATCTCCAGTTTGACCCGATCCCTATGACATATAGATCCATGAAGTCTTAATTTCCTCTTTGGTATAACTCGGATGTTCAATGTGAGTTTCATGATAGAGTAGTGGGGCATTCGATTGAAGAATGCAATTCATTTAAAGAAGTGGTACAAGAGCTGATTGTCAATAAACAATTGACTTTTGAAGAAGATGGCACGCATATGGTGGAAAACCCCTTGCCCTAATAAAAGCAGGGAACTCAGAAAGCCTCTCAAAAAATTGGTGGATCACTAAAGAAGCTCATCCCTAGGATAATTAGGCTTTATCATATGTAATTTCTTTCTTGCTAAGTATTATTTTTTATAATCTTTGTACTATTTGATCAATAATTCTAATAAAGTAATCATGCATGTTTTTGGAGTTAATACACTCGTATTCACTATTTTTAAGCCATCAAATTCCATATACAAAAAAAGAATAAAACAAAAAATTCATAAAAAAAATCCATTTGTCTCTTTCCAATTTTACCTTTAACAAACTTTGAGGGAGAATGATGTAAACTAGATAATAGAATTTGTTGACGTATGCTTTTTAATAGTAAGGCTTAGCTGACAATGTAAGGCATTGTTTCACATCCAAAACAGTGGAGAAATAAGGAGATAATCCATAGTTAATCCCCTCGAGCCAGAAGTTGGAGTTATTTCTATTTTCTAAAAAAAACAGTAATCTTAATCAGGGGCAAGTTAAATTTCAATTAATTCATGGATGCATTGTAATCTCAAGAGAATCAGTCTATCTATGCAAAAGGTTCAAGCACACCCCCATTCCTCGCATACATCATCCATGATCGAGAAAACAATGAAGATATAGCTCACACCATCTTCTTTCTCACTTACTTCATATAACATCGAGGGAGAAATAAAGATGAAGCTCGCAAAAATCAAACATGGCAGTCATGACTTTCCTGAATCAAAAGAAAAAAATCTAAAAAGAAAATTTTCAAAAAAAAGAGAGCCCGCTATGTAAAAAATAAAAAGCAAAAATTTTGACTTAGACAAAAGTTAGGGCATCCCGATGGACCGGAAAATTCAAAAGAAGTGGTCCATGCAAAAATAAGGGATTGAAAATAAATAAATTAGAGAACAATCTTGTGACTTCCACCTCAATAAACATCAATGCTTCTTATAAATTCTTCTCATCAAGTGCTTAAATCTTATCAATGCTTCTACTCATCATCGCGACTACGAAAATTCTCTTGCAGACTGAACACATCCATTGGGTTAATTGAATTTAGGAAAAGATAATATCAAGGAGAAGAGGGGTGGGATAAATAAAATTTTGAGCCTTATATCCTTTGTTTTTAAACCGTGAACCTGGCCATATTACAACCTGCAAAAGTCCTAATTGAAGCTAGATTCACTATGAAAGCATACTCAGCAATATTTGTTTTAAATTGACTCTTAATGTTCGTTAAATTATCATTAAACCACATTTCAACTTCTTCATCCGTTTCTTTTCAATAATCAATTTCGATTTCAAAAACTTGCATTACATTAGGATTACTTTTCAAAGGGGACAATACTTAGCATTTAGGAGATTTGAAAAATGGTCTGATCAAAGGAAACATTTCCAAGAAGCTTCTAACTAGGGGAAAAGCATCTAAGAGGACCCCTATAAACAGGGGAAAATCCTAATGATCATAGGGGCACATCATCTAAGGATCCAGCTGACTAGGGGAACTCACTCTAAGATTTGGTTAACTTGGATCACTTCTCAAAACACCAGTTGATAAAGGGCCCACTTTTCAAGATTCAAACACTTGGGGTAACATATATCAAAACCTATATCACAAAATGGTGGGATTCAAGCTCCTTCTTAGGACACTCCTCCAAATCCTAAAGATAAGGGCATGCCTTTCAAAATTCAAATATTAGGGTAGACCACTGCGAGACTCAAAAACCGGTTCTAAATGGTTCATCAAGGGAAAATCATTCCAAAGGCTCAATTAATCAAGGGCATGGTGTTTTAAAATTCAAATGTTGGGGTAAGGTAGACCACAAAAGGCAACCTCTCTTCTATATCCTTCGAGTTCAAAAAGAATATCGAGAAGTCATGTCAGCATAAATACCCTACCACTTTTTCAATAATCTACTTGTTGCACTAGTAACCTCTTTGAGTCTTAATCATTTCTTTGCCCATAACAGGGGAACCATTCAAAAAACATTTGAGTCATAATCATAAAGCATAATGCATAGCATAAATCAGGTTGCATATGAAGACAATCATCATGGTCAAATCAAGTTATATGTAGATTCTTTTGGTTAATCTCGGCAATTGATTTTCCAAAAGACCTTGCAGAAGGTAGTTCTCAATCGAATCTCGGTAGTATATTCCCCTGGTAAATCTAGGCAGAAGGTAGTTCACAATTGAATCTCGATAGTAGATTCTCCTGGTTAATCTCGACAAATGATTTTCCAAAATACCTCGGCAGAAGGTACTTCTAAACAGAATTTGGGCAGTAGATTCTCCTGGCTAATCTTGGAAAATGATTTTCCAAAAGACCTCGGTAGAAGGTAGTTCTTAACGAATCTCAAGGGTAGATTCCTCTGATTAATATCGGCGGATGATTTTTAAAAAAAAAACTCCCGGCATTAGGTAGTCCTTAATTGAATCTTGGTTGTAGATTCCTTGGAAATCTCGCCAGTAGATTTCTTGTTAAGAGCCTCACGTCAAGCATGACTTACACATAACCATATCAAAGTCTCAAGGTCATTCATAACATTTGGTGCATCTAACATACGTAAAAACCAAAGAGAATTTGATAAAACATCAATGTTTATTTTGGTTAGAAAAAGGTCGAAAGAGGTCCACGTCTACGTCCATACCTACACCTATGCATGCGCCTACAAATATTAAGATCTTGCAGACACTCTTCATCTTATTAAAATCAATTCAAAGACACCACAACAACACAATATTGGGGAGTTGGTAACACAAAACCTATGGTTTACATTTTAGGGCATATACACATATTTGGTACATATGTAAATATTTGTTGCATACACAGACACTCAGTGCATATACATTTCTGTGTTCCATATCAATCTAGGGCATTATGCAACATACATGGAATTTTATTCAAACACACTTTGGGTAATACCAATATCTTGGGGCCCTTTGTCAGATCATCAAAACAAGCATTTACCTTGGTTGAGAACAGACACAACTGGTAAAAAATCTGATCTCATCTTTGATCTAGTTATCTAAGATTTGATCATCAAAAACAACTTTTTTATCTGCAATATAACACATTGTGTTATTCTCCATGCATCAATGTTATTATCAAGCTTTTTCAATTATCTATCCCCTAGGTTACGATAGATATGCGAATTTTCAGGGTTATATTATTCATCCCTTAGATTGTGATGAATAACGTAAGCCCACCCATGTTGTCTTTTATTCCCTAGGTTTTGATAAATACAAAGGTTCATCCTTATAACTGTTTAATCTCTAGGTTGTAGTAAGCATAACTAAATATGTGCAATCCATTGCATCAGTCTCCATGAAGCAATATGTTATCAAACTTTGTTTTATTCATCCCCTAGGTTGTGATGAATAGACAAAATCTGCGTCAATAAAATTAGTATATTAGTCTCCAAGCATTAGTAAGTCTGCTTTTTTCAAAACTAGTATCATTTACTTCCTAGGTTATGGTAAATATGCAAAAATCCATGATCTCTTTTAGATACTGGCGAGTTATCCGCGTCGTAATATCTAAGTTAAATAACAACTTTGGTTCAAACGTTGGTAAGGTGATACATCATCATATATGCCTACTCTTCATACCCATGGGATTGTTGTACATTGTATCCTTATAATCTTTCGAACAAATTTTGGGGTCTTCCATTATTTAATAAACTTCATATCAAAGCATGTGAGACATGCGTATTCTCATACTATTTAATAGAAAGGTAATTAAATAGGGGCAGCCGTCATACCCCAAATTTTCCATACTAGTTCCTAATCTTTTATTCCTAGAATTATAATTTTGCTTTATAATATGTTCATGGGGTTTAGTTTATAAAAGGGGGTTTTTTAGGAATAAATTGGCTTTTCTGAATCAAAAAAGGCCCATGTAAATTTTTAAAAGCCCGTTTGTTTTCTCTTGCAAGAGGGGTTTGTTAGTTAAGTTATTGGTCCATTTAGAGCACAATGGAAGGGGAGGTGTGCTGATTATAAAAGGGTATTTTTTTTTGTTATTTGCACTGGCCCACTAAAGCATGTTTTAAATAATGTGTTTTAATCAAAGATTCCCATAAGCAATTGATTTTGTTAAGGTCCAATAAATTGATGCAATTACGCCCGTTTCAGTTTTATTGTTTTTTCTTTACATGATTATGGATAATTATTATTAAAATTATTATTAAATCATTATAGTATAAACTTAATGATTGTTTCATTAATTAAAAAAAACGTTTGGCTAAAGAAGCTTGTAGCTTAATCACATTGTCCAACCAAGCAAGACCAGTCCAAATCAAGGAAAAAACATTTTGTTGTGAAACCAAAACAATCATTGTTCAGATTTGAAAAAAGCGCTTGTTTAAAGCCAAAAACGGATATCATTCAGATCTGAATTCAAAACAAAATTTGTATACATTTAATTTTCCAAAACTTTACATGAATAAATCAATACAGACTGAATCAAATCTTAAACTAACATAACATAATCAAATCAAATACAATATTGAATCATATCTTAACTATCTAAATGCTAAAACAAAAAGAATCAAACAAAATCCAAACTTTATACAAATTCACAATCAAATTACAACAAAATCACAAACAAATCCCTAAATTCCTAAATTCAGCTATTAATATAAAAAATAACGTCAGCCATAAAAATAATTCTTATTCTATCTAAACCTAAATATTATAAAATCCTAAAAGAACTTAAAGAACAGGGGGAGGAAATTGACAGAAGGAGAGGAGAAGAACAGTTAAGAAGAAAACTAAGTTTCCGCAGTAAACCCTTGTAATCTCCACTCCGCGTAAAACCTACTGTTTCAACATCTCAAACCGTAGCTTGTATCCATTGCAACGTCGCTACCACCACCATCTGATACATGTTAAAGGACAAACGAAGAGGGGATTAGAAGGAGAATTACACAGAGGAGGTTGAAGAACTGTTACGACCAGAGGTAACAAAACTTAGCTTTTGCATTTTTTTATTTGTTTTGTTTCATGATTGAGTTTGTTTGGGCATTAATCGTAGGGTTTAGGTTCGATCGCGGCCGATTAGGGTTCGATGGGAGTGGCAGTAATTTGGGGTTTTTTTGTGTTAGGGTTTCTGTTTAAAGTGAAAAGAGAGAGAAGAGAGAACAAGAAATGGTTGAGAGAGAGGGGGAAGAGAAATGACGAAATAAAATGTAAAAACAAAAAATATATTGTTTCAACGATCATGTGCATGCCATCCCATGCGTGTTTCCATACATCATCCATCATGATCGTATGATCATAACCCACGCCACAATTCACGCATTTATCGTAATACCATACGCCGTCCCACACCGTATCCAAATGGGTCCCAAACCCCACTGGGCCAGGCCCATTACTAAAATCACCTCCATGCTTCTTCTTTTTTAGTCGTAAAAGGAGATCTCACCCCCAGCCTAATGGGCCAAGTCCAATATGTGGACTTCGACCCTTACTCCTTACACCCCCATATTTTATTACGCAGTTCAAATTCAAACCCCCCTCCCCCTACGTTGGGCATGAATTTAATATCTGAATTTCGGGTCTTGCTACATACACCCTCTTATTTTGCTAGGCCAAAATAATTCACACCTTCCTGCATTTTTTTTAATTTAATTCTTTTTTATTTTATAATTTTATAATTTTTATTTTTTATATATTTATAAATTATAATATTATTTATTATGATAAAATCAAATATTTATTTTCTAATCTCATATTTATTTATTTATTGCATTAAAACTATTTCTAAACATGCATTAATAAAATATCTTTAAAATTAATACATTAAAAAATATTTAACCAACATTAAACTCTTTTTCGTAATCAATTTAACTCAATAACAAATTTTCAAAAAGGATTACGAATATATTTTAATCGACTGTGCACTTTGTCTAATAACTCTTCTATTTACACACCCAGAATAAGTACAAGGGGAATTCAAATATCTTCATAATCAATAATAAAAAAAAACAATTACGAACTACGAATTGGGACTCTGATTCCTCGTAACAGGATACATAAGCATACGACTTAAAAATCATGGTGAGTTCCCCTAATAAAAATTAAATTCCTATTTCCTAAGCCATAATTCTAAACCCTAGTATCCTTATGAACAAGGTAGATGAATGATGCCCAACACCTTCCCTTCATTTAGAACGAGTCCAACAACTTAGAATCTCTGCCAAAATTAGGGTTAACATTTATATTCCCTTCCTTAGGATACAAATTAAGGATGGTGACTCTCGATTTAAAATCGGTTATAATATCTGCGTATTGCAAAAACACTGACAAATGAATGTTAGGATCCTCTATAGAATTACCAGAGAACTGGTTCAGTTGCATGATTTGCAACAGAGCAGGTTTCAACTCAACGTTTCTTGCTTCAATTGCAAGAGGCGCAATACTCGAATGTGGCATCTCTTGGGATGTAATAGCGTAGTTCTTAAGTGGACATAGTCTATTTTCAGCCATGTCTAGGATACTATATTGAATTCAGAGTTATCGAATTTGGCATTTGATGTGTATGAAACACTCAATTTTATTGATAGGTTTTACTAATTCATCGTCTGAAGCGCGAGTACTTATAATACAACCTAAGGGTAAAATTTTTTGCCTAAGTTGATACTACCCAACAATGAAGTCTCAATATTGATTAAATTGGGCCCTGGAAAAGGTGCCAAAAACTTGATGGGTGTTATTCTGCAAGTGCACGAAATCTACTGTAGTTTAAATAGATATTTAACCCACGAGGACTAATAATAAATATTATTATAACCTATTGATTTTATGTAAGGCTAAGGCTAATCAATAAAAACTTTGGTAAAAACGGGAATTAAAACAAGAATTAAATCTAATTTGATGATAAAATGTCAAGTAGAAGCGAGGTCGGAACATGATTTCCAGACGTACCTTTGGAACTCAATAAAATCTTGGCATTTGAATTTAGATTTTCAAAACAATATTTCAGAAGAAAATACCAACTTAAAACATTGTTCACTCTCGTGCAACTCGTATTGTGTTTCAAAATCATAATCCCTTTGTTGTTGCTCACTCAATTACGGGTTCGAAATACTTTTTGAAAACCTACAAAATCCAATTAATCCCTAAAGCGATCTTGTTATTTTTAGAAATTAAATACAATTTTCACTATCCGGTACGGGTCTCACACTGTGGCGCTATTGACTGCTACCTTAGTATTTTTGCTCTCGCGCAAAACCTTTAATTATTTGAAACTAAAAATCAGAACAAGAAAAATAGTTTAACTTTTTAAGACTAACGCCATAACACTTTACTGAGTCCTGTCGAGACGACAATCCTTAAATCTGGAATCTTGGATATTTAGTCGGACATAATTTCAGAAGCAAACATGCAATTATAGTTATTAATCATAAACATAAACATGTAAAGTTTTTGGAATAGCTTATTGCAAGTATAATAAGAATACGGGACAACAACAACAACACAAGCAATATTATAGGGATTTTCATTATAAAATTAAAAACTAAAACAATTATAATTTAAAGAACTTGAATGTAGAACTTAAAATAAAAATAGGAATAACTTCTTAAATAAATCTTCGATTACAACAAACGAAACTGGAAATAACTCGAATGCCAACATGCTTAATTTGATCCAAGTTTAGAAGTAAACTTCCTAAGAAATATGGTGTAGTAGCTCCCCGATGTGAGAAGTCTACTACTTTTCAATGGTAATATCTGCCTAAAAATAAAAAGTGCTTATTGCATACAATATTGGATGCCTTAAATCTCATAAAAGCTGACAATATATAGTGATATTGACTCTGAAAACATCCTTCAATCATGTGGAATTCATGGAGAAAAAATAGGGAGAATGGGGGAAGACTCAGCTAATTGGTTCCTTATTTTTGTCTTGCAAGCCTGTGGTGAACGCCACCAAGCCATGGCGAATGCCATGGCCTTAAAATATATATAACATGGCCTGGGGGTCCATGGCGAACGCCACAGGCCCATGGTAGATACCATGCACCAGAAACACCATTTTCTTCATATTTTCTTCACTTTTTTCACTTTTTGTCGGTCTTTGGAAATTACTTGAAATAAACAAACAATATAGGGATAATACTACAAAATAGTGATAAAATGAACTTAAAATAAAGTGAGTCGAGTCGGAAAATGAGGTATAAAACGTGGCTATGAAGTATTACCCCTCATAGGTTTTCTCGTTGGATATCCTCAGTGAGTCTACTGAAGGTTTTTCCCCAAGAATATATCTTCCCATAGAGTCTCCTTTAAAAATTTTCCCCTAAAGAATATTTTCCCAGTAAATCTTCTCCCTAGGGAGTCTTTTCTGGAATCTTTCCCCAATTGATGATCATCTTATACGATATTTGTCAATCCCTATTAGATTCATAAATTTCCTCTATTCATATTTACAACCTGTGAAAATTTTCTTTGTTAATACTCAGGTAATATTTCAGTGTTTACCTTTCTAGATCTTTCTCTGTTAATCCTCAAAGAATATTTCATTATCCTATCTTCGAGAGTTTTTTGAGTTAGTACTAAGAGAATTTCTTCGTCTTTAGTTGTTTTATCTTTCGAGAGTTTTCTCTGTCAGTACTCAGAGAATTTCTTCGTCATTGGTTGTTTTATCTTTCAAGAGTTTTCTTTGTTAATACTCAGAATATCTCAAATATTTTTTAATTTGTCATCTGAAGGTTTTTTTGTAATCCTCGGGGAATCTTTCAGTAGTTTGTCTTTTGAAAATTTTCTATGTTAATACTTAGAGAATATTTCAGTGTTTCCTCTTTGTTAATCCTCAGAATTTTACAAGTGTTGATTGTTTTGTCCGTTGAAGGTTTTTCTATTAATCCTCGGGTAATCTTTCAGTACTTTGTCTTTTGAAATTTTTCATTGTTAATACTCAAAGGATCTTTCATTGTTACTCTTTGAGAGTCTTCTCGGGTAATCCTTAGAGAATTTCTCAATTGTTGATCACTTTTTCCCTTGAAATTTTTCTCTGTTAATCATTAAAGAATATTTTCAATGTTTGGTCGTTGGTGAGACTTCTTTGTTAATCCTTAGAGAATCTCTCAGTGGTTGATCATTTTGTCCTTTGAAAGTTTTCTCTATTAATCCTCAAAGAATCAATCAATGATCTGTCTTTTGATATTTTTCCCTCTTAACTCTCAGAGAATCTCTCAATTATTATTTATTTTGTCTATGGTGAATTTTTTCTACTAATCCTCAGATTTTCACATTTGTTTCTTATGTTGTTCCTTTGGAAGTTTTCTTTGTTTATCCTCATAGAATCTTTCAATGTTTCATCTTTCGATAACTTTCCATGTTAATCTTCAGAGAGTTTCTCAGTCGTTTTCTTTTATGCTTTAGAAGTTTTCTTTGTTAATCTTCAGAGAATTTTCATTGTTTCGTTTTTTGAGAAATTTCTCTGTTGATCCTCAGAGAGTCTCTCAGTCATTTACTTTTATATTTTATAAGTTTTCTTTGTTAACCTCATATAATTTTTCATTATTTCGTCTTTTGAGAAATATCTCTGTTAATCCTCATAGAGACTCTCATTTGTTTACTTTTATCCTTTGGAAGTTTTCTTTGTTAATTCTCAGAGAATCTTTGATTGTTTCTTCTTTCAAAAAATTCTTTACAAATCCTCAAAGATTTTCTCTGTCGTTTACTTTTATCCTTTAAATGTTTTATTTGGTAATCCCCGGAGAACTTCTCAGTTGTTGTTGTTTTGTCTCTTGAGAGTTTTCTATATTAATCGTATAAGAGTCTCTTATTTTTTATTTTTTATCTTTTGAGAGCATTTTATGTAATACTCAGAGAATCTTTCAGTATATGATATTTCCAAAGTTTGTCATTGAAGGAAAAATCTTAACTTGGGAGTGGGTGTTAACCCGTCATATCCCCAACAAAGTTGATCCTTAATAACCCATCATGAGTGTATGAAGATTTTTGTCATTCATACTCTTGGTTTAAATGTAATTAAATAGGGGCAACTGTCATACCCAAATTTTGTCCCTCCCTTTTTCCATATTATATGGCTACATGCATCTAAATTTCATATAATTCTAGGATAAAAAGGTCTATATTTTTTGGTTTCATTCATTAGTTTTTGTTTTTTCATAAGCATGCATCATTGGATCCCATCTCCATACAAATTGGAGGTATGTCAGATTTATTTATGTGTGTAGAGTTGCTCTTTCTTAGGAAAAGAGCCTGATTCACCACAAAGTAAACTAATTGAATATATGGGTGTATTATACATATGACGAAGGGAGTAAGAACTAGATAGGTTTGATCAGTCAGATAAGAAACAAGAACATAATTACAATTAAAATTGTTAGGTTATCCACTGTGATCATACTTGGATTTGGTGCAAGGAACATTGCAAATCTGTGTGAATTCTTCAATACTTAGTTGAACTGGATGTTTCCTTACTTTGGAGCAAAGAGTTACATTTTTATATTTGAGGTTGGCATATAATATTCTCACCTAAGTGGGAAATATTTCTTGGGGCACTTCAAAGACAAAATTCTTCCAATCGGCCCCCATAAAAGCTTGGAAATATTTGTAATCTTTAAAGGTTTTCTCATCCAAGTAGCAAGACTCAAAGATATCTCTTTCGACATAGTATCCGCTGAAGTATGTTTATTTCTTTTGGGTTGAAAAAATTTCGGATTGGTTGGAGCATGAGGCTTTGGTGGTGCATGCTCTTTTAGGTGCCATTGGTGATGATGATAAAGAATAAAGAAGAAAAATTGCTCTAAAACACCTAAGTGTGCTCACAAGAGGATGTAGAGTGATATGAAAAGGAATAAGATAAAATGATTATTTATAGGGCTGGTCTAATCTATTAGAACAACCTTATAATCTATTAGGAAATTGAATGCAGTAGTTGGCCATTGGGATCTAGTCATTGTATTGTTTTCTAATGTTCTGATTGATTACTTCCCACATCTAATCAAATATTTGGTGTAGGGTGGGCCACATTTGAAATTTGAAATATTACTAATTTATTAGGTCCTGAATATAATAGATTAGCTAGTGAGAGCCTCTTTGGTGCATTTGGGCCTTGATTTGAGTTCTTGCTTTTGTGGATTGCTCCTGGCACCCCTTTTTACTTAAATTGCTATATTTTCTCCAAAAATGCTAAAAACTCATACATTTTATTAGTAATGATAATTTTTAAATGATGAGATATTGATAAATCACGTATTTATAAGGTTAATCATAGTTTTCCAATTATTCAACCTCTAAAAAGTGTACTACCTTAAATATCAAGTAATCTTGATAAACCCCCCCCCCCCCCCCCCCCACCCCCACCCCCTTGAGGTAACGACAAAACAATGTCGTTAATCTTATGTGTGGATTGTTGGATACCAGAGTTAGTTAAGAACACATCATAGATAGAGACACTATAGACCCGTCTTCTCAACCTACTAAGACTTTAATTGATCATCACATATCATAAGTGTTGAGACCATGCTTAACAAATATTTGCTTTGACCACGACTATTGATATACACTATCCTTAAACGTTCTTGGATCACAAGCATCAATATAATCAAACACTACTAGGAACATTATGTATACTTAAAGGTATACATCATGCTTTGAACAACTTAATTTAATGTGTACTACAACTTCATTAAAGCTGCAAAGCATCCCTGCAAAACACACTAGGTTTTCATCTTTTGTACCTAAATCTTATTGGGTCCTGATGAGTTGTTAGTTATAAGAGGTCAAGATTTACAAACTATATGCCTTCTTAATTTATCAAAATAAAATGGATCTAAGTGACCAAATATATCACAGTAAGAGAATTGTAAACATTGCAATTTAATTTTTCCTTATTAAATCCAAATTTATCAAAACAAATGGCTTTATATGAACTACCAGATTTAAAACTTAATTCAGTTTATTCAAGGAATGACTTTGGTTTGATATAATTAAATATAGATTTTCTTTCCCCTTAGTAAATTTACTCAGGATTTCATGAATAATTCTCACTTCCTTTTTCATTTAGACACAAGACTCACATATTCCAACTTGATTTCTAATATTGTCTATTTCACACTTAAATGTTTCATTGCTACTTTATAGGAACTTATAATAGTCTTTAATATATACTTTATTCCTTTCAATGTTATCACGTTCCTTGATTAGATTAAAATTTGTAGGATCAAGTGCTTACCACTGAGCTAAAAGCAATTGCTTGTAGCCAAGGTGCTACTCTATTTCCTTATAGAGAATCTAACAAGGGGCCTACCTGGCCCACCTAACACACCTGTGTAGGCGCCCACGGGAGGATGTTAAGCCCTTCGAATCCCTAAGGTTGACGCTGGATATTTTAATCCAACAATCTCCCCCCCAGTGTTAGCCGGGGGGATTCGAACCCATGACCTTGCTCTGATACCAATTGAAGAAGTGAAAAACACAAGAAGGGGGTTGAATTGTTAAAACTTGAAATCAAATGCAGACAACACGTTATTTTTATCCTGGTTCTTTTGATTTCAAACTACTCCAGTCCACCCGTCAAGGTGATTTCGCCTCTCTCCAACGAGGTCTTAATCCACTATATTCAACTGAATATTACAACTGCTTTAACAACTGCTAAAGCCTTCTCGAGTCTAAACCACAAACCGGTTTCTCAAGGAAATTCTTTCTTACAGATAAATGAACAATATGTGTGTTTGATGTTTTCTACAAAAACTGTATATCACAACTGTGATAATACACAAAGTAAGCTTATGATGATACTGGATTGCTAGAGCTATAGAGTAATCAAATGAGAGCTATTAGCAACAGTGAGAACGAGCTTGATGAAGAATGGTTTTTGTTGTGTATATCGTGTAGAGTACTGTAGAGCATTAGCCAATTCCTTTCTCACTGATTTGTTTAAATACTTCTTGGAATAGATAAGTTGATGCCAATAATTGCATTTCCTTCAGCAGATTGCTGAAGTTCTGCTAAACCTGTCCATAGCTCTGGTCTTGTAGCTTGAAGGTTTCAGCGCATACCCATCTTCTGAATTGAGTCCAGAGATGATCTGATACAGCAGGATCAACTACTTCCAAACTTGCTTATTTCAAAGAAGATATCCATTTCTGCATATCTGATTTAAAGTTCAAAATGCTGCTACCAACATCTGGTTGTTTAGGTTTAGGAATGGCAGTTTTCTGGTTTATTGCAGCAAGGCGTTCAAGGACTGTTAAGTCAATGACAGTCTTGCTGTGGTTTTCTGTATTTTTCTTTGGAGAGGGAGTAGGAGAATCAGAAATAACAATTGGACTATGTGGAGTATGTGGTGGAGTTGTTTCTGGTGAGGAGGGAAGTTGAGCCATATTGACAGTAGTACCACAAGGCAATTGAATGGTCAAGGGTTGTGGTTCAGGAGACTCAGAGGTTTGAGCCTCAAAGTTTTGTGTCTCAGGCTGTGGTGATTGAGCATGTGAAGGAGATGGTGGATTACTTTCTGGTTGAGGAGAGGGAGGTTGTGGAATTTCTGGTTCTGGTATGAGAGTTTCTGGTATTGGTGAAAGTGGAATGTCAGGTTGTGGAGAAATGGGAATTTCTGGTTGTGTATTTGAATTTTCTGTATGGGGAGCGGAAGAGTGTTGTTCTATATCAGACAGAACTTGTGCAAGTTCTGGTTCTGGAATGGTTGTAGTGTTTGGATTTTGTGGTTTGGAGCGGGATCTTCTGAGGGTTAATGACTCAGAAGTGTCAAAATCAGTGTCAAAATCTTCAAAGGTTTGTGGTGTTGGGATATCAGCTGGAATTGGAGTTGGAGTAGGAATGGATGAGGAAACAGCACTTGAACTTAAAATAGATACAGAAACAGGATTACCTATTTTCTTTGGTTTCTGTTGTGATGATCCTTCTGGAGCATCTTTTCTCTTCTTAGTCTTCTTCAGAGCAACCTCTGGTGCCTTCTGCTGAAGATCTTGAATGTTGAGATTGGGAGTTGTACCATCAGCTTTGCACGCATCCAAGTATCTCAGAACTATTTGAGGCTTGGAGTCAATCTCTGAGAACAGTGGGAAGTCGTCCAGAGGAACTCTTCTACTGGAGATTTCAGCAAAAGGAGTGATGTTGGGCTCCTTCTTAATGTTCTCTATCAGCTTCAGCTTCTTGAGATTCTTGGCATTCAGCTGCTTGCCAACAAATGGTTCCAAGGTGCTGATCTCTTGTGCTTCTGTCAAGTGCTCAATCAGCCTATTCTCAGTCATAATATCTGATATCAATCTTCCCAAGGGTATCCAATCCATTTTAGTCCTTTCATCTTCTCTTGTCTCCTTGATGCTTGTCCTCAGATGGTTGAACAGAAGATGAGCTAGATTAATCTTTACCTTCTGATTAATAAAATAGATCAGAAACTGCTGATCTATGTTTATGTAATCAGGAGAGCTTGTGGGTTTTCTGTGATTGAAACAGCCCAGAATAATCTTTGCCCAAATTCTGTGCTTATCTCTCAGATCCCTTATCTTGCTGGAGGGAAGCCCCAGCGTGAAAATCTCCCTTGCTATAACAGCAACATTTGAGCACCTTTCAGCCATGTCTATACAGCGAATACCACCACCACTGTATCCAATCAGTTTTGCTATCAGCTCTTCTGTAATCACTATCTTCTTCCCCATTATGTAAGAAGTCACTTGGTGATTTGAGGAAGAGGCGTGAATCTAGAATTCTTTAACCAAGATAGGGAAAGTTGGACCCACCAACCTGTCAAAATACCTTTCCCATCCTTGAGCTTGAATCTCTTTTGATAAATCAAAACCATTTTCCTTCAAACTTTTGAAATCCACTATAATCTCTGACAGAACTTCCAAGTTCTTGAGTGGAGTGAGTAGTGTTCTGAGAGGAACCTCATATTGCTCAGATGATGCATCTTGCTGGGAACCAGATGAAAGATTTCTGCTAGAAGCCATGTTCACACGAGTTCTTGAGAGAAAAAAAAATTGAAAGGGTTTTCTTGAGAGGGAGAACACAAACACAGAAATCAGAAATATTGCTTGAAAACGAAAGTAAGGGTAAAAGTTATGAATGTGTGTTAATGGTGTTTAAATAGATTTTGAAAAAGTTTTTGAAAACATAAACGCTTAAGAGAGAGAAATAAATAATGATTAATAGCATTAATTGATTGTTGAGTTTAGGGGATTTAAGAAAGATACTTAAACGGTTACCAGTGACATGTGTCTCAATGCAACCAATCAGCGCTTTGCCTTTTCAGAAGCGTGAACGCGTGTTCAGCCTCAGGAAACAGCTGATGACTGGATGACACTTGTTTGCTTTGAGTGAACATCACTTTTATCCTTGAACTGAAGAGCTCAGAGCTTCATGAATAGATCTGATACAATCTGCATTTCTAAAAATTCTGAAAGAAGGATTGATCAGAAGTTCACAGAGTAATAAATATATTTCTGAAGGTTAATATATAAAATTAAAACAGTTTTATTCTGGACAGAGCTTCATACTGAGATGTTTCAGAATGAAGTTGAACCTATCTTCAGAAAGTGGTTTTGTAAAGATATCAGCCCATTGATGGTCTGTATCAATAAATTTTAAGTTTAAAATGCCTTTCTGAATATAGTCCCTAATAAAGTGATGTTTTATTTTTATATGCTTAGCCCTAGAATGCAAAATTGGATTTCTACTTAAGCAAATGGCAGAAGTATTATCACAGAGTATAGAAATGTTACTCTCATAAATCTGGAAGTCCTCAAGCTGACTTTTCATCCAGAGCATTTGTGTGCTGCATCCAGCTGCTGCTATGTGTTCAGTTTCTGCTGTTGATATAGCAATGGTGGATTGTCTTTTGCTGGACCACGAGATCAGATTTTCTCCCAGAAACTAGCAGCTTCCAGAAGTGCTTTTACGTTCAACTCTGTCTCCAGCAAAGTCAGCATCACAGTAACCTACTAAGCTGTAATCACCAGATTTTCTATAAAACAAACCCAGATTAGTAGTACCTTTCAGATACTTGAAAATTCGCTTAACAGTTGTTAAGTGAGATTCTCTAGGATCTGATTGGAATCTTGCACAAATGCATACACTGAATAAAATATCAGGCCTTGAGGCTGTCAGATAAAGAAGAGAACCAATCATACCTCTGTAGAATTTCTGTTCTACCTTTTTGCTTACCTCTTCTCTTTCCAGAATGCACGTGGGATGCATTGGAATCTTTGATGGCTTACATTCTGAGAGATCAAATTTCTTCAGAAGTTCTCTGACATATTTGCTCTGATGAATGTAATTTCCTTCTGGGGTTTGATTAATCTGAATTCCCAGAAAGAATTCCAGTTCTCCCATCAGGCTCATCTCAAATTCTGCCTGCATACACTTAGCAAACTTTCTTCCAAGAGAAGGATTAGTAGATCCAAATATTATATCATCAACATAAATCTGGCAGGCTAAGATGTCATTCTTAACTGTCTTACAGAATAAGGTTGTGTCCACCTTCCCTCTGGTGAATTCTTTTTCTAACAAGAAGTTACTTAGTCTTTCATACCAAGCTCTGGGAGCTTGTTTCAGACCATACAGTGACTTCTTCAGTTTGAAAACATATTCTAGATTTTTTGAACTTTCAAAACCAGGGGGTTGGTGCACATATACTTCTTCTTCTATATAGCCATTTAAGAATGCACTCTTGACATCCATCTGATACAAAGTGATGCCTTTATTTACAGCAAAAGAAATTAAAAGTCTGATAGATTCTAACCTAGCGACTCGAGCAAAGGTTTTTGTATAGTCTATCCCCTCTTGCTGACTATAACCTTGTGCTACCAATCGTGCCTTGTTTCTGATGACTTCACCTTGTTCATTCAGCTTGTTTCTGAACACCCATTTTATTCCAATGATGTTGAATCCTTTTGGTTTGGGAACCAGATCCCATACGTCATTCCTGGTGAATTGATTCAGCTCCTCTTGCATTGCTAGAATCTAGTCATTGTCCAGAAGTGCTTCATCAATAGAGGATGGTTCAATCAGAGAGACAAGTCACATAAGGGATTCTTCAGAGTTTCTAAAGATGGCTCTTGTTCTGATTGGATCTTCCTTTCTTCCTAAGATAGTCTCTTCTGGGTGATCCATGCTGCTTCTGGATGGTCTTTTCTGAGGTTGATCAATAGAAGGTGCTGGATTGCTTGCAGTGCCTCTTTCTGATGTTGAGGGAGTGTCTCTGTTAAGAGCTTCTGATGACTTGTCTTCAGTACCTGTGAATTCAATTTCCATACCTGCAAATACTTCATTCTGCTTTGACTTTTCAGAGTCAAGCTTGTCATCAAAATGAACACTGATTGATTCTTCCACAATCTGTGTTTCTGTATTGTATACTTTGTACCCTTTTGAGCGTTCAGGGTATCCTAACATAATACACTTCTGTGCTTTAGAGTCAAACTTGTTCAAATAATTTTTAGCATTTAAAATGAAGCAAGTACATCCAAATGGATGAAAATATGAAATTTTGGGCTTTCTGTTCTTCCATAATTCATATGAAGTCTTTTCCAGAATAGGTCTTATGGAGATTCTATTCTGAATGTAGCACGCTGTGTTTATTACCTCTGCCCAGAAGATCTTAGCAACGTTAGTCTCATTGATCATGGTTCTGGCCATTTCTTGCAATGTTCTGTTCTTTCATTCTACAACTCCATTTTGTTGGGGAGTTCTAGGACAAGAAAAATCATGTAGAATGCCTTTGTCATTAAAAAATGATTCAAAATCTTTATTTTCAAACTCTCCACCATGATCACTTTTGACTTTGATGATTCTAAGATCCTTTTCATTCTGAACTTGGTTACAGAAGGTAACAAACACAGAGTGTGACTCGTCCTTGTGTCTTAAGAACTTTACCCATGTCCATCTGCTATAGTCATGTACGATTACTAACCCATACTTCTTGCCACTGACTGAAGCAGTTTTAACTGGTCCAAATAAGTCAATGTGCGTAAGTTCTAATGGCTTAGAGGTGGAAACAACAATTTTAGATTTAAAAGCAGGTTTTGCAAACTTGCCTTTCTGACATGCTTCACACAGAGCATCTGAATTGAACTTCAGGTTAGGAAGTCCTCTGACCAGATTGAGTTTGTTAATCTAAGATATTCTTCTCATACTAACATGCCCCAATCTTCTGTGCCAGATCCATTGCTCGTTGTTAACAGACAGAAGACACTTTACATTCTGACTTTTCAGTTCAGAAAGTTTGATTTTTTAAATGTTGTTTCTCCTCTTTCCATTAAACAGGATAGTCCCATCTTTCTGACTAACAGCTTTACATGAATTTTGATTAAATATTATATCATAACCGTTATCACTTAATTGACTTATGGATAACAGGTTATGCATCAATCCATCTACTAATAAGACATTACTGATAGAGGGAAGATTTCCATTACCTACTGTTCTAGAGCCAATGATCTTTCCCTTCTGATTGCCTCCAAAGCCTACGTGGCCTCCAGGCTTAAGTTTCAGGCTTTGGAACATATGCCTTCTTCCCGTCATGTGTCGCGAGCAGCCAGAGTCCAGGTACCATGACTGGTGTTTCTGCTTTGCTGCTAAAGATATCTGCAACATGTATTATTTTATCCTTAGGTACCCATATTTTCTTGGGTCCTGATTTGTTAGTTTTACCAAAACTCTGGATGAATTTTGGTTTGACAGAATAATTGCTACTGGTATATTTGATGTCGTGTGGGTGCCCATATACAAAGTGTGATTTATGAGGAGTTCGTTTAATAACTAAATCCATGGCATTCTTTGGTGTAGGTACCTTACCTTGGTATCCTATTCCCTTTCTGCCATTTCTGCTAACTCCATAGATTATTGAAGCCATCTTGATTCTATCTATGCTTTTAGCAAGAAACTTCTAAAAGCTGTGATCATACTCCTTGATGATCTCATCAGCACTACTGGGAGTTTCAATAATTTTTTCCTTCTGAGAGTTTTGTAAAAGATTTTCTAATTTTGAAACCTTATTTTTCAACTCAGAATTTTCCAACTTGAGACTCTCAGTTTTATCAGAGTCAGAAGCAAGATCCCTTTTCAGGTTTTTGAATTTGACTCTGATCTGCTAATATCGTTCCAGAATCTCATTGAGGCTTTCAGCAAGTTCAGCCTTAGTAAAATTAATAGCAAATTCAGGAAATACCTCTTTTGTGTCTAATTCATAGTCTGATTCAGAAGCTTCACTGTCTTCTGATATGTTTGCCATGAGAGCTATGTTTGCTCTCTCATCATCTGATTCTGAGTCAGCTTCAGATGTGTCAGAGTCATCCCATGTGGCCATGAGACTTTTCTTCATTTCCTTGCCAAACTTTCTTCTGGGCTTTTCCTTCTGAAGCCTTGGACAATCACTCTTGCAGTGTCCTTTCTCGTTGCATTCATAGCAGATGATGTCCTTGTTGTTTGGCTTTCTGCTTCCAGAAGAGCCTTCAGATCTTCTGTGTCCAGATTCTGACCTTCTGTATCTGGAGGAGGATTCGTTCTGGTTCTCAGATCTTCTGGGAGTCCTGAACTTTCTTTGCCTCTTCTTCTACAGTTGGTTCACCCTTCTGGAGAGGAGAGACAGTTCATCTTCTTCCGATGAGGACCCATCATAGGTTTCTTCAACAGCCTGCAAAACCTTAGAGTCATATTTTCTGTTAGATTTTAGAGCTAAAGGCTTACCTGGATTTTGGGGTTCATCAGCTTCTAGCTCTATCTCATGACTTCTGAGGGAGCTGATAAGTTCCTGCAGAGAGATTGTATTGAGATCCTTAGCAAGCTTCAGCGCTGTGACCATTGGCCTCCACTGTTTTGGCAAGCTTCTGATGATCTTCTTGACATGATCAGCAGTAGAATACCCTTTGTCCAGAACTTTGAGACCAGCAACCAGAATCTGAAATCTTGAGAACATTGTTTCAATAGATTCACTTTCTTCCATCTTGAATGCCTCATACTTCTGGATGAGCGCAAGAGCTTTAGTTTCTTTCACTTGAAGGTTGCCTTCATGCGTCATTCTGAGAGAATCAAACATGTTCTTAGCAGTGTCTCTGTTTGATATTTTTTCATATTCAGAGTAGGAGATAGCACTGAGAAGAATAGTTTTGGCCTTGTGATGGTTTTTGAAATCACGCTTCTGTTGATCATACATTGCTTTTCTGTCAATCTTCTGACCATTTGCATTTACTGGGTGCGTGTATCCATCTGTCACCATATCCCACAGATCAACATCATGGGCTAGAAAGAAGCTTTCAATTCTATCTTTCCAGTAATCAAAATTCTCTCCATCAAAGACTGGAGGTTTGCCACTGAATCTGTCTCTTTCTTCATTGTTGTCATTGCTGATGTTGTGATGTGTTCCCGCCATAGTGTTTTTCAACGCTGGATCTTGTACTGACACAGTTAAGTGTTATGAACTCAGAACCAGGCGCTCTGATGCCAATTGTAGGATCAAGCGCTTACCACTGAGTTAAAAGCAATTGCTTGTAGCCAAGGTGCTACTCTATTTCCTTATAGAGAATCTAACAAGGGGCCTACCTGGCCCACCTAACACACCTGTGTAGGCGCCCACGGGGGGATGTTAAGCCCTTTGAATCCCTAAGGTTGACGCTGGATATTTTAATCCAACAAAATTCAATTTAAATAATTGCATGTATAACAGTTTTGTTGCCCCACATGCATCTTTTTTGTGAGAGACTTTCAAACAAACTTGTTCATATTCTTCGTTGAAAAAAAGATTCTTTGAATACTTTACCCAAGTTTGATTTTTAGATATTTCTTCTCGATGTTTATTCTCTGAATATAGTGATCGTCGAGACTTCTTTCTCCTTTCTTATTTCAAATATTACATTGGATGAAACTTCTTCTTCATGTTTTGTTGACGAAGATTATTGAGGTTAATTTTTCATATTTACATGAGTTCTCTGATGAATTGCTACAAATTATTCTAGGTTTAATCTCATGCCTTTATACTTTAACAATTGAATCAACTCATTCTATTTATCAATTATTTCTTCCTTCTTTGATTTTTCCTGAAAATCATAAAAATTCATATCTCTCAATTTAAGGATTGGATCAAGTTTCTGATTCCAATTCTTAATTCTTAGATATTTGTTAGTGATGAAGCTTCTAACATTATTTCCAAAATTTCCAAAGGTTGAAAACATTTATGAAGGAATAATTTTCTTCTCCTCGTGTGTTATTTCTCTCTTGTTTGATACTTGGATAAACTCCTTAGATCATTTCAAGAGTGTCTCATATTTCATTGGTGGAATTACAGTTAAGGACATAGAAAAATTGATTTTCATTTAAAGACATGGCTTTAAAAAATTTGATTTTAAAATTAATTTTAAACTTTCTCTTTTCATCTACAAACCAAATAAACTCTGGTTTGTCTACTACTTCACCATTTATGCAATAAGTAGGGATAAACAAACCATTGATTATTGTTTCCTATAATTAAAAACCAAAAATTTGAATAAATATTTTAAATAAATCTTTCCATATTCAAACCTAAAACCATTAAACAAGGCATGTGTGTTTAAGAAAGTCCTCTTTTTAAAAATAGTGTTGGAAATCATCTTTAACATGAGACAATTAGTCTTTAAATAGGACTTAGACTTTGATGCCACTTGTTGGACATGTGACCTCATACACAAGAGGGGTGGGTTGAATTTTGGAGGTTCGAAATTTTTGATTTAAAGCAAAATCATTTTCAATATTAGAGTTTGAAATAATTTTATAAAAAATTTGAATAAATAAGCAGTGGATTTCAAAGTAAAGAAATTAAGTGGAAAATAAAAGAGATGATGGAAGAGAAATGACACCGGATAATTATGGAGGTTCAGTCTAATGAAGTGACTTACTCTTCTCTCAAAGAATTAAACTTAATAGTTTCCATCATGCTTTAGATATTTTAGATGGCTAAGCCTATTAACCCCTTTGTACAAGGAAATGATGTTTTAGGATAACTTCTAACCAAACAACAAACAAGGCTTGAAGTAGTTAGTATTCAAACTAAAGCATGAACATGATTGAAGCGGTTAGTCTTCACACCAAACAAAGGTTTTTCAAAGGTTGATCTCAAACCAAGATAGGTTTTGAGTTGGTTATCCTCTGAACCGAACTGAGTTTTATACAGACTAACCATAAATCAAAACGAGATTAATACTGATATGATCTCGAACCTATTGAGTTTTTACATAAGGCTTAACTAAAAATCCAAGAGAAATTTTATATTTGGCTTAACTCAAAAACCAAGAGTGATTTTACATTAGGAAGATCTTGAAACTGTGGATCTATGTGGTTGCGGGTATAGTAAATAAGTGATCCAAGATGGTGAAGCTTATGGATAGAAAGATATAAATCAAACAGTAGCTGCTTAGTTTTGAGGATGACATGGTTTTCATGATGACAACACGTAAAGTCAAGTCAATTTATGAAGGTAGCTCAAGCGGTCAAAGATGCATATGAATTGATGATGACATGGTTGATCAAGACAACCTCCCGAATCAAGTTAAATACATTTGTTTAAAGTAAAAATTATAATCCAATGAATCTTAAGTGAATACTTAGGGTTTATAATTGTCGATGGTTTAAACTGGTTTAAACATTCAACATCTCAGATGATCGTAACTAAAAGGAAAATATCTCAAGCCTCATCAAGAAGACTCGAGTTTCTTGTGTGATGCTAAAATCAAAGATAATGATACCAAGACTTGAAGCTTTAGAGTATGAAATAGATGAAGTGTGAAAGTTAGCCTAATCATGTTTGTTTGAGTGATTAGTGTATTGTAACGACACAGGAGAATTTTTAGAAGTACTATAGGTAAACCACACACACTTAAAACATTAAGAAGACTCTAATTTTTTTAATTGAAATTATAAAAATATTATTTTAAGCCCTAGACAATTGATTAGGGGAATGTCTTCTTGATTAGAAAAATTTTTCTAAGTTGTGGAATCGATTAGATGTATAGTCTAATCGATTAGATGATGCCTAATTGAGTCTCTAATGTATTATCACAATTTCTTAATGATCAGTAACAACTCTTTATCCAAACCTTCCATTTTGGGAAACAATGATTATTTGTATTTCCTAATAGATATGGTCATTTATTTGACCCTGTTGTACCCTAAATTTTGCCCCTAACTTTTTTAGTCGCACTTTCATACCATATTTTGTCATTCAGTAACAATCATTAATAAATAGCTTCATTCATCACATTTGCATCCTATCTTTAAGTTTGTTCTTGTGTTGTTGACTAACTTCTAATCAAAATACAAAAAATATTTGTCTTTGTCTTTGCATATTTGTGTTTTGTAGGTACCGAGTCGAAGCATATGGCAAATAAGGTTTTCCGGTATTATTTCCCTAAAATCTCTATTTGCAAAGAAAAAGAATTAAAAGAATTTCATTTTTTTTCACTGTACAATCGATTGCTCCTCGAGTGCAATTGATTGCACAAAGTGAATTTTGCACAATTTTTGGAAAAATACACTGTGCAAATCGATTTGCAATATAGTGCAATCGATTTGCATACAGTGAAAATTTGAAAAAAATCAGCATTTTAAACTTGTCAAATTTTTGGCTCCAATTTTCCTTCACTTTTGAAATATGTATAATTAATTCAAATTTTAGTGCCAATCTTTCATTTTTAAGAAGAATTATCATTAATTCAAATTTTGGCTCTAATATTTGAAAGAATTATCATTAATTCAAATTTTGGCTCCAAGAATCAATTACCAAATTACCACTAATCCCAATCCTAAACTCTATAAATAGAGCCCTCATCTCATTCAAATTTCAAGCTTTTGAAAACCAAATCCACCTTGCTAAAAAATCTCTCAAATCTCTCCATCTACCAAATTCACTCAAAGCTCCATTTTCAAAAAGTTAGTAAGCTTTGCATTGAAGCTTACTAATATTTGAGCTAAGCCTTCATCCAAACACTTTTTCTCCATCAATTCTCTACATACAAGCTTGGTCAATTGATTCTTGTGGTTGAATTGAAGCAAATTCTTGAAGTTGTTTTGATAATTTTCTAGATCTACCTTTGGTAAGTTTGGATAATTCATCTTTCACAATGTGATCTCTTGGTGATATTTGGGATGGATTATTTGAGCATTATTTTGTGATTCTAATGGTGATATTATCTCATAATTTGATGGAATTTTCATGCTCAAGTGGATCCATGATCATAAGGTGTTTGATGGAAAGTTTGAACAAGCAATTGCCCTTGTAAAATGCTGTTTTTGCTACTGCTTCTGTGTGCAGTCGATTTACATAGTAGTGTAAATCGATTTACACAGCACAAAATTTTGCATAATTTTTTGAAAATTATACCGTGTAAATCGATTTACATAGTAGTGTAAATCAATTTACACCTGAACAGAATGTATTTTTTGCCTTGTTTTGGGGCAGCTTTGATCCAAAATGCTTTTTCTACTCACTCCTTTTGATTGTTGGTTTGGATTGCAATTTTAAATGTCCAATTTGTCTTTAATCTCAATGAATTTTGTGATGTAGATGAAGTTGGATAAATGTTCATCAATTCAAATCTACCTAAGAATGAATTGTTTAATTCATTTTTGGTGCTTTGGATTAATGATATGTTTAGTGCTTTAATCCATCTAGAGGAGTGGTTGAATTTAAAGATGAAAGAATTTTGAAATGGTGATCCAAATTAGCTTATCATTTCCCTCCCTCTTCATCTTATCCCTTTATTTTTTTAATTGTGATACATGTTAAGGGATGGTGATGTCTATATCATTTATCCAAACATGAAGTACATAGATTGCTATTGACCGGCCTCAAAATAGGTGCGACTTCTACATAAGTCCACTTACGATTTCTTAACATAGCGCTAAATTTTATCCCGATTCGAATAAATGATCATTCGTGGACCAAACTTATGATTGCAAGCCCAAGTATGTTAATTTGATCTCTTTGATCCAATAACCTTGAGATTCATTGTGTAGAGGCTTTGGTTCTACAACACCTTTGGTCAATGCCGATCACTTAAATATCGTTGATAATTACATGTTGCCTTGTGAGAATTCCAAAATGGATGATATACTTGACAAAAAGCAAATGCAACTTGTTGTGTAGAGGCTTTGGTTCTACCAATCCCCTAATGAGTTCCAAATGCAAGTTTCAAGATGGTCATCCAACTAACCACTAATTACTAACAACTAACTTTACTTTACGCTTTTATTTTAATGCTTTATGTACCATTTACTTTTAGCATTTTACATTTCTTGCTATTTTCATCTTTGCTCACTTGAGAATTTACTTTTATGTCATTTTTATTTTGCTCACTTGAGCTTTTCTTTTCCTTTTGAAGACACCTAATAATTAACATGAACCATAAAAAACTTTAATGATACTTGGACTACATGGTTACTATCCTTTGCATTATGGAGTGATGGACTTCTTGGACTTAGGATTAGAGACCTTGGCTTATCTTGGAGACTTTGTGACTTTATTTGATATTTTTTATGGAGTTCTTGAGGTTAACCTCAAGACATTGGGTTGTTTGTTTGTTTTGTGTGCAGGTTATTGAGATTACGATCTTTGTTTGTAATCTGGAATTCACCTGTATACAGCCGTTACTCTGCCCAATTTTTGTGAAGACTAAATACACTTGAAGTTTGATTCTATCAAGAGGTCTAGTATCTTTGCTTGCTTGGTTTCAATCCAAAGAATGGGAATTCTACATTGGCTTATAATGTCAAGTATCGGCTTCATGTTGGTTAGACGGTTCTCTTCCTTAGCTTTTACCTTATGCTTTAGGATAGTCCCTTCATCTCCTCTCATCTTCTTTAATTTTAAAAACCTTCTCATCTTCTTTCAAAATCTTCTTTGTTTTTAAACTCAAACCGCTTTCATAATAAACCTCGACTTCTTTCGAGTTCCTTTTCTTTTAAAAACTTCTTTTCTTTAAACAAACTTCAATACATTTAATCATACTTCGACATCTTTTCAAGATTAACAAATATACTTCAACTCATTCAAACTCTTTTGTGCGCTCGAGCACCTTTTACCTTCAAAACTTTTTTTTCAAGGTGAGACATGATTCATTGATAGTCGAACAACATTCTCCTATCCCTATGGTTATAAAGGTGTCGATTTTTCCACTTGAGTACTAGAGGCGTTCTTAAACCCTCACTCTTGTTGACGCATGGTCCATCTTTCTTACACCTTGTGGGCGTTAGTCGAGATTTCTCTCCTAACAATGATGACTTGTCTCCTTGTTTAAAAACAATCAACAAACAAGTCTTTTCTAGATGAACTACGTGTACTCTAATCCCCTATTGCACGAAAGGTGGTACGAAGGAACTAAAGGTTCGCAACCGCGGCGGGTGCAAAAATCATAAAAATATTTCTTTTCTCACCTCCACCATCCATTTTATATACAACACATTTTTATAGCAAAAATATACAGATTTTTCAAAGAGGTTCCTGCGGAGTATCGTAGATGTTTAGGGTGCTAATACCTTCCCTTTGAATAACCAACCCCCTTACCTTGAATCTTTCCCCCTTTTTGGGTTATTCTCTCTTTTCCCATTCCTTTGGAAACAATAAAGCGCGGTAGCGATTTTTATTTTGATTTGTATAAAGTCTAGTCAATCCAATGGCTTAGTCTTGCACATTTCTACCGCTACAGAAAAAAATGGCGACTTCACTGGGGAAAGATTGACCTCTTGCTGGTCCATCCCTAAGTGGGTTAAACCTATCTTTGTTTATATCTGTATACGTGCTATTGTGTTTATGTGTTATATTTTGTATATATGTTTGTCTGGATTTTCCTGGTTTACAGGGTGCTTGGGGATTTCTTATAAGTCCTATACCCGGACTTGGGAAAACTTTAAGATAGGACGGGCGGTATAGTCATGTTAACTTTGAGGGAGTAATCCCAAAAAAGGAGACATGATATCCCCCACTCAGTGGAGGCCCCTTTGACTGTAGTATCGTTTACCGAGTAATCGGGAAGACGTACTGCTTTCGACCTGGGAGCCTGCAAAGCTGAGGACCATAGATTACCTAACCCCTCTTGGCCTTTTAGGTGTAGTGCGGAAGCTATGATGGAGTAATCCGGAAGTAGTTGTCATGCGATACTATGCTCGGACGAGTCTTTCTTGAGAATATTACTAATTACCGAGTTAATTGGGAAGTTGGTAATATCCAAAGGAAGGATGTAGACTCTGGAAACCTCTGGAACCTTGTTTGGCAGGTGATAACCGTTACTCCATACCTTATGGGTTATACCTTTGACTCCAGGATCGTGACTCTGAACTATGTGATCCTGTTATTGTACAATGCATTGCATAACATTGCATATCATTTGCATCCTCTGCATCATTCTGCATACATCCAGGTTGATCAAGATCTTATTCCCAGTTGCTTCTTCCTTCCAGTTAGTCGTCTACCGTCAAGCTGATTCCTCAACACAACTACGGGACTAGAGCTGCTGTCAGATTGAGAATGGAAAACCAAGAACAACACAACATGGAAGTCAGAATGGAAATCGATGAGTTAAAGTCAGGCATGACCAAACTTACTGAGATGATGCAAGTCCTGATTTCCAGAGGAGAGCCACCTCTAAGGACTGTGATATCTGAGATTCCAACTGCTGCTGTTGACACTCAACCTATCCAGCATACATCTACTGCATGGCCAGAGTTTGAGTTACCTCAAAATTACTCTCCACCTGTTGCAATTACTCCAATTGTTGGCCAGTCTTCCTGACCAGTCTTTCAAGCTCCAGTTTTCACTGAACCTCAGCCAATCGTTCATACTGCTTCTCGTCAACCTGTTGCACAAGCTGCTTTTGGGAACCCTCTCTTTGAGTACCATGCTGCCAGTCCTCGAAGTGTGAGTCAAGCAGACTTTGGTGAGTTTGAAGAGTTCAAATAACAGTATCAGACTTTAGAGAAGAGACTTAGAGCTATGGAAGGAAATGAGTTCTTCAGTGTTGATGCTAACAATATGTGCTTGGTTTCTGATCTGGTTATGCCTACAAAGTTCAAGACTCCTGAGTTTGAGAAATATAAGGGGCACACTTGTCCAAGAAGTCATTTGGTGATGTACTTTCGAAAGATGTCTGCTTACACCAAAAATGACAAGCTACTTATCCATTGTTTCCAAGAAAGTTTGAGTGGAGCTTCATTGAAATGGTATATGGGACTTGAGAAAGGTCGTATCCAATGCTTCCAAGATCTTGTTGATGCTTTCATAAAGCAATATAAATACAACCTCGACATGACACCTGATCGTCTCCAACTACAAAATATGTCTCAGAATGAGAAAGAATCTTTCAAGGAGTATGCTCAACGATGGAGAGAAATGGCATCTCAAGTTGAACCACCTCTGGCAGAGAAAGAGTTGACTGGTTTGTTCATGGATACTTTGTCCCCTTTATTTTGGGAGAAGATGATTGGTAGTGTGTCCTCCAGCTTCACAGACCTGGTGACTATTGGCCAGAGATTAGAAGAAGGAATCAAGAATGGTAAAGTGTCTAAAGCTGCTGAATCTTCTAATGGTGCAAAGAAATACCTTGGGAACTTTCAGAAGAAGAAAGAGGTAGAAGCCAATGCTGTCTCGACTGAGAGAAAAGGACCTCGCCGTAGGCCTCAATACACTGATCAACCACAAGTAATGGCTGTTACTCCTACGGTCAATGCTCAACCAGTTCATGTCCCTCAACAATAGAATAATATGCAGAATCAGAATCAGAATAGGGCTCAGTTTGATCCCATCCCTATGACGTACACTGAATTGTACCCTGCATTGGTGCAGAAGGGATTGATTACGACTAGGCCTCTGATTCCTCGAAATCCTCCTCCAGTCGGGTTCAGATCTGACCTTCACTGTGAGTTTCATCAAGGAGCTGCCGGTCATGATTTAGAGAGTTGTTATGCTTTGAAAAACAAAGTGCAAGAATTGGTGAAAGCAAATTTTCTCACTTTCAAGGAGCCAGGTCCTAATGTTATCAACAATCCTTTGCCAAAACAAAGTGGCTGAAGACTGAGTCGGGATACCCTCAAGTCACTTCCTAAAGCTAGTGTTTCAGACAGGACAACTCATCCTTGTTACTGATTAGTCACTAAGCCATATTTATTTTTGTTTGCATTTTTCCTTGTTTATGTTAAAATTGTTGCTTTCAAATATTGTTTATACTTTCATGTTAATTCTAATGAAATGAGCATTGCAATGTTCTGATTCAAATCATTTTCATTTACTACTTTCAAATATATTTCTCGTGTTTACTCCCTTTATCAAGCTTTTGTTTATGCAAAGATCTGAGGGAGGATGATGAAAACGAAATACCCATAATTTTTGCTGGTATGCTTTCGAATAAAACTTTGCTGAGGATATACAGACATTGTTTCAACTCCCAAACACTGGAGAAATAAGGAGGTCAATCCTTCGTTCACCCCTTTGAGCCTAGAAGTTGGAGTTTCTTTCTATACAGAAAAACCCGCAATCTTAACCTGGGGATGGGTAGTTCTCAGTTAATTTGGTTGTGCATTCAATTACAAGAGAAATCATGCAAGACACCTTTCAACAAAGGTCGCGATCAAGCTTTCCTTTGCACACAGCAAGAAGTGTCAAAGATGCTCTCAAACAAAAATGATGAAGATGATTCCCCGTAATCATTGAGCAAGGCAGTCATTATCTTTCCAAAACAAAGGGAAAAATGAAATGAAAATAAAAATCAACAGAAAAATCCCGCTAAGTCAAAACCTATGAAGGAGACTTATTCAAAAAACCAGGGCATCCTGCTGACTGTAATCTCAAATGAAACAGTTCAGGCAAAAACTGGGGCATCCCGCTGACTGTAATCTCAAATGAAACAATTCAGGCAAAAGTTGGGAATAATAAATTCAATCAGAAGAGGTCTTCAAATCCTCAAAATTCTCCTCCAGAATTGACAAAAGTCCTCAAAACAGCAAAAATATGTAAGAAGAAATGACTGTCATTCTCAATAATTCCTTTAGTTTCTGAGCCATCGTCATTGCTACCATCAGTGCAATTCCAAACTCTCTTGGAACCTGAATGCATAGTCTGAATTAACTAAACGTAGGACTGAAGAACATCACGAAGATTGGGTTGGGTACAAATAAACTTTGAGCCTTTATCCTTTATTTCTTAAACCGTGAACCAGACCACGTTACAACCCTCAAAAGACCTAATTGAAGCCAGGTTTCTTTTGAAAGCATACTACAGCAAGGTTGCGTAAACTGACTCCTATGATCTTTTGCGAATCATTTGTTTTGGTTTCATACCTTTGTTTTCACTTTAAAAGTATAAACCACTGTGCTTTAACCAGTTATGCATTTTCTATACACCAATAACATCATTTCAAAAATGATTTTGGATTCAAAACTTTTGCATGAACTTTGCATTAAAAATACCATGTTTGAATAAACAATTTTGCTTGCAAACAAGCTTTCCTCATCAAGGAATTTCAAACAGCCGAGAAACATGTTCAATGACCCTATGAGGGGCAAGTATCTTCCAGATCCTGTTGTGAATCAGTTCAAGATTTACTGCTCAATGCAAGTTTTCTCAGAATTGGCCAGCCAGGAGATCATTTTCAAGACTTATACTGAGGCATTCCTTTACAACATTCATTTCAAGAGCTGAAGCCATGATCAGTTTATCTCAAACAATCATCTCAAGAACTGAAGCCATGATCAGTTTATCTCCAATAGTCATTTCGGAGTTGAAGTCGTGATCAGCTTATTTCCAGTAACTTTCAACTGAAGCCATGATCAGTTTATCTTCAACAGTCAGCTAATCTGGGACAAGTACCCAAGTAGCTCTTCATGTCCTTCCTCAGAAGATCATCAGTTCAATACAGTTTACAAGTGTGACAAATTTGGGTTCAAGACATTTTCTTTCCAGTCAAATTTGGCAGAGTTCTCTGTGTTAAGGAATCAAACTTCCAAACTATTCTCCACAAAAGAGTCAAACTCCGTTGTCGTAAACGTCGGCATTACCTGCATAGATCATTCACATATCATGCATAACAAAATTCATACATAATGCATAACAAGAGTGTTTCATCCTCATTTGCATTTTTCGAGGTCTTGTTGCAGTTGACATGTCACCTTGAGATCAAAGTCCAACTTACTTGGCACCTACCAAAGCAAACATCAATTTGAGTTGTTTCTCTTTTTTCATCCAAAGCCGGTATTGGATGTTGTTACCTATTTCTTCATTCAAAGCCAGTATTGAATGTCAAGAACCCTTTCACTCATTCAAAGCCAGTATTGGATGTTGTGATCTTTTCTCTCGTCTAAAGCTAGTATTAGACGATGAGCTTTTCTTTCATTCAAAGCCAGTATTGAATTTCAAGATCCCTTTCACTCATTCAAATCCAGTATTGGATGTTGTGATCTTTTCTCTCGTCTAAAGCCAGTATTAGACGTTGAGTTTTATCTTCATTCAAAGCCAGTATTGAATGTCAAGATCCCTTTCACTCATTCAAAGTCAGTATTGGATGTTGTGATCTTTTCTCTCGTCTAAAGCCAGTATTAGACGTTGAGCTTTTCTTTCATTCAAAGCCAGTATTGAATGTCAGGATCTTTGGTTTCCATCCAAAGCCAGTATTGGATGTTGTGATCTTTTCTCTCGTCTAAAGCCATTATTAGACGTTGAGTTTTCCCTTCATTCAAAGCCAGTATTGGATGTCGTGTTTCTTTTCCGTCCAGTGTCTTTCTTGGACGACTCTGATGTAGCTTCAGATTTGGTCTCATCCCACATCTAATGTTCTTCTGGATGCTTCTGACTGCCTTTTCCAAAGAGTTGATCGCCTCATTCAATGCCATTCTTGGATGTCGCTGCTTGCCTTCTCGAGTTTTATCTCTTTTTTCCAAGTATTGATGGTTACTCTTTGTCACCCTGACAGATATCCAGAAGTATCTTGTTGCTCCCCGGTGTGTCTTTCCATGTCATTTCATCTAAACTACCACAAGTTTCCAGTTTCGAGTCTTACCACATTCCCACAACGTCTGTCTCATCTCATACATCATTCAAAAAATATATGTCAAAAAAGAGTCCATTCATTCATGACATATGTTATCATCTCATCGCACCAGGGACAAAATTCAGGTCTGTTTGTATTTAATTACTTTCAGCCTATCTGGCTAAAAGATAATTAAATAGGGGCAGCTGTTGTACCCTAAATTTTGCCCCTAACTTTTTCAGTCGCACTTTCATACCATATTTTGTCATTCAGTAACAATCATTAATAAATAGCTTCATTCATCACATTTGCATCCTATCTTTAAGTTTGTTCTTGTGTTGTTGACTAACTTCTAATCAAAATACAAAAAATATTTGTCTTTGTCTTTGCATATTTGTGTTTTGTAGGTACTGAGTCGAATCATATGGCAAATAAGGTTTTCCGGTATTATTTCCCTAAAATCTCTATTTGCAAAGAAAAAGAATTAAAAAAATTTCATTTTATTTCACTGTACAATCGATTGCTCCTAGAGTGCAATCAATTGGACAAAGTGAATTTTGCACAATTTTTGGAAAAATACACTGTGCAAATAGATTTGCAATATAGTGCAATCGATTTGCATAGAGTGAAAATTTGAAAAAAATCAGCATTTTAAACTTGTCAAATTTTTGGCTCCAATTTTCCTTCACTTTTGAAAGATGTATAATTAATTCAAATTTTAGTGCCAATCTTTCATTTTTAAGAAGAATTATCATTAATTCAAATTTTGGCTCTAATATTTGAAAGAATTATCATTAATTCAAATTTTGGCTCCAAGAATCAATTACCAAATTACCACTAATCCCAATCCTAAACTCTATAAATAGAGCCCTCATCTCATTCAAATTTCAAGCTTTTGATAACCAAATCCACCTTGCTAAAAAATCTCTCAAATCTCTCCATCGACCAAATTCACTCAAAGCTCAATTTTCAAAAAGTTAGTAAGCTTTGCATTGAAGCTTACTAATCTTTGAGCTAAGCCTTCACCCAAACACTTTTTCTCCATCAATTCTCTACATCCAAGCTTGGTCAATTGATTCTTGTGGTTTAACTGAAGCAAATTCTTGAAGTTGTTTTGATAATTTTCTAGATCTACCTTTGGTAAGTTTGGATAATTCATCTTTCACAATGTGATCTCTTGGTGATATTTGGGATGGATTATTTGAGCATTATTTTGTGATTCTAATGGTGTTATTATCTCATAATTTGATGGAATTTTCATGCTCAAGTGGATCCATGATCATAAGGTGTTTGATGGAAAGTTTGAACAAACAATTGCCCTTGTAAAATGCTGTTTTTGCTACTGCTTCTGTGTGCAATCGATTTACATAGTAGTGTAAATCGATTTACACAGCACAATTTTGCACAATTTTTTGAAAATTATACAGTGTAAATCGATTTACATAGTAGTGTAAATCGATTTACACCTGAACAGAATGTATTTTTTGCCTTGTTTTGGGGCAGCTTTGATCCAAAATGCTTTTTCTACTCACTCCTTTTGATTGTTGGTTTGGATTGCAATTTTAAATGTCCAATTTGTCTTTAAACTAAATGAATTTTGTGATGTAGATGAAGTTGGATAAATGTTCATCAATTCAAATTTACCTAAGAATGAATTATTTAATTCATTTTTGGTGCTTTGGATTAATGATATGTTTAGTGCTTTAATCCATCTAGAGGAGTGGTTGAATTTAAAGATGAAAGAATTTTGAAATGGTGATCCAAATTAGCTTATCATTTCCCTCCCTCTTCATCTTATCCCTTTATTTTTTAATGGTGCTACATGTTAAGGGATGGTGATGTCTATATCATTTATCCAAACATGAAGTACATAGATTGCTATTGACCGGCCTCAAAATAGGTGCGACTTCTACATAAGTCCACTTACGATTGCTTAACATAGCGCTAAATTTTGTCCCAATTCGAATAAATGATCATTCGTGGCCCAAACATATGATTGCAAGCCCAAGTATGTTAATTTGATCTATTTGATCCAATAACCTTGAGATTCATTGTGTAGAGGCTTTGGTTCTACTAATCCTCTGATGGATCTACAACACCTTGGTCAACGCGGATCACTTAAACATCGTTGATCATTACATGTTGCCTTGTGAGAATTCCAAAATGGATGATATACTTGACAAAAAGCAAATGCAACTTGTTGTGTAGAGGCTTTGGTTCTACCAATCCCCTAATGAGTTCCAAATGCAATTTTCAAGATGGTCATCCAACTAACAACTAATTACTAACAACTAACTTTACTTTACGCTTTTATTTTCAGGCTTTATGTACCATTTACTTTTAGCATTTTACATTTCTTGCTATTTTCATCTTTGCTCACTTGAGCATTTACTTTTATGTCATTTTTATTTTGCTCACTTGAGCTTTTCTTTTCCTTTTGAAGACACCTAATAATCAACATGAACCATAAAAAACTTTAATGATACTTGGACTACATGGTTACTATCCTTTGCATTATGGAGTGATGGACTTCTTGGACTTAGGATTAGAGACCTTGGCCTATCTTGGAGACTTTGTGACTTTATTTGATATTTTTTCTGGAGTTCTTGAGGTTTACCTCAAGACATTGGGTTGTTTGTTTGTTTTGTGTGTAGGTTATTGAGATTACGATCTTTTTTTGTAATCTGGAATTCACCCGTATACAGCCGTTACTCTGCCCAATTTTTGCGAAGACTAAATACACTTGAAGTTTGATTCTCTCAAGAGGTCTAGTATCTTTGCTTGCTTGGTTTCAATCCAAAGAATGGGAATTCTACATTGGCTTATAATGTCAAGTATCGGCTTCATGTTGGTTAGACAGTTCTCTTCCTTAGCTTTTACCTTATGCTTTAGGATAGTCCCTACATCTCCTCTCATCTTCTTTAATTATAAAAACCTTCTCATTTTCTTTCAAAATCTTCTTTGTTTTTAAACTCAAACCGCTTTCATAATAAACCTCGACTTTTTTCGAGTGCCTTTTCTTTTAAAAACTTCTTTTCTTTAAACAAACTTCAATACATTTAATCATACATCGACATCTTTTCAAGATTAACAAATACACTTCAACTCATTCAAACTCTTTTGTGCGCTCGAGCACCTTTTACCTTCAAAACTTTTTTTTCAAGGTGAGACATGATTCATTGATAGTCGAACAACATTCTCTTATCCCTATGGTTATAAAGGTGTCGATTTTTCCACTTGAGTACTAGAGGCGTTCTTAAACCCTCACTCTTGTTGACGCATGGTCCATCTTTCTTACACCTTGTGGGCGTTAGTCGAGATTTCTCTCCTAACAATGACGGCTTGTTTTCTTGTTTAAAAACAATCAACAAACAAGTCTTTTCTAGATGAACTACGTGTACCCTGATCCCCTATTGCATGAAAGGTGGTACGTAGGCACTAAAGGTTCACAACCGCGGCGGGTGCAAAAATCATAAAAATATTTCTTTTCTCACCTCCACCATCCATTTTATATACAACACATTTTTATAGCAAAAATATACATATTTTTCAAAGAGGTTCCTGCGGAGTACCGTAGATGTTTAGGGTGCTAATACCTTCCCTTTGCATAACCAACCCCCTTACCTTGAATCTTTCCCCCTTTTTGGGTTATTCGCTCTTTTCCCATTCCTTTGGAAACAATAAAGCGCGGTAGCGATTTTTATTTTGATTTGTATAAAGTCTAGTCAATCCAATGGCTTAGTCTTGCACATTTCTACCGCTACAGACCCATGAATTGTTTTCAAATTTACACCATTTATTTCCCTATACATATAGAGCTTCTATTTCATTTCAAAACATGTTGAAAATATGAAAAGCCTCACATTAATTATTATTGTGTTTCCTATAAAACGTTAAACCACCGGTGTTTATGAACACCGAGTCTTCATTTAAGAGCCATTGGACTACAATGTAGACTTGTAAAAAAAATGTTTATAGCTTGATTCAGGAGGATATTCCTCTCACTCATCTTGTTCATATTTGTTCCCCTTATCTAAATTATGAAATCGCTTGACTTTAAGTAGTATCATCATCAAAACCATGTCATTGTCAACCCTTAGCAGCTATTGATTAACTAGTATCTTGCTACACGTAAGCTTCGTCATCTTAGATCACTTCTTGATTATACCTACTGTAACACCCTAATTTCTCCGAAGAATATTAATATAAAATCAGAGTATTTTTTTCTTTAAGATAAATCAATTAAAAACAATTAGGATTCTACACTTCAAAACATATTAAACCTTCCTCAAAACATATACACAAATACATAACACAATTATAGATGAAGAAAAACCAATCATAGTCTCAAACTTTAACTTTTATTAATGCAATGGAAAAAAACCGCATTTGTATAAAATGATTCTCATCTAGTTTAAACCGACTTTTATTCAAAAACTGAGGAGTTCGTAAGACTCCAAAACAAATCATTTAAAACCAAATCAAAAAATATAGTGTTTATCCCCCCAGTGTTATGATTATAGATGAACAAAAACCAATCATAGTCTCCAACTTTAACTTTTATTAATGCAGTTGAAAAAATCTCATTCGTATTAAATAATTCTCATATAGTTTATACCGACTTTTATTCAAAAAGTGAGTAGTTCGTAAGACTCCAAAACAAATCATTTAAAAACAAATCAAACAAGATTCATGTTGTAAGATGATCTTTAGTTACCTAATACAAGATTCATGTTGTCTCTCCCTTTAGTGAGTTTATCAAGTGTATTTTGAAGATTATCAATTTTATTTTTCAAAATCTTACATTGAACACACTTGATAGATTTATCCAAGACTTCGTGAGAAGAGGAAGAGTTTTGAATTAGATCACATTGTCTCTTCCTAATACTTTCTATTTCTTCCCATGGGTTTTTATTTTTCGGTTCAAAGGAAGAGATAGTGTCTTTGGAGGTAGAGATGATTTGTTCTAATTTACTTGTCTCTTTTTTTAGCTTTCTATAGATTCCAAATAAACATTGATAAGAAAAGTGAGAGGTTACTTAATAGTCTTGATGATTTTCCATGAGATAAAGATTGCTTATTCCTTTTATGAGGATTATGTATCATCGTTATTTTAGGATATATAGGCTCTCTTTTCTTTTTCTAGGAGTTCTTGAACTTTATTTGATTTTGGTTTCTTCTCGAGTTTTGAGGGCAGTTTGGTCTTGTGTATCCTTTTTCTGTCCACTAATGACATGTAGGAATGGACGAGGATATTTTTTCACAATACTTCTGGATTTCAAGCTTTAGGAATTCCTTGAATTTTAAAAACATAAATTCCATGAATTCATTACTTTTTCTTTGACACTCTTTATCTTCTAGATCCATATTTTTAATGCTTTTTGGCTTTTAGTGCAATCCTTTTCTTCTTCTTGTTGTCAACTTCTTCGTCATTAGCTAGTCTCTTCAGCTTATTCTCATGTTCTAGCAATTTTCTAAAAATAGTTTTCATGTCCATGGTCTATAAATTCTTCGAGTAACAAATCACATTGACTTTAGGTTTCCCACTACAGTTTAAACATCTAAGAATTTTTATGACTACTTCCTCATTTGAGAATGTTATTCCCAGAGTTCTCCTATGACTCAAGATATGAGTGAGTTATCTTTGCTTTTGATTTATGCTCTCTTCAAGTTTCATTATAAATAGTACATACTCATGGGTTCATGTACCCAACCTTGCCCTCTTTACCTCAGTAGTTCCTTCATGGATATTTTGGAGGATGTTCCATATTTCTTTTGTAGCCTCACATTGATAAACTCGTAAAAACTCCTCAAGATTTAGAGTGGTAGTGATGAAAACTTTTGCCTTCAAACTACACTACACATTTTATTTATAATTTTTGGTGTAATCATTTTCAAGTTTTTTTATACAACACCATTAACTTTGTGTGTAGGAACAAATGAACCTTCATTCATAACCTTCCAAATAGCTCGATGCATCCCTTCTATGAAAAAATTTATTTTCTCTTTCCATAAATTATGCCCTTCTCCATTAAAGAATGAGGTTTTATTTTGTGAATAACTTGAAGTCATATTTTCTCCTGAGAAGATTAGTCCTTAACAGGAGTTAGGCTCTGATGCTACTCGTTGTACAAGTGACTTCAAGCACAATAGGGGAGGGTGAATTATGGTATTTAAAATTCCCGACTACTCTTATACTATTCTCGATTAAGATCATGTTAGTAATTTTGTTTGAGTAAATTGCAGTAGAAATGAATAACAAAAATTAACAGGATAGGATTAGAATGATAGCACCAGAGAGTTATCCAGTTTTGGCCGAATGTTTGTCTAGTCATATTCCCAAGAGGTCTTCTTGAGATTTTGACTATAAATATTATGAGCTTTTATTGGTTATGCCCACAAACCTTTATGCAAGCTCATATTTGTTAGACGATGACTTATCTAGAGGGGGTGAATAGATCACCAAGACAAAATACCAATTAAAATTGGAGTTTAAAAAATTAATCGAAAAGAGTGCAAGCAGAAGGTTTTGTTTAAAATAGATCGATAAAAGTCGTCTATACGAACCTAGTTATTGGAACTCGGATATGCAATGAGCCTTATATAACAAATGAAACAATAAGATGAATTTATACTCTTGAAACAAGAAACACAATATTTTTCATTTAAAGCAAATTACTAGCAATCTATTTCTAATGAAATTTGTCTAAATAATGAACAATTCAATTTGTCAAACACTTGGTGTGTGAATGAATTATTAGAATTTTTCTTTGAGTTGTGTTGAATGCAAAAGCACTTATAATTAATGTGATTATAATCTAATAAACAACCAATTCAAAACAAAAACATAAACAAATTTTTTTTACCAGTCGATAGATCAAACAATGTTATTTAACAAATTTCTCAAGGAAAAGTAAAGCAAGTAAAGAGATAAGAGAGAGTGACATGAGGATTTTTTTAGGAAGTTCACCAATTGTCCATGCTTTGGCTACATCTCTCCCTAATTCTGTTGGAATTGAGATAAATTTCTTACTATGCAAAAAGTGATTTCAAGAGAAGTATTCAAAGAGGAACCCCACAAACGCTAATTTTTTGTTGTTAATTCAACTGCTTCTCTTTCTTTGATCTTGAGCAAGACTAAGATACAATAGTTACCAATTGATTTATCGAATCTAGCTACTTGTTTGGGTACCAAACTCCAAAGCTCTTTCGCGCATGATCAATTGTAACTATTGAACACAAGCACTTTCAATTTAATTGTCCGTTCTCTCGCTACTTCCTTGGGTACCAAACTTCGAAGGTTTTTTCACTTGACGGAAATCCTCTATTGAAAATATTTATCAAAACCCCAAAATAAACCAGAGATATTACAGGATAAACCCTAGGTTTGCCGAATGAAACCCCCCACAATTCTCAACCCAATATTCTCATATACACAAAAACCTAATTGGACGTAATCAAACCTCACCTAGATGGCACCACGATAAAAGATGATTATGTGTGATTTATTAGTGTGCATGCATAGGTTGGAGGTTAAAGGTGAATATAAATGGTGGTAAGTGTTTATAGTTTCATCAAGTTAGAATCATGCATGAATGATGTATTTATAATTGTGGAAGTTTGTATGCAAAGAAGTAATTTTTGGAATTAAAAAGTATTGAAAAACTGACCCAATCAAACCCTATGTGTCGGCTTGAAATACGTATGTGCTGGCACATAAGTAAATAATTAACAATATGTGTCAACTTGAAAAGGAAGATGTGTCGGCCTAAGCAAGTCAATAGCTACAGCCTTTAATACTGCAGTAGATATGTCGGCCTAAAAATCATATGTGTCAGCACATAAAACTGAAAGTTACAGTATGTGTCGGCTTGTGTGATGCATGTGTTGGCCTGTATCAAATTTAAGCTACAGGCTTCATTATTGAGTTACATGTGTCAGCCTGAAATCCGTATGTGCGGCACATACAAGCAATTTTTATGTAGAAAATTGATTTTCAAGATTTTGGTCAATTTGAAAGTGGTTTTAAATGATTCCTAAGACTTCTAATGCAAGGGAATGCTACATGACATGGATATATCGTCTATTATACGGAAATGCTAAATTTTCAAAGTTTTGACATTATGTAAAACATCTAATGGTGATGTTGCACTCATATACTCCTCCTTTTTGACGATGTCAAAACATGCGATGAGACATTTCGTGTTGTTATTGAAGGCTCCTCCTGACTTTTTGCTTCACAATTTCATCTTGCATATGCTTCTCCCCCTTTGACAACATAAAAAAGAAATATAGAAAATCGTGAGAAGTATCATATTCCAACGTGCATACTAATATATCACTCAGAGGTGTTTTTCATAGAAGAGCAACACTCACATATCCCCATATATGTAATGATGCAAATTTGATAAATAACAAGCATAAAGCATTTCCAAACATGTAATGTCATTGCATGAATAATAATGAATGCGATGCAAGAGAAAAATAATCAAGTTTCTTTTATAGAGTCTTGATTAAGTAACATAATGAAACTCCCGATGCCGCACATGCATGTGCCTAGCATAGTGACAAAAAATTTCACTACTCAATCCAAAATGAAAATGTTGTCATAACATGTGACTCAACTACAACAAGAACAGTACATGCAACTAACATGCTTACATCTAAATCTTGCATGAACTCAAGAAATAATAATAGAAACGCATGCTTGTACACATAAGAACAAACTTATACAAATGAGAATGAATTAATACATGAAGTCATTATAAACATATACATTGAGAACACACAATGGTTGTCAATTAAAATTTTTGGAAATGAATGTTCATGGTTTTCATTATTTGATAACATAGAAAATGTTGTACCCCAAAATTTTCCCTCCCTTTTCTTCAAGACATCTCTCACAAAAGATCTCAAATGCTCAAGGATTCTCAAAGAGTTGACCAGACAAGCTCACCTCCTAAGCACTGAGTCCACAAATTAGGGTTTTGGTTTTCTCAAGGAAAGTTGGACTTCCAATTCCTCAAATTACTTTCATGGTTCATTATATACCTCCAAGAATGCTCATGCCGTGTTTCAAGTCTTGCATCTCAAAATTGCCCAGTCAATTGTTCAGATGACTAAAAATCAGCTGTATTGGGTAAAAAGTCAAATGTGGTCAACATATAGTCAAATTTCATGATTTTTGCCAACATTGAATTTCAAAGATCAAGATTCATCAATACATTCAAAAATGTCAAACTTGATCATCAAGAATTAAGAAAGTCAAGAAAAGTCAACAAAAGTCAATATTTTCAATACTTAGAAAAATTCTAAGTGTTTTTGACCTTGATAATTTCACTACTTCATGATGATTTTTCACCAAGATGCAAGATGATTCAAGGAAAATTTTCAACATGAAAGTTGTAGATATTTATGGATAATACAACTTGGTCTGTGAGAGTTGATGTCTAAAAAATGCTTAGATTTGAAGATATAGGCCCATGAAGTCAAGACATTTTTAACAAAACACTTAGTGAAATTTTCAACAAGTTTGGTCAGATTTTTGTCCCAACTTCTTGGCAATTTTTAACCAAGTTTCAAGTTTATTTAGCCAAAGTGGTCAACATGAAGGTTGTAGACAATGTTTCAAGCTTTCCAAAATGTGAAAGAACTTAAAGAGATCATTTTTGAGCTATGAGAATCGAAGAGAAGAATTTGGCATGCTAAAATTGAATTATAGGTCATTTTCATTAAGAACACATGATCCAATCTCAAACCTATGCTGCATAATCTTGCTTTGCAGGATTTTAACTTGCAAATATATCCTTAATCAAATGTTTACACAACTGATTGAGCTGTGATCCAAGTGTTTGAGCCATTGTCCAAGTGATCATTTCATTAATGGAACAAAGTTCACACTTCCATTTTGGAAAAGTGACTTTAATCACAAAGTCCACTCTCCTTGAGCCTTGAAACTGTTTCTTTTGAAAATACACAATGTCAAAACCAAGAAGAAACCATCTACAACTTGTTAACCACCCTACAAGTCCTTGTACTACACATTAAAACTATGTATTTCAAGTTTGCTTCAAAATCAAGTCACATAACCATAACATGTAGTCTTTGATTTCCAAATAATCGAGCCTCTAAAACCTTTTCTCTTTAAATAGAGAGGTTGTTTGCAAGCCTTAGCACGAAAACAAGAGCCCTCTAGCCCCCTGAAACTCCCCAAAACTCAGAATTATACATAAAACCTCCATTGTTGCAACTTTTGGCGAAAAACTTCAAGCACCTAATATACAACTCATATACAACTCATCTCCACCCATGTTTCATAACTGTAACTTCATCATCATCATCCTCCAAACTCAAAAACATCCACCTGTAACTTGACTTCTCCAGAAAGATTCAGGCACTTTCAGCACAAAGTAAGCATTGCAATAGCTTCCTAGGAGTGTAGTTAAGTTATCCAAATCATCACAACACCTCTAAGAGTGTTCAAACTGCAAACACGATTTCCAATTTTGAGGTAAGTTTTCTCAACTTTGAAATTCTTATACAAGCATCATTAATGGTTACTTTATGAATAAAAATGCAGATATAATTTCCCTGAAGCTAACCATTCCGTTAGTTTTTATTTATGTTAACTTTACGTGGAGAATTTTGAGTTTGAACTTTCAGAAAAATTAGGTTTTAATTTGGTACCAAACAAAATTCATGATCATCTTTTATTTATAGTTAAAGTTATTTACATGGCTGAATTCGTGATGAAATTTGGAGGAACTTTCATGTTTACATTTTTGAAAATGGTTGAGAAATGAAGAAGTTACAGTTTTGAGCAATGGAGCTTCTGTTCTGCGTGCGCGAAGGAGGAAGAAGATGAAGTTCAAAATTCATAAATGAGTTTATTTTATATTTAGTTAAAGTTGTATTATGAACGGATGAAACAGTCACCCCAGTGGCAGAGAAGCGCGCGCTAAGGCATTTGTGTATAGGGACCTGGGTTCGAGCCCTGAGGTTACCCTTTTAATTTTCCCAACTTTGTTTCTTTGAGATCATATGCAGGCTAATCCAGGAAATGCATGCTACGCCTCTTACCACCACCACATGATCATCACAAGGTCTCATCCAACACTCAAGACTGCAAGCCTATGATGTACATTCAAAAGCCAGCCACACTGGATCACATATAGACGTTGGACTCTTGTTCCTGGGCCTTGACTGAATTTCTTTCATATACCCCAAAATTACTCATAATAACGCAAGCCCATCCTTTTATTATTTTTTCTGATTTCAAACAAACTTATTATTGGCCCAACAAAAATGTTTTTTCGCACCACTTTTACTTTCCAACCTCCAGGCCCAATATTTCTTTATATTCTTTATATTTTCTTTATTTTTTTTTATTTAATCAAAAATACAAAAAAAATATTTTTAAAATAATTATATTTATTTATTTTATTTTTTTTCATTTTTTCAAACAAATAAAACTTCAAAAATATTTTCTAATAATAAATTTCTCTTTTAAAATTAATTTAGATTTAGTTTTTTTTCTATATTTAAACTATTTCTCCTTTTAATTAATTTTTCATCTTAGTTTATTTTATTTAGGTTTACTAATTTCTTTTAAATATCAATTAATTTAATTAGGTTAATTATAAAACCTTTTTCCATCAAAAATCACACAAAAAAACAATTTCTTTCTCCATCTTTATATTCTTTTGCATATTTTGTTATTTCACATTATTATTTATGTACATGGTTTGTAATAGATAATTAGGGTTTGTTGCTTTTCTCCCCCTATTCATAAACTTGTACCCCCATTCCCAAAGCGTTGTAATAGCGCAGGACATTTAAAATTCGCAATTTATCGCTTTCCTTATTATTGTTAGTAATTAGGGTTTGCATGACAAGATTTAAAAGTAACCATAGCCAAACCCTAATTCAAGATAAAATACTTGAAATCAACAAAATTTTCACATATGCACCTCTAGGGTTAGCCTCACTTGTTGCCTCGAATATACATAGTCATGTCCCTCGAGTGTGGGATGCTTTAGCAAAGACACTCGATTAAAAGATCGTAGTCCCTTGATGACCCTTCGATGTTGCCTTCGGTAAACGATCTTAATCCCTTACGAAAATTGCTAAAACATTTTACAAGTTGCCTTCTATGACAGCACGATGACCCACGTCTGTCCCTCACATCCAATGATAAGGCTCCTTACCAACCAATGGTAAAATAGCACTATTTAAAGGAGGAGGAAAAGAACAAAGACTTTTTGAGTAGGTAGATTACTCGAAATTGCTTGCTTACAAACTAAAATCATTTCCACACTTGACACTTTCAAAACACTTTTCAAACAAAACATTTTGTATACATTCTCAATGATACGAGAATCATTACAAAATGGCCTTACATTGGCATTTTCAAAACACCTTTCCAAAACACTCCTTTCCAACAAATATTTTCAAAACCAACACTTTCTATACATTCTCAACGATACGAGAATCATTACAATGTTTTCCGTACAAAGGCGTTTTCAAAATATTTTCAAACTTACACAAACACAAAGCATTTCAAAGTGAACTATCAATTAAGAGCCTGTAGATAACTACAGATGAAAAGGGTGCTAACACCTTCCCTTTTCATAACCTACCCCCGAACTCAAGAAAATTATCAAAAGGTCTTTCCAGTTCATTTCACCCTTTCCTTTATTGGATAAAAGAAAAGTCGGTGGCGACTCTTGCTATCCACAACATTTGCGATAAAACATAAAAACACCAAGTCAGTTCTCCCACCGTATCATAGAACGGGCGACTCTGCTGGGGAATATTGTAAAAGTGGGGTTACCTTAAAAGCTAGATCACCTTTATTTCTTTACTTGTTTGCATTGTTTGCTTTATATTATGGGGTTATGCTTGGGTTTATTTCTTGTATAGATCATATACCCGGAGCTGGGGAATTTTAGGTAAGTAGCAATAGATCGTGGGGACTATGCGGCATAATACCGACATGGTTGAAGCAATGGCTACGTTAGTGTGACACATTTGTTGGTACCGATGTCCCTTGAGTATAGTCAAGGAGAATACAGGGCCACTGTGTGGTGTCGAGAAGCACTAACTGACCGTAGAACCTTAGTTGAACAACTTGGCCATTAGAAAGTAGTGAGATAGTTGGCTTTGCTACAAGACTAAATTTGGTTGATACTTGATATTACACTCATTAAGATTGGACTTTCGGGATATTTTGGCCACAATTTAGATGTTTGAGCTAATACGATGCCTGATGATGAAAGATCGGTGATATTGAGGCTCCTAGAACTCTGATACTTCTTTTAGGACAGGTTGAGCCAACTAAAACTTCAAGAGGGTATTTACCTATAAACTCCATGCAAGCCTAAACTTAAGACCTTTGTGTGTTTTGTTTGTGTATGATTATTTGGTTAAGCATAACATCATGACATCATGCCATAGCATTTTCACTAACAATTTCAAGGACCCAGGGATTTGTCTTTGTTCTATTTTATAGGATATGGCTTCCGCTCACAAAAATACCATCTGAATCAACTTCGTAAGGGTGCCTCCTCAAGTCAAAGAGTTAGCATCAAGGGTTCTTGAAAATTCTCCGTTCACCAAAAGATATGGTCGACTTATCAATCTGGTTACCTCAAGCTTTGAAGTAGACATGATGAGGGTACTCTTTCAGTTCTTTGACCCTATACATCATTGTTTCACCTTTCACGATTATCAATTGGTGCCCACAATGGAAGAATTCTCTTAACTACTAGGAGTATATGTTCTTGATCAAATACACTTCACCGATTTAGAGGAAGCTCTAAGACCTGATGTTATTGCCACGACCTTACATTTGAAGAGTTCTGACATTGTATCTAATTGGAAGACAAGAAGTGGGGTCAAAGGCTTTTTGGCTAAATTCCTGATGCATAAGGCTCGTTTGTTTTCGGATTCCAGGAACTTTAAAGCTTTTAAGGAGTATTGGCTCTTCTAATCTATGGGTTGGTGCTTTTTCCTAACCCTGACCAACTCATAGATGTGAATGCTGTCAAAAATTTCCTTACTCGTAACCCTGTGCCTACGTTGCTTGGAGACGTTTTGCACTCTCTTCATACTCGCACTATGAGGAAGCGAGGGACTCTTATGTGTTGCTTGCCTTTGCTGTCTAGGTGGTTTATTTTGCACCTTCCCTAATCAGTATTGAATAATGAGCAAGCTTTAAGGTTGTCACAAAGGATAATGTCGCTTTCTCATACAGATACCTATTGGTGCTCTCAATCTCAAGAGGACATTATTATCATTGACCGCTGTTTAAAGTTCCATAATGTTCCACTCTTGTGCATTAGTGGAGGTATTACTTATAACCCTTCTCTAGCTCTATGAAAATTTGGCTATGCTCGAAGAGATGGTCCCCACGATGTACTCATTCAAGGTATTGTATTCGACTACGAGAATGATGTTCAAGGTTATCATCGAAGGTTTGTACATGCTTGGGGAATGGTAAGAAAGGTTGATAACAAGACTTTCGGGCATAATAATTACATCCCTATTGAGCCTTATCTCAAATGGGTACGAGCTCATGCTCAAACTCTCATGATGCCATATATAGTTATTTTACCTATGATCTCTGAGCCGGTTATCTAAGGAGATGTTGCCCGCACCATCCTCCATCATGACATGCCTACTGACATTGAAGAATTGCAGAAGTCATGGATTCAAATCAGAGGAGAGCGAGACACCTTAGAATATCGATTATATGAAAGAGAGGAAAGTGTTGGAGCTCACAAAGCAACTTCACGAAGAGAAAATCTTGGATGCCTACATTGACAAAAAGAGGAAGCATCCTTGGGAGACCCAAGTCTTAGGTTTTAGGAGTTTTATTTTTTTTCTATTTATTGTAAGCCCAAGGGGCAATTGTAACACTTGAACTTATTAATGCAATTGTTGTTTTTGTTTCCTTTTTTACTAAATTTAAATCTCCTGAGGTCCTTGAAAACATTGCATCCACATAGTATGCATCATGTCATAAGAAGGTTTCTTGATACAAGTTTCCTCGTCTATTTACTATTTATTTCAGTATAAGATGGCTCTAGAGCAAACCGTCAAAGATCTACAGACTCAACACACACAGTTCCAAGAGAATCTTCAGAACTTAGCCAAAGGACATCAAGATATGATGACACTCCTTGTCACAAAAAAGAAGACTAAGAAACGGGCCGTTATCCTCAACATGGGAAGAAGGTTCAAAGGTCCTGCCCGACTAGCTCAAATAGAAGAGGCTTCTTATAAGGAAGAAGACAATAAAGAAGACAATGTTAGAAGCACCAGGGTTAGGGGTGGAAATAACCAAATTTCTGAGGATGAAGACTACTCCAATGAGCAGTACCCACCGGCGGATGACAAATACAAACAAATGGAAGACCGACTTAAGGTTGTGGAGATCCAAACAGTGTCGGGTTTGGACTTTAGAGATTTAGGTTACGTCCCTAGGGTGGTCGTTCCTCATAAATTCAAGGTTCCCGTCTTCCCCAAATATGACGGAATATCTTGTATGAAACTCCACTTAAGGTCATATGTCCACAAGATTTAACCACACACCGTCGATAGGAAGTTATGGGTTCACTTCTTCCAAGAAATCTTATCTGGAACACAATTTGAATGGTTCTATCAACTAGAGGGGACTAATATCCACACGTGGGAGGATTTGGTTGCCGCCTTCTTCAGACAATACCAATATAATGCTGACCTTGCACCAACTTGTGTGCAATTACAAGGTATGACTATGGGGTCAAACGAAGGCTTTAAAGAGTATGCTCAAAAATGGAGGGACCTGGCTGGAAGGGTGCAACCCCTTTGACTGAAAAATAATTGGTTGACATGTTCATGAACACCCTGACTGGTCCATTCCTTAGTTTGTTGATTGGGAGTTCTTCATCAGGGTTTACTGAATTGATTTTGACTAGCGAACGAGTTAAAAGTGGAATCAAAAGCGGAAAGATCCCAATGGCCTCAACCTCTAATGTTGTAAAGAAACCATTTATTGGTAGGAAGGAAACTGCTGTTTATGGACAAAGGAGTTGTATCAAGAATGATCATCATCAGTCGATATGAGAAGTATTAATTCCAAACTCAACCCCAGTTCAACGACCATATCAATCAAACAATCAGCAAAGGCCAGATGCCTCAGGAGGCAATTTACTAGAATCAACATGCCATTGTCTCAAGATTTACAACATCTATTGAAGGCATATTTGGCAACGCTGCGAGATCCTTATCCTAATCCAAATACTTCATATCCCAAATATAATCTGAACATGAAATGTGCCTATCATTCAAGTAGCTTTGGACATGATACCAACAATTGTTGGGCGTTGAATAACAAGATCTAAGATTTGATTGATAACAAAGTGATTTAGTTTGACCCTCCATAAACCCCTAATGTGATCACTACTCCCATGCCCAGTCATGGTAAAGGTGTCAATGCCATTGATGTTGTCTCCTTTGTCTCCACCATTAGTAATTTGACTACTCCCTTACTGACCGTTAAGAAGAATTTGTTGAGATCCGGTTTATTTCTGGGCTGCCTTTAAAATTGCTACCATTGTGCTTCCTAAACTGATGTTTGTATGTGGTTGAAGAAAGGTATTCAACGCCTGATTGATAGACATGAAATTATGTTCGAGAAACTTTCGTCTATGAAGAGTTTGGCTTAAAATATATCTCAAGAGCTGAGACATGAAGATGTTTCCTTAATCACCATTTCCAATACTCCTATAAGGATCACCTCTAAAGGCCCTATGAGGATTTCTACTGAGCCAAGATTTACTCCCTTGATCCTCACTACACCGGGGCCAGTCCCCTATTCCTCTGACAAAGTTGTACCTTGGAACTATGGGGAAAAAGTTTATTATCATGGTGTCAAGAAAGTGCCATGAATTACTGAAAATGAAGATTCAAAAATTATAAACATTGTCAGAACTAGTAAGGTCACAAGGACAGAAAAGCTCTTCTCCCTGGAGATGTCTCCTCTAACAACTACTACAACACCTGCTCATATCCATACTGTTGGGTTAACTGCTACTTCCCGAGGTAAAGAGAAAGTCACTGAGCCTTCCCGGATGGAGGCGCCACCCAAATATGTTACAATTGAAGACCCATCTAGACAAGAGATGGAAGAAATTCTTAAGATCATCCAAAAAGTGACTACAAACTAGTTGAAAAACTGGGGCAGACACCCTAAAAAATATTCATGATGTCCTTGTTATTATGCTCCGAAGCACATGCCCAAGATTTTTTGAAATTTCTAAAGAATTCCCATGTACCACAAGAGACCATTTATGATCAATTTGAGAATTGTGTTATAAGCCTAACTGTTGATAATGGTTTGGGCTTTTTTGATGCAGACTTAACTCTGGTGGGAAAGAATCATAACAAGGCTCTCCATGTCTCTGTTGAATGCAAAAGCACCACCCTGGCACATATGTTACTAGATATTGGGTCCTCCCTAAATGTTTTGCACAAAGGTGGTTTAGATACACTGGACTGTGAAGGGATGGTGCTGAAACCCAATGATATTATTGTAAGAGCCTTTGATGGTTCAAAAAGAATGGTCCACGGAGAGGTTGATCTTTTAATCAAGGTGAGATCTCAAGTCTTCAACTCTACATTTTATATAATGGATATTCGTTGGCCTATTCGTTTTGGCTCGGATACCCATGGATTCATGGGGCAGGCGCAGTTACCTCTACATTACATCAAAAAATGAAGTACCCAGTGAAAGGGAAGATCGTCACATTCTGTGGAGAGGAAGAATATATGGTTAGTCATTTTAATTCTTTCAAATATGTTGAAATGGACGGTTAATTCATTGAAACCCCTGCCAAACATTTGAAGTAATCCTTCTAATGATTGTTGTTGCTAAAGCTATTATTCTTGAGATCTCCAAGGACACACCCAGAATGGCCTCTCTGGAGGATGCTAGGGTTGTTGTAGAAGAAGGTGGTTGCACCATCTGGGGACAACTTCTTGATATCCCCTACAAATTTGACAAATTTGCGTTAGGTTTCACTTCAAAGGCTCAGAAAGAGGTTCGACGTGTTCGTGTTGGAGGACCACCTCTCCGTATTAGCAACAATAAAGTCAATTCTCTAGAAGACACTGATAGTGATGGTAACCTGGACGACTAGATATTCCCAACTACCGACGGTGGACTGAAGAACTAGAAGGCCTAAGACTTCATTTCAATCTCCTTCAGCCAGGATTAATTGCTATTTCCTGTTTGTATTTCTTTAAGAAGTTTATCTGTATAATTACTTTTGAAACAATGACTTTAAACCTTGTACGTTTCCTGAGGCACAATGGTCCATTTGTTAAGGGTTTCCATTTCATATATCATATGCTCATTTAATGAAAACATTGGACTATTTTGCATTCAAATTTTGTGCTCGTTATATTTCTTTTACTTTAATGTATTTTTCAAATAGCCATGTCATCTTACATGCACACACACACCTTTGCAGATCAATATCCACCCTAGATCTCATTGACAACAATTCTGCTATTCCCGTTTATGAATTTGAAAATCCAATATATCAAGCCGAAGTTAAAGGTGAAGAAGTTGTGAGATACCTGGAGAACTCTCCAGACTCCTGATACAAAAGGAAAAGGCCATCCAACCACACAAAGAACCGGTCAAAGTGAGGGTACTGAGGCAGATACAAAGAAGTCAAGATTGGCACAAACCTAGAAGACAATGTCAAGAGAAGATTGGTTCAGATGTTGCATGACTATGTTGAGGTATTTGATTGGTCATACGAAGACATGCTAGGGCTCCATACTGATATCATGGTTCATCTTTTGCCAATGAAAGAGGGTTGTTCTCTGATCAAACAAAAGGTTTATCACATGCGTCCTGACATGTCAGAGAAAATTAAGGCTGAGGTAATGAAATAGTTCAATGTAGGTTTCTTGGCAGTGACGTCGCATCCATAATGGGTTGCAAATGTTGTTACAGTGTCGAAGAAAGATGGTAAAGTCCGTATGTGTGTAGACTACATTGATTTAAATTGGGCAAGCACCAAAGACGACTTCCCACTACCACATATTGATGTCTTAGTTGACAACACTGCTCAACAAAAGGTATTTTCTTTCATGGATGGTTTCTATGGTTACAAACAAATTAAAATGGCGCCTAAAGACATGGAGAAAACTACCTTTGTTACATAATGGGGTACCTTCTGTTAAAAGGTCATGCATTTTGGGCTGAAGAACACATGCACAACTTATCAACGAGCTATGGTGGCTTTATTTCATGACCTGATTCAATATGAGATAAAAGTCTATGTTGATAACATGATAGCCAGATCACAAACTGAGGAGGAACACCTTGACCATCTGCTAAAGTTATTAGAAAGGCTGAAAAATGTATAAACTGTGGCTGAATCCAAACAAATGCATCTTTGGGGTAAGGTCTGGAAAGCTCATAGGCTTTGTTGTTAGTGGTAAAGGAATCGAAGTTGACCCTGCAAAGGTCAAGGCTATCCAAGAAATGTCAGCTCCCTGTACTGAGAAGGAGGTTAGAGGTTTCCTAGGATGACTCAACTACATTTCCCGATTCATTTCCCATTTGACTGCTACTTGTGAGCCAATCTTGAAGCATATGAAGAAAGATCAAGTGGTAAGATGGAATGACGACTGTTAAATGGCTTTTGATAAAATGAATGAATACTTATAAGAACCTCTAATCCTGATGCCACCAGTTGAAGGAAGACCTCTAATCATGTACTTAACCGTGTTAGATAATTCAATGGGGTGTGTGATGGGGCAGCATGACGAGTCTAGTCGAAAAGAGCATGCAATATACTACCTTAGCAAAAAGTTTACCGACTGTGAAACAAGATATTCACTACACGAGAAAACTTGTTGCGCTTTGGCATGGGCTGCTCTCCAACTGAGACAATATATGTTGACTGATACTACTTTGTTGATCTCTAATATGGATCCCATCAAGTACATCTTTGAAAAGCCAGCTCTCTCCAGAAGAATAGCCTGATGGAAAATGATCTTAACTGAATATGAAATTCAATACACTACACAAAAAGCAATCAAATGAAGTGTACTGGCAGATCATTTGGCACATCAAGCTGTAGATGAATACCAATCTATGAACTTTGAATTCCCGGATGAGAATATCATGCTAATAGCAGATGGTGAAGAGCCTGGGCCGAATAAAGGACCTGAGAAAGGATCCCGATAAACTACGGTTTTTTATGGAGCTTCTAACACACTTGGTAATGGAATCATTGTTATGATAATTTCTCCTGAAGGTATTCATACACCTTTCACTTCCATACTTTTCTTTGACTGCACTAACAATATGGTCGAGTACGAAGCATGCAACTTGGGTTTTAAGGTTTCTATTAACTCAAGAAACAAATTCCTGAGCGTGTATGGGGATTCATCCTTGATCATCAGTCAAGTTAAAGGAGAGTGGGTACAAAACATCAAAATCTTATCCCTTACCGAGAACTTGTGCTAACCTTGATCCCATACTTTAAAGATATTACCTTTGAGCATATTGTTAGGAAAGAAAATCAGTTGGCAGATGCCTTAGATACCATGTCTTCTATGTTCAAGGTCAGATGGGACAATGAAGCTCTCTGAATTACTGTCGACAGATTTGTCAAACCAGCGCACTGCTATGAGATTGATACTGATGGAGTAGAAGAGAAGCCTTGGTTTCACGAAGTAAAAAGTTATCTCGAAGCTCAAGAATACCCTGAAGGGGCATCAATCAATGATAAGAAATTCCAATGGAGGTTCTCAGCTAAGTTCTTCATGAGCAACGAAATTCTATACACGCCCAACCATGATTCAACTTTGCTCCATTGTATGGACAAGAAGGAAGCAAAGAAGATTATGGAGGATATGCATGAAGGCATCTTTGGTACTCACTTAAGTGGACATACTATGGCCAAAAATATTCTGAGAGCTGGTTACTATTGGTCAATTATGGAAACTGATTGTCACCACCACTCGAGGACTTGTCATAAGTTCTAAAATTTATGTTGATAAGGTTCATGTTCCTCCAATACCTTTAAATGTCATGATTGCTCCTTAGCCATTTTCAATGTGGGGTATTGATATGATTGGAGAAATTAAGCCTACTGCCTCTAATGTACATTGCTTCATTCTCGTCGCCAATAACTACTTTACAAAATGGATGGAAGAAAGTTCATTTACCTCAGTTACCAAGAATGTAGTGGCTCGATTCATCAAGCATATCCTCATATGTCGGTATGGCATCCCTTTGAGGATCATCATTGATAATGGTACCAACCTCAACAATGCTATGATCACTGAACTCTGCATGCAGTTTAAGATCAAGCATCACAAATCTTCTCCATACAAACCTAAGATGAATGGCGCAGTGGAAGCCACCAACAATAATATAAAGAAGATTATGCAAAAGATGGTTGTGACCTACAAAGATTGGCATGCGATGTTACCATTTTCTCTTCATGGATATCATAATTCGGCGCAAACAACAACTGGGGCAACCCCATTCTCTATAGTCTATGGTATGGAAGTTTTCCTTCCTGTCGATGTTCAAATCCCTTCTCTAAGGATTATGGAAGAAGCAGACTTAGAAGAAGACGAGTGGATTCAGACTAGGTTGGATCATTTGAATTGATTGGCGAAAAGAGGCTGGCGGCAGTCTGCCATGGTCAGATGTATCAAAAACGTATGATCAAGGCATTCAACAAGAATATCAAGCATCGGGTATACCAGGCTGGTGACTTGGTAAAATAGCGCATCATTCTACCACCAGGAGATCCCAGGGGAAAATGGACTCTCACCTACGAAGGGCCATTTGTTGTCAAGAAAGTATTCTCGGGCGGTGCTATGATGCTAACCACTATGGACAGCGAAGATTTCCCGCACCTTGTGAACATGGACATAATAAAAAAATACTGTGAATAAGAATGGCACACTAGGTTGACATACCTAAGCAAAAATAAGGGCATCCCGCCGGACCAAAAAGGTTTGGGAAAAAATTAGGGATATATACAAAAGATTGTACACCTAGCAAGTCGAAAACCTAAAAAGGCGGCTTGGGTAAAAATGGTATCCTGGTGGACTGAAAACCTTAAAGGGTGGTCCAGGAAAAAATTACGGATTAAAAGCGATTATGTCCCGTTGGATCACTTACATGCAAGCTTTATTACCAATGGTCAAAAGTTCAAATGATACAAGATCAGCTCAATCAACTTCTTCCGACGGCAAGGGATGAGATGTTCGAAGACATAAGGGAAATAGCAGAGTTTGGAACCCAATAAGATCACTTCCATGTGGCTATACATTTTGTTTCCACTTTGTACTCTTCTCATTTCACAATGACTTCCTCTTACTAGGATTTCTGTCACTTTGTACAAAATCTCCCGTTTATAGGCAAATTATCAATACAAATACATTTTAAAGTTCAAACTTTTGGTTTTTTCTATTTTGTTTGCAAAAAATTCCAATGACTAAATTGAATGAGCATATGCATATGAACATGATTAACTGTTAACAAATATACACATAAGGACAGGAATAAGCATTTACTCAAAATTCTAGGAGCTGGAATGACACTCAAGTTGTCCATAAATCCCCACAGAGCTACTTCAAAGAGACTATCCCCATAGGGTAGTCTTCATAAATTAGGGTACATTCCCCGTAATCTTCCCGGAAGATCAGTCCAACAAAGGAAGGAGTATAATCTCTTTCTCTGAAATATCACCAACCTACTGAGTTTCCAATCAGTATAATGCATGGAAATTCTCTCCCCCAGATGAGTTTGGTCCTCCAAAACTATCAAACCCCTACAGAGTTTCTTCTCTTTAGTAAATTCAATTTCTCCAGGAGAATACTTATTCGACAACATGGTTTATTTCCCCAACAAACTACAATTTCCCCAGCTCGAGTCTATTCCTCAGACTACTACAAGTCACTGACAAAATTCTTCTCCCCCGTAAAGTTACCACTATCCCCAGAGAGTTGCTGCAAAACCTGGATTCTGACCAGATACCAGTTAATTTTATCCTCCCCAGACGAGTCAGAAGTTTAACCATCACTTTTATCCCTAGTCAGTGTATATAAGAACTATCCTCACCAGACGAGTCGGAAGTTTAACCATCTCTTTTATCCCCAATCAGGGTATATAAAGATATAAGTTCCCCAGTAGAGCAACAGACGACCAATGTTCCTAAACTCTACTCCCTAAACAGAAATCAATACATTACCCACAGAGTTTCCTCAAACAAGTAAACAGGAATCCCCAACAAAAGAATTCTAGACAATATTAAAGATAAACATACTCTTCATCTCCCAGCAATAGTCAGTGATTTATTTTCCCAGACAAAGATGTTGCACGGGTTTACAAATATATTTCAACAACATTTTACATTCATAAGTCATAACATATGCATACGAAACGCATATAGGATAATCTCATTTATTTTAAGAACATCATTACGCAATGCATTTCATACATCATGACATTTCATACAACTAACTCATTACCTTTCCAGGAAAGATCAATCAACTAACGAATATCATCATCAATTTCAATAGTTCTAGATTAATTCCTTAAACAAGACAGGGCAACTATATGCGAGACCAGGTCCGAGGTTAATTCGTGAAACAAGACGAGGCAACTATCTCTACATCCAACAAAAAGCAGGTTTTAGATTAATTCCTTAAACAAGACATGGAAACTATCCGGATAACCAGCCACAGATTGATTCTTGAAATTTGACAGGGCAACTATCTGTAGAAAACTAGATGTAGATTAATTCCCGAAACAGGACGACGCAACTATCTACACGAACAGATTAAATATTAACTCCCAAAACAGGAAGAGGAAACTATCTTCCTTTGTTTCTTTGGTCAGATAAAGATAAATTCCCGAAATAGGACAAGGCGACTATCTTTATCACCAATGATATGAACTCCCAAAATAAGACGGGTTTACCAACAAATAGATTGTAGATCAATTCCTGAAATAGGGCGGGGAGACTATATATATGAATTGATTGAAGATTAACTCTCGAAACAGGACAGGGAAAATATATTTCTTTCTTTATGGTCAGATAAGTATCAATTCCTAAAACAGGACGGGGCGACTACCTTTGTCACTAATGGTATAAAATCCCGAACCAGAACGAGTTTACCAACAAACTGATTATATATCAATTCTCGATACAAGATGGGGCGACTATTTATATGATAATCAGCTACTCAAACACCTTTCTTAGAGATTCATTCTGGAAAGCACTCTTCAGATACAGCTGAGCGTAGACTCGTTTTAATACTTCTATCAATAATTACCTATGGATGGCATCTATAAGCCCATCTCTATCACCTCTCTGAGTAGAATCTTTAAGCCCATTCTTGATATAATCGACAAACAGTTTTAAAATACATGCACAGGTGAGTGCAAATATCTGGGCACTTAAGTGTTCAGCCATCTTCCACCTTCATGTCGCGAATGGCGAACATGCCAATCTAACTCTTCAGGTTGAAGAAGATTGAACCGGGGAAGCTGTTGTACTCCAAAATTTGCCCTCCCTTTTCTTCAAGACATTTCTCATAAAATATCTCAAACGCTCAATTTTGTACCCCAATTTTTCCCCTAAGATCCCTCTATCATCTCATATTAACTCAATTACAACAAAGATCACACTAGGGTTTGGTTCTTCTCCCTATCTTTAAGTTTGCTCATGAGGAATCACCAAGAACCTTGACTTGTATATTGTGATCATCTATGTTTTGTTTTGATTAACTTTTAACTAATGAATATTATGAATTTTTTCTCTAGTTGATGATGCTATAGGTGGAAGCACATCACATTTCATCAGGTTGATCTATAAGTTCATGAGTTTATTTTCATGCCTTCTTCAACAAGATTTCACTGAGGTTCAAGCTTCATCATTGAAGATGCTTTGAAGAGACATCATGACAAGGTCTACTATGATTCATCATGCCTCAATTTGTCAAAGAAATCTAAAGGATGCAAAAGTTGATTGAAGAGGTTTGACCTAGTTGGACAAGTCCTTGATTTCTTGATCACAAGTGCATAATTCCATCAATTCTTAATATTTGGAAGTGGTTATGGTTTCCATGGTTTCTCATTATCATCCTCAATAAATTATATTTACATGACAAAGGTACTTGTTCTAGAAAGTTTATCAAATTTGAAAAGGGTTTCTAAGGCATTTTGTTGCTCTAGGAGCTAGGGTTTTGAACTTCTAAAGGCTATATCTTTCTCATCTTTTGGAATTTTTGAGTGATTCCAAAGACATGCTCCTCTTTAAAGAGTTATCCACAAATAAATTCAAAAGTTTCAAGGAAATTTTTAGTGTAAGATTCCTAATTATTGAGAAAGATTACAAGTCCTCTAGATAAGCCATCAAATTCCCTAGTGTGACTTCAAAAGATCATAAATTGGACAATTTTTATCTCCTCGAGTCCATTCTTTTTCCACAATTATCTTAAGGATGTGAACTTCAACCCTCCTTTTATGTGAAAAGCTTGAAAATGGATGGAAGATGCCTTAAGTACTCAAAAGATTATAGGTCATCTCATGAATTTTCATGAACTTCACCAAGTCATAACTTTCTCATTTTTTGGATATTTTAAATGGTTCAAGTCTCAAAATGTCATTCAAGAGATTTAATTTCTGCCATCTTTTTTCGTTAAGAGAAAATTTTAAATGGAAGGCCATGTTTGGATGCAAGACATTATAGGTTATTTTTGAAGAAAAACTTAGAATTTTTCTAAGTACAAAAAGTCAACAACTTTTTCTCAACTTTGACTCATCACAACTTTCAGCTCAAGCATCCATTAGATTCCATGCTTTGCACATTGTAAAGTTTGTGATCTCATATTTCCAACACATCAAAAATCGTGTCAGAAAGCTTCCTGAATTATGCACACCATGATTTCAAAGTTGGCACCTTAGAACTGAAGTTTCTCAAACAGTCAGAATGCAATTTCCATAATTTGGCTTCTAATCCCCAAATTTGTGCATGTTTTCTACTTAATCATGATTACCATAATCACGTGGATGATTTAAAGTGTCAAAACGCATCATTTGGATGAGTTTTGATGCACATGTGATCAAACTTATTTCATGAAAACATATGTGCATGATTTCCCTCCAAATTGCATAATTCACACCTCCTCTTGATTACAATCATTTCTCCTATAAATACAGGCTCTATACCACTCATTTTCATAAGCTTAGATAGCCAGAATCACCCTACCAAACTCTCCCTTGAACCCACTTTTCTGCAACTTCGAATTTGGTTTTACAGCTTTCCTCAATCCATTTCCTTTGTCAATTCTTCATCCTTGAACTTAACTGAAGCTAACAGTAGAAGAACCAAGTTCTAATACTTCCTAAATCGTGCTAGCCAAGTCAAGATTCAGAGCTCTAAATTTGAACTTTAATAAGTAGATTCCTTCACCAATTCTCTCAAACTTTGGTATTGTAATGAAGCTCTCATCATTCTGATTTTAGTCGCAACATTTGTTTTCAACTGGAAGTGAGTTTTAGCCATGAATTTTCAAATCCACTTTCAAATCTTTCCTTCCAAAATAACTGAGCTACACCTTAAATAAATTTTTTGCGAGGGTACCATTGGAATTGTCTTGAAGAGACGAAGTGAATGGTACCAGTCTCGAGCTCTAATTTTTCAATTTTAGAGACCTACAATTCGCGTGGCTGGAGGTTGAAGATGGCCAACGTGTCAACTTTCAACCAATGATATCATGCCACTTGTTTTTTTTAATTCTGATTTTAATAAATGATTCATTATTTTATTCATTAAGGACCATGATATGCACAGCGAGTCTGATCCATTGGATTAACTTACTAATACGTTTTTACTCTCATCCAGTGGTCTACATCTTTTTGGTTGTTATTTTATTTCCTGATTTTATATTTTATATGTTTTAAACTTCCAAAATTCATAAAAAATTCATATTAACTTCAAAAAATCTGGAAAAAAAATCTTAAAAATACTTTTTTGTTTTGATATTTTTTATATTTTTCACTTTATTTGAGTTGTTTTAAATGTTTAAAAATATTTTTCTTAATTTTTAAATTCTGAAAAAAAATATGGAAGGATCCAATGACCTCTTGACAAATATTGGTTACCTCATTTTATTTTTATTTCTGACTTTACTATTTTTCACAATTTTTGGTTTATATTTCCTATTTCTTTTAATTTTAAAAATAGTTTCTAACTTTAAAAAATTACCAAAAATTTTATAAAAATATTTGAGCTCATTTCTGATTTTTCTATGGTCTCATTGAATTTTTTCTTGGATGTTTTGAATATAGTTTCTATTTTCCCTCTTTTATTTTCATTTAAAACCATTTTAAAAATATCTTTTTCTTTATTTTTAAATACAATTTTATTTTTCTATATATTCTGGCTGATCTTGAACTATGAGATTTTAATCATGAGCTTCATTAACATCATTGGATATTGGGTGTTGAGTTTAACTCCACAAAAATGGACGATTGATTTTAATGATAGCTTGATAAAAAATTTGGTTCAAATGTGGTTTAATTCTTATCCCATCCATCTTCATCTCATCCATTTCTTGCTTGTACTACACGTTGTTCGAGAATGATTTACATATCATTTCTCTAAACATATGGTACATAGATTGCTATTGACCGGCCTCAGAATAGGTGCGACTTCTATATAAGTCCACTTACGATTGCTTAACATAGCTCTAAATTTTGTCCCGATTTGAGAAATGATCTTTTGTGGCCCAAACCTGTGTTTACAAGCCCAAGTATGTTAATTTGAAACCTTTGATCGAATAATCTTGTAATTCATTGATAGGAGGCTTTGGTCTTACCAATCCTCTAATGAATCTTCATAAGCTTTGTTCAAAGTGAATCACTTAAACATCATTGATCATTCATTGTTGCCTTGAGATGTTGAAATGAATGATATACTTGACAAAAAGTAAATGAAACTTTTTGTTGAGAGGCTTTGATTTTATCAATCTTCTAATGAGTTTTCAAATGCAATCTTCAAGATGGTCATTCAGCTAACTTCTAATTTCTAATAATTGATTTTATTTTATGCTTTTACTTTTTATGCTTTTTACTTCAAGCACATTTATTCTAGCATTTTCATTTCATGCTATTTTCATCTTTGCTAACTTGAGCATTTACCTTTTTGTCATCTTTATTTTTCTCACTTGAGCTTTTCGTTTCTTTTTGAAGATATCTAATAATCAACTTGAACCATAAAAAAACTTTAATGTTACTTGGACTATTTGGTTACTATCCTTGGCATTATGGAGATTGTGGACTTCTTGGACATAGGATTAGAGACGTTGGCCTACATTGAGACCTTGTGACTTTCATTGCTATTTTGTCTAGAGTTATTGGGGGTTCATCCCAATACATTGGGTTGTTTTTTTGCTTTGTGTGCAGGTTGTTTTAACTTCATGCTTTGTCTGTGATCGGGAATTCATTTGTATACAGTCGTTACTCTGCCCAATTTTTATGAAAGACCTAATGCAATTTAAGCTTGGTTTTCTTAAGAGGTTTATTATCTTTACTTGTTTGGTTTCAATCCAAAGGATTGTAATTCTATATTGACTCAATGTGTCAAGTGTTGGCTTCTTGTTTGTTACACGATTCTTTTCTCTAGCTCTTACTTCATGCTTTAGGATAGTCCCTTCATCTCCTCCCATCTTCTTTAATTTCAAAATATTCTCCCTCCTTTTCAAAACTATTCTTGTTTTCTATGCTTGAACCGCTTTCACAATAAACTTGGACTTATGTCCTTTCATTTTCAAAAATATTTTCTTAATCAAACAGTGATCAACTTAATAATACCTTGACATTTTTGTGAGAAGACTAAAATTCAATCAATCTTATTCAAACCATTTGGTCACTTTGGCTCTTTTACTTTAAAATTTTCTCAAAAGATAGACTCTTGTCAGTCCTTGTAGTGATGCGAACTACTATACTTCTATGATATGTAGTGAAGTGAGATATTTTCTACTTGGGTGTTGAGCGAGGCTTTGTTGATTTTAAAATCCAGGCCATATCCTCCACTTTGAGATGACGCAAATTCTCCTTTCTCATAATTGTGGGTAGTAAGTATGTTTTCCACTCAGATAAGACGATGATGTCTCATCTCTTAAAATTAACCAACACACTTGCTTTAAATTTTTTAAAGGTGAACTACGAGTACCCTGATCCCCTATTCCACGAAAGGTGGTACGTAGGAATTAAAGGTTTGCAACTGCATCAGGTGTAAAAATTGTAAAAAAATATTTCTTTTCTCATTCCCACAGTCTATTTTTGTATACAACATTTATATCCAAAATACACAGATTTTCAAAGAGGTTCTTGTTAGAACAAAGTTTGAATCTACTACCCTATATTTAAGTTTTGATGATAACAAAGTGAAAAGATATAGTATTTATAAGTTTCATGTATGAAATATCTGCTGCCTAAAATTATTATGTTCTGACTTGCAGATACTCTGATTGAAATAAGCAAGATCACGTCTATTCAGCATCAGGACTTGATTTCAGACACCAGCATCAGAAGTTGCTATATCAGAATGTTAAAATCAGATGATCAACTCACGTACATGCTGAAGCCTGATGAACAAGACTGCGCTCAACACTCTGATAAAGAAACACAATAGTTCATCAGCAGCGAAGCAGAGTCAGAATGAGCCAAGCCAGAACTTGCATTAAGTAAGCAACGGTATTGTGCATTGAAAACAAATTAATTCCAACGGCCTCATTCCAGACAAGATCTGCTCAATAAGGAAAGCTTGTTATTAGCATTGAATCAAGAATATTGCATCCAACGTTCATCATCTCAGTGCTATATAAACAAGGCTTTGAAGATTGAAATGGCTAATGCTCTCCAAATCTCTACACGCACAAAAGCTAAACCATAATCTCCGTTCTCTTAGTTTTGCTAAACCACACACTCTGATACTCTATTACTGTTTAGCAATCTAGTTTCTAAAGCTTCAATTTGTGTATACATCACAGTTGTGATACAGTTTTGTAGAAAACATCCACACACATAGTTTTATCTCGTTGTAAGAAAGTGTTACCTTGACAAACCGGGTTGTGGTTTGAATCAAGAAGGCTTTAGCAGTTGTTAAAGCAGTCTGTAATATTCAGTTGAATATAGTGGATTAAGACCTCGTTGGAGAGAGGCGAAATCACCTTGACGGGTGGACTGGAGTAGTTTGAGATCAAACGAACCAGGATAAAAATATCTTGTTTATTGCATTAGATTTCAGTTTTACAATTCAACCCCCCCTTCTTATGTTTTTCACCACTTCAATTGGCATCAGAGCGCCTGGTTCTGAGCTAAAACACTTAACCGTGTCAGTACAAGATCCAGCGTCAGAAAAACACAATGGCAGGAAACAATTCTCACATCAGCAATGACAACAATGAGGACAGAGACAGATTCAGTGGCAAACCTCCAGTCTTTGATAGAGAAAACTTTGATTACTGGAAAGATAGAATTGAAAGCTTCTTTCTGGCACATGATGCTGATCTATGGGATAAGGTGACAGATGGATACACGCACCCTGTGAATGCAAGTGGTCAGAAGATTGATAGAAAAACAATGTTTGATCAACAAAAGCGTGACTTCAAGAATCACCACAAGGCCAGAACCATCCTCCTCAGTTCCATCTCCTATACTGAGTATGAAAAGATCTCCAACAGAGACACAACAAAGAATATTTTTGATTCTCTCAGAATGACGCATGAGGGCAACGTTCAGGTTAAAGAAACAAAAGCTCTGGCGCTCATTCAGAAGTATGAGGCGTTCAAAATGGAAGAATCTGAATCCATTGAAACTATGTTCTCTAGATTCCAGATTCTGGTAGCTGGTCTCAAAGTTCTGGACAAAGGATACTCTACTGCTGACCATGTCAAGAAAATCGTCAGAAGTTTACCCAAGCAGTGGAGGCCTATGGTTACTGCTCTGAAGTTAGCTAAAGATCTCAACAAAATCACTCTGGAGGAACTTATCAGCTCCCTCAGAAGTCATGAGATAGAGCTAGAAGCTGATGAGCCTCAGAAGCAAGGTAAGCCTTTAGCATTAAAATCTAACAGAAAATTTGAGTCTAAAGTTTTGCAGGCAGTTGAAGAAACATCTGATGGATCCTCATCAGAAGAAGACGAACTTTCCCTTCTCTCTAGAAGAGTAAATCAACTGTGGAAGCAAAGACAAAGGAAGTTCAGGAATCCCAGAAGATCTGATCAGAACGAGTCCTCTTCCTGATACAGAAGGACAGATTCTTCCTCTGGATACAGAAGATCTGAAGGCTCCTCCAGTAGCAAAAAGCCAAACACCAAAGACATCATCTGCTATGAGTGCAATGAGCAAGGACACTACAAGAGTGACTGCCCAAAGCTTCAGAGGGAAAAGCCCAAAAAGAAGTTTGGAAGAGAGAAGAAGAAAAGTCTCATGGCTACATGGGATGACTCTGACTCGTCTGAAGCTGACTCAGAATCAGATGATGAAAGGGCAAACATAGCTCTCATGGCTAACATTTCAGAAGATAGTGAAGCTTCTGAATCAGACTCAGAATCAGACACAAAAGAGGTATTTCCTAACTTTGCTGTTAACTTTATAAAGGCTGAACTTGCTGAAAGCCTTAATGAGATTCTGGAACGTTATCAGCAAATTAGAGCTAAATTCAGAGACCTGAAAAGGAATCTTGAATCTGACTCTAATAAGACTGAGAGTCTCAAATTGGAAAATTCTGAGCTGAGAAATAAGATTTCAAAATTAGAAAACACTTTACAAAACTCTCAGAAGGAACCAATTTCTGAAACTCCCAGCAACGTTGATGAGATCATCAAGGAGTATGATCACAGTTTCCAGAAGTTCCTAGCTAAAAGCATAGATAGAAGCAGAATGGCTTCAATGATCTATGGAGTTAGCAGAAACGGCAGGAAAGGAATAGGATACCAAGGTAAGGTTCCTACACCAAAGAATGTCATGGACTTAACCATTAAACACACTCCTCTGAATTCACATTTCGTGTATGGTCACACACATGATATCAAATATACTAGCAGTAAGCACTCTGTGAAACCAAAATTCAACCAGAGTTTTGGTAAAACTAACAAATCAGGACCCAAGAAAATCTGGGTACCTAAGGATAAAATAATACATGTTGCAGATATCTTTAGCAGCAAGTCAAAAACACCAGTCATGGTACCTGGACTCTGGCTGCTCACGACACATGACGGGAAGAAGGCATATGTTCCAAAGCCTGGAACTTAAGCCTGGAGGCCACGTTGGCTTTGGAGGCAATCAGAGGGGAAAGATAATTGGCTCTGGAACTGTAGGTAATGGAAATCTTCCCTCTATTAATAATGTTCTGCTAGTAGATGGATTGATGCATAATCTGTTATCCATAAGTCAATTAAGTGATAACGGTTATGATATAATCTTTAATCAAAAATCATGTAAAGCTGTTAGTCAGAAAGATGGGACTATCCTGTTTAATGGTAAGAGGAAAAACAACATTTACAAAATCAAACTTTCTGAACTAAAGAGTCAGAATGTAAAATGTCTTCTGTCTGTTAACAACGAGTAGTGGATCTGGCACAGAAGATTGGGGCATGTTAGTATGAGAAGAATATCTCAGATTAACAAACTCAATCTGGTCAGAGGACTTCCTAATTTGAAGTTCAATTCAGATGCTCTGTGTGAAGCATGTCAGAAAGGCAAATTTGCTAAACCTTCTTTTAAATCCAAAAATGTTGTTTCTACCTCTAAGCCATTAGAACTTCTGCACATTGACTTATTTGGACAAGTTAAAACTGCTTCAGTCAGTGGTAAGAAGTATGGGCTAGTAATCGTAGATGACTATAGCAGATGGACATGGGTAAAGTTCTTAAGACACAAGGACGAGTCACACTCTGTGTTTGTTACCTTCTGTAACCAAGTTCAGAATGAAAAGGATCTTAGAATCGTTAAAGTCAGAAGTGATCATGGTGGAGAATTTGAAAATAAAGATTTTGAGTCATTCTTTAATGACAGAGGCATTCTGCATAATTTCTCTTGTCCTAGAACTCCCCAACAAAATGGAGTTGTAGAACGAAAGAACAGAACATTGCAAGAAATGGCCAGAACCATGATCAATGAGACAAACGTTGCTAAGATCTTCTGGGCAGAGGCAATAAACACAGCGTTTCTGCAGGTACTCAGAAGAAAGCATCATCTGAGCAATATCAAGTGCCACTCAGAACTCTCCTCACTCCGGTAAAGAATCTTGAAGTGCTTTCTGAATTAATCATTGACTTTGAAAGCTTGAAGGAGAACGGTTTTGACCTAACTGAAGAAGTTAGGGCTCAAAAGTGGGAAAGGTATTTCAATAGGTTGGTTGGACCAACATTCCCAATGCTGGTCAAGGAATTTTGGATTCACGCCAAGGCTTCAACACATCTAGTCACCTCCTTTGTTATGGGGAAGAAGATTGTGATTACTGAAGATCACATTGCAAGGCTAATCGGTCACAGTGGTGGTGGCGTCCGTTGTGTGGACATGGCTGAAAGATGTGCTGATATAGGTGTGGTAGCTGACAGGATTTTCACTCTTGGGATGCCCAGCAGCAAGATTAAAGATCTGAAGGATCATTGCAGAGTGTGGGCTAAGATTATTCTGGGGTGCTTCAACCACAGGAAACCAACCAGTTCTCCTGATTACATAAATGTGGATCAGCAGTTTCTGATCTACTTTATTGATCAGAAGGTAAAGATCAATCTGGCTCACTTCCTGTTCAACCACCTCAGAACAAGTGTGAAAGAAACAAGGGAAGAAGAAAGAACCAAGAGAGATTGGATACCTTTTGGAAGGTTGATATCAGATATTCTGACAGAGAATAGGCTGATTGAGCATCTGATAGAAGCTCAAGAGCTAAGCATTATTGAACCAACAATTGGGAAACCTCTGAACGCAAAGAACCTGAAAAAGATGAAGCTGATAGAGAATATTCAGAAGGAACCCAGAGCTACTCCCCTTGCTGATATCTCCAGCAGAAGAGTGCCTCTGAGTGATTTTCCGTTGTTTTCTGAAATTGAATCCAAACCAGAGGTGATTCTCAGGTACTTGGATGCGTGCAAGGCAGATGGTACAAATCCAAAGCTGAATATCAGAGATCTGCATCAACCTCAACCAGAAGTGACTCTGAAGAAGACCAAGAAGAGGAAGGCGCCATCAGAAGGATCATCTCAGCAGACTCCCAAGAAAAGAGGTAATTCATCTGCTGCCCCTGTTTTAAATTCTTCTACTATTCCAGCATCTATCCCTCCTCAAACCTCTCATAGAATCTCAATCCCCATCCCTACCATAGATGAAACTGTACAAGAAGAAGACCCTTCTGAGGCATTAAAACTCAGAAGACCCAGAACCAAACACCCCAAACAACCAACAATTTCAACAACATCAGCACTTAACCAAGTGTTGTCTGATATTGATCAACACACCTCTGATCAACCAAACTCTGAACCACAAAATGTTCCTCCTCCACAACCAGAACAACAGCAATCTGCTGAAGAACCAGAACAACAACAACCACTTTCAGAAGAACCTCTGATCCCTGAGCAATCAGAGATTCCAACTCCCTCTCCCCAACCAGAAATTAATCCACCATCACCACAAACAGAGTTTCACCACTCTGAAACTCCCTCCCCTCATCAATCTGAACCTCATTCACCTCAACCATCACCGCTGGCAATTCAGATGCCATGTGGAACAACTGTTGTCATGCCCCAGTTACCATCCTCATCAGAATCGACACCACCAAATACTCCCAAAACACCACCCAATCCAATCGTAATATCTGACTCTGATACTCCTTCTCCAAAACAAACAGCCTCTCAGAAAACCTCTGAAAACCCCAGCAGGACCTTCATAGACTTAACCAGTCTTGACTGTCTTGCTGATCTGAAACACAAAATTGCCATCCCAAAACCAAAGCAACCAGATGTTGGCTCTGGTATTATGAATTTTGAAACAGGTGTGCTGCAATGGATTGCTTCTTTGAAGCAAGTCTGTCCTGGAATGATTGACCCAACTGCTTCTGATCAGCTCTGGTCACAATTCAGACTTTGGGTACGTGCTGAAGCCCTCAAGTTGCAGGATATCAACTATGAGCAGGCACAACAAAATTTCAGCAAGCTTCTGAATGAAGTTGGAAGTTAGCTCCTGAAAGAGGACGTGCTCCCTCTGGACAGTGAACCTTGGTCTGAGAAACAGCAAGCTGCAAAGGTGCAATCATCAGAAGAAGACAATACCATTCAAGCTGAAGAAAGTCAAGCAGAGGATGTTGCTGAAAGTTCTCAGAAGCCTCCTGCTTCTGATGCTTCTCAAGCTGCCTTGGACAGGCAGACTCTGGAAGAACTAAGGCTGAATGACATGCGTCTGCAGCAGCGGATGGATGAAAGCGATCAGAAGATGAAAGAGAGAATAGATGTGCAGGACAGCAAGATTGACACTGTTGTCAGCATGGTGCATAAGCAGAATGAGACTGTTGAAAAGATCCAAGCCATGCTGGAGAACCTGTTCACACGCTTGCCTCCTCAACCTTAGTCTTTTTTTCATGCATGACCTTTTTCATGTTTTCCTTGATTTTCTGATGCACTGATTGAATATGTTTTGTAATATTTTCTTGTTTTGATTCTGAACTATCTTAATATGATTAGTTTTTCTGATCTTAATTGTTTTACCACATCACCAACACTTTTTGATTGCTGACAAAAAGGGGGAGAACAAGAATGATATTTTAATCAATAACGGCTGACTAGACAGAAATTCTCAAACATTCTAACTCTATTACTTGAAATGTTTTTTTTCTGTTTTGCTTAAAAGTCTACAGGCACAAGGAAGCTCCTGCACACTCTGAAGACTAGAAGCTCTGATCACTATGAAGTTCTGATCCGCTCTAATATTCTGATCCAAAGCAAAGCTCTGACAAGATAAGCTCTGAAGCTCTGCTCTGACATAAAGCTTCTGATAAGTCAAAGACTCTGATACTCTGATGTTCAAAGAAAGGCAAAAAGATCTGATCCTGAAGAACACGTATAATCAAAGGGAAGAAATAAACTCAGGGGGAGTATCTCTCAACTCTGACACCTCCTTACTCCTTATTCTTTTGCTTCTTATTCTGATACATATTCCAGATACCTTTTCACGTTATTTTCATTTAAAATATCTAGTTTTTGTCATCATCAAAAAGGGGGAGATTGTTAGAACAAAGTTTGAATCTACTACCCTATATTTAAGTTTTGATGATAACAAAGTGAAAAGATATAGTATTTATAAGTTTCATGTATGAACTATCTGCTGCCTAAAATTATTATGTTCTGACTTGCAGATACTCTGATTGAAATAAGCAAGATCACGTCTATTCAGCATCAGAACTTGATTTCAGACACCAGCATCAGAAGTTGCTATATCAGAATGTTAAAATCAGATGATCAACTCACGTACATGCTGAAGCCTGATGAACAAGACTGCGCTCAACACTCTGATAAAGAAACACAATAGTTCATCAGCAGCGAAGCAGAGTCAGAATGAGCCAAGCCAGAACTTGCATTAAGTAAGCAACGGTACTGTGCATTGAAAACAAATTAATTCCAACGGCCTCATTCCAGACAAGATCTGCTCAATAAGGAAAGCTTGTTATTAGCATTGAATCAAGAATATTGCATCCAACGTTCATCATCTCAGTGCTATATAAACAAGGCTTTGAAGATTGAAATGGCTAATGCTCTCCAAATCTCTATACGCACAAAAGCTAAACCATAATCTTCGTTCTCTCAGTTTTGCTAAACCACACACTCTGATACTCTATTACTGTTTAGCAATCTAGTTTCTAAAGCTTCAATTTGTGTATACATCACAGTTGTGATACAGTTTTGTAGAAAACATCCACACACATAGTTTTATCTCGTTGTAAGAAAGTGTTACCTTGACAAACCGGGTTGTGGTTTGAATCAAGAAGGCTTTAGCAGTTGTTAAAGCAGTCTGTAATATTCAGTTGAATATAGTGGATTAAGACCTCGTTGGAGAGAGGCGAAATCACCTTGACGGGTGGACTGGAGTAGTTTGAGATCAAACGAACCAGGATAAAAATATCTTGTTTATTGCAATAGATTTCAGTTTTACAATTCAACCCCCCCTTCTTGTGTTTTTCACCACTTCAGTTCTTGTGGAGTACCATAGATGTTTAGGGTGCTAATACCTTCCCTTTTCATAACCAACCACCGAACTTACATTCTCATCCCCTATTTTTGGTTTATTCTCTCTTTTCCAATTCCTTTGGAAACAATGAAGCGCAATTGCGATTTTTATTTGATCTGTGAAAGTTAAGTCAATTAAATGGCTTAGTGCTCAACATTTCTACCGCTACAAAAAAATGGAGACTCTGATGGGGAAATATTGACCTATTGTTGGTCCATCTCTAAGTGGGTTGAGCCTATCTTTATTTATTTGTGTATATTAATTTGTTTGTTGTAAATTATGTGTTGTATATATGTTTTTCTAGATTTTCCTGGTTTTCAGGGTGCTTGGTGATTTCTCATAAGTTCTCTACCCGGACTTGGACAAACATAAGATAGGACGGGCGGTATAGGCAAAGGGGGAGTTTGTAAGTGTTTGCTTGTTGGCATTAATTTTTGGTAAAACCAGATTTGCGAATGTCATGACTGATGTCATAACATTCTGGGATAAAGACAAATTATACAGAAGGAATGTTCTACAGGAACAACTCAGTATGAGTGAATATCATGATGATTAAGCTATGATCATATGTACTGAATTCTACCAAAATCAGTGAGCAGGATACATGATGTCATAACCAATGTTAAAACATCTTGTACTGATCAAGTTATTATGCAGATTTATTATTCCTGAGAGTTTTCAGGAATCTGGTGTGCTATTATGAGTTGAAGTATATTGACTAGATCAGATGCCCACGTGGATATTAGGTTAACCTTGCTTAACCCTAATCTGTTATGATGAAAGCCCAAGACCAAGTCTTTAGGTTAACTTTGGTTAACCCTAGCTATTTTTATGGAAGCCCAAAATGAAGAATAGACTGCATATATATTTCTCACGAATCCTAATGGCGTGTAGCGCTTTCCAGAGAAGATCAATAAGGCATTTTGTAGATGTAATAGTTTTAGTAATTACTGTGAGCCAAGGAATTATCACTTGATAAGTGACTTGGAGTAGGATTTGGTTGTAAGGGTTGTTTGTCACTCAAAGCTTTGAAGCACGAGTGTTGTGTCTCTTGATTAAAGCTTTGAAGCAAAATCAAGCGTGTGTATTGAAGAATGTCTTCATAATCTTATTAATCAGTAGATTACTATCACTGCTGTGATTGAGGGGGGGTGAGTAGGAACTCAGGTTTAAGTAGGACTTAGATTGAAGTTGCATTGGGTAGGTCTTAAGTGAAGGAGATAAACTGGTTTTTTTATTCCTAAATTAATACCTCTTATAGTGAATTTCCTCCCTGGCTTGCAAGCCCCCAGATGTAGGTGTTGTTATACACTGAACTGGGTTAACAATTGATTGTGTTCTTTACTGTCTTTTAAATTACTGTTTGGTTTGTGTACAATTTTTCAGATACGGTGTCATAACATTCACTGTGACATTAAGTATCTGTTGCCAGAATTTCAATTGGCATCAGAGCAGGCACCCTGCGTGTCGTTCTGGGTGAGATCTAGGGATATTATTTTCTGGCGCTATGGACAAGGAAGGAGGATTTGGGAATAGACCACCTATTCTGGATGGATCAAACTATGACTACTGGAAACCTCATATGATTGCCTTCTTGAAGTCACTGGACAATAAATCGTGGAGAGTTGCTGACAAAGGATGGAACCATCCCACCATAACTGGGAAAGATGGGACGACTAGTCTGAAACCTGAGGAAGAATGGAGAAAAGAAGAAGAAGAGTTAGCCCTGGGTAACTCTAAAGCATTTAATTCCTTGTTCAATGGAATTGATAAAAACATATTCAGACTAGTACATCAATGTGAACTTGCCAAGGATGTTTGGGACACTCTCAAAACCACCCATGAGGGTACATCCAAAGTAAAAATGTCAAGACTTCAGATGCTCACTACCAAATTTGAGAATCTAATGATGAAGGAAGATGAGACCATTCATGAGTTTCACATGAACATCTTGGAAATTGCCAATACCTCAGGAGCATTTGGAGAAAAGATGTCAGAAGAAAAGCTGGTGAGAAAGATTCTCAGATCCTTGCCTAAAAGGTTTGCAATGAAAGTGACTGCGATATAGGAAGCTTAGGATATCTGCAACTTGAAGGTTGATGAACTCATTGGGTCACTTCAGACATTTGAGATGGGGATCAGTGACAATGTTGACAAGAAAAACAATAGCATAGCCCTTGTATCCAATACTTAAGATGAAAGCAAGAAGAGTGATGAAGAGAATATATCAGAAGCTATAGCTATGCTTGGAAGGCAGTTCAACAAACTCATCAAGGGAATGGACCCAAAGTCAAGGTCAAATGTCAAGAACATTTCCTCTGACATTAGCAGATCCTATGACTCCAGCAGAAGAACTAAGTCTGAAGAAAAGGGAAATCAAAGAAGAGGAATCCAATGCCATGGATGTGAAGGATATGGGCACATTCGAGCTGAATGTCCTACCTTTCTAAAGAAACAAAAGAAAGGAATGTTTGTTACTTGGTCTGATGGTGACTCAGAAAGTGACCCTGAAGAAGAATCTGCTAAACTAGTTACTGCACTATCTGGTGTTTGTAACTCTGATAATGATTCTAGTGATGAGGAAGTGACACATGAGGAACTTGCTGACTCCTACAAGAAGCTATGTATCAGAAGTGCTGAAGTCTGTCAGCAAAATGAGAAACAGAAAAAGCTCATAGTAAAGTTGGAGTCTGAGAAGAAGGAAGACACTGCTACTATAAGCCATCTCAAAGGTGAAGTTCTAATGTTGAACTCAAAACTTGATCAGATGACTAAGTCTGTCAAGATGTTAACAACTGGAACTGACAAGTTGGAAGAAATCCTTCAGGCTGGACAAAATGCAGGAAACATGTCTGATCTAGGATTTGTGGCTGCAAAGAAATATGTTGTTGACAAGAAGAAGACCGGGCCTGATAAACAAATGTCAAAGCAGATGTCACAACATAGGACTCAACATCAAGAACATAGAAATATGAATAAAAAGTATCAAAGTTGGAGATGTCATTATTGTGGGAGGTTTGGTCACATAAATCCATTATGCTTTAGATTATATGGATATCCTAATCATACCCCATATGTCAAACCTAAGACTAACAAGGCACCATATACTCAACAGTGGAAGAAAAAGACTACAACCTTGATAGCTCACACCTCCCTTAGAGTTTCTGCCAAGGAAGACTGGTACTTTGACATTGGATGCTCTAAACACATGACTGGAATCAAGAATCTGCTGAATGATGTCAAACCTCATACTACTAGTTATGTCACTTTTGGAGATGGTGCTAGAGGAGAAATCAAAGGATTTGGAAACTTGGACTTCCCTGGAGTTCCAAACCTAAATTAAGTGTTGTTGGTAAATGGTTTGACTGCTATTCTCATAAGTATCAGTCAATTATGTGATCTAGGATTCAAGGTCAACTTCACCAAGTCTGAATGTCTTGTAACTAATGAAAAACAAGAAGTCGTAATGAGAGGAGTCAGATCAAAAGACAACTGTTACTTATGGGAGTCTGAGAACACTAACTACTCTTCTGTGTGCTCTATAGCCAAATAAGAAAAGGAAGTGAAACCGTGGCACCAAAAACTTGGTCATTTACATCTTAGAGGGATGAAAAAGATCATATCCATGGAGGTTGTCAGAGGGATTCCAAGGCTTCAGATTGATGAAGGGAGAGTCTGTGGTGAATGTCAGGTTGGAAAGCAAACTAGAATGTCACATCCAAAGACAAGACATCTGACCACCTCTAAGGTGCTAGAACTTCTACATATGGATCTGATGGGTCCCATGCAGGTGGAAAGTCTTGGTGGAAACAGATATGCCTATGTTGTTGTGGATGATTTTTCCAGATTCACCTGGATAAACTTCATTAGGGAAAAGTCTGATGTATTTGATGTATTTAAGAAATTGTGCAAAAGAATTCAAAGAGAAAAAGAAGGATGCATTGTCAGAATCAGAAGTGATCATGGTAAGGAATTTGAAAATAATAAGTTTGATGAGTTCTGTTCCTCAGAAGGAATCAATCATGAGTTCTCTTCACCTATAACTCCTCAACAAAATGGAGTTGTGGAAAGGAAAAACATGACTATACAGGAATCTGCCAGAGCAATGATGCATGCCAAGAAGCTTCCTATTCATTTTTGGGCTGAAGCTATGAATACATCCTGTTATGTCCTTAACAGGGTCACCTTAAGAAAGGGAACATCATGCACCCTTTATGAACTATGGAAAGGAAGAAAGCCTACAGTGAAGTACTTTTATGTCTTTGGGAGCAAATGCTATATTCTGACATATCGTGAACAAAGGAGAAAGATGGACCCTAAAAGTGATGAAGGAATATTCCTAGGATACTCTACCAACAGCAGAGCATATAGGGTGTTCAATTGCAGGACCATAGTTATGATGGAGTCTATAAATGTCATAGTTGATGATCACCATGAGGACACAAATGTCCCATATGATGTTGATACATTCTTTGAGACTTCAACACAAGTGTCTAGAAAGGATGATGTGCCTAATCCTACTCCATCAGAGTCTGAATCAAAGGAAGCTAACAAAGATCCTTCCATCAGAATTCAGAAAGATCATCCTAAGGAACTCATCATATGAGATCCTAACAGTGGAGTCACTACAAGATCTAGAGAAATCATCTCAAACTCTTGTTTTGTGTCTAAGATTGAACCAAAAAATGTTAAAGAGGCTTTGACTGATGAATACTGGATTGGAGCAATGCAGGATAAATTGAACCGGTTCAAGCAACATGAAGTATGGGAGTTAGTTCCTAGACCAGAAGGAACAAATATCATTGGCACAAAGTGGATCTACAAGAACAAGTCAGATGCTGAAGGAGTTGTCACCAGGAACAAGGCAAGACTTGTTGCTCAAGGATACACTCAAGTTGAAGGGGTTGATTTTGATGAGACTTTTGCTCCTGTAGCCAGATTGGAATCAATCAGACTTCTCTTGGGAGTTGCTTGTCTCCTTAAGTTCAAGCTGTTTCAGATGGATGTGAAGAGTGCCTTCCTAAATAGGTACTTAAATGAGGAAGTGTATGTGGAATAGCCTAAAGGATTTGTGGATCCAAACTGTCCTGATCATGTCTACAAATTGAGGAAAGCATTATATGGTCTGAAACAAGCTCCTAGAGCTTGGTATGAAAGGTTGACAAAGTTCCTCACTGACAAAGGATACAAGAAAGAAGGTTTGGATAAAACTCTTTTTGTCAAGGATGAAGGAGGAAATATAATGGTAGCTCAAACTTATGTTGATTACATAGTGTTTGGAGGAATGTCAAATAAAATGGTTAAACATTTTGCTAACCAGATGCAAGCTGAATTTGAAATGAGCCTCATGGGAGAATTGACCTACTTTCTTGGACTACAAGTCACACAGATGGAAGACTCAATTTTTCTGTCTCAAAGCAAGTATGCAAAGAATATTGTCAAGAAGTTTGGGATGGAGAATGCCAGTCATAAAAGGACTCCTGCACCTACTCATTTAAAGTTGTCCAAAGACACAAGTGGGGAAAATGTGGATCAAAGCTTGTACATAAGCATGATAGGAAGTCTGCTATACTTAACAACCAGCAGACCTGACATTGCCTTTGCAGTTGGAGTATGTGCAAGATACAAGGCTGAACCCAAAGTAAGTCATATCAACCAGGTGAAAAGAATTCTGAAGTATGTGGGTGGAACTTACAATTATGGCATGTTGTACTCTCATGGATGTGAATCAATTCTGTCTGGTTATTGTGATGTTGATTGGGCTGGTAGTGCTGATGATAGAAAGAGCACCTCTGGAGGATGCTTCTTTTTGGAAAATAATCTTGTTTCTTGGTTCAGCAAGAAACAAAACTGTGTGTCTCTATCTACTGCTGAAGTTGAATACATAGCAGCTGGTAGCAGTTGTTCTCAAATGATCTGGATGAAACAGATGCTGACTGAGTATAATGTCACAAAAGATGTCATGACATTGTACTGTGACAATTTGAGTACTATTAACATATCCAAGAATCCTATACAGCACAGCAGGACTAAGCATATTGACATTAGACATCACTTCATCCAAGATCTTGTGGAGGAGAAGGTGATTAAGCTGGAACATGTTGCCACTGAACTACAACTGGTTGATATTTTTACCAAGGCACTTGATGCTAGTCAGTTTGAGAATTTAAGGGGCAAGCTGTGTATTTGCCAATATGAAGAGATGTAGCAATTATTTTTTCTTAATACAAGGTTTGAAAGAGATATTTTAATCAAGTTTATTCTGATTGGCCTAATAATTTGTTTCCCTCTTTCTTTCCAAAAAGTTTAAGAAGAGGAATAGGAAAACCATCACTGCCAAGCAAGTCAAGCACTGGCCCTTGAAAGGGAAGCTAACTGCAAGCAAGCTGAGTGTGAAGTTTGCCATACTGCACAAAATTGTTGTAGCTAATTGGGTTCCCACCAACCACAAATCCACCATCTCCACTGGTTTGGAAAGATTTATCTATGTTGTTGGAACCAGAACAACCTTTGATTATGGCAACTACATCTTTGATCAAACAATAAAACATGCTGAGAGCGGTGCTATTAAAGGCCCTATTGCTTTTCCCTCTCTCCTATGTGGTATAATCATTGATCAGTATCCTGATATTCTGGTTGAAAAAAACTCTGTGTGTAAAAGAGCCCATGCACTTGGTTTTCACTATAAGTTGTTTCAGGGAACACATGTCCCTGACATTGTTATGACATCTGCTGAGACATCAAATGTCAAAGCTCATTCCAAGAAAGCTGATGTTATAGCTGTTCTAAAAGAAACTTGCAGAGAGCTTGATGCAAGAAAAAGGACTCTTGAAGAGCTAATTACTAGCCTGGAACAGGAGGAGAATGAAGAACAAATGAGGGAAGAGGATGTTGATGAAGAACAACATGATGGTTCAGCAAGAAGCTCACCAGAAGATGCTGCTAAAAATAGTGCTTCCTCGGGGGATGACAGTACCTGAAGGTCCGTGTTTGCTGAGTTGTAAAGATTGATGCTGGAACTTGCTGCTGCTATTTGATACCTTCTCTCTGTTTCTGTGTATTTTGGATTTCCTTTTGATGACTGTTTAACTTGGAGTACTAGATCCTTTGGCCTCTTTATGGCTAAAAAGGGGGAGAAGTAATTGTGGTAATTTTGGTAGAATTGAATATTGGTATTTAGATTAGTTGTTATTAAAAATTCCGCTGCATTCTAATCTCTGATTGTTTAGGGGTTTTAGCCAAAAATTTGTCAAAGGGGGAGTTTGTAAGTGTTTGCTTGTTAGCTTTAATTTTTGGTAAAACCAGATTTGCGAATGTCATGACTGATGTCATAACATTCTGGGATAAAGAAAAATTATGCATAAGGAATGTTCTACATTAACAACTCAGTGTGAGTGAATATAATGATGATTAAGCTATGATCATATGTACTGAATTCTACCAAAATCAGTGAGCAGGATACATGATGTCATAACCAATGTTAAGACATCCTGTACTGATCATGTTGTTGTGCATATTTATTGTTCCTGAGAGTTTTCAGGAATCTGGTGTGCTATTCTGAGTTGAAGTATATTGACTAGATCAGATGTCCACATGGATATTAGGTTAACCTTGCTTAACCCTAATCTGTTATGATGAAAGCCCAAGACCAAGTCTTTAGGTTAACTTTGGTTAACCCTAGCTATTTTTATGGAAGCCCAAAATGAAGAATAGACTACATATATATTTCTCACGAATCCTAATGATGTGTAGCGCTTTTTAGAGAAGATCAATAAGGCATTTTGTAGATCTGATAGTTTTAGTAATTACTGTGAGCCAAGAAATTATCACTTGATAAGTGACTTGGAGTAGGATTTGGTTGTAAGGGTTGTTTATCACTCAAAGCTTTGAAGAACGAGTGTTGTGTCTCTTGATTAAAGCTTTGAAGCAAAATCAAGCGTGTGTATTGAAGAATGTCTTCATAATCTTATTAATCAGTAGATTACTATCACTGCTGTGATTGAGGGGGAGTGAGTAGGAACTCAGGTTTATGTAGGACTTAGATTGAAGTTTCATTGGGTAGGTCTTAAGTGAAGGAGATAAACTGGTTGGTTTATTCCTAAATTAATACCTCTTAAAGTGAATTTCCTCCCTGGCTTGGTAGCCCCCAGATGAAGGTGTTGTTATACACTGAACTGGGTTAACAATTGATTGTGTTCTTTACTGTCTTTTAAATTACTGTTTGGTTTGTGTACAATTTGTCAGATACGGTGTCATAACATTCACTGTGACATTAAGTATCTGTTGCCAGAATTTCAATTGGCATCAGAGCAGGCACCCTACCTGTCCTTCTGGGTGAGATCTAGGGATATTATTTTCTGGCGCTATGGACGAGGAAGGTGGATTTTGGAACATACCACCTATTCTGGATGGATCAAACTATGACTACTGGAAACCTCGTATGATTGCCTTCTTGAAGTCACTGGACAATAAAGCTTGGAGAGCTACTGACAAAGGATGGAACCATCCCACCATAACTGGGAAAGATGGGACGACTAGTCTGAAACCTGAGGAAGAATGGAGCAAAGAAGAAGAAGAGTTAGCCCTGGGTAACTCTAAAACATTGAATGCCTTGTTCAATGGAATTGATAGAAACATATTCAGACTAGTACATCAATGTGAACTAGCCAAGGATGTTTGGGACACTCTCAAAACCACCCATGAGGGTACATCTAAAGTAAAAATGTCAAGACTTCAGATGCTCACTACCAAATTTGAGAATCTAAGGATGAAGGAAGATGAGACCATTCATGAGTTTCACATGAACATCTTGGAAATTGCCAACACCTCAGGAGCATTGGGAGAAAAGATGTCAGAAGAAAAGCTGGTGAGAAAGATTCTCATATCCTTGCCTAAAAGGTTTGCAATGAAAGTGACTGCTATAGAGGAAGCTCAGGATATCTACAACTTGAAGGTTGATGAACTCATTGGGTCACTTCAGACATTTGAGACGGGGATCAGTGACAATGTTGACAAGAAAAACAAGCGCATAGCCCTTGTATCCAATACTACAGATGAAAGCAAGGAGAGTGATGAAGAGAATATATCAGAAGCTATAACTATGCTTGGAAGGCAGTTCAACAAACTCATCAAGAGAATGGACCCAAAGTCAAGGTCAAATGTTAAGAACATTTCCTATGACATTAGTAGATCCTATGACTCCAGCAGAAGAACTAAGTCTGAAGAAAAGGAAAATCAAAGAAGAGGAATCCAATGCCATGGATGTGAAGGATATGGGCATATTCGAGCTGAATGTCCTACCTTTCTAAAGAAACAAAAGAAAGGAATGTTTGTTACTTGGTCTGATGGTGACTCAGAAAGTGACGCTGAAGAAGAATCTGCTAAACTAGTTACTGCACTATCTGGTGTTTGTAACTCTGATAATGATTCTAGTGATGAGGAAGTGACACTTGAAGAACTTGCTGACTCCTACAAGAAGCTATGTATCAGTAGTGCTGAAGTCTGTCAGCAAAATGAGAAACAGAAAAAGCCCATAGTGAAGTTGGAGGCTGAGAAGAAGGCAGACACTGCTACTATAAGCCATCTCAAAGGTGAAGTTCTAATGTTGAACTCAAAACTTAATCAGATGACTAAGTCTATCAAGATGTTAACAACTGGAACTGACAAGTTGGAAGAAATTCTTCAGGCTGGACAAAATGCAGGAAACATGTCTGGTCTAGGATTTGTGGCTGCAAAGAAATCTGCTGTTGACAAGAAGAAGACCGGGACTGATAAACAAATGTCAAAGCAGATGTCACAACATAGGGCTCAACATCAAGAACAGAGAAATATGAAGAAAAAGACTGCAACCCTGATAGCTCACACCTCCCTTAGAGTTTCTGCCAAGGAAGACTGGTACTTTGACAGTGGATGCTCTAAACACATGACTGGAATCAAGAATCTGCTGAATGATGTCAAACCTCATACTACTAGTTATGTCACTTTTGGAGATGGTGCTAGAGGAGAAATAAAAGGAGTTGGAAACTTGGATTGCCCAGGAGTTCCAATCCTAAATGAAGTGTTGCTGGTAAATGGTTTGACTGCTAATCTCATAAGTATCAGTCAATTATGTGATCTAGGATTCAAGGTCAACTTCACCAAGTCTGAATGTCTTGTAACTAATGAAAAACAAGAAGTTGTAATGAGAGGAGTCATATCAAAAGACAACTGTTACTTATGGGAGACTGAGAACACTAACTACTCTTCTGTGTGCTCTATAGCCAAAGAAGAAAAGGAAGTGAAACTGTGGCACCAAAAACTTGGTCATTTACATCTTAGAGGGATGAGAAAGATCATATCCATGGAGGCTGTCAGAGGGATTCCAAGGCTTCAGATTGATGAAGGGAGAGTCTGTGGTGAATGGCAGGTTGGAAAACAAACTAGAATGTCACATCCAAAGACAAGACATCTGACCACCTCTAAGGTGCTAGAACTTCTACATATGGATCTGATGGGTCCCATGCAGGTAGAAAGTCTTGGTGGAAAGAGATATGCCTATGTTGTTGTGGATGATTTTTCCAGATTCACCTGGATAAACTTCATTAGGGAAAAGTCTGATGTATTTGATGTATTTAAGGAATTGTGCAAAAGAATTCAAAGAGAAAAAGAAGGATGCATTGTAAGAATCAGAAGTGATCATGGTAAGGAATTTGAAAATAGTAAGTTTGATGAGTTCTGTTCCTCAGAAGGAATCAATCATGAGTTATCTTCACCTATAACTCCTCAACAAAATGGAGTTGTGGAAAGGAAAAACAGGAGTATACAGGAATCTGCCAGAGCAATGATACATGCCAAGAAGCTTCCTATTCATTTTTGGGCTGAAGCTATGAATACAGCATGTTATGTCCACAACAGGGTCACCTTGAGAAAGGGAACGTCATTCACCCTTTATGAACTATGGAAAGTAAGAAAGCCTATAGTGAAGTACTTCCATGTCTTTCGGAGCAAATGCTATATTATGACAGATCGTGAACAAAGGAGAAAGATGGACCCTAAAAGTGATGAAGGAATATTCCTAGGATACTCTACCAACAACAGAGCATATAGGGTGTTCAATTCCAGGACCAAAGTTATAATGGAGTCTATAAATGTCATAGTTGATGATCACCATGAGGAAACAAATGTCCCATATGATGTTGAGACATTCTTTGAGACTTCAACACAAGTGTCTAAAAAGGATGATATGCCTAATCCTACTCCATCAGAGTCTGAATCAAAGGAAGCTAACAAAGATCCTTCCATCCGAATTCAGAAAGATCATCCTAAGGAACTCATCATAGGAGATCCTAACAGTGGAGTCACTACAAGATCTAGAGAAATCATCACAAACTCTTATTTTGTGTCTAAGATTGAACCAAAAAATGTTAAAGAGGATTTGACTGATGAATACTGGATTGGAGCAATGCAAGATGAATTGTACCAGTTCAAGCAACATGAAGTATGGGAGTTAGTTCCTAGACCAGAAGGAACAAACATAATTGGCACAAAGTGGATCTACAAGAACAAGTCAGATGTTGAAGGAGTTGTCACCAGGAACAAGGCAAGACTTGTTGCTCAAGGATACACTCAAGTTGAAGGGGTTGATTTTGATGAGACGTTTTCTTCTATAGCCAGACTGGAATCAATCATACTTCTCTTTGGAGTTGCTTGTCTCCTTAAGTTCAAGCTATTTCAGATGGATGTGAAGAGTGCCTTCCTAAATGGGTACTTAAATGAGGAAGTGTATGTGGAACAGCCTAAAGGATTTGTGGATCCAAATTGTCCTGATCATGTCTACAAATTGAGGAAAGCATTATATGTTCTGAAACAAGCTCCTAGAGCTTGGTATGAAAGGTTGACAAAGTTCCTCACTGACAAAGGATACAGAAAAGGAGGGTTGGATAAAACTCTTTTTGTCAAGGATGAAGGAGGAAAGATAATGGTAGCTCAAAGTTATGTTGATGACATAGTGTTTGGAGGAATGTCAGATAAAATGGTTAAACATTTTGATAACCAGATGCAAGCTGAATTTGAAATGAGCCTCATGGGAGAATTGACCTACTTTCTTGGACTACAAGTCACACAGATGGAAGACTCAATTTTTCTGTCTCAAAGCAAGTATGCAAAGAATATTGTCAAGAAGTTTGGGATGGAGAATGCCAGTCATAAAAGGACTCCTGCACCTACTCATTTAAAGTTGTCCAAAGACACAAGTGGGGAAAATGTGGATCAAAGCTTGTACATAAGCATGATAGGAAGTCTGCTATACTTAACAGCCATCAGACCTGACATTGCCTTTGCAGTTGGAGTATGTGCAAGATACCAGGCTGAACCCAAAGTAAGTCACATCAACCAGGTGAAAAGAATTCTGAAGTATGTGAGTGGAACTTACAATTATGGCATGCTATACTCTCATGGATGTGAACCAATTCTATCTGGTTATTTTGATGCTGATTGGGCTGGTAGTGCTGATGATAGAAAGAGCACCTCTTGAGGATGCTTCTTTTTGGGAAATAATCTTGTTTCTTGGTTCAACAAGAAACAAAACTGTGTGTCTCTATCTACTGCTGAAGCTGAATACATAGTAGTTGGTAGCAGTTGTTCTCAAATGATCTGGATGAAATAGATGCTGACTGAGTATAATGTCACACAAGATATCATGACATTGTACTGTGACAATTTGAGTACTATTAACATATCCAAGAATCCTATACAGCACAACACGACGAAGCATATTGACATTATACATCACTTCATCAGAGATCTTGTGGAGGAGAAGGTGATTAAGCTGGAACATGTTGCCACTGAACTACAACTGGCTGATATTTTTACCAAGGAACTTGATGCTAGTCAGTTTGAGAATTTAAGGGGCAAGCTGGGTATTTGCCAATATGAAGAGATGTAGCAATTAATTTTGCTTAATACAAGGTTTGAAAGAGATATTTTAATCAAGTTTATTCTGATTGGCCTAATCATTTGTTTCCCTCTTTCTTTCCAAAAGTTTAAGAAGAGGAATAGACAAACCATCACTGCCAAGCAAGTCAAGCACTGGCCCTTGAAAGGGAAGCTAACTGCAATCAAGCTGAGTGTGAAGTTTTCCATACTGCACAAAATTGGTGCAGCTAATTAGGTTCCCACCAACCACAAATCCACCATCTCCACTGGTTTGGGAAGATTTATCTATGCTGTTGGAACCAGAACAAACTTTGATTATGGCAAATACATCTTTGATCAAACAATGAAACATGCTGAGAGTTGGGCTATTAAAGGCCCTATTGCTTTTCCATCTCTCCTGAGTGGTATAATCATTAATCAGTATCCTGATATTCTGGTTGAAAAGGACTCTGTGTGTAAAAGTGCCCCTGCACTTGGTTTTCACTATAAGCTGTTTCAGGGAACACATGTCCCTGACATTGTTATGACATCTGCTGAGAAATCAAATGTCAAAGCTCATTCCAAGAAAGTTGATGTTATAGTTGTTCTAAAAGAAACCTACAAAGAGCTTGATGCAAGAAAAAGGACTCTTGAAGAGCTGATTACTAGTCTGGAAAAGGAGGAGAATGAAGAACAATTGAGGGAAGAGGATGCTGATGAAGAACAACATGATGGTTCAGCAAGAAGCTCACCATAAGTTGCTGTTGAAAATAGTGCTTCCTCAGGGGATGATAGTACCTGAAGGTCTGTGTTTGCTGAGTTGTAAAGATTGATGCTGATACTTGCTGCTGCTATTTGATACCTTCTCTCTGTTTCTGTGTATTTTGGATTTCCTTTTGATGACTGTTTAACTTGGAGTACTAGATCCTTTGGCCTCTTTATGGCTAAAAAGGGGGAGAAGTAGTTGTGGTAATTTTGGTAGAATTGGATATAGGTAGTTAGATTAGTTGTTATTAAAAATTATGCTGCATTCTAATCTCTAATTGTTTAGGGGTTTTAGCCAAAAAATTTCCAAAGGGGGAGTTTGTAAGTGTTTGCTTGTTGGCATTAATTTTTGGTAAAACCAGATTTGCGAATGTCATGACTGATGTCATAACATTCTGGGATAAAGACAAATTCTGCAGAAGGAATGTTCTACAGGAACAACTCAATATGAGTGAATATCATGATGATTAAGCTATGATCATTTGTACTGAATTCTACCAAAATCAGTGAGCAGGATACATGATGTCATAACCAATGTTAAGACATCCTGTACTGATCAAGTTGTTGTGCAGATTTATTGTTCCTGAGAGTTTTCAGGAATCTAGTGTGCTATTCTGAGTTGAAGTATATTGACTAGATCAGATGCCCACGTGGATATTAGGTTAACCTTGCTTAACCCTAATATGTTATGATGAAAGCCCAAGACCAAGTCTTTAGGTTAACTTTGGTTAACCCTAGCTATTTTTATGGAAGCCCAAAATAAATAAATAATATAGTAGGAACTCAGGTTTAAGTAGGACTTAGATTTATGTTGCATTGGGTAGGTCTTAAGTGAAGGAGATAAACTGGTTGGTTTATTCCTAAATTAATACCTAGTATAGTGAATTTCCTCCCTGGCTTGGTAGCCCCCAGATGTAGGTGTTGTTATACACTGAACTGGGTTAACAATTGATTGTGTTCTTTACTATCTTTTAAATTACTATTTGGTTTGTGTACAATTTGTCAGATACGGTGTCATAACATTCACGGTGACATTAAGTATTTGTTACCAGAATTTCAAACTATAATCCTATTCTTACACGACGACATCTTGGATATCCGATGAGGGATAAGCCAAATAGTATTCATTTGAGTGGTTTCTTTCTTAGAGAGGGAGAGAATCATAAGGAAGCTAAAGAGAATATTGCAAAGGCTTGGTGCCATATTCACAAGAAAAGTAAGAAGGACATGGGACCTAGAGGAGTTGTTTCTTTGGAGCCTTATCTTCAGTGGGTACAAGCAAGAGCCATCTAGTTGAAGATGCCATATTCCCATGAAGCACCTATGCCTGATATGTTTATGAAGACCACTCCTCCCCTTTTAGATGATGTGGAAGAACTTCAGCTTACCCTAGTCAGGATGCAGTAGGAGAAGGAGGCTTGGATGAATAGGTGTCACACTTTAGAGGTATCCTACAAGTCTGACTTGAAGGAGAGGGATGGCCTATTTGAGATTATTGAGATCCATGTTGTATAGATGATGGAGAATCAAGATGATTTATTTTCCTCTAGCGCTCAGTTAAGGCTTAGTCATTCACTTCCCGACTCTGGTGATTGGAAAGTGGTTGCCGACAGGTATGCAGAAGAGAACAAGTAGATGAATGCTCAGATTGCAAGACTCATAGGAAAGCGTCATCATTTAGAGTGATCTTCATCATCTTGGTTTTCTTAGGATTTTTTTAGATTCTATCTTCTTGTTAAAAGTTGTAATCTGTTTTGAAGATTATTATAATGAGATTTTTAGTATTTCAAAATATGTTAGTACTTTAATATTTGTAATATGTCTATAAAATCTTTGAGTTACTTGAATTAATAATAATATAATAAATCATATGCATTGCATATCATGCACCATCTTGTACATATTTCTTGCATTTCTTTTCATACGCATGCGTCTTACTGAATCTCTGCTTCGTTCAACAAGTTGTCTCACCGGTATAATACTCGAACTAATTCCAGGTAGAAATGGAGAATCTTAAACAGGAAAATCGCGAGTTGCGCGACGAAGTTACTTCTCTAAAGGCCGATATGGCTAATCTAAATTCTTTGATGGAATCATTGGTGGCTGCTCAAAATCAGCCACCACTTGCTCAGCCTCAACAAATAACATTTTCTTATGAAGGTCCATCAGTTCCTGTTTCTGTTGCCCCAGTTACTGCTGCCCAAAATCGTATGCCTCAGGGTTATCCATGGGGAATGCCATAAAACTTCATGACAAAAGGTTTTAATCTTGATGCTCTAGTTACTCCTGTTGTTCAAGTTGTTACTACTCCTGCACCTCCTGTGGTGCATATTACTCCCGCTGCTAGAAATGAGATTCTCTATGTTGCACCTCCTTCGGTGAATTCTATGTCGTTTGTTAATGATGAAATTTATAGTCATGTTCCTCCACCATGTTAAATCTTGGGTTTCTATGATCGGATGGATGATTTCCAGGATCAGTTTGATAAGATGCAGAAAAATATGAAGGCCCTCAGAGGAAAAGAATTATTTGGGAAGAATGTGAATGATCTGTGTTTGGTTCCAAATGTGAAAATACCTGCAAATTTCAAAGTACTGGAATTCGAGAAATACAAGGGTAATACTTGTCCTCGAGATTGAACCAAATATGTATGTGAGTAGGATGTCTACTCATATTGATGATCAACGCCTGTTAATTCACTTTTTCAAGATAGTTTGACTAGTTCCGTGTTAAAGTGGTATATGAGCTTGGATAGTACCATTGTTCATACTTTCAACAACTTGGGTGAAGCGTTTATTAGACAGTACAAGTACAACATGTACATGGCACCTGGCCGTGATCAACTCGGGGCAATGGTTCAGAAGGACAAAGACTCATTTAAAGAGTACGCACAGAGATGGCATGAGGTAGCCGCTTAAGTGATTCCTCCAATGGAAGAGAAAGAGATGACAGAGATTTTCCTGAAGACTCTAGGTGCCTTCTACTATGAAAGAATGGTGCCGAGTGCACCAAGTGATTTTACCGAAATGGTGAGTATGGGTGTTCGTTTGGAAGAGGCTGTAAGAGAGGGTCATTTTACAAGAGGTGAAAATTTTGGTAGTACTAAGAAGCCTTCATACGGGTTTGACAAGAAGAAATAAGGAGATACAAATGTTGTCATTCAAGAGAGAAGGGTTAATCCTCTTAGAAGGAATCATCAGCACCACCAACAGGTTGCTACTATAATTGTAATTGTCAATGTGGCTCCGACCACAGTTTCTTATCAGAGACCATCCCCTAATAGAAATCTAGGGCAGAATAAGAAGAGAGAGCCTTTTGACTCTATCCCCATGAGTTATGCAGAATTACTCCCGGCGTTAATTCAGAAGAAGTTGGTTTAGACCAGGCCACCCCATGTTATACCATCACCTTTGCCTTAGTATTATAAGGCAGACCAGACATGCGCTTTCCATCAGGGATCACCAGGGCACAATGTTTAGAACTGTTATCCTTTGAAATCTGAAGTACAAAAGATGGTGAGATCTGGCCTTTTATCTTTTAAAGATATTGGTCCTAATGTGAAAGATAATCCTTTTCCAAAGCATGAAGGAACAAATGCTATAAACATAGTTGCTGGTTGTCCAGGGGACTTCCAGATTTTTTATATCAACCTGGTGAGAGGAGATTTGATAAAAATGCATGCTGACTTTTGCGTGTTTAGTTATTATACGCATGACCATGCTAGTTGTGGTATTTGCAGTACAGATATACAAGGGTGTGATAAGATAAAAGATGATCTTCAGGAAATGATGGACGAGGGCCTTATTCATATAATTAGGCCTTCGGCAGAGTATGAGAAAGATGTGACTATGGTCTACGGATGTCCCAGAGAATTCAATATTTTTTACGTGAATCATATGAATGATGATTTGGTGCATTTGCATGCTACCTTATGTCACATGGATGGTCAAGAGGAACACCATTATGGGTTTTGCCGGATTTTCTACAGAGATTCTCGTGGTTGCTCCATTGTGAGAGGAGGTATTTAGTTGTTATTGGACAATGGTACTATCAAGATTTTAGGAAATAGAGATGATTACAATGAGATTAATGTGACTGAAGATTGTTTGGATGAGACTGTATCAGATGATGAGTATGCTTATGCCGATGAATTATTTTCCTCAAATGAAGAAATGTTTTCCAACAATGATTCTGTGATATTGAATTATGTTGAAGAAGGGGTGAATGTTATAGTGCCTTGCTTCGGTTTTCCCTCTCTTATTGATATTGAATATCATAGCAAGCCAGTTGTTTCTCCGTTGGTGATTTTCTTACCAGGGTCTGTTCCTTATGAATTAGACAAAGCCATAACATATAAATACAAAGCCATAACATATAAATACAATGCTACAATCTTGAAGGATGGTGTGGAAGTTTCCATCCAACCTTTGTTTAATGTCAAGAATATTGTTGAAGCCAGTCGGTTGACCTGTAGTGGCCGTGATTTAGCACCTGTCACTCAAGGGAGTTTTAATGCTGATAAAAAGGTTACTGAAAGTGTTGAACCCAAGAAAGAAGTGGGGGAATCTAGTGGTACTACTTTGATAAAAGATGTGGATGATATATTGAAGATTATCAAGATGAGCGACTATAGGATCATGGATCAATTGTTGCAGGCCCCATTAAAGATATTTATTCTAGACTTGCTGATGAACTCTTCTGCCCACAGGGAATCTTTGATGAGAGTATTGGATCAAGATTTTATGGAAAGTGATATACCATTGGACTAATTCAGCTGTGTGGTAGGGAATATTACGTCCTGTAATAACCTGAGTTTCTGTTATAAAGAATTTCCTGACGAAGGAAGGAATCATAATCTAGCTCTCCATATCTCCATGAACTGTAAGAATGATTCATTGTCAAATGTCTTGATCGATAATGGGTCCACTTTAAATGTTATACTGAGGATAACGCTTATGAAGTTGAAGTATCAAGGAACTCCCATGCGCCCGAGTGGCATAATTGTGAAAGCTTTTGATGGATCAAGGAAGTCTGTTATTGGGGAAATAGATTTGCTTATTCATATAGGCCCACACATTTTTCAGATTAATTTCCAGGTTATGGATATTGTGCCCGCTTACAGTTTTTTACTGGGATGACCGTGGATACATGAGGCAGGGGATATCACTTCAACTTTACACCGGAAGTTGAAGTTTGTGCATGAAGGAAAGGTTGTCATCATAAATGGAGAACAGACACTGTTAACATCTCATTTATCCTTTTCAGTGTTGTGGAAGCAGATGAAGCTACTGTTGGAACTCAGTTCCAAGCTTTATCCATTGAGAATATAAGGGGAAATGAGAATTCTATAGCTTCATTTAAAGATGCCAAGCAGGTAGTGCGTAACGGCCCAAGTAAAGTACGGGGGCAAATTGTTGATCTGCTTATGAATAAGAATAGAGTTTGTTTGTGATTCTATGTGAATAATGATAAAGGCAAGAACAAGAATTCGAAGTCTGCTTTGGGCAAATATCAAGATATCTTTCATAGCGGAGGTTATCTTCATCCAATTATTCTTGGGATCAATGCCATTGTGTAAGACGAAGCAGAGCAGGAGATGTCGAACTATGTGACGCATGGAGTTAGAGTCCAAAATTGGATCACCATCGATGTTCCCTCTTGCATTCATGTCTCAAAGTAATTTGTTTTTGTTAATCTTTTCAAAATATTTTACTCTGCCCATGGTCAAAGTTGATATTGTATGGGCTTATTTGTTTGCTTTGATCTTTAAAATCAATAATAAAAGTTGTCTTTGATTCCCAATTTGCGTCTTTAATTTCTTGATTTTTATTGGAAAATGGTAATTAAAAAACCATTCAAAATAAATAAATAACTGTAATCTGCATAATCACTTTCTATATGTGTCAGTTACTAAATGCAATCACAAATCATATGTGCAGATTAATTAAATAACCTGTTGAATACAATGACCCTGCACCCTCTCCCAACTTTGAATATCCTATGTGTGGGGCCGAAGAAGAAGAATATGATAAAATTCCAGAAGAGGTTTCATGGTTTCTTGAGCGCAAGGAAAGTTCCATTCAACCATATAAAGAGCCGTTGGAGATGATCAATTTGTGTTCAGAATAAGATCCAAAGGAAATCAAGATTAGAGCAATGTTGTATCCTGATGTAAAGAGAATGATGATTGAATTGTTGAATGAATAAGTGGATATCTTTGCTTGGTCATACCAAGACATGCCTGAATTGGATACTAATATTGTGAAACATCATTTGCCGCTAAAGCCAGAATGCCCGCCAATCAAACATAAATTGCAAAGAACTCACCCTGATATGGCAGTGAAAATTAAAGAAGAAGTGTTAAAGTAGATTAATGTCGGTTTTCTTGTGACATCAGTGTACCCTCAATGGATTTCCAATAGTTTCCCAGTATTGAAGAAAGACAGAAAAGTTCGCATGTGCGTAGATTATAGATATTTTAACAAAGTTAGTCCAAAAGATGATTTTCCATTACCACATATTGATATGTTGGTTGATAGTACACCAAAATTCAAAGTATTCTCGTTCATGGACAGATTTTCCGGATATAATAAAATTAGAATGGATCCTGAGGACATGAAAAAAATAACCTTTATCACACCCTGGGGAACATTCTGTTACAGAGTGATAACCTTCGGGTTGAAGAAAAGTGGTGCAATGTACCAGAGGTCTATGACAACCATATTCCATGATCTGATGCACAAGGAAATTAAGATATATGTTGATGATATGATTTCCAAATCCTAGACTGAAGAAGGGCATATAGAAGATTTATTGAAATTGTTTCAGCATTTGAGGAAATATCGTCTCCGCTTAAATCCAAATAAATGCACCTTCGGTGTTTGATCAGGGAAATTGTTAGGTTTCATTGTCATCCAGAAAATAATTGAAGTTGATCCTGATAACGTCAAAGCAATTCAAGAAATTCCTGCGCCAAGGACTAAAAAACAAGTTAGAGGCTTCCTTGGGCGGTTGAATTACATTTCCATATTTATCTCCCATATGACTGCAACGTGTGAACCGATCTTTAAGTTGTTAAAGAAAGATCAAGGTTGTTTGTGGATAGATGACTGCCAAAGGGCATTTGAAAGTATAAAAGAGTATCTGCTTGAACCTCCTATCTTGCTCCCTCCGGTTAAAGGAAGACCATTGTTTATGTATCTGACAGTGTTAGATAATTCTATGGGCTGTATTTTGGGATAACAAGATGAAACATGGAAGAAGGAATATGCCATTTACTATCTCATCAATAAATTTACTGATTGTGAGTCACATTATTCTATGATAGAAAAGAAATGTTGTGCTCTGGCCTGGGAAGTAAAGCGGTTGCGGCAATATATGTTGATTCATACTACTTGGTTGATTTCCAAAATTGATCTGATTAAGTATATTTTTGAGAAGCCTTCTCTCACTAGGAGAATTTCCCGTTTGCAGATGTTGTTGTCTGAATATGCTATTGAATACCGTACTTAGAAATCTATAAAAAGCAGTGTGTTGGTAGATTATCTTGCTCACTAATAGGTTGATGATTATCAGTCGATTAAATATGATTTCCCTGATGAGGATATGGTATTTTTGAAGGTAAAAGATTCTGAAGAACCTTTTTTCGGGGAAGGTCCTGATCATGAATCCTAGTGGGGTATGGTATTTGATGGAGCTGTGTGAAGATGTGAAAAACACAAGAAGGGGGGTTGAATTGTTAAAACTTGAAATCAAATGCAGACAACACGTTATTTTTTATCCTGGTTCGTTTGATCTTAAACTACTCCAGTCCACCCGTCAAGGTGATTTCGCCTCTCTCCAACGAGGTCTTAATCGACTATATTCAACTGAATACAACAACTGCTTTAACAATTGTCAAAGCCTTCTTGAGTCTAACCACAGACCGGTTTATCTCAAGGTAATTCTTTTACAAACAAATGAACAAATGTGTGTTGAATGTTTTCTGGAAAAACTATATATCATAACTGTGATAATACACAATATAAAGCTTAGATAAAACTAGATTGCTAGAGCTATAAAGTAAGCGGTTGAGAGCTTTAGCAAACTGAATGAGTGAGGACGTGAAGATGATTGGCTTATGCGTATGTGCGTGTTAGAGAATTGTAGAGTATTAGCCATTTCTTTTCTCACTGATTTGTTTATATAGCCTTGGAATAGATACGTTGCTGTCCATAATTCCATTTCAATGCTCATAACGTTCTTTCCTTTTTGAGAAGATCTTTTTTTTGGAATAAAGTTGTTGGTAATTAATCTTCCTTGAATGTAGTAACGTTGAAACTTCAGAATGTTCTACTTAATGAAAATCAGAGTGTTCTTGGCTTTAGCTTATTCTGGCGCTTCTGAATGCTGGTGACATGATAAGTATCTTGCTCAGAGTCAGAGTGTGTTAAGCGCATATTCTGTTCATCCGGCTTCAGCGTAAGCACATGTTTTGATCTTCTGGTGCTGACATATCTTCTGATGTTGATGTTGATATTGATATTCTGATCCTGATTCCATCAGAGTTTCCTGTGAATACACAGCATAATTTTGAGTAGCACATATGTCTTATATAAATCTCATAATTCATTTAATCTTGTATTTTGTTATCATCAAAATTCTAACTGAGGGTTGTAGAATCAAACTATGTTCTAACAATCTCCCCCTTTTTGATGATGACAAAAACCAGATTTTTTCAATTAAAATAAAATGATGAAAGTATCAGAGTTTAAGGATAAAGAGGAAACGGTATCAGAGATAATCAGATAATGAGTAAAAAGTATCAGAGCTAAGAGGGTAAGGAAAAAATATCAGAGTAATGATGAGAAAAACTCCCCCTGAGTTGATTATTTCCCTTTGATTCCTTGAGACCTTGAGCATCAGAACTTTACTGAACTTTCTTGGAGCATCAGAATTTTACTTTATCAGAGTTCATCAGATTCTTGTACCTGTAAGCTTTTTAGAACAGCAAATATATAAGGATGTTAGAATGTTTGAGACTTATGTCTCAATAATCCGTTATTGAAAAATATCATTCTTTCTCCCCCTTTTTGTCAGTTATCAAAAAGCGCGAATAATCAGAGTTAAAATGATCAGAGTAAAAACACGTTTGTATTAAAAAAGAAGCAATGATAGTTTAGAACAAGTAGAAATATTACAGACAAACATGTAAAGAAAACAAGGAAAACACAAGAAAAAAATCTAAGAAGAAGGAGGAAGTCGTGTGAACAAAGCTTCCAACATGCTCTTGATTTGCTCGTTGGTTTCCTGTTGCTTAGATACCATGTTTGCTATAGAATCAATCTTGATATCCTGCTTGTCCATCCTTTCATTCATCAGCATATCTGATCTCTTCAAATCCTCCAGAGCCTTCCTGTCAAGAGAGGAAGCTTGAGGATCTTCAGATACAGGCTGCTTCTCAGAGCTTTCTGTAGTTTCTTCTGCTTGACCCAAGTCTTCAGCTAGAATTATATGTTCTTCTGCAGGTTGAACTTTGGATGCTGGACGCTTTTCAGACCAAGGCTCAATGTCCAGATGGAGAACTTCTTCCTTCAACAGCTTGCTCAGAACTGGACCTTCCATTTCCTTCAGCAGATTGCTAAAATTCTGTTGAGCGTGTCCATAGCTCTGGTCTTGCAGCTTGAAGGTTTCAGCGCATACCCATCTTCTTAATTGAGTCCAGAGGAGATTTGATACAACAGATCAACCACTTCCAGACTTGCTTGTTTCAAAGAAGTGATCCACTTATGCATATCTGTTTCAAAGTTCAAAATGTTGGAACCAACATCTGATTGTTTTGGTTTAGGGATGACAGTTTTCTGGTTTATTGCAGCAAGGCGTTCAAGGACTGTTAGATCAATGACTGTCTTGCTGTGGTTTTCTGTATTTTTCTTAGGTGAGGGAGTGGGAGAGTCAGAAATTACGATTGGACTTGACGGGGTATTTGGTGGAGTGATTTCTGGTGAAGAGGGAAGTTGAGACATATTAACAGTGGTACCACAAGGCAATTGAATGGCCAAAGGTTGTGGTTCAGGGGATTCAGAGGTTTGAGCCTCAGAGTTTTGAGTCTCAGGTTGTGGAGATTGTTCATGTTAAGGAGAGGGTGGATTACTTTCTGGTTGAGGAGAGGAAGGTTGTGGGATTTATGGTTCTTGTATGGGAGAGAGTGGAGTTTCTGGTATTGGTGAGAGTGGGATGTCAGGTTGTGGAGAAATGGGAATTTCTGGTTGTGGATTTGGATTGTCTGTTTCGGGAGCGGAAGAGTGTTGTTCTATATCAGAAAGAACTTGTGCAAGTTCTGGTTCTGGTATGGTTACAGTGTTTGGATTTTGTGGTTTGGAGCGGGATCTTTTGAGAGTTAATGACTCAGAAGGGTCAAAGTCAGTGTCAAAATCTTCAAAGGTTTGGGGTGTTGGGATTTCAGATGGAGTTGGAATAGATGTGGAAACAGCAGTTGAATCTAAAACAGTTACAGAAATAGGATTACCTCTTTTCTTTGGAGTCTGTTGTGATGATCCTTCTGGAGCATCTTTTCTCTTCTTAGTCTTCTTCAGAACAACCTCTGGTGCCTTCTGCTGAAGATCTTGAATATTTAGATTAGGTGTTGTACCATCAGCTTTACAAGCATCCAAGTATCTCAGAATGATTTGAGGCTTAGAGTCAATCTCTGAGAACATAGGAAAGTCGTCCAGAGGGACTCTTCTGCTAGAGATTTCAGCAAAAGGAGTGACGCTGGGATCCTTCTTAATGTTCTCTATCAGCTTCATCTTCTTCAGATTCTTGGCATTCAGCTGCTTGCCAACAGAAGGTTCCAGGGTGCTGATCTCTTGTGCCTCTGTCAAATGTTTAATCAGCCTATTCTCAGTCAGAATATATGATATCAATCTTCCCAAGGGTATCCAATCCCTTTTAGTCCGTTCATCTTCTCTTGTTTCCTTGACGCTCGTTCTGAGATTGTTGAACAGAAGACGAGCTAGATTAATCTTGACCTTCTGAGAAATAAAATAGATCAGAAACTGTTGATCTATGTTTATGTAATCAGGAGAGCTGGTAGGCTTCCTGTGGTTGAAACAGCCCAGAATAATCTTTGCCCAAATTTTGTGCTTATCTTTCAAATCCCTTATCTTGCTGGAGGGAAGCCCCAGCGTGAAAATTCCCCTTGCTATAACAGCAACATCTGAACACCTCTCTGCCATATCAATACAGCGAATACCACCACCATTGTAGCCAATCAGTCTTGCAATCAGGTCTTCAGTAATCACAATCTTCTTCCCCATGATGTAAGAAGTGACTTGGTGATTTGAGGAAGAGGCGTGAATCCAGAATTCCTTTACTAGAATAGGAAAAGTTGGACCCACCAGCCTGTCGAAATATTTCTCCCATCCTTGAGCTTGAATCTGTTCTGATAAATCAAAACCATTTTCCTCGAGACTGTTGAAATCCACTATAATCTCTGACAGAACTTCAAGGTTCTTGACTGGAGTGAGAAGTGTTCTAAGAGGAACTTCATATTTCTCAGCTGATGCATCTTTTTGGGAACCTGAAGAGAGATTGCTGGAAGACGCCATGTTCACACGAGTTTTTGAGAAAGAAATTGAAAGGGTTTTCTTGAGAAGGAAGAACACCAACACAAAAATCAGAAATATGATTGAAAATGAAAGTAAGGGTAAAAGTGTGTGAATGGTGTGAAGTGTTTAAATAGATTTCGATAAAGTTTTTGAAAACATAAACACTGAAGAGAGAGAAATAAATCATGATTAATAGCATTTAATGATAGCTGATTTTAGGGGATTTCAGAAAGATACTTAAACGGTTACCCATGACATGTGTCTCAATGCAACCAATCAGCGTTTTGCCTTTTCAGAAGCGTGAACGCGTGTTCAGCCTCAGGAAACAGCTGATGACTGGATGACACTTGTTTGCTTGAGTGAACAACACATCTATCCTTGAACTGAAGCACTCAGATCTTCATGGATATATTCTGATACAATTTGCATTTCTAAAATTCTAAAAGAGGATTGATCAGAAGTTCACAGAGAAATAAACATAATTCTGAAGGTTAATATATAAAGTTAAAACAGTTTTATTCTACACAGAGCTTCATGCTGAGATGTTTCAGAATGAAGTTGAACCTATCTTCAGAAAGTGGTTTTGTAAAAATATCATCCCATTGATGGTCTGTATCAATAAATTTTAAGTTTAAAATTCCTTTCTGAATATAGTCCCTAATAAAATGATGTTTTATTTCTACATGCTTAGCCCTAGAATGCAAAATTGGATTTTTACTTAAGCAAATAGCAGAGGTGTTATCACAGAGGATAGGAATGTTACTCTCAAAGATCTGGAAGTCCTCAAGTTGACTTTTCATCCAGAGCATTTGTGTGCTGCATCCAGCTGCTGCTATGTATTCAGCTTCTGCTGTTGATAGAGTAATTGTGGATTGTCTTTTACTGGACCATGAGATCAGATTTTCTCCCAGAAACTGGCAGCTTCCAGAAGTGCTTTTACGTTCAACTCTGTCTCCAGCAAAGTCAGCATCACAGTACCCTACTAAGCTGTAGTCACTTGATTTTCTATAAAACAGACCCAGATTAGTAGTACCTTTCAGATACTTGAAAATTCGTTTAACAACTGTTAAGTGAGATTCTCTAGGATCTGATTGGAATCTTGCACAAATGCATACACTGAATAAAATATCAGGCCTTGAAGCTGTCAGATAAAGAAGAGAACCAATCATACCTCTGTAGACCTTCTATTCTACCTTTTTGCTTACCTCTTCTCTTTCCAGAATGCACGTGGGATGCATTGGAATCTTTGATGGCTTAGATTCTGAGCGATCAAATTTCTTCAGAAGTTCTCTGACATATTTGCTCTGATGAATGTAAGTTCCTTCTGGGGTTTGATTGATCTGAATGCCCAGAAAGAATTTTAGTTCCCCCATTAGGCTCATCTCAAATTCTGCCTGCATACACTCAGCAAACTTTCTTCCCAGAGAAGATTTAGTAGATCCAAATATTATATCATCAACATAAATCTGACAGACTAAAATGTCATTCTTAATTGTCTTACAGAATAAGGTTGTGTCCACTTTCCCTCTGGTGAATTCCTTTTCTAACAGGAAGTTACTCTGTCTTTCATACCAAGCTCTAGGAGCTTGTTTCAGACCATACAGTGACTTCTTTAGTTTGAAAACATATTCTGGATTTTTTGAACTTTCAAAACCAGGGGGTTGGTGCACATATACCTCTTCTTCTATATAGCCATTTAAGAATGCACTCTTAACATCCATCTGATACAGAGTGATGCCTTTATTAACAGCAAAAGAAATTAAAAGTCTGATAAATTCTAACCTGGCGACTGGAGCAAAGGTTTCTGTATATATCCCCTCTTGCTGACTATAACCTTGTGCTACCAATCGTGCCTTGTTTCTGATGACTTCACCTTGTTCATTCAGTTTGTTTGTGAACACCCATTTAGTTCCAATGACGTTGAATCCTTTTGGTTTAGGAACTAGATCAAATACGTCATTCCTTGTGAATTGATTTAGCTCCTCTTGCATTGCTAGAATCCAGTCATTGTCCATAAGTGCTTCATCAATTGAAGATGGTTCAATCAGAGAAACAAGTCCCATGAGGGATTCTTCAGAGTATCTGAAGCTGGCTCTTGTTCTGATTGGATCTTCCTTTCTTCGTAAGATTGTTTCTTCTGGATGATCCATGCTGCTTCTGGATGGTCTTTTATGAGGTTGATCAACAGAAGATGCTGGGTTGCTTGTAGTGCCTCTTTTTGATGTTGAAGGAGTGTCTCTGTTAAGAGCTTCTGATGACTTGTCTTCAGTACCTGTGAATTCAACTTCCATACCTGCAAGTAATTCATTCTGCTTTGACTTTTCAGAGTCAAGCTTGTCATCAAAACGAACACTGATTGATTCTTCCACAATCTGTGTTTCTGTATTGTATACTATGTACCCTCTTAAGCGTTCAGAGTATCCTAACATAATACACTTCTGTGCTTTAGAGTCAAACTTGTTCAAATAATTTTTAGTATTCAAAATAAAGCAAGTACATCCAAATGGATGAAAATATGAAATGTTGGGATTTTTGTTCTTCCACAATTCATATGGAGTCTTTTCCAGAATAGGTCTTATGGAGATTCTATTCTGAATTTAGCACGCTATGTTTATTGCCTCTTCCCAGAAGATCTTAGCAATGTTAGTCTCGTTGATCATGGTTCTGGCCATTTCTTGCAATGTTCTGTTCTTTCGTTCTACAACTCCATTTTGCTAGGGAGTTCTAGGACAAGAGAAATCATGCAGAATGCCTTTGTCATTAAAAAATGATTCAAAATCTTTGTTTTCAAACACTCCACCATGATCACTTCTGACTTTGACGATTCTAAGATCCTTTTCATTCTGAACTTGGTTGCAGAAGGTGACAAACACAGAGTGTGACTCGTCCTTGTGTCTTAAGAACTTTACCCATGTCCATCTGCTATAGTCATCTACGATTACTAACCCATACTTCTTGCCACTGATTGAAGCAGTTTTAACTGGTCCAAATAAGACAATGTGCAGAAGTTCTAATGGCTTAGAGGTGGAAACAACGTTTTTAGATTTGAAAGCAGGTTTTGCAAACTTGCCTTTCTGACATGCTTCACACAGAGCATATGAATTGAACTTCAAGTTAGGAAGTCCTCTGACCAGATTGAGTTTGTTAATCTGAGATATTCTTCTCATACTAACATGCCCCAATCTTCTGTGCCAGAACCATTGCTCGTTGTTAACAGACAGAAGACACTTTACATTCTGAATTTTCAGTTCAGAAAGTTTTATTTTGTAAATGTTGTTTCTCCTCTTTCCATTAAATAGGATAGTCCCATCTTTCTGACTAACAACTTTACATGAATTTTGATTAAGGATTATATCATAACCGTTATCACTTAATTGACTTATGGATAACAGGTTATGCATTAATCCATCTACTAATAAAACATTACTTATAGAGGGAAGATTTCCGTTACCTACTGTTCCAGAGCCAATGATCTTTCCCCTCTGATTGCCTCCAAAGCCTACATGGCCTCCAGGCTTAAGTTATAGGCTTTGGAACATATGCCTTCTTCCCGTCATATGTCGTGAGCAGCCAGAGTCCAGGTACCATGACTGGTGTTTCTGCTTTGCTGCTAAAGATATCTGCAACATGTATTATTTTATCCTTAGGTACCCATATTTTCTTGGGTCCTGATTTGTTAGTTTTACCAAAACTCTGGTTGAATTTTGGTTTGACAGAATAATTACTACTAGTATATTTGATGTCATGTGTGTGCCCATATACAAAGTGAGAATCAAGTAAAGTGTGTTTTATCACTAAATCCATGGAATTCTTTGGTGTAGGTACCTTACCTTGGTATCCTATTCCTTTTCTGCCATTTCTGCTAACTCCATAGATCATTGAAGCCATCTTGCTTCTATCTATGCTTTTAGCTAGAAACTTCTGAAAGCTGTGATCATACTCCTTGATGATCTCATCAGCACTACTGGGAGTTTCAGGAATTGTTTCCTTCTGAGAGTTTTGCAATATATTTTCTAATTTTGAAATTTTGTTTTTCAACTCAGAATTCTCCAATTTGAGACTCTCAGTTTTATCAGAGTCAGAAGCAAGATCCCTTTTCAAGTTTCTGAATTTGACTCTGATCTGCTGATATCTTTCCAGAATCTCATTATGGCTTTCAGCAAGTTCAGCCTTAGTAAAGTTAATAGCGAAGTCAGGAAATACCTCTTCTGTGTCCGATTCAGAAGCTTCATTGTCTTCTGTTATGTTTGCCATGAGAGCTATGTTTGCTCTCTCATCATCTGATTCTGAGTCAGCTTCAGATGTGTCAGAGTCATCCCATGTGGCCATGAGACTTTTCTTCTTTTCCTTGCCAAACTTTCTTCTGGGCTTTTCCTTCTGAAGCTTTGGGCAGTCACTTTTGTAGTGCCCTTGCTCGTTACATTCACAGCAGATGATGTCTTTGTTTTTTGGCTTTCTGTTTCCTGAAGAGCCTTCAGATCTTCTGTGTCCAGAGGAGGATTCTGACCTCCTGTATCTGGAGGAGGATTCATTCTAATTCTCTGATCTTCTGGGATTCCTGAACTTCCTTTTCCTCTGCTTCCATAGTTGGTTCACCCTTCTGGAGAGGAGAGACAGTTCATCTTCTTCTGATGAGGACCCATCAGAGGTTTCTTCTACAGCCTGCAAAACTTTGGAGTCAGATTTTCTGTTAGATTTTAAAGCTAAAGGCTTACCTTGCTTTTTAGGTTCATCATCTTCTAGCTCTATCTCGTGACTTCTGAGGGAGCTGACAAGTTCCTCCAGAGAGATTGTGTTGAGATCCTTAGCTAGCTTCAGCGCTGTGACCATTGGCCTCCACTGTTTTGGCAAGCTTCTGATGATCTTCTTAACATGATCAGCAGTAGAATACCCTTTGTCCAGAACTTTGAGACCAGCAACCAGAATCTGAAATCTTTAGAACATTGTTTCAATAGATTCACTTTCTTCCATCTTGAATGCCTCATACTTATGAATGAGCGCAAGAGCTTTAGTTTCTTTAACTTGAAGGTTGCCTTCATGCGTCATTCTCAGAGAGTCAAAATATTCTTTGCAGTGTCTCTGTTTGATATCTTTTCATATTCAGAGTAAGATATAACACTGAGAAGAATTGTTCTGGCCTTGTGATGGTTTTTGAAATCATGCTTTTGTTGATCAGACATTGCTTTCCTGTCAATCTTCTGACCATTTGCATTCACTGGGTGCGTGTATCCATCAGTCACCATATCCCACAGATCAGCATCATGGGCTAGAAAGAATCTTTCAATTCTGTCTTTCCAGTAATCAAAGTTCTCTCCATCAAAGACTGGAGGTTTGCCACTGAATCTGTCTCTTTCTTCATTGTTGTCATTGCTGATGTTTTGATGTTGTCCTGCCATAGTGTTTTTCTAACGCTAGATCTTGTACTGATGCGGTTAAGTGTTATAAGCTCAGAACCAGGCGCTCTGATGCCAATTGAAGATGTGAAAAACACAAGAAGGGGGGTTGAATTGTTAAAACTTGAAATCAAATGCAGACAACATGTTATTTTTTATCCTGGTTCGTTTGATCTCAAACTACTCCAGTCCACCCGTCAAGGTGATTTCGCCTCTCTCCAACGAGGTCTTAATCCACTATATTCAACTGAATACAACAACTGCTTTAACAACTGTCAAAGCCTTCTTGAGTCTAACCACAGACCGGTTTATCTCAAGGTAATTCTTTTACAGACAAATGAACAAATGTGTGTTGAATGTTTTCTGGAAAAACTATATATCACAACTGTGATAATACACAATATAAAGCTTAGATAAAACTAGATTGCTAGAGCTATAGAGTAAGCGGTTGAGAGCTTTAGCAAAGTGAATGAGTGAGGACGTGAAGATGATTGGCTTATGCGTATGTGCGTGTTAGAGAATTGTAGAGTATTAGCCATTTCTTTTCTCACTGATTTATTTATATAGCCTTGGAATAGATACGTTGCTGTCCATAATTCCATTTCAATGCTCATAACGTTCTTTCCTTTTTTAGAAGATCTTTGTCTTGGAATAAAGCCGTTGGTAATTAATCTGCCTTGAATGCAGTAACATTGACACTTCATAATGTTCTGCTTAATGAAAATTAGAGTGTTCTTGGCTTTAGCTTATTCTGGCGCTTCTGAATGCCGGTGACATGATAAGTATGTTGCTCAGAGTCAGAGTGTGTTAAGCACAAATTCTGTTCATCAGGCTTCAGCGTAAGCACATGTTTTGATCTTCTGGTGCTGACATATCTTCTGATGCTGATGTTGATATTGATATTCTGATGCTGATTCCATCAGAGTTTCCTGCAAATACACAGCATAATTTTTAGTAGCACATATGTCTTATATAAATATCATAATTCATTTAATCTTGTATTTTGTTATCATCAAAATTCTAACTGAGGGTTGTAGAATCAAACTATGTTCTAACACTGTGAATGCTTACGGGAAAGGAATTTGTTCCGTGATTATCACTCCTAATGGATCGCATATCCCTTTTACTGCAAGGTTGACATTTGATTTCACTAATAATATGGCAGAGTTTGAAGCTTGCATCATGGGTCTTGAGGAGGCCATTGATCTCAAAATCAAAGTTCTAGATGTGTATGCCGATTCAACTTTGGTAGTAAATCAGATTAAAGAAGAATGGGATACTCGTCACCCTGGCTTGATTCCCTACAAGGACTATGCTAGAAGATTATTATCCTTCTTTAACAAAGTTGAATTTCATCATATTCCCAGAGATGAAAATCAAATGGTGGATGCTTTGGCAAGTCTAGCCTTTATGTATCAAGTAAATACTTGGAATGATGTGCCTCGTATCACAATGCGACATTTGGATAGACTGACTCATGTGTTTGCAACAGAGGAAATTTCAGATGAGAAACCATGGTATTATAATATCAAACATTTTCTTTAGACTCAGAAATACCCAGCTGGTGCAAATAAAGATAGAAAGACATTGAGAAGGTTGGCAGGTAGCTTTTTCCTCAATGAAGATGTTATATAAAAAATAAATTTAGTAAATGGTCTTACTCAGATGCGTGGATATACACAAAGTAGACTTGTTGATACATGAAATCCATGAAGGTTCCTTTGGTACCCATGCCAATGGACATTCGATGGCAAAGAAGATGCTTAGGGCAGGTTGTTATTGGCTGACAATGGAATCTGACTATTATAAATTTGAAAAGAAGTTCCATAAGTGTGAAATTTATGCTGACAAAATTCATGTGCCTCTGACACTTCTAAATGTTATTTCTTCCCAATGGCCTTTCTCTGTGTGGGGTATTGACGTGATTAGAATGATTGAACCAAAGGCGTCGAATGGACATTGTTTTATCTTAGTGGAAATTGACTACTTCACAAAATGGGTGGAAGCATCTTCATATGCTAATGTCACTAAGCAGGTGGTAGTGCGCTTTATCAAGAACAATCTTATATGTCAGTATAATGTGCCAAGAAGGATTATTACTGAAAACGGCTCAAATCTGAACAACAAGATGATGGCAGAACTTTGTGAAGAATTCAAGATGTTACATCATAATTCATCTCCTTGCAGACCAAAGATAAAAGGGGCTGTTGAAGTTGCTCATAAGAATATCAAGAAGATCATCCACAAGATGGTTGTTACTTATAAAGTTTGGCAAGAAATGCTCCCTTTTGCTTTGCATGGATATCAAACATCTTTCTGCACTTCAACAGGGGAAACCTCATTCTCTCTTGTGTATGGCATGGAAGCATAGCTCCTTGTCGAGGTTGAGATTACCTCTTTACGCGTAATAATGGAAACCAAATTGTCAGAGTCTTAATAGGTACGAAATAGGTTTGAACATTTTAATTTAATTGAAGAAAAGAGAATGACGGTCTTGTGTCATGGTCAAATGTACTAGAAGATAACGAATAAATCTTTTGATAAGAAGTTCAAGCCTCGCGTATTCAGAGAAGGTGACCTCGTGCTCAGGGAGATCATGTCTTTCAACGCTGATTCTAGGGGTAAGTGGACTCCCAATTTTGAAGGCCCGTATGTTGTCAAGAAAGCCTTCTCTGGTGGTACATTAATTCTTGAAACTATGGATGGAAAGGAGTTCCCACGTCCTTTGAAAGCTGATGTAGTTAAGAAATACTTCGCCTAAAGAAATAAAAGAACAGCTTGCTAAGTCGAAAACCCGAAAGAGAGGCTTAGGAAAAAAAGGAGTGTCTCAGTAGGCTGAAAACCCGAAAGGGTGGCCTAGGCAAAAACTAGAGAAATAAGTAGAATAAATTCTTCCCTCTAGGTTGAAAACCCGCAAGGGCAACTTAGGCAAAACTTAGGTATTTCTTGGCAAGTAACTGCATCAGACAAGACTTGATCATTGAAGCAACCATCTTCTTGGACTCACACCATACTTCAACAGAAGTCGCTGCTCATGAATTTAAAGTTGTTAGGGAGAATAGTGGTCATTGTATTTCAATGTATCTTTTCTAATGTATATTACCATTTTCCAAACTTTGTAATCATCTATGGAGTCTCGCCATTCGCAGACCACCATTCTATTAATAAAGTATGATCTTTTATCCAATTCTTTACAATTCTTATTTTATTCAGCTTACAAAGATTCCATTTATTATTAATAGTAATTTTCAAAGAAAAAAGATTAAATAACAAAATTATTTTTGAAAAGAATTTACAAATTACTTTTTACTTTAGATTTTGTGACTCAAGAAAAGCAAAAGTGGTAATCCCAAGGATGGGCGAACTCATAATTTTTGGAAGTTTGTTTTCCATAAGAAGGCTCTCACTCAGGTAGTTGGAGATGATACCGATTAGCGTAAGGTGCGGTATTGGGCTTGTGATCTTGTTTTCCCCAGACAAATCTTGGTCCATTTCGATTTTGGGTTTGCATGGTTTGAAGCCTCTATCTCAGATTCCCCAGTAAGGTCTTCACTCATACGACTAAATTCCCTTCTCCCGTTGCATGTTGAGGTGGAATCATTTGTAAAATGTCTCCCTTTTGCGGTAATGGCATTATTGTTGTTTACCCAAGCAACAAGGCAAGGGCAGTATCTTTTCTAATAAGTGTTAAAGCAGTTGTCAATTTTTTGGGTTTTCTCCCGCGGAGTGTTAGGTCTGATTTAAAATCCCCATAATTTTGATTTTTCTTGCTGTTTTGTTTGACTCCTTAATCCCCAAGTGAATCTGAGACTTTTTTCCCTCTGAAAGTTGTAATCCCCAGGTAGTTTCATAATTTCTCCCAAGATAAGTTTTTGTAATCATCACTCTTGGCATTGAAGAATGTATTTTGGGATCACCATAATGATTTGGTATTATACTCCCCTATAAAGTTAGCATGAGATCCCCGGGGGATATCTCGACGATGTGGTTCTCATCTTCCCTAATAAAGTAAATATTATAATCTCTAGTGAAAATCTAGATGTTGAAACATTTGTTTTCCCCTTTGAAGTTTGTGTAATGTTCCCTGGTGAATCCTAGATGAGGATGTTAAGTTCCTGTGTCTGCACTGATTCTATTTTTTTTATTCGATTACTTTCGGATGGTGTTTCTTCCCAGTGGAGTTAAGCCGCGGTATATGAATTTGTTTCCTCAGATGGTGATTACTCTCTTATGGAATTTTCCTTATGGATGTGATTTAGCCGAGTGTTGACTTTACCCAATTTGGTTTTATTTGTCATCCCTAGTGTTGTATATCTGTTTTGTCAGTATATACATGATAGCATTCATACATACATCATGCATAGTTGAATTGGAATTCATTACTCATTTGCATTCATTGATATTTTTATTGGCATTTTTACTCTATTCGCCGAGTTATCTTACCCTCTCTCAAATAAAGTATCAACTTTAAGCAGAAAGTGTATATTCTTTCAATCTCCCCACTGAGTTACCCCTTGTAGAAGAACTTTTCTTTAGCCTTCCTATTCAGTTCTTTATCTGGATGAAATGTGATCCCCTTTTGAGTTTATTTCTCATCATGAGCTATCTGGGTTGACTGTTTCACTCCAGTTAAGTTCTAGTTTGAATATATGGTCCCCATCAACATTATTATTTTAATTTCTACAAGCTTTGAGCCCTGGTTTGAGAATGTGCATTTATTTTGCACGTCAAGACTTTAGCTCCTCAGCAAAAATATATTTCTTCCCCTAGGAATATATTTCTTTCCCAGGAGGTCATTATTACAACAACTTCTCATAACAGCAAGTGGTATGTCTCTTTATTTGAGAAATATGTACTTCCCTAGTAAGTTTGTTAGTTCCCCGAAAAGATTCTTTTGTACTCCAATAAATGGTAGTCTCATCATTATGGGAGATAGTTCATTGTTGAGATTTTGTACTCCAATGGATGGTAGTCTCGCCGTTATGGGAGATAGTTCGTTGTTGAGATTTTGAACTCCAATGAATGGTAGTCTCGTCATTATCGGAGATAGTTCATTATTGAGATTTGTTACTCCAATGAATGGTAGTCTCGTCATTATAGGAGATAGTTCGTTGTTGATATTTTGTACTCCAATGGATGGTAGTCTTTCCATCATGGGAGATATTTCGTTGTTGAGATTTTATACTCCAATGAATGGTAGTCTCATCATTATGGGAGATAGTTCGTTAATGAGATTTGTTACTCTAATGAATGGTAGTCTCATCATTATGGGAGATAGTTCGTTATTAAGATTTTGTACTCCAATGAATGGTAGTCTCGTCATTATGGGAGATAGTTTTTTACTGAGATTTGTAACTCCAATGAATGGTAGTCTCGTCATTATGGGAGATAGTTCGTTTCTGAGATTTTGTACTGCAATTGATGATAGTATCGCCATTATGAGAGATAGTTCGATCTTGAGATTTTTTACTCCAATGAATGGTAGTCTCATCATTATGGGAGATAGTTCATTTTTGAGATTTGTTACTCCAATAAATGATAGTCTCGTCATTATGGGAGATAGTTTGTTGTTAAGATTTTGTACTCCAATGGATGGTAATCTCGCCTTTATGGGAGATAGTTTGTTGTTGAGATTTTATACTCCAATGAATGGTAGTCTCGTAATTATGGGATATAGTTCATTGTTGAGATTTGTTACTCCAATGAATGCTAGTATCGTCATTACGGGAGATAGTTCGTTGCTGAGATTTTACTCCAATGGATGATAGTCTCGTCATTATGGGAGATAGTTCATTGTTGAGATTTTGTACTCCAATGGATGGTCGTCTCGCCATTATAGGACATAGTTCGTTGTATGAGATTTGTTACTCCAATGAATGGTAGTCTCGTCATTATTGGAGATAGTTTATTGTTGAGATATTTTTTCGATGGATGGTAGTCTCTTCAGTGTGGGAGATAGTTCGTCGTTGAGATTCACATTACTCTGAAGAAATTTGGTTTTTTCCATTCATAGGTACTAATGCTAATTATTTGTTACCACCCCTAATATTGATGTTTGCTGGTATTATCCTACCAACTCTTTTCACCCCAGTGGGTCGACATTACCGTTTTTTCTATCTTCTCTGAGAGTGGATAGTTTGCGGTTATCTGTTAATCACTTTTATCCTTTATTTTCTCTACTAGATGTCTTAGTTAATGATACTCTGTCTTCTCTTGGGATTTACCCTAATAGAGTCAAGTCTTCTGTTTACTAGTGGTTTATTTTCCTGGTCTAATCTTCTTTTGATCTTTTATTTTTTGTATCCCTAGTGGTGTATTATACCATACTTGGATCTGTTTATTTGCATGCATAATCATAAACATTGCATGGCATCTTAGGACCAAATATAGAGCTTGTTTTATATTTAAGTATCTTCAATCTCGTCGACACGAAGATTTTAACCTTCGTATCTCCGGATAGAAGACACTTAAATAAGGGCAGTTGTTGTACCATAATTTGTTCCCCTGAGATTCCTCTATCATCTCATATCAACTCAATTACAATAAAGATCACACTAGGGTTTGGTTCTTCTCCCTATCTTTAAGTTTGCTCATGAGGAATCACCAAGAATATTGACTTGTATATTGTGATCATCTATTTTTTGTTTTGGTTAACTTTTAACTAATGAATATTATGATTGTTTTCTATAGTTGATGATGTTATAGGTGATCAGAAAAAGCTAACCTCCAAAGCACTGAGTCCACAAATTAGGGTTTTGTTTTCTCAAGGAAAATTGGACTTCCAATGCCTCAAATTACTTTCATGGTTCATTATAGACCTCCAATAATGCTCATGCCAATAATCAAGAAAGTCAATAAATGTCAACAAAAGTCAATATTTTCAATACATAGAAAAATTCTAAGTGTTTTTTACCTTGATAATTTCACTACTTCATGACAATTTTTCACCAAGACACAAGATTATTAAAGGAAAACTTTTAACATGAAAGTTGTAGATCTTGATGAATCCTACAACTTTGTCCCTGAGGGTTGATGTCCAAAAAAATGCTTATATTTGGAGATATAGGCCCATGAAGTCAAGACATTTATAACAAAACACTTAGTGAAAATTTCGACAAGTATGGTCAGATTTTTGTCCCAACTTCTTGGAAATTTTTACCAAGTTCCATGTGGATTTCCAAAGTGGTAAAAATGAAGGTTGTAGACAATGTTTCAAGCTTTCCAAAATGTCCAAGAACTTGAAGAGATCATTTTTGATCTAGGAGAATCGAAGAGAAGAAGTTGGCATTATAAACTTGAATTATAGGTCATTTTCATAAAGAACACGTGATCCAATATCAAACCTATGCTGCATAATCTTGCTTTGCAGGCTTCTAACTTGAAAATCTATCCATAGTCAGATGTTTACAAAAATAATTGAGCTGTGATCCAAGTGCTTGAGCCATTTTCGAAGTGATCATTCCATTAATGGAACAAAGTTCACACTTCCATTTTGGAAAAGTGACTTTAATCACAAAGTCCACTCTCCTTGAGCCTTGCAATTGTTTCTTCTGAACATACACAATGTCAAAACCAAGAAGCAACCATCTACAAACTATTAACCACCCTACAAGTCCTTGTACTATGCATTGAAACTATGTATTTCAAGTTTGCTTCAAAATCAAGTCACATAACCATAACATGTGATCTTTGATATCTAATTACTTGAGCCTCTAAAACCTTTTCTCTATAAATAGAGAGGTTATTTGCAAGACTTAGAACAAAAATAAGATCCCTCTAGCCCCCTCAAACTCCCTGAAGCTCATAATTGTACACAAAACCTCCATTGTTTCCACTTTTGGCCAAAGAAATTCAAACGCCTAATACCCTCTTATATTCCCATTCTAAATCATTCAAACATCGTTTACACATCATATATAACTCATCCCCGCCCCTGTTTCATAACTGTAACTTCATCTTCATCATCCTCCAAACTCAAAAATAGCCACCTGCAACTTGACCTCTCCAGAAAGATTCATGCACTTTCAACACAAAGTAAGCATTGAAATAACTTCCTAGGAGTGCAGTGAAGCTATCCAAATCATCACAACACCTCCAGGAGTGCTCAAACTCCAAACACGATTTCCAGTTTTGAGTTAAGTTTTCTCAACTTTGAAATTCTTATACAAGCATCATTAATGGTTACTTTATGAATGAAAAATGTAGAAATCATTTCCCTGAAGGTAACCATGTCTTTAGTTTTCATTTATGTGAACTGTACATGGAGAATTTTGAGTTTGAACTTTCAGAAAAATTATGTTTTAATTTTGTACCAAATAAAATTCATGCTCATCTTTGATTAATAGTTTAAGTTATTTGCATGGTTGAATTCGTGATGAAATTTGGAGCAACTTTCATGTTTACATTTTTGAAAATGGTTTAGAAATGAAGAAGTTACAGTTTTGAGCAATGGAGCTTTTATTCTGCACGCCTGAAGGAGGAAGAAGATAAAGTTCAAAATTCATAAATGATTTTATTTTATATTTAGTTGAATTTGTATTATTAACGGATGAAATAGCCACCCTAGTGGCAGAGAAGCGCGCGCTAAGGCATTTGTGTATAGGGACCTGGGTTCGAGCCCCAACGGTACCCTTTTAATTTTCACAAGTTTGTTTCTTTGAGATCATATGCAAGCCAATCCATGAAATGCACGTTACGCCTCTCACCACCACCACATGATTATCACAAGGTCTCATTAGACACTCAAGACTGCAAGCGTATGATGTACGCTCAAAATCCAGACACACTGGATCACATATAGGCATTGAACTCTTATTCCTAGGCCTTGACTGGATTTCTTTCATATACCCCCAAATTACTCCCCACACGTGAGGGGAAGGTATTAATACCCCACACGCCCGTAGTATTCTACGGTTTCCACTCTTGTTATCTACCTTATGGGTGTATTTAATCTATGCTTACTGTTTACTGCTAAAAAAGAATGCATGCAAAAGGAATGAGAAAAGAATGTAGGAAAAATAAAATTGTACTCGCTTTGGCCCTACCCTAATGCCTACGTATCCTTTTTGAGGAATCAGAGCTACCGTAGTTTGGCTCACATGTTTTGTTTGTTTGTGTTTTTTATGGACAGTGTTAATTCTGCCTTCTGCCGCAACTCGATCTTTGGAGACTTATGCGTTGGCACAAAAGTAAACTAATTATGTCTTTACCTGAAAAGGGTTTTAGAGAAAAGGTGCTCGAGCGCACAAAATGGTTTGAGTTGGTTTGTGTTTTGTTATGGATAATGACTAGTTAACCTCAAGATAGAGATTCTACTTAATGTTATCATGCATCATTGGACTTAAAGTTGGGATTTCGAGGGAATTCTACTTAATGTTTGCATGCTTGGATTTAGAAACCTAATGTCTAATTTTAGTTCAATTAAATCGAAGATTAAATTTGAACCAAAATCACCTAAGGGATCATGAAAGACTATACAAACAAGCAAAATTAGGCAGCAAGTATTAAAGTATTTCATACAATCCATACCAAAAATCACAAACGAAACACATGGCATAAAATGAGTAAAACTAGTAGTTAAAGTTGACTAAAAAGTTAGCAAAGGGGGAAATTAATTCCTAATTAATTTCTAAAATGAATTGTAATATTTTTATCAATTTTGTTATGTATTTTTGTTATTTAAAAAATCATGAAAGAAGAAATTAAAACTAGAAAAGATATAAAAAAGAAAAATAGGGAAGTCAGGGGGTGCTAAACTGGATCAGGGGCAAAAACCAGCAAGCATGGCATTAGGACCATGACCAAATGTTCAGGAGCCTATTTTCTGTTTGGTTTCAAACCTTTAAAAAAATGGTGTAATGGACTAGGAATGGTGATCATGCGCAGTAAGGCCCAAGGAATGGTTCAACAGTCCAACAACATTCATCATCATTATTCACGTTTAAGCATTGTATTGTTATATATTTTTATGATTATTTACTATCAAAAATGAAAAATATAAAAATGTAAGCAAGAGAATGAAAGGGGATTTAGGGTTACACTGTGCGATTTCCTCTCATACAGACCTTCCCTCTTCTCTCTTTCTAAGCGCCACACGAGATTCCTCGTCAATCCTTATCTTATCTTCACTAGTCCGTCTTCGAATCTACCGCCAAGTCGTCTGGTTCACCTTCAACACATCGAAGCTTCCGACGGAAATCTGAAGATAATCACCATGCTTCAGATTTTGCATCTTTATCGCTATGAATCTTGATGTCCTATTGATGATGCTGATTCAAAGTTGTTGCAAAAGTTGTTGTTGTTACCGAAGCGATGCAAGATGTTGTTTACGGTGAAGATTTGCAGAAGCTTGAAGAACAAAGGCTATAGCAGAGAAAACAAGAGGTGATGATGACGATGATGATGGATACTGAGATTCAATAACGATGAAGATTGTTAACGGCGTTGAAGAAGTGGAAGATTCGCCTTTGATGAAGATGATGAAAGGAGCATAGATTTTTCAGAGGGTGAGGAGAGTAACTGTAGAGGAATTTTTCTGCTGAAGCGATGCATATTTGCAAGATTTTCGGAGTTTTCTTCTTGGTTACTCCTCAATTAGATGAAGAATTCAAGAAGACGGTGGAGGAATGATGCTGAGAAAGGAGCTCTAAGAAAGAGTCTTCTGAGGGTTTTTTTATGGTTTTTCCAGAGTGTATTGGTTATGGAAAGGGAGAAGACATGAGATGTAGATTGAATTGAGAGGATAAAGCATAGATAGAGAGGACACGGTTGAAATAGAATTAATAGATGAGAGAATTGTGAAGCTGGAAGAGAGATAGCCGAAAGAGGTTTTTTTCAGAGAGTGCCAAGAAGAATTGTGAGTTTTTTCTCTGATTTTTCTGTTGAATCCCTCGTGAATTCCCTTTTTCCCTTCGGTTACTCTGCTTCTGTTATAATCTATTTTTTTGGACTGGTTGGAGTTAGAGGAGTTAGGATGTTAGAGAAGTTTGCATGGCTGTTATTTGGAGAGTGAGTTTATTACGTTGGTTTTTTGGAATCAGTTAGAAATAGTTAGTGGGTTATTAGAATGGTTGGAAACTATTATGGAGAAAAAAGTTAGTTAGAGGTTGTTAGGTTTGGAATTCTGTTATGGAGGTGGTTAGTGAAACAACTATTACAGTTAGTTAATTAGCTTGGACTCAGTTAGTTAGGTTGAGTGACTCAGTGGGTCAAGTTAGTTTGCAGGTTATGGTTAGAAGTTAGAAATGCAATGGGAATCAGTTAGGTGATGTTAGGGAATTGGTTAAGAGTTTGTTTAGAAATGTGTTATGGGTTTTAGCAGTTAAGAGAGTGGTTATGGTTAGAAACGGTTATAGATTGGTTAGGAATTCTGAAAGTTAGTTATAGTTAGGATAGAAAGTTGGCTAGCTGGTATGGTAGTTAAAGGGTTTGGAAAGAAATTGGTTTGTAGTAGCATACTTGAGAATTGTTTGGACTACAGGACGACAAGGCAGCTAATAGAATGAATGGTTAACTTTTTTTTATGCAGGTTTTATTGTTGTGCAGTAGGGCTATGATGGTTTAGCGATAGCTCTCGAGGATGAAGGTGAAGAATGAAACAAGGTAAGAGATAAGGAATAAAGAGTGATCCTTGGAGTTCAAAGAATAATAGTTAGGACAAGGCGTTGTGCAACTTTAGTAGCTTAAGACCCTAGGAATTCTGTGTAGTTGTTTCTTTGGAATGTAATATGAATTTGTCATGGTTGCAAGTGTAAATGAATTTGGAGTTTGTAATGTCTTGTGACGGAATTTGAAATGCATAGAATTTTACGTGAATGAACTTTGTAAGGAGCCCAAATGGATTTAAATGTATATGGATGCTTATTTACTTTTGCAACTTGAGTGAATATTCGTAATGAACATAAATGAAGTTGAATAGCTTTTATAATGAAATGATTAAGTGATGAACATGATGTATAAGATTAAGATGATTATGATGAATGAACTCCTTGCACTTGTACTTTATTACTTAAATCTAAAGAAGTCCAAATCCATTTCCTTTCCAACCTTCTGAATTCCCAACAACTTTGATGAATTTAACCAAGTTTGAATCCATGGAATCATTTAAATCCACTTCAACCTTAATCCATATTAGCTCGCCTGACAAGCAACAAACAATTTGAGAGAATGATGCCTTGATTATGATCCACATCTTCTACCATGTCTCGATTATATGAGCAATAGAATAACAATGCTTTGGATCCTTGAAGAAGATATTTAAGATGACTTTGAACTTAGACTCTAGCTCACATAGTCTTTACTTAAACCTTTAGTGAAACCCTAATGATCATGCCCTTGATGAAGATGACAACCATGTAGCTTAGTGAGAAAAAAATGAAGCTCTCAGTGACCATAAACACAAACTTTAATCCCTCAAACCCCAATTGATGAAGAACCATGTTGATCCGAGCTTGCATGAAGATGAGAACCTAAAAGCACAAAAAAACCCTAATCCCTCAACATATTTGATTACATGCCATGTTTTATTGATTAATTAATGAATGATGTGTTAGATGACCTAATGCGAGTTATGTATGTGAGAAAAGTGCAAAATGCATAAGCCAGATAAAATTGAAAGGGGTGGGACAAATTTGGGGTATTACAATGAGGAGCGTCATCATTTCTTACTGCCCCTTTGTTAAGTTAAGAAGAGTCTCTTGGAATTGAGAGTGTTGAGTTTGTAAGTCCTTGACGGTTGGCTCAAGATCCATCTTATACTGAAATAAACAGTTGAAAGATGAGGAAACCTATGTCAGAAAACCTACTTATGATATGATGCATGTTATGCGAATGTAATGTTTTCAAGGAATTTTAAGAGATTTAAATTTTCTTAACCAAAGAGGAAATAAAACATCAATTGTATTAATAAGTTCAAAGGTTACAAATGCCTCTTGGGCTTACAATGAAAAAAAAACAAAAAGACAAAATAAACTCCTAAAACAAAAGGCTCAGGTCTCCCACTGGCGCATCCTCTTTGGTGCAATGTAAGCATTCAAGCTTCACTCCTTGTGAAGTTTACTTGTGAGCTCCAACAACTTCCTCTCACTTGCATAGAATTGGGATTCAAAGGTGTCTCACTCTCCCTTGAGTTAAATCTACGACCTTTTTAATTCCTTGAGATTAGTATGCATGTCAGGATGGAGAATGCTGTAAGGAACGTCTCCTTCGATAATAGGCTCCACAATTATTGGTAGGATGACTAAATACGACATCATGAGGTTTTGAGCGTGAGCTCGTACCCACTTGAGATAAGGCTCCAAAGGAATAGAGTTCTTATGCCCAAAGTTTTTCTATCAACCTTGTTTACCATGCCCCAAGCTCGTACAAATCTTTGACGATAACCTTGGACATTGTTCTCGTAGTCAAATACAATACCTTGGATAAACGCCTCATGAGGACCATCTCTCCAAGCATATCCAAATTGTCTCAAAGTGAAAGAAGCGTTGTAAGTAACCCCCCCTCATAATACCAAGAAGTGGAACATTAGGGAACTCCCCACAATGGTCAATGATGGTAACATCCTCCAAAGATCGGGAATACCAATGAATATCTAAGTTTGAGATCGACATCATCCTTTGAGACCATCTCAAGCCTTGTTCATTCTTCAAAAATGATAGAAGAAGGTGCGAAATAAACCACCTAGATAGTAATGGGGTGCAACACATAAGAATCCCTCTTATCTTCATGGTGCGGGCGTGAAGAGAATGCAAAATGTCTCATAGCAAAGTAGGCACCAGATTACGAGATAAGAAGATTTTGACCATATTCATATCTATAAGATGGCCTGGATTAGGGAACAGTACCAACCCATAGATTAGAAGAGCCGAGACTTCTTCAAAAGCTTGAAAATCCAGAGCATCCTAAAATAGTTAAGTTTTCTCAAACAAAAACTTGGCTAGAAAACCTTTGACACCACTCCTTGTTTCCAAATTAGCCATAATGTCGGACCGTTGCAAATGTAAGGCTAATGCAATCTCCTCAGGTTGTGAATCTTTCTCAATACCGGTGAAGGGTATTTGATCAAGAATAGGTACTCCCAATAGTTGAGAGAACTCTTCTATGGTGGGAACCAATTGATAATCAAGAAATGTGAAACAGTGATGTTTAGGATAAAAGAATTGAAAGAGCACATGCACCATGTCTTCTTAAAAGCTTGAGGTAACAAAATTTAGAAGTCGACCATATCTATTAGTGAATGGAGAATTTTCAGGGACCCTTGATGCTAACTCTTTGAGTTGAGGAGGCGCCCTAACAAGGTTGATTCAGATGGTATTTCTACGAGTGGAAGTCAAGTCCTATAAAACAGAACAAAGATAAATCTCTAGGTCCTTGAAATGGTTAGTGAAAATGATATGGCATGATGTCATGATGTTATGTACACAAAATCATATACAAGCAAAGAAAACAAGTCCTTAGGTTTAGGCTTGCATGGGGTTTATAGGTAAGTACCCTCTTGAAGCTTAGTTGGTTCAACCTGTCCTAAAGAGTAACCGGGTTATAGGGAATCTCAATATCATTGATCTGTCTTCATCGGGCGTTGTTTCAGTGCAAGCCTCTTATTTTAGCAACCGGAATATCCTGAAAGTCTGATCTTAATAAGCGTAGTATCGAGTATCAACCAACTTCGAACCGCACCAAAGCCGGCTATCTCACTACTTCCTAATGGAAAAGTTGTTCAACTAAAGGTTCTACCGTTAGTTAGTGCTTCATCATACCACACAGCGGCCCCGTATTCTCCTTGATTCGCCATAAGGGATACCGATATCAACTAATGTGTCACACTAGAGTAGCCATCGCTTTAACCATATCGGTCTATGTTGTACAGTCTCCACGATCTATTCCTACTTACCTAATAATGATCCCAGATATGGGTAGAGAATCTATTCAAAACATAGACAACCCTTTTAAGAGTAAAGAATACAAGTCCAACAATGAAAGAATTTAAATATGAACTAATCCTTAATGTAACCCCACTTTTAAGTTTCTCCCCAGCAGAGTCGCTAGTTCTGTAATACGGTGGGAGAACTAACTAAGGTGTTTTGCATTTTATCACAATTTTTGCAGATATAAAGATTCGCAACCGAATTTTCTTTTGTCCAATAAAGGAAAGGGTGAAAAGAACAGAAAAGACCTTTTGAGAATTTTCTTGAGTTCAGGGGGTAGGTTATGAAAAGGGAAGGTGTTAGCACCCTTTTCATCCGTAGTTATCTACGAGCTCTTAGTTGCTAGCTCACTTTGAAATGCTTTTGTAAATGTGTTTGTTTGAAATTATTTTTTAAAAGTTCCTTCGTTTAGGCGAACTTTGTAATGATTCTCGTCTCTATAAGAATGTATACAAAGTGTTGACTTTTGGAAATATTTCATGAAAGTGTTGGGGTGTTTGCAAGATGTTTTATTTTGAAATATTTGTGAGCAAGCAACTACGAGCGTTCTACCTACTCAAAAGAAAGCCTTTATTCTTTTCCTCCTCCTTTAGATAGTGTTATCTTACCATTAGTTAGTAAGAAACCATATCATTGGATGTGAAGGGACAGGCGTGGGTCATTGTACAGTCATAGAAGGCAACATTGTAGGATACCTTAGCAATTTTTCATAAGGGTCTAAGATCGTTTACCGAAGGCAACATCAAAGGGTCATCGAGGGACTACAGTCTTGTAGTCGAGAGTCATTGCTAAAGTATCCCACGTTCGAGGGACATGACTATTTTAATCTAAGGCAACAAGCATATTTTAACCCTAGAGGTGCATGTGTGCAAAGTGTCTTGTTTTTATTCATTTTTTCTTGAATTAGGGTTGTCTATTTGTTTGGTTTTAAGTTTTGACATACAAACCCTAATTACTAGCAATAATATGGAAAACGATAAATTGCGGAAATTAAAAGTCCTACGCTATTACAATACTTGGGATGGGGGATACACATTTACAAATGGGGAGTATAAAGCAATAAAGTTCTAATTATTATTACAACCCAATTAAATAATGCATAACAATAAAAAGTACAAGAATATAAATATAATATAAGAGAAAAATGTTTTTATGGGTTTTTGGTAGAAAAGGTTTTAATTAAAATAAATTGAACTAATTAATTCACAAGAAAGTTAATTAATTATCAAAACCAAAAAGTATAAAAGAAAATTAAACCAAACCTAAGTCTAAATTAGTTTTAATTAAGAAAGAAATTAATTTGTTAAGAAAATATTTTTAGGCCTTTTGTTTAAAGGAAATAAAACAAAATGAAAATAATAATTAGTAGGTTTTAGTCCATGTAATTTAAGAAAATATGTTTTTGTATATTTTTGAATAAAAATAAAAATAAAATAAAAGAAGAAAAGAAAAATAAATGAAATATGAATTAAAAAGGGCCAGGGGGTTAAACAGTAATGAGGGAGGTTAGAAAGTAAAACAATTTAGGCCCAAACTGTTTTTTTGTTATAGTCAGAAAAATAATAAAAAGAAAATCTAATGGGCTGCGAGTGATAAGTAGAGCAGGGGTATGCTGGAGAAAAATGGAACAGGCTCAAGACAAATGGCCCAAGCGCGTTTGAGAGTAGGAAAGGAAAATAAGGAAAATATGAGAAAAATAAAAATGGGACGCTAGGGCTCAAACCCAGGTCCTCAAACAATAATGCCTTACGCGCGCGCCTTCTACGACTAGGGTGGTTGTTTCACCCGTTAATAAAATAACTTGTACTAAATTTAAATTAAACTTAGTTCTAAATGTTCAACTTCATCTTCTTCCCCGCGCCATATTTTCAAACTCTACAACTTTTTCATTTCTCAACCATTCTGAAAAGTATGAACATCAAACATGTTAGAAATTTCACCATGATTCAAAATATGTAAGCAACTTAAACTATGGATCAAAGATGAGCACGAATTTTAAATGGTACCAAATCTGACCTAGTTTTTCAAAAAGTTCAAACTTAAAATTCACTCTACTCAGGCAATATAAATGAATTCTTAGGGCATGGTAAGTTTCAGGGCTATGTGTATACATTTTATCTTTGAAAATCAAAGCCAAATGATGCTTGTACGAAGAGTTAGAAATTCAGAAAACTCACCTTGCAAATGGAGATCGTGTTTTGAGTTTGATCACTCTTCAAGGTGTTGTAATAATCTGGTTAGCTTCACTGAACCTCCAGGAAGCTATTGAAATGCTTACTTTGGATTGAGAGTGCCTGAGATGTTCTGGAGAAGTCAACCTGCAAGCAACTTTTTTGGAAAATGGAAGATGAAGAAAATGGTGTTATAGTTGTGTTACAAGTGTTTTGATTATCTCTATATGTGTATTGTAAGCTTGGTGATTGATGAAAATGGAAAACGCACGAGGGTATTGTGAGATGGATGTTCAAAGTCAGAAGTGACACAACATTGGTGCTTTTAGAACAATTTCTGGTTTGAGGGTGTTTGAGGGAGTTTTTAGGGTTGCAAAATCGTGTCCTTGGCTTGTAGATGATGGCTCAATTTATAGGAAAAGGTTTGGAAGCTTGGAGTGATCAGAAACACAAGATCACAAGTTATGGATTTTGGCTTGTTTTTGAAGCAAGCTTGACAAACACGGTTTCAAGGCAAGGTACAAGGCTTGTATGGTGGATAGAATATTTAAACATGTTTGCTATGATATTATGGATGAAGTGTATGCATAAGAAACAATTGCAAAGCTCAAGACAAGTTGACTTTGTGATTAAAGCAACTTTTCAAGAATGGCAATGGTGCCTTTGTGCCATAAATGGAAAATTGGCTTGGACAAAGGTTCAAACACTTGGACAATGGCTTAAATAGTTGTGTAAACATCTGATAATGGATAGATTTGCAAGTTAGAAGGCCTAAAAAGTAAGATTATGCGTCATGGTTGGATATTTGGTCAATTGTTCATCTTAAAAATGACTTGTAATTCATGAATGAATGCCCAACTTCTTGTCTTTGATTCGCTTAGCTCAAGAATGATCACTTCAAGTTCTTGAACATTTTGGAAATCTTGAAACATTATCTGCAACCTTTATGTTGACCATTTTGGCTAAATCATCTTGTATCTAGGTGAAAATTGGCCAAGAAGTTAGGTAAAAAATCTGGCTAAACTTGTCAAAATTTTCACCAAGTGTTTTATGAAAAATGTCATGACCTTATGGGCTTATATCTTCAAATCTAAACATTTTTTGGAAATCAAACCTCTAATAAAAAGTTGTAGAATTCATCAAGATCTACAACTTTCATGTTGAAAGTTTTCTTTGAATCATCTTACATCTTGGTGAAAAAGGTTCATGAAGTAGTGAAATTATCAAAGTTTAAGACACTTAGAAATTTTTCTAACTCTTAAAAGTTTGAATTTTTTATGGACTTTTTGATTTTCTTGATGTTAAAACTTCGTATTTTTGAATTTCTTGATGGATCTTGATCTTTGAAACTCAATATTGACCAAAAAGTCAAAGTTTTACTTTTGGTGTAACAGTTGACTTTTTCATCAGTTGATCAAATTTCAACTATCAAATGTTTGATCTTGAGAGATGAATTGAGTCATGAAATTAGGTAAAAATTATGTGTTTGATCCCTTAAGGTTATGCTTCAAGTCATTCGATCATGTATTAGGTTAAAAGTCAAAAATCAGTCATTCTCAGTCAAAACCCTAATTTTGACCATTTTGCCCCTATGATGATTTGAACACTTTTCTTGAGGAATTATGATCCAAGCTTGATAAATTGATGAACATGACTTCTAAATGTTGATATTGGTAAAAAAAATTGAAGTTTGATTGTAGGTTGACCACAATTTACTTTCTACATAATACTGTTGATTTTCAGTCATCTAATCAATTGACTGAGCAAAATTGTGATCCAATACTTGAAACTTGGCATGAGTATTTTTTGAGGTCTATAATGAACTATGAAATCCAGTTTAGGAATTAGAAGTCCAGTTGTCCTTATGGAAATCAAAACCCTAATTTGGGGTCCCAATGCTTAAGAGATGATTTGACCTAGTCAACATTTGTGCAAACTTGAGCTATTGAAGATCTTTGTGAGAAATGTCTTAAGAAAAGAGAGGGAAAGTTTTGGGGTACAACAATGTGTAACCGGTGTTGGACCATTTTGAATGACCTTACACACACCTTTATCATATGGGTTAACAAGAATTTACATACAAGATTTCTAATAACTATAGTTTTCTCCTGAAAATATTGGGGCTCTTTTATAATCCTCTTTAGGTTCGTACACCATTTTCTAATAAGATTTTTAAAGAACTAAATTAATATCATGTTAGTAGTTTTGTTTGTGTAAATTACAGTGGAAATGAATAATGAAAATTAAAAGTATAGGGTTAGAATGATTGCACCGTAGAGTTATGAATGTTTGTCTAGTCCTATTCCCAAGAGGTCTTCTTGAGATTTTGACTATAAACATTATGTGATTTTATTGGTTATGCTCACGAACCTTTATACAAGCTCATATTTGTTAGACAATGATGAATTGTCTAGAGGGGGTGAATAGACCACCAAGCCAAAATACCAATTAAAATTGGAGTTAAAAAAATTATTTGAAAAGAGTGCAAGCGGAAGGTTTTGATATAGATTGATAGAAGTCGTTTATACGAACCTAGTTATTTGAACTCAGATATGCAATGATCCTTATGGAGCAAACAAAATAATAATATGAATTTATACTCTTAAAATAAGCAACACAATATTATTCGTTTATATCAAATTACTAGCAATCTATTTCGAATTCAATTTGTCAAAATATTGAACAGTTCAATTTTCCAAACACTTGGTGTGTGAACGAATTTTCAAAAAATTTCTTCGGGTTGTGTTGATATGAAAAATCACTTATAATCAATGTGATTATAAGCTAATCAAAAACCAATTCAAAACAAAAATAGTCACAGAAAAATTCTTACGAGTCGATTATCAAACAATGTTGTTTAACGGATTGCTTAATGAAAATTAAAGCAAGTAAAGAGATAAGAGAGAGCGGCATAAGGAGTTATTTATGAAGTTCACCAATCGACCTTGTTATGGCTATGTCTCTCCCCAATTCCATTAGAATCAATATAAATTTCTTACTATGCAAAAAGTGATTACAAGAGAAGTGTTCCAAGAGCACCCCACACAAACCCTAATCGTTTGTTATTGATTCAACCCATTCTCTTCCTTTGATCATGAGCAAGACCAAGACACAATAGCTACCAATTGATTTATTGAATCTTTCTAATCCTTTGGGTACCAAACTCCAAAGCTCTTTTGTGCATGATCAATTGTAACTATTAAACACAAGCATTATCAATTTGATTCGCCGTTCTCTCTCTACTTCCTTGGCTACCAAACTCTAAAGGATTTTCACTTAGCCACAATCCTCTTTTGAAAGTATTGAATAAAATCCCCCAAATCTACCAAATATCTTGGAGGATAAACTCTAGGTTTTTCCAGATGAAACCCCCCACAATTACCAACCTAATATTATCGGTTACACAAAAACCTAATTGGACATTTTCAAACCTCGCCTAGATGGCACCCCGACAAAAGATGATTATGTATGATTTATAAGTGTGTATGCACAGGTTGGAGGTTAAAGGCGAAGAGCAATGGTGGTATGTGTTTATAGTTTCATCAAGTTGGAATGATGCATGAATGATGAATTTATAGTTTTGGAAGTTTGTATGCAAAGAGGTAATTTTCGGAATTAAAAAGAATTTAAAAATTGACCCAATCAAACAATATGTGGCAGTCTGAAATACATATGTTCCGCACATAAGTCAAAAATTACTAGTATGTGTCGGCCTGAAAAGGCAGATGTGTCGTCCTATACAAGTCAGTAGCTACAACCTTTAATACTGAAGTAGATGTTTCGACCTAAAAATCGTATATGCCAGCATATAAAACTGAAAGTTACAGTATATGTCAGCCTGTGTGATTCATGTGGAAGCCTGTATCAAACATGAGTTATAGGCTTCATTATTGAGTTGTATGTGTCGGCCTGAAATTCTTATGTGTCGGCACATGCAAGCAATTTTTATGCAGAAAATTGATTTTCAAGATTTTGGTCTATTTGAAAGTGATTTTGAATGATTCCTAAGACCACTAATACAAGGGAGTTCCACATGACATGGAGATATTATCCAATATACATAAATGCTAAGTTTTCCTAGTTTTGACATCATGCAAAATATCTAATGGTGTTTCACTCACAATATTGAGACTTTGACAGACTTATCCCCAACCACAAATAGATTTTCCCACAAACTAAGCTAAAACCTTCTTATAGATATTCAGGATGATCTCAATAACCAAAAACAAAGTTTTTTCCAATGAAAATCAATAAACTATAATAGAGATTTTAAGACTGGTTTATCTCAATAACCAAAGTAGATATTCTTAAGAGTATCACACTCCTAAAATATAAACAAATAACATAACCACTTACAAAAATTCTTCCTCACAAGTAAAGCTTCACTTACAAGCACTAAGGCAATATCAAGTCACAAAAATATTTTCTAGATAGAGATAAAGAAATTAGATAGATAAATTTCAAATAAATAGTAAAGTGGTGTGAAATAAAGTGGATGTGAGCCTCCTTTATATATTATTTGTAAAATCTAAAAACGAAAAATAATCTATGGGCTGAATTAATGAGCCAAATGATTGGCATACCACTCCAATCGATTGGCCAACACATTTTTAATTGATTAGCAAGCCCAAAAAGGAAATATTGGATATATAGTTGGTTCAAGTCATTAATGTGTTGTCATATGTTATTTAGTAAATGATTAGCCTTTCTCCAATCGATTGACTAGAAGAATTTTTTTGCCAATCGATTGGCTTAAGTATCCAATTAGTTGGTTAGTTGAAACAAGTTTTGGAAAGAAATTGGACAACTTTTTAATCACTTGGCTTGGCCTAAAAAACAATTTTCATGATAAAAACATTTGAAAATGATTTTTAAGGTGTGTGTGTGTGTGTGTGTATGTGTGTGTGTTTCCTTAGAACTTTAAAAGTTATTTCTTACCTTTATAAAACTCGGGTCATCCAGACACACAAATAGACACGACCCGGTGAACTTTCACACTTTATATGAGGCTTCAATATTCTTTGTTGATTGCTCATGATCATATAAACACTTCAATTTTAGTCTCTTTTTGTTGATGAGGCATGAGATGTTTCTATGGTTAGATTATCATCATCAAGGTTGAAAATCATTGCCATCGACTTTAATTATTGTTGTCATAGTCAAAACATCATAGAGAATCTTTTGCGTGATTATCAACTTTATACCTACAAGAACATAGATCTACAGTGGAGACTTATACTTGTAAGAGTGATTGTTACGTTCGACTATGAGTGATTAAGACTCACATCGTCATAAAGTTGTAAAGTGTTGAATTTACAATAGATAAGGCACGCATATCTAATACCTTAATTTTTTGGATGGAGATGCAAAGTTTATCTCTTATATTCTTGAAATATTGATCTCGTTGTTGTTCTCATCTACCTCGGTCTCCCCAACACACTAGAATTTTCATTTGGGCTACACTCGACTTGACCCCTATGCTAGGATTGGCCTAAATAAAACTTAGATGGGTGACTTCAATGTTGTAATCATTTTACTGTCCAAATAAGATTTGTTTATTGATATATAAATTTTTTGCATCAATATATCATCATTTTTCAAAAAATATATCAAACTGTTACTCTTTCTAAATTGTATACCAAACTACCATTTTCTCAACAAAAAAAAAAGTTCAAAGTATCCTCCATTGTATTTGACCGATCTTTGATAAAAAAAAAATATTTGTTTGAAACAAATGATAATTTATTTTATATGAAGTTTGCTAATATCCATAAACTCCAAATATAAGGGGTTTTTAACTCTGCTATTTTAAATTTTTATGTATTGTAGATATTAAAAATACTCCACTAATATAACCTCTTTTAAATTGTTAAAAATAATTAATAAAATAATAAAATTGTAGAGATTTTAAACTCCTTTTAAATAATAGAAAAATGAAGAAAAAATATAAAAAAAATGATTTGGTCCACTCAAAAATACACACAAAGAGTATGATGTTAATACGCACTTACATGAGTGTGTATTAGAATTATCATATACTCCATCCATCGTATATTATAAGAAAAAGTTACTTTTTAGATTCATTGAATATCTAATGAATCTGATATACATATAGATCAGATACATTAAATATTCAATGAACCTAAAAATTAACTTTTGCTTATAATATGAGACGGAAGGAGTATATATTTTATAAAGAGTGTTAGTTTAATATATTATTTAAAAGTTGTGACATATTGGTGTAATATTCTATGAATTTAATTTAAATACACTAACCGTGTAAAAAAAAAATTCAAGATCAATTATTTATAACTGTTTGATTTTTATTAGTGTTTAACTTTTACTTTAATCAAATGTAAAATACCCCTCAAGAATGCGATGGCGAATTTTGTGGAAAGTTTTGAAGGGTGCCAAAAATGAAGAAATATATATAACTTATTTTTAAAAAACTACTATTTATTAATTTAAGTGGCGATTATTTTATGTTTAAATATTTATAAAGATGAAGGTTCTTCTACTATTTTTTTTAATAAAATATTATAAAATTGGTGCAAGTAAGAGTTGAACTCTTGACCTTTAGCATAACAATGATAACCTTTATCACTTGGCCATGAAAAGTTAAGGGGTACTGTTTTAGGTCTGGGCCGGTTCGAATATTCAGACTCCCTAGAGGTGGACCAAAACCTTAATAGGATAAATCAAGACCGGACCATAACAGTAATGGATTGTTTTTTGAACCAAAATCGGTCTGGTATGTTCAAGTAAATCGAGACCGGACTAAAATATCGTTACTTGCTTAATGAGAACCGAGACTAGAATGATACTTTTCAGGTGGGTACCTGGACCACCCGAAATAGAAGGAAAAATATATATTCTAAAGCTCTAGAATGTCCAGATTCTTTGACTCACATAACATAATTGTTTAATTCACTATGCGTAATCTTGATTGTTGATAATATTGAAAAAGAAGTACATTACATTAAATTGTTCATAAGGAAAGGGAAGGATATTTCAGAAGGAAAAGGAAGGACATTACAACACCTTCTCAAAAAACTTGTTAAAACACAAGTTATGAAACTTATGTTTTCAATAAACTACAAAATAACATTACATTTTTTAATGATGCCTCATAACAATCTCATTATGGGCATTGCAAATACAGATCTTCAAGTTGCAGTTGTCAAAGAAGAAACACATGAATACTCACTAAAATGATATGTCAAAGGTTCATCTTGCGGTTCTTCAAACTACAAATGTAAAAGCATAAAGTAAGATAACATATTAAGCAATATACATATTAAAATAAAACAATAAGCAAAAGTTACTTACAACGCTAGCAGTGTAGCCCTTCTTAATTACATACTTCTCCTTCACCCAATCACCCCCACAAACTACCATTTCAATTGTCTTACTTTTCATAGATGAGCATTTCCGATCAATAACCCTTTTTCCTGCACTAAAAGTTGCTTTTGAAGCAACAACAGTAATTGGAACAGTTAGGATATCCTTTGCCAATTTACTAAGAATAAGATACTTGGCTTCATTCCCCATCCACCATGTTAAAACATCAAACTTAGCTTTAGGGGTAACTTTTAAAGGAGGCTCCTCAAGATATAATTCAAGATCAGATTTTGAATTACTATTACCAACAACAGTTTGTAAAAACCTCTTAAAACTTCTCCTTCCCAACCCGAAACTAGATCCTGCTTCTAGAGTTTCAGTTACAGGGAAAATCTCATCATTGGTTCCATAGGTATTTTGATACAATTGGAAGAGGGAATTTAAGTTGGTTGAAAAGTCTTTTTCATAGGCAGTTGCTTGAGTAGGATTTGGATACAAGAAGGGGGTATACCCATTTGATGAAGATCATCTTATACCTATTTGATCAAGTAGAGTATAAGGTAACAAAATTGACCTCAGAATAATTAACAAAGAAACATATTTGGCCTTAGAAATGATTTTCATCATAGGAACATGATTCACAAGGTAACAAAAATTGGCCTCAGTTTATGAATTCTTCATAGGCATATAATTCACAAGGAGGTAACAAAATTGGGCTCAGACACAATTATATTCATAAGAAGGTAACATAATTGGCCTCAGATACTAGAATCATATGAAGTAGGTTAAACAAAATTCATCATAGGAACAATTAAATCACAACTCACAAGGCAACATAATTGAAACATAGGCACAATTGAGTCACAACACACAAGCTAACATAATTCACAATTGATCAAACATAATTCACAATGCAACATATTTCACAAGAAAATCAAATAGAATTGGCCTTAAATACTATTTTGTATTAAACATTGTAAGTGTTTAGTTATTGACATGTATTTTTGGTAAAACCAGATGTGTGAATGTCATGACTAATGTCATAACATTCTGGGTTATTAGGTACTTTATGCAGAAAAAGAATGGCATACAGTAGCTGCTATTTATGAGTGTGTATCTGAGCATTTTGCAAAGATCACATTTATTACTTTCTACCAAAATCAGTAAACAGGATTTATGTTGTCATAACAAATGTTAAGACATCCTGTACTGATCTAACAGTTTTGCAGTTTGGTTAATTCTGAGATTTTTCAGGAATTTGGTTCATACATTCCAGAACAAAATCTCACATGGACTTTAGGTTAACCTAGCTCAACCCTAATATGATTGATAAAGTCTTGTGACCAAGTCTTGAGGTTAACCCTAATTAACCCTAGCTTTTCGTGGAAGCCCTAACTGAAGAAACAACTGCATATATATTCAACAGGAAAGCTGATTGGAAATCAACTCTTTGACAGAAGAACAACTTGGGGCTGTATAGTTTTAACTACTGTAATCCAAGCAAGTATCATTGTGATAAGTTACTTGGAATAGGTTTTTATTGTAAGGGTTGTGTATCACTCAAAGCTTTGAAGCAAGAGTGTTTGTGTCTCTTGACTAAAGCTTTGAAGCAAGGTCAAGTTAGGTTTATGTATCACTCAAAGCTTTGAAGCAAGAGTGTCTGTGTTACTTGATTAAAAGCTGTGAAGCATAATCAAGTGTATGTTCTGAAGAGTGTCTTCATTAATTCATTAGTCAATTGTTTAGTATCACTGCTGTGATTGAGGGGGAGTGAGTAGGAACTCAGGTTTAAGTTGAACTTAGATTGAAGTTGCATTGGGTAGGTCTTAAGTGAAGGAGATAAACTGGTTGGTTTATTCCTGAATTAATATCTCTTATAGTGGATTTCCTCCCTGGCTTGGTAGCCCCCAGAGTAGGTGTTGTTTCACACTGAACTGGGTAAACAATTGACTGTGTTATTTACTGTTTTTCTATTTACTGTCTTATAGAAAGTCAGATATGGTGTCATAACATTCCCTATGACATTGAGTATCTGCTACCAGAATTTCAATTGGCGTCAGAGCAGGCACCCTGCCTATCTTACTGGGTGAGATCTAGGGATATCACTTTCTGGCGCTATGGACAAAGAAGGAGTTTTTGGAAACAGACCACCCATTCTGGATGGATCAAATTATGACTACTGGAAACCGCGTATGATTTCCTTCTTAAAATCACTGGACAAAAAGGCTTGGAGAGCTACTAACAAAGGATGGAACCATCCCACCATAACTGAGATAGATGGAACAATCAGTCTGAAGCCTGAGGAAGAATGGAGCAAAGAAGAAGATGAGTTAGCCCTGGGTAATTCCAAAGCTTTAAATGCCTTGTTCAATGGAATTGATAGAAACATATTCAGACTAGTACATCAATGTGAACTGTCCAAGGAAGTGTGGGACACTCTCAAAACTACCCATGAGGGCACATCCAAAGTAAAAATGTCAAGGCTTCAGATGCTGACTACCAAGTTTGAGAACCTAAGGATAATGGAAGATGAAACCATTCATGAGTTTCACATGAACATCTTGTAGATTGCCAACACCTCAGGAGCATTGGGAGAAAAGATGTCAGAAGAAAAACTGGTGAGAAAGATTCTCAGATCCTTGCCTAAAAGATTTGCAATGAAGGTAACTGCTATAAAGGAAGCCCAGGATATCAGCAAGTTAAAGGTGGATGAACTCATTGGGTCTCTTCAGACTTTTGAGATGGGGATCAGTGACAATGTTTACAAGAAAAACAAGAGCATAGCACTTGTATCCAACACTGAAGATGAAAACAAGCAGGATGAAGAAGAAAATATTTCATAAGCTATAGCCATGCTTGGAAGACAATTCAACAAACTCATCAAGAGAATGGATCCAAAGTCAAGGTCAAATGTTAAGAACATCCCTTCTGACATTAACAGATCTTATGACTCCAGCAGAAGACCAAAGTCTGAAGAGAAGGGAAATCAAGGCAGAGGAATTCAATGCCATGGATGTGAAGGATATGGGCATATTCGAGCTGAATGTCCTACCTTTCTTAAGAAACAAAAGAAAGGAATGTTTGTTACCTGGTCTGACTGTGATTCAGAAAGTAATTCTGAAGAAGAATCTGCCAAACTAGTTACTGCATTAACTGGTGTTTGTACCTCTGAAAGTGACACTAGTGATAAGGAAGTGACATTTGAAGAACTGGCTGATACCTACAAGAAATTATGTATCAGAAGTGCTGAAGTCTGTCTGCAAAATGAGAGACAAACAAAACTCATAATAAAGTTGGAGGCTGAAAAAAGGGCAGACATTGAAACTATAAGTCATCTAGAAGGGGAAGTTCAATTGCTGAACTCAAAACTTAACCAGATGACTAAATCTGTCAAGATGCTGACAAATGGAACTGACAAATTGGAAGAAATCCTTCAGGTTGGACAAAATATGGGAAACAAGTCTGGTCTAGGATTTGTGGCAGCAAAGAAATCTGGTGCAGATAAGAAGATCAGGCCTGATAAACAAATGTCAAAGCAGATGTCACAACATAGCACTCAACATCGGGAACAGAGAAATATGAAGAAAAAGTACCAAAGATGGAGATGTCATCATTGTGGGAGGTTTGGTCACATAAAGCCATTCTGCTTCAGATTGTATGGATACCTTAATCAGAACCCAGGTGTCAAACCTAAGTCTAACAAGGTACCACATACTCCACAGTGGAAGAAAAAGGCTACTGCCCTGATAGCCCACACCTCCCTTAGAGTCTCTGCAAAGGAAGACCGGTACTTTGACAGTGGGTGTTCTAAGCACATGACTGGAATCAAGAACCTTCTCAATAATGTTAAACCTCACACCACTAGTTATGTGACCTTTGGAGATGGTGCTAGAGGAGAAATCAAAGGAGTTGGTAATTTGGACTGCTCTGGAGTTCCAAATCTAAATGAAGTACTATTGGTAAAAGGCATGACTGCTAATCTCATTAGTATCAGTCAATTATGTGATCTAGGATTCAAGGTCAACTTCTCAAAATCTGAATGTCTTGTAACTAATGAAAAACAAGAAGTTGTAATGAAAGGAGTCAGATCTAAAGACAACTGTTACTTGTGGGAGCCTGAGAACACTAATTACTCCACTGTGTGTTCTATTGCCAAAGAAGAAAAAGAGGTGAAATTGTGGCACCAAAAACTTGGCCATCTTCATCTAAGAGGAATGAAAAGGATTATATCCATGGAGGCAGTCAGAGGGATTCCAAGACAGCAAATTGATGAAGGGAGAGTTTGTGGTGAATGTCAGGTTGGTAAGCAAACTAGGATGTCACATCCAAAGTCAAGACATCTGACCACCTCTAAGGTTCTAGAACTTTTACATATGGATCTGATGGGACCAATGCAGGTGGAAAGTCTTGGTGGAAAAAGATATGCATATGTTGTTGTGGATGATTTTTCCAGATTCACCTGGATTAACTTCATTAGGGAAAAATCTGATGTATTTGAAGTTTTTAAAGAACTGTGCAAAAGAATTCAAAGAGAAAAAGAAGGGTGTATTGTCAGAATCAAAAGTGATCATGGCAAGGAATTTGAAAACAATAAGTTCAATGAGTTATGTTCCTCAGAAGGAATTAGTCATGAATTCTCTTCTCCTATAACTCCTCAACAAAATGGAGTTGTAGAAAGGAAAAATAGGACCATACAGGAATCTGCCAGAGCTATGATACATGCCAAAAGACTTCCTATTCATTTTTGGGCTGAAGCTATGAATACAGCCTGTTATGTCCATAACAGAGTCACTTTGAGAAAGGGAACCTCATCCACCATTTATGAACTCTGGAAAGGAAGAAAGCCAACTGTGAAGTACTTCCATGTATTTGGTAGCAAATGCTATATTCTGGAAGATCGTGAACAAAGGAGAAAGCTGGACCCTAAAAGTGATGAAGGTATATTTCTAGGATACTCCTCCAACAGCAGAGCTTATAGGGTATTCAATTCCAGGACCAAAGTCATGATGGAATCAATAAATGTCATAGTTGATGATTATCATGAAGAAACATATGTCCCTTGTAATGTTGAGACATTCTTTGAGACTTCAACTCAACAGAATGACCTACCTAACACCACTACAGCAGACTCTGAATCCAAGGAAGCTAGCAAAATCCCTTCCATCAGAATTCAGAAAGATCATCCTAAAGAACTCATCATAGGAGATCCTAACAGTGGAGTCATTACAAGATCTAGATAAATCATCTCAAACTCTTGCTTTGTGTCTAAAATTGAACCAAGAAATGTTAAGGAGGCTTTAACTGATGAATACTGGATTGGTGCAATGCAAGATGAATTGAACCAATTTAAGCAACATGAAGTTTGGAAGTTACTTCCTAGACCAGAGGGAACAAACATCATTGGCACAAAATGGATATACAAGAATAAATCAGATGCTGAAGGAGTTGTCACTAGGAATAAGGCAAGACTTGTTGCTCAAGGATACACTCAAGTTTAAGGGGTTGATTTTGATGAGACCTTTGCCCCTGTAGCCAGACTGGAATCTATCAGACTCCTAATGGGAATTTCTTGTCTCCTGAAGTTTAAGTTATTTCACATGGATGTAAAAAGTGCCTTCCTAAATGGGTACTTAAATGAAGAAGTTTATGTGGAACAGCCTAAAGGTTTTGTGGATCCAAACCACCCTGATCATGTCTACAAATTCAGGAAAGATCTATATGGCCTGAAACAAGCTCCTAGAGCATGGTATGACAGGTTAACAAAATTTCTCTCAGACAAAGGATACAGAAAAGGAGGCTTGGATAAAACCCTCTTTGTCAAAAATGAAGGAGGGAAGTTAATGGTAGCTCAAATATATGTTGATGACATAGTGTTTGGGGGAATGTCAGATCAAATGGTGAAACATTTTGCTGACCAGATGCAGGCTGAATTCGAAATGAGTCTCATGGGAGAACTGACTTATTTTCTTGGACTGCAAGTCTCACAGATGGAGGACTCAATTTTTCTATCTCAAAGCAAGTATGCAAAGAACATTGTCAAGAAGTTTGGTATGGAGAATGCCAGTCACAAAAGGACTCCTGCACCTACTCATTTAAAGCTATCCAAAGATTCAAGTGGGGTTAAGGTGGACCAAAGCCTGTACAGAAGCATGATAGGAAGTCTGCTGTACTTAACAGCCAGCAGACCTGACATTGCTTTTGCAGTTGGAGTTTGTGCAAGATACCAAGCTGATCCTAAAGTCAGTCATATCAACCAAGTGAAGAGAATTTTGAAGTATGTAAGTGGAACTTACAACTATGGCTTGCTGTACTCTCATGGTTGTGAACCAACTCTGACTGGTTATTGTGATGCTGATTGGGCTGGAAGTGCGGATGATAGAAAAAGCACCTCTGGAGGATGTTTCTTCTTAGGAAATAATCTGGTCTCCTGGTTCAGCAAGAAACAGAACTGTGTGTCTCTCTCTACTGCTGAAGCTGAATACATTGCAGCTGGTAGTAGCTATTCTCAAATGATTTGGATGAAGCAGATGCTTACTGAGTATAATGTCACACAAGATGTTATGACATTGTACTGTGACAATCTGAGTACAATCAACATCTCCAAGAACCCTATTCAGCATAGCAGGACCAAGCATATTGACATTAGACATCACTTTATCAGAGACCTTGTAGAGGAGAAGATGATTAAACTGGAACATGTTGCCACTGAGCTACAGCTGGCTGACATTTTTACCAAGGCACTTGATGCAAATCAATTTGAAAATTTAAGGGGCAAGTTGGGTATTTGTCAACATGAGGAATTGTAGCAATTAATTTTGCTTAAAACAAGGGTTGAAGGAGTTTTGTTTGTTAAGTCTATTTTGATTGGGTTAATCATATGTTTTCCCATTTCTTTCAAAATTATTAAGAAGTTGAATAGACACCCTTTTACCTCCTTCCTCTCTCGGTTCTGCAACAAATCCCATTCTCTCAATCAAAGATTTCTCTCTCGTTGCTACTGGTTTTCTAAGACTATCAAAATGTCTCAAACATCATCCTCATCCAAGACGACTGTTTCATCCTCATCCTCTGATCGAGATTCTCGGGCAATCACATCATGCATGGATTCTGAAGTCCTGGAGATTACTCCTCTTAGAGTAATGGCAACTAACCCCTCTAAGGTTAAAAAGCTGAGAACAAGGCATGCAGGAAGGTCTCAAGCTACTTCATCTGGTAATCCCTCTCAACCTTCATCTTCTGTTCCAAATAGGGAAGGCTCAGCTTATGTTCATCAAGAAATCGCTAGGCTTGTTACAAGAATTTTGAGTGAGAACCACTCTGTACCTGGGATTTCAGTTCCATTAAATCAAGAATCAGCAAGTCCAAATGTTGAAATAAATCCAGATGTCTCTGAGAATGTTGAGACACCAAATGACAACATTCAGAAATCATCTGAAAATCTTGATGATATTCAGAACCCTTCAGAGAAGAATGTTGAACCACCGGTTATTGATGTGGATGAAGACTACTCAGACAATGACCTAATTGCAAATATCAACCCTAGCATAGCTAGGAGAATGATGAACAGAAAAGGCAAGCAGGATGCTGCAAAATGTCTGACCAAAGAGAAGACTGCTGATGTTGCTCACAAGAAAACCAGGTCTGAAGGCAAGACTGGTGTAGAAACTGTGAAGACTGGACTGTCCAAAGGGAAGGTGAAAACCCGAGTACATGCTGGGAGTCTCTCAAAGCCTGTGAGACAACCAATAGCAAAGAAGAGGAAAGAGCCTGAACCTTCTGATTCTGATGAGGAATCAGAATTTGAAATTGATGCTGAAGACATTCCTCTCAGAAGGAAACTCCCTTCCAGCAAAATGGCTAAAGTTCCTGAAGTCCCGACTTACAACATTTCATTTCACCACCCTGAAAATGCAAACAGATGGAAGTATGTTTGCTTGAAAAGAATAGCCTTGGAAAGAGAACTGAACAATGGTGCCATGGATTGTAAGGAGATCATGGACCTAATAAAAGCTGCTGGACTAATGAATACTGTGGTAAAGTTTACCAAATGCTATGAAAGTCTTGTCAAGGAATTCATAGTGAATTTGTCTGATGAATGTGCTGATGGAAGGTCAGCTGACTTTGAATGTGTCTATGTGAGAGGAAGAAAGGTTAATTTCTCTCCCTCTGAAATTAACAAATTCCTTGGAAGACCAAATGAGGCTTGCCCTGAACTAGAGGTTACTGACAATGAATTATACCAAACCATCACTGCAAGACAAGTCAAGTGCTGGCCCTTAAAAGGCAAGCTGAATGCTAGCAAGCTAAGCATGAAATTTGCCATCCTACACAAGATTGGTGCAGCCAACTGGGTTCCTACCAATCATAAATCAACCATCTCCACAGGATTGGGGAGATTCATTTATGTTGTTGGAACCAGGACTGAATTTGACTATGGCAAGTATATCTTTGATCAAACTTTAAAACATGCTGGAAGCTATGCAGTTAAAGGCCCTATTGCCTTTCCCTCCCTCCTATGTGGTATTGTCCTTGCTCAGTATCCAGACATTCTGGTGGAAAGAGATACTGTATGCAAAAGAGCCCCTGCTCTTGGGTTGCACTATAAGCTATTCCAGGGATCTCATGTTCCTGACATTGTCATGACATCAGTTGAGACATCAACTGTAAAAACTCAGTCCAAGACATCTGATGTTATAGCTGTGCTGAAGGAAACCTGCAAAGAGCTGGAGACAAGGAAAAAGACTCTTGAGAACCTAATTGCCAGATTAGAACAGGAGGAGATTGAAGGACAAAGAAGGGAAGAGGATGATGCTGAAGATCAGCTCAATGCTGAAGAAAGTGCCTCCTCTGAAGATGACAGTACTTAAAGTTTGGTGGAGTTGTCAAGCTTGCTGCTGGTTCCTGTTGCTGCAAGTGATTTCAGATTTTTTTGTTTTTATTACTCATTTTGGATGACTGTATAACATATAAGTACATGTATCTTTGGCCTATTTGTGGCTAAAGAGGGGGAGATATTTTGTGTTAATTACTTGGTAGACATTATTTTTTTCTGCAGACATATTCATTCTGCTGCTCTTTATTCTCTGATTGCTTAGGGGTTTTAGCCAAAAATTTGCCAAAGGGGGAGTTTGTAAGTGTTTAGTTATTGGCATATATTTTTGGTAAAACCAGATGTGTGAATGTCATGACTAATGTCATAACATTTTTGGTTATTAGGTACTTTATGCAGAAAAAGAATGGCATACAGTAGCTGCTATCATAACAAACATAAATCATCATATGCAAAATTGAATCATAAGGCAACATATTAAGTAGAAAACTAGCTACCTATTGGATATTGAATACCCGACCCTCACGAGTGTGAGAATTTATATAATTCCCCTGGAGCTTGGCCATTGGTTCTTATTTTTGGGCCTGGATATTAGGTCCCCAAAATAGGTAACTCCAAGGAACTAACCGTTATAACGGGAAGGAATTCTCATAACTAGTAGTTGCTTTGAGCAGGAGCGTGATCACGGGAAAGCGCATTATGGTTGTTTCTGGATGGTTGTTCTGCGTGTGACAGGTGGAGTGAAACTAGTCGTTGACGTGGGCAGAAGTAAGGCTAAGGGTAGTGGCAGTCTCTTTGGTCATGGGGGGACAACCGACCACGCGTCCCCTACTGAAGGGCAGAAGGGAAAAGTGCCCTATTTCTATCCCAACTACTTGGGCCAAAGCTATTGGGCTCTCCTGGGTGCAAAAGTGGATTGGGTCATGCTTAGCCATTGGGCCAGATCAGAATAGGAACCACCTAAGTCGTTGCTCTTAGGCATATGTGTAATTACTTAGATTCAGCTCGCACGTCGAGATGGAAAGTGCAAGGTTGGTTCTTGTTGTTGGAGATGGGGATGTTCCGCTATTCTCTAAGGATAAATACGCACAAGGGTTCCAAATGCTGCCTCAAGTTTTCAGCGTGCGAGGGGTCGAACAGGTGACTTGATTTGAAGAGATTATGTTTCACGCTTGCCTTGAGTCACGCATTGCAGTTAATGCATAATGATGGTCAGGATAGGGCTAGGGTTTAATAATGACCCCTATGTTTCCCTAGGCTGGCGTGCGTGCATGTGCACGTGCTCTTGCGAGTTCTCTATAAATAGGGAATGATGAAGTTTATTTGCATTTGTACCCATTTTTTTGCTTTTGTCTGCTCTCAGTCGTTTTAGTCTCCATCGCCACCGTCTACCGTCGTAACAGAATTGTCCGACCATAGTTTCAGCTTCTCCGACCATGTAAGCTTTCTATTTTTCTTCCTCTTAAGCTAGATTTAGCTATGTTTTCTCCTTGAATGCCTGAAGATAGAATGAATCTTGCTAGAGTGAGTGTTTCTCTGACGACTATTGGTGTTTGACGATGGTTGTTCCACTTTCAGACAACACTTCCGCTGAGAGGGTGAAGTTGAGCTAGGGATTTCTACATTTCTGACTGACCTTAGGCCATAGTTATGGCGGAGAATGATCTTGTTACTGGCAGGACTCGTGAGTTTTTCGGTGGACGTTAGTCGTTTCCTGGGTAATGTATTGGGGAGATTTTTTCCTCGTAAGGGTTTAAGGATTTTCCCATCATCAGAGGCTCCAAACCAGCCGAGAAGGATCTCCTTGAATCTTTGCATGTGGTTTGAGTAAGGGTTTTAGAAAAGGACGGTGTTCTCATGCCTTTGCATGCCCTTTCACTTGATTAGTGGTGGAAGGATGGATTTGATTTGATCGTTAAATTCACTTTTTTCCTCTCCTTTTCAGGAAAAATGGCTAATAACGCTGAGGACGATGAAATAACTGGCTGAAAATAATCAAACAATGAAGTCTCCATCAAACATAGTTTATCCCACATGAAGGGAAAGGTAAACATCGAGAAAACTTGAGAAGGGAGAAGTCACGTTCTTGCGACCGAGAGGTCCGGTAAGGGATTCTGTTGCGAGGGGAAGGTATTAGTACCCCACATGCCTGTAGTACTCTACGGTATCCACTCTTGTTGTTCTAATATTATGGATGTGTTTAAACTATGCTTACTGTTTACTACTGCTAAAGGGAGAATGCATGCAAAAGAAAGGAGAAAAGAATGTAGGGAAAATAAAGTTGTAGTCGCTTGGGCCCTACCCCAATGCCTACGTATCCTTTTTGAGGAATCAAAGCTATTGTAGTTCGGCTAACATGTTTTTGATTGTTTTGTATTTTTTTTATGAACAATGTTAATTCCTCCTTCTGCCGCAGCTCGACCTTTGGAGACTCACGCGTTGGCACAGAAGTAAATTAACCATGTCTTTGTTTTAAAATAGTTTCGAGTTACACCCTCGAGACAAGATTCCACATTTGATTACTTTGTATTTTTTGTTGCAGATAATGACTAGTTAACCTCAAGAGAGAGATATTAGCCACTTTTCCATTTTCCATGAAAGGAGTCTTTGAGACTTGAACCATATGTAGGCCTGAGATGGAAGAACAATAAGATCGAGAAGAGACCCGCTTATCATCTCCCATACTCAACGAAGGTATGATTCTCATCAGTAATTTTAAAGTGTTTTGAAGTTTGAAAGAAAAAAGAAGTTTTTGTTTTAATGAAAATGCAAAAGGGGAAAGAAAAGTCAAAGGGAGACTAGCCTATTTCTAAACCTAATGTTATTATGCACCATGGACCTAAAGTTGGAATTTTGATGGAATTCTATCTAATGTTTGCATGCTTGGATTTAAAAGCCTAATGTGTAATTTTAGTTCAATTAAATCGAAGATTAAATTTGAACCAAAATTTCCTAAGGAATCATGAAAGAATATACAAACAAGTAAAATTAGGCAGGAAGTGTCAAAGTGTTGCATACAATCCATACCAAAAATCGCAAACGAAATACATGACATAAAATGAGTAAAACTAATTATTAAAATTGACTAAAAAGTTAGCAAAAGGGGAGATAAATTCCTAATTATTTCTAAAATGTTTTCTAATATTTTTACCATTTTTTATTATGTATTTTTGTTATAAAAAAATCATGAAAGAAAGAATTAAAAATAATTATAAAAAGAAAATAAGAGAATCAGGGGGAGTAATGGATCAAGAGCAGTGTATGGATAGTAAATCTCACTGGGCCTAGTCCACTAGAGAGATGCCCATATTTTCTCAATTTTCTAATCTCAATTAATTAAAAGAAGAAATAAATTAAAATTTTAAAAAACGTAAAGCAAGAAATGATGTCGTTCAGCTTCTCAAGATACTTTTGACCTTATCTTCTCTTCACTTCTTCCTTGTTCACTCAATTCAAAAATCAAACGCACGCTTCACCGCGCCAACGGTGGCCTTGACGGTGGCGTATGAAACAAAACTCGGCACGGTCCACTTCAATTTATCTCACAAATCCAAATTCAACCATGATCTCTTCCGATTTTAAGTGTTAATTCTAAATCTAAATTAAAAACACCAAACCTAATCCATGAAGATTCAAAGATATGGCACGCACAAAGGCATTTAGTCGAGCAAGCACGAGGATGCAGTTCTACGTTCTTGCTTACGCAATATCATGAAGGAACAAAAGAAAAAACGAAGAAAACGTTTACCTCGTCGACGTACGTTTGTAGTGTTTGTCCAGATGCTTCGGGAAGCTTCCTCTTCTATTGTTCGTTTTCAGTTTTCTCTTCATCTTTTTGCATGTTTGCTTTATCTTCTTGAGCATTTTCTTCTTCTTCTTCTTCTTCTTCTTCTTCTTCTACGTTTTTCTTCTATTTCTTGTTTTTTCCATTTTTTGTGAGTGTGTATTGTTGTGTGAAGAATATGTTGCTCTGAATCAATAATTGCAGATTCGTCGTTGTTACAGGTACAATGGAGAATGAACGTTGATGTTGTTGCAGTGAAGTTGGAAATAGATGAAGATCAAAGTGTGATCGAAGCAATTAAGATGTGAAGTGCAGAGAGAGAATTCAATTTTTTGGTGAGTTTTTACTGTGAACTTTCATAGACTGGATCATATCTGAGTTTTGTGTTTGTGAAATCTTGATTGTAAATTTGTGAATAATGGTGGTTGAGAGAAACAAATTGAAAAAGAGAGGAAGAGGCGGTGTAGAGAGTTGAGAGAGTTCTTGGTGATTTGTATAGAAATGAATGATGTAGATGACAATTGGGAGGGAACTTATTTATATAGACTCCATGTTGTAGCGGTAGAAATGTTCAAGACTAAGCCATTGGATTGACTAGACTTTATACAAATCAAAATAAAAATCACCACTGCGCTTTATTGTTTCCAAAGGAAAGGGAAAAGAGCGAATAACCCAAAAAGAGGGGGAAAGATTCAAGGTAAGGGGGTTGGTTATGAAAAGGGAAGGTATTAGCACCCTAAACATCTACGGTACTCTGCAGGAGCCTCTTTGTAAAATCTATATATTTTGGCTATAAAAATTGTTGTATATAAATGGATGGTGGAGGTGAGAAAAGAAATATATTTATTTTATAATTTTTGCACCCGTCGCGGTTGCAAACCTTTAGTGCCTACGTACCACCTTTCGTGCAATAGGGGATCAGGGTACACGTAGTTCCTATTTCAAAAATTTAAAACCCAAATGTGTTGGTTAATTTTATAAGATAAAACATCATCATCATTATCCGTGTGGAAAACATACCTACTACCCACAATCACGAGAAAGGAGAATTTGCATCATATCAAAGTGGAGTATATGGCTTGGATTTTAAAATCAACAATGCCTCACTCAACACCTAATTGGAAAATATCCCTCTTCACTACATATTGTAGAAGTATAGTTGTTTGCATCACTACAAGGATTGACAAGAGTTTAGTCTTTTGAAAAAAGTTTTAAAGGTAAAAATCCAAAGTGGCAAAATGGTTTGAAATAAGATTGATTGACTTTTAGTCTTCTCAAAAAAATGTCAAGGTATTATTAAGTTGGTTGGAGTTTATTTATGAAAATGTTTTAAAAATGCATAGAAATAAGTCCAAGTTTATTATGAAAATAGTTCAAGTTTCAAAAACAAGAAGAGTTTTCAAAAGGGGAAGAAGATTTTTGAAATTGAAGAAGATGGAAGGAGAAGAAGGGACTATCCTAAAGCATAAGGTAAAAGCTAGGGATAAGAACCATCTAACCAACAAAAAACCAATACTTGACATTATGAGCCAAGATAGAATTCCCATTCTTTGGATTGAAACCAAGCAAGCAGAGATACTAGACCTCTTGAGAGATCCAAACTTCAAGTGTATTAAGTCTTCACAAAAATTGGTCAGAGTAAGGGCTGTATACGGGCGAATTCCAGATTACAAACAGAGAATGTAATCACAAAAACCTGCACACAAAAACAAATAAGCAACCCAATGTCTTGAGGTAAACCTCAAGAACTCCAGACAAAATAATCAGATAAGATCACAAGGTCTCTAAGATAGGCAAAGGTTTCTAATCCTAAGTCCAAAAATAAGTCCCATGCTCCATAATGCAAAGGATAGTAACCAAATATTCCAAGTACCATTAAAGATTTTTTAGGGTTTATGTTGATTATTAAGTATCTTACGAAAGGAAAAGAAAAGCTCAAGTGAGCAAAGTAAAAATGGCAAGAAAATAAATGCTCAAATGAGCAAAGATGAACATGACATGAAATGTAAATTCTAAAAGAAAATAGTACATAAAGCATAAAAAAGAATAAAAACATAAAGTAAAACAAGTCAATAATTAGTGGTTAGTTGGATGACCATCTTGGAACTTGTATTTGGAACTCATTAGAGGATTGATAGAACCAAAGACTCCACACAACAAGTTGCATTTGCTTTTTGTCAAGTATATCATCCATTTGGGATTCTCATAAGTAACATTTAATGATCAACAATGTTTAAGTGATCCGCGTTAACCAAAGGTGTTGTAGATCCATTGGAGGATTTGTAGAACAAAAGCCTCCACACAATGAATCTCAAGGTTATTGGATCAAAGATATCAAATTAACATACTTGGGCTTGAAATCATAAGTTTGGGCCACGAACGATCATTTTATTTGAATCGGGACAAAATTTTGAGCTATGTTAAGCAATCGTAAATGGACTCATATAGAAGTCGCACCTATTTTGAGGCCGGTCAATAGCAATCTATGCACCATTTGTTTTGAGACATGATATATAGATCATGCTCCAACAACATCTAGTGCAATGAGAAGGGGATGAGATGAATAGGGGTGGGAAAAAAAAATACAAAAACCACATTTTAATTAAATTTTAATCAAACTATTATTAAAATCATTCATCCATTTTTGGGGAGTTAAACTCAACACCATGGATCCAATGATGTTAATAAAGTTCCTGATCCAAGATCAGCCAGAAAATAGTCCCAAAATAATATCACATTTAATATACACAAAAAAAGATTTTAAAAAAGTTTTAAAAATAGAAAATAATGATAAACATATAAACTATGTTCAAATTAATCAAGAAATAAAAAGTAAGACCATAGAAAAATCAGGAAAAGGCTCAAATAATTTGAAAAATTTTTTGGTAATTTTTTAAAGTCAGAAACTATTTTTAAAATTAAAGTAAATGGATAAAATAAACAAAAATTGGTAAAAAATAGTAAATTCAGGAACAAAAATAAAATAAGGTCACCAATATTTGTCACAATATCATTGGATCATTCCATGATTTTTTCAGAATTTTAAAATGTAAAAAAATATTTTTAAACATTTAAAACAAATCAAATAAGTGTAAAATTTATAAAAAATATCAAAACATAAAATTAAATTGAGAAAATATAAAAATCAGAAAGAGAATAATCAAAAATATTTTTCATATTTTTTTCATATTTTTTGGACTAAAAATGAATTTTCTATGATTTTTTGAAATTTAAAAGAATAAAAATATAAAAATCAGAAAAAGAAAATAAAAGTAAAATATGTGGACCATTGGATGAGAGTCAAAATGCATTAGTAATAAAATCCAAGGGATCTGGTGCGCTGTGCATATCATGGTCATTAGTGAATAATGTACATAATTATTAATTAAATCAGATTTGAAAAATACATATGGCGCGCCTTCATTGGTTGGAAGATGACACGTTGGTCATCTTCAACCTCCAGCCATCACGAAGTGAAGGTCTCTCAAACTATAAAATCAGAAGCTCAGACCTATGCCATTTGCTTCGTCTCTTCAAGACGAAGACAACCACACCCTCGCACCAAATTTATATAAATTGTAGCTCAAGCAATTTAGAAGGAAAGTTTTGAAAAGGGATTTGAAATTTCATGGTCAAAACGTGTTTCCAGTAAAAAGTAAGTGTTGTGACTAGAACCAAGGCAATGAGAGCAACACAATGATATCAGAGTTTTGAAGAATTGATGAAGGAATCTACCTATTGAAGTTGAGTGCAGATCTCTGAAACTGGACTTCTATGGAGCAATATAGGGCACGATTCTTGAATGTAATTATGTGGTTAGCTTCAGGGAAGATCAAAGAAGGTGAATTGATGGAAAAATTGGATTTAAAAAGGCTCGAGAATGGATTTTGAAGTTACAGAAAATTGAGTTATGGAGCAAGTTTGGCAGGGTGATTATGGCTATCCAAGTTTGGGAAATTGAATGGGATAGTTCATGTATTTATAGGAGAAGAAAATGGGATCAAAAGGAAGAGAGAATGATGCATTTTTGAGGGAATTCGTGCAAACCTGATGCACAAGTGAAGTGTGATCCAAACTTCAACAAAACTCATCCAAGTTACCATTTTTGAAACTATGGCATTCTCAGCTCAAGGGGTCTCAAGGCATGATTCTTGATGCTTTGGAAAGATGAGGTTACAAGCTTTGCAATGTAAAAAGAATGGAGTTAAATGGATGCTTGAGCTGAAAGTTGTGTTGAGTCAAAGTTGGAGAAAAAGAGTTGACTTTGCATACTTAGAAATATTTCAAATTCTTCATAAAAAATTACCTATAATGTCTTGCATCCAAACATGGCCTTCCACTTGGAATTTGATCTTGATAAAAAATATGGCATGAAGTAGATCTCTTGAATGACATTTTGAAACTTTAACCACTCAAAATCTCCAAAAATTGAGCAAGTTATGACTTGTTGAAGTTGGCCAAAAATCATGAAATGACCTATAATCTTTTGCATATTTAAGGAAGCCTCCATCCATTTTCCAACTTTGCATATAAAAGAAGGCATAAAGTTCACATCTTAAATATCTTTATGGAAAAATAATGGACTCAAGGTGATAAAAATTTACCATGTTGTGATCATTTGAAGTTACTTGTGTAGAATTGTGGATTTATCTGGATGAGTTGTAATCTTTCTTCTTCACCAAGTTTCTTCCACATGAAAACTCTTTGGAATTTTTGAAGTGATTTGTTGATAACTCTTTGAAGAGAATGATGTATTTGGAATCACTCAAAAATACCAAAAGGTGAGCAAGATATTCTCCTTTGAAGTTCAAAACCCTAGTTTCTAGATCAAGAGAATGCCTTGAGGAACTTTGACAAGTTTGAACAAACTTCTTGTACCAATATTCTTGATTTCTGAATAAAAGTTGTTTAGGATGATAATGAAAACTCATAGCCACCAAAACCACTTCCATATATTGAATTTTGAGAGAAATATGCTCTTGTGACCAATAGGAACAAAGCCTTGTCCAAACATGACAACTTCTCCAATCAATCCCCTTGTACTTTTCAACCAAATTTGATAATCTTGGAATATGGTGAACCAAAACAACCTTGCCATGCCAATTCTCCAAAAACCAATCCATTGGTAAGGTTTGAACTTCTCAAGCTATATTGACTAGGGCATGGAAATAAACTCATGAACCCATGGAGTAAGTTGTTAAATCTCATTGCCCTTCACCTACATGGATAACAAGCAAGACAAGACACTATTGCATTTTATTAGTTAAATGAAGAAATCAAAACAATATTCATGATCACAAAAGTAACATAAGTCAAGGTGCTTGGTATTCACTCAAAAGGGCAAGATCAAATGTAGGGAGGGGAACCAAGAATCTAGTGTGATCTTGTTGCGAGTGAATCAACATGGTATGATAAAGGGATCTTAGGGGGAAAAATTGGGGTACAACACATGTTAGGATATGATTCAGCTTTGGAGTGAGGCTTGGAGTTTGTTATGTTGATGTGGAGTTAGTTATTTAGGTTTGGGAGTTAGAAACAGTTAGAAAATCTCTTAGAAAATGGTTAGGAAACGGTTAGGAAAAGTTTGTTAGTTGTTGAGTTTAGTTGAAGTTATGTTAGGAACTCAGAATTCTGTTTTGAAATTCTGTCTGGAAATTCTATTATGTTGTTTTTGTTAATTTTCTTTTAGGATAGTTATAATGAGCTGGAAAATTCTTGTTAACAGTTTGGATCTGTTATTCAGTTAGGTTAATTTGTTGGAAGTTAATTGTTTGGAGGTTTGTTAGAGGATAAGAGTTCTGTTAGGACAGTTTGCAGGGTTGTTTTAGAGGTTGGAAATTGTTAAAGAAAAACAGTTAGGGGTTTAGGTTGTTAGTTTGTTAATAGGTTATAGGTTGGTTAAACTCTATTATGGAGGTGGTTAGTGAAATATTTGTTTGCTAGTTATGTTAAAAGTTAGCAGGTTAGGGGATTTTAGGAATGCATGGTAGTTTGGGAATTGATAGTAAAATGGCATTTTCTTTGTTTGAATTTGCATATGTTCTTGAACTTGTATGGGATGCTGAACATGTTGACATTTGGAATTGCTTAATTTCTATTATTGCTTTTGATTTTATACGTGTTGTACCCCAAAATTTGCCCTCTCATTTATCAAGATTTTTCTCACAAGATCTCTTTGGCTCAAGACTGCATTAGGGTTTGATCAGTTCAAGACACCTCCTCATGCACTGATGACCAAAATAAGGGTTTGAGTTTGCACAAGGATTTTTGGACTATCAATGCTTCATATGACTTTCAAGGATCATGATGGACCCCCAAGATTACTCATGTCAAGTTTCAAGCCTTGAATCACATTTTTGATCAGTCAATTGGACAGTTAACCTAAAAATCAGTTGTACTGGGGAAAAAGTCAACCATGACCAATTTACAGTCAAACTTCATAATTCTTTATCCACATACACATCTTAGACTCATATGTATCATTTGATGAAGTTTGGACCATAATTCCTCAAGAAATTTGATCAAATCACCAAAAGGGTAAAATGGTCAAAATTAGGGTATTGATTGAGAAAGGACAATTTCTGATTTTTGACCTAGAAAATGATCAATTGGTTTGAAGCATGATTTCAAGAGTTCAATAAAATCATCTTGACCTAATGAGATGGTTCAAAATGTTACAAATCCATTGGATTAACAGATGAATTTTGCAGTCAACTGATCAAAAGTCAACTGTACACTGAAAAGTCAAGCTTTGACTTTTTGGTCTAAATCAAGTGCCAATGATAATAATGCATCAAAACATATCAAAATTGGAAACTTGTTCATAAATAAATCAAGGGTTTAAGTTTTTGTTTTGAAAAGTTGAAAATTTTAACTTAGAAAAATTTCGAAGTATAGAAAATTTCTTATTTTTTCTCAACTTTGAGCCAAATTTTCACCATGATGCAAGATGATTCAAAGGAAACCTCCAACATGAAAGTTGTAGGTATCTATGAAATCTACAACTTTGCTTCACACAGTTTCTCCTAAAAATTCTTGGATCTCAAGATATAATTTTGTGAATACATGCTCATGAACCAAAATAACTTAGTGAAATTTTGCCCTAGTTAGGTAGATTTTTTACCTAACTTCATGCCAATTTTTCAAATAGTTCCAAGGGGAATCTTCAAAAGAAATTCAAATGTGGTTTGTAGAGCACATTTCAAGCTTTCCAATATGTCTAAGAACTCCTTGATATCATTCTTGAGTAGGGAGAATCGAAGAGATGAAGTTCGTGATTTATCACTTTGATTTCAAGCCATTTCATGAAGAACAAAAATTCAAATCCTCAAGCATGCCGAACAAATCTTACTTTGCAGGCTCCTAACTTGACTTTCACTCCATAATTAAATTTTTCACAGATGTTGGAAGCTTTGTGCCAAGCATTGAATGCATTGTACAAGAACAATTCCATTTTTGGCACAAAGGTGCCATTTCAATTTTGATAAAGCATTACTTTTGGAATTTTCCACTCCTTGAGCCTTGCACTTGTTTTCTCTGCACACAAGAAAATCCAAAACCAAAAGTAACTTACCTGCAGCCTCTACCAAACCAGACCATGCTTGTACAACACTTAGGGACTTGTCTCCTCACTTTTCTTCAAAAGCAAGTAATAGAGCCAAAAGGCTATAACTCAGAAATCTTGAGAAAGCTTGAGGTCTAACCTCTCCCATACTAATACACAAGTGTATTTAAACCTAAGACACGAATGCTAAGACTCAGAAACACTCCCAAACACTTTTCCATTGAAAATCTTCCATAGCTTGACAATTTTGTATTTTACAGAGCCATCTCCAAAACCACTCGTGCGTTTTGAGTTTTAACCACTTAAACACTTAATATACTTCATATCTAAGTGATCCAGACCCTTGTTACCTCACTGTAACTCCTCATCCTCCATTCACCATTTTTAAATATCAAAATTGCAGGTTGACTTGAGTAGGGAGATTCAGAGACTTTCAAGACAAGGTAAGGATTGGAATACACTCAAGGAGGTCCAGGAAAGCTAAACAGATCCTCAGGCCTTCTCAAAACTTTCCCAAACTCCATTCACGATCTCAACTGAAAGAGGTAAAAACTCAAACTTCTATCTCTTCATACAAGCATCCTTTGGTCCTGATTTGTGAAAGAAAAATGTAGATATCCTTGCACTAAAGCTAATCATGTTCATAGATTTCATTTATATTAACTGTGCATAGAGAATTTTGGATTTGAAATTTCTGTAAAAATTAGGTTTCAAATTAGGGCAAGTAAAATTAGATTTGCTCTTTGATTTTTAGTTTATATAAATTATATGGTTGAACTCGTGGGAAGAAACCCCATAATTTTCATATTTGGACTTTCCATTTTCATGGAGAAATGAGAGAGATACAGGTGGTCCGGCCATGGCTCAAGGTTGAAGATGAAGTTGCCTTCAGGGGGCATTTTCTAATATATAATTATCTTTGTGTTTCTATAAACGGATGTACAGCCACCCCGTGGTAAGGCAGCGCACAAAAATGCTATAGGTCACAGGTTCGAGCCTTGGCGCCTGCCTTTTGCAATTTTTATCACATTGAGCCATTTTTTTGTCCCATTTGCAGCGCTGGGCTTTTTGTTCCATTGGGGTTATGTTTTTTTTCTAACTCTGCATCCTGTTTTCTTGCAGCACCCATGGCCCAATATATTTTTATTATTCATTTTTAATTTCATTTTCATTTTTATTAAATATAATTTTCTTAATATTAAAAATCACAAAAAATATAAAAATGATAGATTTCTATCTTGGCTCATTTTATTTTATTTTTCTCATGTAAAATATTTTATTTAGTTAAATATATTATCCATTTTTCTTAATTAACTTTGTAAATTAAATTAGGACTAGTTTAATATTCACTTTTCTTTATACTCATTAAATATTTATTTTACTATAAAAAAGAGACCAAAATATCTCATAGGGCCATATATTATTTTCAAGATAAAAAATACAAAAAAATACTTATTTTTTCTTAAAGAAATTTATTTTATTTTAATCAAATAGAATTAGGGTTTATTCAAAAATCTTTTCTAAAAAAATAATTTCTTTTCTTAATTGATTTAAGATTAATCTTGATTTATTTATTAGGTTTAGGTTAAAACCTTTTTCACATAAAAAACAAAACAAAAATCTTCTTTGCATTTACATACCTTTGCATATTTAATTCATTTTTGTATATTATTTATTCCAATATTTGTACATATTGAATTTGGTTGTAATAGACTAATTAGGTTTATATTATTGTAATCCATATTCATAAATTGTATACCCCTTCCCACAAATGTTGTAATAGCGTAGGACATTTAAATTTCCTAATTTATCACTTATTATATAGCATGCTAGTAATTAGGGTTTGTATGGCAAGATGAAATCAATCAAATAGAAAACCCTAATTCAAGACAAAATCAAGCATGGAAATGACACACTTGCACCAAAACACCCCTAGGGTTATCCCACTTGGTTGCCTTATACAAAAATGGCCATATTACGCATGTAAGGTGTCTTAGAAAAAAACAAACAAATACAAGATCATAGTCCCTTGATGACTCTATTCAAAGTTGCCTTATAAAATGATCTTAGTCCCTCAAAAATGATAAGATACCTCGTAACATTGCTAATCATGGCTATACGATGACCCACGCCCGTCCCGTTTACATCCAAAGATAGGGTTGCTTACTAAGTCAATGGTAAGACAACAATATCAAAGGAAAAGAAAATGTACAAAAAAGACATTTGAGTAGGTAGATTGCTTTTAGTTACTTGCTCCAGTTCAAAAAAAACATCCTTGCTATTTTCAAAAACAAACACCTACACATTTTCAAACATCTTACAAATATTGAAAACATCTTCAAAAAGATCAACATCTTTGTATACATTCTTACGAACGAGAATCATTACAAAGATTGCCTAAACAATGGCCTCTTTTACAAAATACTTTCAAAAAAACACAAAACACAATTTCAAACAAAAGCAAGTGATCTAGCCAGCAACTAAGAGCCCATGGAAAACCATGGATGAAAAGGGTGCTAATACCTTCCCTTTTCATAATATACCCCCCGAACTCAAGAAACAATCTCAAAGGTCTTTCTTGTGCTTTTTCTCCTTTCCTTTTTGGATAAAATAAAAGTCGATGGTGACTCTTGCTAACCGCAACATTTGTGATCAAACGCAAAACAATCAAGTCAGTTCTCCCACCACATCACAGAACTGGCGACTCTACTGGGGATAATTCTAAAAGTGGGGTTACCTTAGGGATTATATCACATTTACTTGCTTACATTATTTGACTTGTATGCTTTACATTATGGTTCTTTGTTTGGGTTTGAATCCTCTACCCGGATTTGGGATACATTATAGGTAAGTAGCAATACGTTGTGGAAATTGTGTGGGGTATATCGACATGGTCTAAGCAATAGCTACACTAGTGAGACATATTTGTGGGTACCGGTAGCCTTTGAGTTAATCAAAGAGAATACGGGGCCGCTGAGTGATGTCATGAAGCACTAATGAACTTCTAGAACCTTTACTTAACCAACTTGGCATTTAGGATGTAGTGAGATGACCGGCTTTGGTGCAGTCCGAAGTTGGTAGATACTCGATACTACACTCATTGAGGTTTGGTTTCTTTGGATATTCCTGTCGCTATTAAAGAGGCTTGAGCCAAACAATAACCAAGGAAACAATCCAGTGATATTGATCTCCTTAGAACCCAGTTATTATTACTAGGACATGTTTAAGCCAACTAAACTTCAAGAGGGTACTTACCTATAAAACTCCATGCAAGCCTAAACTAAGGACTTGTTTGATTTGCTTGTATACGCATACTTGTACATAACATCATGGACATCATGAACATCATATACATCCACTAACCATTTCAAGGATTTTTGGATTCATCTTTGTTCTTATTTTGTAGGATATGGATTCACTTCGCAGGAAAACTATTCAAGTCAACCTTGTGAGAATCCCTCCATAACTCAAGAATCTAGCTTCAAGGATTCCTGAAAACTCTCCATTCACCGAGAGCCATGGTCTCTAACTCAATTTGGTCACCTCCAACACAGATGAGGACATGATGAAGGTGCTCTTTCAGTTCTTTGATCCTTTGCACCATTTCTTCACATTCCCCGACTATCAACTTGTGCCTACTTTGGAAGAGTTCTCCCAACTCTTGAGGATTCCCATTATCAATCAACTACCTTTCAACGGTACGAAAAGAAATCCAAAGCCAGAAGATATTGCTAAAGCTCTACACTTGCACTCATCTGATGTCACAACTCATTGGGAAACAAGGAGTGGTGTCAAAGGCTTCCTAGAAAAGTTTATGTTTGAGAAATCCCAATGTTGTTGGAATTCTTTAGACTTGCAAGCTTTTGAGGAAATTGTGGCTCTCCTCATCTACGGGATGGTTTTGTTTCCAAATCCTAACCAACTCATAGATGTGAACACCGTCAAAATATTCATATCCCGCAACCCGGTGCCTACACTCTTTTCACACTCGCACAATGAGGAAAAGAGGTGTCCTTATGTGTTGCACTCCTCTCTTGGAAAGATGGTTTATTTCTCATCTTATCCAATCTGTATTAAAGAAGGAGCAGGGTTCAAGGTGGTCACAAAGGTTGATGACGCTCAAGCATTCATACATTCATTGGTGCTCCCGATCCAAGGAGAATGTTATCATTGTTAACCGTTGTGGAGAATTTCCTAATGTCCCTCTACTTGGCATTAGGGGAGGAATCACCTACAAACCTTGCTTAGCCTTAAGACAGTTTGGTTACGCCCAAAGGGATGGCCCACACGAGATGGTGATTCAAGGTTTGGTATTCGACTACGACAACGATAATCAAGGTCTTCGCCAGAGATTTATCTGAGCTTGGAGGATGCTAAACAAGGTGGATAGCAAGACTTTGGGGCAAAAGAATTCCATCCCCCTTAAGACTTACCTCAAATGGGTACGAACTCGCGCTCAGAGTCTTATGATGCCTTACCCCTCCATTCTCCCAATAATCATTGAGCCTGTTAAGGAAGGAGATGTTCCATACACTATCCTACATCCTAACATGCCCACATCTCTTGAAGACCTCCAAAGGGATTGGATACAACTCAAAGGAGAGCGAGATAATTTTGAAGCCCAATTCTACACAAGTGAGATGAAGGTTTTTGAGCTCACTAGGCTACTTCATGAGGAGCACACTCTGAATGCCTACATTGCACCAAAGAGGATGCGCACTACTTTTCTATCTTAGAGTTTTGTATTATTTTTGCCCAAGGGTCATTGATGTACTCAAACTTTATCTTATTAATATAACGTGTGTTTACTTTTTGTCTAAAACAAATTTGAATCTTTGAAATCCTTGAAAATATTGCATATGCACATATCATTCATCATAACATAAACAGGTATTTTGCAACTAGTCTCCTCATCTCTCTACTGTTTATTTCAGTAAGATGGATCTATAGCAAACAATGAAAGATCTCCAAGCTCAGAATACGCAGTTTCAATAGTTGCTCATGAACCTAGCCAACAGGCAAGAAGAGTTGAAGACTCTGCTGGCTGAAAAAGAGGAAGAAGAAAACAAAGTTGGTAACCAGAGTCTTAAACATGGGAAGAAGATTTCATGGGCAGACAAGAAGGACTTTGGACTTTGCAACAACATCTGGTGAAGGAGAGGGGAAAGGCAAGGAAATAGTTGCCCCGTCAGAATCAGAAGAGGAAGAATAAGAAGAAGAGGACTACTCTGAGGAACAATACCCTCCAGTTGATGATAAGTATAAACATATTGAAGAGCGGTTGAGCGCGATGGAAATCTAAAAGGTGCCAGGCTTGGACTTTGAGGAATTGGGGCTAGTGTCGGGGATTGTGATTCCTCCGAAATTCAAAGTGCCTATATTTGCAAAATATGATGGAGTGTCATGCCCTAAAATGCATCTTTGATCATATGTGAGGAAAATTCAACCTCATAGCGCTGATAAAGACTTATGGGTGCATTTCTTCCAAGACAGTCTGTCTAGGACTCAAATTGACTGGTTCTACCAACTAGAAAGGGCTAATGTTCACAATTAGGAACATCTTTCTGCAGCTTTCTACAAGTAATACCAGTACAATGCTGATTTGGCGCCTACCCGTACTCAACTCTAGAGTATGGCCATGGTGTCCAATGAAGGTTTCAAAGACTATGCACAAAAATGGAGAGATTTGGCTGGAAGAGTTCAACCCCCTCTGTCTCAGAGAGAATTGGTAGACATGTTCTTGGGCACCTTATCTGGTCCTTTCTTCAATCATTTAATCGGAAGTTCATCTGCGGGCTTCACTGAACTAATATTGACCGGAGAGAGGATAGAAGCCAGTATAAAGAATGGAAAGATTCAGAAAGACACATCTTCTTCAACAGCTGTAAGGAAGCCCTTTATCGGAAAGAAAGAGGTGGTTATCGTATATCCGTAAAGAATCCAAGATAGGGCCGAACACCGACCAATGGTGGAGGCTGTTATGATTCCAAAGCCTGCGTCTGATCAGCAAAGAAATAATCAACCAAGGGTAGAAAGGCCAGTCAGGCAGTTTACCAGAATCAACGTGGCTCCATCTCAAGTATTACCGCATCTAATGAGATCCAACTTGGTAACCTTGAAAGAAGCTCCAAAAAACCCCAATACAACATCTCCTCATTATCATCCCAATGTCTGTTGTGCATATCACTCTGAAAGTCCTGGTTACGATACTAATAACTGTTGGGCCTTGAAGAACAAAATACAAGACCTCATTGAAGCAAAAGAAATTGAGTTTGATACGCCCGAGAAGCCAAATGTCATTTCTGCTCCTATGCCCAGACATGGCCACAATACCAATTCCATTGAAGAAGATTTGTTTGTTACCTCAGTTGACGAGCTCATAACCCCACTTCCAACTATTATGATAAACTTGTTGAAATTCGGTGTGTTCTCGGACTGTAATAAAGTTTTCCATCTCTGCTTATCCTCACCAACTTGTTGTCCTTTGTTGAAGGCAGGCATTCAGTGCCTGATAGATAACAAAGAGATTTTGTTTGAAAAGACTCGTGTTCCACATATTCCTGTTGAAGATGTTTCTATCATTACCATTTTCGCCATTTCTTCCAGGGTCTCCACCAAAAGACCCGTTAGAATTGCATCAGTTCTGAAAGAAGCTCCCTTAATAATCACAATGCCTGGGCCAGTCCCATATACATCAGACAAAACCATACCATTGAATTATGGAGGGGATGTCTATTACCATGGTATTCAGCAAGATTGGCTGGCCGCCAAAGAGATAAATTCCGAGAAAGAAGACTCTGACATCAGTAATATTGTCGGAACTAGCAAAATTACTCGAAGTGGTAGGATCTTTTCTCCAAAAATTGCTCCCCCAAAAGCAGTTTCTGGACCCGTAATTATCCTTATAGCTACTCCAAAGGTTGCTCCTACACCCATAATCATCTTTGCAAGTACTTCAATTAACAAAGCTGTTACAAATCCTATAATCATTCTTATTGACACTCCTGCTTTCGAGTTAACCGAGGCTCGAGGAAAAGGTGTTATGGTTGAGCCTGTCCGAACGAAGGCTCAGTCATTGACTATCCCTGAGACCTCCAAGAAGGAAATGGAGGAGATCTTAAAAATTATAAAGAAAAGTGACTACGATGTATTTGAACAACTTGGGAAAACTCCCTCTAAGATCTCCATGTTGGAATTACTTATATGTTCCGATGCACATGCAAATGCCTTGGTGAAGTTCTCAAAAACCGCCCATGTACCTCAAGAGACGTTTGCTGATCAATTTCAAGACTGTGTGGACAGCCTAACTACGGATAATGGTTTTGGTTTTTCAGATGCTGATCTGAAGTCGAGGGGAAGAAAGCATAATGAGGCGCTGCATGTCTCAGTGGAATGTAGGTGCACCACTTTGGCGCATGTTTTGGTGGACACTGGCTCATCTCTGAATGTATTACCCAAAAAAGCTCTTGACAGACTTGACTGTGAAGGGTTGACTTTGAAGCCAGGCAACATAACGGTAACGGCTTTTGAAAGTTCAAAGAGAATGGTACATGGGGAGGTAGGCATTCCCATAAAGGTTGGAACCCAAACTTTCAATTCAACTTTTTATGTGATGGACATCCGCCCTTCATACTCCTGCCTACTAGGCCGACCATGGATCCACAATGCTGGCGTTGTTACTTCTACATTGCACCAGATGCTGAAGTACCCGGTTCAAGGGAAGATTATCATTGTCCATGGAGAGTAAGAATACATGATCAGCCATCTCAATTCCTTCAGATATGTGGAATTGTATGGAGAATTCATTGAAACTCCATTTCAACACTTCGAAGAGGTCCCCCAAGAGGTGGCAGTGACCAAGGCTGTTCCCAATATTACAAGGCCTCCACTCCGGATGTCGTCACTAAAGGATGCTAAAGCAGTAGTGGAATAATGGGGATGCACTATCTGGGGACAACTCCCAGATATCCCATATAAGTCTGAAAAGTTTGGCCTAGGTTTCACTTCAAGTGCTCAAAAGGTTGTACGTCATGCTCGTGCTGGAGGGCCACCCTTGAAGATCAGCAATCGTGTGGTCAACGTGGTAGAAGATGGTGAAGATAGCTGCAACCTGGAGGATTGGATCTTCCCGACTGTCAATGGAGGGCTCAGAAATTGGGAGGCTAGAGACTTCGTCCCAATCACTTTCATCCCTCAGTAATTTATCTTTACATTTTTGTTGGATCTTTAATATTCAAAACAATTCGCACTATTAAAACTTTGTGTCTTACCTGAGGCACAATGGTCCATTTGTAAGGTTTATTATCTCATTTTTCAAATGACATCAATGAATCACATACATTTTCGCATTCAAACTTTTGTGCTCATTGTTTTTCTTTTACATTTTACTTTCTTTCGAAGATAGTTATACCCTTACACACACCCACACTCACAAATGCAGGTATACATCCATTCTGGATCCCATGGGTAATGATACTGCTATGGCCTTTCGTGACTCTGAGAATCTAATCTACCAAGCCCAAGACGAAGGTGAGGAAGATTGGGAAGTACCAGGGGAACTTGCCAGACTGCTACAACAAGAAGAAAGAACCATTCAGCCTCACGAGGAACCCGTGGATACGATCAACCTAGGTACCAAAGAAGACAGAAAAGAGGTCAAAGTGGATGCCAATCTGGAACCCAGTGTCAAGAAACGTCTGGTTCAGTTGTTGCATGATTATATCGAGGCCTTTTCCTGGTCGTATGAAGACATGCCAGGACTAGATGAAGATATTGTGGTACATCATCTGTCTACAAGAGAGAATTGTCTGCCAGTAAAACAAAAGGTTCGTCGAATGAGGCCTGATATGTAAGAGAAGACTAAAGTAGAGGTCATGAAGCAATTCAACGCTCGATTCTTGGTTGTCACCTCTTACCCCCAATGGGTTTCCAATGTTGTTCCCGTGCCCAAAAAAACGGCAAAGTGTAAATGTGTGTGGATTACAGAGATTTGAATAGGGATAGCCCTAAGGATGATTTTCCACTCCCCCACATCGATATCCTAGTTGACAATACGGCACAATACAAAGTGTTTTCCTTCATGGACGAATTCTCAAGTTACAACCAAATCAAAATGGCACCTGAGGAGATGGAGAAAACAACATTTGTCACACAGTGGGGCACATTCTGTTACAAGTTGATGCCATTCGGACTGAAGAACGTTGGGGCAACCTATCAGTGTGCCATGGTGGCTCTATTTCAAGACATGATACATCACAAAATAGAAGTCTACATGGATGATATGATATCCAGATCACAAACAGAAGAAGAGCATCTTGATCACTTATAAAAACTGTTTGAGAGACTGAAGAAGTACAAGCTGAGGTTGAATCCAAACAAATGCACATTTGGGGTACGGTCTAGTAAACTCCTAGGCTTTATCGTCAACAACAAGGGTATCGAGGTCGATCCTGCCAAAGTTAAAGCAATACAAGAGATGCCTGCTCCTCGTACCGAGACGAAAGTCACAAGATTCTTGGGACGTTTGAACTATACTGCGAGATTCATTTCCCATCTGACAGCTACTTGTGAGCCAATCTTTAAACTATTGAATAAAGATCAAGTATTCAAATGGAATGATGAGTGCCAAGTTGCTTTTGACAAAATCAAAGAATACTTACAAGAGCCTCCTGTGTTGATGCCACCAGTCGAGGAAAGACCATTGATCATGTATCTGACTGTTTTAGAAAACTCAATAGGGTGTGTATTGGGGCAGCATGACGAGTCTGGCTGAAAAGAGCATGCTATTTACTACCTAAGCAAAAAGTTTACGGACTGTGAAACCAGATATTCACTGCTCGAGAAAACATGTTGCACTCTGGCAAGGGCTACTCGTCGTTTAAGACAGTATATGCTGACTCATACTACCTTGTTGATATCTAAGATGGATCCGATAAAACACATCTTCGAGAAGCCTGCTCTTTCTGGGAGAATAGCGAGATGGAAGATGATCTTGATAGAATATGACATACAGTATACTACCCAGAAAGCTATAAAGGGCAGTGTACTAGCCGATCACCTTGCTCACCAAGTTGTGGAAGACTACCAGTCCATGAAGTTCGAATTCCAGGATGAAGACATCATGACATTAAACAACTGTGAAGAATTCAGGCCATATGACGGACCTGAACAAGGATCCTGATGGACCCTGTTCTTTGATGGGGCATCTAACGCACTCGGAAATGGTATCAGTGTTGTACTCATATCTCTGGAAGGGTTTCATACTCCCTTTACTGCCATACTTTTCTTCAATTGTACAAACAACAAGGCGGAATACGAAGCGTGCATCTTTGGTCTCAGAGTTGCCATAGACTTGGGAATCAAATCCTTAGATGTGTTTAGAGATTCAGCTTTGGTCATCAGTCAGATCAATGGGGAATGGGACACCAAACACCCAAACCTTATTCCTTACAAAGTACATGTTTTGACATTGCTACCACATTTTGAGAAGATCACCTTCGAGCATTTCCCGCGAGAAGAAAATCAGCTAGCAGATGCTCTAGTCATAATGTCATCTATATTTAAACTTAATTGGGATAACGAGGCTCCCCAGATCACCATTGAACGAATGGATGAACCAGCACACTGTCACGAGGTTAATACTGAAGAAGCAGTGGACCATCCTTGGTTTCACGAAGTCAAGAGGTATCTCGAAGCTCAAGAATATCCATAAGGAGCTTCAATCAATGATAAGAAGTTCTTAAGGAGAGTCTTTGCTAAATTCTTCCTTAGTAATGGCATCCTGTATAAACGCAATCACGACTCTGTGTTACTTCGGTGCGTAGATAAGATTGAAGCTGAAAAGATCATGGCTGAATTGCATGAAGGCACTTTTGGTACCCATTCCAGCGGGCATACGATGACAAAGAAAATCCTACGGGCAGACTATTACTGGTCTACCATGGAAGCAGATTGCTATCAACACTCTCGAACCTGCCATAAATGCCAGATTTATGCAGATAACGTGCACGTACCTCTAGTTCGTCTGAATGTCTTGACGGCTCCTTGGCCCTTTTCTATGTGGGGAATAGATATGATTGGGGAAATCAAGCTGACAGCCTCCAATGGACACCGCTTCATCCTAGTAGCCATTGACTATTTTATGAAATGGGTGGAGGCACCTTCCTTTGCTTTCGTTACCAAGAATGTTGTTGCCCATTTCATCAAGCAAAATCTCATTTTCCGGTACGGTATCCCCAAAAGGATCATCACTGACAACAGTATAAATCTCAACAACACTATGATCACCGCCTTGTGCGAGCAATTCAAGATTCAACATCACAATTCTTCTCCCTATCGTCCGAATATGAATGGTGTTACCGAATCTGCAAATAAAAACATTAAAAAGATCATACAGAAAATGACCGTCACATACAAAGACTGGCATGAGATATTACCATTCTCTCTCCATGAATATCATACCACGGCTTGCACATCCACCAGGGAACACCCTATTCTTTGGTTTACGGCATGGAGGTTGTCTTGCCTATCGAGGTTCAGATCTCTTCTCTAAGGATTATGAAGGATGCAGGGTTGAACGAAGACGATTAGATCCAGACTCGACATGATCAACTGAACTTGATTGATGAAAAGAGACTTGCTGCTGTTTTCCATGGTCAAATGTATCAAAAGAGGATGATCAAGGCCTTCAACAAGAAAGTCAGACGCCAAGTGTATCAAGTTGGGGATCTAGTGATTAAACGTATCATCTTGCCACAAGGTGATCCCAGGGGCAAATGGACTCCCACCTATGAAGGACCATTTGTAATAAAAAACATCTTCTCTGGTGGGGTAATGATCTTGACCACCATGGATGGAGACGACCTGCCACACCCTGCAAACATGGACGTAGTCAAAAGATACTATGCATAAGAGACCCGTTAGGTTGACATACCTAGGTAAAACAAGGGCATCCCGGTGAACCAAAAAGTTAGGGAATAAAAGCATATGACTATGTCCCGTTGGATCACTTTACGGACAACCTTTGGCTTCCACTGACAAACTCAGAGGTTCTGATCAATTCAATCATCTTCGGACGAGGAAGTAAATAGACAAGACGCTCGGAGATACAACGGCTATAGAAGAATGAAAAACCCATGGGATTTTTTTGTACACATAGATATATTTTCTTTGTATCAAAATTTCCATTTTTTACGACAACATTATCTTACTAGAATGTTTGTCTCCTTGTACAAAAAATACTTATTCAAAGTCAATACAAAATATTCCTTTGAAAGTGCAAAAAACTATTTGTCTTTTCTTTACGCTTGTTTTGTTTACAAAAATGTCCAATGATTCATTGTTGAGCATATGCATTTGAACATAATCACTGTTTACAAATAAATGAAATGAAAAGAGACAATTACTGATAGGTTGAAAGGATAGGAAAATATCTCTAAGCTATTCCATAAGTAAACCCCTACAATACATCATTTTTCAAATTGTGAATCCCCAGTAGAAGTCGTCAAAATTCTCGGGATTCCCCAGTAAGATTTTACAAGCAGTGTACGACATTTCCCTTACAACAGTGTTTATTTCTCTAAATAGAAATTCATCAACACTTAGACTTCAAAACATGAAGACTTATACGCCATATCCTCAGCAGCAAACAGGGATTTATTTTCCCCAATCCAACAGTAGTGCAGCAAGCTAGATCATATACGTATGCATTGCATCCAAATATCTAAACATTGATAACACGAATGCATTATACTATGCATTTCATACAACATAAACATTATGTTTTAGCTAACATTTTACCCTTTTAAGGATAAAGTTAATAGCTACCATTAACAAATATTCAAAGTCTTTTGATACAGTAGAGATACGCTCCAGACACGGATGCCATCTCGATACTCATTCAGATTTCAACTTTTGATACAGTTCAGATACGCTCCAGACACGGACGTCATTCTGATACTCATTCAAAGTTCAATTTTCAGATACAGTTCAGATGCGCTCCAGACACGGATGCCATTCTGATACTCATTCAGATTCAACTTTCAGATACAATTCAGATATGCTCCAGATACGGATGCCATACTGATACTCATTCAGATTCAAACTTCAGACGCAGTACGGATACGCTCCAGACATGAATGCCATTCTAATACTAAATCAAAACCCCTTACAGATACAGTTCAGATGCTCATTCAGACTCAACTTCCAGATACAATATAGATATGCCCCAGACACGGACACCATTCTGATACTCATTCTTTCAACTTACAAATTACAATTCAACAATTACTCTTGGATGGCTTCTGCAAGCCCATCAACAATGCCTCACTCAACACCCAAGTGGAAAATATCCCTCTTCACTACATATTATAGAAGTATAGTTGTTTGCATCACTACAAGGATTGACCAGAGTTCAGTCTTTTGAGAAAAAATTTAAAGGTAAAAAGCCAAAGTGGCAGAATGGTTTGAAATGAGATTGATTGACTTTTAGTCTTCTCAAAAAAATGTCAAGGTATTATTAAGTTGGTCGGGTTTATTTATGAAAATGTTTTGAAAATGCATGGACATAAGTCCAAGTTCATTATGAAAATAGTTCAAGTTTCAAAAACAAGAAGAGTTTTCAAAAGGGGAAGAAGATTTTTGAAATTGAAGAAGACGGGAGGAGAAGAGGGGACTATCCTAAAGCATAAGGTAAAAGCTAGGGATAAGAACCATCTAACCAACAAAAAGCCAATATTTGACATTATGAGCCAAGATAGAATGCCCATTCTTTGGATTGAAACCAAGCAAGCAAAGATACTAGACCTCTTGAGAGAACCAAACTTCAAGTGTATTAAGTCATCACAAAAATTGGGTAGAGTAACAGTTGTATACGGGCGAATTCCAGATTACAAACAGAGAATGTAATCACAAAAACCTGCACACAAAAACAAATAAGCAACCCAATGTCTTGAGGTAAACCTCAAGAACTCCAGACAAAATAATCAGATAAGATCACAAGGTCTCCAAGATAGGCCAAGGTTTCTAATCCTAAGTCCAAGAAAAAGTCCCATGCTCCATAAAGCCAAGAATAGTAACCAAATAGTCCAAGTACCATTAAAGATTTTTTAGGGTTTATGTTGATTATTAAGTATCTTAAGAAAGGAAAAGAAAAGCTCAAGTGAGCAAAGTAAAAATGGCAAGAAAATAAATGCTCAATGAACAAAGATGAAAATGACATGAAAAGTAAATGCTAAAAGTAAATAGTACATAAAGCATAAAAAACAATAAAAGCATCAGGTAAAACAGATCAATAATTAGTGGTTAGTTCGATGACCATCTTGAAACTTGCATTTGGAACTCATTAGAGGATTGGTAGAACCAAAGCCTCCACACAACAAGTTGCATTTTCTTTTTGTCAAGTATATCATCCATTTGGGATTCTCATAAGTACCATTTAATGATCAACGATGTTTAAGTGATCCGCGTTGACCAAAGGTGTTGTAGATCCTTTAGAGGATTGGTAGAACAAAAGCCTCCACACAATGAATCTCAAGATTATTGGATCAAAGAGTTCAAATTAACATACTTGGGCTTGAAATCATAAGTTTTGGCCAGGAATGATCATTTTATTTGAATCGGGACAAAATTTAGTGCTATGTTAAGCAATCATAAGTGGACTTATATAGAAGTCGTACCTATTTTGAGGTCGTTCAATAGCAATCTATGCACCATTTGTTTTGAGACATGATATAGAGATCATGCTCCAACAACATCTAGTGCAATGAGAAGGGATGAGATGGAGAGGGGTGGGGAAAAAATACACAAACCACATTTGAATTAAATTTTAATCAAACTATTATTAAAATCATTCATCCATTTTTGGAGAGTTAAACTCAACACCATGGATCCAATGATGTTAATAAAGTTCATGATCCAAAATCTAACCCAAGATCAGCCAGAAAATAGTCACAAAATAATATCACATTTAATATACAAAAAAAAAATTTAAAAATGTTTTTAAAATATAAAATAATGAGAAAAATATCAACTATGTTCAAATTAATCAAGAAGTAAAAAGTAAGACCATAGAAAAATTATAAAAAGGCTCAAATAATTTTACAAACTTTTTGGTAATTTTTTAAAGTCAGAAACTATTTTTAAAAATGGTAAAAAATAGTAAAGTCAGAAACAAAAATAAAATAAGGTCACCAATATTTGTCACAATATCATTGGATCATTCCATAATTTTTTTAGAATTTTAAAATGTATAAAAATATTTTTAAACATTTAAAACAAATCAAATAAGTGTAAAATTTATAAAAAAATACCAAAACATAAAATTAAATTGTGAAAAAATAAAAATTAAAAATAGAATAATCAAAAATATTTTTCATAATTTTTTCAGAATTTTTGGACTAAAAATGAATTTTCTATGATTTTTTGAAATTTAAAACAATAAAAATATAAAAATCAGAAAAAGAAAATAAAAGTAAAATATGTGGACCATTGGATGAGAGTCAAAACGCGTTAGTAATCAAATCCAAGAGATCTGGCGCGCTGTGCATATAATGGTCATTAGTGAATAATGTACATAATCATTAATTAAATCAGATTTGAAAAATACAAATGGCGCACCTTCATTGGTTGGAAGATGACACATTGGTCATCTTCAACCTCCAGCCATCACGAATTGCAAGTCTCTCAAACTGTAAAATCAGAAGCTCAGACCTATGCCATTAGCTTCGTCTCTTCAAGATGAAGACAACCACACCCTCGCGCAAAATTTATATAAACTGTAGCTCAAGCAATTTGGAAGGAAAGTTTTGAAAAGGGATTTGAAATTTCATGATCAAAACGTGTTTCCAGTAAAAAGTAAGTGTTGCGACTAGAACCAAGACAATGAGAGCAACACAATGATATCAGAGTTTTGAAGAATTAATGAAGGAATCTACCTATTGAAGTTCAGTTGCAAAGCTCTGAAACTAGACTTTTATGGAGCAATATAGGGCACGATTCTTGAATGTAATTATGTGGTTAGCTTCAGGGAAGATCAAGGAAGGTGAACTGATGGAAAAATTGGATTGAAAAAGGCTCGAGAATGGATTTTGAAGTTACAGAAAATTGAGTTATGGAGCAAGTTTGGCAGGGTGATTCTGGCTATCCAAGCTTGGGAAATTGAATGGGATAGTTCATGTATTTATAGGAGAAGTGAATGGGATCAAAAGGAAGAGTGAATAATGCGTTTTGGAGGGAATTCGTGAAAACCTGATGCACGAGTGAAGTGTGATCCAAACTTCATCAAAATTCATCCAATTCTTGCGTTTTGATGCACTAATCCACTTGGGAAAGTTGGCTAATCATGTTTAGACCCAAAACGCGTGTTAATTTGAGGTTTAGAGGTTGAAACATGAAATTCAAATTATTACTTGCAATGAAACTTCAACTCCAAGTTACCATTTTTGAAACTATGGCATTCTCAGCTCAAGGGGTCTCAAGGCATGGTTCTTGATGCTTTGGAAAGATGAGGTTACAAGCTTTGCAATGGAAAAAGAATTGAGTTAAATGGATGCTTGAGATGAAAGTTGTGTTGAGTCAAAGTTGGAGAAAAAGAGTTGACTTTCCATACTTAGAAATATTTCAAATTCTTCATCAAAAATGACCTATAATGTCTTGCATCTAAACATGGCTTTCCACTTGGAATTTGATCTTGATCAAAGCAGATGGCAAGAAGTAGATCTCTTGAATGACATTTTGAAACTTTAACCACTCAAAATTTCCAAAAATTGAGAAAGTTATGACTTGTTGAAGTTGGCCAAAAATCATGAAATGACCTATAATCTTTTGTATATTTAAGGCAGCCTGCATCCATTTTCCCACTTTGCACATAAAAGAAGGCATAAAGTTCACATCTTAAATATAATTATGGAAAAATGATGGACTCAAGGTGATAAAAATTTACCATGTTGTGATCATTTGAAGTTACTTATGTAGAATTGTGGATTTATCTGGATGACTTGTAATCTTTCTTCTTTACCAAGTTTCTTCCACATGCAAACTCTTTGGAATTTTTGAAGTGATTTGTTGATAACCCTTTCAAGAGAAGGATTTATTTGGAATCACTCAAAAATACCAAAAGGTGAGCAAGATATGCTCTTTTGAAGTTCAAAACCCTAGCTTCTAGATCAAGAGAATGCCTTGAGGAAATTTGACAAGTTTGAACAAACTTCTTGTACCAATATTCTTGCTTTGTGAATAGAAGTTGTTGAGGATGATAATGAAGACTCATAGCCACCAAAACCACTTCCATATCTTGAATTTTGAGAGAAATATGCTCTTGTGACCAATAGGAACAAGGCCTTGTCCAAACATGACAACTTCTCCAATCAAACCCGTTGTACTTTTCAACCAAATTTGATAATCTTGGAATGTGGTGAACCAAAACAACCTTGCCATGCCAATTCTCCCAAAACCAATCCATTGGTGAGGTTTGAATTTCTCAAGCTATATTGACTAGGGCATGGAAATAAACTCATGAACCCATGGAGTAACTTGTTAAATCTCATTTCCCTTCACCTACATGGATAACAATCAAGACAAGACAACATTGCATTTTATTAGTTAAATGGAGAAATCAAAACAATATTCATGATCACAAAAGGAACATAAGTCAAGAGAACTTGTCAGCTCCCTCAGAAGTCACGAGATAGAGCTAAAAGCAGATGAACCTCAAAAGCAAGGTAAGTTATTAGCTTTAAAATCTAACAGAAAATCTGACTCCAAAGTTTTGCAGGTTGTTGAAGAAACCTCTGATGGGTCCTCATTAGAAGAACATGAACTATGTCTCCTCTCCAGAAGGGTGAACCAACTATGGAAGCAGAGGTAAAGAAAGTTCAGGAATCCCAGAAGATCAGAAAATCAGAATGAATCTTCCTCCAGATATAGAAGGTCAGAATCCTCCTCTGGACACAGAAGATCTGAAGGCTCTTCAGGAAGCAGAAAGCCAAACAACAAAGACATCGTCTGCTATGAATGTGACGAGTAAGGACACTACAAGAGTGATTGCCCAAAGCTTCATAGGGAAAAGCCCAAAAAGAAGTTTGGCAAGGAAAAGAAGAAAAATCTCATGGGTACATGGGATGACTCTGACACATCTGAAGCTGACTTAGAATCAGATGATGAGAGAGCAAACATAGCTCTCATGGAAAACATAACAGAAGACAGTGAAGCTTCTGAATCAGACTCTGAATAGGACACAGAAGAGGTATTCCCTGACTTTACTATTAACTTTACTAAGGCTGAACTAGCTGAAAGCCTTAATGAAATTCTGGAAAGATATCAGCAGATCAGAGTCAAATTCAGAAACCTGAAAAGGAATCTTGCTTTTGACTCTGATAAAACTGAGAGTCTCAAATTGGAGAATTCTGAGTTGAAAGATAAAGTTTCAAAATTAGAAAATCTATTGCAAAACTCTCAGAATGAAACAATTCCTAAAACTCCCAGCAGTGCTGATGAGATCATCAAGGAGTATGATCACAGCTTTCAGAAGTTTCTAGCTAAAAACATAGATAGAAGCAAAATGGCTTCAATGATCTATGGAGTTAGCAGAAATGGCAGAAAAGGAATAGGATACCAAGGTAAGGTACCTACACAAAAGAATTCCATGGATTTAGTTATAAAACGAACTCCACTTAACTCATACTTTGTATATGGGCACACACACAACATCAAATATACTAGTAGTAATTATTCTGTCAAACCAAAATTCAACCAGAGTTTTGGTAAAAGTAACAAATCAGGACCCAAGAAAATATGGGTACCTAAGGATAAAATAATACATGTTGCAGATATCTTTAGCAGCAAAGAAGAAACACCAGTCATGGTACCTGGACTCTGGCTGCTCACGACACATGACGGGAAGAAAGCATATGTTCCAAAGCCTGGAACTTAAGCCTGGAGGCCACGTAGGCTTTGGAGGAAATAAGAGGGGAAAGATCATTGGCTCTGGAATAGTAGGTAATGGAAATCTTCCCTCTATAAGTAATGTTTTATTAGTAGATGGATTAATGCATAATCTGTTATCCATAAGTCAATTAAGTGATAACGGTTATGATATAATCTTTAATCAAAATTCATGCAAAGCTGTTAGTCAGAAAGATGGGACTATCATATTTAATGGAAAGAGGAGAAACAACATTTATAAAATAAAACTTTCTGAACTGAAAAGTCAGAATGTAAAGTGTCTTCTGTCTGTTAACAACGAGCAATGGATCTGGCACAGAAGATTGGGGCATGTTAGTATGAGAAGAATATCTCAGATTAACAAACTCAATCTGGTCAGAGGACTTCCTAACCTGAAGTTTAATTCAGATGCTCTGTGTGAAGCATGTCAGAAAGGCAAGTTTTCAAAACCATCTTTCAAATCTAAAAACGTTGTTTCCACCTCTAAGCCATTAGAACTTCTACACATCGACTTATTTGGAGTAGTTAAAACTACTTCAGTCAGTGGCAAGAAGTATGGGTTAGTAATCGTAGATGACTATAGCAGATGGACATGGGTAAAGTTCTTAAGACACAAGGATGAGTCACACTCTGTGTTTGTCACCTTCTGCAACCAAGTTCAGAATGAAAAGGATCTTAGAATCGTCAAAGTCAGAAGTGATCATGGTGGAGAGTTTGAAAACAAAGATTTTGAATCATTTTTTAATGACAAAGGCATTCTGCATGATTTCTCTTGTCCTAGAACTCCCCAGCAAAATGGAGTTGTAGAATGAAAGAACAGAACATTGCAAGAAATGGCCAGAACCATGATCAACGAGACTAACGTTGCTAAGATCTTCTGGGCAGAGGCAATAAACACATCGTGCTACATTCAGAATAGAATCTCTATAAGACCTATTCTGGAAAAGACTCCATATGAATTGTGGAAAAACAGAAAGCCCAACATTTCATATTTTCATCCATTTGGATGTACTTGTTTTATTTTGAATACTAAAAATTATTTGAACAAGTTTGACTCTAAAGCACAAAAGTGTATTATGTTAGGATACTTTGAACGCTCAAGAGGGTACAGAGTATACAATACAGAAACACAGATTGTTGAAGAATCAATCAGTGTTCGTTTTGATGATAAGCTTGACTCTCAAAAGTCAAAGCAGAATGAATTACTTGCAGGTATGGAAGTTGAATTCACAGGTACTGAAGACAAATCATCAGAAGCTCTCAACAAAGACACTCCCTTAACATCAGAAAGAGGCACTGCAAGCAATCCAGCACCTTATGTTGATCAACTTCAGAAAAGACCATCCAGAAGCAGCATGGATCACCCAGAAGAAACAATCTTAGGAAGAAAGGAAGATCCAATCAGAACAAGATCTAGCTTCAGAAACTCTGAAGAATCCCTCATGGGACTTGTATCTCTGATTGAACCATCTTCAGTTGATGAAGCACTTCTGGACAATGACTGGATTCTAGCAATGCAAGAAGAGCTGAATCAATTCACAAGGAATGACGTATGGGATCTAGCTCCTAAACCAAAAGGATTCAACGTCATTGGAACAAAATGGGTGTTCAGAAACAAACTGAATGAACAAGGTGAAGTCATCAGAAACAAGGCACGATTGGTAGCACAAGGTTATAGTCAGCAAGAGGGGATAGACTAAACAGAAACCTTTGCTCCAGTCGCCAGGTTAGAATCTATCAGACTTTTAATTTCGTTTGCTATAAATAAAGGCATCACTCTGTATCAGATGGATGTTAAGAGTGCATTCTTAAATGGCTATATAGAAGAAGAGGTATATGTGCACTAACCCCCTAGTTTCGAAAGTTCAAAAAATCCAGAATATGTTTTCAAACTAAAGAAGTCACTGTATGGTCTGAAACAAGCTCCCAGAGCTTGGTATGAAAGACTGAGTAACTTCCTGTTAAAAAAGGAATTCACCAGAGGGAAAGTGGACACAACCTTATTCTGTAAGATAGTTAAGAATGACATCTTGGTATGTCAGATTTATGTTGATGATATCATTTTTGGATCTACTAAACCCTCTCTGGGAAGAAAGTTTGCTAAGTGTATGCAGGAAGAATTTGAGATGAGCCTAATGGGGGAACTGAAATTCTTTCTGGGCATTCAGATCAATCAAACCCCAGAAGGAACTTACATTCATCAGAGCAAATATGTCAGAGAACTTCTGAAGAAACTTGATCTCTCAGAATGTAAGCCATCAAAGATTCCAATGCATCCCACGTGCATTCTGGAAAAAGAAGAGGTAAGCAAAAAGGTATAACAGAAGGTCTACAGAGGTATGATTGGTTCTCTTCTTTATCTGACAGCTCTAAGGCCTGATATTTTATTCAGTGTATGCATTTGTGCATGATTGCAATCAGATCCTAGAGAATCTCACTTAACAGCTGTTAAGCGAATTTTCAAGTATCTGAAAGGTACTACTAATCTGGGTCTGTTTTATAGAAAATCAAGTGATTACAGCTTAGTAGGATACTGTGATGCTGACTTTGTTGGAGACAGAGTAGAGCGTAAAATCACTTCTGGAAGCTGCCAGTTTTTGGGAGAAAATCTGATCTCATGGTCCATCAAAAGACAATCCACAATTGCTCTATCAACAGCAGAAACTGAATACATAGCAGCAGCTGGATGCAGCACACAAATGCTCTGGATGAAAAGTCAACTTGAGGACTTCCAGATATTTGAGAGTAACATTCCTATCCTCTGTGACAACACTTCTGCTATTTGCTTAAGTAAAAATCCAATTTTGCATTCTAGGGCTAAGCATATAGAAATAAAACATCATTTTATTAGGGATTATATTCAGAAAGGGATTTTAAATTTAAAATTTATTGACACAGACAATCAATGGGCTGATATTTTCACAAAACCACTTTCTGAAGATAGATTCAACTTCATTCTGAAACATCTCAGCATGAAGCTCTGTCCAGAATAAAACTGTTTTAATTTTATATATTAACCTTCAGAATTGTGTTTATTTCTCTGTGAACTTCTGATCAATCCTCTTTCAGAATTTTAGAAATGCAGATTGTATCAGAATCTATCCATGAAGGTCTGAGCGCTTCAGTTCAAGGATAGAAGTGTTGTTCACTCAAGCAAACAAGTGTCATCCAGTCATCAGCTGTTTTCTGAGGCTGAACACGCGTTCACGTTTCTGAAAAGGCAAAGCGCTTATTGGATTCATTGAGACACATGTCATGGGTAACCGTTAAAGTATATTTCTGAATCCCCTAAAATCAGCTATCATTAAATGCTAATAATCATTATTTATTTCTCTCTCTTAAACGTTTATGTTTTCAAAAAAAAATTAGAAATCTATTTAAACACTTCACACCATTCACACTTTTACCCTTACTTTCGTTTTCTCTCAATATTTCTGTTTTCTATGTTCTTACTTTCTCAAGAAAACCTTTCAATCTTTTTCAAAAACCTCGTGTGAACATGGCTTCTTCCAGCAATCCTTCTTCAGGTTCCCAGAAAACTGCTTCTTCTGAACAATATGAAGTACCTCTCAGAACGCTTCTCACTCCAATCAAGAACCTTGAAGTTATGTCTGAAATAATAGTGGATTTTAACAGTCTCAAGCAGAATGGTTTTGATTTATCTGAAGAGATTAAAGCTCAACGTTGGGAAAAGTACTTTGACAGGCTGGTGGGTCCAACATTGCCTATTCTGGTAAAGGATTTTTGGATTCACGCTTCTTCTTCAAATCACCAAGTTACATCCTACATCATGGGGAAGAATGGAGGTGGTATTCGTTGCATTGATATGGCAGAAAGGTGTCAAGATGTTGCCCTAATTGCAAGGGAAATATTCACGCCGGGGCTTACCTCCAGCAAGATACGGGACTTGAAAAACAAGAACAGAATTTGGGCCAAGATCATTATGGGCTGTTTCAACCACAGGAAGCCTACCAGCTCTCCTGATTACATAAACATTGACCAGCAGTTTCTGCTCTATTTCATCTCTCAGAAGGTCAAGATAAATCTAGCTCATCTTCTGTTCAACCATCTCAGAACAAGTGTCAAAGAAACAAGGGAAGAGGAACGTACAAAAAGGGATTGGATACCCTTGGGAAGACTGATATCAGATATTCTTACAGAGAATAGGCTGATTGAACATTTGACAGAGGCACAAGAAATCAACACTCTGGAACCATCTGTTGGCAAGCAGTTGAATGCCAAAAATATGAAGAAAATGAAGCTGATAGAGAACATTAAGAAGGAGCCCAGCGTCACTCCCTTTGCTGAAATCTCCAGCAGAAGAGTCCCTCTGGATGACTTCCCTATGTTCACAGAAATTGACTCTAAGCCTCAAATCATTCTGAGATATTTGGATGCTTGTAAAGCTGAAGGTACAACACCAAATCTGAATATTCAAGATCTTCAGCAGAAGGCACCAGAGGTTGCTCTGAAGAAGACGAAGAAAAGAAAAGTTGCTGCAGAAGGATCATCTCAATAAACTCCAAAGAAAAGAGGTAATCCTGTTTCTGTAACTGTTTTAGATTCAACTGTTGTTTCCATATCTATCCCTATTCCAACTCCAATTCCAACTCCATCTGAAAACCCAACTCCTCAAACTTTCGATGATTTTGACTTAGACTTTGACCCTTCTGATTCATTAACCCTCATAAGATCCCGCTCCCAACCACAAAATCCAAATACTGCAACCATACTAGAACCAGAACTTGCACAAGTTCTTTCTGATATAGACCAACACACTTTCACTCCCGAAACAGAAAATCCAAATCCAAACACAGAAGCACAACCAGAAACTCCCCTCTCACCAATACCAGAAATTCCACTCTCTCCAGAACCAGAAATCCCACAACCTTCATCTCCCCAACCAGACATTAATCCACCCTCTCCTCAACATGAACAATCTCCACAACCTGAGACTCAAACCTTTGAGGATCAATCCTCTGAATCCCCTGAACCACAACCTTTGGCCACTCAATTTCCCTATGGTACCACTGTGAATATTCCTCAACTCCCCTCTTCACCAGAAATAACTCCACCAAATACCCCATCAAGTCCAATCGTAATTTCTGACTCTCTCACTCCCTCACCTAAGAAAAATTCAGATGACCACAGCAAGACTGTCATTGATCTAACAGTCTTTGAACGCCTTGCTGCAATAAACAACAAAACTGCTATCCCTAAACCAAAACAACTAGATGTTGGTTCCAGCATATTGAACTTTGAAACAGATATACAGAAGTGGATCACTTCTTTGAAACAAGCAAGTATGGATTTGGTGGATCCTGCTGTATCAGACCTCCTCTGGACACAATTCAGAAGATGGATATGCGCTGAAACCTTTAAGTTGCAAGACCAGAGCTATGGACAGGCTCAACAGAACTTCAGCAATCTGCTGAAGGAAATGGAAGGTCCAATTCTGAGTAAGCTTCTTAAGGAAGAAGTTCTCCATCTGGACATTGCGCCTTGGCCTGAAAAGCGTCCAGCATCTAAAGCTCAACCTGCAGAAGAATAGACGATTCCAGCTGAAGACTTGGGTCAAGAAGAAGTTATTGCAGAAAGCTCTGAGAAGCAGCCTGTATCTGAAGATCCTCAAGCTTCCTCTCTTGACAGGCAGACTCTGGAGGATTTGAAAAGATCTGATATGCTGATGAATGAAAGGATGGATAAGCAGGATATCAAGATTAACTCTATAGCAAACATAGTATCTAAGCAACAGGAAACCAACAATCAAATCAAGAGCATGTTGGAAGCTCTGTTCACACATCTTCCGCCTTCTTCTTAGAATTTTCTTGTGTTTTCTTTACATGTTTTTCTGTAATATTTTACGTGTTCTGAACTTAACCATTGCTTCTGTTTCTTATATAAACGCTCTTTTTGCTCTGATCATTTTAACTCTGATTATTTGTGCTTTTTGATAACTGACAAAAAGGGGGAGAAAGAATGATATTTTTCAATAACGGATTACTGAGACATAAGTCTCAAACATTCTAACATTCTGATCTATTTGAATCTTTTTTTTCTGAAAAGCTTACAGGTACAAGAATATGATGAATCTGATGAATTCTGATAAAGTAAAGTTCTGATGCTCAAGGTCTCATGGAATTAAAGGGAAGTAATCAACTCAGGGGGAGTTTTTCTCTTCATTACTCTGATACTTTTTATTCCTTATCGTCTTATCTCTGATACCTTTTATTCGTTATTTGATTATCTCTGATACCGTTTCCTCTCTATCCTTAAACTCTGATACCTTTCATCATTTTATTTTAATTGAAAAAATCTGGTTTTTGTCATCATCAAAAAGGGGGAGATTGTTAGAACATAGTTTGATTCTACAACCCTCAATTAGAGTTTTGATGATAACAAAATACAAGATTAAATAAATTGTAATATTTATAAGATATATATGCTACTTAAAATTAAGTTGTGTATTTACAGAAACTCTGATGGAATCAGCATCAGAATATCAGTATCAACATCAGCATCAGAAGATATGTCAGCATCAGAAGATCAAATAACATGTGCTATACGCTGAAGCCTGATGAACAGAATCTACGCATAACATACACTGACTCTGATCAAGATCCTAACCATGTCATCAGCACTCAGAAGCGTCAGAATAAGCTAAAGCCAAGAACACTCTGATTATCATTAGCAGAACACTCTGAAGTGTCAACGTTACTATGCATTCAAGACAGATTAATTACCAACGGCTTTATTCCAAGACAAAGATCTTCTCAAAAAGGAAAGAACGTTATGAGCATTGAAATGGATTTATGGACAGCAACGTATCTATTCCTGGGCTACTTAAAAAAGTTAGTGAGAAAAGAAATGGCTAATACTCTACACGCATATACACGCCTAAGCTAATCATCCTCACGCACGCTCTCATTTTTGCTAAAGCTTTCAACCACGCTTACTCTATAGCTCTAGCAATCTAGTTTCATCTTAAGCTTAATATTGTGTATTATCACAGTTGTGATATATAGTTTTGTAAGAAAACATCAAACACACATTTGTTCATTTATCTGTAAGAAAACTTCCTTGAGATAAACCGATCTATGGTTAGACTCAAGAAGGCTTTAACAGTTGTTAAAGCAGTTGTGTATTCGGATGAATATAGTGGATTAAGACCTTGTTGGAGAGAGGCGAAATCACCTTGACGGGTGGAATGGAGTAGTTTGAGATCAAACGAACCAGGATAAAAATAAATTGTTGTCTGCATTTGATTTCAAGTTTTACAATTCAACCCCCCTTCTTGTGTTTTTCAAATCTTCACATGGCTCTCGAAGAGACGATAGCCAAGCTGAAACCTGAGAAGGAAGCGCTGGAGGGAAAGAAGGCTAAGCTGGACAAGCTAGTCGAGGAGGTGTCCGACATGAAAAATGCACATGCTAAGGAGAAGAAAAGGCTTTAATAGAGGATCATCGTTTTTAAGGCAGAAGTGGCACCGATCGAGGACGAAGGTGAGGATTTGAAAACCCTTAAGATTCATGCTGATATGATTTCCCGGATTTGAATCCTTAAGGAGGATTGTCTGGCTGTAGGAGATGTAGGTTTTGATAATTCTTTAGACCATGTCAAGGTCAGAAATCCCATGCTTGAGTTCTCCACTCATGGTACCGGGTTTTTGCACTCGGTGGTTGATTGTCAGATTATAGCTCCTGAGTTCCTCTACCTTGGTAGAGGAGGTGAAGAGGAATGGAACCCCGGCCAAGGGGAAAATATTCCTGGGTCCCAAGCCACACATGCTTATAATTAATTAAACTCTTGTGTTGTTTTTTGTATGTTCAGCCTGCGCGTCGTGACTTTGTAGTATTTGGGGGCCTTTTCCCTTCTGATGTAATATTTTGACAATTTCCATCTTTGTCGTCGTTAGTTTTATTATTTTTTAATGGGGGCTTGGCCCTCTTTATGTAATATTCTGAAAATCACGGTCTCTGCGGCCGTTTGAAGTTAAATTTGCTTTTTTTTTTCATTTTTGCTTGTCTCTTCCTCTATTTGTTTATGCATGTTTTTTGTTTCATACGTTATTTTCACTATGTTTTTGGGGTTTTACTCGACTATTATTAGTATTCGACAGTGCAGGGTATTGGTCGAATGGTCGGGGTAGATTTTTTGGCATAGCGCGGAGCTTAGTTCTCCTTTGGGGCCTGAGTTCTGCGGCGTGAACGTCCCATCACGAGGTGGGTGTTCTGCCATCGTGGTACAAATATGGTGGAGCTCGTTTGAGTTTTCCACGTCAGGCTAACAATCTGCTCATCAAAAGAGTGAAAACCTGCCTTTTACTTTTAGTTTGAGGTGTTATGCTTGTACCTGAGCACGCACGCATGGTCGAGAATGCTTTGTTCATAGGTTGTCAGAGCTTATTGACCTTTTGGATTTTAATTGTTATATTGTTTCAGTTTTTGGTGTTCCATGGTCGAGCAAGTTGTTCCACGTGTATATTTTCTAAGTAGTAGACCCCATTCTCTATTTTTGCTCGGACGTGATAAGGGTCTTCTCATTTTGCGGTGAGCTTGCCATCGTGGGAGTCTTTGTGATTTCTTCTTAAGAATAGGTTGCTGACTTCAAATTCTCGTTGTATGACCTTGGCGTCATGACGTATGGAGATTATTTGTTTTAATGAGGCTTCTCACAGGGCTTCTCTGGATCGAAACTCTTCGACAAGGTCGAGCTCCTCTCTTAATGCCCCGTCGTTCATCTCTTTGTTGAGAGGGGCTTCAGTAAGCCTAAAGGGCTCTCTAATCTCGACTGGGATTTCCGCCTTTATTCTATAAGCTAGTTGTAATGGGATTTCCCCAGTGGTCGAGTGAGGAGTTGTTCGATAGGCCCAGAGTACGCTGTGTAGCTCCTCGGCCCACTTATTTTATGTTTTTTCTAGCCTTCATTTAAGGCCTCAAAGGATCACCCCATTTGAAGCTTAGGCATGTTCGTTCGTTTATATATGCTTGACGGAAGCGAAGTGCTGGGTGGTACCCAGTTTGGTGACAAATTCTTAAAAATTTATGTCCGTGAATTATGTCCCATTGTCGGTCACAATTGCTTGAGGGCTACCGAATCGAGAAAGTATGTTTCATTTGTAGAAGCGAAGTAATGTTTTATGCCGTGATTTTGGCCACACCTCTACTTCTATCCATTATTCAAAGTAGTCAACGCCCACTATTAGGTACTAGTTCTGGTTTGAACTCATGACGAATGGACCAAGGATGTCTAATCCCCACCACGCGAAGGGCAACGAGGATGAATGGGTTTTAAGCTCGTTTGGTGGTGCCAAGTACATTTGCCTGTGACATTGGCATTTATTGCACCTTTTTACGTGCTCATTTGCATTGTGTTGCATGGTAAGGCAGTAATATCCTACTCATAATGCTTTTCTTGCGAGGGATCTCCCCCCGAGGTGATGGGTGTTGATTCCCTCATGGATTTTGTGCAATATATGAGCGACTTTGGGCTCTTAGATACACTTGAGAAGAGGGATGGATAATCCCCGTCTATATAGTTTTTTTCGACCAAGACGTACGGGCAGGCTCAACGCCTGAAAATTCTATCCTCTTTCTGGTCGAGTGGCAGCTCCGCCTTTGTGAGGTAGTTGTATACCGAGGTCATCTAGAAGTTACTGTCGATGATGTCGTTCACGTCCAAAGTTGTGGAAGGTTTCTCGATGCTAGGTCGAGGAAGTATTTCCTGGATCATGGATTTGTTTCCTCCTTTTCTTTTTGTGCTTGCATGTTTTGACTGAATATCTGCTTGGGTGTTATGTTCGCAGGGAACTTGTTTTACTTCAATAGATTCGAATTTCATCATTCTTTCTCGAACTAGGGCCAAGTATTTGGATAGGTTATCGTTCTTGACTTGATATTCTCACTGTACTTGAGAAGCGAGGAGCTGGGAGTCCATGAATATTTTAACCTCCACGGCTCCTAAGTCTTCGGCCAAACGCAATCCTACGAGGAAAGCTTTGTATTTTGTCTGGTTGTTAGAGGTTGAAAAAGGTAGGATGAGGGAGACTTCGGTTATGATTCCTTCCTTGTATTCGAGGATGATTCCTGCTCCACTTCCAGATGAATTGGATGCTTTGTCCACAAAGATGGTCCATTGCGTGCCCCACATGTTGGGGGAGATGGTAAGTTCATTTCCGCCACGAAGGTTGCTAGTATTTAGGCTTTAAGGGCCTTTCTCCCCTTGTACCTAATGTCGAACTCAGACAACTCTAACGATCATCTGGTGTTGTACCCCAAAATTTTCCCTCCCATATTCTTCAATATTTGCCAAGGTCAATCTCCAAATGGTTCAAAATCTCTCAACGGTTGCACAGTCCAATTGCCTCCTAACACAGTCAAAATTAGGGTTTTGGTTCTTGCAAAGAAATTGAGGTTTTAAAGGGTCCAATCAAGTCCCATATGCCTATATACATTGTCAAGCATCCATATGTCAAGTTTCAAGACGCACAACATCAAGTTGCACAGTCAAAAGCCCTAATTACTTCACAGTCAACTGCAGGGGCAAAATGGTCATTTGACAGTCAAAAGTCAAAAATTTTGGTCAACATCTTATTTTGAATCCACAATCATCATTTGATCAATTCTTGATAATGATTCCACAAGCATGGCTCAAAAAAAATCATCAAGATGCAAAAGTTTCTATTTTTGGACAGCTGAAAAGTCAACTGTAACTTGACCAAGGCATAACTTTTTCATGGTTCATCATAAAAATCCCATCCAATGCTCATTTTGAAGGGGATTACATTTCCTACAACTCATCTTCACACTCCAAGTCCAAGAAACTCTCTTACAAAAAGTTATCAATTTCAACATTATAGGTCATTTTCAAAAGTCAACAAAAAGGCACTTTAAGTCAAAGACCAGAATTTGAGATTGGTAAATCAAAATGACATGGGACCAAAGGCATTGGTTAGAGGACTTCACGACCTTTCCAAAATGTCAAAGAACATGTTCATAGCTTCAAAATTGAGCAAGATATGCATTGGAGAAGTTGGGAAAGTTTTGGGAACTTTCAAAAGTCAACTTTGCCTAAAAACACTTCATTTTGCTAATGGGCCTCAAATTCTTTCTTGAATCTTTACCCAAAGCCTACGCACGACCCATTGAACTTAAAATGATTTATTTTCTTATTTTTAATTAATTAATTGAATTGTTATTAATATTAATTCATTTAATTGATTTTAATTGTAGAAAAATATCAAAACATGGTTGTCAAATCTTTTTATGAAGCAAATACACTCCATACATGCTGAAGATCTCGTGCATCACTCAAGGGGACAAGATCGCCCAAATTGGCAAGGTTTTCATTGAAAAAAGATTGGAAATTATATGATAAAAATCAAAGATTGAAAACATAATTTCATGGACTTTTGGGCCAAGGTTTTAACCTAATTCTCTTCCAAATACATATGCTGAAGCAAACCCTACGCTTGGACACGCACAATTGCTGCTGAAACCATATAACCAAATTGCAAAAAACTCAAGAAAAGTGTGAAACTGAATTCCTATTTGCAGCGCAATTCAAAGCTTCTTTTTGATTCAAACATATTGCATGAGTCTCCAGGAAGCCATTGCCATCAAAAACCAGTCCTAACACGCGAAGAATCAAAGAACACGAGTCCCACGGTTTGAATATATTTCCAAAATTGCATAACATGATTCATGCGCTTTTAATCTATTTTCTTGTTTGATTTATGTTAATAGGGACCTTCTGAAGCGATTGGTATAATCCAATTGAGTTATAGCCTTCTGAATCAAAATCCACCGTGATTGAAATCTAGGGTTTCTGAAGCTCTCAATTAGGGCTTTATGCATAAGGAAAAATTGGACCATATCATGACTATGGTTAAATTCGTCAAGGCCAGACGAATTCAACCAAACCCTCGCGCTCAATTTATGTGATGCCTGCTGCTAATCGCTATTATTGGGACTTTTGGTTTGTGGGGGTTTAAAACCCCCGCTATCTTGTTTATGTTTGCAGGAAAAGATGAAGAAGACAATGCGTGGCAACATGTGGTTGGGGCATTCAAACCATGGCGTGTTTTTTAATGTCCCAGCATAATTGTTACTTTTCACATATTATTTTCGTTGGTTATTATTATTACAAAAACAGCGCGATGGTTGAGTGGCTAGTGACGTGTTTGTTCACCACTGGGACCTGGGTTCGATTCCCAGGTCCCCCATATAATTGTTAAATTTTTTCTCAAAGCTTTCAGGTGCAGCGCCTCATCCAACATTCCACCATAAGCCTCACGCGTTAGCTTGCCAAGTGGCCTTGATCAACAATCTGAAGGCCAGGAGGTGATAAACACCCTATGCCCCAGTCAAACAGCACGCATGTGATCATGGAAAGTCAACCAGGCTTAGAATCTCCTTGTGCCAGAATTGCTTCAGTTTACCTCCACTTTGGGCCATCACACCCCCTTTGGTTTGCATTGTTTAATTTTATTTTCTTTTCTTTTTAATACTTTTAATTGTTTTAATCAATTATTATTAATTCACAAATTAACCTTTCACAAAATAAAAAAATCAGAAAATCAATATTGTAAATATATTTTTATTCTTTATTAAATTTACTATTAACCATTAATTTTGTAAATAAATGCTAACAATTAACTTAGTTTAATTTAGGTTTTAAATTTTAATCATTTTTCTTAATAAATAAAAATTGGATAGAATTAGGTTTTGACACTTTCAATCATTTTCTTAATTAATTATCATTATCATTATTAATTATTATTATTTTTGTAAATAACATGCAAATTAATTAATTTAGCTTAAATTAGGTTAACTTTAACATTTTCTTAATAATAAAAATAAACTTAGAACTAGGGTTTTCTTTTGATTTTAATTTCTTTATTTTCATTAAATACAAAAAAACTACAAAAAAAATATCTTTCTTGTAAATAATTAATTAAATTAGTATTAAGTTTAATTTTAATTTAATTTCAAGCAAAGGACAAAAACTCTTAATTTCTCAAAAGGGTTCAAAACCCTCGGACGTTCCAGTTTAATTCTTTCGCACGTTATTTTTATATTTGATTATTATGTAACTTCTTCCAAGGATGTAATAGTAATTAGGTTTATTGCTTTTTTTTACTTTCCGCATCTTTATCAAAAACGAGTCTTTGTTCTTTGGCGATGTATAGACCCGCGCCTTGTAATAGCGTAGCTTTTACCTTTCCGTATTTTATTTTCCGCACTCCTAACTGCTAAATTGCATGAAAGAATGTATGATAATTAAAAGCAACTCGTAGCTCATGATTACATGGTCAAAGATAAATATTAACATGAAAACAACACACAATGCACACACCACTTCTAGGGTACGCCTCACTCGTTGCCTCGAAAGTGGTCGTCAAGTATAGGGTGTTTTAGCGGTCGCCCTTATGTCTAAGATCCAATTGCCTCGAAATGGTTGCCTCGGATTAAAAAGGATCTAGGACATTAGGTTTACTTCTAAGGTGTCCTACTATTGCTTCGGTGACCATACTGTCCCTAAAATCGAATTGACCCGAACACCTCCAACGGTGGTGCTACCTACCTCTCAATGGTGGGATAGCACTACCTTAAGGACTCTTACACAACCTAATTCCTTAGGGTAGGTAGATGACTCGTGGGTACTTGATCTCTTCAAAAACAAACAAAACAATCTTTTCACACTGACACTTTCAAAAGCTTTCAAAACAAATTTTTCAAACACTCTTGAGGACAGATACAAGAGTCACTTAGAAATCTTTCAAAAATGAAACTTTTTCAAAACCCACTCACATTTGAAAAGAAAACCAATTTTGAAAACATAAGAGCAAGTACCTAAGAGCCCATGGATAACCATGGATAGAAAGGGTGCTAACACCTTCCCTTTCTATAAATCTACCTCCCGAACCGAGAGACATTCTCAATAAGGAATTTTGTTGTGCTTTTGTCCTTTCCATGTTGGAGAAAATAAAAGACGATGGCGACTCTTGCTTACCGCGACATACGCGATCCAGCTTTAAACAGTCGGTTTTATTCCCACCGATCACATCTGGGTATCCTTCTTGCATTGTCTAGACGACCGAGCAACTATTTTACGACCTTTTTTGACCTTATTCGACTTAAGGGCATCCTCGTGGGGACCTTATTTTTTGTTGTATTGCTTGAGATGCTCATTTCTAATGAGGATCTCAATGGAATCCTTCATATGGATGCATTCTTTAGTGGTATGCATGTGACTCTTGTGGAACCGGAAATATTTAGTTTTTTCCGTCCCGGGCTTGGATGGTGTTTGTCGAGGAATATGAACCCCAGCCTGCCGAAACTCCGAATTTGCATAGTCGGTCAGGATGTGCTTTTGTCATGCGTTCATAGGAGTTTAATCATGGAATCAGCTAGCTATCCCTTTCTATTCCCATGATTCATGGGGCTTATCTTCTCTTCTTTTATTTTCTCCCCCACGAGATGTCGAGGAGTCATCGTGCTTTGAGGACTTGACATTCTCCTGATGTCGCGAGTCTTGTGCTTTGTTGGTACATTCTTTTTATTCACACTAGATGTATCCATGGGCCTTTAGAAGGATGGAATCTAGTGTAGTAGGTGTTTCTCTTCCAACCGCCTTAGCAAAACCACTACGAGGACGTAGCCCGTGCTCCAACAAATATTTATTCATACTGTCAATCGTGGAGACGCCTCCCCGACTCCAAATTTGGGGACGTACGACGAAACTGTCAATCTAGAAGAGCACATCGAAATTGATGTCTCCCTGGAACCTTTGTAATAGATCAGGGCATCTATATTTTGATGTGCTCGTCTGGATCGGCAGTTTCGTCTTACGTCCCCAAATTTGGGGGTTTCTCCAGCTCGACAGGTAGGGAACTATACATGATTTCTCTTGACAATGGACAACTCGTCGTCTTCGCTTTGGTCTGGTGACGGTGGAGGAGAGTAATGGTTCCTCCCTCGTTGGGGATTATTGTCTCTATGGAGAGACATGCTCCTCAGATGATGCTTCAGCATAGGAGAGGGAGAACGATAGTTATATTCCCGTTGATTTCCATTTTTCCTCTTGGTAACCAGGGAACGCCGACCTTTGCAAGGAGGAGTATGCACGCACTTCTTGATTAGTTAGGTTTTTAGTTTTTTTGGTTGTTGTACCCTAAAATTTGCCCTCTAATTTTCAAAATATTCTTTAAAGGCTCTTCAAATAGCCAAGACACTCAAGGGTTGACTACTCAAGATGCTCCTCCTAAACCAAAGGCCTGCAACTAGGGTTTGGAGTTTCTCAAATAAATTTGGTTTGCAAAAGTCTCAAGTGGCTTCCATGGTTCTTCATAGGTTCTTAACAAGGTCTATGTCAAGTTTAAAGCCCTGCATCACAAATTTGCTCAGTCAATGGCTCAAATGTTTGAAAATCAACTATATTGGTCAAAAATTCAACTATGATCAACATACAGTCAAACTTCAATATCTTTGGTCAACATCAACATGTTGAAGTGATATTCATCATTTGATCAAGGGTTGACCATGATTCCCCAAGGAAAACTCTCAAATCATCAAAAGTCAAGATTTGTCAAATTAGGGTTTCCTTAGGAGAAGTCAACTGAACTTTGACCAGGCATAACTTTCACATGCTTCATCAACTTTTCCCCAACCAAATCCCATTTTGAAGAAAATTCAATTCTCTACATCTTTGCGCTTTTTCTCAAGTCCAAAAAATGCTTCATTTGGAAGATATGATCTCATAAATTATAGGTCATTTTCAAAAGTCAACAAAACACACTTTTTGTCAAGGCAACTTACATCACGATAATTCCTTCAAAAGAAAAAATGATAAACATAGAGATTGTAGAGGACTTCTTGGGCTTTCCAAAAAGTCAAAGATCATCTTCAAAATATGAAAATTGAGCAACTTATGAGATACACAAATTGGGCAATTTTCAAGAAATGCATGAAATCTCAATTTAGCAAATTGTGATTTTTTCTTATTTGGCTTAAACTTTTGGACTTCAAACATGTACATGACCTTGCAAAATACTCCTAAACTCACTCTTGCCTTACCTTGTATTTTCTCATTATTTTATTTGTATTTATTTTGTTTTTTTTTTAATAAATACAAAATATATTACATAAAATAATAATAATGGATTAAGGAATGTTGGGATAGTGTGTTGGATCAACTTTGGGCCCATAAATTCGTGAAAAATGTCCAGGTTCATGCAAGGGTGGAAATTGAAAGAATGAAACAACTTTTGTAACTTTTGAAATATTGATTTTCCTTTTAAACCATGGCTTAATATGTTGATATTATTCCATATTGGTTTGCTCATATATTCCTTTATAAAAGCTGACCCAGAGCAAGCCAAAAGGTTACGCAGAGAAGGCTGCAAGCAAGCTATACAAAATTTCACGAAGAAATCTCAAATTGTAAAACTCAAAAACTAACCTCTAGCCTTCCTTAATCAAAACCAGGCATCACAACGTGTGTCTGAGGCTCCCAGGACACATCCATATTCTTTTCAAGGCCTGAATCACTTTAAAACGCGTGAACCAAGTTACTCTGGTTGGGTAAAATATCTTAATCATAAACTCGTAATTCTAACGTTATAAATACTCATACATGTTCATATTGATTCTTGGATTGTTTTAGAATCGTTTCCTTTGAGTTTTGACGCAGGAATCCAGTTCTGCCATTATTAGGGTTTAAGAAATCTTAAGCTTTAGATTTTACCCTACAAGTCATTTCAGACCAAACCTGTGCCATGGTTAGATTCACAGCATATGATTTATGGGGGGTGTAGCTTGAATTTTGGATTTTTTTTGTGCTTGTTTTTGCAGATTGGAATTTTGCTTTGCCGGAGAATAAGGAGGTCAACCACTGTGTGTGGTGGTTTGACCCTCCCTGGGATTGCGTGTTCAAATCTCGCTCCCTGATTCACCCATTCAAAATAACATGGGATCCATCTGGGCGCGCGTGTTTCATTTTAAAATATAATTGATGTTTTTTGTAATATTGATATTTCTTTGCATTGGTTACAATGAATGACTAAACATCCCAGCGGTAGAGATAACATGCATAAGAAGCTTTCATGTGTAAGGGTAAGGATTTGATCCCTGTCTCTTGCATATTATTTTTCTAACATTTTTTTCAGATCCAATGTTGTACAGGCCCAACACGTGAACAGTGCATTCTAGATCCTAGCCATCAAACATCCATAGATTTGGATCTAACGCCTCAGATATGTGTTATCACCATGCACCCCTCAAGATTGGAAGTACAAGATCCTTGGCAAACGTCTGGGCTCTGATTTATTGGGCTTGGAACGTTTTCTGATTTCCACCCCCCCAATTACTATTTTATAGCGCCAAAATTTCTGGATTAGGCCTTCGGATTCAAATTTCCACCCCCCCCTGATCACTAGTTAAGGCATGGCTCTTTTTTTATTTATTTAACCTAATTCATTTTCTTTTTAAATTAATTAATTTCTTAATCATAAAAATCAAAAATCACAAAATAATTAGAATTAGTTTTTTTAATTAGATTAATTATTTTAAATTAATTATTTTAATCACCTTTTTTTAATTAGTTAATTAGACTTAGGGATTTCTTAATTTAATTTAATTATTCTTCTAAACACAAAAATGCAAAAACAACCAAACAAATTATTTCTTTTATCACTTTGAAAATTTTTAGGGCTTTCTCTTCTCCGCGAATTTATTTATTTATTTGCATTACTATTTTCACAAATATCATGTAATTGTATATGGGATGTAATAGACTTAAACTAGGACCTTTACATTTTCTTATCCCCCAATTTTGGTTTAAATTCCCCCATCCCGAAGCATTGTAATAGTGTAGATTCAAATTCTCGCACTTTTATTTTCTGCACATATTAACTGATAGATATATGCTTAATAGGATTACATGATAAGATCTAAAAACAAATGGTAGAAAACCTAAATTTTTAAAGATAAATAACTGAAACACAACACAATTGCACACGTGCACCTCTAAGGTACCTCCACTTGTTGACTTCGTAATAAACAGTCACGTCTCTCGAACGTAGGAGATTTTAGCAGTGACCCTTTGGTTATAAGATCATAAGTCCCTCGATGACCCTTTCGATGTTGCCTCGGTAAACGATCTTAAAACCTTAGACTAATTGCTAAAGTATCTTATGAGTTGCTTTCGTGACTATACGATGACCCTCGCATGTCCCTCAAAACATCCAACGAAAGGGCTACCTATTGACTAATAGTAGGATATCATTATTTAAAGGAAAAGAAGAAAAGAAAAAAGACCATTCGAGTAGGTATACTGCTTATAGTTGCTTGCTCACAAAAACAAACAAAACAATTTTTCACATATACACAAACTCTTTTCTAAATATTTTCAAAGACAAGAAACACTTTGTATATGTTTCAACTATATGAGAAACATTACAAAGTTCGCCGCACTAAGGAATCTTTTCAAAAATATTTTCAAACACACTTACACAAAAAAGCATTTTCAAAGTGAGCTAGCAACTAAGAGCCCGTAGATAACTACAGATGGAAAAGGGTGTTTACACCTTCCCTTTCCATAACCTACCCCCGAACTCAAAATATTTAAAAAGTTCTTTCATGTTCTTTTCACCCTTTCCTTTGTTGGATAAAAGAAAAGTCGGTGGCGACTTTTGCTAACCGTAACATTTACCATAAAAACGCAAAAACCAGTAAAGTCGTTCTCCTACCGTATTACAGAACATACGACTCTGCTGGGGATAATATAAAAGTGGCGTTACCTTAGAGATAGTTCATATTTTAAATGATTTCCTTGTTTGGCTTGCTTGATTTATTCTTGAAGGGTTGTTTGGGTATTCTTGTATAGATCCTATACCCGGATCTGGGGCATATTAGGTAAGTAGCAATAGATCGTGGGGACTATGCAGTGTAATATGGACATGGTTGAAGCGATGGCTATGTTAATGTGACACATTTTTTGGTACCGGTATCCCTTCAGTCCAGTCAAGGAGAATACGGGGCCGCTGTGTGGTGTCAAGAAGCAGTAACTGACCTTAGAACCTTTGTTGAACCACTTGGCCATTAGAAAGTAGCGAGATAGCCGGCTTTGGTGTAAGACTAAAGTTGGTTGATACTCGATGCTACACTCATTCAGGTCAGACTTTCGGGATATTTCGGTCATTAATAAAGAAGCTTGAGCTAAAACAATGCCCGAGAGAAAGATCAGTGATATTGAGATCCTTTTGAACCCGATTACTTTCTTTAGGAAATGTTAAACCAACTAAATTTCAAGAGGGTACTTACCTATGAACTCCATGCAAGCTTTAACCTAAGGCCTTCTGTGTTTTGTTTGTGTGTGATCAAAGTGTTTGAACTTAACATCATGAATCATAACATTCATACCATTTCCTGACCATTTCAAGGACCAAGGAATTTATCTTTGTTATGTTTTGCAGACTATGGCTTCCGCCCATAAAAATACCATCTGAATCAACCTCATAAGGGTTGATGCGGTGTATTCGCAAGTGTACGAATCGCATCAGAGTAATATAAAAGATTATCGATCCACAGAGACCAGTCGTCAATCTATCGTTTCATATTGTTACGGTGTTTAGCTAACTTAATATTAAATATGGAATTTAGCATGCAAGAAAGTAAAGTGCAGCGAAATAAACTTCAGATATAAAAGCAGGACCGAATGTAATTCACGTAGTCAGATGATATTCGCAATGCTTCAGAATAGAACTACTTATAGGGAAATATTTTCTACTAAAGAAAAGAACTAATTTAACAGGAACTGTCGCTTTTGCGTAATCAGAACCGAGTTTACTCTCTAATCAGACCATCTTATTGTCACTTATAAAAAGGTGCGCATTGCGTTAAAGTAATAAACCTATTTATAAGAAATAGAGTACTTGACCAAGTTGAAAAGTATTTTAATCTGGAATTTCTAATAAAAAGGGAACCTAACTTTAACCCTATAAATGCGTCCGAAAATAGTTTCAAAATTGATTTCTTTGATAATAAAAATCCCTAACTAACCTGAGAAAGCGCTTTCGCTTCCTTTGACCAGTTAGAACTAACCGAGTTTAACAAAGGGTTGGACGACTTTCGAACTTACCCAACAACAATAAAGTACAGAAAACTCGTATTAAAAACCAAAATAGCCCATAAGCATTTCTATTGACACATTATTTGGAATATCGATCTAACTAGATTCCTTACATTCTAGCCCAGTAAGGTTCAGCCTGACATGGGAATGTAAACATACATGTTAAAATAAATCATGCGAGAAAGTAAATAATTTAAAGTGCGGTGCGGGAAATAAACAAAGTAAAAGCAGGTGCGGGAAATAAACAAAGTAAAAGCAGGTACGGGAAATAAACAAAGTAAAAGCATGTGGGGGAAATAAACAAATTAAAAGCAGTGTGGGAAATAAACAAAGTAAAAGCAGTGCGAAATATATAAATAGAAACCTGCTCTAAACGGGGAGGTTTTAAATCTGGTACAAACTAGAAGTAAAATGCGAATGGAAATAAATAGCAGTTGAAAATAAATGTGGCATGATAAACTTCTGCCGAAGTGCTCCAAACTTGATTATAGAATCAATCTACGAACTCGATCAAAGACTCAATCAATAATGCAATAATTCCCCAATGTGAATAATTATCGCTTTACAAGGGTGAAATTATATGGCTTATGTTCGCAACTATGGTTGGATCAAGTTTGCAACTAAGCTTGGGTGAATTGAAATGAAATCAGGGACTTCTATTTATAAAGGATGAGGAATGCAGGAAATCACAGGAATGTCGCCAAACTCCTTTTGGGGGGGAAAACATCGTCCAACGGTGGCGCCCACCATGGAGGCCATGGCGCCCACCATGAGTGTAAATGAAAGGAAGTGGGGAACGTGGCAGTTGAGGTCATCAGGAGGTGGTCCACGTCATGGGCTACCCTATGGTTGGCGCCATGGTGGACGCCATGAGTGCAAAGGAAACAAAAGATAGGCATAATATGAGAAAACAATAATAAAAAACCTAAATAACATGTGATATCAGAGTCAAAAATAAGTGTAAAGTAAGTGTTATCAAATTCTCCCACACTTAAACCTTTGCTTGTCCTTAAGCAACAAATCTAAATAGATTAAGAAGAAAAACGGTGTTAGTGAACAAGTTGGGCTGCAAGGGGCCTCTGGAATTAAAACAAGGATGTATTGATAGGTACTGACTGATTCAAACCAAGGATATCGTAGTGACACTCTTCCGTAAAACGGACATAAGCTTCGTTCTTTTACGAACCAATCCATATCATGCCACTATGCCTAGGCCTATATTTTTCCTTTTTTTCAAATCCTTTTTCATTCAGGCGCAATCACATTAAGCCCGTTATTCGTACATGCTCATAGTAAAGTGACATGGTAGTGATTCTCATAATAAAATGCAGGGCTCTGGTACAAAGAGTTGGTGTAACCCCTTTTATTGACCCATTTATAGTTGCGGGGGATCGGATCATAATCCTCCCTACCAAGTTCAGCACCATATACCTCTGAACCAACTAAAGATGGGTAAAAAAAAATCTTTTTCTTTTTCTTCTTCTTTAGCTTTCGCTTTATTTTTCAACATACAACTTTTGTTGAGTTAAATGACTTTGTGAGGGTCACCTATCCCAGGGTTGTATTTTATAATAAGAACATAGCATATAGATCATCCACTTCTCTTCGGTCCCCTACGTAGAGCATGCTTAGACCGGAGCTGAATGCTAGGATAAACTATTCAAGGATTTAAGAATGAAAATTTTAAGGCCATGGCATAGGGGGTATCGGGATCGAATTCCTAAATTTATGAAGCTTAAGGTGTAAAAACAATGCCGATGCTTCGAAAGGGCTTTCCTAAGTCATACTACATCCTATCTCAACCAGGTCTTATAGCCCAACTAAGTTCAAAACGCAGTGTTTTTCTTAGGAAAAAAAATTTCGGTTAGGCTCAAGAAATGGGGGAGTGGACATACACTAGACCATACAGATATAGATGACTCTTCAAACACATGTATTATTTTGAAAAGAAAGCAAACAATCAAACTAAAGAAAATAAAGAAGTAAAATAACGAGAAGGAAAATGCAGGAAAAGGGGAAAATAAAGCGAGAGCAAAAATAAAGCGAGAAAGCAAGTAAATCTCCTCCCACACTTAAATTGAACATTGTCCCCAATGTTACGAAATAAGAATAGGAAAGAGTCACCTGGTAAAGTACTAAGGCTGGCTGGGTCCCTCGCCATCCTGTGGTGAATGTCTAGGATGACGGGATCGTCTGCGACGACGACTGCTATGAGAAGCCTCGAACTGGTCGAATCTGGCGGACAAGGCAATCTGTGAACTCTGAATCTCGCGAAGGTTGCCAAAAAGGGAACCTTGAGTGGCCTCCATGAGGGAGGAGTGCCTCTGAAACTGGGCTTGTTGCATATGTTGCTCGCGGTATATCGCCAATTGAGATTCCATAAGACTTTGAAAAGAGCGGTCTGACTGCTGCCGTGACACCTCCATGAAACTCATGTTATATGCCAACTGTTGTTGGATGGAAGAAAGTAAACCATCTCTTATCTCCTCTTGGGCTAGCTGGTCATGACATATCTCTCCAGTGATGTAGAAGCCAGGAGTCGTACCTGCAAAAGTGTTAGAAGTAGAAGGTGCAGTGTGTGCGGGTAAAGCATGGTGGGGGGACACAGATGAGGCATGAGGTTCATCCCTCTGCTCATATTCTTCATCAGTCTCGTGTCTGTCCCCAAGTGGAACATTAGGAGGTAATGGACCCGTAAAAGGTGGAGCATGTAGATCGTAGGTCCAGTTCCTCATAATTCGTACATCAGTACATCTAGTGCAAGGTAGAACGACAGATGGGATAGCGACACCCTGAACCATAAGTTCAAAACCACCCGCTCTCCTCACCTTGCACAATTTCATATCTTTTAGAAATTTCAAATTAATTGTGCGGGGAGGAAGGGGTGCAAGGGTAGCTATCTCAGCGTCAAGGTGAAGAGCTCTAACAATAGATGTAACTAGTCCTCCAAAAGTTATGGTCTCTATGTGTCTCAGGACAGCAATCATGTGAGAAATCATAAACGAGACTGAATTAATTCTTCTATTAGTGAGACTACCCTGCCAAAATAGAAGTTCTCTAGCATTTATCTTGTTTGGATTCTCCCGGCCAAAAATAGTACAGACGAGCATATATCGAAAAACTCGAATAGTCGGGTTATGGATCAATGATGCTAAAACTCCTTCAATAGAATTTATAGAAGAGTTTGACAATTGACGCCGGAAGGAGAATTCATCAGTGGACCATTCAGAATACAAAGGGGTCTCACAAATAGCGCCATCACCATGAGGGATACCCAACAGAGCTGCTAGTTCATCGGTGTTATATTCATATTCAACATTAAATAGACAGAGTTTAACCGTACCGACGGTACTAGCAGTGTCGGGGTGAACCAAATAAATTAGGGAACTTAAGAATTCCCGAGTTAGCCTCTCAAAGGTGGGCTATTTTCTAGTAAAAGTGTCATGCAATCCTATGATGTCAGCTAAATGAAAAAAAAAACTATGATAAAGTCCTAAAGTATACAGACAGTCTTCATCGACATACCCTGGTTGAGACAATTTCTCGTCCTTTCAATTTTTCAAGGATTTTCTGTTGTCGGTCTCTGGGTTTGCCTTCACGAAGAACGTATCCGTTGAACTCCATAATTGCTCCTTTGGAAGAAAATTGAATAAATGGGTTTCAAAAATAGGTGTTGGAGATTGGGAGGAGAAAGTTTGAATTTTTATGATGGTTAGAAAAATGGATGTTGGAGTGGTTAATGGGGTAGTAGGTGGTTGAGAAAATGAGAGTTGTTGGGTGGTTAATGGGGTAGTAGGTGGTTGAGAAAATGAGAGGTTTTGGGGTTGAAAATGGAGAAAGTGGGAGATTTTTGAAAATCTGCCCGTTATAATCCCAGACCCCATGGCGGGCGCAATGGTCTTGGTGGCGGGCGCCATGTTCGAAAATTGGGCTGGACTCAAATTTCTATGTTTTGTTGGTTTGGGCTTCTTATTCCAATTTCTTCTCGTAGGTGCAAACAACAATTCTTCATTTGGTGCTTCCAAGGATTGGTGTATTGAATTTTTTTCTTTTATGTTTATAACTTGAAAATAATAAACTCATAAAAAATATAAAATTAACAATTAGTTAAAGAGAAAAAAAAAGAAAAAGAAATATACTTAATCATGGTAAGTCACAAAAAATAAAAAGAAAGTAGAATGCAAGAGTTAGGAATAAAAATAAATAAGTCTAAAAAAGGAAACAACATGATAAAAGAAACAACAAAAGAGCAAAACAGTGTAGATATGAATCAAGATCATCAAGGAGTGGTAGGGTCTGTGGTCGACTCAGGACCATGATCTGCAACTAACTTACTGCGAAGATCTTCAATTTCCTGCTGTACGAGGTCTGCCTCAGTAGAGTGAGTAGCATCGGAAACCATAACCTGAAGAGAGAGGTCTTCAACTGTCTGACGAAGTTGGGCTACCTCTCTACGCATCTCAGCAACCTGTGCATAGATGTCGGGTTGCTGCAAAGAGAAATTATTAGAGAATACCGTGGTCCTTTCTGGCGATGTAAATGGATGATACTCAGGTACCAGAGGTGATTTTCGCTCGTCCACGGTCTCTCCAAGACCTTCTAAGGGAAATGTCCAATTGGCAGGGTTATGGAAATTGGTCATCATGGGATCAGGCAAGGTAAAATAGTGAACGGTTTCATTATCAATCAAGAGTCTATACTGGTTGGGATTAAAGTAGACTCTTCTCATCAGCCCACGATCCAAACAGAAATCAATGTCCATTGTAGTATATCCACAGTAGTAGGTAAGGTGAGATAACTTACTTGTATGACCCAAAGCAGAAGCAATCTGAGTCACTGTCCCTCCCACATGGAGGATACCTTCAACAGACTTAGAAGTCATCATGAGATTCCACAGCAGAAAATTTCCAAAGGCTACAGGTCGAGACTGGGTCGCACAGTAGAGGAAAAAGATCTCCTCCTCGCTAACATGGGTATCAGTGTCGGCCTTCCCTAGGAAAGTGTGAGCAATAACCATCTGAAAATACCTGAAAGCGGGGTTATGAATAACAGGGGATAACTAAGTGGAAGGATCAAGGCTCCCTCCAGCAGTAATATCTCTCCAGAATTTCTCTATGTCCCTAGTCATGAAATAGCCAACTAGTAGCTCAGGTATAGCATTGGGTGTGGCCTGGAAGCCTAGAGAGTCACCAAACTCCCTCTGGGTAAAACAATATTCTATCCCGAATAGTCTGAAAGTGAGATATCCATCCTGGCCATTATAGGGCTCAAACTCGAATGAACTGAGGAATTCTAAGGTGAGGTTCTTGTAGGTCACATTTAGGTCATCTGCATATTCGTCCCACTTTAGCTGGTTGCATAGATACTTGATACTGGCTTGAAAGCCAAGAGCTTCCATGCAAATCTGGTCTGGATATCTGGTCGGTGACATGGGCCGCTGTGAAAGGACCGCATATCGTTGTCTCTGAGTGTCATCTCGGAAGGAAACACGCATGTCATCGAAATGCTCCATCCTGAAAAATGTAGTTAGCAAAGATGGCTAGCAGGTGATGCCTGAAATCATAAATTTTCCAACTGTTAGTATAAAGATAAAAATAAAATTTGATAAAGTAAAAAGTAAATAATTGCAAAAAATAAAAATAAACTCATGCGTTACCTCCCATGCAGCGCTTGTTTAACGTCGTTAGCTTGACGAGTAAGCTTCATATATCGTAAACTGGTACTGGTCGATCAATCAGAGTGTGGCTGGAATAGTTGGTGGAAATGTCACCTCCTTCATAGTGCTTCAACCTCTGCCAATTGGAGATGAATGGGATACAAGTGTTCTTGATCTCGACTGCTCCAGATCTTAGGATTCTAGAGACCTCAAAAGGACCTGTCCATCTTGAACATAGCTTGCCAGGAAAAAGTCGGAACCTCGAATTGAAAAGGAGAACAAGGTCGCCTATATTGAAATATTTCTTTACAATTCGTCTGTCATGCCAAGTTTTGGTTCTTTCTTTATATATTATAGCATTCTCATAGGCAGACTGGCGGAACTCCTTCAATTTATGAATGTCAAGGATGCACTTTTCACCAACAGTCAAATATTCCAAATTCAGGGTCTTAATGGCCCAATAAGCTTTATGCTCTAACTCGAAGGGTAAATGACAAGACTTTCCATAGACTAATTGGTAAGGGGTTGTTCTAATAGGGGTTTTAAAAGCTGTTATGTAGGCCCATAGTGCTTCATGCAGCTTTTGAGACCAATCTTTTCTGGAAATTGAAACGGTTTTTTCTAAGATTTTTTTAATCTCCCTGTTATACATTTCTACTTGGCCGTTAGTATGTGGGTGATAAGGTGTTGCTACTCTGTGCTTTACTCCATACTTACTCAAGAGCTTATCGAAGATTATGGATATGAAATGTGATCCTCCATCACTTATAATGAGACGGGGTGTTCCAAACCTCGGAAAAATGATATTCTTAAATAACTTGACTACCACTCTTGTGTCGTTTGTGGGTGATGAAATAGCTTTAATCCATTTAGACACATAGTCCACAGCTACCAAAATGTACCTATTTCCCATTGAAGGTGGAAATGGTCCCATAAAGTCTATACCCCAAACATCAAAGAGTTCAACTTCCTGGATATTCCTCATTGGCATCTCGTCACGTCTCGATATGTTCCCGATGCATTGGCATCGGTCGCACTTGACAATGTAGGCATGAACATTGCGCTATAAATTTGGCTAGTAGAGGCCTTCTTGAAGAATCTTGGCGTGCGTTTTAGATATACTTGCATGTCCACCATAAGGTGCAGAATGACAGTGTCTGATGATGTCTTCTATTTCCTCTTCTGGGATGCAACGCCTAAAAATATTATCTATTCTTCTCTTGAATAGGAGCGGTTCATCCCAGTAGAAATGTTTAACATCTTTGAAGAACTTCTTTTTCTGTTGGTAATTTAGATCAGGGGGTATGATATCTACAACTAGGTAGTTTACAAAATCAGCATACCAAGGTACGCTCTTCATTACTGAAAAATTTTCAAATTCTTTATCTCTGTAAGGCTCGAAATCATCAGTTTTAGCTATAAGTCTGTCATAGGTGAAATCATCATTTATAGGCAATAAGTCAGGTTTTAAGTGTTATAATATAGAGAGGTGGTCAGTGACAACATTCTCTGTTCCTTTCTTATCCTTAATGTCTAGATCAAACTATTGGAGTAACATGATCCATCTAAATAATCTAGGTTTAGTGTCCTTTTTATTTAATAGATAACGTATGGCAGCATGATCAGTGTAAACAATAATCTTTGCTCCAACTAGGTAGGACCTAAACTTATCTATCGCAAAAATTACTTCCAGTAATTCTTTCTCTGTTGTTGCATAGTTGAGTTGGGCGGTATCTAGGGTTCTACTAGCATAATATATAACATGTAATTTCTTGTCTTTTCGTTGTCCTAGAACAGCACCAACTGCATAATCGCTGGTATCACACATGATTTCAAAAGGTTGTGTCCAATCTGGAGGTTGCATGATCGGAGCTGAAATCAGTGCTTGTTTCAAAAATTTAAAAGCTTCGAGACATTTCTCGTTGAAAACAAATTCAACGTCCTTCATTAGAAGATTAGTCAAAGGTTTTGTCATTTTAGAGAAGTCTTTTATAAAACACCGATAAAAACCAGCATGTCCAAGAAAACATCTAATCTCCCTAATGGTTTTAGGTGGGCTGAGGTTTTCTATAACTTCAATTTTGGATCTATCGACCTCAATGCCTCTTTCGGAGACAATGTGTCCTAATACTAAACCTTCATTAACGATAAAATGGAATTTTTCCCAGTTTAGCACTAGGTTCACCTCTACGCATCTTTCAAGGATTTTTTCGAGGTTGGAGAGACAATCTTTAAAATTGAACCCATACACCAAGAAATCGTCCATGAAAACTTCCATTATTCCATCTAGGTAATCTGCAAATATAGACATCATACAACGTTGAAAAGTGGCAGGGGAATTACAGAGTCCGAAGGACATTCGTCTTTAGGCGAACGTTCCATAAGGATAGGTAAAGGTTATTTTCTCTTGATCCTCAGGGTGAATAGGTATTTCGAAAAATCTTGAGTATCCATCTAGATAACAAAAGTGCGAGTGTATGGCTAGATGTTCGAGCATTTGATCTATAAATGGAAGAGGGAAATGATCCTTCCTGGTTGCTTTATTTAATTTTCTATAATCTATACACATACGCCAACCTCCTTCTGTTTGTTTAGCAATATGCTTACCTTTCTCATTTTCTATGACTATGATGCCTCCTTTCTTTGGCACCACATGCACAGGGCTCACCCAATTACTATCTGATATTTGGTAAATTATACCAGCCTCTAGTAACTTAAGAACTTCTCTTTTAAAAACATCGCTCATTATAGGGTTTATTCTTCTTTGATGTTCTCTTAAGGGTTTTGAGTTTTCCTCTAACAAGATTCGGTGCATGCACACTGATGGACTTATTCCTTTTAAATCAGAGATGTTATACCCTAAAGCTAAGTGATATTTTCGTAAGATCTCTAAGAGTTGACTTGTCTCGTCTTGACTTAAAATAGTGTTAACTATAACAGGATGATTCATCTCTTTATCTAAGAATTCATATCTGAGGTTCTTGGGAAGTTCCTTCAGTTCTAAAGATGGTTTCAAAGGGCAAGGCATGGGACCGGGAGTAAGCCATAAACATTCATAGAGGTCGTCATCGATGTAAGGTTCTAAACCTTTAAATCCATCATCCTCCATAATGGGGATCGAAGGTAACTTAATATTTTTGTTAGATTCCTCTCGCTTAAGTTCCAATATACACTCGTCAATGACGTCGATGGCATAACAAGCATCTCCTATGACTGGTGCCATTAAGAACTTTGAAAGAATAAATTCTATCTTCTCATCACCCACCTCAAATATTAATTTTCCTTTTTTAACGTCAATTATGGATCCTGGTGTTGATAGGAATGGTCTACCTAAGAGGATTGGGATTTCTTCATTTTCTTTAATATCCATAACCACGAAATCAGTTGGGATATATAGCTGACCAATCTTAACTGGTATGTCTTCAAGTATGCCTATAGGATACTTAACTGATCTATCAGCCAGCTGGAGAGACATTTTAGTCGGTTGCAATTCTCCTAAGTTTAACCTTCTACAAACTGCTAAAGGCATAAGGCTGATGGTAGCTCCTAAATCTAAGAAGGCTTTGTCAATAGTATGATTTCCTAAGATACAAGGAATGGAAAAACTTCCTGGATCCTTTTCATTCTTGGCAAGTTTATTTTCTGAAATAAAATTGCAGTTGATAGGTTTGGGATCATCAAGTATACGCTTGTTGGTCAGGATGTCTTTTAGGAATTTAGCATAAGATGGTACCTGAGTTATGGCTTCGGTGAAAGGAATCTCTACATGGAGTTTTTCTATAACTTTAACGAATCTTTGGTATTGATTGTCAAGTTTGGTTTGTTTAAGTCTTTGCGGAAATGGGACTGGGGGTTTGTACGGGGGTGGTGATTTATTAGTTTTATCTTTTAATTCTGGTTCTTTTTGCTTTTCAGGTTCCTCTGGTTCCTCCACTTGGTCTGTAGGCAAAACATTTGTCTTAGGTTGTGAGGGTGTACTCATGGCTGGATTCTTGGATCCACCGTAAGTAGTCCCACTTCGTAAGGAAATGGCATTAGCTTTCCCTTTAGGATTTGGTTGAGGTTGTCTAGGGAATTGTCCTCCAGGTGTTGTTTGTGGGGCTTGTGTTTGGGCTATCTGCGAGATCTGGGTTTCAAGCATCTTGTTATGCGTAATTATCTGATCAACCTTAGTTCCTAATTGCGTGATTAGTTCATTTACGTGAATATTCTGATTTAGGAACTCTTTGTTTTGCGGGGTTTGAGCTGAAATGAAATTTTCCATGATTTTATCAAGGTTTGGTTTGGGTGCCACAGCTTGCATAGGTTGATTTGGTATTTGGGCTTGGAAACTTGTAGGTCTCGGAGGTGCAGAGTTTTGTATTGGGCTATTATTTTTATAAGAAAAGTTTAGGTGATTCCTCCATCCGGGGTTGTAACTATTTGAAAATGGGTTTCCTTGGGCGTAATTTACTTGGTCTGAGCAAGGCTCATTCAACAAGTTACATTCCGCAGGTTGATGTCCTTGGGTCCCACAGAGTTCGCATTCGGAAGCTACTGCGGCCACAGTATTAGGGTTTTGAGACATGTTTTGAACTTTTTAAGGCAAGATCGTCCATTTTAACTTGTATCATGTATAGAGATCTTATCTCATGTTTTCCTCCTTGGGTCTCCTTTTTCTCTATCGTAGCTCGTTATGTTCCCCATTGGTAATGGTTTTTGGCCATGTCCTCAATGAGGGCGCAGGCTTCTAGGTAAGGTTTATTCATCAATGCGCCACCAGCAGCAGCATCGATAGACATCTTTGTGTTGTAATGGAGTCCATTATGGAAGGTGTGGATGATTAGCCATTGTTCTAGGCCATGGTGTGGACAGGCTCTTAACATGTCCTTATATCTCTCCCAAGCTTCAAAAAGTGATTCTCCCAGGTTTTGGTTAAATCTAGTGATTTGGTTTCTAAGGACAACAGTTTTGCTGGGCGGAAAATATCTTGCGAGAAATACACTCCTAAGGTCTTCCCAGGTTGTTATTGAATTGGGTGGAAGGGGATCTAACCAATCTAGTTCTTTATCTCTGAGGGAAAAAGGGAATAATCTTAGTCGTATTGCCTTAGGCAAAGCACCATTGCATTTTAAAGTGTCTGCTAATTGTATAAAAGTTTTTAAGTGTTGATTCGGGTTGTCAGTAGCGAGACCACCGAATTGGTTTTGTTGCACCAATTGTAGAAATGAGGGTTTTAGTTCGAAATTATTTATGGTTATAGCGGGGTTTACGATACCTGAACTAGGTCCCTCATCTGACGGTTGGGCAAATTGCTTAAAGGGTCTTTGGTTACGATTCTCGGCCATAATTTTTCTAATTCTACGGAGAAAATGGATGTAACGTTCAAATTTTGCTAAAGGATTGAATAAGGTTCCGGTGCTGCGAGATCATCGCATTAACCGGACTGTAAAACTTAGTCTAGACGGTGCGACTATGGGTGTGAAATTTGATGAAATTGCTCCCCGGCAACGGCGCCAAAAACTTGATGCGTTATATTCGCAAGTGTACGAATCGCGTCAAAGTAATATAAAAGATTATCGATCCACATAGACCAATCGTCAATCTATCGTTTCCTATTGTTACGGTGTTTAGCTAAGTCAATATTAAATAGGGAATTTAGCATGCAAGAAAGTAAAGTGCAGCGAAATAAACTTCAGATATAAAAGTAGGGTCGAATGTAATTCACGTAGTCAGATGATATTCGCAATGCTTCGGAATAGAACTACTTATAGGGCAATATTTTCTACTTAAAAAAATAACTAATTTAATAGGAACTGTCACTTTCGCGTAATCAGAACCGATTTTACTCTCTAATCAGACCTTCTTATTGTCACATATAAAAAGGCATGCATTACGTTAAAGTAATAAACCTATTTTTAAGAAATAGAGTACTTGACCAAGTTGAAAAGTATTTTGATCTGGAATTTCTAATAAAAAGGGAACCTAACTTTAACCCTATAAACTCATCCTGAAATAGTTTCAAAATTGATTTCTTTGATAATAAAAATCCCTAACTAACCAGACAAAGCGCTTTCGCTTCCTTTGACCAGTTAGAACTAACCGAGTTTAACAAAGGGTTGGACGACTTTCGATCTTACCCAACAACAATAAAGTACAGAAAACTCGTATTAAAAACAAAAATAGCCCATAAGCATTTCTATTAACACATTATTTGGAATATCGATCTAACTAGATTCCTTACATTTTAGCCCAGTAAGGTTCAGCCTGACATGGGAATGTAAACAGACATGTTAAAATAAATCATGCGAGAAAGTAAATAGTTTAAAGTGCAGTGCGGGAAATAAACAAAGTAAAAGCAGGTGCGGGAAATAAACAAAGTAAAAGCAGGTGCGGGAAATAAACAAAGTAAAATCAGTGCGGGAAATAAACCAAGTAAAAGTAGTGCGGGAAATAAACAAAGTAAAAGCAGGTGTGGGAAATAAACAAAGTAAAAGCAGTGAGCGAAATAAACAAAGTAAAATCAGTGCGAAATATATAAATAGAAACCTGCTCCAAACGGGGAGGTTTTAAATCTGGTACAAACTGGAAGTAAAATGCGACTGGAAATAAACATCAGTTTAAAATAAATGTGGCAAGATAAACTTCTGCCGAAGTGCTCCAAACTTGATTACAGACTCAATCTACGAACTCGATCACATACTCAATCAACAATGCAATAATTCCCCGATGTGAAGAATTATCGCTTTACAATGGTAAAATTATATGGCTTAAGTTTGCAACTATGGTTGAATCACGTTTCCAACTAAGCTTGGGTGAATTGAAATGAAATCAAGGACTTCTATTTATAGAGGATGAGGAATGCAGGAAATCACAGGAATTCCCCCCAACTCCTTTTGGGGGGGGGGGGGGGAACATCGTCCAAAGGTGGCGCCCGCCATGATTGTAAATGAAAGGAAGTGGGGAACATGGTAGTTGAGGTCAGCAGGAGGTGGTCCACGTCATGGCCTACCCTATGGTTGGCGACATGGTGGACGCCATGAGAGCAAATTTGACCTAAACTCTTATTTTTCAGCCTGTTTTCCTTCATTTCTTCAAGGGAGCTCTGTATATTTGAAATACCTGAAAAGGAAAAAAAAGATAGGCAAAATACGAGAAAACAATAATAAAAAACCTAAATAACATGTGAAATCAGAGTCAAAAATAAGTGTAAAGTAAGTGTTATCAAATTCTCCCACACTTAAACCTTTGCTTGTCGTCAAGCAAGAACTCTAAATAGATTAAGAGGAAAAATAGTGTTAGTGAACAAGTTGGCCTGCAAGGGGCCTCTGGAATTAAAACAGGGATGTATTGATAGGTACTGACTGATTCAAACCAAGGATATCATAATGACACTCTTCCGTAAAACGGCCATAAGCTTCGTTCTATTACGAACCAATCCATATCATGCCACTATGCTTAGGCCTATATTTTTCCTTTTTTTCAAATCCTTTTTCATTCAAGCGCAATCACATTAAACATGTTATTCGTACATGCTCATAGTAAAGTGACCGGGTAGTGATTCTGATCATAAAACGCAGGGCTCTGGTACAAAAAGTTGGTGTAACCCCTTTTATTAACCCATTTATAGTTGCGGGGGATCGGATCATAATCTTCCCTACCAAGTTCAGCACCAGATACCTCTGAACCAACTAAAGATGAGTAAAAAAAAAATTCTTTTTCTTTTGCTTCTTCTTTTGCTTTTGCTTTTGCTTTATTTTTCAACACACAACTTTTGTTGAGTTAAATGACTTTGTGAGGGTCACCTATCCCGGGGTTGTAGTTTATAATAAGAACATAGCATATTGATCATTCACTTCTCTTCGGTCCCCTACGTAGAGCATGCTTAGACCGGAGCTGACTGCTAGGATAAACTATTCAAGGATTTAAGAATGAAAATTTTAAGGCCATGGCATAGGGGGTATCAGGATCAAATTCCTAAATTTACGAAGATTAAGCTGTAAAAGTGATGCAGATGCTTCAAAAGGGATTTCCCAAGTCATACTACATCCTATCTCAACCAGGTCTTATAGCCCAACTAAGTTCAAAACGTAGTGTTTTTCTTAGGAAAAAAAATTTCGATTAGGCTCAAGAAATGAGGGAGTGGACATACACTATACCATACAGATATAGATGACTCGTCAAGCACATGTATTATTTTGAAAAAAAGCAAAGAAGAAAACTAAAGCAAATAAAGAAGTAAAATAACGAGAAGGAAAATGCAGGAAAAGGGAAAAATAAAGCGAGAGAAAAAATAAAGTGAGAAAGCGAGTAAATCTCCTCCCACACTTAAATCGAACATTGTCCCCAATGTTACAAAATAAGAATAGGAAAGAGTCACCTGATAAAGTACTAAGGCTGGTTGGGTACCTCGCCATCCTGCAGTGAATGTCTAGGATGACGGGATTGGCTGCGAGAACGACTGCTCTGAGAAGCCTCGAACTGGTCGAATCTGGCGGATAAGGCAATCTATGAACTCTGAATCTCGCGAAGGTTGCCAAAAAGGGAACCTTGAGTGGACTCCATGATGGATGAGTGACTCTGGAATTGGGCTTGTTGCCTATGTTTCTCGCGGGATATCGCCAATTGAGATTCCATAAGACTTTGAAAAGAGCGGTCCGACTGCTGTCGTCACGCCTCCATGAAACTCATGTTATCTGCCAGTTGTTGTTGGATGTTAGAAAGTAAACCATCTCTTCTCTCCTCCTAGGCTAGCTGGTCACACCACATCTCTTCAGTGATGTAGAAGCCAGGAGTCGTACCTGCAAAAGTGTTAGAAGTAGAAGGTGCAGTGTGTGCGGGTGAAGCATGGTGGGGGGACACAGGTGGGGCATGAGGTTCATCCCTCTGCTCGTATTCTTCATCAGTCTCGTATTCGTCCCCAAGTGGAACATTAGGAGGTAATGGACTCGTAAAAGGTGGAGCATCTAGATCGTAGGTCTAGTTCCTCGCAATTCATACATGGGTACGTCTAGTGCAAGGCAGAACAACGGATGGGATAGCGACACCCTGAACCATAAGTTCAAAACCAGCCACTCTCCTCACCTTGCACAATTTCATATCTTTTAGAAATTTCAAATTAATTGTGCGGGGAGGCAGGGGTGAAAGGGTAGCTATCTCAGCTTCAAGGTGCAGAGCTCTAGCAATAGATGTAACTAGTCCTCTAAAAGTTATGGTCCATGTGTGTCGCAGGACAACAATCATGTGAGAAATCATAAACGGGACTGAATTAATTCTTCTATTAGTGAGACTACCCTACAAAAATAGAAGTTCTCTAGAATTTACCTTGTTTGGATTCTCCCGACCAAAAATAGTACAGGCGAACATATATCGAAAAATTTGAATAATTGGGTTATGGATCAATGATGCTAAAACTCCTTCAAAAGAATTTATAGAAGAATTTGACAATTTGACGCCAGAAGGAAAATGCATCAGTGGACCATTCAGAATCCAAAGGGTTCTAACAAATAGCGCCATCACCATGAGGGATGCCCAACAGAGCTGCTAGTTCGTCGCTGCTATATTCATATTCAACATTAAACAGACGGAATTTAACCGTACCGACAGTACTAGCAGTGTCGGGGTGAACCAAATAAATTAGGGAACTTAAGAATTCCCGAGTTAGCCTCTCAAAGGTGGGCTCTTTTCTAGTAAAAGTGTCATGCAATCCTAGGATGTCAGCTAAATGAAAAAAAAACTATGATAAAGTCCTAAAGTATACAGACAGTCTTCATCGACATACTTGGTTGAGACAATTTCTCGTCCTTGCAATTTTTCAAGGATTTTCCGTTGTCGGTCTCCGGGTTTGCCTTCACGAAGAACGTATCTGTTGAACTCCATTATTACTCCTTTGGAAGAAAATTGAAAATATGGGTTTCAAAAATGGGTGTTGGAGATTGGGAGGAGAAAGTTTGAATTTTTATGATGGTTATAAAAATGGATGTTGGAGTGGTTAATGGGGTAGTAGGTGGTTGAGAAAATGAGAGTTGTTGGGTGGTTAATGGGGTAGTAGGTGGTTGAGAAAATGAGAGGTTTTGGGGTTGAAAATGGAGAAAGTGGGATGTTTTTGAAAATCTACCCGTTATAATCTCAGACCCCATGGCGGGCGCCATGGTCTTGGTGGCGGGTGCCATGTTCGAAATTGGGTTTGACTCAAATTTCTTTGTTTTGTTGGTTTGGGCTTCTTATTACAATTTCTTCTCGTAGGTGCAAACAACAATTCTTCATTTGGTGCTTCCAAGGATTGGTGTATTGAATTTTTTTTTTATGTTTATAACTTGAAAAAAAATAAACTCATAAAAAATATAAAATAAACAATTAGTTAAAGAGAAAAAATAAAAATAAAAATTAAAGGAAATATACTTAATCATGGTAAGTCACAAAAAATAAAAAGAAAGTAGAATGCAAGAGTTAGGCATAAAAATAAATAAGTCTGAAAAAGGAAATAACATGATAAAAAAAACAACATAACAGCAAAATAGTGCAGATATGAATCAAGATCATCAAGGAGTGGTAGGGTCTGTGCTCGACTCAGGACCATGAGCTGCAGCTAACTTACTGTTAAGATTATCAATTTACTTCTGGGCTTTGAGGGACCATACATATTTTTCTTCTTGAAGGTCTTGGTAGGGGGTGTAATATTCACATTCTTCACTTTCCTGGATTTGAGCCTTTTAGCAATTCCAGGCACCACATTAGAAATGAGCTCATTGTTAGACAGCTCATCAACATTGACCACATTCTCAGTATTTTGATTTTCTACAGCTTTGGAGCCAGCAGCATCTTCCATAGCAGGATATTTCTTCTAAACATCTTGTTCAACATCAGCTTCAACTTCTTTTAGAGAAGAAGTAGCAAGCTTGTCATGTTTGCTTTCAGCAGCATCTTTCTTGAAGATGGATGATTCAACAACACTTTTAGGGTCATTTCCTTTGTCATCCAGAGCAGGCATACGAGCAAGAGGGGTAGAAATCCTAGGCACAACAAAACCTTCATTTTACACTTTATCTAATAGCCTTCTAATACTTCTATCATTATTAACAATCTCTTCTTTTGTCCTATCATCAGTAGCAGTAGAAGCATTACCTTTATCGTCTTTATATTTATTTGCATGTGACGATCTAGGTTTCTTGACCTTCTTCTCAAGAGGTGGGATAGTTGTTAGAGGAGTAATGTTAAGTACCCTGTTAAGGGAGAGTTTCTCAGGGTCGCTGACAGATTTTGAGGGAAACGATGTATGATGTTGAGACATCTTTGAATATTTTTGAGCAAAGAGATAAAGAATGACAATGGTTCTTTTTCTGTAAAGTAGAATGAAGATTTTGTGAAAGTAGAAGGATGTTATTTCGTAGCGTGTGGGAAAAACGTTGAGACAGTCTTGTAATGATTGTTTTCAAGTTTTGATTTGTTTGAAACATAAATAATATAATATCACTTTAATGATATTCCCACACGCCCTTAATTGCTATAAACCATCATATAAGAAAATCCCTAATTTTCCTCTTAAGTTCTCAAACTGATTTGCATCCAAAGCCTTAGTGAAAATGTCAGTTAGTTGCAATTCAGTGGCTACATGTTCTAAGGCAACAATCTTTTCTTCAACAAGCTCTCTTATGAAGTGATGATAGATATCAATGTGTCTGGTCCTACTGTGTTGAATAGGATTTTTTTGATATGTTTATGGCACTAAGATTGTCAAGAATAATGTCTTGACATCTTGGTTGACATTATATTCTGTTAACATTTGTTTCATCCAAACCAATTGAGAAAAACTGCTTGCTGCAGCAATATACTCAGCCTCGGCAGTGGATAAAGACACACAATTTTTCTTCTTATTGAACCAAGATATAAGATTATTTCCCAGAAAGAAGCATCCCTCTTATGTAATTTTTCTGTCATCAGCACTTCCTGCCTAATTAGCATCACAATAACTAATTAAGGCAGAACTAGATCCATGAGAGTATAGCATACCATAGTCACTTGTCCCATTCACATATTTAAGAATTCTCTTCGCATGGTTGGCATGGCTAACTTTAGGATCAATTTGATATCTAGCACACACCCCTACAGCAAAGGCAATGTCAGGTATGCTAGATGTGAGATATAGAAGACTTCCTATCATACATCTGTAAAGACTTTGATTCACACTTACTCCTTTTTCATCTTTAGAAAACTTCAGATGTGTGGGAGCAGGAGTTCTTTTGTGACTGGAATTTTCCATCCCAAATTTCTTTACTATATTCTTAGCATACTTGCTCTGAGATGAAAATATGGAATCTTCCATTTGTTTAACTTGCAAACCAAGAAAGTATGTTAATTCACCAATAAGGCTCATCTTAAATTATGACTGCATTTGCTTGAAAAAATGTTGAACCATCTCATTTGACATCCCACCAAACACAACATCATCAACATAAATATGTGCAATCATGACCTTCCCTTCTTCTTCCTTGACAAAAAGAGTTTTGTCTATGCCACCTTTCCTATATCCATTATCACCAAGAAATGTTGTCAATCTCTCATACCAAGCTCTTGGAGCCTGCTTTAATCCATACAGAGATTTCTTTAGTTTGTACACATGTTTAGGAAAACTTGGATCAACAAATACATTAGGTTGTTCCACATAAACTTCTTCATTCAGATAGCCATTTAAGAAGGCACTCTTTACACCCATTTGAAACAATCTAAATTTCAGTATGCATGCAACTCCCAAGAGTAGTCTGATTGATTCAAGTCTGGCCATAGGAGAAAAGGTTTCATCAAATTCAACTCCTTCAATTTGAGTGTATCCTTGTGCAACTAACCTTTCCTTATTTCTAGTGACCACCCCCTTTTTCACCAGATTTATTCTTGTACACCCATTTAGTGCCAATCACATTTGTCTCTTCATGTCTTTGAACTAGATCCCAAACTTCATTTCTGATGAATTGTTCTAGCTCTTCCTGCATAGCATTAATCCAGAACTCGTCAGTTATGGCCTCTTTGACATTCTTAGGCTCAATTTTTGACACAAAGCAAGAGTTTGATATCCCTTCTCTTGATCTGGTAGTAACTCCTTTATTTAGATCTCCTATGATAAGCTCCTTAGGATGATCTTTTTAAGTTATAATTGAAGGCCCTTTATTGAGATGACTGGACTTAGGGTCTTCTTGAGGGAGATTATAATCAATACTTTTGTCATTGGATTCTATTGGAATATCAGATAAAGATGTTCCAACATCTTCTAAGACATCTTCTTCATCATTCCATCCTTTATCATCAATAATAACATTTATGGATTCCATCATAACCTTGGCTATGGAGTTAAATACTCTGTAAGCTCTGCTATTTGTAGAGTAGCCTAGGAATATTCCATCATCACTCTTGGGATCCATCTTCCTCCTTTGCTCACTATCAGCTAAGATGTAACGTTTACTTCCAAAAACATGAAATTATTTGACAATGGGTTTTCTTCCCCTCCATATTTCATACAAGGTGGCTGAAGTGCCTTTCCTTAGAGTGACCCTGTTATGAATATAACACGCAGTATCCATAGCTTCAGCCCAAAAGTGGTAGGGTAACTTCTTAGTATGAATCATAACTCTGGAAGATTCTTGAAGGGTTCTGTTTTTACGTTCCACAATCCCATTTTGTTGAAGAGTAATGGGATAAGGGAATTCAGAATTGATTCCTTCAGAAGATCAAAAGTCAACAAATTTATTATTCTCAAAATCCTTTCCATGATCACTTCTGATTCTGATGACATGACTATCTTTTTACCTTTGAAGTTTTTGACAGAGATATTTAAATACTTCAAAAGTTTCTGATTTTTCTCTAATAAAACTTATCCATGTGTACCTAGAGAAATCATCTACAACAACATAGACATACTTCTTTCCACCAATACTTTCAACCTGCATAGGTCCCATCAAGTTCATGTGAAGAAGTTCCAACACTTTTGATGTAGTAAGATGTTGGATCTTCTGATGTGACATCTTAGTTTGCTTTCCAATATGGACGTCACCACATACTATTCCTTCTTCTATCTTGAGCTTAGAAATCCCTCTCACGGCTTCTTTAGATATAATTCTTTTCGTTCCTTTTAGAAGAACGAATTCCAACAAAGCATTTCCTCGGAGGCTGAATTATGACAAAGAATTTCCTGGAAGACCGAATATCAACAAAGCATTTCCTTGGAGACTGAATTCCGACAAATCATTTCCTCGGAGACTGAATTCTGACAAAGCATTTCCTCGAAAACTGAATTTCGGCAAAGCATTTCCTCAGAGACTGAATTCTGACAAAGCATTTCATCGGAGATTGAATTCCGATAAAGCATTTCCTCAAAGACTGAATTCCGATAAAGCAGTTCCTCGGAGACTGAATTTCGATAAAGCATTTAGTTGCACCCCAAAATTTTCCATCCCATTTTTACTCAAAACATACTCCTAGAGGTCCTCAACTTGCCCAAGGATGCCTAAGGATTGACCAGACAAATCCTCCTCCTAAGACTATGAGCCTCAAACTAGGGTTTCACTCCTCATCAAGATGTTTGAGTTCCAAGGGTCCTAAATGGTTTCCATTACCCTAATATATCCTCAAGGTCATTCATGCCAAGTTTCATGCCTTGCACAAGAAGTTTTCTCAGTTAACTGCTTAGATGCCTGAAAATCAACTATACTAGGTCAAAAGTCAATTGTGGCCCTCATGCAGTCAAACTTCAAGATGTTTGGTCAACGTCAACATTTTGAAGTAATATTCATCATTTGATTAAGGGTCGAGCATGATTCCTCAAGGAATGCCCCAAATTCATCAAAACTCAAAAGTTGCTAAATTAGGGTTTCTATAAGAAAAGTCAACCAAACTTTGACCATGCATAACTTTCTCATACTTTATCAGAAATTTCCCATCCAAGGCTCATTTTTAAGAGGATTCAATTCCTTACAACTCATCTTCAGCCCTCAAGTTCAAAAAATGTACTCATGAAAAGATATAAATTCAGACATTATAGGTCATTTCAAAAAGTCAACAAAACACCTTTTGGGTCAAAGCTTCTTGCATGAACATGAAAGATCTAATTGAAATGAATCCAAAAGTTTTGTTTAGAGGACATCATAAGCTTTCTAAAAAGTCAAAGAACACCCTCTTAGGGTTAAAATTGAGGGATATATGTATTGTCAAAGTTGACCAATTTTTGGAAATGTGCATGAAGTCAACATTGATCAAAATGACTTTTTTTCCAAATGGACCCATGTTTTCTTGTTTAAAACTTGTTCCTAAGATGGCCCACGACCCCTGAGCTTATCCACCTATTATTTTATTATTTTTATTATTTATTTTGATTTTTTATCCATTTAAATCAAAATAAGTAAATTTAAATAGTAGAATAAGGAAATAAAATCCAAGATTTGATTTTATGAGCATATTATGAGTCAATGAACAACTACCAAATCATCCAAATCGTGCAAGAGCTAATTGATTGGAAAAGATCATGATTTGGCTTGTTTTAGAAACAAATAATGCAAGGAATAAAATTAAATCAAATCTCAATAATGTGTGAAGATACATTCCAACTTTGTTAACCTAAATCAGTCTATTATATGTCCACAACATTCCAGAGCAAAAAAATGAGGATTGGGTCGTGAGAATTGAAGAATAAAGTTGCAAATTTTGGAAGAAAAGTGTTGATCACATATTCCTCCATAGGCTGGTTCAAGCCATTCCAAGATCACAAATAGCTTCAGGGAGTTCCTTTGATCAATTCCAGACCTTCACAAGTGACCACAACATTCAGAATCATAAAATCCATAACTCGGTTCTCCAACTTTTTTTGATTTTCGATTACATGCATACATGCTTTTTCAATGAAATTTAACCATGCATTTTTGCTTATCACAAGGTTTCGATGCTTTCTGATTTGTTTGATTGAGTTTTAAGTGCAGGAATTAAAGGATACCATTGCTAGGGTTCTAAGCTTCAAATCAGGGCTTTCTGATTTAGACATAATTGGGACAAACCAATGCCATCATCGTGTTCAGGGAACCAAAACGAGTTGATTCATAGCCTCACCATTAATTTATATTGCATATTTTGAGAATTTTGATTTTTGCAAGGGGCTTTAGTGACGCTTGATCCATTTCTATAAGTTATAGTAACGGATGCAGTCCGTAGGTAAAAGTGTGGTCAAAAACGACAGTTCTGGGGAGAAGATGAACGATGTGGCTGACTCCCACTGGCCGATTTGAATGTTGGCATATTTTTCTGGGCATGCCACCTTGTTTACGTTATGTTATTTTCTGTTTATTATGTTAACGAATGAGTCATGTAACATAGATGGTAAAAGGTAGCGCTGGTGAGAGAAGGGACTTGGGTTCGATCCCAGGTCTAGGCATATTACCATTTTATTTTCCTAACATACTTTGTAGGATCCCATGCGCCACACCTTCACAAGACCATCATGCGTCCTCAGATCCAACCATGGGATCATCTCAGATCCAGATCCAGCGCCAAATAATTCACCCCCATGGTGGACCCTCAGAGGCAGGCTTCATTGAATCGTGCGCTGGACAATTGGGCCATCAGCAAATTGGGCTTGGCAAATTCAGCAACAAACCCCCAGTTTGCTATTTCATACCAGGCCCATTTTAATTCTTTTAATTTCTTCTATTTAGTTATTTGACTTTAATTATTTCACAAAAAATCATTGTTTTTAATTAAATCATAAAATTACAAAATATTAGAATTAGGTTTTTTTCATAAAATGTTTAATTTCATTAATTAATTAGGATAATTTAATTAGGGTAATTTAATATCTTTTTCATAAATAAAATCAATTAGAATTAGGTTAAATCATAATTTAATCACTTTTCTTTCAAATAAAAATACAAAAATATTTTTCTTTAACTAATTAGATTTCTTTTAGAATTTCAATTTTATTCCTCGTATTTAATTCTGTCACGCGTAGTCTTTTTTTCCCTTATTTCTTAATTATTTTAATTGGTTTGAGATTGTAATAGTTTTAACTAGGATTTTATTTACTGCCTTTATTTACTGTTTACGCTCATTTTGGTTATGTAATCCCCTCCCCGAGGCCATGTAATAGCTAGGTTTAAATTCACGTACTTTACTTTCTGCTATTATTAACTACTTAGACTAATAGGATTGTATGCAAAAGACAAATGGTTAAAATAGTAGATCACCCTAAATGTGCAAAGATAAATGAACTGAAATCAAACACTTGCACATGCTCACTCCTAGGGTTACCCCCCACTTCGGTTGCCTTCGGTAAACGGTCATGAAGTATAGGGAATTTTAGTGGTCTCCCTCTAGTCCCAAAAGATAAAAAATGACCCATTCGAATGTTGTCTTGGAAAGATCTTTAAGACTCTAGGGTAATTACTAAGGTTTCCTAATCATTGCTTATGTGACCGTAATTGTCCCTTCGAATGTCCCTTAAACTCCAACGATGGAGCTACCTAATCCTTAATAGTAGGATAGTGATGTCTAAAGGAAATGAGAAAACGAACTATCTTTTTAGAGTAGGTAGAAACTCTTAAGTACTTGCTCAAAACAACAAAAACTCATTCACACAAACACTTTTATAACAGTTTTCAAAAACAACTCCGTCACACTCTTGAGGACAGATACAAGGGTTACCATGAAGTTAAACAAAAACTTTTCAAAAACACACACAAGCAATTTCAAAATGAGAAAGTACCTAAGAGCCCATGGAAAACCATGGATAGAATGGGTGCTAACAACTTCCCTTTCTATAATTTGGTGGAAACATCTCGAAAATGGTTTTTTCTATTCTTTTTCCTTTTCCTTTGTTGGATGAAATAAAATTTGGTGGCGACTCTTGCTTACCGTGAAATTTGCGAATAAAAAACGCAAAACCAGTATAAAAATCGGTTCTACCACCATATCACACATTTCCTCGGAGACTGAATTCCGACAAAGTATTTCCTCAAAGACTGAATTTCGACAAACATTTCTTCAAAACTAAATTCCGACAAGCATTTCTTCCGAGACTAAATTCCTACCAACATTTTATCTCAGAAGCTTACTCTGAAAAACTTTTCCTTCAAAGATCTAACAAATATTCGCTTCAGAGACTAAATTCTAAAAGGACAGTTCTGAAGCTACCAGCGGAAAACACAGAGCCGCCACTGAACTTTATTTATCCCGAAGGAAGGGGAAATATCGATAAAACCACAAGGGAATGGATAAGATGGTCTTGCGACCAAGATAAAGGGTAAGGGAGTCGATTATGCAAGGGGAAGATATTAGTACCCCCTCACATCCATTGTACTCAACAGGATGCATTTTGTTTGTTTATCTTTAAGGGTGTGTTTATCTACAACTATACTTTCTTAAGGGGAAAGGAATGGTTTTTTATTATTGCGTTCGTGAGGGTTTTGTGACCCTTTGCCTACGTCTCCAATGAAGGAATTAAAACACCTTAGTTCCTCTAGAAAATGGTTTGTTTGTGTTTTTTAGTGGGCAACGTTAACGCACACATTCTAGCAATAGGCACAGCCAGTATCGCGGTAGAACGGAGATAACATGCTCTTTGGGGGAGTTTTGATTGGTTCAGTGTTTTACGGGTTTTAGAATAAATTCAAGTAATGATTAAGGGTGTTTTTGGATTTTTGATTTGTGAATGATAAATTTTAATTACAAAAGAAAAAGGTTAAGGGAGAGATTAAAAACCTAACTGCTTTGTTATTTATAAGTGATCTAAAAGTCTACTTCGACACAAGACGATCGAAACGGGGTTTAATCGCCTCATGGAGCTACCTAAGGGAGTATGGCATCGAGGTTTGAACGAACAAATAAAGAAACTTAAATTCTAAATGTTTTTTGTGGTTTTATATTAAATTAAATAAATAATGAATTCAAAAAGTAAATTAAAACCTACTTCTAAAATATTCTAATATTTATTTGTGATTTTTAAGTAAAGCAAAATAAAATCTAATTCTAAATATGTATTTTTTGTGATTTTTAAGTAAATAAAATATTAAGAGAAAATTAATATCTAATTCTAAATGTATTTTGTTGTGATTTTTAAGTAAAGAAAATGTTAAGAGAAAACTAAAATCTAATTCTAAATATATTTTTTTTGTGATTTTTTTAAGTAAAGAAAATATTAAAAGAAAACTAAAATCTAATTCTAAATATATGTTTTTTGTGATTTTTTAAGTAAAGAAAATATTAAAAGAAAATTAAAATCTAATTCTAAATATATTCTAATATTTTAATTCTTTTGTATAGAGAAAATGAAATTAGAATAAGGTTAAATTCTAGTTATTTATTTAAAGAAGAGTTTAAAATAAACAAACATGAATAAAGTTTAGAAGCTAGAACAAAGAGAATGAAAAAAAGAGGATCCAAAAATCGTCCCAATGGGTATTGAACCTGAGAACATCGGTTTGCAACTTTAAGTCCTTACCACTACACCATGCTTTATGATTAGTCATTGTCACAGTTCGAGAATAATAAAAAGTAAAATAAAATAATGAATTGGGCCCAATTGGAGAACCTGGTCCTGGTTAGGCCCAATTAGAAGTTGTATTAAGAAAAACCCTAGAAGCCAGAAGGAATGGTTGGCCGCTGGTATTACTTGGGAAGAGGAAAGAATTGGTCAACGATAATTATTTAATTAAATTCAATAATTCCTAACAATTCTCAATTAATGGAAACTACTCTCACATCTTTCAAAATCCTAATGTTCTTGTCCATTTTAAATTTCACGATGAAACAAACAAATTTACTTTCTCTGTTCCAACAATCCCATTATCCTTCTTCTTCTTCTAAAGGAAAAGAACACGAGAATCCTTTCTCAATCTCAACCAAAAAACTTCGTGATTCTCGCTCTTTCTATTCTCACTGTTCTAACAACAATTAAACATCTCTTTGTCTCTACATGAAAAAAAACAAAACCTTTTGCACTCTTGATTCTTACGGATCTCCTTCTCCATTTCTTAATCTAAAGCTCATCATGGTTTAAAACGCAAATAACTACAACACCACGCAAAATCGAAGAAAAATATAAGGTACATTTTGAGATATACTAACCACAAATAGGACGAAGTTGATGACACTCAGATTAGATGCTTGTTCTTCTTTTTCAATTTCTTCTTCAGAAATCCTCGTGATTTGAATCGTGCACAATTTTTCTTACTTCTTTTGATGTGTTGCTGTGTTTTTGTTATGCGTTTAATATGTTGTTATGATTACAAATTCTGATAGAAGCTTATTCGGTTGTTGCTGGGAATTACAGATTGGTGATGGTCATGTTCAAGGAGGAAGTGAGAGGAAGTGTAGTTTAAAGTCTGTAAAATTGGTAATGAAGGATTGAAGATGGTGTAAAGGTGTTGAGGTAGTTTAGACAGAGGTTCGATAGCAAAAGTTTGGTGATTTCTGTGTGATTTTGATTTCAATTTCTTGTGTATTTTCTTTGATAATTTTCTGTCTGATTTGGGTGTTGTCTCTCTCCTCTTTTCTTTCATGTGTTCTGATCTTTTTATAGAGAAAATATGATTAAAAAAATAGAGAAAAGTGGGTGAGATTTAAACAGATATGGATGCTGGTTCGTTACTTTCTGAAATAGTGTTTTGGTGCATACCATTTTAGTGCAAATTTTGGCATGTTTTGTTTGGTGTTTGTGTACAGGTTATAGCATGGTAATTGAAGCAGATTTTTGGTGTTTTCTTGACAATAATGGACAAGAATATGATAACAAGCATATCAACAAGTTTTTGGGATTTTTTTGCAGGTCTATGCAGGGCTGGTCTGTGGGGCTTGTGGATGGTTGGTGGAAGGATGTTTTTACATACTGTTGTATGCAAGAATTTTCCAGCATAGGGCAGAGTTTGCGGACTGGTTTAATAGCAGGTGTTTGGACTGGTTTATAAACAGTATGCAGAATTGGCTTTTGACATGGTTTTGGAATGCTTTGTAGATGATGCAGGGTTGCATAGGAATAGCAGGGCAGCAGGATATGTTGACATGATCTTGGGTTAGCAGCAGCAGGCTTGGACTGCAGCATATCAGATTTGGAGCTTTTCTCGACAGCATCATTGGTTTTGTGTATTGGAAAAAAATTAGATTAGGTAACCTAATCTTTTTAGACTGTTTTTATGGTTTTACGCAAGGATGTTATTCTAATTGGTTTGTAGGCACGGTTTTGGAAATGTAGCAATCATGGTTGATGCAAGACTTTGGGCCTGTTTTAAACAAGGTTCTTGAAGATTGGCATGAAGAACTTTAAAGATGAATATTGAAGATTTCAGAATTAGGTTTTGGATGGATCTTGGTGTGGGATTTTATAGTGTAAAATTTTTATAGTTTCATTTGTAACATGGTGTATTTGGAAATTGTAATAATTTGTATCATGAAATGTCTTGAAACTAATGAAAACCTCAAATCCTGTTAAAAACTTGCATGATGATGTTGAATGGAACTTTGGTTGAATCTTGAATCTTGCTTAAAATTTCTAATTTTCTAGATTCCTTCAATTTAAACCTCAGTTGCATTCTCCGTGTTTCTTCAATCTTGATTAAGTAGAAAGGCCCATATTGTGAGATGGATTAGAACTTCAAATGTGACATAGGTCAAAAGATATTGTCCCAATAACTTAAACTTAATCCATGACCGTTCCCATCTTGTATCATAGCTTCCAACCCCAAGAAGTGTACATGTCACACATTGAATAATGTCACACTCAATGACCTTCCAGATATGAAATCCTTAAAAACATTTTGCACCTGAAGCAAACTATTCACAATGCCTTACATCTCAAGAAATTCTTCTCTAATCAGATAAAACCTTGATTCCTAATGTACCAACCCTAAGTGGTTGGATGATAACAATGAATTCTCATCTTTTCCTGCATGAATTTTATGGCCAGATAACTTGCGGTTCCAGTAATTAACTCTTTTTATTTACAATAGGGAAGCTCAAGCGAGATCCTAACCACGAGGGCGCCATATGATCATAGTTAACCCCAATCAGTCGATAATGCAAGAAAAAGAAGATGCATCTCTCAATCATGGTTCACAAGACACTTTATCTTTGAATTCAAACCCTTTGAATAAAGTAAATAAGATAGTTTGTATCACAAGTAACAATGCGAGACATTCCTCATAGGATTGACACACTAAAGTTTCGAGGAGAAAAACTCGTGACAGTCAAGGTCAAAGCCCTAGTTCATGTCCTTGACATATCTTTAAAGAGAATGAAAGAATAATTTCATAAAAATGGACCCAAAACCCTAATCTCTTGACAAACAAAAGGGGAATAAACTCTAATCCAATATCTGATGAATTCGGTTGAGAAATTTCCTCGTAACTTAATGAGATAGAAATCCATGATAGCCAAAACCTAATTCCACATAGTCCACTGCTCAAGAACCAGATGAAACTACCGTTAACTGATGAAGGGACCCCAAAACCAAAATGAAACCCTAGTCTTGCACAAATACTACTTCTTGAACCAAAGTACTTTATTCAACAAAATGTGTGATATGCAAATGAACTAGTGGAGATGATGTAGATGAAATGCCAAGTCTAAGCCAGACGAAAGTAAAAGGTAGGACAAATTTGGGGTACAACAACTGCCCCTATTTAATTTTCTTAAACCTGAAAGTGATATTGGCGTCAGCCTTTCGAAGGTTCAAGGTTGAATATGATTAAATACTAGGACCCAAAATTTGTCCTAGAGAGATGGTGTGAGTGTTATTTATTGGTGATGTCTGCTGGGGAAAGAAAAATTCGTTTTCAGGTAAACTGGGCACGATGGATAAACATGGTTGAATAATGGTAGCTCGTACTAGGGTAACGGTGCCAATACAAGGTTCTCGAGGGAGTGGGCGATAAAGTGACTGAAAGGATATGGTTGACGATGTCGTGGTGATTAAAGGTAGTATTACTAAGAACATAATAACTTAAAGATGACAGGTAGAATTTGACAACAACAGAGAAGCTATCGTGTGGGATTCACAACCCAAAAGAAAGGTAAAGACAATGGGTAAATATCGGCGTATGATTTATGACCCAAGAAAGATAACATGAGGGTAAGACCTACGAGTAGCCTACGACCCTAGAAAAGATGATGCGAGGGTAATACCTACGAGCGACCTACGACCCTAGAAAAGATAACATGAGGGTAAGACCTACAAGCGACCTATGACCCTAAAAATATAACGTGACGGTAAGACATACGGGCGACCTACGACCCTATAAAAAGATAATGTGAGGGCAAGACCTATGAGCGACCTACGATTCTATAAAAGATAACGTGAGGGTAAGACCTACGGGTGACCTACGACCCTAGAAAAGATAACGTGATGGTAAGACCTACGAGCGGCCTACGACCCTAGAAAAGATAATGCGAGGGTAAGACCTACGGGAGACCTACGACCCTAGAAAAGATAACATAAGGGTAAGACCTACGAGTGACCTACGACCCTAGAAAAGATAACATAAGGGTAAGACCTACGAGTGACCTATGACCCTAGAAAAAGATAACGTGAGAGTAAGACCTACAACCCTATAAAAGATAACGTGAGGGTAAGACCTACGACCCTATAAAAGATAACGTGAGGGTAAGACCTACAAGTGACCTACGGCCCTAGCAAAGATATAACGTGAGGGTAAGACCTACGAGCGACCTACGACCCTAAAAAAGATATCGTGGGGGTAAGACCTACGGGAAACCTACGACTTTATAAAAAATAGCGTGAGGGTAAGACCTACGACGCTGTGAAAGATAACGTGAGGGTAAGACCTACGAGCGACCTACGACCCAATGAAAGATAACATGAGTATTAGTAGTATAATGACAAATGTTAACTGGGAGTTATGAGGATGATATTCTTTGTGGGGATGTTTTGTTAATTTGGGATTGATTTAGGGCTCTTAGGCAAGGTATCAAATCTGGCTCATGCTTCATATGCATTTGAAGTGTGGCATGTTGATCCATGGATATGCTATGCGTTTGAGGATGCAATGCAATATGCAGTGATGGTTATTGTATGAAAAGTTCCAAATGCTAAGCTCATTGGGATTCGTTGCTCGTCATCTTGAGATAATAATATGGATTGGTGCTTGAAAACTGAGAGAATCGAGTTATAGCCTTGTCGAGTTCATAGGGGATTAAATTTGTTGAGGATGAGTAGCTTGATCTGACTTTCTTCATATGCTGGACTTCTCGTGAATGACTAAGTAGAGATGTGGGCCTCATCAAATGCCCCAAGTTTTCTTTATTATTAGGGAGGAGATGGCTCGGTTTGACTTTTCCCCCACCGCAAACTACTTGGGGATCGGGAAATGGACATGGGTATCTTTAGATACCCCAAATTCACTTCATCGTCGGGGAATTGCGTGTTTAAACATCTGTAGAGAATGATGATGATTCCAAGGACGTTAACTAAACCAAAGTGAAAGTCATGAAGCTTTTATCCTAATTGCATTTGTACGGTTGACAGGAATTTTCTTGAGCAGCTTCATAAGAGGGGAGGAGGAATACCCTTGTCTACAAGGATCTCTTTGAGTGGAAGGTTGGAAGATTCGTGTCAAAATACGACACAAAGTGGAATACCCAAATATCTGCCTCTGATCATGGATTCTCGTAAGGTTGCACAAATTCTGAATAGGTTACTCAACCTGATTTCCCCAGTTCGAAATTTAAAGAAATTTATCGACAAGATTACCTCTGGTTGACTGGAAAAAGATGGAAGAGATTTATCAACGTGATAGCCTCTGATTGGGAATTGTGGGAATGCCCCAGAATAAAATCATTTTTTTATTTTTTGATAAGTTTCTGCGGTAATTCATCCTTCGAGATAACCAGGTTTTCATTTGATGTTCATCACACAAGCTTACTTAATGTTCAAACACTTATTTATATGCAACAAATGTTTGTCTAAGTATGATGATTCTAATGCAAATTATATGCTTGTCTTGAAGTTTAAAAAAAATTTATTGAAAAGATGTCGAAGCATTAGTTTTTTTTTTATGAAAAAGGTGGTGTATTACCAACTCAAATTTTATCACATCTCCGAGGAGTCAGGTTACCGCATTCTTGCTACAGTATTGCTTTCGAATCAACCCATGCTTCAGTTAGGACTTTTAAGGGTTATAACGTGGCCTGGTTCACGGTTTTAGAAAAAAAGATTTAAGGCTCGAAATTATTTGGTTCCCACTCATTCTCCATGATGTTCTCCATTCCTACGTTCAGTTAACTCGATACGAGCACTCGTCTCCTGAGAAGAGAGTTTACGATGAATGAGGAACCATAGGGGTTTCTAGGACCCGACAATCACTGACTTCTTGGCATCTGATCACTCGATCTTGTTCTTTGCTGAGGATTATTATTTTTTCCTTTCGCTTTCCCTAATTTTTGCCTGGACAATTTCTTGATTTTGAAGTTGCAGTCCAGCGGGATGCCCTGACTTTTGCCTAAGTCTCTTGCTTTTCAAATTTCTACTTAAGGGGTCTTTTTGTCTCTTTCTTTTTGAACAAGTTGTTGATCTTTGCATCGTATTTGATTTATTGGAACTGGTTGTGGTTGCCTGAGTCCGGGATAGATGAAGGATAATTGTTATGGTATCGCCATCTGCTGACCTCCTGATGTGTGAGAGATACCCATGGGGACATCGTTCTCTTTGATGCGCGCTGCTGATAGGTGAAGGTTAGACTTTATGGTCTTGACTTCCCCTAGCCCTTTGATGGATAACCATTGTTGTATCCCTATGAGCTCACTCTTGACGAGTTCTAAATGCTCAATCGGATTAACTGAAATTTACCCGCCCCGAGGTTAAAATTGAGGGTTTTTCTACATAAAATAAAATTCCGACTTCAAGGCTCAAAAGGGTTGACGAGGGTCTATCTCCCTTATAACTCTGGTGCTTGGGAATTTGAAACAAGGCTTGTACATCGTCAGTAAGGTTTTATTCAAAAGCATACTATTTGAGAATCTAAGTGTCAGATCTTCATCATCCTCCCTCAAGAGTTATTTTGTTCTTAAAAAGAGTTAAGCATCAAAAGAAAGTTTTATAACAAAACGTAAATGAGTGACTACGAATGGATTAGTTCAAGACAAACACAGTCAATGCATGGTGATTTAATATAAAAAGACAAACACTTTTGCATACAATGGGTACTGAACAAAACAAGAAAGGTTACAAATGATAATGCAAATGAAATTAGAAATTTCCATGCTCAAGAGACTTCTTCAGGCTTGGCTCATTTGAAGAGACGCTCTTGTAGTCTTGACACCTATCTCAGCAAGAGGATTCAATCCATTATCATACCCTTTGGAGTGAACGTGATAACTTTGGCATTAAGGAGGTCTTGAACGTTATTTTTTAATGCCCTGCAATTCTCAATTGTGTGGCCTGGATCACCTGAATGGAATTTGCAACGAGCACTGGCATCATACCCCCGTGAGAGAGGATTTGGCGTTGGGCCGAGTTCACGCAATTGAACCAACTAATTGGAAAACAACGGAGGGAGAAGATGAGCATAAGACATGGGAATGGGATCCACCCTCCTTTCAATAACTTTCTTCCTCTTTCGTTCTTGTTTCCCCTGGGGTTGTTGATTCAACTGAAAAGACCCAGATCGTGCTCGTTGAACATACAGTTGTCTCTATGTGTACTGATGTTGATGATGGATTGACTGATGTTGAGTCACCCGAGGTTGTTGAGCCGAGATTGTAGCACATGCTCCAGGAACATATCGATTAAGATGAACAAACGACGCTTGACGGTGTAGAGCTTGATCTTGATGATGGATCGGGGCATTCCCTTTGTTGATAGTAGCATTAGTCTCTCCTTCTTTCTTCTTGAGAAGGCCAAAGCAAGGTTTCTTGTTACTACCATTGATAGTGCTAGATGTACCTTGAATTTTTCCTGACTTAAGGCCATCTTTAATACATTCCCCGATGGTAACCAAGTCTGAAAAGGAAGTCGAAATACTACCGAGTATGTGTTGGAGATATGGGTCTTGCAAGTTTTCTGCGAACAAATAAGTCAATTCACGATCCAAGAGAGGAGGATGAATCCTTGCAGCTAATTCACGCCACCTTTGAGCGTACTCTTTGAATGACTCTTCAGACTTCTGTATCATTCTTTGAAGTTGAGCGCGACTAGGAGCCATGGCAGTATTGTAATGGTAATGTTTCAAAAAGGTATCAGCTAGTTCTGCCCAAGTACTGACATGAGTTCTTCCTAGTTGCATATATCAGTCCAACAGTACCCCGGTCAAGCTATCTTGGAAGAAGTGCATGAGTAATGGTTCATTTTCAGCATAGGGTGCCATCTTGGTAAGAACGAAGATGAGTCTCTGGGAAGGAAGCGCCTTTATATTTGTCAAAATCAGAAACTTTAAACTTGGGAGGAATAACTACCCCAGGAACGAGACATATTATAGCAGTATTGAATCCATAAGCCTCGATACCCTCTATGGCTTTGAGACGTTCTTCGAGAGCATGGTACATTTTTGCAGTTTTAGCAACTTCATCGGCAAGATTCACTTGGGGTTCATCAAGATTAATGACGTTGTGATGATCATCAACATCATTCCTAGGAGCTCCAGTAGGGGTCTCGAGATTTGCATTATCATTCCTCCCATTAGCAGAAGTGAAGGGAGTGACAATAGTAAGCTTGGCAACACTTTGATGTAACTCTTCTTAACCCTTGATCACAGCATGAAGGGTTTCCATAAGCTGATCCATGTGAGTTCCCATGGTGTCCATATCTCGGCGAAGTGCATTCTGATTCTCTTCAAAAAGATCCATAAGTCTTCGCCGGATGCTTCTTGTACGGTAAGGATGTGGAGAAGTCGTCTTTGCTGTTTACTGAAGTCCATCGGAAAAGGGACCCCAATGAGTTTTTGTTGTGAAAAATGAATGCATGATGGTATGAATGAATGTTTTATCTTCATTTTTGGGGAAGCCCAAAGAATCGTCTATCTTTGAAAATTTGTTTTCCTTTTTGAAAAACTATACCAACGAGACTTATCTTTAGACTTCCTTAGATATGAGATATATATATACATGATGATATGATGTCATGGTATGCTATAGCATGAAGTCTCAGCTCTACATATTCTGGATAACCGTTGTGTAGTCCCTTGCATAAGCTGAAAGTAACAGGATCAAAAGTCCGACGTCACAGGCATGGAGTCAAAGTAACCACCCATAAGGTATGTACTAGGAGTTGTCACCTTCTGAACAAGGTTCTAAGGAGATCTCAGAGTCTACGCTCTTCCGATGGATATTACTGACGTCCCAATTACTTGGTAATCAGTAGTATTCGCAGGAAAAACTCATCCGAGTGCAGCATCGCGTGACAACTACTTCCGGATTACTTCGTTATAGTCTCTGCACTGTACCTAAAAAAGGGCAGGATGGGTTAATGGTTCTATGGCCCTCAGCTTCTCGAGTTCCCAGGTCGAAAGCAATGATGTCTTCCCAATTACTCGATAAACATCACTACTTTCAAGGGGACCTCCACTGAGTGGGGGATTTCCATGCCTCCTTCTTCGGGATTACTCTCTCAAAGTTAACATGACTATACCTCCCGTCCTAATCTTAAGTGTAACCCAAGTCTGGGTATAGGATTTATCAAATGTAATCACCCAACCCAACATCACAATGTATCCAAAATATGTGAGTAGCAACAATATATGCAATATATACAAAAGAATAAAGCAATAATAAAACAGTAAAGCAAAAATAAAGAAAATAAATAAACACCAAAAAAGACAAATAAACAAAACTAGGAAAGACTCGCAAAAGGTCCCTAGTAGAGTCGCCAGCTGAAGCTACCGGTGGAAAACACAGAGCCGCCACCGAACTTTATTTATCCCAAAGGATGGGGAAATATCGATAAAACCACAAGGGAAATGGATAAGATGGTCTTACAACCAAGAGAAAGGGTAAGGGAGTCGATTATGAGATGGGAAGGTATTAGCACCCCTTACATCCGGTGTACTCAACGGGATCCATTTTGTTTGTTTTTCTTTAAGGGTGTGTTTATCTACAACTATACTTGCTTAAGGGGAAAGGAATGGTTTTTTATTATTGTGTTCGTGAGGGTTTCGTGACCCTTTACCTATGTATCCAATGACGGAATCAGAACACCGTAGTTCCTCTAGAAAATGGTTTATTTGTGTTTTTTATTGGGCGACGTTAACGCACGCATTCTAGCAATAGGCATGACCAGTATCGCGGTAGAACGGAGATAACATGCCCTTTGGGGGAGTTTTGATTGGTTCAGTATTTTGCGGGTTTTAAAATAAATTCAAGTAATGATTAAGGATGTTTTTGGATTTTTAATTTATGAATGATAAGTTTTAATTATAAAAGAAAAAGGTTAAGGGGGAGACTAAAAACCCAAATGTTTTGTTATGTACAAGTGAGCTAAAAGTCTACTTCGACACAAGGCGGTCGAAACGGGGTTTAATCGCCTCATGGAGCTACCTAAGGGAGTATGGCATCGAGGTTTGAACGAACAAATAAAGAAACTTAAATTCTAAATGTTTTTTGTGGTTTTATATCAAATTTAATAAATAATGAATTCAAAAAGAAAATTAAAACCTACTTCTAAAATATTCTAATATTTATTTGTGATTTTTAAGTAAAGCAAATTAAAATCTAATCCTAAATATATATTTTTTGTGATTTTTAAGTAAACAAAATATTATAAGAAAATTAAAATCTAATTCTAAATATATTTTTTTGTGATTTTTAAGTAAAGAAAATGTTAAGAGAAAACAAAAATCTAATTCTAAATATATATTTTTTGTGATTTTTTTAAGTAAATAAAATATTAAAAGAACACTAAAATTTAATTCTAAATATATCTTTTTTGTGATTTTTTAAGAAAAGAAAATATTAAAAGAAAATTAAAATCTAATTCTAAATATATTCTAATATTTTTAATTCTTTTGTATAGAGAAAATGAAATTAGAATAAGGTTAAATTCTAGTTATTTATTTAAAGAAGAGTTTAAAATAAGCAAACATGAATAAAGTTTAGAAGTTAGAACAAAGAGAATGAAAAAATAAAAAGAGGATCCAAAAATGGTCCCTATGGATACTGAACCCGGGAACATTGGTTTGCAACTTTAAGTCCTTACCACTACACCATGCTTTATGATTCGTCATTTGTCACAGTTCGAAAAAAATATAAAGTAACACAAAAGAGTGAATTGGGTCCAATTGGAGAACCTGGTCCGGGTTAGGCCCAATTAGAAGTTGTATTAAGAAAAACCCTAGAAGCCAGAAGGAATGGCTGGCCGCTGGTATTACTTGGGAAGGGGAAAGAATTGGTCGACATTAATTATTTAATTAATTTCAAAAAATTCCTAACAATTCTCAATTAATGGAAACTACTCTCTCAGCTTTCAAAATCCTAATGTTCTTGTCCATTTTAGATTTCACGATGAAACAAACAAATTTACTTTCTTTGTTCCAACAATCCCATTATCCTTCTTCTTCTTCTAAAGGAAAAGAACACAAAAATCCTTTCTCAATCTCAGCCAAAAAACTTCGCGATTCTCGCTCTTTCTATTCTCACTGTTCTAACAACAATTAAACATCTCTTTGTCGCTACAGAAAAAAAACATTTTGCACTCTTGATTATTACGGATCTCCTTCTCCATTTCTCTATCTAAAGCTCATCATGGTTCAAAACGCAAATAACTACAACACCATGCAAATTTTGGTGTATACCATTTTAGTGCAAATTTTGGCATGTTTTGTTTGGTGTTTGTGTATAGGTCGTAGCAGGGTAATTGGAGCATATTTTTGGTGTTTTCTTGATAGCAATGGACAACAATATGATAACAAGCATATCAATAGATTTTTGGGCTTTGTTTGTAGGTCTATGCAGGGCTGGTCTATGGGGCTTGTGGATGGTTGGTGGAAGACTGTTTTGATAGACTATTGTATGCAGGAATTTGCCAGCATGGGGCAGAGTTGGTGGACTGGTTTAATAGAAGGTGTTTGGACTGGTTTATAAACAGTATGCAGGACTGGCTTTTGACATGGTTTTGGAATGCTTTGTAGATGATGTAGGGCTGCATAGGAATAGTAAGGAAGCAGGCTATGTTGACATGATCTTGGGTTAGCAGCAGCAGGCTTGGACTGCAGCATATCAAATTTGGAGCTTTTCTCGACGGCAGCATTGGTTTTGTGTATTGAAAAAAAATGGATTAGGTAACCTAATCTGTTTGGAGTGTTTTTATGGTTTTACGCATGGATGTTGTTCCAATTGGTTTGTAGGCACGGTTTTGGAAATGTGGTGATCATGGTTGATGCAAGACTTTGGGCCTGTTTTAAACAAAGTTCTTGAAGATTGGCATAAAGAACTTTGAAGATGAATATTGAAGATTTCAGAATTAGGTTTTGGATGGATCTTGTTGTGGGCTTTTATAGTAAATTTTTTATAGTTTCATTTGTAACATGGTGTATTTGGAAATTGTAATATTTTGTATCATGAAATGTCTTGAAACTAATGAAAACCTCAAATCCAGTTAAAAACTTGCATGATGATGTTGAGTGGACCTATGGTTGAATCTTGAATCTTACTTAAAATTTCTAATTTCCGAGCTTCCTTCAATTTAAACCTCAATTTCATTCTGTGTTTCTTCAATCTTGACTAAGTAGAAAGGCCCATATTGTGAGATGGATTAGAACTTCAAATGTGACATAGGTCAAAATATGTTGTCCCAATAACTTAAACTCAATCCATGACCGTTCCCATCTTGTATCATAACTTCCAACCCCAAGTAGTGTATATGACACACATTGAATAATGTCACACTCAATGACCTTCCAGATATGAAATCCTTAAAAACATATTGCGCAGGAAGAAAACTATTCACAATGCCTCACATCTCAAGAAATTCTTCTCTAATCAGATAAAACCTTGATTCCTAATGTACCAACCCTAACTGGTGGGATGAGAACAATGAATTCTCATATTTTCCTGCATGAATTTTATGGCCAAATAACTTGCAGTTCCACTAATTAACTCTTTTTATTGACAATAAGGAAGCTCAAGCGAGATCCTAACCACGAGGGCGCCATATGATCATAGTTAACCCCAACCAATCGATAAATGCAAGAAAAAGAAAATGCAACTCTCAATCATGGTTCACAAGACAATTTATCTTTGAATTCAAACCCTTTGAATGAAGTAAATAAGATAGTTTGTATCACGAGAAACAATGCGACCCATTCCTCATAGGATAGACACACTAAAGTGTCAAGGAGAAAAACTCATGACAGTCAAGGTCAAAGCCCTAGTTCATGTCCTTGACATATCTTTAAAGAGAATGAAAGAATAATTTCATAAACATGGATCCAAAACCCTAATCTCTTGACAAACAAAATGGGAATAAACTCTAATCCAATATCTGATGAATTCGATTCAGAAATTGCCTCGTAACTAGATGAGAAAGAAATCCATGATATCCAAACCTAAAAGCCTAATTCCACATAGTTCACTGCTCAAGAACTAGATGAAACTGCCTTTAACTGATGAAGGGACCCCAAAACCAACATGAAACTCTAGTCTTGCACAAATACTGCTTCTTAAACCAAAGTACTTTATTCAATGAAATGTGTGATATGCAAATGAAATAGTAGAGATGATGTAGATGAAATGTGAAGTCTAAGCCAGACAAAAGTAAAAGGTAGGACAAATTTGGGGTACGACAAGTTCCTTTGAAGACTCATTCTAATACCCTTTCCAATTAAAAACGGGTAAAAGACCTTTGTTGGTCCATTTTAAGTCAACCAAAGATTTATTCTAGTTGAAGTCAATAGTTATTTTGGATGGCATCTATAAGCCCATTCCCGTTGCAATCAGCCAAAAACATCGTCATCTTGCACAGGCGAGTGCAAATTTCTGGGCACTTGAGTGTTCAAACATCTTCTACCTTCAAGTCACGAATGGCGGACATGCCAATCTAACTCTTCAGGTTTAAGAAGATTGAACAGGGGCAGCTATTGTACCCCAAGATTTTCCATCTCATTTTTCTCAAAATATTCTTTCAAGGCTCTTCATATAATCAAGACACTCAAGGGTTGACTAGTCAAGATGCTCCTCTTATTTAAAGGCCTACAACTAGGGTTTGTAATTTCTCAAAGAAATTAGGTTTGTAAAAGTATAAAGTGGATTCCATGGTTCTTCATAGGCCCTTAACAAGTTTCATGTCAAGTTTCAAGCTCTACATCACAAATTTGCTCAGTCAATGGCTCAAATGTTTGAAAATCAAATGTATTGGTCAAAAAGTCAACTATGATCAACATACAGTCAAACTTCAAGATTTTTGGTCAACATCAACATTTTTAAGTGATATTCATCATTTGATCAAGGGTTGATCATTATTCCCCAAGGAAAACTCTCAAATCATCAAAAGTCAAGATTTATCAAATTAGGGTTTTGTAATACGGTGGAAGAACTGACTTGGTTATTTTGCGTTTGATTGTGGTGGGTGTAAGTTTTAAAGTATTTTGAAAAATGCCTTTGTTGCAGAAAAATTTGTAACGATTCTCGTCTCTATAATAATGCGTACAAAGTGTTGGTTTTGAAAATAGTTCAAAGAGATGTTTGTTTTTGAAATATGTTTTTGAATGTGTGTGTTGAAAATGGTTTTAGTTCAAGAGAATGCAACTATGAGCGTCCTACCTACTCAAAAGTTCTATGTTATTTTCCTCCTCCTTTAGACGTTTCTATCTTACCATTGATTTGGTAAGAATCCCTGTCATTGGATGTGAAGGGACGGGCGTGGGTCATCGTATAGTCATAAAAGGAAACCTATGAGACGTTTTAGCAATTTTCATAAGGGACTAGATCTTTTACCGAAGGCAACATCGAGGGACATTGAGGGACTACGATATTTTTATCGAGGGTATTTTCTAAAATGCCCATATTCTAGGGACATGACCATTTTTTGAGGAAACAAGTGAGATTACCCTAGAGATAGTATGTTTGATTGCATGCATTTTTGTCTTGAATTTAGGTTGTCTACTTGTTGATTTTAATCTTGCCATACATACCCTAGTTACTAACATTTATGAAAGCAATAAAAATGCGGAAAATAAATGTCTTATGCTATTACATGTTTTGGGGGATGGGGTATACAAGTTTACAAATGGGGGTTTAAAAGCAATAAAACTCCTAATTATTACAACCATATTGAATAGCAAGAAAATGTAAATATATAGAAAATATAAAGACAAAAGTAGTGTAAAAGAGAGAATTAAAAGACATCCTGGATCGAAGGATGTGTCTTTCGATTCCCACACTTTTTCCTTCTTTAGTTTGGGGCCTGTAACTAGTGTATATCGAAGCATGTAACCTTAGATTCACACCACCTTATTTTTTTGTTTGCAATTGTGAAGCAGTAAGGGGAGAAGCCTAAGGCTTTGATTCACACAAACTTTTTTCTCTCGTTTGGGTATGTACAGGTTAGTTCTTGTTTGAAGGAAAACAAACCAAAGGGTAGAAACAAAAACAAACAAAAGTTACCAATGATGCTTGAAACGAAAAAAAAAACTTAAAGTCAAGAAGACTTACCTTGCTTGAAGCTGGAATGTGGGTTTGGACTTGAGTTGCTGCCCCGGATGCTCTTGGATTCGAAGGAAGAGAAACAAGTGTTATGTTTCTTTGACTGGATTTGAAATCCAAGAAAAGTAGAGTTGTGTTTATTTGGTTCTGGATTCGAAGGAAAAGAAACAAGTGTTGTGTTTCTTTAGTTCTGGATTAGAAAGAACATAAACAAAGGTGTGGTCTTTTGATTCTGGGTTTGAGAGTGTGTTAAGTGTTTTCTCTTTTCTTTGCCTTGCCTTAGATGTGTTGTGGAACCTCTTATTTATAGATGAAGTTTGAATGAGGTTTGGAGGGGGGGGGGGGGGGGGAGCAAATGAAATTTGAACAAATTGGGTATGCTATTTTTGTAGCTTCCGAAGTACAGTTTTTGTATGCCAATTTAGTGCAAATATGCGAGCAGCATAGTAGGACTGCTTTGTAGCAGTTTTGGAGTGTTATGGCCAGTACAGCAGGCTTGGGCTTGGTAGGATATTGGACTTTGGTCAGCAAGCATATTGAATATATCAAAAGACAAAACAAAACATGTTTCCAACAATTATGTCCTTCGAATGGACCACATGTGTGTTCTTCGAATGGACCAAATGACCACTTGTGTGCTATTCGAATACACCACTTATAATTCTTCGAATGGGGCACCAATGTTTGTCCTTTGAATGGGCCACCAATGTATGTCCTTCGAATAGGACACCTATGTATGTCCTTTAAATCCACAAATGCATGTCCTTCGAATGGGCCACCAGTTGTGTGTCATAGTGTAGAAACTATGTGTGTTAAAGGTTTTTAAAGGTGGAATCGAAGCAAGTTGTTTCAAAGGGAGCCACTGCCTAGTGAATCGAAGCAGGCGTGAAAGAAGCCACTGTTTTGTGGGTGCTAGCATGAAGGGAAGCCATTTCCTTGTGCATTAAAGGAATGCACATATGAAGCCATTTCCTTGTGGGTCAAAAACAAGCACAGAAGAGGCACTTGCCTTGTGGATCAAAGCAGACATGAAGGAAGAACTTTCCTTGTGAATCGAAGAAATACATGAAGGAAGTATTTGCCTAGTGAATTGAAATAAACATAAAGCAGCCAACGCCAAGTCTAAGATTTGTGAATTAAACTTGATCGAAGGAGGCCAAATGCCCAATCGAAGCTTTATGAAGGTAACCATTGTCCAAACGAAGCTTGCATGCAGGACGCCACTGCTTTGTGAATCAAAGCAAGCTTGTAGCAGGCCATTGCCTTCTGAATCAAAGCTTGCATGCAGGAGGCCACTGTCTTCTGAATCAAAGCAAGTTGTTTCAAAGGGATACATTTCCCATACGAAGCTAGCATGAAGGAAGGAGTTTAGTCGAAACTAGCATGAATCGAAGCAATGCCCAGTTAAAGCTAGTATGAATCGAAGCAAGCTTGCTTTTCTTCAATTTTGCCAAAAAAATCAAATTTGTCTGCTTTCCTCTTTCAACAGTTTCCTCTTTGAATTGATGCTTGATAATCCAATATGATCCATGGTAACTACGTGGGGAATTAAAAAATCCAAATGTACTTGTGCAAACTTGAACTTTAATAAATCCTTGTGAGAAAATGTCTTGAGAAAAGAGAGGGCAAATTTTGGGGTACAACAGGTTTCCTTAGGAGAAGCCAACTGAACTTTGACCAGGCATAACTTTCACATGCTTCATCAACTTTTCCCCAACCATAGCCCATTTTGAATAAAATTCAATTCTCTACAACTTTTCTTTTTTCTCAAGTCCAAAAAATACTTCATTTGGAAAATATGATCTCATACATTATAGGTCATTTTCAAAAGTCAACAAAAGACACTTTCTGTCAAGGCAACTTACATCAAGATAATGTGTTCAAAAGCAAAAATTATCAACATAGAGATTGTAGAGGACATCTTGGGTTTTCCAAAAAGTAAAAGATCATCTTTAAAAGATGAAAATTGAGCAAGTTATGATATGCACAAGTTTGGAAATTTTCAAGAAATGCATGAAATCTCAATTGAGCAAATTGTGATTTTTGCTTATTTGGCTTAAACTTTTGGACTTCAAACATGTCCATGACCTTGAAAAATACTCATAAACTCACTCTTTCCTTACCTTGTATTTTCTCATTATTTTATTTGTATTTATTTTATTTTTATTTAAATAAATACAAAATAAATTACATAAAATAATAATAATGGATTAAGGCATGTTGGGATAGTGTGTTGGATCAACTTCGGGCCCATAAATTCGTGAAAAATGTCTAGGTTCATGCAAGGGTGGAAATGGCAAGAATGTAACATCTTTGAAAAATTTTCAAATATTGATTTTCCTTTTAAACCATGGATTAATGTGTTGATAACATTCCATATTGGTTTTCTCAGTTTTAAAACTCAAAAAACAACCTCTAGCCTTCCTCAATCAAAAGCAGGCATCACAACATGTTCCTGAGGCTCCCAAGACACATCGTTATTCTTCTCAAGGCCTGAAGCACTCTGAAACGCGTGAACCAAGTTACTCCAATTGGGTAAAATATCTTAATCATAAACTCGTAATTCTAACGTTATAAACTATTTTTAAATACTCATATATGTTCATGCTGATGCTTCTATTATTTTAGAATCGGTGTCTTTGAGTTTTGACGCAGGAATCCACTTCTTCCATTGAGATACGGTGGGAGAACTGACTTGAGGTTTTGCGTTTGTTTTCGAAAATGTTTCGGTTTAGCAAGAGTCGCCACCGACTTTTATTTTATCCTAAAGGAAAGGTTAAAAAGCACAGGAAAAACCTTTTGAGATGTTTCGTGGGTTCGGGGGGTAGATTATAGAAAGGGAAGGTATTAGCACCCTTTCTATCCATGGTTATCCATTGGCTCTTAGTTACTTGCTTAGATCACTTGCCTTTGATTTTCAATTGTTTGAAATGGTGCTTTCAATTGTTTGAAATGGTGTTTTGTGTGTGGGTTTGAAAATGTTTTGAAAAGAGGCCATTGTTGTGGCAACCTTTGTAATGATCCATGTTTGAATGTATACAAAGGTGTATTTGTCTTTTAAAAATTTTCAATGTTTTTGAAAGTTGTTTTGAAAGTGTGTTGTGATGTGTGTTTTGAAAAATGGCAAGGATTGTTTTGCAAGGTTGGTCAAGTAACCAAGAGCTATCTACCCTAAATTTCTCAAAGTTCTTCCCTATGTTTTAACCCTTTTAACAGTATTGTTCCACCATTGTATTTGGTGGACAATCTTGTGTTAGGATGTTAACGGGACTGGCGCGGGTCATCGTTTAGACCATGATTGCAATGGTGCCAAGTGTCTTTGGTAATTTTTCCTTTAAGGGACTTGATCATTTTTAGGCAACTTTCGAAAGCGTCATCGAGGGACTATGATCATTTGAATTGTTTTGTTTTGCCAAAGAAACTCAACATGCAACATGGCCCATTATTGAAGGCAACAAGTGGAGTAACCCTAGGGGTGCAAGTGTGATTGATGTTGTCCATTTTCATGCTTTGTTGTCTTTGAATTAGGTCAAGCTATTTGTTATTTGATTTTTGCATACAAACCCTAAGTCTATCATGGCATATTTAGAAAGCTTTAAAATGCGGAATTTAAAGTCCTAAATTATTACAAAATAATCATGGGGATGGGGGTACAAATGTTCAAATGGGGATATTTAGCAAGAAATTTAAATCTAAACTATTACAGTCCAAATTGAATATACAAGTTATTTAATTGTACAATAATTAAATAAATACAATAAATATGCAAAATGCACAAAAAATGGTTTTATATGTATGTAAAAGTATTTTTCATGTAACATATAAATAAAAATAAAAAAAGTTAATTTTTGGATATTTTCATGTTTTAGGGAAAAACCCTAATTTTGTAAATAAATAGTATTTATTATTTATATCATATACAATATTTATTAATTATATACAAAAAATAAATTAAAAAAGAAGTATATTGTAAAAAGTAATTTTTGAGGTCAAATATTAGTAAAAATGAAAAATGTATTATTTTTGTATTTTTATCCTAAATATTCTAATAAATATATAAGTATTTATATTATATATTAACTATACTAAATATATACAAAAAATAAAATATTTATTATTTACAAAAAAAAGTGTATTTTAAGCAAATGTTTTCAAAAAGGTAAAAGAAAATAATAACAGAAAATAAATGTGTTTTGTATTATTTTTTAGTATTTTAAATAAAAGGTATTATGTTTATTTATAATGTATAAGTTTAAATAAAGCAAATAAAATCCAAATAAAATGCAAAAATGGATGGAAAAATGTTTTTAATATTTTTTATATTTTGACAAAAAATAATAAGTCAGAGGAAAAAATAAAAAGTCAAAAATGATTAAAAAAACACACAATGGGCCAAGGGGGTGTAAGTGGAAAATGAGGGTGCAAATAGAAAAAACGGGTCAGGCCCAGCCCAAGGCAAGCTTCTTCAACCTCCAGCCACTTCTGTCTCAAAAACGCGCGCCTTTCATGCTTTGTTCAAACATCCTGATTCTTTGATTTTTAGCACAAACTTATAACACCAAAAATGTAAAGCATCAAATCACGAATTCATACATATCAAGAACTTGATCTAACTCTCAGAAATGAGAGAGAATTTCTCCTCCCCCAATTCCTGACCTAACTTTTGTTCAATGTTCAGGTTCAAAATTCTCTCAACACACACAACATAAATGAAAAGTGAGGATATGGGTAGCTTCAGGGCCATGAGTAAGACATAAATTTTTCACAAACCTAAGCCTAGATATGCTTGGATTGAGAGATAAAAGTTCAAACTTTTACCTGTTCAGCTTGAGTCGTGCACAACAATGGAGGTGCTTTCAATGGAATTTGAGGATTTGTACAGCTTGCCTGAGGTCCAAGGATACTTCCTCTATGCTTGGTGTGCCTTGAATCCTTCTGAATCAAGCTATGGAAGTCAACCTGCAAGAGAGAAAAGTGAAAATGGCACACTTGTCTATGGCTGTTACAGCTTGTATCTAAGACTTGGGACAACTTCAATGGATGGTAGGGAATGTATTTGAACTGTTTTGGATGAAAACGCACGATGGAATGATGTTGGCCAAGTCAATCTGCAACAAGGACTCTGTTTTGCAGAAAAAATGTGCTTTGATGGATGAGGAGGTATTGAGGGTCAAGGGCTCGTGTTCTAGGTCAGTTAGGGAATATCAAATGAGTTCACAAAGTTTGCTTGAGTTGGTTCTTGCAGAAATGTGAGTTGTGGTACAAAATGCAAGCTTTCTTCTTCTTTAAGCAAAAGTTGTCAAGTTAGATTATAGGCTCATACAGGCCCCTCAAGCATGCTTCACTTTCTCTCCTAGATCAGTGGAATTTGTTCATGAACTTGTGCCTCAAAGATTTCCTTGTACCTCTTTGATTTGTGAAATTGACATAAAGTGCACCTTTTCAAAAATGGCTAAAATGCTTTTTCCATTTAAAGGTTAATCTTCCATGTAATGACCAAATGAGCAAAATAACATCTTGGCACAAAGGTTTAGCATTGAATTATTGAGTGTAAATGGGATTAGAGGCCTGTAACCTAGCTTGTGCAAGCTGACTTGAAAAATGCAAAGTGTTATGAACATGTATTTGGCCATGAACAAAGTGACTTTTTCCTATCTTTACAAATTCGATTCTCCCTAACCACAAGGGTGCTTGATGAGTTCTTGGACAATTTGGAAAGCTTGGAATGTGTACTACAATCCATCTTTGTAATGGAAATTGAAATTCCAAGTGGAAGCATCTGAAAAGTGGCCATGAAGTTGGGCAAAAATCCTGCCTAAAATAGGTCAAAAATTTTCTAAGTTAAGAATGTTTTGCACCCTTATTCCAAAAATCATAACTTGAGCTACAAGATTATTTTGAGGAAACTTTGTGAATAAAAGTTGTAGATTTTGAAATGGACTACAACTTTCATGTTTTGAGTTTTGTTTGAATCCAAATATATCTTGATGAAAAGATGGGACAAATTTAGAAAAAAATAAGGAATTTCATAACTTAGAAAATTTCTAAGTTATGAAATTTCTTCATTTTAAACCCTAATTTGTAATTTTTGGTTTCTTGATGAAAAAGTTTCATAATTTGACATGTCTTGATGAAAAATAAATCTTGGCACTTGATTTTGACCAAAAAGTCAAAGTTTGACTTTTCAGTGTACAGACAAATTTTGATCAATTGACTGAAAAATTCATCTGTCAATCCTGTGCATTTGGGATCTTTTGAATTTGTTGAATATGTCAAGACCATACCATTGAATCCTTGAGTCCATATGTGAGCTTGGTTTGCCATTGGCTAGGTCAAACAGTCAAAAATTGCCTTTGTGCAGTCAAAACCCTATAAATGACCATTTTGCCCTTTTGGTGATCTGATCAAATTTCTTGTGGAATTGTGATCCAAACTTGATCAAATTGTCCATATGAGTTCATAATGTTGATGTGGGTCAAAAATCATGAGGTTTGACTGTCAATTGACCACAGTTGACTTTTTCCCCAGTATAGCTGATTTATAGGTCAACTGTCCAATTGACTGGGCAAAGATTGGAATCAAGGCTTGAAACTTGGTATGGATAAACTTGTGAGACCAACATGAAGCATGAAAGTCATTTTGGGCATTTTAGGTCAAAACATCTTTGTGCAAACTCAAACCCTAATTTGGGTCAACAGTGCAAGGAGGAGTTTTTAGCAGAGCAAATCCTAACTTGTTCTTGAACTCAAGGGTCTATTGATGAGGAAATATTGAGGAAAGGAGAGGGTAAATTTTGGGGTACAACAGTTGCCCCTGTTCAATCTTCTTAGACCTGAGGATGTAGATTGGCTTGCGTGCCTTTCGTGATCCGAAGGTGGAAGATGATTGAACACTAGAGTGCCCAGAAATTTGCACTCGCATAGTGGAGTATCAGCAATGTGATGTCGGGAATGGGCTTATAGATTCCATTTGGAAGTGTAATGGATAGTTGTGGAGATGGGCTTAAAGATTCCATCCGGGGTGTCGATCGCGTAAGAGATTCCTTAGCGAGAATTTGCGTACCTGAGAAAGAAAGATAATTTCCTGGCCTGTTACAGGGGTTGATCTTCAAACTCTTCATGCAGATATGCCCTGGCTAGATACAGGTATCGAATCTACAATCAATTGCTCACAGATATGCCCTGGCTAGATACAGGTATCGAATCTGGAATTAGTCGTCTACATATATGCCCTGGCTGGATACAGGTATCGAATCTCTAAACTCTTCATGTAGATATGCCCTGGCTGGATACAGGTATCGAATTTGGAATTAGTCGTCTACAGATATGCCCTGTCTGGATACAGGTATCGAATCTACAATCAATTGCTCACAGATATGCCCTGGCTAGATACAGGTATCGAATCTGGAATCAATCACTCACGGATATGCCCTGGCTAGATACAGGTATCGAATCTGGAATTAGTCGTCTACAGATATGCCCTGGCTGGATACAGGTATCGAATCTACAATCAATCACTCACAGATATGCCCTGGCTAGATACAGGTATCGAATATGGAATCAATCACTCATAGATATGCCCTGGCTAGATACAGGTATCGAATCTGGAATTAGTCGTCTACAGATATGCCCTGGCTGGATACAGGTATCGAATCTACAATCAATTGCTCACAGATATGCCCTGGCTAGATACAGGTATCGAATTTGGAATCAATCACTCACATATATTCCCTGGCTAGATACAGGTATCGAATCTAGAATTAGTCGTCTACAGATATGCCCTGGCTGGATACAGGTATCGAATCTACAATCAATTGCTCACAGATATGCCCTGGCTAGATACAGGTATCGAATCTGGAATCAATCACTCACAGATATGCCCTGGCTAGATACAGGTATCTAATCTGGAATTGCGATAGTTGATAGTAATCATCTTTGGATTGACCTTTTCCTGAAAAGGAAAAATATTAGTTGTATGCAATGTCATGATGTATGAGATTCATGATGTCATGATGGTCTCAAAAATAAATGAGATCGTGTGATATGATGCGTATATGTATGTATCAGGATGTATAAAATGTCTATGAATGTGTTTTCGACTAGGAAAATAAATCCTTGACGAAGGTCGGGAAATCAAATCCTAGGCTGATGTTGAAGAGCAGAGTTCTTCGCTTCCGCTGGGGATGATGGTTGCAAGAATAAACCGGTAGGAGAAGATGACTCCGTCGGGGAATAAACTTGTTGGAGAGATTAATCTGCGGGGAATTACTCTGTGGGAAGAGATACTTCGCTGAGGTTTTGATGAGAGCTCCGTTGGGGATTCCACTGATAAGTTATGTTGGGGAATTTGATGAACTCCACTGGGGATAGGAAGAACTTCGCCAAGGACGATCTTTCCGTGGTAATTAGCTGAGGATAACCCAGTTATAAGATTTGGTGGGAAATAACCTTTGAATGAAGCCGGGGAGATGCGTTCGTACTCTGCAGGGGATAAGCTTCCAGAATCTACTGGGGATAAGCTTCAGAATCTACTGGGGAGGATGATTCAACTTTCCTGGGGAAACTTTTCAGACTGTACTGGGGAAGGGGTTCCACTGGGGTGTCTGGTATTTCGCCGGGGAACAATCTTATATTAAGCCTGCCGGGGATGCTTGCTGAGGAATGTCTATACTCCGCTGGGGAATGTTGAGATCTTCTGGGGATACCCAACTTCCTTAAGGCTGACAGTAGACTAACTCTTCTTGGGGAGAGTATCGCTGACTTGCTGGAGGTATTGTGCCTTTTTAGGGCTGATGGGAGACCAACTCTGCCTGGGGAGAGTATTGTTGAATCTTGTCTTACTCAACGGGGAGTGAAGGTATCCTGGTTACGTTCTTCAGCCGAACCTACCTTGGTACCTTGGTGGACAGAGCAACTAGATCGCTTAGACAATTCTTTATTGCCCCTGTTTCTGATGTCATCTGTAATTAGTCCTTTGTTTCGCATGCAAATATTCATGATTAGCAATTAATGTCAAATGCATATATCAAAAATGAACATTGGACGTTCTTTGCAAAACAAAACAGAAAAAGGAAAAACGATGGGTAATTTGTCTGAAAAATTGAACTTGTATTGATTTTGAAATTTGCCTGTAAATAGGCGTTTTATGTACAGGAGGCTGACGTCCTAGTAAGAGAATGCCGCCAAGCAAAATAGAGTTTATACAATTTTGTGAAAAGGAAACAAAACAGCTATGTGAAAAATAATCCCACTGGGTTCCAACTCTGCTATCGCCTTTATGTCTTCAAGCGTCTCATCACTTTGCTGCTTAGTTGAAGATGAAGCTGATTGATTGGCGCCGTCTGAGCCCGATAGTTGATGCCGAATTCTGGATGCAAGGTGATCCAACGATACATAGTATTACGCTTCATCCCTAACTTTTGCCTGGACCGCCCTTTCGGGTTTTCAGTCCACCGGGATACCCGTTTTTGCCCAAGCCGCCTTTTCAGGTTTTTGACTTGTCGGGTGTACAGATTTTTTTTCATTTCGTCCCTTGTTTTTGCCCGAACCCTTTTGGTTCGCCCGGAAGCCCTTATTTTTGCCTAGGTGTGTCAACCTAGCGGGTCTTTAATTCATGCGTAGTATCTTTTTACTATGTCTGCATTGGCGGGGTGAGGAAGGTCGTCACCATCCATGGTGGTTAGAATCATAGCTCCTCCTGAGAAGATATGTTTAACCATAAATGGCCCTTCGTACGTAGGGGTCCATTTTCCCCTGGGATCACTTTGAGGAAGAATGATGCGCTTGATTACCAAATCTCCGACTTGATACTCTTGTCGTCTGACCTTCTTGTTAAAAGCCCTGATCATCCGTTTTTGGTACGTCTGACCATGACAAATAGCAGTGAGTCTCTTTTCATCAATTAGGTTTAATTGATCAAGCCGAGTCTGGATCCAGTCATCTTCGCTCAAACCTGCATCCTTCATTATCCGGAGAGAGGGTATCTGGACTTCAATAGGCAAGACTGCCTCCATGCCATAGACCAAGGAAAAGGGAGTTTCCCCTGTTGACGTCTGTGCTGAGGTACGGTACCCATGAAGAGAAAACGATAACATTTCATGCCAATCTTTGTAGGTCACTGTCATCTTCTGCACAATCTTCTTGATGTTCTTATTCGCCGCTTCTATAACCCCATTCATCTTTGATCGATAGGGAGAAGAGTTGTGGTGTTGTATCTTGAATTGCTCGCAGAGCTCAGTGATCATCTTGTTGTTAAGATTGGTACCATTATCCGTAATGATCCTCTCAGGTACACCGTATCGACAGATCAGGTTGTACCGAATGAACCGTGCCACGACGTTCTTGGTTACGGTAGCGAAGGAAGCTGCTTCAACCCACTTTGTGAAGTAATCAATCTCTACCAAGATGAAGCGATGCCCGTTGGATGCTGTAGGTCTGATTTCGCCGATCATATCAATGCCCCACATTGCAAAAGGCCAAGGTGCTGTCAAGACGTTCAGAGGAACCGGAGGAATGTGCACCTTATCAGCATAGATCTGGCATTTATGACAAGTTCGAGAATGCTGATAATAGTCGGCTTCCATTGTGGACCAGAAATATCCTGCCCGAAGGATTTTCTTTGCCATGGTATGTCCACTGGAATGTGTTCCGAAGGTACATTCATGTAGCTCTGCCATGATCCTTTCTGCTTCAGTCTTATCCACACAACGCAGTAAGGTGGAATCATGGTTTCGCTTGTAGAGAATGCCATTGCTGAGGAAGAACCTTGCTGCGAACCTTCTCAGAAACTTCTTGTCATTAACGGATGCACCCTCGGGGTATTCTTTAGTTTCAAGGTACCTCTTCACTTCATGATACCAAGGTTTTTCAGTTACTTCTTCAGCCTCAAGATCGCAGCAATGTGCAGGTTCGTCCAACTTCCAGATAATGATCTGGGGAGCCTCGTTGTCCCATTTGACTTTGAACATAGAAGACATCGTAGCCAGCGCGTCCGCCAACTGATTCTCCTCTCTTGGGAAGTGTTCAAAAGTTATCTCCTCGAAGTGGGGAATCAACGTCAACACACACTCTTTGTAAGGAATAAGATTTGGGTGTTTTATATCCCACTCGCCTTTGATCTGATTGATCACGAGAGCGGAATCTCCGAAGACACTCAGAAACTTGATCCTTAAGTCAATTGCAGCTTGAAGACCCATGATACATGCTTCATACTCTGCCATGTTGTTGGTGCAGTTGAAACATAGCCGGGCGGTGAGTGGAGTATGAGTGCCTTTAGGGGATATGATCATAGCGCCGATACCATTACCCAAAGCTTTCGAGGCTCCGTCAAAGTGCATAGACCATCGGGATCCTTCCTCAGGTCCTTCATCCGGTCCAAGTACTTCACAATCAGTCACTACTATGATATCCTCGTCTGGAAATTCAAAGTTCATTGACTGGTAATCGTCCACTGCCTGGTGTGCCAAATGGTCTGCCAATACACTTCCCTTGATTGCTTTTTGAGTCGTGTACTGGATGTCATATTCCGTCAAGATCATCTGCCATCTTGCTATTCTTCCGGACAAGGCGGGCTTTTCGAAGATGTACTTGATTGGATCCATTTTTGAAATCAACAGAGTAGTGTGAGTCAACATATACTGTCTCAGCCGGCGAGCAGCCCATACCAAAGCGCAGCAAGTTTTCTCGAGCAGTGAGTATCGGGTCTCACAGTCGGTAAACTTTTTGCTAAGGTAATAAATGGCGTGTTCTTTTCGGCCAGAATCGTCATGCTGCCCCAGCACACACCCCATTGAGTTGTCCAGTACTGTCAAGTATAAGATTAGAGGTCTCCCTTCAACCGGCGGCATAAGAATGGGTGGTTCTTAGAGATACTCTTTGATTCTTTCGAAAGCGGCCTGACATTCATCGTTCTGACGTACTACTTGATCTTTCTTCAGCAGCTTGAAGATTGGTTCACAGGTAGCAGTTAGATGCGAGATGAATCGGGCAATGTAGTTCAACCGTCCTAGAAAGCCTCTGACTTCTTTCTATGTCTTGGGAGTTGGCATCTCTTGTATGGCTTTCACTTTGGCAGGGTCCACTTGAATACCTTTGTCGCTTACGACGAATCCTAGCAATTTTCTAGATCTCACCCCAAAGGTGCACTTGTTTGGGTTCAACCTCAGCTTGTACAACTTCAGACGGTCAAACAGCTTCTGTAGATGGTCAAGGTGTTCCTCCTTAGTTTGGGACCTTGCAATCATATTGTCGACGTATACTTCTATCTCGTGATGGATCATGTCATGAAATAAAGCAACCATGGCACGTTGGTAGGTTGCCCCAGCATTTTTCAACCCAAAAGGCATGACCTTGTAGCAAAAGGTGCCCCACTGAGTAACAAAAGTGGTCTTCTCCATGTCTTCAGGAGCCATCTTGATCTGATTATAACCGGAGAAGCCGTCCATGAAGGAGAATACTTTATGCTGAGCAGTGTTGTCAACCAGAACGTCGATATGAGGCAGAGGGAAATCATCCTTAGGGCTCGCCCTGTTCAAATCCCTGTAATCAACACACATTCGGACCTTACCATCCTTCTTCGGCACTGGAACCACGTTGGCAACCCATTGAGGGTAAGAAGTCACTGCTAGAAACCCGGCATCAAATTGTTTCATAACCTCAGCTTTGATTTTCTCGGACATTTCTGGACGCATACGGCGGACCTTCTGTTTTACCGGAGGACATTCTTCCTTGGTAGGCAGGTGATGAACCACAATGTCGGTATCCAACCCAGGCATGTCTTCGTAAGACCAGGAAAAGATTTCCACATAGTCATGCAGCATCTGAATTAATCGTTGTTTCACACTGAGCTCTAGATTGGCACCAATCTTGACTTTCTTTCTGTCTATCTCAGTACCCAGATTTACCGTTTCCACTGGCTCTTCATGTGGCTGAATGGCCCTCTCTTCCTGGAGTAGCAGTCTTGCAAGCTCAACAGGCACTTCACAATCATCTTCACCTTCGTCTTCGGCTAAGTTGATCGGATTTTCAAAGTCATAAATGGCAGTAGCAGAGTCGTTACCAGTGGGATCCAGAGTGGATTGGAACCTGTATAAGTGAGTGTGTGTAAATATAGCTGTTTTGCAATATATAATAAAGAAAGACAAGGAGCGCAAGATTTGAAATGTAAAAACGTCCAATGCTTTCATTAATGATATATGAGAGTGACACACAAAAGCCCTCATAAATGAAACTACGGTGCCCTGGGTAAGACACCGGGCCATAAAGTTTCAAAATTAATGTTTTTTTACAAATTCAAAACAAAGGAGTTCATTACTGAGTGACAAAAGTAATAGGTACGAAGTCTTTCGCAGTCCAGTTTCTTGGTCCACCGTTGGTTGTTGGGTAGATCCAGCTGTCGAATTCAGATTCCTCCATGTCGTCTTCAATATCATTTACTCCCGGGTTGGTGATGAACACAGGAGGTCTTCCAATCCTTGCCTTACGAACAGCCCTCTGAGCTTCTGCAGTGAAACCCAAACCAAACTTGTCAGTCTTTGGAGTGAAATCAGGAAGTCGGCCCCAGTTTGCGCACTCACCCTTCTCAATAACAGCCCGGGCATCCTTTATGGAGGCCATCTTCAATGGAGAATCTTCTACAATCACAGTCTCTGCTGACGCCAGTGTTTGAGGCACCTCTTCAAAGTGTTGAAAGGGGGTTTCAATGAACTCCCCATCCATCTCTACGTACCGGAACGAGTTGAGGTGGCTGACCATGTACTCTTCCTCCCCCTGAACTGTAACAATCTTCCCTCTGACCGGGTACTTAAGCTTCTGATGTAGTATGGGGGTCACAGCTCCAGCCTTGTGGATCCATGGACGACCCAGCAAACAAGAATAGGATGGTCGGATGTCCATCACATAGAAAGTAGAATCAAAAACTTGAGAACCAACCCTGATTGGAATGTCAACTTCCCCATGTACCATCCTTTTCGAACCGTCAAAGGCCCGAACAACAATGTTACTAGGCTTGAGCTCCAAACCCTCACAATCCAACCTGTCTAGGGCCTTCTTGGGTAATACGTTCAATGAAGAACCGGTGTCTACCAACACATGGGCGAGAGTAGTGCCCCTGCATTCAATGGAGACATGCAGGGCATCGTTATGGTTCTTTCCTTTGGCAGTCAGATCGGCGTCAGAGAAGCCCAACCCATTATCGGCAGTCAAGTTGGCCACACAATCGGTAAATTGATCAGCAGACGTTTCTTGTGGCATATGGGCCATCTTCAGGAAGGAAATCAGGGCCTTGGCATGGGCCTCTGAACACAACAACAGTGATAACATATAAATCTTTGATGGGGTGTGCCCCAGCTGCTCAACTACGTCGAAATCACTCTTCTTAATGATCTTGAGAATCTCTTCCATCTCTTGCTTGGAAGCTTCGACAGTGGTTGTCTTTGGTGCCTCCGTCAGGGCAGGCAAATCAGTAGCAAACCCTTTTCCCCGAGCGTCAGATGACTCGGCAGCAGGGGTAGAAATAGGAACTTGGTCAGTCAAGGAAGCAGGCACGCTTGCAGGTGTGATGATAATAGGTCTCTGAATGGCTGGTGGCGCAATATCTGGTGAGAACAGCCTACCACTGCGAGTGACTTTGGCAGGCCCGGTGATGTTACTGACGCCGGTACTAGTATCAAACTCTTGCTTTACCCCAAGAACATAAACATCTGCCCCATAGTGCCACGGGACAGCTTTGTCAGATGTATAAGGGAGGGGCCCCGGAACAGTAATGATGATGGGAGAAAACTTTTGAGTAGACAGGATTTTGACAGGCTTCTTCGAGGGAGCCTTAGGAGGTTTGTTGAAAATACTAACAATGGACACTTCTTCAGCAGGGATAGCAGGAACAACAATCTTCTCGAACAAGATCTCTTTGCTATCCATCAGGTTTTGGATGCCTGTCTTCAGCAAAGGACAACCAGCAGGTGAAAGAGAACATAGAAGGCAACCTTTACTACATCCCGGAAATAAACCGGCTAGCAACAGGTTCCTTTTGACAGTCAACAACGGAGTAACAATATCATCCACAGAGGCCACATACAGGTCTTCTTCCACATCATTCACTCCATGCTGGGGCATGGGAGCAGTCACAACATTGGGCCTTTCGGGCGCCTCGAACTGTATTTCTTTAGCATCAATAAGGTCCTGAACCTTATTCCTCAGAGCCCAACAATCGTCCGTAGTATGACCCGGGCTGTCAGAGTGATAGGCGCAGCGGGAGTTGGGATTGTACTTCGGAGATGTTGTGTTTACCACCTTCGGAGCTTCCTTGACAGTTACCAGATTGGTCGACAGTAGTTGTGGCAATATCTGAGACAGGGTCATACTGAGCCGAGTGTACTGCCTTTTGGGCCTCTCACCCCTTGGTTGGTTATACTGCTGAGGAGCAGCAGTAGGCTTTGAAATTACCACCGCGTTGACATCTTGGCGGCGTTCCGGTTTATTTTGTCTTCTGGGACCATAAACAGCACTGGCTTCCTTCTTAAAGGGCTTCTTTTCAGTACTCGAGGAGGCACCTTTCTGTATCTTCCCCGACTTGATACCAGCTTCTATCCTCTCACCGGTTAAGATCAGATCTGTAAACCCAGCAGAAGAATTCCCAATCAGATGGTTGAAGAATGGACCGGACAGGGTCCCCAAGAACATGTCGACAAGCTCACGGTCCGTCAAAGGTGGGTGCACCCTTCCAGCCAGGTCCCTCCACTTCTGCGCATACTCCTTGAATCCTTCGCCCGTCCCCAGTGACATACCCTGGAGTTGGGTACGCGTGGGAGCGAGGTCAGAATTGTACTGATACTGCTTATAAAATGTAGTAGCCAAGTCCTCCCAGTTTCGAATACTGGCTCCATCCAGCTGATAGAACCATTCGAGTTGAGCCCCTGAAAGGCTATCCTGGAAGAAATGGATCCATAGGTTCTTGTCTGCAGTGTAAGGTTGGATCTTCCTTACATATGATCTGAGATGCAGCTTAGGGCAGGAAGCCCCGTCGTACTTCGCAAAGGCAGGTGCCTTGAACTTGTGTGGGATCACCACCCCAGAAGATAAACCTAGATCTCCAAAATCCAGCCCCGGCACATGTTAAATCTCCATGGCAATTAAACGGTCCTCTAGTTGCTTGTACCTGTCTTCAGCAGGAGGGTACTGTTCATCATTGTAATCTGTCTCATTGTCGGAGACCGCAGGACTAGGAACCCTTACCCCTTGGGGACTATCCTTCCCTACAGAGGAAGTATCCTGATCAGCCTCATTCTGCAGTGTATTCCCAAACTTTCGTCCAGTGTTAAACAGCGTAGTCCTCTTCTTCTTCTTATTCTTCTTCTCCTTCAAGAGCAGAGTCTTCAACTCCTGTTGACCCTGGGCTAAGCTCATGACCAGCTCTTGAAACTGGGCGTTCTGGGCCTGGAGGGCCTTGATAGCTTGTTCGGTAGTAGGCTCAGAAGACATGATGATTGAGTGCTGTAATAGACAGCGAAGAAGATTAAGCAACCTGAAGAAAAAGGGTACCTGTTATGCATATGATGCAATGAGATGCGTATGATTTATGTTTTCAAAGACAATCGGGATTCAACTTTGTAGACAAAAAGGAAACACACTTTATTAGATTCAAACTTTAAATTGTTCAACAATTTGCCCTTAGGCATTACAAAAATGAAAATACTGAAAAGGAAATAAATGCTGTAAAAGAAACATCCAAAGCCCATCAATGCTCCCATGGCCTCCTCTTCTCAGTACGGATATAGTTATTCAGGATCAGCTCATTCTCCAATTGCTTAGTCAGCTTCTGGATCTTTTGTTCCTGTTTGTTGAACTTTTCCCGATAAGAATCCCGTTCTTCCTGTAGCTGTGCCCAAGATCTCTTTAGTGTATCAACATCAGTGGGTATCTGAGGAGGGAGGACAGTTGGAGGAATCCCGTCTTTATCAGGAAATTCAAGAATGATAGGCCTGACAGCTTCGTATGGCATACCTAACTTCTGAGCACGGATGCGGACCCATCTGCAGTAGGGTTCCATTGGTAGAGAAGTCTTCGATCCCAACTCATGTGGGTCAGCTTTGTGAATTTTGTCCCAAGCCTTGATGAATCTACGGCGTAACTCGTCACTGTCTACCTGAAACTCAAAACTGACGTGAGGTACCAACATCTCATGAGGCCCTGCTCTTCTGGCTCTTCCAAACTGACGGAGAGCTAAACATGGATTATAAGAGATTCCTCCCTGGGTACCGATCAATGGAACATTAGGATATTCTCCGCAACGATCAATAATGGCTACCTCATCCAAACCTCTGAGAGTCCAAATGATGTCATTATCAGTGAGAGACATTAACCTATGAGCCCAGCCCCTTCCTTCTTTGTTCTTCAGCACGAACTTAGGGAGGTGCGAAATAAACCACCTCACTAACAAAGGAGCACAACACCACAGAATTCCCCGTCTTCGGGCAGTACGAGCATAGAGCTGTTGCAGGATATCACCCAAGAGAGTGGGTACAGGGTTCCGAGAGATGAAGATCCTTATGGAGTTGACATTAATAAAGGTATCAGGATTTGGAAACAATACTAGACCATAGATTAAGAGAGCCAGAATGTCTTCGTACGCCTTGAAGTCTAAGTCATTCCAGAAACTATTATCTTTGCCAACCAGAAACTTAGCCAAAAAGCCCTTAACTCCACTTCTAGTCTCCCAGTTAGCCATTACCTCTTCTTTGGTCAAGGGAAGGGCTGCAGAAATCTCTTCAGGCCTAAGAGTCTTCTCCCAACCAGTGAATGGAGTCTGCTCCAAAATAGGGATACCAAGTAACTCAGAGAATTCTTCTAGGGTAGGGACAAGTTGGAAGTCTTGAAAAGTGAAGCAATGGTATATGGGATCATAAAACTGGACCAGGACACTCATCAGTTGTTGGTCCCACTTTGAAGTGACTAAACCGAGAAGAGAACCATGCCTCTTGATGAAGGAAGTAGTGTTTGGAATCCTACCAACCAATTCCTTGAGCAAAGTAGGTGGTTGAACAAAGTTGAGCCGGATAGTATTCCTACGCATGGGCATCATGATGTCCTACAAAATAGAGCAAAGATGAAACCCTCTTGTCTTTGAAATGGGTCAGTCCTTATGCAGGATGCATGCAATGGTATGATGGTATGATGTTATGATAAAGCACACCACAAGTATTCACAAAGGCAAGCATGATAAGGCACACAAGTCACACAAGACAGCCCTTAGAGATTAGGCCAGCATGAAGTTTAGGTATTACCCTCTTTCAGTTTTGTTGGTTAAGACTTGTCCTATCAAAAGTAATTGGGTTCTAGAGGATCTCAATATCACTGACTACCCTCAATCGGTCATAACTCCAGCATTGCAATATTTTCTTGCGGCCAAAACCATCGCGAGAGTTTAGCCTCAATGAGTGTAGCATACTGCTACCGTTCTATGGCCAAGTTGGGTCAATTTAGGGTTCTAAGGTCGGTTGGTGCTTAATGACTCCTTAGAAGACCCATATTCTCCTTGTTGCAACACAAGGGATATCAGTACAGACCAAGGTGTCACACCAACGTAGCCACTGCTTCACCCGTGTCGGTCTACGCCGGACAGGTCCCTCACAACTTATGCTACCTAAAGGGTATTCCCCAGATCCGGGTTAGGATCTATGAAACTCCGATGCAAAGCCCACAAATATAAAAGCAAACAAAGCAAGCAATTGAAAACAAGAGTGGTCTAATCCTAAGGTACACCCCACTTTTCATTTTCCCCAGCAGAGTCGCCAGTTCTGTGATACGGTGGGAGAACTGACTTGAGGTTTTGTGTTTATTTTCGCAAATGTTTCGGTTTAGCAAGAGTCGCCACCGACTTTTTATTTTATCCTAAAGGAAAGGTTAAAAAGCACAAGAAAAACCTTTTGAGATGTTTCGTGGGTTCGGGGGGTAGATTATAGAAAGGGAAGGTATTAGCACCCTTTCTATCCATGGTTATCCATGGGCTCTTAGTTACTTGCTTAGATCACTTGCCTTTGATTTTCAATTGTTTGAAATGGTGCTTTCAATTGTTTGAAATGGTGCTTTCAATTGTTTGAAATGGTGCTTTGTGTGTGGGTTTGAAAATGTTTTGAAAAGAGGCCATTGTTGTGGCAACCTTTGTAATGATCCATGTTTGAATGTATACAAAGGTGTATTTGTCTTTTAAAAATTTTCAATGTTTTTGAAAGTTGTTTTGAAAGTGTGTTGTGATGTGTGTTTTGAAAAATGGCAAGGATTGTTTTGCAAGGTTGGTCAAGTAACCAAGAGCTATCTACCCTAAATTTCTCAAAGATCTTCCCTATGTTTTAACCCTTTTAACAGTATTGTTCCACCATTGTATTTGGTGGACAATCTTGTGTTAGGATGTTAACGGGACGGGCGCGGGTCATCGTTTAGACCATGATTGCAATGGTGCCAAGTGTCTTTGGCAATTTTTCCTTTAAGGGACTTGATCATTTTTAGGCAACTTTCGAAAGCGTCATCGAGGGACTATGATCATTTGAATTGTTTTGTTTTGCCAAAGAAACTCAACATGCAACATGGCCCATTATTGAAGGCAACAAGCGGAGTAACCCTAGGGGTGCAAGTGTGATTAGTGTTGTCCATTTTCATGCTTTGTTGTCTTTGAATTAGGTCAAGCTATTTGTTATTTGATTTTTGCATACAAACCCTAAGTCTATCATGGCATATTTAGAAAGCTTTAAAATGCAGAATTTAAAGTCCTAAATTATTACAAAATAATCATGGGGATGGGGGTACAAATGTTCAAATGGGGATATTTAGCAAGAAATTTAAATCTAAACTATTACAATCCAAATTGAATATACAAGTTATTTAATTGTACAATAATTAAATAAATACAATAAATATGCAAAATGCACAAAAAACGGTTTTATATGTATGTAAAAGTATTTTTCATGTAACATATAAATAAAAATAAAAAAAAAAGTTAATTTTTGGATATTTTCATGTTTTAGGGCAAAACCCTAATTTTGTAAATAAATAGTATTTATTATTTATATCATATACAATATTTATTAATTATATACAAAAAATAAATTAAAAAAGAAGTATATTGTAAAAAGTAATTTTTGAGGTCAAATATTAATAAAAATGAAAAATGAATTATTTTTGTATTTTTATCCTAAATATTCTAATAAATATATAAGTATTTATATTATATATTAACTATACTAAATATATACAAAAAATAAAATATTTATTATTTACAAAAAAAAGTGTATTTTAAGCAAATGTTTTCAAAAAGGTAAAATAAAATAATAACAGAAAATAAATGTGTTTTGTATTATTTTTTAGTATTTTAAATAAAAGGTATTATGTTTATTTACAATGTATAAGTTTAAATAAAGCAAATAAAATCCAAATAAAATGCAAAAATGGATGGAAAAATGTTTTTAATATTTTTTATATTTTGCCAAAAAATAATAAGTCAGAGGAAAAAATAAAAAGTCAAAAATGATTAAAAAAAACACAATGGGCCAAGGGGGTGTAAGTGGAAAATGAGGGTGCAAATAGAAAAAACGGGTCAGGCCCAGCCCAAGGCAAGCTTCTTCAACCTCCAGCCACTTCTGTCTCAAAAACGCGCGTCTTTCATGCTTTGTTCAAACGTCCTGATTCTTTGATTTTTAGCACAAACTTATAACACCAAAAATGTAAAGCATCAAATCACGAATTCATACATATCAAGAACTTGATCTAACTCTCAGAAATGAGAGAGAATTTCTCCTCCCCCAATTTCTGACCTAACTTTTGTTCAATGTTCAAGTTCAAAATTCTCTCAACACACACAACATAAATGAAAAGTGAGGATATGGGTAGCTTCAGGGCCATGAGTAAGACATAATTTCTTCACAAACCTAAGCCTAGATATGCCTGGATTGAGAGATAGAAGTTCAAACTTTTACTTGTTCAGCTTGAGTCGTGCACAACAATGGAGGTGCTTTCAATGGAATTTGAGGATTTGTACAGCTTGCCTGAGGTCCAAGGATACTTCCTCTATGCTTGGTGTGCCTTGAATCCTTCTGAATGAAGCTATGGAAGTCAACCTGCAAGAGAGAAAAGTGAAAATGGCACACTTGGCTATGGCTGTTACAGCTTGTATCTAAGACTTGGGAAAACTTCAATGGATGGTATGGAATGTATTTGAACTGGTTTGGATGAAAACGCACGATGGAATGATGCTGGCCAAGTCAATCTGCAACAGGGACTCTGTTTTGCAGAAAAAATGTGCTTTGATGGATGAGGAGGTATTGAGGGTTAAGGGCTCGTGTTCTAGGTAAGTTAGGGAATATCAAATGAGTTCACAAAGTTTGCTTGAGTTGATTCTTACAGGAATGTGAGTTGTGGTACAAAATGCAAGCTTTCTTCTTCTTTAAGCAAAAGTTGTCAAGTTAGATTATAGGCTCATACAGGCCCCTCAAGCATGCTGCACTTTCTCTCCTATATCAGTGGAATTTTTTCATGAACTTGTGCCTCAAATATTTCCTTGTACCTCTTTGATTTGTGAAATTGACATAAAGTGCACCTTTTCAAAAATGGCTAAAATGCTTTTTCCATTTAAAGGTTAATCTTCCATGTAATGACCAAATGAGCAAAATAACATCTTGGCACAAAGGTTTAGCATTGAATTATTGAGTGTAAATGTGATTAGAGGCCTGTAACCTAGCTTGTTCAAGCTGACTTGAAAAATGCAAAGTGTTATGAACATGTATTTGGCCATGAACAAAGTGACTTTTGCCTATCTTTACAAATTCGATTCTCCCTAACCACAAGGGTGTTTGATGAGTTCTTGGACATTTTGGAAAGCTTGGAATGTGTACTACAATCCATCTTTGTAATGAAAATTGAAATTCCAAGTGGAAGCATGTGAAAAGCGGCGATGAAGTTGGGCAAAAATCCTGCCTAAAATAGGTCAAAAATTTTCTAAGTTAAGAATGTTTTGCACCCCTATTCCAAAAATCATAACTTGAGCTACAAGCTTATTTTGAGGAAACTTTGTGAATCAAAGTTGTAGATTTTGCAATGGACTACAACTTTAATGCTTTGAGTTTTGTTTAAATCCAAATATATCTTGATGAAAAGATGGGACAAAGTTAGAAAAAAATAAGGAAATTTCATAACTTAGAAAATTTCTAAGTTATGAAATTTCTTCATTTTAAACCCTAATTTGTAATTTTTGGTTTCTTGATGAAAAAGTTTCATAATTTGACATGTCTTTATGAAAAATAAATCTTGGCACTTGATTTTGACCAAAAAGTCAAAGTTTGACTTTTCAGTGTACAGTCAAATTTTGATCAATTGACTGAACAATTCATCTGTCAATCCTGTGCATTTGGGATCTTTTGAATTTGAATATGTCAAGACCATTCCATTGAATACTTGAGTCCATATGTGAGCTTGGTTTGCCATTGCCTAGGTCAAACAGTCAAAAATTGCCTTTGTGTAGTCAAAACCCTATAAATGACCATTTTGCCCTTTTGGTGATCTGATCAAATTTCTTGTGGAATTGTGATCCAAACTTGATCAAATGGTCCATCTGAGTTCATAATGTTGATGTGGGTCAAAAATCATGAGGTTTGACTGTCAATTGACCACAGTTGACTTTTTCCCCAGTATAGTTGATTTATATGTCAACTGTCCAATTGACTGGGCAAAGATTGGAATCAAGGCTTGAAACTTGGTATGGATAAACTTGTGAGTCCAACATGAAGCATTAAAGTCATTTTGAGCATTTTAGGTCAAAATATCTTTGTGCAAACTCAAACCCTAATTTGGGTCAACAGTGCAAGAAGGAGTTTTGAGCAGAGCAAATCCTAACTTGTTCTTGAACTCCAAGGGTCTAGTGATGAGGAAATATTGAGGAAAGGAGAGGGAAAATTTTGGGGTACAACAGCCATTATTAGCGTTTAAGAACTCTTGAGCTTCAGATTTTACCCTACAGACTATTTCAGATTAAACCAGTACCATGGTTGGATTCATAACATATGATTTAGGGGGGTAGCATGAATCTGGGGTTTTGGTTGTGCTTGTTTTTGCAGATCAGAATTTTTCTTTTCCAGAGAAGAAGGAGGTCAACCACCGCGTGTGGTGGTTTGACCTTTCCTGAGCTTGCGTGTCCAAATCTCGCTTCCTGATTCGCTCATTCAAAATAACATGGGACCCATCTGGGCGCGCGCGTTTCACTTTAAAATATCATTGATGTTTTTTGTTTTATATTTATATTTCTTTGCATTGGTTACAATGAATGACTAAACAGCCCAGCGGTAGAGACAATATGCGTAAGGAGCTTTCATGTGCAAGGGCAAGGGTTCGATCCCTGCCTCTTGCATATTATTTTTCTAACATTTGCTTTCAGATCCAATGTTGTTAAGGTCCAGCACACGCACCGTGCATTCCAAATCCTGTTCACTAAACATCCATAGATGTGGATCTAACGCCTCAAATATGCGTTACCACCATGCACCCCTCAAGACTGGAAGTACACGATCCTGGCAAACGTTTGGGCTCTGATTTATTGGGCTTGGAACATTTTCTGATTTCCACCCCCCAATTGCTATTTTATAGCGCCTGAATTTATGGATTGGGCCTTAGGATTCAAATTTTCACCCCCTGATCATTGGTTGCAGCATGGCCCATTTTTTTATTTAACCTAATTCATTTTCCTTTTAAATTAATTAATTTCTTAATCATAAAAATCAAATATCACAAAATAATTAGAATCAATTTTTTTAATTAGATTAATTTTTTAAAATTAATTATTTTAATCTTCTTTTTTTAATTAACTAATTAGACTTAGGGATTTCTTAATTTAATTTAATTATTCTTCTAAACACAAAAATGCAAAAACAACCAAAAAAAATATTTCTTTTATCACTTAGAAATTTTTTAGGCCTTTCTCTTCCCTGCGTATTTATTTATTTATCCGCATTATTATTTTCACAAGTATTATGTAATTGTATATGGGATGTAATAGACTTAAACTAGGACCTTTACATTTTCTTATCCCCCATTTTTGGTTTGTAATTCCTCCATCCTGAAGCATTGTAATAGTGTAGATTCAAATTCTCTCACTTTTGTTCTATGTACATATTAACTGCTAGATGTATGCTTAATAGGATTGCATGATAAGATCTTAAAACAAATGGTAGAAAACCGAAATGTTTAAAGATAAATAACTGAAACACAATGCACTCTCACATGTGCACCTCTAAGGTACCTCCACTTGTTGCCTTTGAAATAAATAGTCACGTCTCTCAAAAGTAGGAGATTTTAGCAATGACCCTTTGGTTATAAGATCATAAGTCCCTCGATGACCCTTTCGATGTTGCCTCGGTAAACAGTCTCAAATCCTTAGAGTAATTGCTAAAGTATCTTACGAGTTTCTTTCGTAAATGTATGATGACCCTCGCCTGTCCCTCATAACATCCAACGATAGGGATACCTACTGACTAATAGTAGGATAGCATTGTCTAAAGGAAAAGAGGAAAAGAACAAAGACCATTCGAGTAGGTAGACCGCTTATAGTTGCTTGCTCACAAAAAAAAAACAAAATAATTTTTCACACATACACAAATCTTTTCTAAATATTTTCAAAGACAAGAAACACTTTGTATACGTTCTCAACTATACGAGAAACGTTACAAAGTTCGCCGCACTAATACATATTTTCAAAAATATTTTCAAATACAATTACACAAAAAAGCATTTTCAAAGTGAGCTAGCAACTAAGAGGTCGTAGATAACTACGGATGGAAAGGGTGTTAACACCTTCCGTTTCCATAACCTATCCCCCGAACTCAAAATCCTTAAAAAGGTCTTTCCTGTTCTTTTCACCTTTTCCTTTGTTGGATAAAAGAAAAGTCGGTGGCGACTCTTGCTAACCTCAACATTTGCGATAAAAACGCAAAAACCTGTAAAGTCAGTTCTCTCGTTGTATTACACTGGTGCAGAATAATGGCTTGGTCTTATTGGTGATGAGCTTCGAGACCCACGTTTTCGGTATTGTTGCACACCAAAATTTACCCTCTTGAGTTAGGCTTATGTTTCATCATATTGCATTGCATTCATACATTGTGATGGGATCAAAGTACTTTGGTTATCAAGTCTTCCTCAAGCTTTGAAGGTTGATTACATTGGCAAGTTTCTCAAGAAGAATCTTACCATCCAAACCTCTGGATCTTTCAAGCTCAAAACTTATTGCACATCTCAAGATATCTTATCCATCTCTTTGGATCGTCACAGGATTGAAGTTTGTGTTTGATTATAAGAAGGATCACTCTTTTGATTCACTAGTCAAATTAGGGTTTTATTTGATCAAGGCTTTTGATGCATGTACAAGTCTTGATTTGGAAGCTACAACATCTCATTGGTATTTGAAAAATCTTTGTACAAGAATATGCTCAAGATCATCAGAGGATTTGAAGTTTTGGAGATGACTCATCAGTCTCCTAATGTGTTGAACAAATTTAGGGTTTGGTCCAAGTTGAGGTGATTGGGGTCTAGATGAGCCAATTCTTGAAGCATAATTATCTTGTCATCATTAGAATCAAATTTGATCAAGGAGCTTCTCATGATACTCAATGGAATTAAAGTTTTTTAAGCTTGATCAGCTATCTCCTAGTACATGGTACAAAATTAGGGTTTTGGATTTAATCAGGTTTTCTTTGACTTTTTCACCCAAACTTGTTTCCATGATTCACCACATGTTATTAAGCATTTAGGATTGAAAAATTGAGGTTCAATTTGGATTGGAAATGTTTCAATTAATCAAAAGGGGTAAAATGGTCATTTTGACCAAAGTCAGTAAAATCAGGAGTTGACCAAGTAGACTTTTGGTCAACCATCAATTCAAGCATCCTCTTTTCATATTCCATACCCAAATTCATCTTTGAATCATGAGAAAGGGTGAATTTGAGTGTAACTTGTTCAAGAAGTAACTTAAAATTTTAAAAAATGCTAAGTGCCAAAATGACTTCTCTTGGGCAAGCCACGCGCATAATTTCATCAAACACTTGGCAGACCATTTTGTGGAATCAATTTCTAATGACACAAGCCTCAATTTGAAAAATTAAAAATTCCATTTTGAAGAGGGCTATGAAAGCTTCTCATTAAACTTGGAATCACTCAAATTGGATTGAAATTGAGGAAGTTATGATTTGAGGAAGTTGGGTGGCAAAACCAGATTTCTTGAAGGCGCATGGGCAGGCCAGCACGCGCAGTCTTGGGCAATTTTGCTTGACTTGCCCAAGAATCCTAATGACCACATCTTTTTCATTTCTCCACCATTTTTTATGAATCAAAGATCATTGTAAAGCTCATCCTTTGGATTTTAATTGGCTCAAAGAAGTTTGGAAAATGCACGAGCCAATTTGAAATGGCCTCAGTTGAAAGATAGCTGATTCTTGATGTATACTTGGCCATGGAAATTTTCAGGTTTTGGTTTATTTTTGATTCAATCATTCCAAGTCCAATTGCACATGCTTGGCACGAATTGGATACCTCATGTGCTTGCCAAAAAAGGCCAAACCAGGTGCATACGTCGTGCCTCTCTCATTCTCACATTTTGGCCAAAATGGGAAACTTTTCACTCAAGCAAATCAGTCTCATGTGCAAAAGAGGACAGCTCACCTCGTCACGCTTTTTTCGCTCACTCACACTCTCCTTTTGTTGCTCAAAACGACTGCAAGCTTGGCCTAAATGTCAAGCAAAACGCAAATGGCCATCACACTTATTTTTGTTTGACAGAAAATTCTCTTTTGCCCTCCAACGACTCTCAGCTTGAATTACCACCCTAACCTTACTCAAAGCACTCTATATAAGCTGCTCAAACTCTCCTTTCGCACAGAGAGGCACGGAATTGGAAGAAGCTCCTCAGAATTTTCTCATTTTTCTTGCCCTGCAACTTGAATCGAGTAGCTCAATTCTCTTGATCCAATCCTCATCTCTCTACTCAAACACCTTCGTTGGAGCACAAGGAAGCTATTTGGAAGGGTTTTTTGCTAGACTTCAGAGGCACCAAGTGAATTTATTTTTCACTTTTGAAGGTATGCTCACTGAATCTGAACTTTGATTTGAGCATGAATTGAAGTGTTTTGTGATGTGCATTGTGTTTATAGCTGGTCAATCATTAGGATTGATGTATATTTGAGCTTTGATTCAAGCAAATTTGGTGAAATCGCGTTTCTGGTTTTTGATGTTTGCAGTGTGTTTTTCCAGTTTTTGAGACTTGATTTCTTGATATATGCTTGATCTTTGAGTTTGATTCGAATTGTATGATGTTGTATGATATATCAGCTTTAATCTGAGCTTTATTTCAAGGATTTTGGTTGAGAATCGTGCTTGTTTGATGGATCTGAAGTGAGCATGTTGGAACTAATGGAAACAAGCATTTTGCCTAGGCTGGAGGTTGAAGATGATGCGTGGCATCATCTCATTGGCTTTGTTCTTGTTTTTTGTTATTTAAATTTTCATTGATTCTCTGATTTTATTTTCTTGATCAAAACTTGATGAAAAATTATGAAAAAATTCATGAAACTTAAAAATAATATTTCTGACCTTGTGTATTTTTTTGATAATTTTTTGAAAATGTTTTGATTGGTTTAAAAATTAATGAGTTTAATTAATTATTTTTTTAGTGTTTATTTTTATTTTAATACTTCTTTGATTTGAAAAATTCCACACAAAATATTTTGAACTCATAAAATTATGTAAAAATTGATTCGGATTTTGGTTTAGCATTTTTTCTATTTTTGTTTAGAAATTTAATTTCAAAAGTTTATTTGTAATATTTGTTTGTTTGATTTTTATTTTAATACTTCCATTAATTCATAAATTCTCAAAAAAATCATGCAAGCTTTTCTTTAATCATAGAATCTGAATATTTTTTATTTTGACCCTTTTGTGAATTTTGGCTAGGGTTTGCATTTTGCCCTTAAATAATAGTTTAATTGTTAATTGTTTGTTTAATTTTTATTTTAATATTTCCATTAATTCAAAAAAATTCCAAAAAAATCAGAGATGTGTCTTTTTAGTTCTAATATTTGAATATAATTTTGGTTGGACTTTTTTCTGACTTTTGCTTAGAATTTTATTTTGAGATGAGATTATTGGATTAATTAATTAATTGTTTGGTTTTTATTTTATTTTTGACTTTTCTTTAATTCAAAAAATGTGAAAAAATATGTGTTCTGACATTTAGGGTTTCCTTGTGATTTTCATGATTTTTTGATTTGTTTGAATTTTTTATCTTATCTAACCAATATTTGAGATTAAAAGTCAAAAATTAGGGTTTTGTTGCTTATTGTGCAAGTTTCTTTTTCAAAACCATTATGCACTGAATGTTCATTGGAATTTAAGTCTTGATTATGGTTCATTAATGTATTGAGGATTTGAAAACCATTTTTCTTGAATTATTTGACTTGGTTTGACATTTTTCCACAAATTATTTTGAAAACTTGTCTAGTTTGGTAGTTTTTGCCAACTAGTCTTGAACTTTGGGCCTCATTTGAGTCCTTCCTCAATCATTCATGAACTTAGGGTTTACATTATAACTTATAAACATTTCAAAGATTCTTGAAGATTTTTGGTTAGATTTATTGAAATCTTTTTCTATTTTTGATGCGTTTTTTAAGTGAAGGTACCCAATTGATGTAGCATATCTTGTTGCATATTGTTTGATGGCCAATGAACTTGAGTGAGATCTATGATTGGGAACCTAATGATCATGTTGGATATGCTTAATCAAATAAACTCAAACCATTTCACTTAATGCCCCATGTTTGAAGGTTTGAACCTTTTTGATGCATTATGTGGGTTTCATCTTCTATTATGTATGTGAAGCTATGGTTGAATTAATTGTACATGATTGAAATGTGTTTTCCCCTGACCTCCATGGTCTTTAATTGTATTATTTTCAAGCTCCCATGATCCTTGATGGATATTCAATTGTCAATTCAATATGGTGATAGAAAGGAGCAACATTCCTCTGATTCTTTTACCCAAATTGTGCATATGCCTATTTCCTCTTGTCTATCATGTTTAATGTTTGATAATTGTTATCATGTTGTTATCACTTCATCATGTTGCATCCATCCCTTATGTGAGTCATCATACACCTTATGGAATACTAACTTGGTTGTTGAATGTGCGAGGTACTTTGAGAAAGTTTTCACTTTTGGCTTGAGGCTACTGTGTTTCACTTTATTTGTGGAACACAACTTATTATACTGGCACTGCTATTGTGTTTGGCATGTTAGATATTCCATGCAGGATATATACATATGATTGTGAATGCTATACATTGCCCATGGGATCTGTTCATATCTGATAATCTCATTACTTACATCCTTACGGCGTAATTTCTGACTTGATTTGTCTACTAATGCCAGCTTGCTTGAAGTTCTTTGGGTTTCTTTTATTCTTGCTCAGTTGCTACGGATAGTTATCCGTTTGGTATTGCACTATCTCCTTTCTTCCATTTTCATTTTGCATAGTTCCCTGATTGCATGATGGGACCTCTGTTGCTGATATATGTCAGGAGACCCTCTGGTTTTTTTGTCTGATACATGTGTTGTGTTTGCTTTTGATCGACGAGTCACTCAATTTAGAAATTGAGATCACGACTTCGCTCTCATTGCATGTTCTCTATAGGATGTTTATTGCTTTTCTTCTCTAATTGTTGATCGATGAGTCACTCAATTTAGAAATTGAGATCACGACTTCGCTCTCATTGCATGTTCCCTATAGGATGTTTATTGCTTTTCTTCTCTAATTGTTGATCGATGAGTCACTCAATTTAGAAATTGAGATCACGACTTCGCTCTCATTGCATGTTCCCTATAGGATGTTTATTGCTTTTCTTCTTTAATTGTTGATTGATGAGTCACTCAATTTAGAAATTGAGATCACGACTTCTCTCTCATTTCATGTTCCCTATAGGATAGTGTTGTTAATCTTCCTCTAACATGTTAATTAAGGTAGGGTTTTCCTTTATCCTCAACCTTAGGGTCAATCACTGTATGATAACATTAGAGCTAGAGATTAGGATAGTCTCCCCTAGTTGTTTTCTCTTCCTATGCATTCTGCACCTTAAAACAAAAACTGTTTTCTTGTCAAATCATAAAACACTTCTAATAAACTCAAACCCTTCTTCAAGGTAAAAGATACGAATCAATCTTATTTGTCTGTGTTATCTTTTAGCCGATGTTTAGCCATCGCACATTTGTTTGAAGCCGATGTTTCGCCATCGCATATGTTTGTTATCCTACTTTTATTCCCAATATCATTGTTAGGTGTGATGTTTTGTCATCTATTTTATCGATGTTTCGCCATCTTTGCCATGATATTTTGTTATCTCTTAGCCGATGTTTCGCCATCGCACATTTGTTTGAAGCCGATGTTTCGCCATTGCATATGTTTGTTATCCTACTTTGATTCCCAATATCATTGTTAGGTGTGATGTTTTGTCATCTGTTTTATCGATGTTTCACCATTTTTGCCATGATATTTTTCTATCTCTTAGTCGATGTTTCGCCATCGCACATTTGTTTAAAGTAGATGTTTCGCCATCGCATCTGTTTGATATCCTGCTTTAATTCTCAATATCATTGCTAGGTGTGATGTTTTGTCATCCGTTTTGTCATTTGATGTTTCTCCATCTCGGACATGTTACCTTGTTATTATTTAGCCGATGTTTTGCCATCTCATCTGTTTGTTGTTTTACTTGATGTTTTGCCATCTTAACTATCTTTGTTTGTCTTAACTAAAAAACACAAACCAACCAAAATATATAAGCTGAAATACGGCTGCTCTGATTCCTTAAAAGGGATACGTAGGCATTGGGGTAGGGCCCGATCGAGCACAACTTTCATTTTTCATACATTGTTTTCTTTTTCTTTCGCATGCATTCCCTTTTCAGCTTTAAGCCATAGACATAGGATTTGACCACACCCATTAGATTATACAATAAGAATGGATACCATAGAGTACTACGGGCGTGTGGGGTGCTAATACCTTCCCCTCGTGTAACAGACTCCCTTGCCTGATCTCTCGGTTGAAAGACCGTGATTTCTCCCTTTTTAGGTTTTCTCGATGTTTAACTTTCCCTTTTGGCGGGATAAAAAACGTTCAGTGGCGACCTCATTGATGTTTCATTACATCCAGATGACGGTTCGGCTGGTTGTTTCAGCTGGCGACTTCATTGGGGAAATATCGACCTTTTGCTGGTCCATCCCGGAGTCGATCCTAGCTCTTGTTTGTTTTCTTTTTGGGTGTTTATTTTATCGCTTTGCATATTTATCTGTTTGCATTGCATCCTATGTGGGCTTTACTTTCTGTTTGGATTCTGGATTTCTTGGTGGGTGGGTTGTTCCATGAGGTAAAAGGCCTCGTACCCAGGTGTGATGCGGTGGGAGAACTAACTTGAGGTTTTGCGTTTGTGTTCGCAAATGTTGCGGTTAGCAAGAATCGCCACCGACTTTTATTTTATCCAAAAGGAAAGGTAAAAAAGCACAGGAAAGACCTTTGAGATTGTTTTTGGGTTCGGGGGGTAGATTATGTAAAGGGAAGGTGCTAGCACCCTTTTCATCCATGGTTTTCCATGGGCTCTTAGTTACTTGTTTTAGATCACTTGCTTTTCTTTTTCAATTGTTTGAAACGGTGCTTTGTGTGGTTTTGAAAGTATTTTGAAAAGAGGCCTTTGTTTAGGCAATCTTTGTAATGATTCTTGTTTGTAAGAATCTATACAAAGATGTTTGTCTTTTGAAAAATGTTTCAATGTCTAAAAGTTATTTGGAAATTGTTTTAGAAATGTGTGTGTGTTTGTTTGAAAATAGCAAGGATTGTTTTTGAAATGATCAAGTAACTAGAAGCTTATCTACCTACTAAAAAGTCTTTCTTGTACATTTTTATTCCTTTTGACATTGTTGACCTACTATTGTTTTAGTAGACAACCCTATCTTTGGATGTTAAACGGGACGGGCGTGGGTCATCGTATGACCATGATAACAATATTTCCAAGTATCTTTAGCAAGTTTTGTGGGACTAAGATCATCTTTGTTTAGGCAACCAAGATAGCGTCATCGAGGGACTATGATATTTTGTTTTGTTTTTTTTTTCCAAGATACCTAGCATGCATACCATGGTCATGTTTTAAGGCAACCAAGTGGGTGAAACCCTAGAGGTTCTTGTGTGCAAGGTGTTGTCATTTTTCATGCATTTGTTTGTCTTGTATTAGGTCATGCTATTTGTTTGATTTTTGTTTTATCATACAAACCCTAGTTTTTACTAAACATGCATATAATGCGATAAATTGCGTAAAGTAAATCTAAACTATTACAACAATATTATGGGAAGGGGGATACATGTTTTGAATGGGGGATATTGCTAAAAAAAAACTCTAATACACTATTACAACCCAATTGAATTTATTGTACAATAAATAAATAAACAATATTTAAATATGCAATAAAAATGTAAATATGCAAAAAAATGTTTTGTAATTGTTTTATGCATGAGAAAAAGTAAATTATTTAATTCTAAAATAAGAAAAAATATTGTGATTATTTTTGAAAGGGTGAAAACCCTATTTTTTTTATTAAAAGAAAAATATATGTTTTCTAATATTCTTGTCCATTTTTGTTTAAGTAAAATAATAATGATATTATGTATAAATATTAAAAATTAAAATATGTGAGAAAATAATATTTTATGTGTATAATATAATAAAATAAAATATTTAAGTATTTTAATATCATTTACAAGTTTATTTAAGAAAATAAATTCTAATTAACCTAATAAACTATTTTTATGCCATAAAAATAATAAAAATAATAAAATAAAATGCAAAAAATTAAGAAAATATTTTTGGGATTTTTTTAATGTTCAGAAAAAAATAATAAAGTCAAAAATATAAAAATAACAAGAAAATATGAAAAATAACAAAATATGAATCAGGGGGTGCAAAAGCAAAATGGGGAGTGTGAATAGAAACAGGCCCAAGGCGCCAGGCCCAGAACACCACTTCATCCATGTCCTTGCTCCTTCATGCGCGCCCTGTGCTTCAACCTGTAACTCTTGCATACGTGCATAAAAACAAAATCTTGCAACATGAAACTTGTAGCTTGTTAACTCACGATTCCAATGATATAAAAATCATGACCTAACTCTCAAAGATCAAGGAGAATTTTATCACCCCTAATTTCTGACCTAAAATTTTCATGAACTTCAAGCTTCAAATTCTCACTACTCAGTTAATATAAATAGAAACTATGCATATGTACAGCTCAAGCATGTTAAGGACTACAACTTTGCTTCACAAACCTAAGCTTAAGGATGCCTAAATAGAGAGATAGAAACTTGACAAATACCTTGTTCAGTTGAGTTTGGATATGGCAATGTGGGAACTTTGAGTCAGACCTGAAGTTCTTGTGAGCTTCCTTGAAGTTCCCTCAAGCTTCTCCAATGCTCAGCTTTCCTTGAAGTTGCCTGAAATTCCTTGTAGAAGTCAAACTGCAAACTCAAAAAATGAAAATGGTGAAGCTTGAAACAGGGGTTGCATTTGCAAGGCAAGGGCCTGGATAGTTTAGGTGTGATGTAGGGAATGTGTTTGAAGTGTTTCAAAGCAAAACGCACAAGCCAATATTATTTTGGAAATGGTTCTGCAGAAGATGCCCTGTTTGGGCAGGAACTTGGGTTTTTTGTGTTTTAGATTGTTTTGGAGGTTGTGAATTCGTGTTTCTTGCTTGTTACAATGTTTTGAGGTTGGTTCAAATGAGGACAAGGCTTGCCTTTATCAGATGGATGAGTTGTATTGACTTTTTCAAGTTTCTTGCTTTTGAAGAAAAGTTGGAAGTGACAATGCCAAAGCCTGTACAGGCTTGCTTGCTAGCTGCACATAGTTGCTACAAGTTGCATGATATTTATGGATATTGTTTGCAGCAAAAGATTAGGTCCATGGCTCAAGATTTGCAAAGCTGGAAAAAGCAAGCTTTATCAAAGTAGCAATGTGAACTTTATGCCATAAATGGATTAATTCAATGTACAATGCTCCAAAGATTAAAATAAAGCCATTGTCCACTGAATTAGCATTCAATTATGAGTGTAGAAAGGATTATGACCTTTAATGCCAAGTACAAGCATGCTAGGGCAGATTTGCAACTTGAACCAATGTGAAAATGCCTTGAACAAAAGTGATAAATTGCCATTTTAATTTCTTCGATTCTCCCTAACTATAAATGATCTTGGAGAGTTCTTGGACATTTTGGAAATCTTTTAACATTATCTACAATCCATATTTGAAATGCAACTTGAGATACCTCTTGGAACTAGGTTAAAAGTTGCCATGAAGTTAGGTCAAAAATCTGCCTAACTAGGGCAAAATTTCACTAAGTTAAAATGTTTATGGACCCCTATTCACAAAATCATAACTTGAGATCCAAGCATATTTTGGGAAAACTTTGTGATTAAAAGTTGTATATTTCACGGAGTACTACAACTTTCATGTTGTAAGTTTTCTTTGAATCCAATTGCATCATGGTGAAAAAGTTGTGGAAAGTTGGGAAAAAATAAGAAATTTTCATAACTTAGAAAAATTCTAAGTTATGAAAAATTTCAAATTAAAACCCTAATTTTCAATTTTAGGTTTCTTGATCAACAAGTTTTACATTTTGACATATCTTGATGAATTATGACCCTTGGCACTTGATTTTGACCAAAAAGTCAAAGTTTGACTTTTTAGTGTACAGTTGATTTTTGATCAGTTGATTGGAAAATTCATTTGTCAATCCAATGCTTTTGAGATATTTTGAACTATGTGATTAGGTAAAGATGATTCCATAGAGTCCTTGAAATCATGCTTGAACCCAATTGGTCATTGGTTAGGTCAAAAATCAGAAATTGTCCTTTCTCAGTCAAAACCCTAATTTTGACCATTTTGCCCTTTTGATGATCTGATCAAATTTCTTGAGGAGTTGTGGTCCAAACTTGATCAAATGATACATAGGAGCATAGAATGTTGTTGTGGATCAAAAATTATGAAGTTTGACTGTAAATTGGCCGTGGTTGACTTTTTCCCCAATACAATTGATTTTTAGGTCAACTGTCCAATTGACTGGGCAAAAATGTGATTCAAGGCTTAAAACTTGGTATGAGCAATCTTAGGGGTCCAATATGGTGTATGAAAGTCACATTAAGCATTGATGGTCCAAAAATCCTTGTGCAAACGCAAACCCTAATTTTAGGCTATCAGTGCAAGAGGAGGTCTTGAGTTGAGCAAACCTTATTCCTGTCTGGAGTCCAAGAAGTCTTGTGAGTAAAATATTTATAAAATGAGAGGGAAAATTTTGGGGTACAACAGTTGCCCCTGTTCAATCTTCGTGAACCTGAAAAGTTAGATTGGCGAGCTTTACCAATCATGACTCGAAGGTAAAAGATGACTGGACACTAGAGTGCCCGTAAATTTGCACTCGTCAAAATGTAGTTGAGGGAATGGGCTTAAAGATGCCATTTGGAGATGTGATAGAATCTTGTTGGAGATGGGCTTAAAGATGCCATCCAAGAATGTGTGTTGAGTTGTAAGTCAAAAGAATGAGTATCAGAATGGTGTCTGTATCTGGAACGTAATTGTACTGTATCTGGGGACTGAATCTGAATGAGAAAAGGAAAAGCATCTGTATCTGGAGCGTCTCCAAGCTGTATCTGAATGTTGGATCTGAAAAAGAAATAGAATAGCATCTGTGTCTGGAGCGTCTCTGAGCTGGGGAAAATCAGAATAGGTGATAGAATGGCATCCGTGTCTGGAGCGTATCTGAACTGTATCTGAAGTTTTGGATCTGAATGAGTGATAGAATAGCATCCGTGTCTAGAGCGTATCTAAAATTGTATCTGAGATCTGAATCTGAATGAGCAACAAAATGATTTCCGTGTCTGAAATTTATATGTACTATATTTGAATCGGAAAACTGAATAAGGGCCAGAATGGCATCCGCGTTTGGAGCGTATCTGAACTAGAATATGAATAAGTGACAGAATGACTTCCGTGTCTGGAGTGTACCTGAATTTGAAATTGATAATTGAATCTGAATGAGAAGTAGAATGGCTTCCGTGTCTGGAGCGTATCTAATCTGTATCTGATAGTTGAAATCTGAATAAGTACCAGAATGGCTTCCGTGTCTGGAGCGTATCTGAATTGTATCTGAAATCTGAATCTGAATGATCAACAGAATGACTTCCTTGTCTGGAGTGTATCTGTACTGTATCATAATTGTATACCATTAAGTTGTTGTTGTTAATCTTATCCTGAAAAATGGTAAAATGTTAGCTGAAACACAAAGTTATGTTGCATGAAATGTATGATGCAATAAATGTGTTTTATCAATGTATATGATATATGGATGTATGTAAGCTGATTAGCTGCAATGTTGAGGAAAATAAATCCTTGACGGCTGGGGATAATAAAACCCTTGACTGCTGCCAGGGAAAATAAATCCTTGACCCTGCTGGAGATTCAAAATCTTTGATAACTCATGTGGGGATGTGAGGATCCTTCATGTCTTGAAGTTGGAGTATTGACAAAATCGGTTGTGAGAGTAATGCCAAACTGCTTGAGAAATTTGCTTGGAGAATCCAGAGAATTTGATGACTTCTATTGGGGATTACACAATGGGAACTCTTACTCGGTTGAAGAATAAATAAAACTTTGACGATCTCTACGGGGAATTAAGAATGAGAATCTTCATTCTGTTGATGAGCAATGAAAGTTTTGGCGACTTCACTGGGGAATTAAGAATGAGAATCTTCAATTTGCTAGGGAGCCATGAAAACCTTGGTGACTTCATGCTGGGGAGTAATGAAGACTTTGGCAAATTTACTGGGGAATCAAGAATGAGAATCTTCATTCTGTTGGGGAGTAAAAACTCTGTGGGGAAGAAGGCTTACTGCTGGAGAGTAAGTTCATAAGTTTCGGTCGTCTTCCACTCTACTGGGAAGTTATCCTAGGTTGGGGAGAGACAAAAGTTAACTGTTATCTGGTTAATTTCCGGGCTTCAAGATGACTTGTTGGGGAACTTGGATGGTTTCCGCTGGGGATTAGATAGTCTTGACTCGACTGGGAATGAAGGTTTCATCTCCACTGAGGGATCTGTAACTCAAAGCTTTGGCTCCGCTAGGGATTGGGAGTTTGAAGTTTTAACTCTGATGGGAATTAAGGGTTTGAAATTAGCTCTGTTGGGGATATGTATTTCAAGTTTTTTAGCTCTGCTGGGGATCTGGGTGATGTACTGCAGGGGATTTCTCTTGGAATAGTCTAAAGACGTTTTCCTATCCTTTCAGTCTGTCAGTAATTGTTCTTTTCCATCCTGTTTATTTGTAAACAGTAATTATGTTCAAATGCATATGTTCATCAATGAATCATTGGACATTTTTGCAAATAAAAACACAAGTGTAAAAGAAAAAGGCAAATAGTTTTCTGTACTTTGAAAGAGATATCTTTGTATTAACTTTGAGTAAGTGGTTTGTACAAAGGAGACAAACATCCTAGTAAGAGGATGGTGTTATAAAAGTAAGAAAATTTATACAAAGAAAGATAGTTATGTGTGTAAAAATCCCATGGGGTTCCCATTCTGCTATAGCCTTCGTAACTCCGAATATCCTGTCCATCTGTTGCTTCGTTCGAAGATGATTGGATTGATCAGAAGTTGCAGGTTTGTCAGTGAAGAGATTATCCTTAAAGTGATCCGACGAGACATAGTCATACGCTTTAATTCCCTAACTTTTGCCTGGACTTCCCTTTCGGATTTTCAGTCCACTGGGAAACCCTTTTTGGCCTAGGTGTGTCAACCTAGCGGGTCATTTATGCATAGTATCTTTTGACTATGTCTGAATTCGCAGGGTGCGTCAGGTCGTCACCGTCCATGGTGGTTAAGATCATTTCCCCACCAGAAAAGATGTTTTTGATCACAAATGGTCCTTCGTAGGTAGGAGTCCATTTTCCCCTGGGATCACTTTGTGGCAAGATAATGCGCTTGATCACTAGATCCCCGACTTGATAGGTCTAGCATCTGACTTTCTTGTTGAAAGCCTTAATCATCCATTTTTGATACGTCTGACCATGGCAAACAACAGTAAGTTGCTTCTCGTCAATTAAGTTCAACTGATCAAGCCGGGTTTGGATCCAATCGTCTTCACTCAAACCAGCATCTTTCATGATTCTCAAGGAGGGAATCTGAACCTCGATAGGTAAAACAGCTTCCATGCCATATACCAAGGAATATGGTGTTGCCCCAGTTGATGTGCGTGCCGTGGTACGGTACCCGTGAAGAGAAAACGGTAACATTTCATGCCAGTCTTTGTAGGTGACTGTCATCTTTTGTATGATCTTCTTGATATTTTTGTTCGCAACTTCGACTGCACCATTCATCTTTGGCCGGTAGGGAGATGAATTGTGATGTTGAATCTTGAACTGCTCACGCAAAGCGGTGGTCATAGTATTATTAAGGTTTGTACCATTGTCAGTGATGATCCTTTCGGGGATACCGTACCGGCAAATAAGGTTCTGCTTGATGAAGCGGGCAACCACATTCTTTGTAACATATGCGAAGGAAGTTGCTTCGACCCACTTGGTGAAATAGTCAATGGCCACCAGAATGAAACGGTGTCAATTGGATGTTGTAGGCTTGATCTCTCTGATCATGTTGATTCCCCACATAGCAAATGGCCAAGGAGCTGTTAAGATATTTAGAGGAACAGGAGGCACGTGCACCTTGTCTGCATAGATTTGACATTTATGGCATGTTCAGGAATGTTGATAGCAGTCAGCTTCCATGGTTGACCAGTAATAGCCTGCCCGTAGAATCTTCTTAGCCATCGTATGCCCGCTAGAGTGATTTCCAAAGGTACCTTCATGCAATTTAGCCATAATTCTTTCAGCTTCAGCTTTGTCCATACAACGGAGCATAATAGAATCATGATTGCGCTTGTATAAGATGTCATTACTTAAGAAGAACTTTTCCGAGAACCTCCTTAAGAACTTTTTATCGTTGACTGAAGCTCCTTCAGGGTATTCCTGAGCCACGAGATACCTTTTGACTTCATGAAACCATGGTTGGTCCACTACTTCTTCGGTATTAATCTCGTGAAAATGTATCGGTTCATCCATTCGTTCAATGGTGATTTGGGGAGCCTCATTATCCCAGTTAAGTTTAAACATGGACGACATTGTAGCTAGAGCATCTGCTAGCTGATTTTCTTCTTGCGGGAAGTGCTCAAAGGTAATCTACTCGAAATGTGGTAACAATGTCAAGACATGTTCTTTGTAAGGGATGAGGTTTGGATGCTTAGTATCCCACTCTCCTTTGATTTGATTGATGACCAAAGCTGAGTCCCCAAACACAATCAAAGATTTGATTCCCAAGTCTATGGCAGCCTTGAGTCCAAAGATGCAAGCTTCATACTCTGCCATGTTGTTCGTACAGTTGAAGCAAAGTCTGGTTGTGAAAGGAGTATGGAAACCTTCTTGAGAGATGAGTACTACGCCGATACCGTTGTCGAGTGCATTGGAGGCCCCATCAAAGTACAAGGTCCATCGGGATCCTTGTTCAGGTCCGTCATATGGTCTGAAACCTTCAACATTGTCCAATGTCATGATGTCTTCGTCAGGGAAGTCGAACCTCATGGATTGGTAATCTTCGACATCTTGATGGGCCAGATGATCGGCTAGCACACTCCCCTTTATAGCTTTCTGGGTCGTGTACTGTATATCGTATTCCGTTAGGATCATATTCCATCTAGCTATTCTTCCAGACAAAGCAGGCTTCTCAAAGATGTACTTGATTGGATCCATCTTAGATATCAGCAAAGTGGTATGAGTCAACATGTACTGCCTTATCCGGCGAGCAGCCCATACCAAAGCGCAACAATTTTTCTCGAGAACTGAGTATCGGGTCTCACAGTCGGTAAACTTTTTGCTAAGGTAATAAATGATATGACCTTTTCGGCCAGACTCGTCATGTTGGCCCAGTACGCACATTGAATTCTCTAAGACGATTAGATACATGATTAGCGGACTTCCTTCAACGGGTGGCATCAAGATAGGAGGTTCTAGAAAATACTCCTTGATTTTATTGAAAGCAATTTGACAGACATCATTCCATTGGACTACCTGATCTTTCTTCAACAGCTTGAAGATTGGTTCACAAGTAGACGTTAGGTGAGAAATGAACCTTGCGATGTAGTTTAGGCGTTCCAAGAAACCTTTGACCTCCTTATCAGTGCGAGGAGCGGGCATTTCTTGTATAGCTTTGACTTTGGCAGGATCAACCTCGATGCCTTTGTTGCTGACAATGAAACCTAAGAGTTTACCGGACCGGACTCCGAATGTACACTTGTTTGGATTCAGTCTGAGCTTGTACTCCTTCAACCTGACAAACAGCTTTTGCAAGTGATCCAGGTGTTCTTCTTCAGTTTGTGATCGGGCTATCATGTTATCTACGTATACCTCTATCTCATGATGTATCATATCATGAAACAAAGCGACCATGGCACGTTGATAGGTTGCCCCGGCATTCTTCAGTCCGAATGGCATCACTTTTTAGCAGAACGTACCCCACTGTGTGATAAAAGTAGTTTTCTCCATGTCCTCAGGGGCCATTTTGATCTGGTTATAGCCCGAGAATCCGTCCATGAAAGAAAATACTTTGTGTTGAGCTGTGTTGTCAACCAGGATGTCAATGTGCGGAAGTGGAAAGTCATCTTTAGGGCTGGCCCTGTTTAAGTCTCTATAATCCATGCACATTCTGACTTTGTCGTCCTTCTTAGGCACGGGCACAATGTTAGCAACCCATTGTGGATAGGAAGTAACAGCCAGAAATCAGGCATTGAACTGCTTCATAACTTCTGCTTTGATCTTTTCGGACATGTCAGGTCTCATGCGGCGGACCTTTTGCTTAACTGGTGGACAATCTTCTCTTATGGGGAGACGGTGAACCACAATGTCTGTATCAGGTCCCGGCATGTCTTTGTATGACCAGGAAAAGATCTCCACATAATCATGTAGTAGCTGAATTAGGTGCTCCTTGACACTCGGCTCTAGATTGGCACCTATCTTGATTTCCTTTTTGTCATCCTCAGTTCCCAAGTTGATTGTACCCAACTGCTCTTCATGAGGCTGAATTGCTCTTTCCTCTTGCTGTAATAATCTGCCAATTCCCCTGGCACCTCGCAATCTTCCTCACCTTCGTATTCGGCTTGGTTGATTAGATCTTCAGAGTCACTGAAGGCTATAGCAGTATCGTTACCCATGGGTTCCGGAATGGAAGGGTACCTGCATTTGTGAGTGTGGGTGTGTGTAAGGGATAGCCATCTTAAAACAACAAAATATAAAAGAAAGACATTGAGTAAAAAGTGTTTAAATATGAAAAGCGTCCATGATTCATTAAAATGACATATGAAATGAAAATAAGAACCCTTACAAATGGACCTATGTGCCTCGGGTAAGACACAAGGTTGAAAAAGTACGAATTGTTTGTGAATTATTACAGTCTAACATAATGGAAAAGATAAATTACTGATTTATGAAAGTAATCGAAACAAAGTCTTTTGCTTCCCAGTTGCACAGTCCTCCGTCAGCAGTAGGGAAAATCCAGTCTTCCAAGTTACCCTCTTCTTCACTGTCCTCTAGTGCATTAACCCCTCGGTGGCTGATCTTCACAGGTGGCCCTCCGGCACGAGAGCAGCGCACGGCCTTCTGACTAGTCAAAGTAAATCCCAAGCCGAATTTGTCTGCTTTGAAAGGAAAGCCGGGAAGCTGCCCCCAAATTGTGGATCCGCCTTCTTCCACCATTGCCCTAGCATCCTATAGAGAAGACATCCGAGGCGGAGGTCTTTTGATCATAGGAGTTGAGGACACTACCTTGGTTTCCGCTATCTCTTCAGAAACTTCTTCGAAGTGTTGTAAAGGGGTCTCTATGAATTCGCCATCTAATTCCACATAACAGAAAGAATTAAGATGACTGATCATGTATTCCTCTTCGCCATGAACAGTTATAATTTTCCCCTGGACAGGGTATTTGAGCATTTGATGCAGAGTAGAAGTAACAGCTCCAGCATGGTGGATCCAAGGTCTTCCCAACAGGCAAGAGTAGGAAGGACGGATGTCCACCTAAAATGTTGAATTGAATTTCTGGGTACCCACCTTGATCGGGATGTCCACCTCTCCATGGACCATCCTCTTGGAACCATCAAAGGCTCTGACAATGATGTTGCTGGGTTTCAGGGTTAGGCCTTCACAATCCAGCCTATCCAAGGCTTTCTTCAGCAAGACATTTAGAGACGACCCAGTATCAACCAAAACATGAGATATGGTGGTTCCCCTACACTCCACCGAGACATGTAGCGCATCATTTTGTTTTCTCCCTTTGGAGGTCAAGTATACATCGGAGAATCCTAGACCATTGTCAGCTGTTAAACTAGCCACACATTCCTGGAATTGATCAGCGGAGGTTTCTTGTGGCACGTGGGCCGTCTTCAAAAACTTGACCAAAGCTTTAGCGTGTGACTCAGAGCACAGCAAGAGGGCTAACATAGATATTTTGGAGGGGGTCTGCCCCAGTTGTTCAACAACATTGTAATCACTTTTCTTAATAATCCTCATAATCTCTTCCACCTCTTTCTGGGATGTTTCAGGAATGACTAATGACTGAGCCTTCGTCAAGACAGGCTCCTCTTAAACATTCTTTCCTTTTTTCTCAGCATCGGAAACAGGGATGGGAATTGCATTGTCATTGTTGGCGGGTACACTTGCAGGTACAGTTACAGGGGTAAACTTCGGGATGGCCGCGGGTCCAAAGACTACTGTTGGAGGAGCAATCTCTGGAGAAATGATTCTCCCACTACGAGTAATTTTGCTTGTTCCGGCAATATTACTGATGTCGGGGTTATCTTCCTCAGAGCTTTCTTCTTCTGCAATTTGTTCAATCTGTTTGACACCATGATAGTAGATTTCTCCACCATAGTTCCATGGTACCATTTTATCGGTTTTGTAAGGGGTTGGCCCTGGCATTGTTATCTTCAACGGAGTAGTCATAGGAGCAGATGTAATCCTAACGGGTTTTTTAGGAACCCTGGAAGGATTGGCGTATATGGTTATTATTGAAACTTCTGGAACTGGAATGGGTGAGACAGGAGCTTTCTCAAACAAAATTTCCTTGTTATCAATCTATTGTTGGATTCCTTTCTTCAAAAGAGGACAATCAAATGGAGAGGACAGGCAAGCAAGGCAATCTTGATCACAACCTGGGAACACCCCGGCCTTCAACAGATTCAACTTGATGGTTAGGAGAGGAGTTGACAGTTCATCCACAGTAGAAATAAACAGATCTTCTTCCACAGCATTGGCATTGTGCCCATTCCTAGGCATCGGTGCGGAGATAACATTTGGATTTTCAGGAGCTTCAAATTCAACTTCCTTTGCATCAATCAGATCTTGAATCTTGTTCTTCAAGGCCCAACAGTTGTTGGTGTCGTGCCCTGGACTTTCTGAGTGGTACGCGCATCTGGCGTTGGGATGGTAGTGTGGAGATGAAGTGTTAGGATTTTTAGGGGCCTCCTTTAGCATGGCCAGGTTCAACTTCAAGAGATGGGGTAAGACGTGAGCAGGAGTCATGTTTATCTTGGTGAATTTCCTTATAAGCCTTTCCATCCTTTGCTGGTTATTCCTCGGCTGATTGTTTCTCGGCTGATCTGACGCAGACTTCTGAATCATAACGGCCCCCACAGTTGGTCATCTTTAAACTCTTCCCTGATTTCTATGGGCATAGACAGCAGACACTTCCTTCTTTGCAGTAGTAGAGGTAGATGCATCTTTCTAAATTTTCCCGCTTCTAATACCAGCTTCCACCCTCTCGCCAGTTAGAATCAACTCAGTGAAACCTGCAGAGGAGCTTCCAATCAGGTGATTAAAGAAAGGACCTGACAGAGTCCCCAAGAACATGTCCAAAAGCTCTCTTTCAGATAAGGGGGGTTGCACCCTTCCGGCCAAATCCCTCCATTTCTGGGCGTAGTCTTTGAAACCCTCGTTGGTAGCCATAGCCATACTCTATAGCTGACTACGGGTTGGCGCCAAGTCGGTGTTGTATTGATATTGTTTATATAATGTGGCCGCCAAATCTTCCCAATTATAAACATCAGACCTCTCCAACTGGTAGAACCAATCCAGCTGCGTTCCCAAAATACTATCTTGGAAAAAATGGAACCCTAGGTCTTTGTCAGAAGAATATGGTTGAATTTTCCTGACATAAGATCGTAGGTGCATCTTGGGACAAGACACCCTATCGTACTTATAAAACCGAGGTACTTTAAACTTATAAGGGATTACAATTCCAGAAACCAGCCCTAACTCTTCAAAATAGTCCTCATCGGCCGGAGGGTATTGCTGTTCAGAATAGTCCTCATCTTCTTCTTCTTCTTCTTCCTCAGAATCAGATGGTACTGCCATTTCTTTTCCCTTTCTTACCCCTTCATCAGATGTCGAGGGAATTCTAAAGTCCGTCTGGCTTGTCCTTCAAACCTTCTGCCCATGATAACCACACCAGCTCGCTTCTTTTTCTTTTTATCTTTCTCTTTCTCTAGTAGAGTCTTGAGCTCCTCCAGCCCCTTAGACAAGGTCAGAAGTAACTGTTGAAATTGTGAATTCTGCACTTGCAAATCTTTGACCGTTTGTTCAATATCCATCTTGCTGAAATAAACAGTAGAGAGATGAGGAAACTTGGTGTGAAGACCTGTTTATGCATATGATGAATGATATGTATTCATGTAATGCATTCAAGGATTCAAAAATTCAAATTTGTTTTAAACAAAAAAGAAACATGCGTCATATTAATAAGATAGAATTTGTTAGTACATCAATGCCCCATGGGCAAAATAATACAAAATTCTAAGGTAAAAAGATGTTGCGCATCCTCTTTGGTGCAATGTAGGTGTTGAGAGTCTGCTCTTCGTGAAGTTGATGAGTGAGTTCCAAAACCTTCTTCTCGCTGGCATAGAGTTGGACTTTGAAAGTATCGCGCTCTCCCTTGAGCTGTATCCAACTCCTTTGTAGATCTTCGAGTGATGTTGGCATGTCAGGATGTAGGAGGGTGTATGGAACCTCTCCTTCCATAACAGGCTCTATAATCACAGGGAGAATGTGGGGGTAAGGCATCATAATACTTTGGGCGCGGGTTCGTACCCACTTGAGGTAAGGCTCAAGAGGGATGGAATTCTTGTGTCCCAAGGTCTTACTGTCCACCTTGTTGGGCATTCTCCAAGCTCGGATGAACCTTTGTCGGAGTCCTTGATTGTTGTTGTCGAAGTCGAAAACCAAACCTTGAATCAGCATGTCATGTGGGCCATCCCTTCGGGTATAACCAAACTGTCTTAGAGCCAAGCAGGGGTTGTAGGTGATGCCTCCCCTAATGCCAAGTAGAGGGACATTAGGTAATTCTCCATAACAGTCAATTATGATGACATTCTCTTTTGATCGAGAACACCAATGAATATCTGAATGGGTAAGAGTCATCAATCGTTGTGACCACCTCAAACCTTGCTCATTCTTCAAGACTGACTAGGGAAGATGAGGAATAAACCATCTTGCCAGTAGAGGAGTGCAACACATGAGAACACCTCTTTTCCTCATTGTACGAGTGTGAAAAGAGTGGAGGATATCCCCAAGCAATGTAGGCACTGGGTTGCGAGATGAAAATTTTGACAACACTCACATCTATAAGTTGGTCAGGGTTAGGGAACAAGACCATCCCATAGATGAGAAGAGCTACAATCTCCTCAAAAGCTTGCAAGTCTATAGAATTCTAACAGCTTTGGGCCTTCTCAAACAGAAACTTTGACAAGAAGCCTTTGACACCACTTCTAGTTTCCCAATGTGTTGTGACATCAGATGAGTGCAAGTGTAAGGCTTGAGCAATTTCTTCTGGCTTTGGATCTCTTTCCATACCGTTGAAGGGTAGTTGATTGAGAATAGGAATCCTCAAGAGTTGAGAAAATTCCTCCAAAGTAGGCACAAGTTGGTAGTCAGGAAATGTGAAGCAATGATGCAAAGGGTCAAAGAACTGGAAGAGAACTTTCAGCATATCCTCCTCAGTGTTGGTGGTGACCAAGTTGAGCAGACGACCATGTATCTTGGTGAATGGAGAATTCTCAGGAATCCTTGAAGCTAGCTCCTTGAGTTGAGGAGGAATTCTTACAAGGTTAACTTGGATAGTTTTCCTGTGAAGTGAATCCATAACCTACAAAGCAGGAACAAAGATGAATCTCCAAATCCTTGAAATGGTTAGTGGATGCATATGATGCTTCATGATGTCCATGATGTTATGCACAAGTATATATGTACAAACAAATCACACAAGTTCCTAGTTTAGGCTTGCATGGGGTTTCATAGGTAAGTACCCTCTTGAAGTTTAGTTGGCTCAACCTGTCCTAGTAATAGTAACCGGGTTCTAAGGAGCTCAATATCACTGGATTGTTTCCTTGTTCATTGTTTCAATTCAACCTCTTTACTGGTGACCGAAATATTCCAAGGAACCAACCCTCAATGAGTGTAGTATCGAGTATCTACCAACTTCGGACTGCACCAAAGCCGGTCATCTCACTACATCCTAAAAGGCCAAGTTAGTCAAGTAAAGGTTCTAAAAGTCCATTAGTGCTTCATGACATCACTCAGCGGCCCCGTATTCTCTTTGATTGACTCAAAGGCTACCGGTATCCACAAATATGTCGCACTAATATAGATATTGCTTAGACCATGTCGGTATACCCCGCACAGTTTCCATAACGTATTTGCTATTTACCTACGAATGTTTCCCAAATCTGGGTGGAGGATTCAAACCCAAACAATAAAACCAAAGTGTGAAGCAAACAAGTCAAGCAAGATAATCATGTAAAGGTGATCTAAAACCCTAAGGTAACCCCACTTTTTATAAGTCCCCAGCAGAGTCGCCAATTCTGTGATGCGGTGGGAGAACTGACTTGAGGTTTTGCGTTTGTGTTTGCAAATGTTGCGGTTAGCAAGAGTCACCACCGACTTTTATTTTATCCAAAAGGAAAGGTAAAAAAGCACAGGAAAGACCTTTGAGATTGTTTTTGGGTTCGGGGGGTAGATTATGAAAAGGGAAGGTGCTAGCACCCTTTTCATCCATGGTTTTCCATGGGCTCTTAGTTACTTGTTTTAGATCACTTGCTTTGCTTTTTCAATTGTTTGAAATGGTGCTTTGTGTGGTTTTGAAAGTATTTTGAAAATAGGCCTTTGTTTAGGCAATCTTTGTAATGATTCTTGTTTGTAAGAATGTATACAAAGATGTTTGTCTTTTGAAAAATGTTTCAATGTTTAAAAGTTGTTTGGAAATTGTTTTGGAAATGTGTGTGTGTTTGTTTGAAAATAGCAAGGATTGTTTTTGAAATGATCAAGTAACTAGAAGCTTATCTACCTACTCAAAAGTCTTTCTTGTACATTTTTATTCCTTTTGACATTGTTGACCTACTATTGTTTTAGTAGAAAACCCTATCTTTGGATGTTAAACGGGACGGGCGTGGGTCATCGTATGACCATGATAACAATATTGCCAAGTATCTTTAGCAAGTTTTGAGGGACTAAGATCATCTTTGTTTAGACAACCAAGATAGCGTCATCGAGGGACTATGATCTTTTGTTTTGTTTTGTTTTGCCAAGATACCTAGCATGCATACCATGGCCATGTTTTAAGGCAACCAAGTGGGTGAAACCCTAGAGGTGCTTGTGTGCAAGGTGTTGTCATTTTTCATGCATTTGTTTGTCTTGTATTAGGTCATGCTATTTGTTTGATTTTTGTCTTATCATACAAACCCTAGTTTTTACTAAACATGCATATAATGCGATAAATTGTGTAAAGTAAATCTAAACTATTACAACAATATTATGGGAAGGGGGATACAAGTTTTGAATGGGGGATATTGCTCAAAAAAAACTCTAATACACTATTACAACCCAATTGAATTTATTGTACAATAAATAAATAAATAATATTTAAATATGCAATAAAAATGTAAATATGCAAAAAAATGTTTTGTAATTGTTTTATGCATGAGAAAAATAAATTATTTAAGTCTAAAATAATAAAAAATATTGTGATTATTTTTGAAAGAGTGAAAAACCCTATTTTTATTAAAATAAAAATATATGTTTTCTAATATTCTTGTCCATTTTTGTTTAAGAAAAATAATAATAATATTATGTATAAATATTAAAAATTAAAATATGTGAAAAAATAATATTGTATGTGTATAATATAATAAAATAAAATATTTAATTATTTTAATATTATTTACAAGTTTATTTAAGAAAATAAATTCTAATTAACCTAATAAACTATTTTTATGCCATAAAAATAATAAAAATAATAAAATAAAATGAAAAAAATTAATAAAATATTTTTGGGATTTTTTTAATGTTCAGAAAAAAAATAATAAAGTCAAAAATATAAAAATAACAAGAAAGTATGAAAAATAACAAAATATGAATCAGGGGGGTGCAAAAGCAAAATGGGGGGTGTGAATAGAAACAGGCCCAAGGCGCCAGGCCCAGAACACCACTTCATCCTTGTCCTTGCTCCTTCGTGCGGCCCTGTGCTTCAACCTGTAACTCCTGCATACGTACATAAAAACAAAATTTTGCAACATGAAACTTGTAGCATGTTAACTCACGATTTCAATGATATAAAAATCATGACCTAACTCTCAAAGATCAAGGAGAATTTTATCACCCCTAATTTCTGACCTAAAATTTTCATGAACTTCAAGCTTCAAATTCTCACTACTCAGTTAATATAAATAGAAACTATGCATATGTACAGCTCAAGCATGTTAAGGACTACAACTTTGCTTCACAAACCTAAGCTTAAGGATGCCTAAATAGAGAGATAGAAACTTGACAAATACCTTGTTCAGTTGAGTTTGGATATGGCAATGTGGGAACTTTGAGTCAGGCCTGAAGTTCTTGTCAGCTTCCTTGAAGTTCCCTCAAGCTTCTCCAATGCTCAGCTTGCCTTGAAGTTGCCTGAAATTCCTTGTAGAAGTCAAACTGCAAACTCAAAAAATGAAAATGGTGAAGCTTGAAACACGGGTTACATTTGCAAGACAAGGGCCTGGATAGTTTAGGTGTGATGTAGGGAATGTGTTTGAAGTGTTTCAAAGCAAAACGCACGAGCCAATATTGTTTTGGAAATGGTTCTGCAGAAGATGCCCTGTTTGGGCAGGAACTTGGGGTTTTTTGTGTTTTAGAGTTTTTTGGAGGTTGTGAATTCGTGTTTCTTGCTTGTTACAATTTTCTGAGGTTGGTTCAAATAAGGCCAAGGCTTGCCTTTATTAGATGGATAAGTTGTATTGACTTTTGCAAGTTTCTTGATTTTGAAGAAAAGTTGGAAGTGACAATGCCAAAGCCCGTACAGGCTTGCTTGCTAGCTGCACATAGTTGGTACAAGTTGCCTGATATTTATGGATATTGTTTGCAGCAAAAGATTAGGTCCATGGCTCAAGATTTTCAAAGTTGGAAAAAGCAAGCTTTATCAAAGTAGCAATGTGAACTTTATGCCATAAATGGATTAATTCAATGTACAATGCTCCAAAGATTAAAATAAAGCCATTGTCCACTAAATTAGCATTCAATTATGGAGTGTAGAAAGGATTAGGACCTGTAATGCCAAGTACAAGCATGCTAGGGCAGATTTGCAACTTGAACCAATGTGAATATGCCTTGAACCAAAGTGATAAATTGCCATTTTTCATTTCTTCGATTCTACCTAACCATAAATGATCTTGGAGAGTTCTTGGAAATTTTTGAAAGCTTGTAACATTCTCTACAATCCATATTTGAAATGAAACTTGAGATACCTCTTTGAACTAGGTGAAAAGTTGCCATGCAGTTAGGTCAAAAATCTGCCTAAACTAGGGCAAAATTTCACTAAGTTAAAATTGTTTATGGACCCCTATTCACAAAATCATAACTTTAGATCCAAGCATCTTTTGGGAAAACTTTGTGAATCAAAGTTGTAGATTTCATGGAGGAATACAACTTTCATGTTGGAAGTTTTCTTTGAATCCAATTGCATCATGGTGAAAAAGTTGTGGAAAGTTGGGAAAAAATAAGAAATTTTCATAACTTAGAAAAATTCTAAGTTATGAAAAATTTCAAATTAAAACCCTAATTTTCAATTTTAGGTTTCTTGATCAACAATTTTCACATTTTGACACATGTTGATGAATTATGACCCTTGGCACTTGATTTTGACCAAAAAGTCAAAGTTTGACTTTTCAGTGTACAGTTGATTTTTGATCAGTTGACTGGAAAATTCATCTGTCAATCCAATGCTTTTGAGATCTTTTGAACTATGTGATTAGATCAAGATGATGCCATTGAGTCCTTGAAATCATGATTGAACCCAATTGGTCATTGGTTAGGTCAAAAATCAGAAATTTCCCTTTCTCAGTCAAAACCCTAATTTTGACCATTTTGCCCTTTTGATGATCTGATCAAATTTCTTGAGGAGTTGTGGTCCAAACTTGATCAAATGATAAATAGGAGCCTAGAATGTTTTTGTGGATCAAAAATTATGATTTTTGACTGTAAATTGGCCATGGTTGACTTTTTTCCCTAATACAACTGATTTTTAGGTCAACTATCCAATTGACTGGGCAAAAATGTGATTCAAGGCTTGAAACTTGGTATGAGAAATCTTAGGGGTCCAATATGGTGTATGAAAGTCACATTAAGCATTGATGGTCCAAAAATAATTGTGCAAACTCAAACCCTAATTTTAGGCTATCAATGCAAGAGAAGGTCTTGAGTTGAGCAAACCTTAATCCTGTCTGGAGTCCAAGAAGTCTTGTGAGGAAAATCTTGATAAAATGAGAGGGAAAATTTTTGGGTACAACACCACGCTATGAGTGAATTCCATAGGAACTAGGAATAGAGTGGCCACGGCGACTATGAGGCGGATGCTTTGTAGATTTGACCATGAGACCCATGACTTCAGAGGTAGTTCGGATAGGTGTTATCGTATGATGATACCGACATTTGAGCTCTTGTACTCTGATTTGGCTTTTAACCTTACCTTGACCTAGACTACACCCGTGAGAGGGGAGAGAAAACTTTTCTTACAGGCACAGGTACCGTTGGTGACTTTGTGTTGTGAAGGTGACTCAGGTTCCCATTATAGTTTTGAAGCTTTGGGATTTTCTTTTGATCTTGGGTGGTGTTGTTCTGTAATGGTCCAGCCATTATCTAGTGTGAAACTTTGATCCTGTCATATTGCATCATAGCATATTTATTTCTAAAAAAAAATGATGTATAAAATGACTATCATATGCATGTCATCTTCCAGGGACATTCAAGAGTCTTCTTTCCATCAGATATGGCTGGCCTCCCGTCAGATGAGTTTGATCCAGCTCATGTTAAAGATCCCACCAAGCATATATTCTCTTATTAGATCCCTTCTATTGATGTGTCTGAATTGAAGAGGTTGAGTTCTTATCTGAAGGGTGATGTTCTGAATAATTTCAACAAAAATTATGGCAATTTATTACTAATCCTTAACACTCCAGTTGACCCAATGGCTTTGATCACTCTCTTCCAGTTCTATGACAAGGAATTACGGTGTTTTACTTTTCAATATTATCAACTGGTTCCCACACTAGAAGATTACGCATACCTACTTAATATCAATTTGTCTGATGAAGTTCCTTTTGTCCAAGTGCTGGAGAAACCGAAGTTCGAAGTTATTGCTGAAATTCTTCATTTGAGTTGGAAAGAGGTGAAAGACAATTGGAAATCAAGTGAGGATACTACAGGGTTTTATTTGGGTTTCTTAGTGAAGAAAGCTGAAGATTGGGCGAAGAAAGGGAATTGGGGTAACTTCAGCACTCTGTTTGCTCTCATGACATACGGGATCATCCTCTTCCCTCGCAAGAGAAATTTTGTGGATTTGATGGCTATTTGTGTTTTTAGAAATAAGAACCCGGTACCGACACTCTTGGCAGATACTCTTCACACCATTCATTTCAGGCATGGAAAAGGAGGTAATGTAAGTTTATGTCATTCAATGTTGTATCAATGGTTTAAGTTGCACCTACCGATAAGTGGCCCTTTCTGGGATACCAGGCATTCTCTTCGATGGTCATCCATACTTGTCAACCTCACTTCATTTGATATCCGGTGGAATTATGACATGGGGGAGGTACGAAGTATTATCACTAGCTGCGGAGATTTCCCTAATGTTCCCCTCGTAGGAACTAAGGGGTGTATCAACTATAATCTTGTGCTTGCTTATCGTCAATTGGGATATGCAATGGATGGACTGCCAAAGATTGAGGAAGTGTTTGAATCAGTGTATTTTGTTGGAGGAAGTGATCCTGTGATGTTGAAAAGAGTGACAAGTGCTTGGAAGAGAATTCACAAGAAGGATAGAATTACTTTGGGAAAGAAGGTTCCTATTGCTAGGGTTCCTTACTTGGAGTGGGTTAAGGCCATGATTAAGGTTTTACGGTTACCATTTGCAAGGTCGGCTCCAATATGTGAGCAACCTTCTACTGTTCTGAGTAACACGGTGCCTACCGAGGTGTTCACCTAGGTTCATATAGAGAATATTCAACTTCGTGCAAAAGGTCGTGAGGCAGGGATTAAACTCTATTGGGTAGATCAAGAAAGGGCCGACTTAGCTCGCAAACTCAAAGAAGCTCAAGGGGAAACTTCTGATGCAATCGGTTTTAAGAAGATATCTCATGCTGAAATGGAAGAAGTGTTGAGTAAGACCCAGCAAGAGTGCCAGAAGCTTCAGGTATCTGAGAACAGCTATAGGAAGAAGATTCAAAGCTTGTAGAAACATCTCAAAGACAAAGATTCTCAGCTTAAGAAGGAAGTAGCCCATAGGCATGATGCAGAGGATCGGTTTCAAGAAAGCAAAGTAGTCGCATCACAGCTTTTGAAGGAGAAAGCCAAGCTTGAAGAATATTTCCAACACCTTGAAGCATGTTTTGTTCCGGAGATTTAGTTTTGTTATTTAACCTTGGTGTTTTTGGTAACCCCCAGGATTGTTGGAAGGGACCATTTGTTTGTTTTTTTATTCAGTTTTTGTTAAGTTTACTTTGAAGCATGTATTTTGTCCGAAATCACTTGAACATCGTTTCTTTTGTGTGTAAATAATTGAAGTATTTGTCTTATTTTCCCCTTTTTCTCTTTGATTATATGTTTGATCTTTGGATGCACGCCGTGATTGATGCATAAAAGGACTCTTGAATACCTGGAAATGACAAACATATCATGCACATCATGCATTTCATAACATTACAAGTTATCTCAAGGCGGTATTCTTATTTTTCTGCTTTTCTTATTCAGAAGTCAAGACGATTACTCATCGGTATTCCACCAGAAACAATTTTCCAAGACAGATGGAACAAGTTCAAGATGAACTTGCTGAAAGGAGGGCCCAGATGGCTACTCAGATGACCCAGTTCATGGAGGTCATCACCACCGTGAATCGCCGACAGGAGGAACTGGCTGCCATTGTCAACAACCAGCGCCGCTATCCAGGGGGATGGTGGAAATCAAGGGCTCTATCAGGACATTTATGTAGCATTGGGGGATGCGCAAGATCAGCCTGCTGGAAATTTTCACGGGATGCCTGGAAACCCTTTTGTGCGCAATGTTGGGCAGTTTCCCCTGTCTCCGGGACCTCGTCTTGTGGGGAACAGAAGAGTTATCAGGGCGGTGTATGGAACTATCAGGAGCAGGATTATGACTTTGACCAGGATGAAGATCAGTTTTATGTTCGGCGTTCAGAGCCAGAGGTTCAGATTGAGGATATGAAGTATCAGTTATTGGAAGAACGTTTGAAGGCTATGGAAGGGCAATGAGTCCTTTGTATGGATGTTAATGATCTCGGGTTGGTGTCTGGGGTGAAAGTTCCTCCAAAGTTCAAACCTCCTACATTTGAAAAGCACAACGGAATGTCATGTCCTATTACTCATGCAACTGCTTATTTCCAAAAGATGTCGGTGCATACTGAAGATTAGGGGCTTTTGATTCATTTTTTCCAGGATAGCCTATCAGGGGCATCCCTGGAGTGGTTCATGAAGTTGGAGAAAACTCATATCCGTTGCTGGAATGATCTCGCTCGGGATTTTGTCAACCATTATCAGTACAATGTGGATATGGCGCCTAATCGCACTCAGTGACAAATATGTCACAGGGACCAAAAGAATCTTTCAAGGAATACGCTTAGAAGTGGCGTGAGTTGGCTGCAAGGGTTCAACCTCCACTCATGGAGAGAGAACTCATTGATATGTTTATGAGTACCCTGCAAAGGCCATTCTATGAGCACATGATAGGAAGTACTTCGGCAGGATTTGCAGACTTGGTTATGGCTGGTGAAAGAGTTGAGGTAGGTTTGAAATTGGGAAAAAATCAGATTGGAGGTTCTAGTAGCTCATCAGGGGGAAGTAAGAAACCATTCAACACTTACCCCAAGAAAAGGGAAGGAGACGCAAGCGCGGTTTACTCTCATAGAGGAAGAAGAGAGGATCGACAACACCAACAAATCAATGTTGTTTCTATTCCTGTTAATGCTCCTCCGCAGTAGAGATCGAATATAGTGTCTCAACAATAAAGACAGAAAGATGCTTCCCATCAATAGAATAATCAACAACAGAGACAACCGAGAAAATTCGATCCCTTGCCGGTATCTCTTACTGAAGCACTCCACCATTTGCTCGATTTGAAGTTGATCAGTTTGAGAAATATGCCACCATCCACCGCAAGAATTCCTCCTAACTATGATGCTAACGCAAGATGTGAATTCCATTCAGGAGAAGTTGGCCATTCTACTGACAATTGTTTTGCGTTGAAGTGCAAGGTACAAGACTTATTAGACGCTAAGGAAATTGAGTTTACCCCAGTGACTGGTACAAATGTTATTCAGAACCCAATGTCGAGGCACGGAGGGGGTGTTGTTAATTTGATTGATGATAATGGTGAAATGTTGAATTTAATCATGAATGTGGAACAAGTAACTACTCCGTTGTGCTATGTTAAGAGGTATTTGCTTGAAAATTCTATTTTCCCGGGTTGTACTTCAGAGTGTGCCAAGTGTAGAGAGAAACCGAAGGGCTGTGATGATTTAAAAGCTGGTATCCAGTTGTTGTTAAAGGAAGGTTCCCTGCAGTTTGATAGGAAACAGAGCTACTGTAAGGTTACCGAAGAGGAAGTTGTTGTGGTATCTATTCCTTACACCCCTGTGCGTATTCCTTCCCCATCTTGGGCACCTCCTTTGATAATTACGGTACCTGGTCCCATGCCGTACACCAGTGAGAAGGCCATCCCATGGCATTACAGTGCCGATGTTTATTACCATGGGGTGAAGCAAGAGGTAAGTACCCGTTCGTCTGAGGAAGAACATGCTGAAGGTAATGAAGAGGAAGTTCATAACTTTTCTGGTGTGGGTCGAATGACTAGAAGCGGAAGAGTATTTGGTCCTTCCAATGTGCAAGATGCGGAAGATGCTTCTGCAAGAGAAAAAGGAAAACAGCAGGCGATAATTGGTAATCCAAGGTTTACGCCAACCAATGTGACTCAACCAATTCCGATACCAGAAGCTTCTTCAGTTCCCGATGAGGTTGAAGAGTTGATGCGAATTATCAGAAAGAGTGATTATATCATAATTGATCATCTGAGCCATACTCCTTCTAAGATGTCTATCTTGTCTCTGTTAATTTATTTGGAACCTCACAAAAATGCTTTGATGAAATTGTTAAAGAATGTGTTCGTTCCACATGAGATAACAGTTAATCAGTTTGAGAATGTTTGTGCTAACATATATGCTGGGAACGGTCTGGGCTTCACAGATTTTGATCTTTCTCCGGAGGGGCCAGACCATAACAAAGCGTTGCATATTTCAATGGAGTGCATGGGCACTACTTTATCCCGGTTTTTGGTGGATACAGGGTCATCTTTGAATGTATTGCCTAAATCAGCATTAATGAAAATTGATTATTCTGGGCTGGAGCTGCGCCCTAGTGATTTGATGGTGAAGGCGTTTAATTGGTCTCGAAGGTCAATGTTTGGGGAGGTGGAGTTAGCAATCAAGGTTGGTCCTCGCACCTTCACGGCTACTTTTTTTGTGATGGATATACAGCCAGCGTATTGTTGTTTGTTGGGGCAGCCGTGGATTCATAGAGCAGGGGCAGTCACTTCTACTCTTCATCAGAAACTCAAGTATGCTGCAGAAGGAAAGGTAATAACTGTGTGTGGCGAGGAAGAGTACATCGTGAGTCATTTGACATCATTCCACTATGTTGAAGTTGAAGGCGAGATACATGAGACTCCGTTTCAAGCGTTTGAGATAGTTCATGCTGTCAATTTTCCTCCTCCAGAGCAGAAAAGGAAACCTGAAACTGTTACGTCTTCTCTCAAGGATGCGAGAGCTGTGGTGGAAAATGGTAACCCTAAAGGTTGGGGTCATGTGCTGGACGTTACTCCAAAATTTGATAAATTTGGTCTTGGTTTTAGCCCAGGTCAGTAGAGTTCAACTCCCAGAGCATTTAGTTTATCTACTCCTGTGAAGTTTTCCCGTCCTTGTGCTACTCAAGAAGGACACGTCAATGCAGTTGGCGATGATAGGGTTGATGGCTACAATTTCGAAGATTGGATTCGTCCGAATATTCCAGCCCAAACACTCAACAATTGGACTTTCGTGGATGTTATCCAAGTTTCAAGCGCTGAGGAGTAATTTTCTTGTTTCTTTTATTATCATATCATAATTCATATGCTCTGCCCAAGGCGTAGTGGATCATTTGTGTAGGGCCACCATGTTTTTGTTCAAGCTTATCATGAAATAAAGGACGTTTTTGCATTCAAAATTTTTCTCCATTTTTTTATTTTGGCAATGTTTTCTCTTTTCACACACTGTCACAAAAAAACGCCAAAATGTCATTCATGCAGATGCACCTCCACCACCGATCATATTGATAACGACTCTGCTATGGCTCATTATGACTTTGATACTCCTATTTATCAAGCTGAAGAAGAGGCATATGAGGATTCTGATCTTCTTGAGGAATTGGCAAGATTGTTAAAACAAGAGGAGAAGGTTATCCAGCCGAATCAGGATTTGATTGAGGTGGTGAATATTGGCATAAAAGAGGTAAGAAGAGAAGTCAAGATAGGGGCAGATATCAAAGAAAGTATAAAGGTTGGATTGATTGAGCTACTCCGAGGTTATTCTGATATCTTCGCTTGGTCTTATGAGGATATGCCTATGTTAGATACAGACATAGTGGTGCATCGACTACCGCTCAAAGAAGGTTGTTCCCCTGTCAAGCAAAAGCTCCGAAGAACTAATCCTGAGATGTCCAAGAAGATCAAAGAGGAGGTCCAGAAGCAGTTGGACGCAAATTTCTTAAAGGTCATCAATTATCCGCCATGGATTGCAAATATTGTGCCTGTGCCCAAGAAGGATGGTAAACTCAAGATGTGCGTGGATTATAGGGATTTGAACAGGGTCAGCCCTAAAGATGACTTCCCTCTTCCACATATTGATGTGTTGGTCGATAATATTGCTCATTCCAAAGTGTTTTCGTTCATGGATGGTTTTTCGGGTTACAATCAAATTAAGATGGCTCTAGAGGACATGGAGAAGACAACATTCATCACTCCTTGGGGAACTTTTTGCTATAAAGTGATGCCGTTTGGTTTGAAAAATGCCAGGGCAACATATCAGCACGCCATGGTCACTCCCTTTCATGATTTGATTCACAAAGAGATTGAGGTTTATGTAGACAATATGATTGCTAAGTCTGACACGGAGGAGGAACATCTTGTTCATCTGAAGAAATTTTTCGAGAGACTGAGGCAGTTCTTGCTAAGGTTTAATCCGAATAAGTGCACCTTTGGGGTGAGATCCGGCAAGCTGTTGGGTTTTATTGTAAGTGAAAAAGGTATCGAGGTTGACCCGTCCAAAGTAAAAGCGATACAGGAAATTCCTGAGCCAAGGACAGAGAAGGAAGTATGTGGTTTCTTGGGAAGGTTAAACTACATTTCTAGATTTATTTCTCATCTCACAGCCACATGTGAACCTTTGTTTAAGTTGTTGAAGAAAAGTCAGACAGTGAAATGGAATTAGGATTGTCAGAAGGCCTTTGACAAGATAAAGGAGTGATAACACGAAAATGTATAGTATATTTTGCTTGATTAATATAAATTATGTCTCTATTTTATTTTAATTATGTTGCTTTGTGTTGGTATTATGCTAGTATTTTAATGTGTTTCAGGAATTTAATATTGACAAAGCTTGCTTGAGAAAATGAGTAAAAATGAGAAGAAATAAAGTAGCAATGCATAAAAGAAAAAAAGCCCACGAAGAACCCAAGGCCCATAAAGAAAGAAGCGTTGCAAGGTGTGACGCTCGTCACACCCACTGTGACGATCGGCAGAAGAAAAAAGGAAAGGGTGACGCTCGTCACACCCACTGTGACGATCGGCAAAAGAAAAAAAGGAAAGGGTGACGGTCGTCACCTACCCCTTACGGTCGGCATGCTTAATGCATGCTGCCCCGCGTCACATGCCTTGCCCCTCGTTACAAGACATTTTCAACCAACTAGCTTCATTTGCAACAATTAAACCACTTTCTCCTATTTTTTTCTCCAACCAAGTCTTCCTTAATACTCTCTCCATGACCACACCATGTCTTCCTTTTTTCTCTCACCAAAACAAGTTATCAGAGGAGTATAAATTGGAAGGCAGTTTGCAATAAGAAGGATCGCTCTCTCTTCGATTAATTCCAATTTCTATTGTTTTAGTTTTTAGACATAAATATTCACCATGTAAAAGTGGTAGTTTCTCACACCGAGGAACTACCACACCATTAGTTTTAGGTGTTGTTTTTCTTTTATTTCCATTTTGTATCCGATTTTCAAGCGTGTCGGCATTTTCTGAATTCCAGTGTTAGCATTAATTTCAGTTTCCATTTTCTGCATTTACAAGTTCTTCATTTTACCGCTTCATTATTATTATTATCATTGCTATTCTTTTTTATTGCATTAATTATTATTACTATTTTGTTTGTCAAATTTAATTTCTATGTCGTTTTTCGTCGTAACTATAATTATTCATGCGTTTTTAATTAGTAACATTTCTGGATAAATATTCTTGAGTCCGGTGTATGAGGATCGTTGTTGCCAACGAACTCGGTAGAAAATAATAGGTGCAAATTTATGACTAGAATTCTTTTTTGGTTTTAATTTCCAAGTCTAATTTAAATAGCCTTGTCCCGAGAGTGAAAGATTATTTAACGCGATTTTGTCACGAGAGTGAGAAATCAATTAAGGTTAGAGCCGGCACTGCGAGATCGTGGGGATCGAACCAGATAGTGGAAATTAGGCAACAAATCTAAATACAGCGAGAGCACTTTAGATGCGTTTAAGATATAATTGGCTTTCAAAAAATATTTCTTAGTTACCGAGAGAGTGAGAGCAAAATCTTGGACTAGGAAGTATGGCTTTAGTTAATAACGCGAGAGCGTGAGACATAGTCTTTAAGTTAGTATATTCTACGAAACTAGGTTATAGTTGTAATTAGTACCCATTTTCTATAAGTCCTTCAGAAACGCGGAAACCATATTCTGGTCTCTCTTTATTATTATATTTTCTAAAGTCATTTTTAGTTTTAGTTCTTAATTTCCACCAAAAATCTAATTATTCACTAGCCTTAGCTTTACAAATTAGCGATAGATTACAGTAGGTTGACATTGGTCTTTGTGGTTCGACAATATTTTATATTACTTCGATATTTCCGTGCACTTGCGGAATTTACTGATCAAGGAGTATTTGTAGGAACCTCCAATACTCATGCCGCCAGTGGAAGGAAGGCCACTAATCATGTATCTAATTGTGTTTGAGAGCTCAATGGGTTGTGTCCTCGGTCAGCATGACGAGACAGGGAAGAAAGAGCAGGCTATTTACTACTTGAGTAAGAAGTTTACAGAATGCGAGTCAAGGTACTCATTGCTGGAAAAGACTTGTTGTGCGCTTGCCTGGGCCGCCAAACGTTTGAGGCAATACATGTTAACTCACACCACCTACTTGATATCCAAAATGGATCCAATCAAGTACATTTTTGAGAAGCCAACTCTTACAGGCAGGGTAGCCCGTTGGCAGATGATACTCACCGAATATGATATCCAATATACTACTCAGAAGGCAATTAAGGGTAGTGTATTGGCCGACCATCTTGCTCATCAGCCCATGAACGATTATGAACCGATGAAGTTTGATTTTCCAGATGAGGAAATTGTGTATACTCAGGATTGTAATATGCCATACCCAGATGAAGGACCCAAATCAGGATCACGTTGGACGCTTATTTTTTATGGTGCCTCCAATGCCATGGGCAACGACGTCGGAGCTATTATCACTTCCCCTGAGGGATACCACATTCCTTTCACAGCTCATATTTGTTTCGATTGCACTAACAACATGGCTGAATATGAGGCTTGCATTTATGCCATTGAAGCGGCGATCGACCTGCGCATCAAATTTTTGAAAGTTTACGGGGATCCCAATCTTGTTATCAGCCAGATTAATGGAGATTGGGAGACTCACCATCAGAACCTAATTCCCTATCGTGAGCATGTTATGAAGCTGATTCCGTACTTCGAAGAGATCACGTTTAAACACATTCCCAGAGAAGAAAACAATCTAGCTGATGCACTGGCAACTTTGTCCTCCATGTTCAAGGTTAAATGGGCTAATGAGGCACCTTCCATTACTATCAAAAGTTTGAGTGAGCCAGCTTTCTATTTTGAGGCCAGTTTGGAACTAGATGGTAACCCTTGGTTTTATGATGTTAAACGATACCTTGAAACACAAGAGTACCCTGCAGAGGCATCCGTCACAGACAAGAAGTTCTTGAGAAGATTTTCATCCAAGTTCTTTCTCAATGGTGGTGTGTTGTATAGAAGGCATCATGGCGGTTTACTTCTCAGATGTGTTGACAAGAAAGAAGAAGCTAGAATCATTGAGGAGATACATGAAGGTGATTTCGAGACCCATTCCAACGGGCACACCATGGCCAAAAAGATTTTGCGAGCAGGTTATTATTGGTCCACCATGGAGACTGACTGTTATAATCATGCGCGGGTTTGCCACAAATGTCAAGTCTATGATGATAAAGTGCATGTGCCGCCAGTACCTTTGAATTTCTTGACTTCCCCTTGGCCGTTTGCGATGTGGGGAATTGATATGATCGGCAAAATTGAACCAACTGCGTCCAACGGTCACCGTTTCATTCTGGTAGCCATCGATTATTCTATAAAATGGGTCGAAGCTGCATCCTATGCCAATGTCACCAAGCATGTGGTAACTCGGTTCATTAAGCAAAATATTATTTGTCGCTACGGAGTGCCTGAAAATATCATTACCGATAATGGGTCTAATTTGAACAAAAAAATGATGAAGGAGCTTTGTGAGTCCTTCAAAATCAAGCATCATAACTCTTCCCCATACCGACCAAAGATGAATGGTGTTGTCGAAGCGGCCAACAAGAATATCAAGAAAACCGTGCAGAAGATGGTGGTAACCTATAAAGATTGGCATGAGATGCTGCCTTTCGCTTTGCATGGTTATCGCACCACTGTGCGTACTTCGACTGGGAAAACCCCATTTTCATTGGTTTATGGCATGGAAGCAGTATTTCCGGTAGAAGTTGAGATTCCTTCTCTTAGGGTCGTGAGATATGTTAAGCTGGATGAAAGTGAATGGGTACAGAATCGGCTGTATCAGTTAGAACTTATTGACGAGAAGCGGTTGATGGATGTATGTCATGGTCAGGTATATCAGCAAAGGATGAGGAAAGTTTTTGATAAGAGGGTACGGCCTCAGTGTTACAAGCCAGGTGACCTTGTGCTAAAAAGGATAGTCCTTCCCCAGGGAGATCCCAGGGGCAAGTGGGTTCCGACTTGTGAAGGTCCTTTCGTGGTCAGGAATGTTTTCTCAAGAGGAGCGATGGTGCTCACGACTATGGATGGAGAGTACTTCCCTCTCCCTGTGAATGCTGACGTAGTTAAAAAAATACTTTGCATAAAAATACAAAAGAACCCGCTAAACTGAAAACCCGAAAGGGCGGTTTAGGCAAAAAGAGGGTGTCCTGGTGAATCGAAAACCCGAAAGGGCGATTCAGGAAAAAGTTAGGGAATTAAAGCAAATGACTATGCTCTGTATGAGATCCTTGGTTTCTTTCCTTCGTTCTGTCACCTGGCATAAGCTCGAGGCTAATCCAAGAATGATATGCCTGAAAGCAGGAAGATAAGAGTCATAAGAGTCATAGCAAAGCGGGACTTGATGGATATTCACATTCACATTGCCATTTGTAAACACTTGCTTGTTTTGATTTTGTAAATTACTTGCTTCCAAATGTAAATGCCTTTTTCACAGGCTGAATTTCTCAAAATCAATATAATATATTCTTTCAAGTATAGGCTTACTTTTCTTTTCTCCCTTTTTACTATTTTGTTCGCAAAAAAAAACAAAAAAAAAAAGTCCAATATTTTGATAAGCATGTGCATATAAACTTCGTGGGCCTTACACGGAAATGGTAATCTAAGTCACGGTTAGTTGATCGCTTGAAATACAGATAACAAACACAACTACTAATGTGCAAGGGGCATGTTTATTTCTCTGATTGATAGGTTTCTCATTCACTTTTCTGGCGGATGCCTCGCCATTTGTTCCACAGCTCCGTGTTGTTGGTAAAGGTCTTTGGCTCAGAGTAATATCAAGATTACGGCAGGTCAGCAAGATCGGCAAACCTAATTGGTGTTACTTCTTCCCCATAATGGCTTTTATTACGTTTCTTTGCCGCACTTTCATGTGGTATCTTGATTGATTGTTTTAGCATTGTATGCATATAGGATTTTGTTTATAGCTGAATGTCAGTTTTGATGCGTTGAATATTTTTGCCTTGAAAAAAATTGTTGTTTCATTTTACTTAATCCATCCAGTATCACTCTTTAATCAATTCTTTGGGCATTTTGATACCAACTGTGCCAATTCTTTTACTTAGCCAAGAGTTTGGAGGAAGGAGTTTAGCCAAAAACGATAACTGTAATGGTATGCTTTTGAGTAGAACCCCGTTGATGATGTACAGGCATTGTTTCAATCCCCAAACACCGGAGATATAAGGGAGTTAGACCCTCGTTAACCCCTCTGAGCCTTCGAAGTAGGAGTTTCTTTTCCGTTCAAAAAAAAACTTTTTTAAAACCAGGGGAAAGGTAGATGTTCAGTTGATTTGACCAAGCATTCAAATTTCAGAAGGAATGTCCCATCTGAGGATCATCACATTTTATCTTTCGCATCATGAGATCAAAAAAAAATGTCTAAACTACGATGTTCATTTCCTCACAAAGTCCTGAGGTCGAGGTCGAATCGATACAATAATGGCTATCCCTCACCGACCAAGGAATGAGGCATTTGTTTTCTTCAAAAAAAAAGAGAAAAGAGAAAAAGTTCAAAGACCTAAGGTTACGTTGACTTTGTTCGAAGTGGAAAGCACTGATAAAAAAAAGAAACGAAAAGTCTTGCTAAGTCGAAACTTGAAAACAAGTCGCTTAGGCAAAAGTTAGGACATCCCGCTGGACTCCCAAAATTGAAATTCGGAAGATTTTGTCCAGGAAAAAGTTAGAGAAAAGAAGAGCCCAGAAGGCCAGAAAAAGAAAATATTATTCAATAAAATTTTCATCAAAAGAATAGGAACAATAGTATAAAAAAAAACAAAAGCAGCAAAAGTTAACTGACAATCATGTCGGAGAATTTGTCGTGATCACTCAACCATTACAAATCCTTTTGAAAGATGAATGCTTTTGATAAGTCAGCTGAATTTAGGACAGGAGAATATCACGAAGGGGGTGGGCACCAAATAACTTGAGCCTTGAAAAAAACTTTTTTCTAAAAAAAAAAACCTCGAACCAGGCCACGTTACAACCTTTAAAAGTCCTAACTGAAACAAGGGTTTAACTCAAAAGCATACTACAATAGGATAGCTTTGCTTAAAACTCCCAAATATGTGTTACATATTCTTGTTGGTATCTTATCAACCGCATATTGACTCGTTTTTTAGAAAAAAAGAGAAGGGGAAGAAAAGTTTTGAAAATTTTGCACTCTAGCCAGTGATTCATTCACAACAGAGATGCGACACCTTGTTAAGATCTTCAACTTTAAAGGCTTAAATAATCGTCGCATCAGGTCTATCATTCCCAAAATAAACATATTCCTACATGTAAAACATTCGTCTGACATCAAGAAAAGAGTTTACACGTCGAGCACCTGTAAAGAGCTTAATGATTGTCAAGAAGGGAATATTTGGACAGGGCCCATGTATGGTTAGGACTCTACTTAACCCCTGTGAATTTTCTTATCCCCAGTAAAGTTTCATTTCCGTAATAAAGTTTTATTGCCCCAGGAATCTTCTTTCAAAAGCTTCATTCTAAGACTTCAAGTTTGGATATGTCACACATCCCCAGTGGAGTCGTTTAAATAGGAACTCACATTTTGAAGAAGTTTAAACTCTCTAATAGAGTTACCAACAGAGATCCCTCACCTTGACCTCTCATTTCCCAGCCGGTCTGCTGACTGGGGCATCCTTATGTTAAGATATTTTCTTATCCCCAGTGAGTTCGATACTGTGTGACTACCTGCATGATCCGTCCAATGGTTGCATTCCAAGAGAAATCTTTATCCAACGAGAAGTTTCAACAAAGTTCTATATCCCCGGTGGAGTCCCCTTTCCTCAGCAGAGCTTTGTTCCCCAGCAAAGGGTTTCATCCCTCGCGTTGGGTTTGTCTTCTTGGTGTCATCCTCAACACGGCCGCGCGCTGTCTTTTCCAGAGATTACAGTCTTGACCTGATCTTCTCCCTCAATGTCTAGTCTTATCCAGAAGCTACAGTTTCGATCTGATCTTCTCTAGGAGTTTGCAATTTATTTTTGCAGCTCCTCTCAATGTTTGTGGCCCGTTTCTACTGGTTGCTCGATTGTTATTCCCCGTGAAGCGTCATCTCTTCGAGGATTCCCTATTTAGTGGTTCCCCGTATTTTCTCCTCTCCTTTGGATTTTGCAATTTATTTTTGCAAGTCTTGTCAGATACTGACTTCTTGGTTTCTGGCTTCTCAATTAGCCATTCCCCAGTGGAACTTTTAAACATGCATCATTACATTGCATCTTCCAAAACGCGTAGCATTTCCATTATATGGAGCATTGCGCTATATAAAAAGAATTCAAACATGCATCGGAACATAAGCCATTATTGTTTCTGTTATCCCCAGTGAATTTGCTTATACTTCAGATTAAATCCTCAGCGAGGTCTTCGAGCTTATCATCTCAGTCTACTCCCCATACTAATATCCTTTTTAATGTCAATCATTTGATTGTTTGAGTGTCTACTCTTGACTGTAGTTCAGTTTCGCCCTGACGCGGTCTTCTCGGGTTTAGTCTTCACTACCCTCTCCGGTTCATTCCAATGTTTATTGATGCACCTTTCGAATACCAGTTTCGTCCTGATATTCGCTTTCAGAAGGTTTTTGGGTGTACGCCCTAATCTCCTCGCTTTGGGTTGAGCTCGAGTTTTGTCTCCTCACCTTGTGCATGAAATCCAATTTCATCCTAGTACTCATCTAGTTTAGTTTCGCCTAACTAGTTATTGAGTCGAGTTTCGTCTCGTTTTTGCATTCATATCTTGGACCCTTTGACGGTGTTCGTTTATCGAGTGTAGTGTTCGTACTGCATCCCTGGATTGAAATCTGTCTCTTTTGTTCCTTGGATTCTTCTATCAGTTTTCGTCATTGTTTATCCATTGATCTGAGACCAACAAGTGCTCTGAGAAACATGCACTCTCATCATTTTGCTTTGGGTCGAGTTTTGCCTCGCTACCCGTGCGTGAAATCCAGTTTCATCCTGGTACTCATCTAGTTTAGTTTCGTCTAACTGGTTATTGAGTCGAGTTTCATCTCGCTTTTGTTCCTCCTTTCTAGGATTCTTTCAATTCCTTCATACTGGCTATCTTAGTTGAGATTAGTAAGTTCTCCTAGAATCACGCACTCTAGCCACTTTGCTTTGGGTCGAGCTCAGAGTTTCTCCTCCTCACCTGCGTACATTTTCTTTTCCAAAGCTTAGTTTTTCCTATACTCTATGGTTTGAGTTTTATCTCACCCTTTTTAAAGCCCAGTTTCGCCCTGGAACTTTTGTCTGGAAGTTTAGTTGCGTCTACTCTTATTTATGTTTTCATTCTGTTTCAACCTGCGTTACAGCTTCATTCTGACGCATGTCTTGGGGGTTTTCTGCTTCTTTTTTCTTTTTTCTTCAAGAGTGTAAATTTTTGGGTTCTTTTGTATTCAATCATCTTCAACTCTGAACGCTCGAAAGTTATCACTTTTCTCACTTATCATGTTGAATATATTTGAATAGGGGCAGTTGTTGCACCCTAAAATTTACCCTCTTGATTTAGGCTTATGTTTCATCATGAATATCATATTGCATTGCATTCGTACATTGTGATGGGATCAAAGTACTTTGGTTATCAAGTTTTCCTCAAGCTTTGAAGGTTGATTGCATTGGCAAGTTGCTCAAGAAGAATCTTACCATCCAAACCTCTGGATCTTTCAAGCTCAAAAATATTGCATATCTCAAAATATCTTATCCATATCTTTGGATCATCAAAGTATTGGATTTTGTGTTTGATTATAAGAAGGATCACTCTTTTGATTCACCAGTCAAATTAGGGTTTTATTTGATCAAGGCTTTTGATGCATGTATAAGTCTTGATTTGTAAGCCACAACATCTCATTGGTATTTGAAAAATCTTTGTACAAGAATTTGGTCAAGATCATCATAGGATTTGAAGTTTTGGAGATGACTCATCAGTCTCCTAATGTGTTGAACAAATTTAGGGTTTGGTCCAAGTTGAGGTGATTGGGGTCTAGATGAGCCAATTCTTGAAGCATCATTATCTTGTCATCATTAGAATCAAATTTTATCAAGGAGCTTGTTGTACCCCAAAATTTTCCCTCTCATTTTACCAAGATTTCCCCTCACAAGACTCTTTGGACTCTAGACAGGATTAGGGTTTGCTCTGCTCAAGACATCTCCTTCCACTGATGACCTGAAATTAGGGTTTGATTTTGCACAGGGGTTTTTGGACTTCCAATGCTCAAAGTGACTTTCATACTTCATGTTGGACTTATAAGATTGCCCATACCAAGTTTCAAGCCTTGAATCAAATTTTTTCCCAGTCAATTGGACAGTTGACCTAAAAATCAGCTGTATTGGGGAAAAAGTCAATTGTGGTCAATTTATAGCCAAACCTCATAATTGTTTATCCACATAAACATTATAGACTCATATGAACCATTTTATCAAGTTTGGGCCACAACTCCTCAAGAAATTTGATCAGATCATCAAAAGGGCAAAATGGTCATTTTTAGGGTTTTGACTGTATAAGGGCAAATTTCTGATTTTTCACCTAGCCAATGGCAAATTGGGTTCAAACATGGATTCAAGGACTCAAAGGCATCATCTTGACCTAATCACATGGTTCAAAAGATCTCAAATGCATTGTTTTGACAGATGAATTTTCCAGTCAACTGGTCAAAAATCAAATGTACACTGAAAAGTCAAACTTTGACTTTTTGGTCAAACTCAAGTGCCAAAGGACATTTTTCACCAAGATGTGTCAAAACATGAAACTTGTTCATCAAGAAACTTAATTTTGCAAATTAGGGTTTAAGATTGAAAATTTTCATAACTTAGAAATTTTCTAAGTTATGAAATTTTCTTATTTTTTCCCAACTTTGCCCAACTTTTTCACCATGATTCAATTGGATTCAAAGAAAACTTCCAACATGAAAGTTGTAGTCCTCCACAAAATCTACAACTTTTATTCACAAAGTTTTCCCAAAAGATGCTTGGATCTCAAGTTATGATTTTATGAACAAGGGTCCAAAAACTTTCTAACTTAGTGAAATTTTGCCCTAGTTTAGGCAGGATTTTGACCTATCTTCATGGCAATTTTTCACCTAGTTCCCATTGCAATATCAAAAAGCATTTCAAAGATGGATTATATATCATGTTACAACCTTTCCAAAATGTCCAAGAACTCTCCAAAATCATTTGTGGTTAGGGATAATCGAAGGTTTGAATTTGGCAAAATGTCACTTTGATCCATGGCATTTTTCATGTTGCTACAAGTTGCAATTTATTTCCAGCTTTGTTTGTACTTTCTTGCAGGTATCTAAACCCTTCCACACTCAAAAATTGAATGCAAACTCAATGTATTAAGGAATTGTTCTGATCAATAGAGGTTTACACATTGAATTAATCTAAAAATGGCAAAAAGCTAACAATGCCATTTTGATAAAGGTGGCTTTATGTCAACTTGTTTCCCTTGAGCCTTGAACCAAGCTTTTTGAACCATACCAACTCCACAAACTCAATGCAAAGTACAACAACTTTGTGCAGCTAGGAAGGAGGTCTGTACAAGCTCTTTTCTTGATCAATTCACACTTTTCTTAGAAAACAAATAAACTTGCAAAAGGGTTAGAACTTGGCAATCTGATAAAACCAACTCTTGTAACCATTCCAAACAAGTTTTGCATATCACATTGAGCCAGAAACACGAGCCAGCCAGTCCTCAAACACCCTTGAACATCAAAACACCAAAAACTTACAAAACATGGCAGCTTCTGCATTTTTATTTCCAAAACAAAAACTACTCGTGTGTTTTGCCCCAAACCTCTTCCAACACACTCCATACAACCCACCTAAGCTCTCCCAACCATTGGCCAGTGACTGTAACTCCATTTACACACTTCACCATTTCTGAATTCTGATTGTGCAGGTTGACTTCTACAAGCTTATTCAAGTAAGTTCAAAGCAAACTAAGCATTGGGGAAGGTCAGAGGAAGTTCAAGCAAGCTCACAAGCATCTCAGGCCTCACTGAAAACCCCTACATTGCCATACTCGAGTTCAACTGAAGCAGGTATTTTCCAACTTTCTATCTCTCTATTTAGGAATCATTAGGCTTAGGTTTGTGAATAAAAAATGTAGTACTCATTGCCCTTAAGTTGTACATATGCATAGATTTCATTTAAGTTAACTGTGTTGGGAGAATTTGAATGATGAACTTTCTGAAAAATCTAGGTTAGAAATTAGGGCCAGAGAAATTCTCTCTGGTCTTTGAGAGTTAGATAAAGTTTTTTATATGGTTAGAATCGTATGATCATGCTTTACAACTTTCATGTTGCAAGTTTTTGCTTTAGAGCACGTATGCAGGATTTCCAGGTTTGAGTACAGGGTGCGTGTTTTCTTGTTCAAAGGTTAAAGACGAAGGCAAATCTGGGCTGGGCCTGGTTGTTCATGCTTGTTGCACCCCTGACTTGCTTCTCACACCCCCTCAGCCCATTGTTTTTATATTTTCATATTTTTTTTCATTTCTTTTTAGTTTCTGACTTTTATTTATTTTTCTAAATATAAAAAATGCCAAAAATATTTTCATGAATTTTCATATTTTATTTTATTATTTTTATTATTTTTTCTAGCATAGAAATGATTACTTTAATAATATACTTATATTTTCTTAAAATAAATTCATAAATAATACAAAAAATATTATATTTTTATTTTTATTATTTATACACTTCAATAATATTTTGTCATACATATTTTATTTTTTCCTAACATTTTGTATATATTTTATTTTATTTTATTGTGCATAAATAAATAATTATTAGTATATATATTTTCTTAAAACAAATTAGGGTTTCCACCCTTAATAAAAATAATCTTTTATTTTATTATTTTTAATGCATTAAATAGTTTATTTTTACATACATAAAAATAATACAAAAACATTTTTTGCATATTTATAATATATTGCATATTTATTTAATTGTCCATTTAAATATTTGCTTATTTATTATTTGAACAAAGAATTCAATTTGGTTGTAATAATCTTAGGGTTTTATTTTCTTGCAAATAATCCCCTATTCAAATTTGTATCCCCCTCCCCATATCAATATTGTAATAGTTGTAGATTTACTTTTACGCATTTATAGCTTTCAAATATGCCATGATAGCAAAACTAGGGTTTGTATGCAAAAAAAAAACCAAAATCAAAACAAATAGCTTGACTAATACAAGACAAAATGCATGAAAATGACAACACAATGCACACAAGCACCCCAAGGGTTTCACCCACTTGTTGCCTTAAAAATGGCCATGGTACGCATGCTAGGAGTCTTGGCAAATCAAAAACAAAAAAACAAAAGATCATAGTCCCTCGATGACGCTATCTTGGTTACCTAAACAAAAATGATCTAGTCCCTCAAACAAAAACTTGGTAAGATACTTAGCACAATTGCTATCATGGTCAATACGATGACCCGCGCCTGTCCCGTTTAAACATCCAAACACGAGGTTGTTTACCAAATGCAATGGTAAAACAACAATGTAAAAGGGTTAAAAATGTGTAGGAAAGATCTTTGAGTAGGTAGGTAGATGCTCCTAGTTACTTTATCAAAACATGCAAAACATTCTTGCTATTTTCAAAAACACATCACAACACATTTCAAAACATTTCCCAAAACAAACTTTCAAACTTTCAAACATTGAAACATTTTTCAAAAGACAAAGCACCTTTGTATACATTAAAGCAAGAATCATTACAAAGGTTGCCACAACGATGGCCTCTTTTCAAAATACTTTCAAAACCACACACAAAGCACCATTTCAAACAATTGAAAAGCAAAAGCAAGTGATCTAAAACAAGTAACTAAGAGCCCATGGAAAACCATGGATGAAAAGCCCATTTTGAAGAGGGCTATGAAAGCTTCTCATAAAACTTGGAATCACTCAAATTGGATTGAAATTGAGGAAATTATGATTTGAGGAAGTTGGGTGGCAAAACCGGATTTCTTGAAGGCGCATGGGCAGGCCAGCGCGCGCAGTCTTGGGTAATTTGGCTTGACTTGCCCAGGAATCCTAATGACCACATCTTTTTCATTTCTCCACCATTTTTGATGAATCAAAGATCATTGTAAAGCTTATCCTTTGGATTTTAGTTGGCTCAAAGAAGTTTGGAAAATGCACGAGCCAATTTGAAATGGCCTCAGTTGAAAGACAGTTGATTCTTGATGTATGCTTGGCCATGGCAATTTTCAAGTTTTGGTTTATTTTTGATTCAATCATTCCAAGTCCAATTGCACATGCTTGGCACGAATTAGATACCTCATGTGCTTGCCAAAAAAGGCCAAACCAGGTGCACACCTCATGCCTCTCTCATTCTCACATTTTGGCCAAAATGGGAAACTTTTCACTCAAGCAAATCAGTCCCATGTGCAAAAGATGATAGCTCACCTCATCACGCTTTTTTCACTCACTCACACTCTTTTGTTGCTCAAAACGACTACAAGGTTGGCCTAAATGTCAAGCAAAACGCAAATGGCTATCACACTTGTTTTTGTTTGACAGAAAATTCGTTTTTTCCCTCCAACGACTCTCAGCTTGAATTACCACCCTCACCTCACTCAAAGCACTCTATATAAGTTGCTCAAACTCTCCTTTCGCGCAAAGAGGCACGGCATTGGAAGAAGCTCCTTAGAATTTTCTCATTTTTATTGCTCTGCAACTTGAATCGGGTAGCTCAATTCTCTTGATACAGACCTCATCTCTCTACTCAAACACCTTCATTGGAGCACAAGGAAGCTATTTGGAAGGGTTTTTTGCTAGACTTCAGAGGCACCAAGTCAATTTATTTTTCACTTTTGAAGGTATGCTCACTGAATCTGAACTTTGATTTGAGCATGAATTGAAGTGTTTTGTGATGTGCATTGTGTTTATAGCTGGCCAATCATTAGGATTGATGTATATTTGAGCTCTAATTCAAGCAGATTTAGTGAAATCGCGTTTCTGGTTTTTGATGTTTGCAGTGTGTTTTTCCAGTTTTTGAGACTTGATTTCTTAATCTATGCTGGATCTTTGAGTTTGATTTGAATTGCATGATGTTGTATGATATATCGGCTTTAATCTGAGCTTTATTTCAAGTATTTTGGTTGAGAATCGTGCTTGTTTGATGGATCTAAAGTGAGCATGTTGGAACTAATGGAAACAAGCATTTTGCCTAGGCTGGAGGTTGAAGATGATGTGTGGCATCATCTCATTGGCTTTGTTCTTGTATTTTGTTATTTAAATTTTCATTGATTCTCTGATTTTATTTTCTTGATCAAAACTTGATGAAAAATTATGAAAAAATTCATGAAACTTAAAAATAATATTCCTGACCTTGTGTATTGTTTTGACAATTTTTTGAAAATGTTTTGATTGGTTTAAAAATTAATGAGTTTAATTAATTATTTGTTTAGTGTTTATTTTTATTTTAATACTTCTTTGATTTGAAAAATTCCTCAAAAAACATTTTGAACTCATAAAATAATGTAAAAATTGGTTCGGATTTTGGTTTAGCATTTTTTCTATTTTTGTTTAGAAATTTAATTTCAAAAGTTTATTTGTAATATTTGTTTGTTTGATTTTTATTTTAATACTTCCATTAATTCAAAAATTCTCAAAAAAATCATGCAAGATTTTCTTTAATCATAGAATCTGAATATTTTTTTATTTTGACCCTTTTGTGACTTTTGGCTAGGGTTTGCATTTTGCCCTTAAATAATAGTTTAATTGTTAATTGTTTGTTTAATTTTTATTTTAATATTTCCATTAATTCAAAAAAATTCCAAAAAAATCAAATATATGTGTTTTTAGTTCTAATATTTGAATATAATTTTGGTTGGACTTTTTTCTGACTTTTGCTTAGAATTTTATTTTGAGATGAGATTATTGGATTAATTAATTAATTGTTTGGTTTTAATTTTATTTTTGATTTTGCTTTAATTCAAAAAATGTGAAAAAATATGTATTCTGACATTTAGGATTTCCTTGTGATTTGCATGATTTTGGTTTGATTTGTTTGAAATTTTGATCTTATCTAACCAATATTTAAAATTAAAAGTCAAAAATTAGGGTTTTGTTGCTTATTGTGCAAGTTTCTTTTTCAAAACCATTATGCCCTGGATGTTCATTGGAATTTAAGTCTTGATTATGGTTTATGAATATGTTGAGGATTTGAAAACCATTTTTCTTGAATTATTTGACATGTTTTGACATTTTTCCACAAATTATTTTGAATACTTGTCTAGTTTGGTAGTTTTTGCCAACTAGTCTTGAACTTTGGGCCTCATTTGAGTCCTTCCTCAATCATTCATGAACTTAGGGTTTACATTCTGACTTCTACACATTTCAAAGATGCTTGAAGATTTTTAGTTAGATTTATTAAAATCTTTTTCTATTTTTGATGCATTTTTGAAGTGAAGGTACCCAATTGATGTAGCATATCTTGTTGCATATTGTTTGATGGCCAATGAACTTGAGTGAGGTCTATGATTGGGCACCTAATGATCATGTTGGATATGCTTAATCAAATAAACTCAAGTCATTTCACTTAATGCCCCATGTTTGAATGTTTAAACCTTTTTTATGCATTATGTGGTTTTCATCTTCTATTGTGTATGTGAAGTTGTGGTTGAATTAATTGTACATGATTGAAATGTGTTTCCCCCTGACCTCCATGGTCTTTCATTGTATTCTTTTCAAGCTCCCATGATCCTTGATTGATATTCAATTGTCAATTCAATATGGTGATAAAAAGGAGCAACATTCCTCTGATTCTTTTGACCAAATTGTGCATATGTTTGTTTCCTCTTGTCTATCATGTCTAATGTTTGATAATTGTTATCATGTTTTTCTCACTTCATCATGTTGCATCCATCCCTTATGTGAGTCATCATTCACCTTATGGAATACTAACTTGGTTGTTGAATGTGCGAGGTACTTTGAGAAAGTTTCCACTTTTGGCTTGAGGCTATTGTGTTTCACTTTATTTGTGGAACACAACTTATTATACTGGCACTGCTATTGTGTTTGGCATGTTTGATATTCCATGCAGGATATATACATATGATTATAAATGTTATACAATGCCCATGGGATCTGTTCATATCTGATAATCTCATTACTTACATCCTTATGGCGTAATTTCTGACTTGATTTGTCTACTGATGCCAGCTTGCTTGACGTTCTCTAGATTTATTTTATTCTTGCTCAGTTGCTATGGATAGTTATCCGTTTGGTATTGCATTATCTCCTTTCTTCCATTTTCATTTTTCATAGTTCCCTGATTGCATGATGGAACCTCTGTTGCTGATATATGTCAGGAGGCCCTCTGGTTTTTTTGTCTGATACATGTGTTGTGTTTGCTTTTGATTTATGAGTCACTCAATTTAGAAATTGAGATCACGACTTCGATCTCATTGCATGTTCCCTATAGGATGTTTATTGCTTTTCTTCTCCAATTGTTGATTGATGAGTCACTCAATTTAGAAATTGAGATCACGACTTCGCTCTCATTGCATGTTCCTTATAGGATGTTTATTGCTTTTCTTCTTTAATTGTTGATCGATGAGTCACTCAATTAAGAAATTGAGATCACGACTTCGCTCTCATTGCATGTTCCCTATAGGATAGTGTTGTTAAGCTTCTTCTAACATGTTAATTAAGGTAGGTTTTTCCTTTATCCTCAACCTTAGGGTCAATCACTGTATGATAACATTAAAGCTAAAGATTAGGATAGTCTCCCCTAGTTGTTTTCTCTTCCTATGCATTCTGCACCTTAAAACAAAAACTCTTTTCTTGGAAAATCATAAAACACTTCTAATAAACTCAGACCCTTCTTCAAGGTAAAAGATAGGAATCAATCTTATTTGTCTGTGCTATCTTTTAGCCGATGTTTCGCCATCGCACATTTGTTTGAAGTCGATGTTTCGCCATCGCATATGTTTGTTATCCTAATTTGATTCCCAATATCATTGTTAGGTGTGATGTTTTGTCATCTGTTTTATCGATGTTTCGCCATATTTCCATGATATTTTGTTATCTCTTAGCCGATGTTTCGCCATCGCACATTTTTTTGAAGCCGATGTTTCGCCATCGCCTATGTTTGTTATCCTACTTTGATTCCCAATATCATTGTTAGGTGTGATGTTTTGTCATCTGTTTTATCGATGTTTCGCCATCTTTGCCATGATATTTTGCTATCTCTTAGCCGATGTTTCGCCATCGCACATTTGTTTGAAGCCGATGTTTCGCCATCGCATTTGTTTGCTATGCTGATTTGATTCTCTATATCATTGCTAGGTGTGATGTTTTGTCATCCGTTTTATCATTTGATGTTTCGCCATCTTGGACATGTTACCTTGTTATTATTTAGCCGATGTTTTTCCATCTCATCTGTTTGTTGTTTTACTTGATGTTTTGCCATCTTAACTATCTTTGTTTATCTTAACTAATAAACACAAACCAACCAAAATATATAAGCCGAACTACGGCTGCTCTGATTCCTTAAAAGGGATACGTAGGCATTGGGGTAGGGCCCGATCGAGCATAACTTTCATTTTCCCTACATTGTTTTCTTTTTCTTTCGCATGCATTCCCTTTTCAGCATTAAGCCATAGACATAGGATTTGACCACACCCATTAGATTAAACAACAAGAGTGGATACCGTAGAGTACTACGGGCGTGTGGGGTGATAATACCTTCCCCTCGCGTAATAGACTCCCTTTCCCGATCTCTCGGTCAAAAGACCGTGCTTTCTCCCTCTTCAGGTTTTCTCGATGTTTACCTTTCCCTTTTGGCGGGATAAAAAACGTTCGGTGGCAACTTCATTGATGTTTCATTACATCCAGATGACGGTTCATCCGGTTGTTTCAGGTATCTCCTTGGAGGATACCTTGAGCGGCGGTTTTTCTCCAAGGCTCTGATCTTATTGTTTTGTTGTAGGTTCATAGTGTTGGTTTGACTTAATGTTGTGAGCAATGCTGCCATGGCTAAGTCAGTGTTGACCGGTACCTGAATAGATTGGAAGACGGCTTGTGCTTCTTCTTGGACCTTCTTGGACTTTTTGGCTTCTAAGAAGTGGACGTCGTCGTCCTCAACTTCATTGGAGGAGGGGAGACGTGGTACAATCGTCTCTCAGGGGAATATCTTCGTGGAGATGGGTTTCTCCGTCATTGTATGTCTTACAGACAGGGGAGATAATCAATTTTCCAGTGAGATAGCTTTCATCTTGGCCGTCCATGATTTGATTCTTGAAATGTTGTTTTGATATTTAGTTTCTGGGGAAAGAAAGATGGGGAAAACAGTTTCCCACAGACGGTGCCATTCATCCTACCAGTGATTAGAACCTGTAATGGTTGATATCTGAATTGCAATGTTGGAAATAAGGACGAGGGGGTATACCTGTAAGGTAATCTAATGCTCAAGTAAGTAAGAGTGCAAAGAGATGCAAGAAAGAGTTTAGGATTGTAGAAGTGAATATTGGATAGTGAATACCTGACCTTCACAAGTGTGGGGGTTTATATAATGCCTCTGACGCTTGGCTATTGGTTTCTATTTTTGGGCCTGGATATTAGGTCCCCAAAAAGTAACTGGCGGGAACCAACCGTTATAACAAGCGGGAATTCTCGGAACTAACTGTTGCTTCGGGCAGGGGCGTGGTCACACGCAAGCTATGGTCATTCATGGATGGTTGTTCATCACGTGACGAGTAGAGTGAAACTAGTTGTTGACGAGAGAAAAGGTAAGGCTAAGGGTAGTAGAGGTCTCTTTCGTCCTGGGGGATAACCAATCAGGCGTCCCTCGCTGAAGGGAAGAAGGGAAAAGTGCCCTCAGCCTGTCCCAACAGATTGGGCCAAAGTTATTGGGCCCTCCTGGATGCAGAAGTGGATTGAGCCATGCTTAGCCATTGGGCCAGACCAGAACATTAATGTATGATGAAATGGAAACTTAATTAGCTATCTACTTGTACATACCTTGGATCAAGAATTGCACTAATATAAATCAATGTATTAGGCTATGACTGATACTTGTCATATTTCATCTTCATTTCATTAGTAAGCACTTGCAGTTGAGGATTATTTGAGATGCTTGAAGGTTTATCAAGTAGAACCTTCACCATGTAAAGCTCAGCCAAAAACAAATTAGCAGTAGGGTAGAAGGTACCACTTATAATTGATGTAACATCAGCAAAAACCTCCAAAAACTTGCAAATATTATGAACATCTTCCCAATCATATGCCTCAGGAAAATAGCTGAAATGCACCATTTTCCTTATCATATCTAGGACACACTTCTCTGTAGTGGTATGCAGTGAACAACATCAATCAAGTTGAGTTCCATATTGTCTTAGTATCCTACACTTACATTTTTCCTTCAATTACAACTCATCAACAAATTGTTTGAATGATTTGCATCTAGTTTCAGAATTCCACAAGTATTTCACACCATTTCTAATCTTATCTACAACCACCTTAATCATATCAAGACCATATGCACCAACAAATTTAAGATGTGTACATAACACCTCACATGAAACAGTTTACCATCTAATGGTAGATTTCTCCTACCAGAATAATCTCTCTTCAATCTAGCAATGCAATTATCGTTGGCACTAGTGTCGCAACTGGTTTTAAATACAGAGTCACTGTCGTACCCTAAATTTGTCCTACCTCGATGATTTTATTTTTCGAGATCAAAATAGAAGAAATATTTAATTAAAGATGGTACAGCAGTATCTGATGGTCTATCTTTATACAAGACTAGGGGTGTATTTTAATTTAGGAAAGCGGGGCTTTCTAAATCAGAAAGACTCATATATCCGTAGGCACATTTATGAAACATGTTGGCATATGGCCCATGCGATTCGAAAATTAGTAAAACCCATTTTTAGTGTTAATGTTATTAGTAAAAAGGGTAGGTTGAAATTGCAACTGACAAGCCCATTAGAATTGGGTCCATTAACGTTTTAGTTGTTGTTAGCAAAAGAGTGTGGGGTTAACGCCCATTAAGATGGCCCATTTGATGTTTAGAATAAGAAGAGATATTATTATTATTATTATTATTATTATTATTATTATTATTATTATTATTATTATTATTATTATTATTTTTATTATTATTATTATTATTATTATTATTATTATTGTTTTTTGTTTTAATGGAAAAAGGATATATAAAAGAAGTATTAATATTAAAAAAACTATTTATTATTATTACTATTAATAAATAAATAATATATGTCTTTAAAGAAAACTAAACAATGGGTCTAAGTTTTGTTTTCTGATTAAATGTTATTTTTTACTGTTGTTTTGGGAAAAAACCGTGGTGGGCTGGTTAAGTAAAAACTTTTTTTGTAATAAAAAATGATGTTGGACTGATAATAGAAATACAGCTGTAGGCCCAATTTATATTTTTTTTTTAAAAAGCATTTTTTTGTTGTAAGAAAAATAAAGATGTTGGGCTAAGTGAAGTAAAGTCAGCGCAAGGCCCAATTGAAATTATAACATTTATTGTACCAATTATCTTAAATTAACGCACGTTTTTGCCAACTAACAAGCACTGTTGAAATCAAAATCTTAAAAAAAATCGAATCTTCTACAAACAGATCCCAGAATTTGTTACAGTTAACAACTAAAATAATACAGCATTTAACCAAATCATACAAATCGAGTCTCATCTAAAAATTACAGTAAAACATAATCCAAATATTACAGCACAATCAAATCATTTACAAAATCAATTAACATAAATCAAATCCCTAAATCTATTCTAATCCTAAACAACAATTAAGCTAACCCTAGGACTGGAAGAACATAAAAATAGAAGGAGAACAACCACGGTACAGGGAGGCAGAAACGACAGGGGAGAAATTGGAAGAACCAGAATTGAAGAAATCTGGGAGAGAAGAACGCGAAGAAACTTGGTGCTGAGATGTTGAAAACCGAAGCAAGGAGAGATTAGGGTTTCATTGTATGAAACCATAATCGCGTATTCAACCTTCACCGTCGCCGCTATCATCGTTACCGTCGTGCCTTCACCACCATCGACCACCACTCTTGGAGCCACGCTGGAACCTGCATACAAACGAAGAAGAGGAGAAGATTAAACCCAAAAGACTGGACAAAACTCAGAGAAAGGAACAGCGCGAAGGGTAAATTGAGCTTTTTTGTTTTCTTCTCTAGCCATTAATATGAGGTTTTGATTGAAGGATTTTGTTTTGACGTTGTCGCGGTGGGGGTTACGTTGTAGGATTAGAAGGGAAGAAGAATGGGATAAGGGTTGTGTCTGGTTTGCGAGAGAGAGAGAGAGAGAGAGAGAGAGAGAGAGAGAGAGAGAGAGAGAGAGAGAGAGAGAGAGAGAGAGAGAGAGAGAGAGAGAGAGAGAGAGAGAGAGGAGAGGGTTAACGAGAGAGAGAAAAATGGGTTTTACTATAAAGAAGAGGATCAACAAAAATGAAAAAAAAAGCAATAAGTTATACTTCATTCCAATCTTATACACGCGTGTGCATTGTAACTAACGTGCTCTCTCAATATCTATCCATTAGATCATAACGGACGATCGTAGGCCAAGTCCCTACGGTACTCCCATACTCCTTGGCAACACCCAATCAAACCGGCCTCACTTTAATCTGCAGTTGGGCCTAGCCCACTACACTTCACACCACCCTTCCCCTAGATTGCTAAAACGCCAAACAACAATACACCCCTTGTCAAAGAACATTATTTGGGCCTAACCCAAACTATTAATAACACCTAATCGTTTTACTTAATAACTAAAAAATACACCCCCCCCCCCTTCTGAAATTAATTATATTTTACATTTTCTATATAATTATTGTTTTCTTATTATTATTATTATATTATATTATTATCTTTTTTTTAATTATTATTTTTATTATTATTAGTTATAATTATTATTATCATTAATAGTAATTTTTATTTATAGTATTATTATTTATTATATGTAAATATTACTTATTATCATAAATAAGTTATATTTATTTAAAAACTCATGAACATATTTTTATACATATTTGTATTAAATATTTTTATCATGCATTAATCAAGATATTTTTGTAATTGATACGATTAAAAAACACAAACAAATTATCAAACTATTTTTGCAATAAACTAAACTAATCAACTGTTTTTTTCCAAAAGGGTTTCAAACTAGTTTTGACTTGCTGCGCATTCAGTCAAAATCTCTGCAATCACTACTCTCGACCGAGTGCGAGGTGATTCAAAATATGTTTGCAAACCCCTAAAAATCACCCACTCATACGAACTACGAATTGAGACTCTGATTCCTCATAAGAGGATACGTAGGCATACAATCAAAAATCATGGCGAGTCTTTCCAATTAAAACTTAAAATCCTGTTTACCCTAAATCTAAACCTAGAGCCTAATATCCTTGTGAACAAGGTAGATGAAAGGTTCCTAACACCTTCCTTTCGTCTAATTGAGTCCGAAACCTAGAATCTATGTCTGCAAATTAGGGTTTTCTATTAGATTCCCTTCCCTGGGATAAAAATTAATAGTGGCGACTCTGATTTAAAAACCAGTTGCTACAGCTGGCGGCTCTGCTGGCGACTCTCCTTAACCCTAGGTTTTAGGTTTTTTGGATTTATTTTTATTCGCTTTATTTATTTATTGAATTTATCTACTTTATTGCATTTATTTATTTATTATCTATTGTTTATCATCATATATACTGCATGGCGGGATTTTGTTTTATTTCTCAAAATATTTTCAATAACCCTTAGAAAGAAGTTTCGTCTATTAGCTTAGGAGGTGTATCATCCCTGCGAGTTTATGTGACAACTTCGCCTAGAGTCGGTGGACTTCCGAAAAAGGAATACTTATCGAGAGATATCCTCTTGACGAGTAGGACTTTGGAAGGTCACCCTTGACTCTTTGTAACGACCATAACCTAAAATCTCATGACGAGACCTTTCACGAATTTGAGACAGAAGTCTCGGTCTGTAAAGAGGCTCCACCTAAGGGAGGCCCTTGTGCCTTATCCCTCTGGTGTTATTCATGACACCCTTAAGGAATCCACCTTTTGGGAGGGTAAATCAACTGTAGATCAAGATTAAGGAACCTACCTTCTAGGGGTACTTATCACAAAATCCTGTCACTCAACCTTACACATATGCATTCATACATTTCATGTATTTGTCATGCATTTCATATATTCGTCACCCTACATTCGTCTTATTTACAGGGGGTATAAAAGATAATAATAAAATCAAAATCTCGGTGACTGTCTTTAAAAATGGATACCGAAGGAAACAACTTGCCCGCGTCAACACGCCAAACATGTCTAAAATCAAAGCCACGAAAAGGAAATAACGTGCTGAAGATTTTCCCAAGCTTTGTCGGGTCAAGGTGGATGACTTCCAGATCGGATATCTGCAGGCGCACCTAGAAGAATTATTTCCTTTTGCTTGATTTCACGCAAATAAAGTTTTGGTTTAAGATTGTAATATTTTCAATATTGAATTACGTTACTTTCAATAAAGGCATTTTGTTTCCACATCTCATTTGCATATCTATTTTAAAGATAGTCGTTAAGTAAAATAATAAGCAAAAGACGGATACATACCCAAGTGAATAAGACAGTCAACCCCTTTTCATATTCATGCACATTCATTCGCACGCATGCATTCACGAACACCCGCATATCATGTAAAAACTCTTTTTTTTTAAACATCTCTCCAATTGAACCATTGGTAGAAGAAGGTCTCCACCTCCTTGGCCTCCATATCAAACAAGGGCCTACCAACAGAAAGAAATGGAGAAAATTGAGGAAACTCGGGCTGCATTCAAAGAGGACCTCGACCAAGTAAAGGGTGGTGTAAGTTCGATGAAAGGAGATCTGAGACAAGTTCTCCTGGCTTTGAAGAACATCATCGACCGACAAGATCAGATTCCTAATGTAGCTTTTGAAGAAGTATCCTAAACTATTGGAGCATCAAGCGGTCACTAAACAAGGAAAGAGCCAGAAGCAGGACTCCTAAAGTCTATTATGACCCAACAAGAAGCTGAAACTGAAGGGTTTGTCCTACCGCCACCAAAAGCAGGGTCATCACATACCCTACAGATTCCAACTAGTAATACAAACAACTACTTGGACCTGCAATACGGAGACAACGACCCAGAGGATGCCAATAAAGCGCCATTAAAGACGACTTGTACTCATGTTGTTGATAATCCATTAGTGATGAATCATTACAAAGCTCTGGAGGAAAGACTAAAATATGCGGAGGGTTTTGATGCTTTCGAAGTAGACACTCTTGAAATGGGCCTAGTTCCTAATGTGGTGATTCCACCAAAGTTCAAAGTACCTGACTTTGAAAAATACAAGGGGCTCACTTGCCCAAGAAATCATATTTGTGTGTATTACAGGAAGATGCATGCCCATGCCCATGATCAGAAGCTGATGATTCACTATTTTCAAGATAGCCTGAGTGGGGCATCTTCAGAATGGTATATGCAATTGGAGCGAACGCATATTCGAACCTGGTCAGATATTGCTAATGCTTTCCTAAAGCATTACAAATATAACCTGGACATGGCGCCTACCCGCATGCAACTCCAGAATTTATCCCATAAGAAAGAAGAGTCCTTCAAGGAGTATGCTCCGAGATGGAGGGAGTTCGCATCCCGTGTTCAACCACCACTGTTAGAGAAGGAGTTAGTAGACATGTTCATGGGAACTTTGCACGGGCTGTATCATGAGATGATGGTTGGAAGTATCTCTTCGGGGCTCTCAGTCCTAGTAACCATCGGAGAAAGAATCGAGACTAGGATAAAAAGTGGGAAGATACCAGGGGGACCATCAAATGCTCCCTACAATTCAAAATGGTCTGCTTCAAGCGTCCCCAAAGGAAAAGAGGGAGAAATTAATGTTGCAGCGTCATAACCCAGGGTACAACAACCATTAGTGATCCCACTAGGGCAGCAACAAGGCAGAAGGCCACCCAGGAAATTTGATCCACTCCCTATGCAACCTAGACAGTTATTGCAACAGTTAGTTAAGGCATCCTTAGTGGAGCTCAAGCCTCTAGCTCCTCCAGTCGGGCCACTCCCACAAAGATATGATGCCAATGCCAGATGCGATTATCATGTTAATTCTCCTAGACATACCATAGAACAATGTTGGCCTTTCAAACACAAGATATAGGATTTGTTGGATTCTCAAGATATCACTTTTGAGAAGCCCAAAATCACATAAAACCCTACATCGTCGCACGATGGGCTAACAATAAATGCAATCGAAGTAGTCACTGACTCTAGGGAAATCAGACAAGTAAAGACCCCGATAAACTCGCTGAAAGAATATCAGTTGGGATATGGACTCCCGCTAGGACACAATGAAGCTTTCGAAAAATCTCTATAAAGGCTAGGGGACCTGGGGATAGTCCAGTTCGGACAATACCCTGAAGAAAAATATAAAACTGCTCTGAAAGGCGAAGCACATTTTCTTCCAATCCAAAAGACCTTTTTCGATAATGGAGTAGTGCATGGCGGATATGTGGCGAAAATATCCAACAAGGCCAACACCAAAGGGGCAACTGAATTCATCCGAGAAAGTGCCCCAGAAGAAGAACTCAAAAGATGAACCGTCGTGGATATTCCTTAGATATTTTTCTTTCCTAATTAATTTTCTTGTTTTTAAAGTACCTATTCAATCCCGAGGCGTAGGGGTTGCTTGTAAGGGTTTCCCTATTTTATTTCAGACAATATTAACGATTAATAAAAGTTATGTTTTATTTTCAATCAAGATCCCTGTCTTTATCTTGCATTTATGTCTTAAATTTAAAAAATGGCAATACTTTCTCTGCATATGCATTTTCAAAATTTCATATACTAAATCTACGCCAAAACATGATAAAGGTGAAAATTCATGCCCAAAACTACCGATAATGTTACTGCTGTGATCCGATATAATTTTGATGCTCCTATCAACCAAGCTAAAGAGGAAGATAATAAAGATCTTGAACTCTCTGAGAAAATGGCGAAGGAAATAAAAAAGAAAAACTAACAATACGCAACCATATCAAGAGGCCATTAAGACCATTAATCTGAGCACAGGGGAAGACCCTGAAGAAACGAAGCTAAGGGGCAATGTTAGAGCGGAGCCACAAAGAATTTGATGAAGTTATTGTGCATATCTATAGAAACAGACCAAGGTTAAATACAAACAGTGTGGTAAAAATAAGCAATTATGAAATACCAAGACCTGACGAAGAACACGAGCCAGGGGCACATTAGATATCCATGTTCGACGAGGCTTCAAATGAACCGGGGCACGATATAGGGGCAGTACTGACTTCTCCAAAGAATGCTCACAAGCCAATACCAAGTCAATGGCAAATTGGATACTAAACATCCAAAACTGATTCCATATCGGGATCATGTTTTGAAAAATGACTGCGGAATTCGCAAAGATCACTTTCGATCACATCCCACGAAAAGGAAATCAAATGACAGACGCCCTGGCAACTATATATTCAAAGTAACTTGGTCAAACCACGAATCGCGCATCACAAACAGACACAATCAAGAGCCTGCACTTTGTCTTGCTATCAAAGAAATACCTGATTACAAGCCTTGGTTTTATGACATCAAGGAGTACCTGGAAAAACAAGGACATCCAGAAAATGCCTCCAGCATCGACCAGCAAACTCTATGAAAATTATCCTCAAAATTCTTTCTGAGTAATGGTATACTGTACAAGATAAACCACGACATGGCCTAGTACTCAAGAATATTCTGCTACCTCGCCTCGATTCACATGGTAAATGGACACCCAACTACGAAGGTCCATACGTAGTTAAAACAGCATCCTTCGGTGGTAATCTTATCCTCACAACAATGGATGGGGAAGAACTACTGCATCCGGCAAATTCAGACGCAGTCAAAAATACTATGCATAATAAGCTCGCTAATCTCAAACCCTAAACGGACGACTTAGGAAAAAAGAAGCGTACCGGTGGATTGAGAACCCTAAAGAGAGATCCAGGCAAAAATTAGGGGCATATAAACAAAAAATTATCCCGGTGGATTGAAAACCCGAAAGGGAAATCCAGGAAAAAGTTAGGGATTTCATACAAAGAAATAAAGGACAAAAAGAGTGCGATCTAAGAACTACAACTATAAACCACGAAGGGAGAGATAGATATGAATCATACAACTCATAACTAAAGGAGATAAGGTCATTAAAAGGATATTGGGGAACAGCAATAGCAATTATCATTTTTTATTGCCATTTACAGTTTTAAAACTTTCTGTAATTACCTCTTTCTAGAAATTGCACCGTGTACTCTCGCCTATTCAGAGGCATATCAATAAAACATTTGCTTTCTTTGCATCTTTTCAAATTGTGTTTTTCTTTTTCTCAGACTTATTTACAAAATACTGCGATCATTACTTGTGAATATTGTCTCGAAACCATTTCGGGGGATTAACAAAATAAAAGCATTTGATGCAAACATTGAAAAACATTTTGGGTTAGAAAAACATCAAAATAAAATCCATGTCTACGTCCACGCGCATGGCTACTCTTAGGTCTTGCGATAAAAAAATCTATACACATGTATGCGCCTATATCTACGCTCACGACGCAAAAAGTCTATGCCTGCATGTACATCTGCGCCTATGCTTGCACTCAATGATACCAAGTCTATGCCTACATCTACGCGTCCGCACACAAAGTCTACGTCCATATCAGCGTCTATGCCTACACTTGTAACACAAAGCCTACGTCCGCACCTGCGTCCATGCACATGTGTACTCCTACCAATTCTACATACGTCTACACTTACGCTTGCGCCTACAACATATGAATCTACATACGTCTATGCTTATGCCAACGCCTACGACATACGAATCTACATACGTCTACGCTTACGCCTGTGCCTACAACATACGAATCTACATATGTCTACGCCTGCGCTTACAACATACAAATCTACGCATAGGCCATTACCTACGTCTATGTCTACGCCCGTAATACAAAATCAATTCTCAACTTTTGCTAACATTTCCCACCGCATTCAAGTTCAACAATGCTACGATGACACAACATACAACGCTAGTAATTTGTAACTCTAAGCCAATGGTTTAAAGGAGAGAATGCCAAAAATGGTCTTCATAACATTTTAAGGCATATACGCATCTTACACATATTTCACACATACGTTTGCATATCTAAAACATATATACCCTATACATTTGAATATTCAATACACTCAAGGTTCCATATCACTGTCAAACATCATACATTTCGCATACATACAACATTCAATACGGACGCATACACATGTATCACATAGTAAACAAACAGTCTCACCCTCGATTTAACTATCTAAGGGTCAACCAACCAAACACTTCTCCTATGATTCAACTTGTCACCTCAATCTTCATGCTGTGACCCATTCAGCCTATCACGTAAGTCTTCCTGCAGTGATGAGTTCCTTACAAGACCCATTACATTGCCTCTAAGCCGCAATGTATTCTCAAAACCCATTACATTGCCTCTAAGCCGCAATGTATTCTCAAAACCCATTGCATTTCCTCTAAGCCGCAATGTATTCTCAAGACCCATTACATTACCTCTAAGCTACAATTTATTCGCAAAACTTACTACATTGCCTCCAAGTCATAACGTGTTCTCAAAACCCATTACATTGTCTCTAAGCCGCAATGTATTATCCTAACCCACTACATTGCCTCTAATCCTCAATGTATTCGCAAAACCTAACCCGTTGCTTCAGACTTCATGCAGCAATGTGTTTCTTGTTCTGCGACGCAGATCATTGCCTCAGACTTCATGTAGTGATGTTTGAAACCAAATTTAGCTTATCACATCAGACTTCACGCAGTGATTTGCAAACCTAACCCATTGCCTCAGACTTCATGCAGCGATGTTGGAAACCAAATTTAGCTTATCACATCAGACTTCATGCAGTGATTTGCGAACCTAACCCATTGCCTCAGGCTTCATGCAGCAATGTGTTCCAAACTCCAAACCATCGTTGCAAACTTCATGCAGCGATGTTCGAAACAAAAAATTTAGCTTATCACATCAGACTTCACGTAGTGATTTGTGAACCTAATCCATTGCCTCAGACTTAATGCAGCAATGTGTTTCGTTATGCCAAGTTCTAGATCATCGTCTCAGACTTCATGCAGCGATGTTCGAAATGACAAATTTAGCTTATCACCTCAGACTTCACGCAGTGATTTGCGAACTTAACCCATTGCCTCAGACTTCATGAAATAATGTGTTTCTTCTATTCCACAATATAGATTATCGCCTCAGACTTCATGCAGCGGTGTTCGACAACCAAGTTTAGCTTATCACATCAGACTTCACGCAGCGATTTGTGAAGCTAACCCATTGCCTAAGACTTCATGCAGTAATGTGTTCCTTTATTCCAAGCTCTAGATCATCGCCTCAGACTTCATGCAGCAATCTGCGAACCAGATCCATTGCCTTAGACTTCATGCAACAATGTGTTTCTTTATTCCAAACTCCTAACCCATTGCCTCAGACTTCATGCAGCAATGTGTTTCTTCATTCCATAAAATTCAGCTTATCGTCTCAGACTTCACACAGCGATTTGCGAACCTAGCCCATTGCCTATGTCTTCATGCAGAAATGTGTTTCTTTATTCTGCAACATAGACCATCGCCTCAGACTTTATGCAACGATGCTCAAAAACAAAATCTAGCCTATCGCCTCAGACTTCATACAGCGATGCTCGAAAACCAAAATCTAGCCTATCACCTCCGACTTCACGCAGCGATTTGTGAACCTAACCCATTGCCTAAGACTTCATGCAGCAATGTATTTCTTTATTCTGCAACACAAATCATCACCTTAGACTTCATGCAGCGGTGCTCGAAAGAAAACAAAAACCTAGCTTATCACCTAAGACGTCATGCAGCGATTCGCGAGCATAACCCATGGCCTCAGTCCTCAAACAGTCATACATCATTAATGTTTTATTCATCCTCCAAATGGGTGAATAATCAAAACCAAACCAAGACATACAACATTATTCTCGTAATCTCAAAACCACCTGCCTCGTCGTCACATCATGGTAAGCGATACATCATCAGCTTTGCCTACTTCCTTGAGATTCGTAAGGGTATGCTATATCAGTGTAACCTTATGTTTGTTAGAAAAATTTTGGGGGTATTCAAGTATTCAATAAACTCATAATCAGAATGCACAGGACTCTAGTTTTCTCACGTTATTCGATTGGAAGATGATTGAATAGGGGCAGCTGTCGTACCCCAAATTTGTCTTACCTGGATGATTTTATTTTTCGAGATCAAAATAGAAGAAATATTTAATTAAAGATGGTACAGTAGTATCTGTTGTCCTATATTTATCCAAGACTAGGGGTGTATTTTAATTTAGGAAAGCGGGGCTTTCTAAATCAGAAAGACTCATATATTCATAGGCACTTTATGAAAGATGTTGTCCTATGGCCCATGCGATTCGAAAATGGAAAATTATTCAAATAATAATTAAGTTTTTAATTAATAAAACCCATTCTTAGTGTTAATGTTATTAGTAAAAAGGGGAGGTTGAAATTGCAACTGACAAGCCCATTAGAATTAGGTCCACTAACGTTTTGGTTGTTGTTAGCAAAAGAGAGTGGGGTTAAGGCCCATTAAGATAGCTCATTTGATATTTAGAATAAGAAGAGATATTATTATTATTATTATTATTATTATTATTATTATTATTATTATTATTATTATTGTTTTTTGTTTTAATGGAAAAAGGATATATAAAAGAAGTATTAATATTTAAATAAAAAACTATTTATTATTATTACTATTAATAAATAAATAATATATGTCTTTAAAGAAAACTAAACAATGGGTCTAAGTTTTGTTTTCTGATTAAATGTTATTATTTACTGTTGTTTTGGGAAAAAACCGTGGTGGGCTGGTTAAGTAAAATCTTTTTTCGTAATAAAAAATGATGTTGGACTGATAATAGAAATACAGCTGTAGGCCCTATTTATATTATTAAAAAAAAAGAGAAGCATTTTTGTCTGTAAGAAAAATAATGATGTTGGGCTAAGTGAAGTAAAGTCAGCGCAAGGCCCAATTAAAATTATAACATTTACTGTACCAATTATCCTAAATTAACGCACGTTTTTGCCAACTAACAAGCACTGTTGAAATCAAAATCTTAAACAAAATCGAATCTTCTACAAACAGATCCCAGAATTTGTTACAGTTAACAACTAAAATAATACAGCATTTAACCAAATCATACAAATCCAATCTCATCTGAAAATTACAGTGAAACATAATCCAAATATTACAGCACAATCAAATCATTTACAAAATCAATAACATAAATCAAATCCCTAAATTTATTCTAATCCTAAACAACAATTAAGCTAACCCTAGGACTGGAAGAACATATAAATAGAAGGAGAACAACCGCGGTACAGGGAGGCAGAAATGAAATGGGAGAAATTGGAAGAACCAAAATTGAAAAAATATGGGAGAGAAAAACACGAAGAAGCTTGATGCTGAGCTGTTGAAAACCGAAGCAAGGAGCGATTAGGGTTTCCTTGTCTTAAACCCTAATCGCGTATTCAACCTTCACCGTCGTCGCTATCATCGTTACCGTCACGCCTTCACCACCATCAACCACCACTCTTGGAGCCACGCCAGAACCTGCAAACATACGAAGAAGAGGAGTAGATTTAACCTAAAATACCGGACAAAACTCATAGAAAGGAACAACGCGAAGGGTAAACTGAGATTTTTCATTCTCTTCTCTAGCCGTTGATTAGAGGTTTTGATTGAAGGATTTGGTTTGGACGTCGTCGCGGTGGAGGGTAGGTTTTAGGATTAGAAGGGAAGAGGAATGTGATAAGGGTTGTGTCTGGTTGGCAAGGGAGAGAGAGAGAGAGAGAGAGAGAGAGAGAGAGAGAGAGAGAGAGAGAGAGAGAGAGAAATGGGTTTTACTGTAAAGAAGAGGATCAACAAAAATGAAAAAAAAAACAATAAGTTATACTTCATTCAAATCTTATACACGCATGTGCATTGTAACTAACGTGCTCTCTCAATATATATCCATTAAATCAAAACGGACAGACGTAGGCCAAGTCCCTACGGTACTCCCATACTCCTTGGCAACACCCAATCAAACCGGCCTCACTCTAATCTGCAGTTGGGCCTAGCCCACTACTCTTCACACCACTCTTCCCCTGGATTGCTAAAACGCCAAACAACAATACACCCCCCTGTCAAAGAACATTATTTGGGCCTAACTCAAACAGTTAATAACACCACATCTTTTTACTTAATAACTAAAAAATACACCCCCTTCTGAAATTAATTATATTTTACATTTTCTATATAATTATTGTTTTATTATTATTATTATTATTATTATTATTATTATTATATTATTATCTTTTATTTTTAATTATTATTTTATTATTATTAGTTATAATTATTATTATCATTAATAGTAATTTTCATTTATAGTATTATTATTTATTATATGTAGATATTACTTATTATCATAAATAAATTATGTTTGTTTAAAAACTCATGAACATATTTTTATACATATTTGCATTAAACATTTTTATCATGCATTAATCAAGATATGTTCGCAATTGATACGATTAAAAAACACAAATAAATCATCAAACTATTTTCGCAATAAACTAAACTAATCAACTGTTTTTTTGCAAAAGGGTTTCAAACTAGTTTTGACTTACTGCGCATTCAGTCAAAATCTCCACAATCACTACTCCCGACCGAGTGTGAGGTGATTCAAAATATGTTTGCAAACCCCTAAAAAACACCCACCAATACGAACTACGAATTTGTACTCTGATTCCTCATAAGAGGAAACGTAGGCATACGATCAAAAATCGTGGCGAGTCTTTCTAATTAAAACTTAAAATCCAGTTTACCCCAAATCTAAACCTAGGGCCTAATATCCTTGTGAACAAGGTATATGAAAGGTGCCTAACACCTTCCTGTCATCTAATTGATTCCGTAACCTAGAATCTATGTCTGCAAATTAGGGTTTTCTGTTAGATTCCCTTCCCTAAGATAAAAACTAATAGTGGCGACTCTAATTCAAAAACCATTTGCTATAGTCGCCACTATTAGTTTTTATCTTAGGGAGGGCATCTAATAGAAAACCCTAATTCACAAGCAGAGATTCTAGGTTTCAGACTCTATTAGACGAAAGGAAGGTGTTAGGCACCTTTCATCTACCTTGTTCACAAGGATTCTAGGTTTTAGGTTTAGGTTTGGGTGAAACAAGGTTTTAAATCTTAATTAGGAGGAAAGGGTTTTAATTTTTTTATAGGAGAACTTGCTACAATTTTTGATCGTATGCCTACGTATTCTCTTATGAGGAATCAGAGTCCCAATTTGTAGTTTGTATGGGGTTGGTGTTTTTTAGGGGTTGCAAATGTACTTTGAATTGCCTCGCATTTTGACCAGGTAGAGATTGCAAAGATTTTGGCTAAATGCGCAATTAGTCAAAATTCGTTTGAAACCCTTTTGCAAAAATAGTTGATTAGCTTAGTTGATAGCGAAAAATAGTTTGATGATTTGTTACGTATTTTTTAATCGTATTAACTACAAAAATTCTTGATTAATGCATGATTAAAAATATATTTATGCAACGTATAGAAGATAATATATTCATGAGTTTTAAAAAATAATTTATTTATGCTAATAGAATAGTATTTACATATAATAAATAATAAAATATAAAAATTAATAAGAATTATAATCATAAATATAAATAATTATTATTATAAAAATATAATATAATAATAAGAAAATAGAGTTAAAATATAATAATTATAAAGAATGTAGAAAATAAATAATTATTGGTGGGTGTAGTTTCTAGTTAGCAAGTAAAAGGAGGGGGTGCTGATAGTTATACTGGGCTAGGCCCAAAGATGCATTCAGAAGGGGGGTATGATTCATTATCCGTTTTAGTAAAACAGAGAGATGGGGGTGCAGAAATTAATGGGCTTAGGCCCATTGCATGTTTGTGATGAAGGCCTGGTGATTGGGTGTGGGAAGGAGTATGGGAGTTTGGTAGGGACTTGGCCTATCGGCCGTCCGATCATGATTTAAGGGACAATAGTGAGGGAGTATGTTAATTATAGTATACCAATGCATACTGGATTCTACTAGAGTATTAACATGTTATGCTTACATTTTTGTTCTTTCATTTACAGCAATCCCTTCTATCTTTCGTTCCAAACCCTTTCCTCTCCTCACCAAACCCTTTCTTCTTCTCCAATCCTAAATCGTTCGCGGTGCCATAACTAACCCAAACCAAATCCCCCAACCAACAACAAAAAAGAACAAAAAGCTAAGATAACCTTTCGCGATGTCGTATTCCGATCTCGATCTCCCGAATTCAAATCTCCTCCTTCCTCGTCGTCTTTTCAGGTTACAATGAAGCTTTGAAGGTGGTGGTGATGAGCGATTGAAGGCGCGGTGGACGCCGAGGTGGTCAGCGGCAGTAAGGGTTTCAGATATTGAAACCCTAACCACTTTACTCCTTCTTCGAGCTTCAAGGCGACTGGGTTCTTCTTCTTCGATTTCCAGTCATCTCCGTCTTTTCTCCATCCACCCTTTTCTGTATTGAATTTTGTTCTGTATTGAATTTGTCGTTACAGATTAGCATGAATTAGGAATTGTAATCTCAGTAATTGATTCAGTATTTATTTTTAATTGATTTGTAATGCAATATATTTAGTTTTGTGAGATTTGATTTGTAACAAGGATTCTGGGACTAGATTTGATGTTGTGTTTTTTCTGTAATTTTGTAGATTTGATTTAGTTATTTGGACTGCAAGACATTTGATTCAAAAAAATTGATTTGTGCAGTGTTAGTTCGTAACAAAAACGTGAATTTTTTTCTTCTGTTGATTGGCACAATAACTGTTAATTGAATACGGGATTTGCGCTAGTTACCTATGGTCCAGCTTGCATAAACGAAATTGGGGCTTTTGGCCCAGACCAGCATATTACTGTTTTTTCTATTGCAACAACATTATCCCTTTGTTTGATACGATACTGGGCCTAGCATGGTTTAGTCCAACATTTTTCAAATCAAAACTCTTTATTATATATACAAATAAAACAACTTATTGATTTTACTAATAATAAATTAATTACTAAACAGAAATCAAATAATAATTCCATTCATAAATGCTAAAGGGCCTTGCATTGTGCCACCAATCCACAACAGAAGTTACAGCAAACACGTTCTTACAATGCGTACTGGGCCTATAAATTGATAAACATGCCCCCTCTTTACTTAATGACCAACAAAAAACGGAAATGGGGCCAAACGAAATAGGCTCGTATATTGAAATTTCACCTCCTCTTTTACTAACAACAATAATACTTAAGTGGACTTATAATTGCAATCTCACTTTTCCTTTACCACTTAAATGGGCTTATATAATTAAACTTAATGATTATTTGAAACAATTTTCATTTTAGAATTGCATTGGGTCATTGGCCAACATGCCTCGCGATTGGGTTTATGAGTCTTTCCGATTTAGAAAGCTCAATTTTCCTGAATTTAAGTACACCCTCTAGCCTTGGATAAAGATGGGCCATCAGATACTGTTGTATCATCTTTAATTAAATGTTTCTTCTATTTTAATCTTAAAAAATAAAATCACCGGGATAGGGAAAATTTGGGGTACGAAAACTAGGATTATCTACTGAAAATGAAACAACCTTATCCTTTATTCCCTCAATCGTCCATCACCTTAATCAACTCCCTACATAGAACCTCCCCAAAATATGGTGGTGGCACATTCTTAAAAGTTAAAACTCTTTTGCGAAGCTACCATTTTGAATCAATGAAATGACCAGTCACAGTCATATAACCTATTTTCAGTTCAGCAGACCACCACAAGTCAGTGGTAAGAATAATTATGTTAATTAAAGACATGGACTTTTTCATCTTAACTCTCTCAGCCTCATAAAATGTCTCACAATCAAACTTAACATGTTTCCTACATGGATAAATCACTCTTAGAAACTCATTAAATATAACACCTTCCATAACAGAAAAAAAAAAAAAAATTCATGACCTAGAATCATATGTGTTGCAACTTCTCTAACCCTAGCATGATTATATGTCCAAGTTGCCAAACTAAGAGTGCTATCACTACCACCTACATTTAACCTAGATTGTGTAACCTATTTGTTATTATTATCTTTCAACCTCAACTTTCTCTGAATACAAGCTTCTAAATATTTCTTACCATTAGAAGTACTTTTCCACTTTGCATCATAAGTGTAAAGCTTACCACACCATCTATGCTTCCACTTCTTATGCAATCAGGATGTTCAAAAAGTATCATTTCAGTATGAACAACTGATTTTTTGGGACGAGGAGTTTTACCAAAGGCATTTCTCTGACTCTGAGAACTCTGATCTTGGTCACCTGGAGGGGTTGACCCATCAGTAGTGGTAGTATTTTGAGTAGTTGTAGTATTATTTTTAGTAGTGTTCTCAGTTAAAACTGGAAGCTCTAAATCAATCATCTCACCAATCTCTACGTTTTCTCCATCCATTGTCTCCTCTTCCCCAATACCATCAAGAAACATATTAATATCAATAAGATCACCCATGGTTGGAGTCAATGAGGAATCTTGAAAAGACATGGAAGACAATACAATATCAATAAAATAACAATGTAATACGAAATAAGAACAAAACTCAGTTATGATACGGTGGGAGAACTGACTTGGGATGTTTTGCGTTTGATCGCAAATGTTGCGGTTAGCAAGAGTCGCCACCGACTTTTCTTTTATCCAAAAGGAAAGGCTGAAAAGAACAGGAAAGACCTTTGAGATTATTTCTTGAGTTCGGGGGGTATATTATGAAAAGGGAAGGTATTAGCACCTTTTTCATCCATATTTATCTACGGGCTCTTAGTTTCTTTCTAGATCACTTTCTTTTGTTTGAAAATGTGATTTGTGGTGGTTTTAAAAGTATTTTGAAAAGGCGCCTTCGTTTAGGAAAACTTTGTAATAGTTCTCCTTCTTAAGAACGTATACAAAGTGTTGGACTTTTTGAAAATATTTCATGTTTGGAAAGTGTTTTGAAAGTGTTCGTTTTGAAAGTGTTGGTGTTTGTTTTAAAAATAAGCAAGGATGTTTGTTTTGAAAATGAGCAAACAACTAGGAACAATCTACCTACTCAAAAGTCTTTGTTCATTTCTTTCTTTCCTTTGATATTGTTATCTTACCATTGATTGGTGAGAAGCCTTATCTTTGGATGTAAAAGGGACGGGCATGGGTCATCGTATAGTCATGATAGCAATGTTGTGAGATGTCTTAGAATTTCTCTTGAGGGACTAAGATCATTTTGAAAGGCAACATTTGAAGCGTCATCGAAGGGCTATGATTTTGTATTTGATTTATTTTTGCTAAGACATCCCACATGCATAACATGGCCATTTTTGTAAGACAACAAGTGGAATACCCTAAGGGTGCAGGTGTGCAAGTGTGTTTGATTTACATGCATTGTTTATCTTGAAATAGGGTTTGTTATTTGATGATTTTTATTCTTGCCATACAAACCCTAATTACTAGCATTTATATTAAAGCGATAAATTGTGGAAAGTAAAAATACTACGCTATTACATCATTAGGGGAGGGGGTATACAAATTTACAAATGGGGATTGCAAGAAAATTAAACCTAATTATCTATTACAACCATATTGAATAATGAACAAGAATTGAAAATATAATGTACAAATGTATATGGAAAAAGAAATGATTTTTGTTTGGTTTTTGTGAAAGGGTTTAATTTTGACCTAATTAAAAAAATGATTAATTAAAATTAAATAAAATTAAACTTAAACTAATTAAGAAAAGAAATTAAGTTTGAAACATTTTTTAGGGTTTTTTATGAAAATGTTTTAAATTTAATAAAAATAGTATGGTAATTAATTAATTAAAAGAAACTTAAGTTCTAAATTAATTTTAAATAAAAAGGAAAAAATAATTAAACCTAAATCTAGTTATTAATTAAATTTTAAAAAAAAGGAAATTAAATTTGTTAAGAAAATGTTTTTTGTCTTTTGTCTTTATAAATAAAATAAATAAGTGTGAAAATAATAAATAAAAATATTTTTGGATTTTTTTATTAATAAAAATAATAATAATAACAATAATAGTAATAAAAAATAATAAAAGAAAACTGAAATAAAATAAAATAAAGAAAAAGAAAATAAATAAAAATGAAATAATAAAAAAGTTGGGCCAGGTGTGTGAAAGTAGGCAGGGGGGTTAAGAAAATAAAAATGGCAAGGCCCACTGACTTAGGCCCAAGCGCTGGCTGTTTGAAGCAGAAAAATGAAGGAAAATTTTGAGAAATTGGACAAAAGGTAGCGTTGGGTCTTGAACCCATGACCCTCACTATACACGTGCGTTACCTTTGCCACTGGGGTGGCTGTACATTCGGTAACATAAAAAAAAACAATAAATACATAACACAAGTTAAGTCCTGAAAATGACTTCATCTTCAACCTCTAGTCATGGTTCCTGTAACTTACTCATTTCCCAAAACTGGAAATCATGAAATGCAAATGAGCTTAATTCAAGGTGTTGCAATGATCAGGTTAGCTTCCTCAAGTTCCCAGGAAGCTAATGCAATGATTAGCTTGAGCAATGGATGGCTGGAATGGCCTGGAGAAGTAAACTTGCAATGCTCTATTTTTGAGTTTGGAAGATGATGAAGATGGAGTTACAATTATGAAATAGGGTCAGGGATGGACTATATTTGATGTATAGGAGCTTTGTGAATGATTAGGAATGAAAACACACGAGGGAAATGTGAGTTTAGGTTTCAAAGTCAGAATATGCACAACAATGGAGTTTTGATGCAAGTTCTGATTTGAGGGAGTTTGGGAGAGTTTCAGGGTGCTTAAGCTTGTATGTTAAATTGAAAATAGGGCCTCTATTTATAAGCAACAAGTTTGGATGCTTGGAGAAGTCAAAAATCAAGAATCACATGTTTGTGGCTTTTTGCTTGATTTTGAAGAAAGCTTGAGAAATATGGTTCCAATGCACAAGTATCTGGCTCATAGGGTGGATTAGAAGCTTTAAACATGTTGCTTCTGAGCATACATGTTGTGTGTGTTCAGAATAACAAGTTAGAGGCTCAAGAAGAGTGGACTTTATGCATAAAGCAACTTTTCCAAAATAGCAATGTTGCCTCTCTTCCTAAAATGGTATTAAGCATGGGCAATGCATTGAATGCTTGGATTAAAGCTTCTATAAGTTGTGTAAACAATTAACTATGGAGTGAAAAGCAAGTAAGAAGCCTGAAAAGTGAGGTTTGTACAGCATGCTTGAAGATTGGATCAAGTGTTCATCATAAAATTGACTTGTAATTCAAGAATGAAACCCTAATTTCTTGCCTTCGATTCTCCTAGCTCAAGCATGATCTCAATGAGTTCTTGGACATTTTGGAAATCTTGTAACATCCTCTACAACCTTAATGTTATATATTTTTTAAAATTCAATTTGGAACTAGGTGAAAACTTGCCATGAAGTTACGTCAATATCCTGCCTAAACTAGGGCAAAATTTCATTAAGTCTTTAAGTTTCATACACATGTCTTCACAAAATCATAACTTGAAATCCAAGCATTTCTAGAAAAATTTTTGCTCTATAATGTTTTAGATCTCATTAATATCTACAACTTTCATGTTGGGAGTTTCCTTTGAATCATCTTGCATCATGGTGTAAATTTGGCTCAAAGTTGTGAAAAAAAATTGAAATTTTCAACACTTGAAAAAATTCTAAGTTTAGAAATTTTGACTTTTCAAAATGAAATCTTGAATTTTTGATTTCTTGACGAACAACTTTCATATTTTGACATGTCTTGATGAATTGTAATCTTTGAAACTTGATTTTGATCAAAAAGTCAAACTTTGACTTTTTAGTGTATAGTTGACTTTTCATCAGTTGACTAAAATTCAACTATCAATCAATTGAACTTGAGAAATGTTTTGAGACATTCCATTAGGTCAAAATGATGCATTTGAATCCTTCAGGTCATGTCTTAAACCAATAAATCATTTGCTAGGTCAAAAGTCAAAAATTGCACCTTCCCAGTCAAAACCCTAATTTTGACCATTTTGCCCTTTTGATGTTCTGATCAAATTTCTTAAGGAATTGTGATCCAACCTTGATAAAATGACATATATGAGTTCATGATGTTGATATGGATCAAAAATTATGAAGTTTGACTGTAAATTTACCACAGTTGACATTTTCCCCAATACAACTAATTTTAGGTCAACTGATCAATTGAGTGAGCCAAAATGTGATCCAAGACTTGAAACTTGACGTGAGCAATCTTAAGGGTCCAAAATGATCCATGAAAGTCATATGGGGCATTAAATATCAATTTGTCCTTGTGCAAACTCAAACCCTAATTTTGAGTGATTAGTGTTAGAGGAGGTTTCTTGAGCTGATCAAACTTTGTGCAGTCTTGACTCAAAGAAGAACTTGTGAGAGATTACTTGAGAAATGAGAGGGAAAATTTTGGGTACAACAGCTGCCCCTGTTCAATCTTATTAAACCAGAAGAGTTAGATTGGCGGATCCTCCATTCATGACTTGAAGGTGGAAGATGATTGAACACTAGAGTGCCCAGAAATTTGCACTCGAAGATGTATTGAGAATGGGCTTATAGATTCCATTTGGAGGAATGATGGTAAATACTGGAAGAAGTATCATTACAAATCTTTGGTTGATTTATACTAAAACTTGATGTTTTACCTGTGGAAAAAGGGTTAGTTTAAATGCAGATGTATGCATGATGTTCACAAGATGTGGTATTATGCTAAATGTATTTTGTATGTATATGCTATGATGTATGAATATAGGATGCATATTTGTCCGGGAAAATAAATCCCTATTTATTGCTGAGGAGTTTTGGGAAGCTGAATCCCGGATTGCTGCTGGAGATGAAGAATATACATATCTTCAAACTTTGTTGAAAGGATGCTTCCACTGAGGAATATCTCTTGAATGTTAGCTGTTATCTGGTCGGGTCCAGGCTTCACAACTTGATGAGGATGAGGAAGTCAACTGCTATCTGATCGGATTCCAAGCTTCACGGTAGCTTACTGGGGAAAAATAAATTAATTGTTATCTGGTCGGATTCCATGCTTTGCAGAAAATTTCTTGAAATTGAACTGTTATCTGGTCGGGTCCAGGCTTCGCAGATTTCTTGAAGTGGTAACTACTATCTGGTCGGGTCCAGGCTTCAGGGCTTTTGAAAAAGTTATACTATTATCTGGTCGGGTCTAGGCTTCATAGTGTCTTGTTGGGGATTGTAGTTAGTTATTATCTGGTCGGGCTCCAGGCTTCACAATAACTTGCTTGAATAGACGAAGTTGAACTGATATTTGGTCGGGTCCAGGCTTTATAGATTTTGAGTTGTATGAAGTTAATTACTATTTGGTTGGGTCCGAGCTTCACAATAAACTTGTCTGAAGAGGTAGAGTTGAACTGATATCTGGTCGGGTCCAGGCTTTATAGTAACTTGCTTGGAACTTAGTTGTTATCTGGTCGGATTCTAGGTTTCACAACAAACTTCTGAGGGGAATTGCTATCTAGTCGGATCCAGGCTTCACAATAACTTACTTGAAAAGATGAAGTTGAAAATTGATATCTGGTCGGATCCAGGCTTCACAATAACTTTCTAGGGTAGAGGCAAACTCTACTGGGGAAAAGAAGTTAAACCCTAGTCTGGTTAAGTCCAGGTTTTTCTATATCTTGTAGAGTTAAACTATTATCTGGTCAGGTCTAGGCTTCATAGTGTCTTGAGAAGTTAACTATTATATGGTCAGGTACAGGCTTCATAGTATTTGAAAGGTTACATTGTTATCTGGTCGGGTCCAGGCTCTATAGTGACTTGAGAAGTTGACTATTATCTGGTCAGATCCAGGTTTCATAGTAGCTTGAAAATTGTACTATCATCTGGTCGGGTCCATGTTTCATAGTATCTTTTGGAGGTAGTAAAGGCTTTGTTGATGATTTTACTAGGGATTAGGGGTTGTGGCTTTATGATTTGTAATAGTCTGAAAGGCAGACCCCAGCTAGAGAGTGTAGACTCAGTCGGGGAAGACAGACTCAGCTCGGGAAGATGGACTATGCCGAGGGAATTTATTGATTGTTGTATGTTGGAGAAATAAACCATGTTGGGGAAATAAACCTTGTTGATGAATACTTGATGAACTGCTGATGAGATGAGTTCTTCTTGTAGGATCAACTTAGCTGGGGAGAGAGCTATCAAGAGATTGAGACTCTGGTTGGAGATTAACCTATGCAAAGAGACTTTATGGGTAACTTTGTTGAGGATTGGTTTATTATAGCCGTCTTCATGGGGATAATGCTAATGAAATAACTCTGGGGATATTCCATATACATTAAAGAGATGCTTGTTACTGCTTAGCAGGACACATGTGCCAAACAGTTTTAATTATGTTCATATGCATATGTTCGTTCAATTTTAGTCATTGGACAACTTTGCATTCAAAACAAAAACAAAAAGTTTGCACTTCAAAGTATATTTGTATTGATATTTTGCCCATGAATAGGAATTTTGTACAAAGAGACGGAGATCTTAGTAAGAGGAAATCGTCGGAAGGAAAACAAAAATTGAAAACAAAAACAAATAGCCATGTGGAAATGATCTCATTGCATTCCAACTCTACTATTGCCCCAATGTATTCGAATTCCCCTTTCCGTTGATATAAGTTGATTGGATTGATCTTGGACCGTTTGAACTAGGACCTTGGTAATAAATTTGATTGTGGTGATTCCACAGGACATAGACATACGCTTTCAATCCTTAACTTTTTCCTGGACCGCCCTTTCGGGTTTTCAGCCCACCAGGATACCCATTTTTTCCCAAGTATCCCTTTCGGGTTTTCAACTTTCCGAGTGTACAATCTTTTTCATATATCCCTAAGTTTTACCCAAACCTTTTGGTTTACCGGGATGCCATTATTTTTCCTAGGTGTGTAAACCTAGCGGGTCCTTTATGCGTAGTATTTTTTAACTATGTCCGCGTTCACAGGATGTGGGAAGTCTTCACCATCCATGGTAGTCAACATCATGGCACCGCCAGAGAACACTCTCTTGACAACAAATGGCCCTTCGTAGGTGGGAGTCCATTTGCCTCTAGGGTCGCCTTATGGAAGAATGATGCGCTTTATCACCAAGTCACTAGCTTGATGTACTCGAGGCTTGATCTTTTTGTTGAAAGCCTTGATCATACGTTTTTGGTACGTCTGACCATGACAAACAGTAGCCAATCGCTTTTCATCGATTAAATTCAACTGATCCAATCTTGTCTGAATCCACTCGTCTTCTCCTAGGCCTACCTCATTCATAATCCTTAGTGAGGGAATCTGAACTTCCACTGGCAAAATAACTTCCATGCCATAGACCAAAGAAAAGGGAGTTGCCCCAGTTGATGTTCTAGCTGAAGTGTGATAGCCATGAAGAGCAAACGATAACATTTCATGCCAATCCTTGTAGGTCACTACCATCTTCTGCACAATCTTCTTAATGTTTTTGTTGGCCGCTTCAATTGTGCCATTCATTTTAGGTCTATACGGAGAAGGATTGTGATGCTTGATTTTGAACTGAATGTAAAGTTCGGTAATCATAGCATTGTTGAGGTTAGTTCCATTTTCGGTGATGATCCTTTCGGGGATACCATAGTGGTAGATAAGGTTGTGTTTGATGAATCTGGCTACCACGTTCTTGGTGACTGAGGCAAATGAAGCGACTTCGACCCATTTGGTGAAATGATCAATAGCGACCAGAATAAAGCAATGTCCATTGGAAGAGATGGGCTTGATCTCTCCAATCATGTCAATGCCCCACATTGTAAATGGCCACGGAGCGGTCATGATGTTCAGAGGGATAAGAGGCACATGGACCATGTCAGCATAGATTTGGCATTTGTGGCAAGTTCTTGAATGTTGATGGCAATCAGTCTCCATTGTTAACCAATAATAACCAGCTCTCAGGATTTTCTTAGCCAAGGTATGTCCACTAGAGTGAGTGCCAAATAAACCATCGTGCATGTCTTCCATAATTTCTTCTGCATCCTTCTTGTCCACACATCAGAGTAGAGTAGAATCAAGGTTACGTTTGTACAATATTCTGTTACTTAGGAAGAATTTGGCTGAAAATCTTCGTAAGAACTTTCTGTCATTGATGGATGCTCCTTCAGGGTACTCTTGTGCTTCAAGGTATCTCTTCAACTCATGGTACCATGGCTTTTCTATATTTGTGTCAAGCTCACAGTTGTGTACAAGTTCGTCGAATATTTCAATTGTAATAATAGGAGCTTCATTGTCCCATCTCACTTTGAACATTGAAGACATGGTTGCCAAGGCGTCAGCCAACTGATTTTCTTCCCTAGGGAAGTGTTCAAAGTTGATCTCTTCGAAGTAAGGAATCAGGGATAACACAAGCTCCTTGTAAGGAATTAGATTAGGGTGCTTAGTATCCCAATCTCCTTTTACTTGGCTGATCACTAGAGTGGAATCCCCAAACACATTCAAATTCTTGATCCTCAATTCAATGGCAGCCTTCAGACCCAAAATGCATGCTTCGTACTCAGCCATATTCTTCGTGCAACCGAAACATAATCTGGCAGTGAAAGGAGTGTGGCAACCATCAAGGGATATGATCACAACACCAATTCCGTTACCTAAAGCGTTGGAAGCCCCATTGAAGACCATAGTCCATCGGGATCCTTGTTCAGGTTCGTCATACGGTCCAGGTTTCGCACAGTCAGCCACTAGAATGATGTTCTCATCAGGGAAGTCGAAGTTCATAGACTGATAATCCTCAACAACTTGGTGGGCCAAATGATCTTCTAGTACACTTACTTTGATGGCCTTTTGCATTGTGTATTGAATGTCGTACTCAGTCAAGATCATTTGCCACCTAGTTATACGTCCGGAAAGAGCAGGTTTCTCGAATATGTACTTGATTGGGTCCATCTTAGAAATCAACAGAGTGGTATGAGTCAACATATATTGTATTAGCCAGGGAGCAGCCCATGCCAAAGCGCAGTAAGTTTTCTCGAGCAGTGAATATTTGGTTTCACAATCGGTAAACTTTTTGCTCAGGTAATAAATAGCATGCTCTTTTCAGGAAGATTCGTTATGTTGGCCCAAAACACACCCCATAGATTTCTTTAGTACTGTCCACTACATGATCAAGGGTATTCCTTCAACTGGAGGCATGAGAATAGGAGGTTCTTGCAGATATTCTTTGATTTTGTTGAAGGCAGCTTGGCATTCATCATTATATCTGACTACTTGATCTTTCTTCAAGAGTTTGAAGATGGGATCACAAGTAGCAGTCAAGTCAGATATGAAGCGGGCGATGTAATTGAAACGACCCAAGAATCCTATAACTTCCTTTTCAGAGTGGGGACTGGCATTTCTTGGATGGCCTTCACCTTGGCAGGATCAACTTCAATGCCTTTATTACTGACAACAAAACCTAGAAGCTTTCCAGATCGTACTCTGAATGTTCACTTGTTAGGGCTCAACCTTAACTTGTACTTTTTCAACCTTTTGAATAGCTTGTGCAGGTGATCGAGATGTTCCTCTTCAGTTTGTGATCTGGAAATCATATCATCCACATATACCTCTATTTCATGATGAATCATATCATGAAACAAAGCTACCATACCCCTTTGATATGTTGCCTCTGCATTCTTCAATCCGAACGGCATGACCTTGTAGCAAAAGGTGCCCCATTGCATAACGAAAGTTGTCTTCTCCATGTCTTTGGGAGCCATCCTAATTTGATTATAGCCTAAGAAGCCATCCATGAAAGATAAGACTTTATGTTGATCCGTATTATCGACCAAGACATCAATGTGTGGTAGAGGGATGTCATCCTTGGGGCTTTCCCTATTCAGATCCCTATAGTCTACGCACATGCGAACTTTTCTGTCATTCTTTGGAACAGGTACCACATTTGCAACCCATTGGGGGTAAGATATCACAGCTAGGAATCCTGCATCAAATTGTTTCATCACTTCAGCTTTTATCTTTTCAGACATGCCAGGCCTCATGCGACGAACCTTTTGTTTGACAGGAGGACATTCTTCTTTTGTCGGAAGACAATGAACTATGATATCGGTATCCAACCCTAGCATATCTTCATACGACCAAGAAAACACTTCCACATAGTCATGCAACATTTGAACCAACCTGCTCTTGACACTATCTTCTAGGTTAGCGTCAATCTTGACCTCTTTCTTGTCTATCTCGGTACCCAGATTGATGACTTTAACTGACTCTTCGTGCGGCTGAATAGCTTTTTGCTCTTGTAATAGAAGTCTGGCTAATTCTCCCGGTATTTCACAATCTTCCTCGCCTTCGTCTTCAGCTTGGTTAATTGGACATTCGAAGTCATAGTCGGCAATAATAGAGTCATTGGCAATGAGATCCAGAGTGGATGAGGACCTGCAGGAGTGTATGTGTGTGTGTGTATGCATGTAAGATACATGGCTATTTTGAAAAATGTATGAAGAAAAAGAAAGACAATGAGCATAAAGATTTCAATGCAAAAGAGTCCAATGATTTGTATTGAATGATCATATGATAAGATGAACATAAATAAAAACCCTTGGCAAATGGACCATAGTGCCCCAGGCCAGGCACATGGCATAAAAGTCATTGTTTAATACAGACAAAATGTTCTTGAATTAATAAAAAAGCAAAAAAAAAACAAGTGATTACTCCTCAATGAAGGAGATGGGGACGAAGTCCTTTGCTTTCCAATTGTTGAGTTCCGTTGTAGTAGGATACACCCAATCTTCAAATGCACACTCATCATCAGAATCACCTACAGCGTTAACTTCGTGGCTTCCAATACGGAGAGGGGGCTTCCCTGCGCGAGCACGCCTCACTTCCTTCTGAGTCTTGATGGTGAAACCCAAACCATATATGTCTTCTTTGAAAGGGATCTCGAGGAGTTTCTCCCAAGCATCACATCTTCCTTCTTCAACTGCAGCACGAGCATCTTTGAATGAAACCATCTTCGGCATGACCTTGACAGCTTTGGTCACATCAGAGGAACATTTGGTAGCAGCAACCATTGGTGGAAGTAATTCAAAGGCTTGACACGGGGTCTCAATAAACTCTCTATCCATTTACATATATTTGAAAGAGTGAGGTGGCTCACCATGAACTCCTCCTCACCATAGACAGTGACAATTCTTCCCTCGACCAGATACTTGAGCTTTTGATGAAGAGTTAAGGTTACTGCCCCAACTCCATGGATCCAAGGGCGACCCAACAAACAAGAATAGGCAGGACGGATATCCATGATGTAGAAGGTGGAGTTGAAAATTTGTGAGCCTACCATGATCGGGAGATCCACCTCTCTATGAACTGTCCTTTTTGACCCGTCGAAAGCCCTCACAAAAATATCATTGGGTTTCAGAACTAAACCTTCACAGCCTAAACGATCTAACGCCCCCTTGGGTAGCACGTTTAAAGAAGAACCAGTTTTGACCAGAACATGTGTGTGATACGGTGGGAGAACTGACTTGAGGTTTTGCGTTTGTATTCGCACTTGTTCAGTTTAGCAAGAGTCGCCACCGACTTTTTGTTTTATCCTAAAGGAAAGGTTAAAAAGCACAGGAAAAACCTTTTGAGATGTTTCGTGGGTTCGGGGGGTAGATTATGAAAAGGGAAGGTATTAGCACCCTTTTCATCCATGGTTATCCATGGGCTCTTAGTTACTTGGTTTTAGATCACTTGCCTTTGATTTTCAATTGCTTGAAATTGTGGTGTGTGTGTGTGTGTGTTTTGAAAATGTTTTGAAGAAGACGCCTTGTCTTAGGCAACCATTGTAATGACTCGTGTTTGAGTGTTTTACAAAAGGTGTGTATCTTTTCGAAAAGATGTTTCAAATGTTTTTGAAAGTTTGTTTTTGAAAGTGTTTGTGGAGTGTGGTTTGAAAAGTAGGCAAGCGTTTTTGCAAGTTGATCAAGTAACTAAGAGTTTGTCTACCCTATTGTACTCAAAGGTTTTTCTCATGTTTTAACCCTTTTAACAATTTTGTTCCACCATTGTATTTGGTGGACAATCTTGCGTTTAGGATGTTTAGCGGGACAGGCGCGGGTCATCGTATGGACCATGAATGCAATGATGCCAAGTGTCTTTGGCAATTTGCTTGAAGGGACTATGATCATTCTGTTTAGGAAACTTTCGAAAGCGTCATCGAGGGACTTATGATCATTTGAATTGTTTTGCCAAAGAAACTCGACGTGCAAGCATGGCCCATTTTGGAAGACAACGAGTGGGATTACCCTAGGGGTGCAAGTGTGATTTTGTATTGATTTCATGTATTTGTCTTGTATTAGGTTATCTAGCGTTTGATTTTATGTACATACAAACCCTAGGTCTAACCATGGTATAATTCGAAAGCGATAAATTGTGGGAATTTAAAGTCTACGCTATTACAAATAAGTATCCGGGAGTGGGGGTACAATTATTTACAAATGGGGATGAGACTTTAAGGAGAGTAGTGTCCAATAATTACAACCAAATCGAATTGCGCAAATGTAAAATATAATGTATAGCAATGTATAAGAATAGCAAATGTATATGTGTAAAGCAAAGTAAATGTATCGACGTATTTGTATATTGTAAATGTGTAAGTGTATGTGTAAATGTATGAGGTTTATTTACAAGTGGTGGAATGTTATCTTAATGAAGAATTAAGTGTTTTGTTTATTTAATATTATCATTTTGTATTTTTGTTTAATATGTACAAAATAAAATATTTTAAGAAAAGAATGTTTTAAGTTTAATTATATCTTAGGTATTTTATTTTCAGTATTAATGTACAAAACAAAATATTTTAAGAAAAGAAAAATAAATGTTTTAAGTTTAAGAAAAAAGGAAAATATTTTAAGTTTTATGTGTTAATGGATTATACACAAAGGTTTTAACAAAAATGAAAGTTTTAAGAAAAGAATTAATTTTATGTATTTCTATTTAATATTCTTATATGAAAAACTAGTGATTTATTCAAAAAAAAATTATGTTAAAAAGAAAATAAACAAAAGTTTTAGTTTGTATAAAGTAAAAAAATGAAGAGAAGAAATGAATGGGCTTGGGAGCGTCTTATGGCCCAAAACATAATTGGCATGTTTAGGAATGAGGGGGTGCGCTTGTTAGTTTGACAATGGGCTTAAGCGTTTCAGAAAGGGCAAGGCCCAGAGCAAGCTGACAAATGTTTTGCAAAGGGTTTCAATGTTTGTGTTCATTTGGAATGGGTTAGGGTTTGTAACAGAGGCGCGCCGTTCTCTTCATTTCGTTCGTTCCTCTTCATCTTCTTCGCCAAGTGCCTAGATAGTGTCCTTAGCCCAAATCCACCAACGCCATCATCTGTCCTCTTCCCTCCATTGGTTTGGCAACGCAAAAAAATGAGAAAAAAGGTAAAGATTTTGGACGTTTTTAGGGTTTGTTAGTTCCTTTTGATTTCATGTTTTGATCAAGTGTTGTTATTGTTTGTTATTGAGGTTGTGGAAAGGAAAGAAAAGAAGAGAAATGCTACCTTGACCCTTGGGGGCGGAGGAGAAGGAGGCGGATTTAGGAGGCGCTGTGGCGGCTTGACGGCGAGGGGAACGGTGATGCTGGAAAACCTGGTATTTGGTATTTTTCCCTTTTTATGTGTTGGTTCAATGATGATGTTCTGAGAACGCTTACTTTATCACTTCTTTACTTCTTTTGAATGTTGGCTTCAGTTGCCTCTCTTCTTCTCTATTTGCCTCGTTTCTGTTGCCTAGCTCGCTTGTATGCTTATTCTGAGTTGCCTAGCTTTGACACTTCTTTTCCTCTTTGTGAACTTCGCTTCAGTTTCCTTCAATGATGATTTATTTGCCTATGATGAAAGTTTTCTGAGGCTTTGGTTGCCCAACTCTGTATTTCCTTGAATGCTTGATACGTTTGGTTGATGCTTAGGCTATGGCGTTGAAGCTTTAACAGGCTTTAGGCTATTACAGGTTTAGAACAAAGGCTTTGTGTTACAGGTTTGAAATAGCTTGAGGGTTCTTTGAATCAGGTAAGGCTTTGGTTTGATAGGTTGGGATTTATATGGTTTAGGCTTCAGGATGGACAGTTTGTGGTTTGCAACAGGTTGAGGCTTGAACAGCTCAGGCAGGTTTGACAGGTTTAAGGTTTTGTTTGGAGTTTAAAGGGTTTCAGCAGGTTGATGGCCTTTTGTGAGTTTTAAACTTAGGCTTCAAGCTTGATGGTTCTTGTCCTTTGACAGGTTTAGGTTTGCATCAGGTAAGATTTTGGTGAGGGTTTTTGAACTGGTTTGCTTTCAGCAGGACTGTTTTTCTATGTTACAGTTTTGAGAGCCCTCCCTTATTGTTTTTAGCTTGTTGATATCTTATGCTGCCCCCCTATCTATTGTGTTAACAGTTTTGTTTTATATATTTGGTTCCTCAAGCCTAAGCCTGTAAGCCTATCTTCTTTTCTTTCTTCGCTCTCTCTCTCTAGTACAGATTGCAGCATAAAATAATGTTTATGTTTGTACTTTGTTCTGAAAAGGCAACTGCTGGAAAATGATGAAATGAAAAGTTTGCTTGCAGTAGTTGCTTTGCCTCTGCATACTTTATCTCTTTCTCCAGCTTTCCTGCATCTTTGTGATAGCCTTTTGTACTTTGGATATCTTGATATCTTTTTTGGACAGCTTTGGACAGTTGTTAGTTCAGTTTGAACCTAGTTTGAAATTGTGACTTGCATTGTTCTCTTGGCATATTCAGTAACTGCTCAGTTTGCCTTTTTGGTTGCCCATTTGGATTTTGCATTTTATGCAGTCTTGCTTGACAATTTTGAAATTGTGCAATATTACAACTTGTGCATTCATACTTTAATTGCAAACATTTTCATCCCTCTTTGTGAGCCGAGAGAAATCTCGTGATTTGCAGAGGGGGCAAACTGATTCCGGCCAGTTGCTTTTAATGATGAATTATTTTTGTCTGTCTGCTTTTAATTATTTTATCTGCTTTGACTTTTCTTTCTTTTCTTTGTTTTGCAGATAAAACTCAATGGAGCATTGGAGAGCAACAAATGGAGGATGAAGAATTGAAGACTTAGGAATATCTTTTTTTTTACTTTGAATTATTGTAAAATTATCAATGTAAACCTCTGTAAATAAATTTACAGTGTACAAAAAAAAACTGTAACAAATAATTTAAAGATGAATAAAAAATCCAAATTTGTCAGATATATCTTTCCTCTCAGCTGTCTGTTTAATCATTTGAATTTCTTAAATTAAAACAATTGAATGTAAATCCAATTATTCTGACTTTAGAAAAATAAATAATTAATAAACGTCCAGCGTTCCGAATAAAACATAGCAACGCACAGTCAGATCAACACATGCCCAGATGTCTTTTCCTTTTTACTGATTTAGTCAAACACTGCAAACTCAATCCAAATGCTTCAATCCAAATCTCTAAGTAAACTGAAAAGAATTGTAAAATTAATTCTTTCTGAGAACGCGTGCACCAAAACCCTAGTTCTTGATTAAATGCCAGAGAAGCGCCTGCTTGATCAAAACCTGAGCCAACTCAACCAAACCCTAATAATTTGTTGGAACTGTATCAAAAGTCCATGTATCCTAAATTTTGTCTGACTGACGAGAAAAGTCTGTTTGATCGATTCTTGAGCCAGTCTGAAAAATCAGGAAAAGTCTGAAGCTGTGATTTCTTGGAGAAAAAATACGAGGGCAAATTTTAGGGTACAACAGTTGCCCCTGTTCAATCTTCTTGAACCTGAAGAGTTAGATTGGCAAGTTTGCCTTTCGCGACTTGAAGGTAAAAGGAGATTGGACACTAGAGTGCCCTAAAATTTGCACTTGGTGACGTGATGGTAGAGGGAATGGGCTTAAAGATGCCATTTGATGATGTGACAGAATCTGGTCGGGGGATGGGCTTAGAGATGCCATCTTGAAATGTGCTTAAAGATGCCATTTGGAATTGTTTGTTGAGGAGGATGGGCTTAGAGATGCCATCTGGAAATGGGCTTAAAGATGCCATTTGGAATTGTTTGTTGAGGAGGATGGGCTTATAGATGCTATCTGGAAATGTTGAACTACATGTCCTTGGTGAGTGGACGAGTATCAGAAAGGTATCCATGTTTTGGAACGTCTCTGAACTGGGGGTCTGAACAAGCGATAGATTGACATCCATGTTTGGAGAATCCGTAAACTGTTTTCAGGAGTTGGAGTTGAGTAAGCAATAGAGTAGCATCCGTTGTTGGGAAGCGTCCGTAAACTGTTTTCAAAAGTTGCATCTGAACAAGTGATAGATTAACATCCGTTGTTGGGAAGAATCTGTAAACTGTTTTCAGAAGTCTTGAAGTGGAGAAGGAACCGGTGTAGGGTTTCCTGATGATGCGTCCGTGTAAAACCGCATCTGGATGAATTTGGAATAAGTATCAGAATGTCGCCGTGTTTGGGTTACATCTGAACTATTTCTGGATGAATCTCTGAAAAGGTAAAGAGTTAGTTGTATGCAATGTCATGATGCATGATGCAATGTATGTTACATCAATGTTGATGATATGAATGTGATGCATGCGCAGGTAAGCTGATGAGCTATCTTGCTGAGGATAGCTGAATCCCGGATGGCTGAAGATAAAAGAATTTTGACTGCCGTCGGGGAAAGTGATCCTTGACTGCTGCAGGGGAAGGCAAGAATATTTTGATTGTTGAAAATGAGAAGTCCTGGGACCACTGTTGGGGAATCAGGAGTTTGGGTTGTATGCCAATCTGCTGCTGGGGATTCCTGTCTTGAGAAGATCTTCACTGAGGAATATTCGAATATTCTGTGGGGACCTGAAAATGAGAGTCTTCACTCCGCTTGGAGATTGATAGTTGGAAGTTTTAGCTCCGCTGGGGATATTGAAACTTGATTCTGGAATGGAATTAGATTATGTGAGGCTCTCTGATTAGGGATTCCAAGAATCTTTTGAGTTTGAGAAGGAACCTGTGTAGGGTTGCTTCATGATGAGTCCGTGTAAAACTATATCTTGAGTTGAGAAGGAACCTGTGTAGGGTTGCTTCATGATGAGGTGATGGAAATCTTCGTTCTATTAACGGTCAGAAATTGGGAGTATACCAATCTTCTGAGGTTTTAAGGATGAGGGTCTTCACTCTTGAGGGTAAACTGCTATCTGGTCGTAATCCAGGCTTCACAGAAATTTGTATTGCTATCTGGTCGTGGTCCAGGCTTCACAATAGCTTGCTAAGCTGTTATCCGGTCAAATCCGGGCTTCACGGCTTGTGTTAAAGATATACCACTATCTGGTCGATTCCAGGCTTCGTAGTACTCTTGACTGCTGTCTGGTCGTAATCCAAGCTTGGCGATTGTCTGACACTGTTATCCGGTCGTAATCTGGTCTTCACAATGTGCTGTAGAGATCAAGGTACTATCCGGTCAAATCAGGACTTCATAACTTGAATTCAGGAGATCCCACTATCTGGTCGTAATCCAGACTTGGCGGTAGTCTGACACTGTTATCCGGTCGTAGTCTGGTCTTCACAATGTGATGTAGAGGTCAAGATACTATCCGGTCAAATTCGGGCTTCATAACTTGAATTCAGGAGATCCCACTATCTGGTCGTAATCCAGACTTTGCGGTAGTCTAACACTGTTATTCGGTCGTAGTCTGGTCTTCACAATGTGCTGTAGAGGTCAAGATACTATCCGGTCAAATCCGGGCTTCATAACTTAAATTTTGCGAGAAATTGATCTTTGACGACCATAACTTCCGACAGGTGATGAAGGAATTGTTGAACACTTTTGACATTCGAATGCCCCAAGTGGTGATGTAGATAATTTCCTGGCTTGTTACAGGTGTTAATCCACAATCAGTCGTCCACAGATATTTTCCTAGCTTGTTACAGGTGTTGATCTGGAACTTAAGAAAGGTGACAAAATGGCAACCGTGTCTGGAGCAAATCTGGACCGTATCTTCCAACAGGTGATGAAGGAATTGTTGAACACTTTTGACATTCGAATGCCCCAAGTGGTGATGTAGATAATTTACTGGCTTGTTACAGGTGTTAATCCACAATCAGTCGTCCACAGATATTTTCCTGGCTTGTTACAGGTGTTGAATCTGGAACTTCAAAAGGTTGCTTACAGACGTGCCCTGGCTGGATACAGGTATCGAATCTCTAAACTCCTCATGCAGACATGCCCTGGCTGGATACAGGTATCGAATCTACAATCAATCACTCACAGATGCCCTGGCAAGATACAGGAACCGAATCTGGAATTGTGATAGTTGATCTGTTGGTGGTTGTAGTTTCCAGCAGGTGGTGAAGGAATCCTTGGACACTTTTGACATTTGAATGCCCCAAGTGATGATGAAGGAGTCCTGAATCAGATTACTCTACAAATTGAGAGATTTCTTGAAATCTTGACTGGACTTCCCCAGGTTAACTGAACCTTGAAAGATCTGTTGAAACCTTGACTGGACTGCCCCAGGTTAATTGGATGGTGACATGTCACGCCCCTTGTTGATAGGAGATTTGTCAATGGAAAAATCATTCTTTTGAAGTGATTTTACTCACTGAGAGTTTTCGTTCCTCCGAACATTCGCTGTATGAATTTCCTTGCTGTCAAACAAATAGCCGAATGCAAACAGTGATATTCAAGCAATGCAAAGTTTATGTTTGTCTCGAAGTTTTGAAAAATGCGTTTTTTAGCAGAAAACTTTTCATAAGACAAATCAACATATGATTTAGAGCAAAGCCTTACAGGAGTCAGGATACCTTTGGTAACAGTATGCTTTCGAACTAACCCATGCTTCAATTAGGACTTTTAAAGGGTTGTAACGTGGCCTGGTTCACGGCTTAAGAAACAAAGGATAAAAGCTCAAAGTGTATTTGTACCCACCCGCTCTTCGTGATGTTCTTCAACCCTAAGCTCAGTTAATTGTGCGTCGCACTCTGTTTGAGTTTGGAACGACTTTTGGGTGATGGTTCACCAGTTGAATTGGGAGACAGTCATCATCTCCTTTTTTCTTTTGCAACATCTTTCATTTTGTTGAGGATTTGTAATGACCTCTCTATTTTGATTTTGATTTATTATCCCTAACTTTTGCCTGACTGTCTCTGTCTTCGAGATCACAGTCAACGGGATGCCCCAGCTTTCTTAAGCCTCCTTTATAGGTTTTGGCTTGGTGGGCTTTTCTCTTTTGAGAGATTGACTGCCTATGTGATAGGGAACCACCCTTGTCTTTTGATTCCAAAGGAATGCTTTCTTTTGTTTTTGACGTCATTCGTTGTGTTACGAACTGAGAGTTTGCGACTTTACTGCGCACCCTTTTGAATTAACTGAGATACTACCCTGCCCCAGGTTTACATCAAAGGTTTTGATTGTTTAGAACAGAAAACTCCTACTTCTTTGGCTCGAAGGGGTTAACTAGGGCTTATCTTCCTTATAACTCCAGTGTTTGGGAATTGAAAGAAATGCCTGTACATCATCAGCAAGGTCCATTCAAAAGCATACTGTATGAGATTATGGTATTGTTTTGTCATCCTCCCTCTAAAGGCTTGCAGCTTTTTATCAAGAGTTAAATATCATAAAGAAAAGCATAAGAGTAGTGAAAACGAATGGATGAATTCAAGACAAACATATGCAATGCATTAATGAAACAGAGTTTGACATTAACAGTTAATTGTTTGAGAACAAAAGAAATTACAACTTTGAAAATTCAAATGAAGCAAAAGTCTCTCAGTTTGAGCTTTGTCACTCCAGGTGGAGAACTCCTTAACGGAAGATTTTCATCTCGCCGTCTGGCATGAATTCCAGTACTCCAATGTCGATCAGATCTTGAATCTTGTTCTTCAAGGCCCAACAGTCGTCGGTGTCGTGTCCCGGGCTGTAGGAGTGGTAAACACAAAATGCATCGGGATGATAGTTAGGAGCGGAGGTATTGGGCTTCCGAGGAGGATCCCTTAAAGTAAGCAGGTTGACCTCCAACAGGCGCTTCAGTATGAAGGATGATGGTATCTCAGTTTCGGAGAAATGTCTTCCCGACGTATTTTAATTACACCGATTACTCTGTTGACGCTGGCGAGATTGTTGAGGGGGTTGTGACCCTGAAGCAAGCAGAGGAGCCTTCCCCTTGTCTTCTTGAGTGGATGGGGGTTGAGTGGTGACTTGCTCTTCAACCTCATATGTTTTCCCCAGTTGGTTGTTCCGAAGCATTTGGTTGATGAGAACTCTGAGTTCCTCTTGTCTTTGAGACAAATCTTGGATGAGAGCCATCTGGCCCACCAACTGTCCCATCACTTGGATCCTCAATGTTGCCAAATCAAACTGCAGTGCTTCCAACTGGTCACTCTTGGCATTGTTTGAATTCCCCTGGACCAAGCCCTTTGTGAGGAGAGCTTTCATTTCTTCTTACCCTAGAGACAGGTTCAAGAACATTTCCTGCAGCTGAGCAGTCTGGTCTTGGATATCCTTGACAGTCCTTTCTAGAGCCATCTCTTACTGAAATAAACAGTATGAGAGTAAGGAAACCTGAAAAAGGAAAAACTGTCAAGATGCAATGCATGATATGTGGATGCATGCTTTCAAGGATCTCTTGGGGTAAACACAAGAGAATGTTAGAGGTTGGACCTCGATCTTTGACTGGAGACCTTTGTACCGGTGGATGTCTTTCCACAAGAATCAAGCTCACCATGTCAAGTGGGTCATAGCCCCTGATTCAAGTTGTTGCACTTGATCTTTGATTGGAGAACTCTGCACCGGTGGATGTCTTTCCACGAGAATCAAGCTCACCATGTCAAGTGGGTCATAGCCCCTAATTCAAGTTGTTGCACTTGATCTTTGATTGGAGAACTCTGCACCGGTGGATGTCTTTCCACGAGAATCAAGCTCACCATGTCAAGTGGGTCATAGCCCCTGATTCAAGTTGTTGCACTTGATCTTTGATGGCATTTGTTTAGAGGATAAACCTCTTGCCCTTTGGTAGACGTCTGGTTCAACGTAACCCAGCATCAAAAGAACCCTCGAGATTCTTGAAATGGTTATTGAAAATGCTATGGTATAATGTTATGATGTTATGTACATGTATGCAAAAGCAAGTGAGTGTATATACAGACAAACATATTCACACAAAGCAAACAAGTCCTTAGGTTTGGGCTTGCATGGGGTTGTAGGTAAGTACCCTCTTGAAGTTAGTTGGCTCATCCTGTCCTAAAATAGAAACCGGGTTCTAAGGAGCTCAATATCATTGGATTGTTTTCTGTGTTCATTGTTTTGGTTTAGCCACTTAACTGGCGACCAAAATATTCCAAGAAAACAACCCTCAATGAGTGTAGTATCGAGTATCTACCAACTTCGGACTGCACCAAAGTCGGTCATCTCACTACCCCTAAAAAGGCTAGGATGGTCAAGTAAGGTTCTAAGAGTTCGTTAGTGCTTCACGACATCACTCAGCGGCCCCGTACTCTCCTTGACTGAACTCAAGGGTTACCGATACTCACAAATATGTCACACTAACATAGCTTACTGCTTCAACCATGTCAGTATACCCCGCACAGTTCCCTCACAGTTTTTTGCTATTTACCTAAGAAGGTGCCCCAAATCCGGGTGTAGGATTTACAACAAACCCAAACAAGGAACCAAAAAGTAAAGCAATCAAGGTAATCAAAGCAAGCATGTAAAGGTGATCTAAACCCTAAGGTAAACCCACTTTTAAGTAATCCATATCCCCAGCAGAGTCGCCAGTTCTGTGATACGGTGGGAGAACTGACTTGAGGTTTTGCGTTTGTATTCGCACTTGTTCGGTTTAGCAAGAGTCGCCACCGAATTTTTGTTTTATCCTAAAGGAAAGGTTAAAAAGCACAGGAAAAACCTTTTGAGATGTTTCGTGGGTTCGGGGGGTAGATTATGAAAAGGGAAGGTATTAGCACCCTTTTCATCCATGGTTATCCATGGGCTCTTAGTTACTTGGTTTTAGATCACTTGCCTTTAATTTTCAATTGCTTGAAATTGTGGTGTGTGTGTGTGTGTGTTTTGAAAATGTTTTGAAGAAGACGCCTTGTCTTAGGCAACCATTGTAATGACTCGTGTTTGAGTGTTTTACAAAAGGTGTGTATCTTTTCGAAAAGATGTTTCAAATGTTTTTGAAAGTTTGTTTTTGAAAGTGTTTGTGGAGTGTGGTTTGAAAAGTAGGCAAGCGTTTTTGCAAGTTGATCAAGTAACTAAGAGTTTGTCTACCCTATTGTACTCAAAGGTTTTTCTCATGTTTTAACCCTTTTAACAATTTTGTTCCACCATTGTATTTGGTGGACAATCTTGCGTTTAGGATGTTTAGCGGGACAGGCGCGGGTCATCGTATGGACCATGAATGCAATGATGCCAAGTGTCTTTGGAAATTTGCTTGAAGGGACTATGATCATTCCGTTTAGGAAACTTTCGAAAGCGTCATCGAGGGACTTATGATCATTTGAATTGTTTTGCCAAAGAAACTCGACGTGCAAGCATGGCCCATTTTGGAAGGCAACGAGTGGGATTACCCTAGGGGTGCAAGTGTGATTGTGTATTTATTTCATGTATTTGTCTTGTATTAGGTTATCTAGCGTTTGATTTTATGTACATACAAACCCTATGTCTAACCATGGTATAATTCGAAAGCGATAAATTGCGGGAATTTAAAGTCCACGCTATTACAAATAAGTATTCGGGAGTGGGGGTACAATTATTTACAAATGGGGATGAGACTTTAAGGAGAGTAGTGTCCAATAATTACAACCAAATCAAATTGCGCAAATGTAAAATATAATGTATAGCAATGTATAAGAATAGCAAATGTATATGTGTAAAGCAATGTAAATGTATCGACGTATTTGTATATTGTAAATGTGTAAGTGTATGTGTAAATGTATGAGGTTTATTTACAAGTGGTGGAATGTTATCTTAATGAGGAATTAAGTGTTTTGTTTATTTAATATTATCATTTTGTATTTTTGTTTAATATGTACAAAATAAAATATTTTAAGAAAAGAATGTTTTAAGTTTAATTATATCTTAGGTATTTTATTTTCAGTATTAATGTACAAAACAAATTATTTTAAGAAAAGAAAAATAAATGTTTTAAGTTTAAGAAAAAAGGAAAATATTTTAAGTTTTATGTGTTAATGGATTATACACAAAGGTTTTAACAAAAATGAAAGTTTTAAGAAAAGAATTAATTTTATGTATTTCTATTTAATATTCTTATATGAGAAACTAGTGTATTATTCAAAAAAAAAAGTTATGTTAAAAAGAAAATAAACAAAAGTTTTAGTTTGTATAAAGTAAAAAAATGAAGAGAAGAAATGAATGGGCTTGGGAGCGTCTTATGGCCCAAAACAGAATTGGCATGTTTAGGAATGAGGGGGTGCGCTTGTTAGTTTGACAATGGGCTTAAGCGTTTCAGAAAGGGCAAGGCCCAAAGCAAGCTGACAAATGTTTTGCAAAGGGTTTCAATGTTTGTGTTCATTTGGAATGGGTTAGGGTTTGTAACAGAGGCGCGCCGTTCTCTTCATTTCGTTTGTTCCTCTTCATCTTCTTCGCCATGCGCCTAGATAGTGTCCTTTTCCCAAAGCCACCAACGCCATCATCTGTCCTCTTCCCTCCATTGGTTGGGCAACGCAAAAAAATGAGAAAAAAAGGTAAAGATTTTGGACGTTTTTAGGGTTTGTTAGTTCCTTTTGATTTCATGTTTTGATCAAGTGTTGTTATTGTTTGTTATTGAGGTTGTGGAAAGGAAAGAAAAGAAGAAAAATGCTACCTTGACCCTTGGGGCGGAGGAGAAGGAGGCGGATTTGGGAGGCGCTGTGGCGGCTTGACGGCGAAGGGAACGGTGATGCTGGAAAACCTGGTATTTGGTATTTTGCCCTTTTTATGTGTTGGTTCAATGATGATGTTCTAAGAACGCTTACTTTATCACTTCTTTACTTATTTTGAATGTTGGATTCAGTTGCCTCTCTTATTCTCTATTTGCCTCGTTTCTGTTGCCTAGCTCGCTTGTATGCTTATTCTGAGTTGCCTAGCTTTGACACTTCTTTTCCTCTTTGTGAACTTCGCTTCAGTTGCCTTCAATGATGATTTATTTGCCTATGATGAAAGTTTTATGAGGCTTTGGTTGCCCTACTCTGTATTGCCTTGAATGCTTGTTACGTTTGGGTAATGCTTAGGCTATGGCGTTGAAGCTTTAACAGGCTTTAGGCTATTACAGGTTTAGAAAAAAGTCTTTGTGTTACAGGTTTGAAATAGCTTGAGGGCTCTTTGAATCAGGTAAGGCTTTGGTTTGACAGGTTGGGATTTATATGGTTTAGGCTTCAGGCTGGACAGTTTGTGGTTTGCAACAGGTTGAGGCTTGAACAGCTCAGGCAGGTTTGACAGGTTTAAGGTTTTGTTTGGAGTTTAAAGGGTTTCAGCAGGTTGATGGCCTTTTGTGAGTTTTAAACTTAGGCTTCAAGCTTGATGGTTCTTGGCCTTTGACAGGTTTAGGTTTGCATCAGGTAAGATTTTGGTGAGGGTTTTTGAACTGGTTTGCTTTCAGCAGGACTGTTTTTCTATGTTACAGTTTTGAGAGCCCTCCCTTATTGTTTTTAGCTTCTTGATATCTTATGCTGCCCCCCCTCTCTATTGTGTTAACAGTTTTGTTTTATATATTTGGTTCCTCAAGCCTAAGCATGTAAGCATGTCTTCTTTTCTTTCTTCGCTCTCTCCCTAGTACAGATTGCAGCATAAAATAATGTTTATGTTTGTACTTTGTTCTGAAAAGGCAACTGCTGGAAAATGATGAAATGAAAAGTTTGCTTGCACTAGTTGCTTTGCCTCTGCATACTTTATCTCTTTCTCCAGCTTTCCTGCATCTTTGTGATAGCCTTTTGTACTTTGGATATCTTGATATCTTTTTTGGACAGCTTTGGACAGTTGTTAGTTCAGTTTGAACCTAGTTTGAAATTGTGACTTGCATTGTTCTCTTGGCATATTCAGTAACTGCTCAGTTTGCCTTTTTGGTTGCCCATTTGGATTTTGCATTTTATGCAGTCTTGCTTGACAATTTTGAAATTGTGCAATATTACAACTTTTGCATTCATACTTTAATTGCAAACATTTTCATCCCTCTTTGTGAGCCGAGAGAAATCTCGTGATTTGCAGAGGGGGCAAACTGATTCCGGCCAGTTGCTTTTAATGATGAATTATTTTTGTCTGTCTGCTTTTAATTATTTTATATGCTTTGACTTTTCTTTCTTTTCTTTGTTTTGCAGATAAAACTCGATGGAGCATTGGAGAGCAACAAATGGAGGATGAAGAATTGAAGACTTAGGAATATCTCTTATTTTTTACTTTGAATTATTGTAAAATTATCAATGTAAACCTCTGTAAATAAATTTACAATGTACAAATAATAATTGTAACAAATAATTTAAAGATGAATAAAAAATCCAAATTTGTCAGATATATCTTTCCTCTCAGCTGTCTGTTTAATCATTTGAATTTCTTAAATTAAAACAATTGAATGTAAATCCAATTATTCTGACTTTAGAAAAATAAATAATTAATAAACGTCCAGCATTCCGAATAAAACATAGCAACGCACAGTCAGATCAACACATGCCCAAATGTCTTTTCCTTTTTACTGATTTAGTCAAACACTGCAAACTCAATCCAAATGCTTCAGTCCAAATCTCAGAGTAAACTGAAAAGAATTGTAAAATTAATTCTTTCTGAGAACGCGCGCACCAAAACCCTAGTTCTTGATTAAATGCCAGAGAAGCGCCTGCTTGATCAAAACCTGTGCCAACTCAACCAAACCCTAATAATTTGTTGGAACTGTATCAAAAGTCCATGAATCGTAAATTTTGTCTGACTGACGAGAAAAGTTGGTTTGATCGATTCTTGAGCCAGTCTGAAAAATCAGGAAAAGTCCGAAGCTGTGATTTCTTGGGGAAAAAATACGAGGGCAAATTTTGGGGTACAACAATGTGCTAGGGTGATCCCCTTGTACTCAACGGAAACATGTAGAGCTTTATTATGGTTCTTCCCAAGCGGTGTTAGATCAGCATCTGAGAACTCCAAACCATTATCAGCCATCAAGCTTTCCATGCAATTCTCAAACTGGTCAGTTGTGGTCTCATGAGGGACATGAGCCTTCTTCAAGAATTTGATTAATGTCCGAGCATGAGCATCATAACATAGTAGCAAAGACAACATAGAAATCTTGGAAGGGGTTTTCCCCAACTGCTCCACGATCTTGAAGTCGCTCCTTTTTATAATTTTTAAGATCTCATCCATTTCACGAGCAGAAGGCTCTCCATCAGCAACGTCCTTTGCGGGTACTTCCATCTCAACAAGTTCAACTACCTTCTCCTTCCCTCTTGTATCAGTACTTGGCCTAGCAGCAGTGATGCGGATGGGCGCCTTTGTAACAACTGGTGGTGAGATGTTGGGCGAAAAGATTCTCCCAGTTCTGGTCACTTTGCTAGAGCCAGTTATGTTACCAACGTCATCAGCTTTGTCTTCTTTAATCCAAGTGTATTGTTTTATTCCATGGTAAAACACCTCAGCACCATAGTTCCATGGTACTACTTTATTAGAAGAGTAAGGAATTGGTCCGGGATTAGTAATTATTAGGGGAGCAACGGTTGGTTCATTTGAAATCCTGATAGGACCCTTGGAGGAGATCCTAAGAGGCTTGTATGAGATGGTTATAATAGAGAGATCTTTACATTTATTAGTCAAACTTTTGGCAAGCAGAGTCTTATCAAATAGGATCTTGTGGCTATCCATCGGGCGTTGAATGCCTTCCTTCATCCTTTCGCATCCATTGAGTTGTTTGGCACAGAAAACACAATCCTTTATACAGCTAGGGTAAATCCCGACTTTCAACAGGTTTTTTTGATGATGTTCAGTGGAGTAGTCAAGTATTCAACAGAGGAAATAAAAATGGCATCTTCAATAGCATTGACACCCTTTCCATGGTTTGGCATAAGCGCGGTGATTACATTCGGAGTTGGAGGAGGATCAAATTCAATAGTCTTGTTATCTATCAAGTCCTGAATTTTATTCTTCAAGGCCCAGCATTGGTCCGTCTCATGCCCGGGACTACTTGAGTGATATGCATATTTAGCGTTTGTATTGTAATTTGGTGAAGAGGTATTGGGATTGGCCGCAGGATCGCGCAATGTCACCAAATTATCCTTTAATAAGTGTTGTAGGGCTTGGGATAGTGACACGCCTATCCTCGTTAATTGTCGTCTCAGAGTCTCAAACGTTGGTGATTAGCAAATGGTCTTTGAGCAGGAGTTGGATTGGAAATTCGGACAACATTAACAGACGGATGATCATTCTTCTTGGTACAGGCCCTTGCTCCATACACAACATTGATTTCTGTCTTTGAAGCAAAAGGTTTCTTTACAGGATTGGAAGTGGAGGAAGACACCATGGGAATCTTCCCATTTTTGATGCCACTTTCAACTCTTTCACCGGTTAAGATTAGCTCGGTGAAACCGGAATAAGAACAGCCAATCAACAAGTTAAAGAACGGACCAGATAAAGTTCCCATAAACATGTCAATGTGCTCCCTATTAGTCAAAGGTGGTTGAACCCTACTGGAAAGGTCTCTCCACTTTTGTGCGTATTCTTTGAATCCTTCATTCTTCCCCATTGTCATATCTTGCAACTGAACTCTTGTCGGCACCAAGTAAACATTATACTGGTATTGATGGTAGAAGGCGGTGGCTAAGTCTTCCCAAGTATTGATATGGGAACCATCCAACTGGTAGAACCACTCAAGTTGTGTTCTTGCCAAGCTTTCATGAAAAAAGTGAACCCGGAGTTTCTTATCAAAGGTGTGCGGTTGTATCTTGCGCACATAAGATTTCAGGTGAAGTTTTGGACAGGAAACTCCATCGTACTTCGCAAAGACTGGTATCTTGAATTTGTGGGGAATAACAACCCCAGAGATAAACCCAAATCGTCAAAAGATAAATTGGGGACGGCTTGGATCTCAACGGCCTTCAATTTGTCTTCTAATTGCTTGGACTTGACATCGGAGGGCGGATACTGCTCATCAAAATAATCATCATCAGACGCTTGATCGTTGATGCACCCAGCCTGGGTACTCCTAGCTTCACCAATCTGATTCTCGTCTTCCTCGGATGAGTCTTCCACTACCGGGATCTGACGGACCGACTCTTTAAACCTTCTACCTATGTTGACCAGGGCTTTCCTCTTGGGTTTCTTCTTGGATGCCAGCAATGCCATCATATCTTGTTGCCCTTTGGCTAGGGCCAGTAGAGTCTCTTGGAATTGAGAGTTTTATGCCTGAAGGTCCTTCACAGTTTTCTCTAGATCCATCTTGCTGAAATAAACAGCAGAAAGATAAGGAAACCTGTTGTGTGAAAACCTGAGATGTTATGATGCATGAAAGATGTGTATGCAAATGATTTCAAGGATTTATGAAATTTAAATTTGTTTAGACAAAGCATGAACAAACGTCAAATTTCATTAATTAGTTCAAAATGACTACAACATGCCTCTTGGGCTTACAAAATAAATCTCTAAGATAAAAAGACCGAACGCATCATTTTCCGTGCAATGTAGGCGTTCACGCTTTGCTCTTCATGCAGCTATTTTGTAAACTCCAAGACCCTTTTCTCACTAGCATATAATTGAGCTTCGAAGGAATCTTGTTCTTCCTTCAGCTGAATCCAACCCTTTTGCAAGTCTTCAATAGAAGTAGGAATGTCAGAATGGAGGGCAGTGTACGGGACATCTCCTTCAACCATAGGTTCCATGATAACTGGTAAGATGTACGGATAAGGCATCACAAGTTTCTGAGCATGAGCTCGTACCTACATAAGGTAAGGCTCAAGGGGAATGGAATTCTTGTGTCTCAGCGTCTTATTATCCACTTTTCTCACCATCCTCCAAGCTCGTATAAACCTCTGACGGTGGATTTGATCGTCGCTCTCGTAGTAGAATACCACTCCTTGGATGAGCATCTCATGTGGACCATCTCTTCGGGTGTAACCAAACTATCATAAGGCTAAGAAAGGGTTGTAAGTGATTCCTCCTCTAATGCCAAGCAAAGGGACATTAGGGAATTCCCGACAATGATCGATGATAGTAACGTTCTCCAAGGATCGAGAACACCAATGAATATCTGAATGTCTGAGCGTCATCAACCTATGGGACCACCTCAAACCTTGCTCGTTCTTCAACACAGACCGGGGAAGATGCGAAATAAACAATCTAGCCTAGAGAGGGGTGCAACACATGAGGATCTATCTCTTCCTCATAGTGAGAGAGTGAAAAGAATGTAGGATATCTCCCAACAAAGTAGGCACCAGATTGCGAGACATGAATATTTTGACAGTGTTCACATCTATAAGTTGGTCAGGGTTTGGGAACAAAAACATCCCATAGATGAGAAGGGCCAAGATTTATTCAAAAGCTTGTAAGTCCAAAGAGTTCCAACAATCTTGAGCTTTCTCAAACAATAACTTGGCCAAGAAACCTTTGACACCACTCCTTGTTTCCCAATTAGTCGTGACATCAGATTGTTGCAAGTGGAGTGCTCGGGTAATCTCTCCAAGTTTTGGGAATCCTCAAGAATTGTGAGAATTCTTTCAAAGTAGGTACAAGCTGATAATCGGGGAAAATGAAGCAATGATGTAGAGGATCAAAGAACTGGAAAAGCACCTTCATCACATTCTCATCATTGCTTGAGGTAACCAAGTTTAGGAGGCGACATGTCTTTCGGTGAATGAAGAGTTCTCAGGGACCCTTGATGCTAACTCTTTGAGTTGAGAAGGAATCCTACGAGGTTGACTTGGATAGTATTTCTGCAGATAGAAGCCATGTCCTATAAAACAGAACAAAGATAAATCCCAATAATCCTTGAAATGGTTAATGAGAATGAGTATGATGTTATGATGTTTATGATGTTATGCACAAGTAAGCATATACAAACAAGGCAAACAAGTCCTTAGGTTTAGGCTTGCATGGAGTCTTATACGTAAGTACCCTCTTGAAGTTTAGTTGGCTTAAACTTGTCCTAGAAATAGTAACCGGGTTCTAGGGAACTCAATATCACTGATCTTTCTTGTCAGGAATGGTTTCAGCGCAAGCCTCTTTCATGGCGACCGAAATATCCCGAGAAGTCAGATCTCAATGAGTGTAGTATCGAGTATCAACCAACTTCAAAATGCACCAAAGTCGACTATCTCATTACTTCTTAATGGCCAAGTTGGTAAAGTAAAGGTTCTAAAGTCAGTTAGTGCTTCATGACACCACACAGCGGCCTCGTATTCTCCTTGACTATTCAAGGGCTACCAGTACCCACAAATATGTCACACTAATGTAGTTATTGCTTAGACCATGTCGGTATACCCTGCACAGTTTCCATAATGTATTGCTACTTACCTATAAGGTATCCTAAAATCTGGGTAGAGGATTAGAACAAACCAAACAAGGCACCAAAATGTAAAGCAAACAAATCAAACAATAAAAGAAAGTAAAGGTGATCTATCCCTAAGTTAACCCCACTTTTAAGAATATCCCCAGTAGAGTCGCCAGTTCTATGGTACGGTGGGAGAACTAACTTTGGATGTTTCACGTTTGATCGCAAATGTTGCGGTTAGCAAGAGTCGCCACCAACTTTTCTCTTATCCAAAAGGAAAGGCTGAAAAGAAAAGGAAATACCTTTGAGATTATTTCTTGAGTTTGGGGGGTAGATTATGAAAAGGGAAGGTATTAGCACCCTTTTCATCCATAGTTATCTACGGGCTCTTAGTTAATTGCTAGATCACTTGCTTTTGTTTGAAAATGTGCTTTGTGGTGGTTTTGAAAGTATTTTGAAAAGGCGCCTTCGTTTAGGCAAACTTTGTAATAGTTCTCCTTCGTAAGAACGTATAAAAAGTGTTGGACTTTTTGAAAATATTTCATGTTTGGAAATTGTTTTGAAAGTGTTGGTGTTTGTTTTGAAAATAAGCAAGGATGTTTGTTTTGAAAATGAGCAAGTAACTAGGAACAATCTACCTACTCAAAAGTCTTTGTTCATTTCTTCCTTTCCTTTGATATTGCTATCTTACCATTGATTGGTAAGAAGCCTTATCTTTGGATGTAAAAGGGACGGGCGTGAGTCATCGTATAGTCATGATAGCAATGTTGTGATATGTCTTAGCATTTCTCTTGAGGGACTAAGATCATTTTGAAAGGCAACATTTGAAGCGTCATCGAGGGACTATGATCTTGTATTTTGATTTGTTTTTGCTAAGACATCCCACATGCATAACATGGCCATTTTTGTAAGGCAACAAGTGGAGTTATCCTAAGGGTGCAAGTGTGTTTGATTTACATGCATTGTTTATCTTGAATTAGAGTTTGCTATTTGTTGATTTTTATTCTTATCATACAAACCCTAATTACTAGCATTTATGTTAAAGCGATAAATTGTGGAAAGTAAAAATACTACGTTATTACATCATTAGGGGAGGGGGTATACAAATTTACAAATGGGGATTGCAAGAAAATTAAACCTAATTATCTATTACAACCATATTGAATAATGTACAAGAATTGAAAATATAATATACAAATGTAAATGGAAAAAGAAATGATTTTTGTTTGGTTTTTGTGAAAGGGTTTAATTTTGACCTAATTAAAAATATGATTAATTAAAATTAAATAAAATTAAACTTAAACTAATTAAGAAAAGATATTAAGTTTGAAACATTTTTTAGGGTTTTTTTATGAAAAGGTTTTAAATTTAATAAAAATGGTATGGTAATTAATTAATTAAAAGAAACTTAAGTTCTAAATTAATTTTAAATAAAAAGGAAAAACTAATTAAATCTAAATCTAGTTATTAATTAAATTTATAAAAAAAAAAAGGAAATTAAATTTGTTAAGAAAATATTTTCTGTCTAAGTCTTTATAAATAAAATAAATAAGTGTGAAAATAATAAATAAAAATATTTTTGGATTTTTTTATTAATAAAAATAATAATAATAATAATAATAGTAATAAAAATAATAAAAGAAAACTGAAATAAAATAAAATAAAGAAAAAGAAAATAAATAAAAATGAAATTAAAAAGTTGGGTCGGGTGTGTGAAAGCAGGCAGGGGGTCAAGAAAATAAAAATGGCAAGGCCCACTAACTTAGGCCCAAGCGTTGGCTGTTTGAAGCAAAAAAGGAAGGAAATGTTGAGAAATTGGACAAAAGGTAGCGTTGGGTCTTGAACCCATGACTCTCACTATACAAGCGCGCTACGTTTGCCACTGGAGTGGCTGTACATCCAGTAACATAAACAAAACAATAAATACATAACACAAGTCAAGTCCTGAAAAGGACTTCATCTTCAACCTCCATCCATAGTTCTTATAACTTGCTCATTTCTCAAAACTGGAAATCGTGAAATGCAAATGAGCTTGACTCAAGGTGCTACAATGATCAGAGCTTCCTCAAGATCCCAGGAAGCTAATGCAATGATTAGCTTGAGCAATGGATGGCTGGAATGGCCTGGAGAAGTCAACTTGCAGTGCTCTGTTTTTGAGTTTGGAAGATGATGAAGATGGAGTTACAGTTATGAAACAGGGTCAGGGATGGACTATATTTGATGTATAGGAGCTTTGTGAATGATTAGGAATGAAAACGGACGAGGGAAATGTGATTTTAGGTTTCAAAGTCAGAATATGCACAACAATGATGTTTTGATGTAAGTTTTGATTTGAGGGAATTTGGGAGAGTTTCAGGGTGCTTAAGCTCGTGTGTTAACTTGCAAATAGGGCCTCTATTTATAAGCAACAAGTTTGGATGCTTGGAGAAGTCAGAATTCAAGAATCACATGTTTGTGGCTTTTTGCTTTATTTTGAAGAAAGCTTGAGAAATGTGGTTCCAATGCACAAGTACCTGGCTCATAGGGTGGATTAGAAGCTTTAAACATGTTGCTTCTGAGCATACATGTTGTGTGTGTTCAGAATAACAAGTTAGAGGCTCAAGAAGAGTGGACTTTGTGCATAAAGCAACTTTTCCAAAATAGCAATGTTGCCTCTCTTCCTAAAATGGTATTAAGCATGGGCAATGCATTGAATGCTTTGATTAAAGCTTCTAACATCCATGTAAGCATTTAATTATGGAGTAAAAAGCAAGTAAGAAGCCTGCAAAGTAAGGTTTGTACAGCATGCTTGAAGATTGGATCAAGTGTTCATCATAAAATTGACTTGTAATTCAAGAATGAAACCCTAACTTCTTGCCTTCGATTCTCCTAGCTCAAGCATGATCTCAATGAGTTCTTGGATATTTTGGAAAGCTTGTAACATCCTCTACAACCTCTATGTTGGATATTTTTGAAAATTCAATTTGGAATTAGGTTAAAAGGTTCCATGAAGTTAGGTCAAAATCCTGCCTAAACTAGGGCAAAATTTCATTAAGTCTTTAAGTTTCATGAACATGTCTTCACAAAATCATAACTTGAAATCCAAGCATTTATAGAAAAAGTTCTGATCTAAAATGTTTTATATCTCATTGAGATCTATAACTTTCACGTTGGAAGTTTTCTTTGAATCATCTTGCATCATTGTGTAAATTTGGCTCAAAGTTGTGAAAAAAAGTGAAATTTTCAACACTTAGAAAAAATTCTAAGTTTAGAAATTTTGACTTTTCAAAATGAAATCTTGACTTTTTGATTTCTTGATGAACGAGTTTCATATTTTGACATGTCTTGATGAATTGTAGTCTTTGAAACTTGATTTGATCGAAAAGTCAAAGTTTGACTTTTCAGTGTACAGTTGACTTTTCATGAGTTAACTGAAATTCAGCTATCAATCAATTGATCTTGAGAAATGTTTTGAGCCATGCCATTAGGTCAAAATGATGTATTTGAATCCTTGAGTTCATGTCTTAAACCAATAAATCATTTGCTAGGTCAAAAGTCAAAAATTGCACCTTCCCAATCAAAACCCTAATTTTAACCATTTTTCCCTTTTGATGTTCTGATCAAATTTCTTGAGGAATTATGATCCAAACTTGAACAAATGACATATATGAGTTCATGATTTTGATATGGATAAGAAATTATGAAGTTTGACTGTAAATTAGCCACATTTGACTTTTTCTCCAATACAGCTGATTTTAGGTCAACTGATCAATTGACTGAGCAAAAATGTGAACCAAGACTTGAAACTTGACATGAGCAATCTTGAGGGTTCAAAATGATCCATGAAAGTCATATGGGGCATTAAAAATTCATTTGTCCTTGTGAAAACTCAAACCCTAATTTTGAGTCATCAGTACTTGAGGAGGTGTCTTGAGCTGATCAAACCTTATGCAGTCTTGACTCAAAGGAGAACTTGTGAGATATTACTTGAGAAATGAGAGGAAAAATTTTGGGGTACAACATCAGCAACAAAAGCCCTACTCTTTATTAAGAACAGAAAACAAACACTTATTATTAAAAAACCCTAATTCAAAACCCTAGTTGAACCTTTATTAAGAACAAAACTCAACAAAAGAAGACAATGTCTTTATTATTGTTAATCAAATGGGAAACCCAAAACTCATGTCAAAATTGAAGCATACATTTACAAACTCACAACAATCAAAACATATTTAGGTCGGAACGTGTAAAATAACATTTTTGGTAAAAAAATTAGGTCAAAATTGAAACAAGGTAAAGAACAATTCATCAACTCAAACATGCAAACATGGTAAAGATAAAGAATAGTATAATAAAAATAAAAAACAAGATATGTTGAATACATTACAAGATAGGTTGAAGCCTTGAACGATTCACTCTAAGTCTCTAACAGATAATATCACAACACTCACGATTCAAGAACACATAAAATCAGTATATCAAACTCAACAATCCAAACATTTTGGCTTGATCGAAAAGAGGGAGGGGGAGAGGAGGTCGTCGGAGGAGGAGAAGGAAGGAGACATGGAGAGAACGACGGAGAAAAAAGTGAAGAAATGAAATAAAAACATAATTTATATTATTAGCTTCGGTTATTTATTGGATACTTGGACCGATTCTTCAATCGAAAATCGAATTAAAAAATTATCCATTTCTGAACTATGCCAGTTTGGGTCGGTCCAATGGTCAAATTCTACCGATCCGATTCTCGGATGGATCTCGAATATTTAAATCCAAAGACAACCCTAGAAATTATAGATCCCTCCGACTCCTTTATAAATATGTCATTACATGAAAAAGGTTGTGATGTATTAATCATGTTAAAAAATTTACACTAACTATATATAAATTAATCTCATATTCTATATATAACGTCTCCTTTTAAAAAAATAATAATAATAATGAAATATATTTTCCAAGCTTCTGTCCTCCTTCGGAAGTGACAATGCATACAAAAGAAAAGCGAAACAACCAGGCTAGAAAGCAAAAAGATCCCAATTATTTTTAGCATCCCACAAAATAAAAGCATTGTCCCCTAAGTTCGTCCCACATGCTTTTATGCAAAACCATTAAACCATGGCTTAGTGCTGCTATGTGGGTCTACTATAATTTTAAACCCAACATCTATATAGTTTTTCCTCTTTCATTTTAACTAAACATGACTTATCATCGAAAGAAAAAATAAAAGGTGATCGTCTGATTGTGAGTTAAACAGATATGAATTTGGAATTTTAGGCTAGTCCAAAATCTAGTGGCCTAATCATTGAATGATTGCAAACTTATAATAATATATCGGTAGGGAAAATTTATGTATCTCAAATATCTGCTTAATTTGGCAGAAATCGAACTTATAATAATAACTTTTGTTTAAATATTAAACCAATAAATAAGGCATCCTAATTATTTGCATGGTTAATTAGTGTTTCCAAAGTTCCAGAAACTAAAATAGAATACCCGAATTATTTTATATGAATGAAAAAAGCAAGAGCAAAAAACTGGATTACTAAAAAAATGTGTGTATGAGTTGTTTTAGAATCTGAAATATAGCTACATTGCATTATTAAACCTTTTAGTTGGCATCCCAAAAATGTTGAATCTGATTGGCTAACCTCAAACAAATCGACACTTGGCTCTCTGGTCCCTAAATTTGTGGATTTCTTTTGAACAAGTATACTTAAGGTCGATCGTACTAGTACAATATGAAAAAAACAAAATAGAAAGAAAGCATAAGAAGGGACAAGAATTGTTTGGAGACTTTACCTTTTTAGCTGTGACATCATAATATCACTCAAATTAATTGATATTATTATATGTTTATAGCCTCTTATTAGTTATTGCGGTTGGATTTTATATTTTCAACAAGCAATTTTGACTAGGGTTGCAAAATGGATTCCAATGATTGTGTTGGATAGTTTTGTTTTTTTCGATTGTTTTAGAAAAATTTAGATTTTAGTTAAACACCTTCTCCATCCGTCTCATTTTTTTCGGACGCAGACATTGATATGTATTTTTAAATTTTAAAGACATCCTATAAGGTTGCTCTGCACCCTTAATTATGTATGTTTTTTTTCCTTTTTTTTTTCTTGCGGGGTAAACTTCAATGGGATATACATATATGTTTTTCCTCTCTAATTTTAATATAATGTTTGAATGTATATTGAATTTTGATGAGATAAAAAATTTTTGTGAATATTTTTAGACTTAGGTGAACATGGTAACACGTTTTTAGAAAAAAATCGATGTAAAAAATTATAACATAAAAATATATCGTAGAAATCATAAATATAGAAGAAAAAATATGATTATTGCCCGATGATTATTGCATGAAGGCACATGAGAAAAGTGAACACATCTTCCTTCATTATCCTTTATAACATCATGTTCAATTTTCGTTAATTTTTTTCGACAGTTTCAATAATTCATGTCTCCTATATGATATTGTTGCCTTCAATCCTCCACATAGCAACGACAACATTCGCTTCTCCCTTTGACGCTTTGATCAATGTTCATCTTCTACTCCGATTATCGTTGTCTTGATGACTATTATGATATGGGAGTAGGTAACATCTTAGATTATTAGACTTATTTGTATGGATTATGTCTTTTACACTACTTATTTTAAACTTAGTATAGTGAAATGATGATATTGTTTTTTGAACTTATTAAGTTATGAAATAATGGTGATGAATTATTAATTAAATTGGCTAATGTTGTTATTTATAAGTTAAGACTATTTCAACATATACCCTCAACCTATATAATCAATCTCCATTTTACTTGAAAAAATTTCATTTTCTTTTAGTATAGTCATAGATAATCAACAACAACAATTAAGTCTTATCTCATTAGGTGGGATCGACTACATGATCAAAATTTTCTATAATAATCTATCAAGGACCATACTTCTATCTAAATCATTAATCTTAAGATCTTTCTTAATAACTTCTCTTATAGTCTTTCTAAGTATTTATGTTCCTCAAATTGTTTGCCTACTTCCATCTGGTTTACTCTCATTAATACAGAATCTATATACCTTCGTTCTACATACCCAAACCACCTAAGTCTAATTTCCACCATCTTCTCTATTATAGGTGCTACCCCGACACTCTCTATGATATTTTCATTTCTAATTTTGTCATATTGATTCTAACCCCGCATCCGCTGCAACATTTTCATCTCTATTACACTTAATGTATTCTTGTGTTGATTCTTAATCACCCGTCGTTATGTCACATACAACATCATAGGTCTTACCGTAGTGCGATAAAAGTTTCCCTTTAACTTGAGCAGTACCTTTTGTGATACGGTGGGAGAACTGACTTGAAGGTTTTGCGTTTGATCGCAAATGTTGCAGTTATCAAGAGTCACCACCGACTTTTCTTTTATCCAAAAGGAAAGGTGAAAAAGCACAGGAAAGACCTTTGAGATTATTTCTTGAGTTTGGGGGGTAGATTATGAAAAGGGAAGGTATTAGCACCCTTTTCATCCATGGTTTTCCATGGGCTCTTAGTTACTTGCTAGTTCACTTGTTTTTGTTTGAAATTGTGTTTTGTGTGGTTTTTGAAAGTATTTTGTAAAGAGGCCATTGTTTAGGCAATCTTTGTAATGATTTTTATTTGTAATAATGTATACAAAGATGTTGATCTTTTGAAAATATTTTAAAGTTTGTAAGATGTTTGAAAGTGTATGTGTTTGTTTTGAAAATAGCAAGGATGCTTGTTTTGAAATGGAGCAAGTAATTAGGAGCAATATACCTACTCAAATGTCTTTCTTGTTCATTTTCTTTTCCTTTGATATTGTTGTCTTACCATTGATTTGGTAAGCAACCCTATCTTTGGATGTAAACGAGACGGACGTGGGTCATCGTATAACCAGATTAGTAATATTGCAAGGTATCTTAGCATTCTTTTTTAGGGACTAAGATCATTTGTAAGGCAACTTAGATAGCGTCATCGAGGGACTATGATCTTGTATTTGCTTGTTTTTGCTAAGATACCTCGCATGCGTAATATGGCCATTTTGTATAAGGCAACCAAGTGGAATAACCCTAGGGGTGCTTGTGTGCAAGTGTATTGTTTTCATGCTTGTTTTTGTTTTGAATTAGGTTTTTCTAAGTATTGGTTTTAATCTTTCCATACAAACCCTAATTACTAGCATGTTATATAAAAATGATAAATTGTGAAATTTAAAGTTACTACGCTATTACAACATTTGTGGGGAGGGGTGTACAAATTGAATGGGGATTGCAATAATATAAAGCCTAATTAGTCTATTACAACCATATTAAATTGATATCAATGTACAAGGTAATAAATAAATGTAAAGTACAAAATGAATGAATGTACAAAAAATGCAAAATATAAAGAAAATGTATTTTTGTTTGATTTTCATGAAAAAGGAAATTTGTCTTAACCTAGTTAAATAAAGAAAATAATTAATTAAAATTGAATTTTATTAAGAAAAGATTTTAAATAAAAAAAACTAGTTCTATTAATTAATCAAAAGAAAATAAGTTTAAGAAAAATATTTTTTTGGTATTTTTATCTTGAAAATATTTATAACATTATAAAATATTTTTAGTCTTTTTTATATCAAAAATAATGTATTTAAATTAGTATGAAAGAAAATAACTAATAATCTAATTTAATTTATATTTACAAGATAATAAGTAAAAAATAAAAAATAAAGCATAATTAATAAAAATATTTTTTATGAGAAAAATAAAATAAACTAAGTCAAAATATAAATATATCATTTTTTGTATTTTATGATTTTTTTTAGTATTTAGAAAATATATTTAAGAAAATAAAAATGAAATTAAAAAAAAAACTTGGGCCAGGGGTGCCATTAGTCAATTGGGAGGTCAGCTAGCAAAAACAAAAACAAGTCAGGCCCAAAGGGGCCCAGCGCCTGCCAAAAACACAAAAATCAGAAGAAAAAAAATGAAAAGGGTACCACTAGGGCTCGAACCCAGGTCTCAAAGGTTACAGACTCGCGCTTCTACCACTGGGGTGGCTATACATCCGTTAATATAAGCAATACAAAAAATATGTAAGGTAAAACGTGTCCTGAAGACTTCATCTTCAACCTCCAACTAGACCAACTGTAACTTGCTCATTTCTCATCAAAAATTAAAACTGTAAACATGAAACTTGTAGCAAATTTTATCACAATTCCAGAAATGTAAAGTATTAAAACTATAGATCAAAGATAAGCATGGATTTTAATGGCCCTAATCTGAACCCTAAAAATTTCAGAAATTTCAGTTTCAAAATTCTCTAAGCTCAAGAAAAATTAATGGAAACTATGGACATGGTTAGCTTCAGGGCAATGATATCTATATGTTTTGTTCACAAATAAACTATTGATGATGTCTGTATGAAGAGTTCCAAGTTGAGAAAACTTACCTCAAAATTGGAAATCATGTTTTGAGTTTAAGTTTGTTTCAGACAGTGGTGATGATCAGGTTAGCTTCCTTGAGGTCCTAGGAAGCTAATGCAATTGTTTGCTTAAGTTGAGAGTGGCTGAAATGACCTGGAGAAGTCAATGTGCAATGCTCTGTTTTTGGTTATGGAGGATATGGTAAATGATGTTACAGTAATGAAACAGGGACAGAGATAGGTTACACTTGATGTAAGGAAGCTTTAGAAACTAAAAGGCCAAGAAAACGCACGAGGGAAATGTGAGTTTGAAGTACAAGGTCAGAAACTGTGCAACAATGGAGTTTTTTTGGGGAATTTCTGATTTGAGAGTGTTTTGGTGTATTTTAGGGTGCTTAAGCTCGTCCTCTAGCTCACAAATAGTGACTCTATTTATAAGCAACAAGTTTGGAGACCTCTTGTTGGTCAGAACTCAAAATCACAAGTTTATGCATAACATGTGATTTTTGAGAAATTCAAGTTTCAAAGTCTTGTGTACTTGCTAAGATAGAGTGGTTATGCTTTAAACAAGCTTGCTTATGACTTTGTGGATGGAGTGTGATCAGAGGGAACAAGTTAGAGGCTCAAGAATGGACTTTATGCAAAAAGCTTGCTTTACAAGAATGGCAATGTTAACTTTGTGCCATTAATGGAAATGCAACTTAATAGCTTAATTGCTTGGATCAAAGCCCTAACAGCTGTGTAAACATTTAATTATGGAGTGACAAACAAGTTTGAGGCTTGAAAAGCAAAGATTATGCAGCCTAGCATGGATTTGGTTCACGTGTTCATCAAGAATGGCTTGTAATTCAAGTGACAAAACCCCAACTTCATCTCTTCAATTCTCCCTACTCAAGTATGATCTCAAGGAGTTCTTGGATATTTTGGAAAGTTTGTAATGTTCTCTACAACCCATCTTTGAATTTCTTTTGAAGATTCCCCTTGGAACTATATGAAAAAGTGCCATGAAGTTGGGTCAAAATCCTGACTAAATTAGGGCAAAATTTCACTAAGTGTTTAGTTTCATGATCACATGTTCATAAAATTATAACTTGAGATACAAGCATTTTGGAAGGATTTGTATCAAGCAAAGTTGTAGATTTCATGGGGATCTACAACTTTCATGTTGGAAGTTTCTCTTGAATCATCTCGCATCATGGTGAAAATTTGGCTCGAAGTTATGAAAAAACATGAAATTTCCAACACTTAGAAAAATTTCTAAGTTTAGAAATTTTAACTTTTCAAAATGAACTCTTGACTTTTTGATTTCTTGATGAATAAGTTTCATATTTTGACATGTTTTGATGAATTGTGATTTTTGGCACTTGAATTTGACCAAAAAGTCAAAGTTTTACTTTTTAGTATACAATTGACTTTTGATCAATTGACTGTAAAGTTCATCTGTAAATCCAATGGACTTGCAATGTTTTGAACCATGTCATTAGGTCAAAGTGATGCAATTGGACTCTTGAGATCATGCCTTAAACCAATTAACCATTTTCTAGGTCAAAAATCAGAAATTGCCCTTTCCCAGTCAAAACCCTAATTTTGACCATTTTGACCTTTTGGAGATTTGATCAAATTTCTTGAAGAGTTGTGGTTCAAACTTGATGAGATGGTAGAGAGAATGAGCTTAAAGATGCCATTTGGAGAGGTGATATAAAGTTGTTAGAGATGGGCTTGTAGATGCCATCCAATAGTGATTGTTGAATTGTAATTTGTAAGCTGAAAAAATGAGTATCAGAATGGTGTCCGTGTCTGACGCGTATCTGAATTGTATCTGGAAGCTGGTTTTGAATGAGTATCAGAATGGTGTCCGTGTCTGGAGCGTATCTGAACTGTATCTGGAAGTTGGTTTTGAATGAGTATCAGAATGGCGTCCGTGTCTGGAGCGTATCTGAACTGTATCTGGAAGAGGCTTTGAATGAGTATCAGAATGGCATCCGTGTCTGGAACGTATCTGAACTGTATCTGAGAGTTGAATCTGAATGAGTATCAAATTGGTGTCCGTATCTGGAGCGTATCTGAACTTGTATCTGAAAGTTGAATCTGAATGAGTATCAGAATGACATCCATGTCTGGAACGTATATGAATTGTATCTGAGAGTTGAAAACTGAATGAGTATCAGAATGGCATCCATGTCTTGAGCTCTGGAACGTATATGAATTGTATCTGAGAGTTGAAAACTGAATGAGTATCAGAATGGCATCCGTGTCTGGAACGTATCTGAACTGTATCTGAGAGTTGAATCTGAATGAGTATCAAATTGGTGTCCGTATCTGGAGCGTATCTGAACTTGTATCTGAAAGTTGAATCTGAATGAGTATCAGAATGGCATCCATGTCTGGAACGTATATGAATTGTATCTGAGAGTTTAAAACTGAATGAGTATCAGAATGGCATCCATGTCTTGAGCGTACCTGAACTGTATCTGAAAGTTGAATCTGAATGAGTATCAGGATGACATCTGTGTCTGGAGCATATCTGAACTGTATTTGAAAACTTTGAACATTGTTAATGGTATCTGTTAACCTTATCCTGAAAAAGGTAAAATGTTAGCTAAAATGCAAAGTCATGTTGTATGAAATGCATGGTATGATTCATTTATGTAATCAATGTTTATGATATATGGGTGCGATGTATACGCATGTGAGCTAACTCTGCTGTACTGCTATTGGATTGGGGAAAATAAATCCTTGTCCGCTGCTAAGCATATGGAGTATAAGTCTTCATGTTGTGAAGTTGAAGTGCTGATGAATTTCCTTTTAGAGAAATAAACTTTGTTGTAAGGGGAATGTCGTGTACTGTTTGAAAAATCCTGGTTGGGGAATTTTGATAAATTTGGCGACTTCTACAGGGGATTTATAAACTAGAAGCTTTGTTCCGTCGGGGATTAAACTGCACACTGTAGAGAATTTTATAGAGACAAACTTAGAGATATTTCCCTATCCCTTAAAGCCATCAACGATTGTCTTTTATTTTGTTTATTTGTAAATAGTAATTATGTTCAAATGCATATGTTCAACAATGAATCATTGGACGTTTTTGTAAACAAAACACAAGCGAAAAAGAAAAACACATAGTTTTTGAACTTTCAAAAGGGACATCTTTGTATTGACTTTGAGTAAGTATTTTTGTAAAATGAGACAAACATTCTAGTAAGAGAATGTCGTCGTAAAAAAAGAAATTTTTTTATATAAATAAAATATAGCTATGTGTAATAATCTCATGGGGTTCCCATTCTGCTATAGCCTTCGTGTCTCTGAGCATCTTGTCTATTTGTTGCCTTGTCTGAAGATGATTGAATTGATCAGAACCTATGGGTTTGTCAGTGGAAGCCAAAGGTTGTCCGTACGGTGATCCGGCGGGACATAGTCATACGCTTTAATTCCCTAACTTTTGCCTGGACTGCCCTTTCGGGTTTTCAGCCCACCGGGATACCCTTTTTTTCCCAAGCCTCCCTTTCGGGTTTTCAGGTTGCGGGGTGTACAGATTTTTTTGTTTTATCCCTAATTTTTGCCCGAACCTTTTTGATTCGCCGGGATGCCCTTGTTTTGCCTAGGTGCGTCAACCTAGCGGGTCTCTTATGTGTAGTATCTTATGACTATGTCTGCATTCGCAGGGTGCGGAAGGTCGTCGCCATCCATGGTGGTTAATATCATTGCTCCACCAGAGAATATGTTTTTTATTATAAACGGTCCTTCGTATGTAGGAGTCTATTTTCCCCTGGGATCACCCTGCAGTAGTATGATACATTTGATCACCAGATCTCCAACTTGATACACTTGTTGTCTGACCTTTTTGTTGAAAGCCTTGATCATTCGTTTTTTATACATTTGACCATGACAGACAATAGTAAGCCTTTTCTCATCAATCAAGTTTAGTTTATCAAGTCGAGTTTAGATCCAATCGTCTTCATTCAGCCCTGCATCCTTCATAATTCTCAGAGAGGGGATCTAGCCCTCAATAGGAAAGACAGTCTCCATGACGTATACCAGAGAGTAGGGTGTTTCCCCCGTTGATGTGCGTGTTGTGGTACGATACCCGTGGAGAGTGAAGGGTAGCATCTCATGCCAGTCTTTGTATGTTACTGTCATTTTCTGTATGATCTTTTTAATGTTCTTATTCGCGGCTTCGACAGCACCATTCATCTTTGGCTGGTAAGGGGAACAATTGTGATACTGGATCTTGAATTGTTCGCACAGGGTGGTGATCATAGTATTGTTAAGATTTGTACCATTGTCTGTGATGATCCTCTCTGGGATACCATACCGACAGATGAGCTTCTGTTTAATGAACCGAGCTACAACATTCTTGGTAACGGAAGGGAAGGAGTCTGCCTCAACCCACTTTGTAAAATAGTAAATGGCCACTAAGTTGAAGCGATGTCCATTAGAGGTTGTTGGCTTGATTTCTCTAATCATATCAATCCCCCACATAGCAAAGGGCGAAGGAGCTTTCAAGACATTCAGAGGAACTAGAGGTACGTGCACCTTGTCAAATCTGACACTTGTGGCAGGTTCGAGAGTGTTGATAGCAATCTGCTTCCATGGTAGACCAATAATAGCTTGCCCGTAGGATTTTCTTTGCCATCGTATGCCCACTAGAATGGGTGCCAAAAGTGCCCTCATGTAACTCAACCATGATCTTTTCTGCTTCAACCTTGTCTACACAACAGAGTAACACAGAGTCATGGTTACATTTGTAGAGAATGCCATTACTAAGGAAGAATTTAGCATAGAATATCCTTAAAAATTTCTTATCATTTACTGAAGCTCCTTCTGGATATTCTTGAGCCTCGAGATACCTCTTGACTTCGTGAAACCAAGGTTGGTCCACCACTTCTTCAGTATTAATCTCGTGACAGTGAGCTGGTTCATCTATTCGTTCAATGGTGATCTGGGGAGCCTCGTTATCCCATTTAAGTTTAAACATGGATGACATTGTGGCTAGTGCGTCTGCAAAATTATTTTCTTCTCGCGGAAAATGCTCGAAGGTAATCTTCTCAAAATGTGGGATCAATGTCAGCACATGTTCTTTGTAAGGGATAAGGTTAGGGTTTTTGGTGTCCCATTCCCCTTTGATCTGGCTGATGACCAAAGCTGAATCTCCGAATACATTTAAGAATTTGATCCCCAAATCTATGGCAGCTTTGAGACCAAAGATGCATGCTTTGTATTCTGCCATGTTGTTTTTACAATTGAAGCAGAGTCTTGCAGTAAAAGGAGTATGACACCCTTCAGGAGATATGAGTACAACACCAATACCATTGCGAGTGCGTTGGACTCCCCATCAAAAACCAGAGTCCATCGGGATCCTTGTTCAGGTCCGTCATATGGTCTGAATTCTTCACATTTATTTACCATCATGATGTCTTCATCTGGGAATTCGAACTTCATGGACTGGTAGTCTTCCACAGCTTGGTGAGCCAGGTTATCAACTAATACACTACCCTTTATTGCTTTTTGGGTAGTATACTGTATGTCATATTCTATCAGGATCATCTTCCATCTCGCTATTCTCCCAAAGAGAGCAGGTTTCTTGAAAATGTATTTTATTGGATCCATTTTAGATATCAATAGGGTAGTATGGGTCAGCATATACTGTCTTAGTTGGCGAGCAACCCATGCCAAAGCCCAGCAAGTTTTCTCGAGCAGTGAATATCTTGTTTCACAGTCTGTAAACTTTTTGCTCAAGTAATAAATAGGACGCTCTTTTCGGCCAGACTCGTCATGCAGCTCCAGCACACACCCTATTGAATTTTCCAAAATAGTCAGATACATGATCAATGGTCTTCCCTTGACTAGTGGCATCAAAACAGGAGGCTCTTGCAAGTACTATTTGGTTTTGTCGAAAGCAATTTGGCACCCGTCATTCCATTTGAATACTTGATCTTTCTTCAGTAATTTGAAGATTGGTTCACAAGTAGCTGTCAGGTGAGAAATGAATCTGGCAATGTAGTTTAAACGTCCCAAGAATCCTCTGACTTCCTTCTCAGTACGAGGAGCAGGCATCTCTTGTATCACTTTCACCTTGGCAGGATCTACTTCAATACCTTTATTGCTGACGACAAAGCCAGACCTCACCCAAAATGTACATTTATTTGGGTTTAACGCCAACTTGTACTTCTTTAGCCTCTCAAACAGTTTATGTAAGTGATCAAGATGATCTTCTTCTGTTTGAGATCTAGATATCATGTCGTCCACATAGACCTCTATTTCGTGATGTATCATGTCGTGAAATAGAGCTACCATGGCACGCTGATAGGTTTCCCCAACATTCTTCAGTCAGAATGGTATAACCTTGTAGCAGAATGTGCCCCACTGTGTGACAAAGGTTGTTTTCTCCATGTCTTCAGGCTCCATTTTGATTTGGTTGTAGCCTGAGAAAGCGTCCATGAAGGAAAACACTTTGTGTTGTGTCATATTGTCAAATAGAATATCAATGCGGGGAAGTGGGAAATCATCCTTAGGGCTTGCCCTATTCAAATCTCTGTAGTCCACGCACATTTTCACCTTGCCATCTGTGATACAGTGGGAGAACTGACTTGAGGTTTTGCGTTTGTTTTCGCAAATGTTTCAGTTGAGCAAGATTCGTCACCGACTTTTTATTTTATCCTAAGGAAAGGTTAAAAAGCATAGAAAAAACCTTTGAGATGTTTTCATGGGTTCGGGGAGTAGATTATAGAAAGGGAAGGTATTAGCACCCTTTTTATCCATGGTTATCCATGGGCTCTTAGTTACTTGCTTAGATCACTTGCCTTTGTTTTTCAATTGTTTGAAATGGTGCTTTGTGTGTGTGGTTTTGAAAATGTTTTGAAAAAGATGCCTTGTCTAGGCAACCATTGTAACACTTCTTGTTTGAATGTTTTACAAGGGTGTTTGTCTTTTTGAAAAGATGTTTCAATGTTTTTGAAAGTTTGTTTTGAAGTTGTGTTGTGATGTGTGTTTTGAAAAATGGCAAGGATTGTTTTGCAAGTTTGATCAAGTAACCAAGAGCTATCTACCCTAAATTTCTCAAAGATCTTTCTCATGTTTTAACCCTTTTAACAGTGTTGTTTCACCATTGTATTTGGTGAACAACCTTGTGTTAGGATGTTAACGGGACGGGCGCGGGTCATCGTATAGACCATGAATGCAATAGTGTCAAGTATTTTGGCAACTTTCTTGAGGGACTATGATCATTTTTAGGCAACTTGATAGCGTCATCGAGGGACTATGATCATTTGATTTGTTTTTGTTTTGTTTTGTTTTGCCAAAGTACTTGACATGCAAACATGGCCCATTTTTGAAGGCAACAAGTGGAGTAACCCTAGGGGTGCAAGTGTGCATTGTGTTTGTTTTTCATGCATGTAATCTTGAATTAGGTCAAGCTATTTGTTGATTTGATTTGCATACAAACCCTAGGTCTATCATGGCATAATTGAAAGCTTTTAAATGCGGAAATTTAAATGCTAAGCTATTACAACAATGATTATGGGGATGGGGGTACAAGTTTGAATTTGGGGGATATTTTGACAAGGAAATAAAATCTAAGTTATTACAACCATATCGAAAGTATAGGATACAAATATTTAATTGTACAATATTTAAGTGAATACAATAAATATACAAAATGTATTATGCACAAAAATGATTTTTTGTTATGTATGTAAAAAGGTTTTCATGTTTGAAGTATAAACAAAATAAGAAAAAGTCATTTTTTTGATTATTTTTATGGTTTAGGGCAAAACCCTAATTTTCAAGTAAATAGTATTATTTAATAATTATGTACAATATATATTAATTTATGCAAAAAATAAAAAGTATATTGTTAAAAAAAGTATTTTTAGTGTCAAATATTAAATAAAAATAAAAGGTATTATTTCTATATTTTTGCCCTAATTATTTAATAAAATATGTACATGTATATATTATATATATTAAATATGCTAAATATGTACAAAAATAAAATATTAATTATTTACAAAATGTATATTTTAGAAAATGTTTTCAAAATGTAAATAAAAAATAATAACTGAAAAATAAATATTTTTGTATTATTTTTTAGGGTTTTAATAAATGAAAAGATTTATATTATTTACATATATATGCTTAAAAGGTAAATAAATGCCAAATAAATGCAAAAAATGTGGAAAAAATATTTTTGTTAATTTTTATATTTGAGCAAAAAATATAAAGTCAGAATAAAAAAGAAAAATGCAAAAATGTCAAATATTCAACCAAATGGGCCAGGGGGGTGCAAATTGAAAAAAGGGATGCAAACAGCAAGGATGGCTCAGGCCCAGCCCAAGCCATCATCTTCAACCTCCAGCTTCTGTTTGAAGCAAAAAACGCGCGCCTCTTGTTCCACCTGCTAACTCCTGATTCTTTGATCCTTTGACAAAACTTAAAACATGAAAATTATAGAGCTTGAAGCAACGATTTCAACCATATAAAACACTTGACCTAACTCTAAGAAACCAGGGAGAATTTCATCACCCCCAATTTCTGACCTAATTTTTCTTCAATGTTCATGGCTATAATTCTCACAGCACGCTTAACATAAATGAAAAGTAATCATATGTATGGCTTCAGGGCTATGAGTAGGATATGTTTCATTCACAAACCTAAGCCTAACTCTTCCTAGATTGAGAGATAGAAGTCCATGGATTACATGTCTCAGCTTGAATCGTGCAGAGCAATGTGGCCAACTTCAATGGAGTTTGAGCTTCTGTATAGCTTGCCTGAGGTCCAAGGATGCTTCCCAAATGCGTAGCTTGCTTTGAAACCAACTGTATTGTGCTATGGAAGTCCACCTGCACAGCTTGAAAGTAAAAATGGAAAACGTGGTTAGGGGTGTTACAGCTTGAGTTCAAGGCTTGGGATAGTTTCAGTGGATGATATGGAATGTGTTGGAACTTGTTTTAGCCAAAGTGCACGAGTGGATTGAGTTGTAGACTTCAATCTGCAGGGGGTGCCCTGTTTTGCAGCAAAACTGTGATTTGGTGAATGAGGAGGTATTGAGCATGAATGAGTCGTATCTTAGGTTAGTTGGGAGGTATGGAAGATGAGAACAAAGTTTGTTTTTGCTCTAGTTTGCAGGAAATGAGAGTTGGTTCAGTTTTGCAATGTTTCTTCTATGTGAAGCAAGGAAAGTGTGTGTTCAAATACAAGCCTGGACAATGCCTAATGTATGCTGCATATCTTGCCCTTGAGACTTGAAATATAGATTTGATTTGTCTTCAGAGATATGGCCCCCCCTATGCCCAAAGATCATGTATTGACATAAAGTATCACTTTATCAAAATGGCAATTTTGCTTTTTCCAATTAAGGATTAATTCTATGTGCAATGCCCAAAGGGAAGAAATAAAACCTTAACACAATGGTTAGGAATTTAATTATTGAGTGTGAAGAGGTTTAGAGGCCTGCAAGCTAGCATAAACCATGCTGAGTTGAAAATGCAAGTTGTTGTGAACATGCTTTGGCCATGAACAAAAGTGAGTTTTGGCCAACTTTGCAAATTCGATTCTCTCTAAACACAAGGGTGTTTGAGAAGTTCTTGAACAATTTGGAAAGCTTGTAATGTGTACTATAATCCATATTTGTAAAGCAAATTGAAACTCCAAGTGGAACCATGTGAAAAATGGCCAAGAAGTTGGACAAAAATCCTGCCTAAAATAGGGCAAAATTTTTCTAAGTTAAAAATGTTTTGTACCCTTGTTCCAAAAATCATAACATGAGATACAAGCCTCCTTTGAGAAAACTTTGTGTATCAGAGTTGTAGATTTTTCAATGGACTACAACTTTCATGTTTCAAGTTTTGTTTGAATCCAATTGCATCTTGGTGAAAAAATGGGACAAAGTTAGGAAAAAATAAGGAAATTTCATAACTTAGAAAAATTCTAAGTTATGAAATCTTCTCATTCTAAACCCTAATTTGCAATTTTGGATTTCTTGATGAACAAGTTTCATAATTTGACATGTCTTGATGAAAAATGAATCTTGGCACTTGATTTTGACCAAAAAGTCAATGTTTGACTTTTCAGTATACAATCAAATTTTGATCAGTTGACTGAAAAAATCATCTGTAAATCCTATGCATTTGAGATCTTTTGAACTTGTTGAATGGGTCAAGACAATGCCATTGAGTCCTTGAGTCCATATGTGAGCTTGGTTTGCCATTGGTTAGGTCAAACAGTCAAAAATTGCCTTTGTGCAGTCAAACCCTAAAAATTGCCTTTTGGTGATCTGGTCAAATTTCTTGTGGAATTATGATCTAAACTTGATCAAATGATTCAGATGAGTTCATAATGTTGATGTGGGTCAAAAATCATGAGGTTTGACTGTCAATTGGCCACAGTTGACTTTTCCCCAATACAACTGATTTCTAGGTCAACTGTCCAATTGATTGGGCAAAGATTGGAATCAAGGCTTGAAACTTGGTATGGATAAACCTGTGAGTCCAACATGAAGCATGAAAGTCACTTTTGGCATTTTAGGTCAAAACATCCCTGTGCAAACTCAAACCCTAATTTGGGTCAACAGTGCAAGGAGGGGTCTTGAGCAGAGCAAACCCTAACTTGATCTTGAGCTCCAAGAGTCTTGTGGTGAGAAAAGGTTGATGAAATGAGAGGGAAAATTTTGGGGTACAACAGTTTCCGCTGTTCAATCTTCTTGAATCTGAAGAGTTAGATTGGCAAGTTTTCCTTTCGCGTCTCGAAGGTAAAAGGAGATTGGACACTAGAGTGCCCGTAAATTTGCACTCGTCAAAACATGGATGCGGGAATGGGCTTAAAGATGCCATTTGGAGATGTGAAAAAATCTTGTCAGTGGATGGGCTTAAAGATGCCATCTGGAATGTATGTTGTAGGTGAAAGAAATCAGTGTCAGAAAGGTGTCCATGTTTCGGAACGTCTCTGAGCTGGGGGCCTGAATAAGCAATAGATTGACATTCGTATCTGGAAGCATCCGTAAACTGTTTTCAGAAGTCTTGAAGTTGAATAAGCAATAGGTTAACATCCGTGTCTGGAGAACCAGTGAACTGTTTTCAAAGGTTGAATCTGAACAAGCGATAGATTAACATCCGTGTTTGGAGAATCCATAAACTGTTTTCAGAAGTCGAAGTTGAAGCTTATTAATCTTATTCTGAAAAGGGTAAAATATTAGCTGAAACACAAATTTATGTTGCATGAAATGTATTATGAAATATATGTTATATCAATGTTTATGATATGAATGTAATGAATGCGCATGTAAGCTGATGAGCTGTCTTGCTGAGGATAGATGAATCCTGGATAGCCGGAGATAATAGAATCTTGACTGCTGTCGGGGAAAGTGAATCCTTGACTGCTGCAGGGGAAAGTAAATCCTAGACTGCTGTAGGGGATTGCAAGACTCTTTTGATCGTTGAAAATGAGAAGTCCTGGGACCACTGTTGGGGACTCAGGAGCTTGGGTTGTATGCCAATCTACTGGGGCTTCAAGGACGAGAGTCTTCATTCTGTTAAGGGTCAGAAATTGGGAGCATACCAATCTTCTGAGGTTTCAAGGATGAGAATCTTCATTCTGTTAACGATTAACTGTTATCTGGTCGATCTCTAGGCTTTCACAGAAACTTGTATTGCTATCTGGTCGAAATCCAAGCTTCACAATAACTTGTTGAGCTGCTATCTGGTCGAATCTGGGCTTCACGGCTTGTGTTAAAGATATACCACTATCTGGTCGACTCCAGGCTTCGTAGTATTCTTGGCTGCTGTCTGGTCGTAATCCAGGCTTCACAGAAACTTGTATTGCTATCTGGTCATAATCCAGGCTTCACAATAACTTGTTGAGTTGCTATCCAGTCGAATCCTGGCTTCACGGCTTGTGTTAAAGATATACCACTATCTGGTCGACTCCAGGCTTCGTAGTATTCTTGGTTGCTGTCTGGTCGTAATCCAGGCTTCACAGACACTTGCATTGCTATCCGGTCATAATCCAGGCTTCACAATAATTTGTTGAGCTGCTATCCGATCGAATCCGGGCTTCACGGCTTGTGTTAAAGATATACCACTATCTGGTCGACTCCAGGCTTCGTAGTATTCTTGGCTGCTGTCTGGTCGTAATTCAGGCTTCACAGAAACTTGCATTGCTATCCGGTCATAATCCAGGCTTCACAATAACTTGTTGGGGATTAAACTATTATCCGGTCGAATCCGGGCTTCATAGCTTGCTCTTAGGAGATACCACTATCTGGTCATAATCCAGGCTTCATGGTAGTCTAACACTATTATCCGGTCATAGTCCGGGCTTCACAATATGCTGTAGAGATCAAGATACTATCCAGTCGAATCCGGGCTTCATAACTTGAATTTTGTGAGAATTTGATTTTTGACGACCGTAACTTCCAACAGGTGATGAAGGAAATTTTGAATGACCAATCAATTTGAAATGCAATTTGTTTTGGAGAATAAATCCTTGACAAATGTTGGGGAAATAAACCCATAATCGAAGTTGGGGATTGAAAATCCTTTGATTACTGAGGGTGAGAAATCCTTGCTGACTGCTGATTGCTTGGGGAACAAGATCTTCAGTTGTTGGGGGATCTTAGGACCACTGCTGGGGATTGAAAATCCTTGGTGACTTGTGGGGAATGAGAATTCTGACGATCTCTACTGGGGAGTTCAGAACCTGGGATACTCATGCTGGAGAAGTAAGACTGAGAATCTCCAATCTGATGGGAAGTATCTCTGTGGGGAGAATGTTTACTAATCTGGTTCCGCTGGGGATTGATAGTTGGAAGTTTTAGCTCCGCTGGGGATTAACAGTTTTGGCTCCACTGGGAATCTTGAAACTTAACCCTGAGGGGAATTAGATTCTGGAAGGCTCTCTGGCTGGGGAAATCAGCTTTGAGAAAGCTTTTGTTCTTCTGAGAACCCTGAAGTTTAACTCTGTTTGGGGAATTAAGTTCTGGATCTTAACTTTGTTGAGGAATTTGGAGTTTAATTCCGCTGGGGATTTCTTCTGAAAGGGCATCAAGATATCTATATGTACCTTCAACCTATCAGCAATCATCTTTCTTGATTTGTAAGAAAATGATTATGTTCAAATGCATATGCCTATTAAACAAAACATTGGACGTTTCTCAAATAAAACATAAGTGTAAAAAGCAAAAGGAAGACAAAGCAAATTTCTGTATTTTGGAAAAGTGTTTGTATTAACTTTTTATGAGTATCTTTGTACAAAGGAGACAGGCATCCTAGTAAGAGGATGTTGTCGTAAAAAAATGAAAATTTTATACAAAAGAAAGATGGCTATGTGTAACAATTCCATGGGATTCCATTCTGTTATAGCCTTCACAACTCTGAATATCTTGTCCATTCACTGCTTCGTCCGCCGATGATTGGATTGATCAGAAGCTCGGAGCCTATTGATGAAGAGATTGTTCTTTAAAGTGATCCGACGAGACATAGTCATACGCTTTAATTCCCTAACTTTTGCCTGGATCGCCCTTTCGGGTTTTCAATCCACTGGGAAACCCTTTTTTGCCCAAGTCGCCCTTTCGGGTTTTCAACTTGCCGGGTGTACAGATTTTTTTGTTTTATCCCTAATTTTTGCCTGAACCGCCCTTTCGGGTTTTCGGTTCACCCGGATGCCCATTTTTACCCAAGCCGCCCTTTCGGGTTTTCGACTTGTCGGGTTATCTTATGCGTAGTATCTTTTGACTATGTCTGCGTTCGTAGGGTGTAGCAAATCGTCACCGTCCATGGTGGCCAGAATCATTGCACCACCAGAAAAGATGCTCTTGATTACAAATGGTCCTTCGTAAGTAGGAGTCCATTTGCCCCTGGGATCACTTTGCGGCAAGATGATCCGCTTGATTACAAGATCTCCGACTTGATATGCTTGACGTCTGACTTTCTTGTTGAAGGCCTTGATCATCCATTTTTGGTACGTCTGACCATGGCAAACAGAAGTGAGTCGCTTCGACCCACTTGATCTCTCCAATCATGTCAATGCCCCACATTGCGAATGGCCAAGGAGCTGTCAGAACGTTGAGAGGAACAGGAGGAATATGAATCATGTCGGCGTAGACTTGACATTTGTGGCAAGTACGGGAATGTTGATGGCAATCAGCTTCCATGGTAGACCAGTAATAACCTACCCTTAGAATCTTCTTAGCCATCGTATGTCCGCTCAAGTGGGTGCCAAATGTGCCGTTGTGTATCTAAGTCATGATCAACTCTGCCTCAGCTTTGTCCACACAACGAAGTAAAACACAATCATGGTTGCGCTTGTAAAGGATGCCATTTCTTAGGAAGAACTTGGCAGCAAACCTCCTTAAGAACTTTTTGTCATTGACGGAAGCTCCTTCAGGATATTCTCTAGTCTGGAGATACCTTTTGATTTCATGAAACCAGGGTTGTTCCACTACTTCTTCGGTATTAATCTCATGACAATGCGCAGGTTCATCCATTCGCTCGATGGTGATTTGGGGAGCCTCGTTATCCCAGTTGAGTTTAAACATGGAAGACATTGTAGCCAGAGCATCTGCTAGCTGATTTTCTTCTCGCGGAAAATGCTCGAAAGTAATCTGCTCGAAATGAGGCAGCAATGTCAGGACATGTTCTTTTTATGGGATAAGATTAGGATGTTTAGTGTCCCATTCTCCTTTGACTTGACTGATAACCAAAGCCGAGTCCCTAAATACAACCAAAGATTTGATTCCCAAGTCTATAGCAGCCTTGAGACCAAAGATGCAAGCTTCATATTCGGCCATGTTGTTGGTACAGCTGAAACAAAGTCGGGCCGTGAAAGGTGTATGGCAACCTTATGGGGAAATGAGTACCGCACCGATACCGTTTCCAAGTGCATTTGAAGCACCATCAAAGTACAGGGTCCATCGGGATCCATTTTCAGGTCCGTCATACGGTCCGTTACCTTCAATGTTGTCCAATGTCATGATGTCCTCGTCCAGGAAGTCGAATCTCATGGATTGATAATCTTTGATAGCTTTATGAGCTAGATGATCAGCTAGTACACTCCCTTTTATAGCTTTTTGGGTAGTATACTGGATGTCATACTCAGTCAGGATCATTTGCCATCTAGCGATTCTTCCAGATAAGGCAGGCTTCTCGAAGATGTACTTGATCGGGTCCATTTTGGAAATCAGCAAAGTGGTATGAGTCAACATATACTGCCTTAGTCGGCGAGCAGCCCATACCAAAGCGCAGCAAGTTTTCTCGAGCAGTGAATAGCGAGCCTCACAATCGGTAAACTTTTTGCTAAGGTAATAAATGGCATGCTCTTTTCGACCAGACTCGTCATGTTGGCCCAGTACGCACCCCATTGAGTTGTCCAAAACGGTCAGATACATGATCAGCGGCCTTCCTTCGACGGGTGGCATCAGAATAGGAGGTTCTAGCAAATACTCCTTGATCTTATCAAAAGCAATTTGACAATCATCGTTCCATTCGACTACCTGATCTTTCTTTAATAGTTTGAAAATTGGCTCACAGGTAGACGTCAGGTGAGAGATAAACCTGGCGATATAGTTCAAGCGTCCCAAGAATCCTCTAACCTCCTTTTCAGTACGGGGGGCAAGCATTTCTTGTATAGATTTTACTTTTGCTGGATCGACCTCAATGCCTTTGTTGCTGACAATAAATCCCAGAAGTTTACCAGACCTAACTCCAAAAGTGCACTTACTTGGATTCAGCCTGAGTTTGTATTCCTTCAACCTGGCAAACAGCTTCTGCAAATGTTCAAGGTGTTCTTCTTCTGTTTGTGATCGAGCTATCATGTCGTCTACGTAAACTTCGATCTCATGATGTATCATATCATGAAACAAAGCTACCATGGCGCGTTGATAAGTTGCCCCTGCGTTCTTCAGTCCGAACGACATCACCTTGTAGCAGAAGGTACCCCATTGTGTAACAAAGGTTGTTTTCTCCATGTCCTCGGGGGCCATTTTAATCTGGTTGTAGTCCGAGAATCCGTCCATGAAAGAAAACACTTTGTGCTGAGCCGTGTTGTCAATCAAAATGTCGATATGTGGTAGCGGAAAATCATCTTTAGGGCGGGCCCTGTTCAAATCCCGGTAGTCCACACACATTCTGACCTTGCCGTCTTTTTTGGGAACGGGCACAATGTTAGCAACCCATTGTGGATAGGATGTAACAGCCAGAAAGCCAGCGTTGAATTGCTTCATTACTTCAGCTTTAATCTTCTCAGACATGTCGGGCCTCTTTCGGCGGACTTTTTGCTTGATCGGTGGACAGTCTTCTCTTGTAGGGAGACGGTGAACCACGATATCTGTGTCTAACCCTGACATGTCTTCATAAGACTAGGCGAAGACTTCAACGTATTCATTCAACAGCTGTATTAAGCGTTCCTTGACACTTGGTTCCAGATTGGCACCCACTTGTACTTCTTTCCTGTCTTCCTCTGTTCCTAAGTTAACAGTTTCCAACAACTCTTCATGAGGCAAGATGGCCCTCTCTTCTTGTTGTAGAAGTCTGGCTAGCTCTCCCGGTACTTCACAATCTTCGTCACCTTCGTACTCAGCCTGATTGACCAAATCTTCAGAGTTATTGAAGGATACAACAGAATAGTCACCCATGGAATCCGGAGTGGATGGGTACCTGCATTTGTGAGTGTGGGTGTGTGTAAGAGATAGCCATCCTTAAACAAACAAAAATGCAAAAGGAAAGAAGATGAACACAGCAGTTTATAAATGAAAAACGTCCAATGAATCATTAAACATGGCATATGAATATGAAGAGAATCAAGCCCTTACAAATGGACCTACATGCCCCAAGAAAGGCATGAGGTGAAAAGTAGTGTGCGAATTGTTTAAGAGTAATTATTACAGACCAACAGGAAATGTTCGAAAGATAAATTAATGATTGATGAAAGTAATGGGAACGAAGTCTTTCGCCTCCCAGTTGTGCATTCCCCCTTCAATGGTTGGGAAGATCCAATCTTCAAAGTTACCCTCTTCGTCTTCGTCTTCTAAAGCATTGATTCCATGAGGAGAAATCTTGATGGGTGTCTTTTAAATTTTGGAGCGACGCATAGCCTTTTGCCACGCAGCCGTAAATCCCAACCCAAACTTGTCTGTCTTGTGAGGAAATTCAGGCAACTGTCCCCATGTTGAGCTCTTCCCCTCCTTCATTGCAGCCTTTGCGTCTTTCAGAGATGCCATCCTGGCCGCCTGCTTGGGTACCTCAGCTACTGCCTTTGCTACTGCCACCTCGGGAGAAACTTCCTCGAAGTGTTGGAATGGTGTTTCGATGAATTCGCCATCCACTTCCACATACCGAAAGGAGTTCAGATGACTGATCATGTACTCCTCCTCACCGTGTACAGTTATGATTTTACCCTTAACAGGGTATTTCAGCATCTGATGTAGAGAGGAAGTGACTGCCCTAGCATTATGAATCCACGGCCTTCCTAGCAAGCAAGAGTATAATGGGCGGATGTCCATCACATAGAATATGGAGTGGAACACTTCAGTGCCTACCTTGATGGGAATGTCGACCTCCCCATGCACCATCCTTTTAGACCCGTCAAAGGCCCTGACAATGATATTACTTGGTTTCAGCTCTAAGCCTTCACAATCCAATCGGTCCAGAGCTTTCTTAGGCAGCACATTTAGGGAAGAACCAGTATCGACCAAGACATGGGCGAGAGTGGTTCCTCGGCATTCAAATGAAACATGCAGTGCGTCATTGTGCTTTCTTCCCTTCGGAGTTACGTCAACATCAGAGAAACCCAGGCCGTTGTCGGCGATAAGGCTGGCTACACAATCCTGGAATTGATCGGCTGAGGTTTCTTGGGGTACATGGGTTGTCTTCAAAAACCTTATCAAAGCTTTGGCATGAGCCTCCGAACAAAGCAACAGGGCCAACATTGAAATTTTTGAGGGGGTTTTCCCCAGTTGCTCCACCACATCATAATCACTCTTCTTGATTATTTTCAGAATCTCCTCCATTTCTTTTTTAGAGGTTTCGGGGATGACCAATGGCTGAGCCCTCGTCCTGACGAGCTCTTCTTGGATCCCTTTCCCCTTATCAGCGGCAGCAGGAGGGACAACCACAGGAGTAACAGCTTCTTCAATCATTGGCGCTCTTCCAGATAGTTTTACCGGTGCAGGGGTAATCTTGGGAGAAGCTGAGGGTCCAAAGATTACCTTTGGAGGGGCAATCTCTAGAGAGAAAATTCTTCCACTTCGGGTAATTTTGCTCGTACCGGCAATGTTGCCAATGTCGGCAGTTTCTTCGTCAGAGCTCTCTTCAGTTATCTCAATTTGTTTAACACCGTGGTAGTAGATTTCTCCACCATAATTCCACGGTATTGATTTGTCAGATTTGTAGGGGACAGGCCCGGGCATGGTTATCTTCAATGGTACAATCTTCGGAGCGGATGTAATCTTAACAGGCCTTTTGGGGACCTTGGAAAGATTGGCGGAAATGGTTATTATTGAAACTTCATTGATAGGAGTTGGAGTAACAGGAGTCTTTTCGAAAAGAATTTGTTGGTTGTCCATTAGGCGTTGGATGCCTATCTTCAGCAATGGACAATCGATTGGTAGGGAGGAACAAAGGTAGCAATCTTCTTTACAACCTGGGAAAATCCCAGCCTTCAACAGATTCAACTTGATTGTCAGTAGTGGAGTTATCAGATCATCAACAGTAGAAACAAATAGATCTTCTTCAACAGCATGGACATTGCGACTATGCTTTGGCATTGGAGCGGAGATTACATTCGGTTTCTCAGGGGCGTCGAACTCAACCTCTTTAGCATCTATCAAATCCTGAATTTTATTCTTAAGTGCCCAGCAATCGTTGGTGTCATGCCCGGCGCTGTCAGAATGATAGGCACATTTAGCATTGGGATGATAGTGTGGGGAAGTGGTATTCACAATCTTTGGCGCCTCTCTAATACTGGTGAGATTTAGCTTCAACAAATGGGGAAGAACTTGTGCAGGCGCCATGTTGATGCGGGTGAACTGCCGTTGTGGCCGTTCTACCCGTTGCTGATTAGGTCTAGACTGATTGTTACGAGGCTGATCATTTGACGAATTATGAATCATCGCGGCCCCTACAGTCGGTGGGTGCTCAGTTATTCCTGATCCTTTCTGAGAGTATATAACAGCTGCTTCCTTCTTAGCTGGGAAAGATTTTTTAACAGTTGTGGAGGCAAAGGCATCCCTTTGAATTTTTCCGCTCTTAATACCAGCTTCCACCCGTTCGCCAGTCAGAATCAGTTCGGTAAACCCTGCAGAAGAGCTCCCGATCAAATGGTTGAAGAAAGGGCCAGATAGGGTCCCCAAGAACATATCAACTAGTTCCCTATCTGAAAGCGGTGGTTGCACCCTTCCGGCCAAGTCGCGCCATTTCTGGGCATATTCTTTGAATCCCTCATTTGAGGCCATCCCCATACCTTGTAATTGAGTACGGGTTGGCGCCAAGTCGGCGTTGTATTAATATTGGCGATAGAAGGCAGCTGCCAAGTCTTCCCAGTTATGCACTTCTGACCTCTCAAGCTGGTAAAACTAATCTAGCTGTGTACCAGACAGGCTGTCCTGGAAGAAGTGTACCCAAAGATTTCTATCGGATGAATGAGGTTGAATTTTTCTGACATACGACCTCAGGTGCATCTTCGGACAAGACAGACCGTCGTATTTTGCAAAAGTTGGCACCTTAAACTTTGGAGGGATCACAATCCCAGCAATCAATCCCAATTCTTCAAAATCTAACCCGGGAACCCTTTGCAGCTCCATAACTGCCAGTCTATCCTCCATGTTTTTGTATTTGTCGTCCGTTGGCGGGTATTGCTGCTCTGAATAATCTTCATCTTCCTCAACCTCTTCCTCTTCAGCCTCAGACTCAGAAGGTAATGCAGCTCCTTTTCCTTTACCGGTCCCCTCTTCAGATGTGGAGGGGAATTCAAGAACTCTCCTAGATTCATTCTCAAATCTTCTTCCCAATGTAGCTACCCCAACTCTTTTCTTCTTCTTTTTTACTTTTTCTTGCTCTTTATTCCCTAACAGTGCTTTAAGATCCTCCTGACCCTTTGCCAAGGTCATAAGGAGCTGCTGAAACTGCGAGTTTTGTGCCTGCGGATCTTTAACCGTCTGCTCGATATCCATCTTACTGAAATAAACAGCAGAAAGATAAGGAAACCTGGTGTGAAGACCTGTTTATGCATATGATGAATGATATGTTTATTCATGCAATGCATTCAAGGATTTAGAAATTCAAAATTGTTGCAGACAAAAAGAACACACGTCATATTAATAAGAAGAAATTTTGTCAGTACATAAATTCCCCATGGGCCAAATATTACAAAAACTTCTTAAGGTAAAAAGACGTTGCGCATCCTCTTTGGTGCGATGTAAGTGTTGAGGGTCTCCTCCTCGTGAAGTCGGCGGGTAAGCTCCAAAACCTTCTTCTCACTGGTGTAGAAGCTGGCTTCAAAAGTATCCCTTTCTTCCTTGAGTTGGATCCAACTCTTCTGCATTTCCTCCCATGATGTTGGCATATCAGGATATAGGATGGTGTATGGAACCTCTCCTTCCTTAATAGGCTCTTTAATCAAAGGGAGAATGTGAGGGTAAGGCATCATAAGACTCTAGGCGCGGGTTCGTACCCACTTGAGGTAAGGCTCAAGAGGGATGGAGTTCTTGTGTCCCAGTGTCTTGCTATCTACCTTGTTAGGCATCCTCCAAGCTCTGATGAATCTTTGGCGAAGTCCTTGCGCATCGTTGTCGAAGTCAAAAACTAGGTCAGGAATCAGCATGTCATGAGGGCCATCCCTTCGAGCATATCCAAATTGTCTTAAAGCTAATCAGGGGTTGTAGGTAATGCCTCCCCTAATGCCAAGTAATGGAACATTAGGGAACTCACCACAACGATCAATGATGATGATATTTTCTCTGGACCGAGAACACCAATGTACATCAGAACGTGTGAGGGTCATCAATCGTTGTGACCACCTTAAGCCTTGTTCATTCTTCAAAACTGATTGTGGAAGGTGAGAAATAAACCACCTTGCAAGGAGAGGAGTACATCACATGAGAATACCTCTCTTCCTCATTGTTCGTGTGTAAAATGAGTGGAGGATGTCCCCAAGCAATGTAGGTATGGGATTCCTGGATAGGAAAATCTTGACAGCATTCACATCTATAAGTTGGTCAGGATTTGGGAACAAGACCAACCCATAAATGAGGAGTGCCACAATCTCTTCAAAGGCTTGTAGATCCAAAGAATTCCAACACTCTTGTGCCTTCTCAAACAAGAACTCTGCCAAGAAGCCTTTGACACCACTTCTAGTTTCCCAATGCCCCTTGATGTCAGATGGTTGCAAGTGTAGTGCTTGAGCAACATCTTCAGGTTTTGGTTCTTTTTCTGTATCGTTGTAGGGTAGTTGATTAAGAATAGGAATTCTCAGGAGTTGAGAAAATTCCTCCAAAGTAGGCACCAATTGGTAGTCGGGGAATGTGAAACAGTGGTGAAGGGGGTCAAAGAATTGGAACAACACTTTCACCATGTCTTCTTCAATGATGGTGTTGACTAGGTTGAGAAGTCTACCATGTCTTTCACTGAAGAGAGAACTTTCTGGAATTCTGGATGTAAGCTCCTTGAGTTGAGGAGGGATTCTCACAAGGTTGACTTGGATAGTTTTCCTGCGAAGAGTTTCCATGACCTACAACATAGGAACAAAGATGAAGATCCAAACCCTTGAAATGGTTAGTGGATGCATATGATGCTTTATGATGTTCATGATGTATGCACAAACACATGTACAAGCAAATGACACAAAACCCTAGTTTCAGGCTTGCATGGGGTTTCATAGGTAAGTACCCTATTGAGTTTAGTTGGCTTAAAACCTGTCCTAAATAGTAACCGGGTTCTAAGGAGCTCAATATCATTGGATTGTTTTCCATGTTCATTGTTTTGGTTTAGCCACTTAACTAGCGACCAAAATATTCCAAGAAAACAACCCTCAATGAGTGTAGTATCGAGTATCTACCAACTTCGGACTGCACCAAAGTCGGTCATCTCACTACCCCTAATAAAAGGCCAAGATGGTCAAGTAAGGTTCTAGGTCATTAGTGCTTAGTGACATCACTCAGCGGCCCTGTACTCTCCTTGATTGAACTCAAGGGTTACCGGTGCTCACAAATATGTCGCACTAATATAGCTATTGCTTCAACCGTGTCGGTATACCCTGCACAGTTTCCACAACGTATTGCTATCTATGAATGTTTCCCAAATCCGGGTGTAGGATTTCAAGCCCAAACAAGAGAACCAAAATGTAAAGCAATCAAATCAAACAATTAGTCATGCAAAAAGGTGATCTAAGCCCTAAGGTTACTCCACTTTTAAAGTTTTCCCCAGCAGAGTCGCCAGTTCTGTGATACGGTGGGAGAACTGACTTGAGGTTTTGCGTTTGTTTTCTCAAATGTTTCGGTTGAGCAAGAGTATCCACCGACTTTTTATTTTATCCTAAGGAAAGGTTAAAAAGCACAGAAAAAACCTTTGAGATGTTTTCGTGGGTTCGGGGAGTAAATTATAGAAAGGGAAGGTATTAGCACCCTTTTTATCCATGGTTATCCATGGGCTCTTAGTTACTTGCTTAGATCACTTGCCTTTGTTTTTCAATTGTTTGAAATGGTGCTTTGTGTGTGTGGTTTTGAAAATGTTTTGAAAAAAGATGCCTTGTCTAGGCAACCATTGTAACAATTCTTGTTTGAATGTTTTACAAGGGTGTTTGTCTTTTTGAAAAGATGTTTCAATGTTTTTGAAAGTTTGTTTTGAAGTTGTGTTGTGATGTGTGTTTTGAAAAATGGCAAGGATTGTTTTGCAAGTTTGATCAAGTAACCAAGAGCTATCTACCCTAAATTTCTCAAAGATCTTTCTCATGTTTTAACCCTTTTAACAGTGTTGTTTCACCATTGTATTTGGTGAACAACCTTGTGTTAGGATGTTAACGGGACGGGCGCGGGTCATCGTATAGACCATGAATGCAATAGTGTCAAGTATTTTGGCAACTTTCTTGAGGGACTATGATCATTTTAAGGCAACTTGATAGCGTCATCGAGGGACTATGATCATTTGATTTGTTTTTGTTTTGCCAAAGTACTTGACATGCAAACATGGCCCATTTTTTAAGGCAACAAGTGGAGTAACCCTAGGGGTGCAAGTGTGCATTGTGTTTGTTTTTCATGCATGTAATCTTGAATTAGGTCAAGCTATTTGTTGATTTGATTTGCATACAAACCCTAGGTCTATCATGGCATAATTGAAAGCTTTTAAATGCGGAAATTTAAATGCTAAGCTATTACAACAATGATTATGGGGATGGGGGTACATGTTTGAATTTGGGGATATTTTGACAAGGAAATAAAATCTAAGTTATTACAACCATATCGAAAGTATAGGATACAAATATTTAATTGTACAATATTTAAGTGAATACAATAAATATACAAAATGTATTATGCACAAAAATGATTTTTTGTTATGTGTGTAAAAAGGTTTTCATGTTTAAAGTATAAACAAAATAAGAAAAAGTCATTTTTTTGATAATTTTTATGGTTTAGGGCAAAACCCTAATTTTCAAGTAAATAGTATTATTTAATAATTATGTACAATATATATTAATTTATGCAAAAAATAAAAAGTATATTGTTAAAAAAAGTATTTTTAGTGTCAAATATTAAATAAAAATAAAAGGTATTATTTCTATATTTTTGCCCTAATTATTTAATAAAATATGTACATGTATATATTATATATATTAAATATGCTAAATATGTACAAAAATAAAATATTAATTATTTACAAAATGTATATTTTAGAAAATATTTTCAAAATGTAAATAAAAAATAATAACTGAAAAATAAATATTTTTGTATTATTTTTTAGGGTTTTAATAAATGAAAAGATTTATATTATTTACATATATATGCTTAAAAGGCAAATAAATGCCAAATAAATGCAAAAAATGTGGAAAAAATATTTTTGTTAATTTTTATATTTGAGCAAAAAATATAAAGTCAGAATAAAAAAGAAAAATGCAAAAATGTCAAATATTCAACCAAATGGGCCAGGGGGTGCAAATTGAAAAAAAGGATGCAAACAGCAAGGATGGCTCAGGCCCAGCCCAAGCCATCATCTTCAACCTCCAGCTTCTGTTTGAAACAAAAAACGCGCGCCTCTTGTTCCACCTGCTAACTCCTGATTCTTTGATCCTTTGACAAAACTTAAAACATGAAAATTATAGAGCTTGAAGCAACGATTTCAACCATATAAAACACTTGACCTAACTCTAAGAAACCAGGGAGAATTTCATCACCCCCAATTTCTGACCTAATTTTTCTTCAATGTTCATGGCTAAAATTCTCACAGCACGCTTAACATAAATGAAAAGTAATCATATGTATGGCTTCAGGGTTATGAGTAGGACATGTTTCATTCACAAACCTAAGCCTAACTCTTCCTAGATTGAGAGATAGAAGTCCATGGATTACCTGTCTCAGCTTGAATCTTGCAGAGCAATATGGCCAACTTCAATGGAGTTTGAGCTTCTGTATAGCTTGCCTGAGGTCCAAGGATGCTTCCCAAATGCCTAGCTTGCTTTGAAACCAACTGTATCGTGCTATGGAAGTCCACCTGAACAGCTTGAAAGTAAAAATGGCAAACGTGGTTAGGGGTGTTATAGCTTGAGTTCAAGGCTTGGGATAGTTTCAGTGGATGATATGGAATGTGTTGGAACTTGTTTTAGCCAAAGTGCACGAGTGGATTGAGCTGTAGACTTCAATCTGCAGGGGGTGCCCTGTTTTGCAGCAAAACTGTGATTTGGTGAATGAGGAGGTATTGAGGATGAATGAGTCGTATCTTAGGTTAGTTGGGAGGTATGGAAGATGAGAACAAAGTTTGTTTTTGCTCTAGTTTGCAGGAAATGAGAGTTGGTTCAGTTTTGCAATGTTTCTTCTATGTGAAGCAAGGAAAGTGTGTTTTCAAATACAAGCCTGCACGATGCCTAATGTATACTGCATATCTTGCCCTTGAGACTTGCAATATAGATTTGATTTGGCTTCATAGATATGGCCCCTCTATGCCCAAAAAATCATGTATTGACATAAAGTATCACTTTATCAAAATGGCAATTTTGCTTTTTCCAATTAAGGGTTAATTCTATGTGCAATGTCCAAAGGGAAGAAAAAACACCTTAACACAATGGTTAGGCATTTAATTATTGAGTGTGAAGAGGTTTAGAGGCCTGCAAGCTAGCATAAACCATGCTGAGTTGAAAATGCAAGTTGTTGTGAACATGCTTTGGCCATGAACAAAAGTGAGTTTTGGCCAACTTTGCAAATTCGATTCTCTCTAACCACAAGGGTGTTTGAGAAGTTCTTGGACAATTTGGAAAGCTTGTAATGTGTACTATAATCCATATTTGTAAAGCAAATTGAAACTCCAAGTGGAACCATGTGAAAAATGGCCAAGAAGTTGGACAAAAATCCTGCCTAAAATAGGGCAAAATTTTTCTAAGTTAAAAATGTTTTGTACCCTTGTTCCAAAAATCATAACTTGAGATACAAGCTTCCTTTGAGAAAACTTTGTGAATCAAAGTTGTAGATTTTTCAATGGAATACAACTTTCATGTTTCATGTTTTGTTTGAATCCAATTTCATCTTGGTGAAAAAATGGGACAAAGTTAGGAAAAAATAAGGAAATTTCATAACTTAGAAAAATTCTAAGTTATGAAATTTTCTCATTCTAAACCCTAATTTGCAATTTTGGATTTCTTGATGAACAAGTTTCATAATTTGACATGTCTTGATGAAAAATGAATCTTGGCACTTGATTTTGACCAAAAAGTCAAAGTTTGACTTTTCAGTATACAATCAAATTTTGATCAGTTGACTGAAAAAATCATCTGTCAATCCTATGCATTTGAGATCTTTTGAACTTGTTGAATGGGTCAAGACAATGACATTGAGTCCTTGAGTCCATATGTGAGCTTGGTTTGCCATTGGTTAGGTCAAACAGTCAAAAATTGCCTTTGTGCAATCAAAACCCTAAAAATGACCATTTTGCCCTTTTGGTGATCTGGTCAAATTTCTTGTGGAATTGTGATCCAAACTTGATCAAATGATTCATATGAGTTCATAATGTTGATGTGGGTCAAAAATCATGAGGTTTGACTGTCAATTGGCCACAGTTGACTTTTTCCCCAATACAACTGATTTCTAGGTCAACTGTCCAATTGACTGGGCAAAGATTGGAATCAAGGCTTGAAACTTGGTATGGATAAACCTGTGAGTCCAACATGAAGCATGAAAGTCACTTTGGGCATTTTAGGTCAAAACACCCATGTGCAAACTCAAACCCTAATTTGGGTCAACAGTGCAAAGAGGGGTCTTGAGCAGAGCAAACCCTAATTTGATCTTGAGCTCCAAGAGTCTTGTGGTGAGAAAAGGTTGATGAAATGAGAGAGAAAATTTTGGGGTACAACACCATCCTTTTTGGGTACGGGAACAACATTGGCAACCCATTGCGGTTAGGAGGTGACAGCCAAGAATCCAATGTTGAATTACTTCATGACTTCTTATTTGATCTTCTCTGACATGTTTGGTCACATTCGAAGGACCTTTTGTTTTACCGGAGGACAGTCCTCTTTTGTAGGTAGACGATGTACTACGATATCTGCATCAAGTCATGGCATGTCTTCATACAACCAGGCAAAGACCTCAACATAATCGTGCAGCAACTGAATCAAACGCTCTTTGACACTGGGTTCCAGATTGGAACCCACCTTGACTTCTCTTTTATCTTCTTCGATACCTAGGGTGATTGTGTCCACTGGTTCCTCATGGGTTGAATGGTCCTCTCTTCTTGTTGTAGTAACCTGGAGAGTTCCCCTGGTACTTCACAATCTTCCTCACCTTCGTCTTCAACTTGGTATATTATATTTTCAGAGTCACAAAAGGAAATAACAAAACCATTACCCATGGGATCCCGAATGGATGTAGACCTGCATTATGAGTGTGAGTGTGTGTAAGAGTATAGCTATCTTTGAAAGTAATGAAAATGTAAAAAGAGAATAAAACAATTAGCACAAAGTTTGTAGGCAAAAATGTCCATGATTCATTGATGTCATATGGAAATGAGATGATAACCCTTACAAATAGACCATTGTGCCTCGGGTAAGACACAAGGTTTTAAGAGTCTGAATTGTTTTAATATTACAGATCCAACAAAATGTAAAGACAAATTATTTTTGGGATAAAAGTGATCGGGACAAAATCTCTAGCCTCCCAGTTGCTGAGCCCTCCACTGACAGTTGGGAAAATCCAATCCTCTAGGTCATAGTTGTCTTCAACATCCTCCACGGAGTTGACTAGGTGGTTGCTGATCTTCAAGGGTGGTCCTCCGGCACGAGCGCGACGTACGGCCTTCTGGGCACCTGAAGTGAAACCAGACCAAATTTGTCAGATTTGTATGGTATATCTAGGAGTTGTCCCCAAATAATGCACCCACCTTCTTCTATCACTGCCTTGGCATCCTTCAAAGATGACATCTTGAGCGGAGGCCTTGTAATCTTGGGAACTTGAGACACAGTCTTGGTTACTGCCACAGTCTGCGGGACTTCTTCAAAGTGCTGGAATGGAGTTTCAATAAATTCACCATCTAGATCCACATATCTGAAGGAATTTAGATGGATGACCATATACTCTTCTTCTCCATGAACAGTAATGATCTTCTCTTGAATTGGATATTTCAGCATTTGATGCAACATAGAAGTAACGGCACCAGCATTGTGGATCCATGGTTGGTCTAACAAGCAGGAATATGAAGGGCGAATATCCATTACATAAAAATTTGAATCAATGTTTGGGTTCCAACATTTATGGGGATATCCACTTCCCCATGAACCATCCTTTTTGAGCTGTCAAAGGCCCTCACTACTGTGTTGCTTGGTTTCAATGTTAATCTCTCACTGTCAAGCCTATTGAGAGCCTTTTTAGGAAACTCATTCAGAGACAAGCCAGTGTCCACCAAAACATGAGCCAAGGTTGTGCCCCTGCATTCCACTGAGACATGCAATGCGTCATTATGCTTCCTCCCTCTCAGTGTTAAGTCAGCATCTGAAAAACCTAAGCCATTATCTGCAGTTAAGCTGGCTACGCAGTCTTGGAACTGATCGACAGATGTTTCTTGGGGTACATGGGAAGTTTTAAGGAATTTTACCAAGGCCTTTGCATGAGCCTCGGAACATAGTAATAAAGCCAGCATGGAAATTTTTGATGGAGTTTTCCCCAGTTGTTCAACTACATTGTAGTGGCTTCTTTTTATGATCTTTAGAATTTCCTCCATCTCTTTCCGGGAGCCACTGATTGTGCCTTCGTCCGGACAGGCTCAATCAGAATACCTTTACCTCGAGTCTCGGTTGACTCGACAGCAGGAATGTCAGTAGGGGTGATAACAGGGATTGTAACAGTTTTTTCAACAGGAGTATTAGCAGAGGTGATTGCAGGACTAGGAACAGCCTTTGGAGGAGCAACAACAACATGAATGATTACGAGTCCAGAAACTTCTTTTGAAGGAGCAATTTCTGGAGAGAAAACCCTTCTACTTCAGGTTATCTTACTATTCCCTACAATATTACTGATGTCAGGATCAACCTTCTCAGAACTTGAATCTTCAGAAGCTGGCCAATCTTGCTTGATACCGTGGTAGTAGACATCACATCCATAATTCCATGGTACGGTTTTGTTTGACGAATACGGGATTGGTCCAGGCATTGTAATTATCAAAGGAGCTACTTTAGGAATTGATGTAATTATAACGGGTCTTTTGGTGGAGACCCTGGAAGAATTATCAGAAATGGTCACGATGGAAACATCATTATAAGAAACAGTTGGAATGGAAGTTTTTTCGAACAAAATTTCCTTGTTATCTATTAGGCATTGAACGCCTACTTTTAACAAAAGACAGCTGGTTGATGAGGATAAACAGGAATGACAGCTCTCATCACAGCCTGGGAATACACCGGCATTCAACAAGTTCTTTTTGATAGTCAGGAGTGGGGTCACAAGTTCATCAACTAAAGTAACAAACATATCTTCTTCAATGATGTTGATATCACGATCGTGCTTGGGCATAGGGGCAGTAATGACATTGGGAATTTCTGGCACATCAAATTCAATCTCTTTGGCTTCAAGAAGATCTTGTACTTTGTTCTTCAGAGCCCAACAATTGTTAGTGTCATGGCCGGGACTCTCATAATGGTATGCACAGCGGGCATTAGGATGATAGTGAGGATAGGTTGTGTTAGGATTCTTTGGATCTTCTTTCAAAGTCACTAGATTGGATCTTAACAAATGTGGTAATACTTGAGATAAAGTCATGTTAATTCAGGTGAACTGTCTGACTGGTCTCTCGATTCTTGGCTGGTTACTTCTTTGCTGAGCAGGTGCAGGTTTAGGAATCATGACAGCCCCCACCATTGGACGGTGTTCAGCCCTATCTTGATTTCTCTGAGGATATACAGCAACCACTTCTTTCTTTCCGATGAATGGTTTCCTTACAGCAGCAGAGGATGCATCTTTTTGAATCTTTCCATTCTTTATCCCGACTACTACCCTTTCTCCGGTCAATATCAACTCAGTAAAACATGTCGATGAACTCCTAATTAAGTGATTAAAGAAGGGGCCAGACAAGGTGCCTAAAAACATTTCTACCAATTCTCTTTCAGATAGAGGAGGATGGACTCTTCCTGCTAAGTCCCTCCATTTATGCGCATAATCCTTAAATCCTTCTCTTGAAACCATGGCCATACTCCGGAGTTAAGTATGGGTGGGTGCAAGATCATTGTTGTACTGGTATTGTTTGTAAAAGGCAGCAGCAAGATCTTCCCAATTATGAACATTGGATCTTTCTAACTAATAAAACCAATCAAGTTGAGTTCCAAACAGACTGTCTTGGAAGAAATGTACCCATAAATCCTTGTCAGTGGTATGAGGCTGGATTTTCCTCACATAGGTGCTTTGAATCTTGGAGGAATGACAATCCCCGATACTAATCCCAACTCCTCAAAGTCCAATCCAGGCACTTTCTAGATTTCCATTGCACTCAACCGCTCTTCTAGATGCTTTTACTTGTCATCGGCTGAAGGATATTGTTCTTCAGAATAGTCTTCTTCTTCCTCTTCTTCTTCTGACTCTGACTGGACAACTGTTTCTTTGCCCTTCCCATATTGATTGTCTTTCTCACCGGATGTCGTTGCAAAGTCTAGGGTCCTTCTTGTCTGCCCTTAGAATCTTCTTCCAATGTTTAGAACTCCGGTTATTTTCTTTGTCTTCTTCTTTTTCTCTTCAACCAACAAGGTCTTCAACTCCTCTTGTCCTTTGGCTAGAGTTAAAAACATATGCTGAAACTGGGCATTCTGAGCTTGGAGGTCCTTCATCGTTTGCTCGAGATCCATCTTACTGAAATAAACAGTAGAAAGATGAGGAGACTTGTTGCAAGAAACCTGCTTATGTTATGATGAATGGTAAATGCATATGCAATGATTTCAAGGATTTTAAAGATTCAAATTTGTTTTAGACAAAAAGGAAACACATGTTATATTAATAAATTAAAGTTTGAGTACATCAATGCCTCTTTGGGCAAAACAATACAAAAACTCTAAGATAGAAAGGTAGTACGAATCCTCTTTGGTGCGATGTAGGCATTCAAGTTCCTCTCCTCATGAAGTTGCTTAGTGAGTTCCAAAACCTTCTTCTCGCTTGCGTAGAATTAGGCTTCAAAAGTATCTCGCTCCCCCTTGAGTTGTATCCAATCTCTTTGTAAGTCTTCAAGAGAGGTGGGCATGTCAGGATGTGGGATAGTGTATGGAACATCTCCTTCTATAACAGACTCAATGATCACTGGGAGAATGGAGAGATAAGGCATCATAAGACTCTGAGCACGAGTTCGTACCCATTTGAGGTAAGGCTCAAGAGGGATGGAATTTTTATGCCCCAATGTCTTGATATCTACCTTTTTCAACATCCTCTAAGCTCGGATAAATCTCTGGCAAAGACCTTGATCGTGTTCTCGTAGTCAAATACCAAACCTTGGATGAGCATCTCATGTGGGCCATCCCTTAGGGCGTAACCAAACTGTCTTAGGGCTAAGCAGGGGTTGTAGGTGATACCTTCCCTAATGCCAAGTAAAGGGACATTAGGGAATTCTCCACAACAGTCAACAATAGTAACATTCTCTATAGATCGGGAACACCAATGGATGTTTGAATGTTTGAGCGTCATCAACCTTTGTGACCACCTTGAACCTTGCTCGTTCTTTAATACAAATTGGGGAAGATGCGAAATAAACCATCTTGTCAAGAGAGGAGTGAAACACATAAGGACATCCCTTTTCCTCGTAGTGCGAGTGTGAAAAGAATGTAGAATGTCCCCTAGCAAAGTAGGTACCGGGTTGTGGGATATGAAGATTTTGACAGTGTTCACATCTATGAGCTGGTCAGGATTTGGAAACAAAACCATCCCATAGATGAGGAGAGCCACAATTTCCTCAAAGGCTTGCAAATCCAAGGAGTTCCAACAGTTTTGAGCTTTCTCGAACAAGAACTTTTCTAGGAAACCTTTGACATCACTCCTTGTTTCCCAATGAGTTGTGACATCATATGAGTGTAAGTGTAGAGCTTGAGAAATCTCTTCTGGCTTTGGGTCTCTTTCCATACCGTTGAAAGGTAGTTGATTGAGAATGGGAATCCTTAAGAGTTGGGAGAATTCTTCCAAAGTTGGCACAAGTTGATAATCAGGAAATGTGAACCAATGGTGTAAAGGATCAAAGAACTGAAAGAGCGCCTTCATCATGTCTTCATCAGTGTTGGAAGTGGCCAAGTTGAGTAGGCGACCATGTCTCTCGGTAAATGGAGAATTTTCTAGAATCCTTGAAGCTAGATCCTTAAGTTGTGGAGGGATCCTTACAAGATTGACTTAAATAGTTTTCCTGCGAATAGAATCCATGTCCTACAAAACAAGAACAAAGATAAATCCTTGAAATCCTTGAAATGTTTAGTGAATGAGTATGATGTTATGTTGTTCATGATGTTATGTACAAGTATGTATATACAAACAATGCAAACAAGTCCTAAGGTTTAGGCTTGCATGGAGTCTCATAGGTAAGTACCCTCTTGAGGTTTAGTTGGCTCAAACTTGTCCTAGCAATAGTAACCGGGTTCTAAGGAGCTCAATATCACTGGTTTGTTTCCTTGGTCATTGTTTCAGCACAAGCCTCTTTAATGGAAACTGAAATATCCCAAAAAACCAAACCTCAACGAGTGTATTATCGAGTATCTACCAACTTCGAACTGCACCAAAGCTGATCATCTCACTACGTCCTAAAGGACAAGTTGGTCAAGTAAAGGTTCTAAAAGTTCATTAGTGCTTCATAACATCACTCAGCGGCCATGTATTCTCCTTGAATAACTCAAGGGCTACCGGTACCCACAAATATGTTGCACTAACATAGCTATTGCTTAGACCATGTCGGTATACCTCGCACAATTTCCATAACGTATTGCTACTTACCTATAAGGTATCCCAAACCCGGGTAGAGGATTCAATTCCAAAAAAAGGACAATAATGTAAAGCATACAAGTCAAATAATGAAAGCAAGTAAATATGATCTAACACTAAGGTAACCCCACTTTTAGAATTTCCACAGCATAGTCTCCAGTTCTGTGATACGGTCGGAGAACTGACTTGAAGGTTTTGAGTTTTTATCGCAAATGTTGCGGTTAGCAAGAGTCACCACCGACTTTTCTTTTATCCAAAAGGAAAGGTGAAAAAGCACAGGAAAGACCTTTGATATTATTTCTTGAGTTCGGGGGGTAGATTATGAAAAGGGAAGGTATTAGCACCCTTTTCATCCACAGTTTTCCATGGGCTCTTAGTTACTTTCTAGATCACTTGCTTTTGTTTGAAATTGTTCTTTGTGTGGTTTTTGAAAGTATTTTGTAAAGAGGCCATTGTTTATGCCAACTTTGTAATGATTCTCGTTCGTAAGAATGTATACAAAGTGTTTGATCTTTTGAAAATGTTTTCAAGTTTTGTAAGATGTTTGAAGTGTAAGTGTTTGTTTTGAAAATAGCAAGGAGTGTTTTGTTTTGAAATTGAGCAAGTAATTAGGAGCATTCTACCTACTCAAATGTCTTTCTTGTTCATTTTCTTTTCCTTTGACATTGTTATCTTACCATTGATTTGGTAAGTAACCCTATCTTTGGGTGTAAACGGGACGGGCGTGGGTCATCGTATAACCATGATTATCAATGTTGCAAGGTATCTTAACATTCTCTTTTAGGGACCAAGATCATTTGAAAGGCAACATAGATAGCGTCATCGAGGGACTATGATCTTTTATTTGCTTGTTTTTTCTAAGATACCTCACATGCGTAATATGGCCATTTTGTAAACGCAACCAAGTGGATTTACCCTAGGGGTGCTTGTGTGCAAGTGTATTATTTTCATGCTTGACTTCGTCTTGAATTAGGGTTTTCTAAGTATTGGTTTTAATCTTTCCGTACAAACCCTAATTACTAGCATTTGTATATAAATTGATAAATTGTGGAATTTAAAGTTACTACGCTATTACAATATTTGTGGGAGGGGGTGTACAAATTATAAATAGGGATTGCAAGAATATAAACCTAATTAATCTATTACAACCAAATTGAATTGGTACAAGAATTGAAATAAATAATGTACAAGATGAATAAATATGCAAGAATGCAAATATAAATAAATTGGATATTTTTGTTTGAATTTTGATTTTAACTTAATTAATTAAAAAATAATTAATTAAAATTAAAAACCTAAATTTATTAAGAAAAGATTTTAAATAAAACCCTAAATCTATTAATTGATTAAAAAGAAATTAAGTTTAAGAAAAGTATTTTTTCTGTATTTTTGTCTTGAAAATAATTTATAGTATTATAAAACATTTTTGGCCTTTTTTATATTAAAATAATATATTTTAATTAGTGTAAAAGAAAATAAATAATAACTTAGTTTTAATTAAATTTACAAGAATAATTAGTAAAATAAATAAAATAAGTTTAAATTTTTTGTGAGAAAAATAAATAAACAAAGTCAAAATATAAATCTACTATTTTTATATTTTTGTGATTTTTTAGTATTAGAAAAATAATTAAGAAAATAAATAAAATGAAAATAAGAAAAGAAAATTAAAAAAAAACTAGGTCAGGGGTGTGAAAATGAAACAGGGGGGTTAGCCAGCAAAAACAAAAACAATCAAGGCCCAAGGAGGCCCAACGCCTGCAAAAAATAAATCATAAAATGCCAAAATATGAAGAAAAAAAATCAAAAGGGTACCACTGGGGCTCGAACCCAGGTCCCAAAGGTTACAGACGCGCGCTTCTACCACTAGGGTGGCTATACATCTGTTAACATAAGCAAAACAATAAATATATGATACAAAACGCGCCCTGATTTATACTTCATCTTCAACCTCCAGCCAGACCAACTGTAACTTGTTCATTTCTCAACAAAAATGAAAACTGTAAACATGAAACTTGTAGCAAATTTGCTCACGGTTTCAGAAATGTAAAGCATTAAAACTATAGATCAAAGATAAGCATGAATTTCATTGGCCTTAATCTGAACCCTAAAAATCTCAGAAACTTCAATCTTGAAATTCTCTAAGCTCAAGAAAAATTAATGGAAACTATGGACAAGGTTAGCTTTAGGGCAATGATATCTACATGTTTTATTCACAAATAAATCATTGATGATGCATGTATAAAAAGTTCCAAAGTTAGAAAACTTACCTTTCAAGAGGGTATAGGGTTTGAAGTTTGAGCAGCTTTCAATGAGTTTCAATGATTGGGTTAGCTTCCTCAAGTTCCCATGAAGCTGGTGGGATACTTAGCTTGAGCTGAAAGTACCTGAGGAGTTCTGGAGAAGTTCAAGTTCAAAGCTCTGTTTTTGAAAATGGAGGATGGTGTTAATGGTGTTACAGTTCTGTAACAGGGTGCGGGGTCAGTTCTAAATGATGTTTAGAAGCTTTAGGAACCAAAAGGCTTGAAAACGCACGGGGGAGTTATGAGTTTCATGTTTTTGGCCAGTTTATGTGAAAATGGAGGTATGAGATGTGATTCTTAGATCTTGGTGTTTTTAGGGGTCAAGCCTTCGTGTCTTTTGTGGCAAATGGTTTGTATATCTATAAGCAAAAGGATTGGAGTGGTTTGGACAATCAGAAGTACAAGTTTTCAGCTAATTGCTAGGTTACTTGATTTTGAAGAAAAGTGGGAAACCAAGTTTCAATGTGAGGTACAAGCATGGGCTGAGTGATTGTAAGTGTCTAACAAGTTTCTTATGGGTTATGGGACTTGTATGATCAGAAGAGAAAAAGTGCAAGGCTCAAGAACAAGTTTTGTGTAAAAAAGTACTTTAACAAAATGGTAATGTACACTTTCTTCCAAAAATGGATATAAAGCATGTCCATGCATTGAATGCTTGAAATGATACCTCTAACAGCTGTGCAAGACATTAATTATGGAGTGCCTAACAAGTTTGAGGCCTGCAAAGTATAGTTTATGTAGCATAACTTTGAATTTGAATTTTGTTCATCATAAAATGCCTTGTAATTCAAGTGATAAAACCCTAACTTCCTCTCTTAGATTCTCCCTACTCAAGAATGATCTCAAGGAGTTCTATGAAATTTTGGAAAGCTTGCAATGTGCTCTACAACCCATATTTGAATTGCTTTCGAAGATTACCCTTGGAACTATATGAAAAAGTGCCATGAAGTTGGGTCAAAATCCTGACCAAATTAGGGCAAAAATTTCACTAAGTGTTTTGTTTCATGACCACATGTTCTTAAAATTATAACTTGAAATCCAAGCATTTTTGGAAAGAGTTGTGTAAAGCAAAGTTGTATATTTCACGGATATTTACAAATTTAATGTTGGAATTTTCTCTTGAACCATCTTGCATCATGGTGAAAATTTTGCTCAAAGTTATGAAAAAACATGAAATTTCCAACACTTAGAAAAATTTCTAAGTTTAGAAATTTTCACTTTTCAAAATGAAATTTTGAATTTTGGATTTCTTGATGAATAAGTTTCATATTTTGACATGTTTTGATGAATTTTGATCTTTGGCATTTGAATTTGACCAAAAAGTCAAAGTTTGACTTTTCAGTATATAGTTGACTTTTGATCAGTTGACTGAAAATTCATCTATCAATCCAATGGACTTGAGCAATGTTTTGAGCCATGTCATTAGGTCAAAATGATGCAATTGTACTCTAGAGATCATGCCTTAAACCAATTGATCATTTGCTAGGTCAAAAATCAGAAATTGCCCTTTCCCAGTCAAAACCCTAATTTTGACCATTTTGCCCTTTTGAAGATTTGATCAAGTTTCTTGAGGAATTGTGGTCCAAACTTGATCAAATGATACATATGAGTATAAAATGTTGATGTGGATCAAAAATTATGAAGTTTGACTGTAAATTGGCCACAGTTGACTTTTTCCCTAATATAGTTGATTTTTAGGTCAACTGCTCAATTGACTGAGCAAAAGTGTGATCCAAGGCTTGAAACTTGACATGTGTGATCTTGAGGGTCCATAATGATCCATGAAAGTCACATGAAGCATTGAAAGTTCAAATATCCTTGTGCAATCTCAAACCCTAATTTTGGTCATCAGTGCTTAAGGAGGTGTCTTGAGCTGATCAAACCCTAGTGCAGTCTTTAGCCCAAGGAGATCTTGTGAGAAAATTCTTGATAAGTGAGAGGGAAAATTTTGGGGTACAAAAGCTGCCCCTGTTCAATCTTCTTAAGCCTGAAGAGTTAGATTGGCGAGTTTTTCTATTCGTGACTCGAAGGTGGAAGATGATTGGACACTAGAGTGCCCAAAAATTTGCACTCGAGTATGTGATGGTATAGGGAATGGGCTTAAAGATGCCATTTAGAGGGATGATGGAAATTTGTTGGAGATGGGCTTGCAGATGCCATCCAGAAATGATTGTTGAACCGTGTCTGTAAGCTGAAACTGAATGAGTATCAGAATGGCGTCCGTGTCTGGAGCGTATCTGAACTATATCTGAAAGTTGACTCTGAATGTGTATCAGAATGGCATTCGTGTCTGGAGTGTATCTGAACTGTATCTGAAAGTTGAATCTGAATGAGTGTCAGCATGTCATCCGTGTCTGGAGCGTATCTGAACTGTATCTGAAAGTTGAATCTGAATGAGTATCAGAATGGCATCCGTGTCTGGAGTGTATCTGAACTGTATTTGAAAGTTGAATCTGAATGAGTATCAGAATGGCATCTCAGTCTAGAGCGTATCTGAATTGTATCTGAAAGTTGACTCTGAATGAGTATCAGAATGGCATCTGTGTCTGGAGCGTATCTGAACTATATTTGAAAGTTGACTCTGAATGAGTATCAGAATGGCATCCATGTCTGGAGCGTATCTGAACTGTATCTGAAAGTTGACTCTGAATGAGTATCAGAATGGCATCCGTGTCTGGAGCGTATCTGAATGGTATCTGAAAAGCCTTTGAACATTATTAATGGTAGCTATTGATTAACCTTATCCTGAAAAGGGTAAAATGTTAGTTAATATGCAATGTCATGTTGTATGAAATGCATAGTGTAATGTATTTGTGTTATCGATGTTTATGATATATGGATGAGATGTATGCGTATGTGAGCTAATTTGATGCATTGTTGTTGGATTGGGGAAAATAAATCCCTAATTACTGCTGAGGATATGGAGTGTAAGTCTTCATGTTGTGAAGTTGAAGTGTTGATGGATTTCCTTTTAGAGAAATAAACTTTGTTGTAAGGGGAATGTCGTGTACTGCCTGTAAAATCCTGTTGAGGAATTCTGAGAAATTGGACGACTTCTACTGGCGACCGATAACTGGAAGCTTTGTTCCGTTGGGGATTAAATTGCACATTATGGGGGACTTTATGGAAATAACTTAGAGAGATTTCCCTATCTCTTAAAGCCATCAGTGATTGTCTTTTTATTTGTTCATTTGTAAACAAAAATTGTGTTCAAATGCATATGTTCAAAAATAAATCATTGGACGTTTTTGTAAACAAAACACAAAAGTAAAGAAAAACAGATAGTTTTACACTTTCAAAGGGATATCTTTGTATTGAATTTGAGTAAGTATTTTCTGTACAATAAGACAAACATTCTAGTAAGATAACACCGTCGTAAAAAAATTGAAAATTTGATACAAAGAAAAGATAGCTATGTGAAAATAATCCCATGGGGTTCCCATTCTGCTATAGCCTTCGTGTCTTTAAGAATCTTATCCATTTGTTGCCTTATCCGAAGCTGGTTGAATTGATCAGAACTGTCGAGTTTGCAGGTTATCCATAAGGTGATCCAACGGGACATAGTCATACGCTTTAATTCCCTAACTTTTGCCTGGACCTCCCTTTCAGGTTTTCAGTCCGCCCGGATACCCTTTTTTGCCCAAGCTGCCCTTTCGGGTTTTCAGCTTGTCGGGTGTATAGATTTTTTTGTTTTATCCCTAATTTTTGCCCGAACCTTTTTGGTTCACCGGGATGCCCTTGTTTTGCCTAAGTGTGTCAATCTAGCGGGTCTCTTATACGTAGTATCTTTTGACTATGTCAGCATTCACAGGGTACGGTAGGTCGTCGCCATCCATGGTGGTCATAATCATTGCTCCACCATAGAATATGCTTTTGATTACAAATGGTCCTTCGTATGTAGGAGTCCATTTTCCCCTGGGATCACCCTGCGGTAGTATGATACATTTGATCACCAAATCCCCGACTTGATACACTTGGCGTCTGACCTTTTTGTTGAAAGCTTTGATCATTTGTTTTTGATACATTTGACCATGACAGACAGCAATAAGCCTTTTCTCATCAATCAAATTCAGTTGATCAAGTCGAGTCTGGATCCAATCGTCTTCATTCAGCCCTGCATCCTTCACAATTATCAGAGAGGGGATCTGGACCTCAATAGGAAAGACAGCCTCCATGTTGTATACCAGAGAGTAGGGTGTTGCCCCGGTTGATGTGCGTGTTGTGGTACGACACCCGTGGAGAGCGAAGGGTAGCATCTCATGCCAGTCTTTGTATGTGACTGTCATTTTCTGTATGATCTTGATTCCTGAGAGATACACATTTTCACTGATTCCCAACTTGTCTCATCTCAAGTTCAAGGAGGATACCAGGCTAAGAACAACAACCTCATTGAATATTTGAACTTGGTTAGAGAACATATGAAAAAGTTTGACTGGGCAGAAATCACACACGTGCCACACGAACAGAACACGCAGGCTAACATACTTTCAAAGCTCGAGAGCACAAAGATGAAAGGCAGGAACAAATCAGTTATACAAGAATCTATATCTCGCCTGAGCATTGAAATGTCCACGGTGCCGCCCAAAGTGAATGCCATCGGGGACAACTCATGCTGGATGACCCCGGTATTCAACTTTCTGACAAAATAGGAGTTTTCTCTGGACCAAAGAGAGGGAGATGCAACCAATCAACGAGCATGCTCGTACGTGGTACTCGAACATAAACTGTATCGTCGGGGATTCTCCATCCCACTCTTGAAATTTGTCTAAGAATCCGCAATCCCCGAGATACTGCAGGAAATCCATGAAGGAATCAACGCCTAACACATGGGTGGAAGATCCCTAGCATGAAAGGCGCTGTGAACGGGCTATTATTGGCCGACCATGCAGCAAGACGCGAAGGACCATGTCAAGAAATGTGTCAAGTGCCAAAAACACGCGGACATGCACCTCGCACGTCCACACGGTCTCATAACTATATCCTCCCCATGGAAATTCGCATGGTGGGGAATGGATATCCTCAGACCTTTCGTGCAAGGAACATATCAGAACAAGTTCCTCATTGTAGCCGTCGACTACTTCACAAAATGGATAGAAGACAAAGCTCTGGCTAAAATCACTTCACACAACATACTTGCTTGATTCAGTATACCACGGGTGCTCGTTGTAACAGCCCGAGCCTTCAGCGTTCCCGGCACTATTACCTCACGATCTTCTCTACCCCCTCACTAGTAGAGTTTTTTCCTTTCATGGGAATCGAACCTTGTACCCCGGGGTTCAAGTACATGCTCAATGCATTCCCACTACCAATTGAGCTAGTATCTCATTCATAAGATCTCCTTCGTTAAGCGTGCTTGACTTGAAGTAGTATTGGGATGGGTGACCTTCTGGGAAGTTTCTCATAAAGCGTGTGAGTGAGGAAAAATCATGCTGAAAAGACCCGTGTTGGTTTGTGGGGTCAGTCGACAATCCCGAAAGTTGCTTGGGGCGTCGACTACTTTGCACGTCCACACGATCTCATAACTATTGAAATTCTGGCAGCAGATACTCAATGTCACAGTGAATGTTATGACACCGTATCTGACTTTCTATAAGACAGTAAATAAAAGAAACAGTAAAGAACACAGTCAATTGTTTACCCAGTTCAGTGTGAAATAACACCTACTCTGGGGGCTACCAAGCCAGGGAGGAAATCCACTATAAGAGATATTAATAAAGGAATAAATCAACCAGTTTATCTCCTTCACTTAAGACCTACCTTATGCAACTTCAATCTAAGTTCAACTTAAACCTGAGTTCCTACTCACTCCCCCTCAATCACAGTAGTGATACTAAACAATTGACTAATGAATTAATGAAGACACTCTTCAGAACATACACTTGATTATGCTTCAAAGCATTCAATCAAGTAAGACAACCACTCGTGCTTCAAAGCTTTGAGTGATACATAAACCTAACTTGACCTTGCTTCAAAGCTTTAGTCAAGTGACACAAAACACTCTTGCTTTAAAGCTTTGAGTGATACACAACCCTTACAATCAAAACCTACTCCAAGTCACTTATCACAATGATACTTGCTTGGATTACAGCAGTTAAAACTATACAGCCCCTAATTGATCTTCTGTCCAAGAGTTAAATTCCAATCAGCTTCCCTGTTGAATATATATGCAGTTGTTTCTTCAGTTAGGGCTTCCACGAAAAGCTAGGGTTAATTAGGGTTAACCTCAAGACTTGGTCACAAGACTTTATCAACTAGATTAGGGTTGAGCTAGGTTAACCTAAAGTCCACGTGAGATTCTGTTCTGGAAAGTATGAGCCAAATTCCTGAAAAATCTCAGAATTAACCAAACTGCATAACTGTTAGATCAGTACAGGATGTCTTAACATTTGTTATGACAACATAAATCCTGTTTACTGATTTTGGTAGAAAGTAATAAATGTGATCATTGCAAAATGCTCAGATACACACTCATAAATACCAGCTACTGTATGCCATTCTTTTTCTGCATAAAGTACCTAATAACCCAGAATGTTATGACATTAGTCATGACATTCACACACCTGGTTTTACCAAAAATACATGCCAATAACTAAACACTTACAAACTCCCCCTTTGGCAAATTTTTGGCTAAAACCCCTAAGCAATCAGAGAATAGAGAGCAGCAGAATGAATATGTCTGCAGAAAAAAATAATGTCTACCAAGTAATTAACACAAAATATCTCCCCCTCTTTAGCCACAAATAGGCCAAAGATACATGTAATTATATGTTATACAGTCATCCAAAATGAGTAATAAAAACAACAAAAAAAACTGAAATCACTTGCAGCAACAGGTACCAGCAGCAAGCTTGACAACTCCACCAAACTTCAGGCACTGTCATCTTCAGAGGAGGCACTTTCTTCAGCATTGAGCTGATCTTCAGCAACATCCTCTTCCCTTCTTTGTCCTTCAGTCTCCTCCTGTTCTAATCTGGAAATTAGGTTCTCAAGAGTCCTTTTCCTTGTCTCCAGCTCTTTGCAGGTTTCCTTCAGCACAGCTATAACATCAGATGTCTTGGACTGAGTTTTTAAAGTTAATGTCTCAGCTGATGTCATGACAATATCAGGAACATGAAATCCCTGGAATAGCTTATAGTGCAACCCAAGAGCAGGGGCTCTTTTGCATACAATATCTCTTTCCACTAGAATGTCAGGATACTGAGCAAGGACAATACCACATAGGAGGGAGGGAAAGGCAATAGGGCCTTTAACAGCATAGCTTCCAGCATGTTTTAAAGTTTGATCAAAGATATACCTGCTGTGATACGGTGGGAGAACTGACTATGGTTTTGCGTTTGTTTTCGCAAATGTTTCGGTTGAGCAAGAGTCGCCACCGACTTTTTATTTTATCCTAAGGAAAGGTTCAAAAAGCACAGCATAAACCTTTGAGATTTTTCTTGGGTTCAGGGAGTAGATTATAGAAAGGGAAGGTATTAGCACCCTTTCTATCCATGGTTATCCATGGGCTCTTAGGTACTTGCTTAGATCAACTTGCCTTGGTTTTCAATTGTTCGAAATGGTGCTTTATGTGTGGTTTTTTGAAAAGGTTTTGAAAAAGATGCCTTGTATAGGCTACCCTTGTAACAATTCTTTACTCGAATGTTTTACAAAAGGTGTTTGTCATTTTTGAAAAGATGTTTCAAGGTTTTTGAAAGTTTGTTTTGAAAGTGTTTGTGAAGTGTGGTTTGAAAAATAGGCAAGTGTTTTTGTTTTGCAAGTTGACAAGTACTTAAGAGCGATCTACCCTAAAGTTCTCAAAGATTTTTGTTATGTTTTAACTCTTTTAACAATTTTGTTCCACCATTGAATTTGGTGGACAATCTTGTATTAGGATGTGAAAGGGACGGGCGCGGGTCATCGTTTAGACCATAATTGCAATAGTGCTAAGTATCCTTGGGCAATTTTTCTTTGAAAGGGACTTTGATCATTTTAGGCAACTTTTCGAAAGCGTCATCGAGGGACTATGATCAATTGATTTGTATTGCTTTGCCCAAAGAGACCTAACATGCAATATGGCCTAATTTTGAAAGGCAACAAGTGGATGTAACCCTAGGGGTGTTAGTGTGCAAGTGTGTTTTATTGCATACAAGAGTTTTTTCTTTGAATTAGGTTTTTCTATTTCATTGATTTTATCTTGCCATACATGTCCTAATTACTAGTAATAAGAAGCGGAAATATAAAATCCTACGCTATTACAACAATTAGGGGAGGGGGATACACATTTGTACATAGGGGGTTCAACGAGAAAAATAGACAAAAAATAAAATAGCAAAAAACAAGATATAGAGAGAGAGAAAGAGGGAGCCCGCGCGCTGCTGGAAGGTCATCAGAAGTTCTGACTCAGATCCGCTGCCAGATGATCAACCTCTTGGTTAAACTGTATGAGTCAAAACTTCTGATTCTGGCACCTGCAAAACAGAACCTTGTTAGTGGGGAAATCAGAAGTTCTGATTCCCCTGCGCTGCAAAACAGAAGTTTGTTAGTGGAGAAACCAGAAGTTCTGATTCTGCTGAAAAGGCAATAACTCTCAGAGGTTCTGATATCATTGACAGCAAAACAGGCTTCAGATGTGCTAACGTCAAAGTCAGCACTTGGCTTTTCCCTGTACTAACCAGAACATCTGCAATTCTGTTGTTACTCCACAAAACAGGAAACATATCTGGAACAGATCCAGCAAATACAAAAATGTTTCAGAGGTCAGAACCACCAAGGTCACAGGCAAGTCCTATACTGGCTCAGAACGTTCTGAGGTATGAAAATCCTCAGAACATAAACAGAAACAACATGATATTTACATTATGTTTATTTGAGTATGCACAGCTGATGATGCTTAACAGCGTGATGAGGGTCAGCAGGTGCATACCTGACTGTTGGAAAAGTTGGTGGGTGAAAGTTAGCTTTTGGCTCTGGTGGTGTTCTGGACAGATTTTCTTTGAAATGGCTGGTAAAGGCGTATACGTATGTAGGGTCAGAAGTTTGGAAAGGGTGTTTTTGGTTCACAGAGAAAATTGGATATTTGATGAAGTTTGAAGGTGAGAAACTCAAAGTTATGAAACAAAACTGGAGATTTTGGCAGAGTTTCAGAACACTATGTTGCTAAGAGTTCTGTTTCTCACTTAGCAATTTCTGTTTCTTTTCTTGAACGCCTTTTGCAGTGGTGAAGACATTCTATTTATAGGCAAAGTTCTTGTGGATGCCTTGAACACTAAAGCGCCAACAGAGTTTGAATTTTTTCTTTGACAGAAATTCCTGGGAAGTTGTGATAACAGATAGCTTTCAGCCTAGGCTGCAGTAGCAGGCGTAGATTGGGGAGAAGTGACCTCTGAAGTGGGCGGTGGCGCGTAGACCCATGCCAGAATCTGCACAAAAGCGTTTTCTAAGCCACACGTGAATGTTCAGGAGTGGTTGGAAGCATTAATGGGCATTAAATGGTGATAAGACCTATCAACATCAATATTCTGGTAATGGAAACCAACATTGAATCAGCAGCGTAAACCATGCTCTGGCCTTGGCTTCCTGTTGTCTTAGTAAGCTCTGGAGATTCTCCTGGTTTTCTGGTATGTTCCTTGGATTTACTTCTGGACCTCCTGGGCTTAGAGATTCTGTATCAGTGTAACACCCACTCTTCTGATCTTTCATCTTCTGATTTCAACCTGTTCTGAAGGAGCCTTCAGACTTCCCTACTTCTCTTGCATTCCTTTAGCAAATTCTGACTGAGCCTGTGTAACTGCTGAAGGGGCATGTTCTGTTTGAGGCTTACATACTGAAACACGTTTACAACTTCTGATTGAACTGATGTAGCTGCTGAAAAGCCAACTTCTGACCACGCTGAGCCAAGCTTGCAACTTCTGACCATTTTTATCTGGAATGGGTCCAGAAGTTCTGAAGCGCTGATTTTTCTTAAACACTCATTTTAGAGAAACATTCTAAGTACTTAGAATTTGATTTTTCTCAAGATAAAAGCGTTGTTTTTTTGGAGTTCATGAGATCATCTTGCTCTTGTAAGTGGCTTGCTTGGGCAAAAGGATAACTCAGGACTTGAATTTGTTTCAGAGGGACCTTGAAAATCCAAGATGGTTTCCTGAAGAAAGGGAGGGCAAATTTTGGGGTACAACAGTTGCCCCTGTTCAATCTTCTTGAACCTGAAGAGTTAGATTGGCAATCTTGCCTTTCGTGACTCGAAGGTAAAAGGAGATTGGACACTAGAGTGCCCTTAAATTTGCACTCGTCAAAGCAATGGATGCGGAAATGGGCTTAAAGATGCCATTTGGAGATGGGCTTAAAGATGCCATCAGATGCTATTTGGAGATGGGCTTAAAGATGCCATCTGGAAGGGTGACAGAATCTCGTCGGGGATGGGCTTAAAGATGCCATCTGGAATGAAGATCAGAAAGGTGTCCATGTTTTGAACCATCTCTAGACTGGGGCTTGAATAAGCAATAGATTGACATCCGTTGTTGGGAAGAATCCGTAAACTGTTCTCAAAAGTTGCATCTGAACAAGCGATAGATTAACATCCGTTGTTGGGAAGAATCCATAAACTGTTTTCAGAAGTCTTGAGGTTGAATAAGCAATAAAGCATCATTCATTGTTGGGAAGCGTCCGTAAACTGTTTTCAAAGGTTGCATCTGAACAAGTTGGTAGATTAGCATCCGTTGTTGGGAAGAATCCATAAACTGTTTTCAGAGGTTGCATCTGAACAAGTTGGTAGATTAGCATTCGTTGTTGGGAAGAATCCATAAACTGTTTTCAGAAGTCTTGAGAAGAATCTGAACAAGTGATAGGTTAACATCCGTTAATTGGAGAACCCGTAAACTGTTTTCAGAAATCTTGGGATTGAATAAGCAATAGAGCAGCGTCCGTTGTTGGGAAGCGTCCGTAAACTATTTTCAAAAATTGCATCTGAACAAGCTGATAGATTAACATCCGTTGTTGGGAAGAATCCATAAACTGTTTTCAAAAGTCTTGAGAATAATCTGAACAAGTGATAGGTTAACATCTGTTACTTGGAGAGCCCGTAAACTGTTTTCAGAAATCTTGGGATTGAATAAGCAATAGAGCAACGTCCGTTGTTGGGAAGCGTCCGTAAACTGTTTTCAAAAATTGCATCTGAACAAGCTGATAGATTAACATCCGTTATTGGGAAGAATCCATAAACTGTTTTCATAAGTCTTGAGGTTGAATAAGCAATAGAGCAACATCCGTTGTTGGGAAGCGTCCGTAAACTGTTTTCAAAAATTGCATCTGAACAAGCTGATAGATTAACATCCGTTGTTGGGAAGAATCCATAAACTGTTTTCAGAAGTCTTGAAGAGGAACCGGTGTAGGGCTTCCTGAGGATGAGCTCGCGTAGAACTGCATCTGGATAAATCTGGGATAAGCATTAGAATGTTGCCATGTCTGGGTCAGATCTGAAATATTCCTGGAAAGAATTTCGGGAGATAATGATTTTTGTCTATCGACTGATCTTACCTGAAAAGGTAAAGGGTTAGTTATATGCAATGTCATGATGCATGATGCAATGTATGTTATATGATATGAATGTAAATGGACGTGCATGTAAGCTGGAGGGTTGTCTTGCAAAGGATAGATGAATCCGAGATGGCTGAAGATAAAAGTATCTTGAATGCTGCCGGGAAGAATAATTCCTTGGCTGTTGCTGGGGAAGAGAGTTCCTGATGACTTCTACTGGGGAGCTTCGATCCAATAGACTCATGTTGGGGATGCAAGACTGAGAATCTTCAGTTTGGCGGGAAGCATTTCTGGCGACTTCACTGGGGAACTCAAAATTTGCCTTCCCAGAACTCCGTGGGGAGAAGGTTCATTAGTATGGCTCTGCTGGGGATTGATAATTTTGAAGCCTTAGCTCAGCTGGGGATACTGAAACTTAAACTCTGAGGGGAATTGAATTCCGGAGGATTCTCTGGCTGGGGATTGTATTGGTAAGTTATGCTGGGGAATTTTGATGAACTCCGCTGGGGATAGGAATAAATTTGGCGAGTTCGATCTTCCGTGGCACTAAGCTGAGGATAACCCAGTTATAAGCCCTTGTGAGGAACAATTTTGAATAAAACTCGGGTGAGACGTCCGTACTCTGCAGGGGATAAGCCTCCAGAATCTACTGGGGATAAGCTTCAAGCCTTGCTGGGGGTATGGATTCCAAATCTCCTAGGGGCTTCCTTTGAAAGGGTATCAGGGTATCCAACTGTATCTTCAACCTATCAGTAATCCTCTTTCTTGATTCATAAGGAAATGATCATGTTCAAATGCATATGCCTATTTAACAAAACATTGGACGTTTCTCAAAATAAAACAGATAGTGCAAGAGAAAAAGTGAAAGGAAAAGACACAAATCTCTGGGAAAAGTATTTGTATTGACTTTCTATGAGTATATTTGTACAAGGGAGACAATCATCCTAGTAAGAGGATTTTGTCGTAAATATTGAAAGATTTTATACAAAATAAAGGATGGCTATGTGAAATAATTCCATGGGACTCCATTCCGCTATAGCTTTCACAACTCTGAATATATGTCCATTCAATGCTTCGTTTGCCGATGACTGGATTGATCAGAAGCCTGGAACTGGTTGATGAAGAGATTGTCTTTGAAGTGATCCGACGAGACATAGTCATACGCTTTAATTCCCTAACTTTTGCCTGAATCGCCCTTTCGGGTTTTCGATCCACCGGGAAACCCCTTTTTGCCCAAGCCGCCCTTTCGGGTTTTCGACTTGCCGGGTGTACAGATTTTTTTTGTTTTTATCCCTAATTTTTGCCTGAACCGCCCTTTCGGGTTTTCGGTTCACCGGGATACCCATTTTTGCCCAAGCCGCCCTTTCGGGTTTTCGACTTGCCGGGTTATTTTATGCGTAGTATCTTTTGACTATGTCTGCATTCGCAGGGTGCGGCAAATCTTCGCCGTCCATGGTGGTCAAAATCATCGCACCACCAGAAAATATGCTCTTAATCACAAATGGTCCTTCATATGTAGGAGTCCATTTGCCCCTGGGATCGCTTTGCGGCAAGATAATCCGCTTGATTACGAGATCTCCGACTTGATACACTTGACGTCTGACTTTCTTACTGAAGGCCTTGATCATCCGCTTTTGATACGCTTGACCATGGCATATAGCAGCGAGTCGCTTTTCGTCGATCAGATTGAGTTGATCAAGTCGGGTCTGCATCCAATCATCTTCATTCAAACCTGCATCCTTCATAATCCTTAGAGAAGGAATCTGGACTTCCATAGGCAAAACAGCTTCCATGCCATAAACCAAAGAAAATGGGGTTGCCCCAGTTGAAGTACGTGTCGTCGTACGGTATCCATGCAGAGCAAACGGTAACATCTCATGCCAGTCTTTGTAAGTGACCGTCATTTTCTGAATGATCTTCTTAATGTTTTTGTTCGCAGCTTCAACAGCACCGTTCATCTTCGGCCGATAGGGAGATGAATTGTGATGATAAATCTTGAACTGTTCGCACAATGCGGTGATCATCGTGTTATTTAGATTTGTACCGTTGTCTGTGATGATCCTGTACGGAACACCATACCGACATATGAGATTTTGCTTGATAAAGCGGGCAACCACATTTTTAGTAACAGAGGCGAAGGAAGCTGCTTCGACCCATTTGGTGAAATAGTCAATGGCAACCAGGATAAAGCGATGTCCGTTGGAAGCCGTGGGCTTGATCTCTCCAATCATATCAATGCCCCACATTGCAAAGGGCCACGGAGCAGTCAGAACATTGAGGGGAACCAGAGGGATATGAACTTTATCAGCATAAACTTGGCATTTGTGGCAAGTACGGGAATGTTGATGGCAGTCAGCTTCCATGGTAGACCAGTAATAGCCTGCCCTTAGGATCTTCTTAGCCATTGTATGTCCGCTCAAGTGAGTGCCAAATGTGCCGCCGTGTATATCAGTCATGATCAACTCTACTTCAGCTTTGTCTACGCATCGGAGTAATACACAATCATGGCTTCGTTTGTAAAGGACGCCGTTGCTCAGGAAGAATTTAGCAGCGAATTTCCTTAAGAACTTCTTGTCGTTTACGGAAGCTCCTTCGGGATAATCTCTAGTCTCGAGATACCTTTTGATTTCATGGAACCAGGGTTGTTCCACTACTTCTTCGGTATTAATCTCATGACAATGCGCAGGTTCATCCATTCGCTTGATGGTGATTCGGGGAGCCTCGTTATCCCAGTTGAGTTTAAACATGGAGGACATTGTGGCTAGAGCATCTGCTAGCTGATTCTCTTCTCGCGGGAAATGCTCGAAGGTAATTTGCTCGAAATGAGGCAACAACGTCAAGACATGTTCTTTGTATGGGATAAGATTAGGATGCTTGGTATCCCACTCTCCTTTGATTTGACTGATAACCAAGGCTGAGTCCCCAAATACGATCAAAGATTTGATCCCCAAGTCTATAGCAGCATTGAGACCAAAGATGCAAGCTTCGTATTCAGCCATGTTGTTTGTGCAGCTAAAGCAAAGTCGGGCCGTAAAAGGTGTATGACAACCTTCCGGAGAAATGAGTATCGCGCCGATACCGTTTCCAAGTGCATTTGAAGCACCATCGAAGTACAGGGTCCATCGGGATCCCTTTTCGGGTCCGTCATACGGTCCGTCACCTTCAATGTTGTCCAAATTCATGATGTCCTCGTCTGGGAAGTCAAATCTCATGGGTTGATAGTCTTCAATAGCTTGATGAGCCAGATGGTCAGCTAGTACACTCCCTTTTATAGCTTTTTGGGTGGTGTACTGAATGTCATACTCAGTTAGGATCATTTGCCATCTGGCTATCCTTCCAGATAAAGCGGGCTTTTCGAAGATATACTTGATAGGATCCATTTTGGAAATCAACAAGGTAGTATGAGTCAACATATACTGTCTTAGTCGGCGAGCATCCCATACCAAAGCACAGCAAGTTTTCTCGAGCAGTGAGTAGCGAGTCTCACAGTCGGTAAACTTTTTGCTAAGGTAATAAATGGCATGCTCTTTTCGACCAGACTCGTCATGCTGGCCTAAAACACACCCCATTGAGTTATTCAAAACGGTCAAATACATGATTAGTGGTCTTCCTTCGACGGGTGGTATCAGAATAGGAGGTTCTAGCAAATACTCCTTGATTTTATCAAAAGCAGCTTGGCAATCGTCGTTCCATTTGACTACTTGATCTTTCTTCAAGAGTTTGAAAATGGGCTCGCAGGTAGAAGTCAGATGAGAGATGAATCTGGAAATATAATTCAAGCGCCCCAAGAATCCTCTAACCTCCTTTTCGGTACGGGGAACAGGCATCTCTTGTATTGCTTTTACTTTTGCTGGATCGACTTCAATGCCTTTGTTGCTTACAATGAATCCCAGAAGTTTACCAGACCTAATTCCAAAAGTGCACTTGCTTGGATTCAGCCTGAGTTTGTATTCTTTCAACCTGGCAAACAGCTTTTCTAGATGTTCAAGGTGCTCTTCCTCTGTTTGTGACCGAGCTATCATATCGTCTACGTAAACTTCAATCTCATGATGTATCATATCATGAAATAAAGCTACCATGGCGCGTTGATAAGTTGCCCCCGCGTTCTTCAGCCCGAACGACATCACCTTGTAACAGAAAGTGCCCCATTGTGTGACAAAAGTTGTTTTTTCCATGTCCTCGGGGGCCATTTTGATTTGATTGTAGCCCGAGAATCCATCCATGAAGGAAAACACTTTATGCTGAGCTGTATTGTCGATCAAAATGTCGATGTGTGGCAGCGGAAAATCATCCTTGGGGCTGGCCCTATTCAAATCCCGGTAGTCCACACACATCCTGACTTTGCCATCTTTCTTAGGTACCGGCACGATGTTAGCGACCCATTGAGGATAGGACGTAACAGCCAGAAAGCCAGCGTCGAATTGCTTCATTACTTCTGCCTTGATCTTTTCAGACATGTCAGGCCTCATTCGGCGGACTTTTTGCTTGATCGGTGGACAATCCTCTCTTGTGGGGAGACGGTGAACCACGATGTCTGTGTCTAAACCCGGCATGTCTTCATAAGACCAAGCGAAGATTTCAACATACTCATTCAACAACTGTACCAGGCGCTCCTTGACTCTTGATTCCAGATTGGCACCCACTTGCACCTCCTTCCGGTCTTCCTCGGTTCCCAAATTGACAGTTTCCAATGACTCTTCGTAAGGTAAGATGGCTCTTTCCTCTTGTTGTAGAAGTCTGGCTAGTTCCCCTGGTACTTCACAACCTTCGTCATCTTCATACTCGGCTTGATTGACCAGATCTTCAGAGTTATTGAAAGATACAGCAGAATAGTCACCCATGGAATCCGGAGTGGATGGGTACCTGCATTGGTGAGTGTGGGTGTGTGTAAGGGATAGCCATCCTTAAACAAAAATGCAAAAGGAAAGAGAATGAACACAAGCAGTTTATCGAATGAAAAACGTTCAATGAATCATTAAACATGGCATTTGGATATGAAAAATAATCAAAACCCTTACAAATGGACCTACATGCCCCGGGCAAGGCATGAGGTGAAAAGATAGTGTACGGATTGTTTGAAAGTAAATATTACAGACCAAATAGGAAATGTTTAACAGATAAGTTACTGGTGAATAAAAGTGATGGGGACAAAGTCTTTTGCCTCCCAGTTGCTCAATCCTCCTTTGACAGTTGGGTAAATCCACTCTTCGATGTTGCTCTCTTTGTCTTCATCTTCCAAGGCGTTGATTCCGTAGGGAGAAATTTTGACTGGCGCTCTTTCAATCTTCGAACGGCGCATAACTTTCTGGCCAGCGGCTGTGAACCCTAATCCAAATTTGTCTGTCTTATGTGGAATATCAGGCAACTTCCCCCCTGCTGAATTCTTCCCTTCCTTTATTGCGGCCCTTGCGTCTTCCAGAGATGCCATCCTGGCCATCTGCCTCGGTGTCTCAGCTGCCAACTTTGCTACTGCTATTCCAGGAAGGACTCCTTCGAAATGCTGAAAAGGTGTTTCAATGAACTCCCCTTCTACCTCCACGTACCGGAAAGAATTCAAGTGGCTAATCATGTACTCCTCTTCACCATGGACAGTAATGATCTTTCCCTTGACAGGATACTTCAACATCTGATGTAAGGAGGAAGTGACTGCCCCAGCATGGTGTATCCAAGGTCTACCCAGCAAGCAAGAGTATGACGGACGGATGTCCATCACATAGAAAGTAGATTTAAACACCTCAGTGCCTATTTTGATGGGAATTTCAACCTCTCCATGGACCATTCTCTTCGAACCATCGAAAGCTCTGACAACAATATCACTTGGCTTCAATTCCAACCCTTCACAATCTAGTCGGTCCAAGGCCTTCTTAGGCAATACATTCAGCGACGAACCAGTATCGACCAAGACATGGGCGAGAGTGGTTTCTCGACACTCGACTGAAATGTTCAAAGCATCATTGTGGTTTCTACCTTTAGGAGTTAAGTCGGCATCAGAGAAACCTAATTCATTGTCCGCAGTCAGGCTAGCCACGCAATTTTGAAATTGATCTGCAGAGGTCTCCTGGGGCACATGGGCTGCCTTCAGGAATTTTATCAGGGCTTTAGCGTGCGCTTCTGAGCAAAGTAGCAGTGCCAGCATGGAGATCTTTGAGGGGGTTTGCCCCAGCTATTCTACCACATCATAATCACTCCTTTTGATTATCCTCAAAATCTCATCCATTTCCTTCTTGGAGGTCTTCGGGATGACCAAGGGTTGAGCCCTCGTCCTGACGAGCTCATCTTGGATTCCCTTACCTTTATCAGCAGTGGTAGGAGGGACAGTACTAGGAACAACAACGTCTTCAACCAAAGGAGTTCTAGCAGAAAGTTTTATTGGTGCAGGGATGACTTGGTCAGCTGATGAGGGTCCAAAGATTGCTCTTAGAGGGGCAATCTCTGGAGAAAATATTCTCCCGCTCCTGGTGATTTTGCTAGTGCCCGCAATGTTACTAATGCTGGCTTCTTCATCATCCGAACCTTCTTCAGTTATTTCGATTTGTTTGATACCATGGTAGTAAACGTCACCGCCATAGTTCCATGGTATGGACTTCTCAGAAACATAGGGGACAGGCCCTAGCATTGTTATCTTCAAAGGAACAGATTTCGTAGCTGGTGTAATCTTAATAGGCTTTTTGACGGCCTTGGAAAGATTGGCGTGAATGGTTATGATTGAGACATCTTCAATATGAGTTGGGACAGCAGAAACTTTTTCAAACAAAATTTGTCGACTATCCATAAGGCCTTGGATGCCTTTCTTCAGTAACGGACAATCAAACGACAGAGAGTAACAACAATAGCAGTCTTCTTTACATCCCGGGAAGATCCCGGCCCTTAACAGATTCAACTTAATGGTTAGCAATGGAGTAGTCAGATCATTGACATCAGCAACATACAAATCTTCTTCAATGGCGTTGACATTTCGGCCGTGCTTCGGCATGGGTGCAGATATCACATTAGGTTTCTCCGGAGCGTCAAACTCCACTTCCTTCGCCTCTATCAGGTCTTGGATTTTATGCTTGAGTGCCCAACAATCATTTGTGTCGTGTCCAACACTGTCTGAATGGTAGGCGCATTTAGCATTAGCATGATAATGCGGAGAGGACGTATTCACATTCTTTGGTGCCTCCTTGATGGTGGCGAGATTCAACTTCAATAGATGGGGAAGCACTTGCTCTGGAGTCATATTAATGCGGGTGAACTGCCGTTGTGGCCGTTCCACCAGTTGTTGATTTGTTCTGGACTGGTTGTAGCAAGGTTGCTCGCTTGGAGTATTTTGAATCATTACGGCCCCCACAGTTGGTCGGCGTTCCGTCTTCCCTGCTCTTCTCTGAGAATATACCACAGCTGTCTCCTTCTTAAAAGGCTTCTTCTCAACACTTGCAGCAACACCCTTTTGAATCTTTCCTGACTTGATGCCAGCTTCTATTCTTTCGCCTGTTAAGATCAAATCGGTAAACCCCGCGGAAGAGTTACTAATTAGATGATTGAAAAATGGCCCAGATAGGGTCCCTAAAACATATCAATGAGCTCACGATCGGTTAAAGGAGGCTGCACCCTGCCAGCCAAATCCCTCCATTTTTGTGCATATTCTTTGAATCCTTCGCCTGTTCCCAATGACATACCCTGAAGTTGGGTACGAGTTGGGGCAAGGTCAAAATTGTACTGATATTGTTTGTAAAAAGCGGTGGCCAAGTCTTCCCAATTGCGGACGCTGGTTCCCTCTAGCTGATAAAACCACTCCAATTGAGCTCCAGAAAGGCTGTCTTGAAAGAAATGAATCCAAAGATTTTTATCTGCCGTATAGGGTTGAATCTTTCTCACGTAGGATCTGAGATGAATTTTTGGACAAGACAGCCCATCATACCTCACAAACACTGGCACTTTGAATTTTGGGGGAATCACAATCCCGGCAACCAAACCCAAGTCTTCAAAATCCAAACCCGGTACTCTTTGTAATTCCATGGCGGCCAATCTGTCTTCTAGCCCTTTGTATTTGTCATCAGCTGGAGGATATTGCTGATCAGAGTAATCTTCATCCTCTTCGACCTCCTCTTCTTCCGCATCAGACTCGGAAGGTACCGCAGCTCCACCTCCTTTGCTGGTTCCTTCATCAGAGATAGGAGGAAATTCCAGCACTCTCCGAGCTTCTCCGTCAAATATTCTCCCCAAAGTAGCCACCCCGAGTCTCTTTTTCTTCTTTTTCACTGGGTCTTTGTTCCCCAATTGAGTCTTGATATCCTCCTGACCCTTAGCCAAGGTCATCAGGAGTTGCTGAAACTGTGCATTTTGAGCTTGTAGGTCTTTGACTGTTTGCTCGAGAGCCATCCTACTGAAATAAACAGCAGACAGATAAGGAAACCTGGAGTGAGACCTGCTTATGCACATGATAAATGGTATGCTTATGTATGCAATGCATTCAAGGATTTAGGACATTCAAAATTGTTTCAGACAAAGAAGAACGCATGTCATATTAATAAGAAGAAATTTGTTAGTACATAAATGCCCCATGGGCCAAATATTACAAAAACTTCTTAAGGTAAAAAGACATTGCGCATCCTCTTTGGCGCAATGTAGGTGTTGAGGGCCTCTTGCTCATGGAGTCGGCGGGTAAGCTCTAGAACCTTCTTCTCACTGGCGTAGAAGCTAGCTTCAAAAGTATTTCGTTCTTCCTTGAGCTGAATCCAACTTTTCTGCATTTCCTCCCACGATGTAGGCATGTCAGGATGTAGGATGGTGTAGGGAACCTCTCCTTCACTGACGGGCTCTTTAATCACAGGGAGTACATGAGGATAAGGCATCATCAGACTTTGGGCTCGGGCTCGTACCCACTTGAGATAAGGCTCGAGAGGGATGGAGTTCTTGTGTCCCAGAGTCTTGCTATCAACCTTATTGGGTCTTCCCCAAGCTCGGATGAATCTTTGGCGAAGTCCTTGCGCATCGTTGTCGAAGTCAAAAACTAGGTCAGGAATCAACATGTCATGAGGGCCATCCCTCTGTGCATATCCAAATTGCCTCAAAGCTAGGCAAGGGTTGTAGGTGATACCTCCTCTGATTCCAAGTAAAGGAACATTGGGAAACTCTCCACAACGATCGACGATGATGACATTTTCTCTGGACCGAGAACACCAATGTACATCAGAGTGAGTAAGAGTCATCAATCGTTGGGACCACCTTGAGCCTTGGTCATTCTTCAAGACAGATTGTGGAAGGTGCGAAATAAACCACCTTGCAAGGAGAGGAGTACAGCACATGAGAACACCCCTCTTTCTCATTGTTCGTGTGTAAAATGAGTGAAGAATTTCCCCAAGCAATGTTGGTATTGGATTTCTGGACAAGAAGATTTTGACGGCGTTGACATCTACCAATTGGTCAGAATTTGGGAACAAGACCAATCCATAGATAAGGAGTGCCACAATTTCTTCAAAGGCTTGAAGGTCCAATGAATTCCAACATTCTTGTGCTTTCTCAAACAAGAATTTTGCTAAGAATCCTTTGACGCTGCTTCTGGTTTCCCAATGCCCCTTGATGTCGGATGGTTGTAGATGTAATGCTCGAGCAACATCTTCCGGCTTTGGTTCCTTTTCCGTACCGTTGAAGGGTAGTTGATTAAGGATAGGAATTCTCAGGAGTTGAGAAAACTCCTCCAAAGTGGGCACCAACTGGTAATCAGGGAAATTAAAACAGTGGTGAAGGGGGTCAAAGAACTGGAATAGCACTTTCATCATGTCTTCTTCAATGTTGGTGTTGACTAAGAAGAGCAGTCTACCATGTCTTTCACTGAAGGATGAGTTTTTCGGAATTCTTGAGGTGAGCTTCTTGAGTTGAGGAGAGATTCTCACAAGGTTGACTTGGATGGTTTTTCTGCGAGGAATTTCCATGACCTACAAAACAAGAACAAAGATGAAGATCCAAACCCTTGAAATGGTTAGTGAATGCATATGATGCTTTATGATGTTTATGATGTATGCACAAAACATATGTACAAGCAATTCACACAAAACCCTAGTTTCAGGCTTGCATGGGGTTCCATAGGTAAGTACCCTCTTGAGTGTAGTTGGCTTAAAAACCTGTCCTATAAATAGTAACCGGGTTCTAAGGAGCTCAATATCATTGGATTGCTTTCATTGTTCATTGTTTTGGTTTAGCCACTTAACTAGCGACCAAAATATTCCAAGAAAACAACCCTCAATGAGTGCAGTATCGAGTATCTACCAACTTCGGACTGCACCAAAGCCGGTCATCTCACTACCCCTAATAAAAGGCCAAGATGGTCAAGTAAGGTTCTAGGTCATTAGTGCTTAGTGACATCACTCAGCGGCCCCGTACTCTCCTTGATTGAACTCAAGGGTTACCGGTACTCACAAATATGTCGCACTAATATAGCTATTGCTTCGACCGTGTCGGTATACCCCGCACAGTTTCCACAACGTATTGCTATCTATGAATGTTTCCCAAAATCCGGGTGTAGGATTGCAAACCCAAACAAGAGAGCCAAAAATATAAAGCAATCAAATCAAACAATTAGTCATGCAAGAGGGTGATCTAAACCCTAAGGTTACTCCACTTTTGAAATTTTCCCCAGCAGAGTCGCCAGTTCTGTGATACGGTGGGAGAACTGACTATGGTTTTGCGTTTGTTTTCGCAAATGTTTCGGTTGAGCAAGAGTCGCCACCGACTTTTTATTTTATCCTAAGGAAAGGTTCAAAAAGCACAGCAAAAACCTTTGAGATTTTTCTTGGGTTCGGGGAGTAGATTATAGAAAGGGAAGGTATTAGCACCCTTTCTATCCATGGTTATCCATGGGCTCTTAGGTACTTGCTTAGATCAACTTGCCTTGGTTTTCAATTGTTCGAAATGGTGCTTTATGTGTGGTTTTTTGAAAAGGTTTTGAAAAAGATGCCTTGTATAGGCTACCCTTGTAACAATTCTTTACTCGAATGTTTTACAAAAGGTGTTTGTCTTTTTTGAAAAGATGTTTCAAGGTTTTTGAAAGTTTGTTTTGAAAGTGTTTGTGAAGTGTGGTTTGAAAAATAGGCAAGTGTTTTTGTTTTGCAAGTTGACAAGTACTTAAGAGCGATCTACCCTAAAGTTCTCAAAGATTTTTGTTATGTTTTAACTCTTTTAACAATTTTGTTCCACCATTGAATTTGGTGGACAATCTTGTATTAGGATGTGAAAGGGACGGGCGCGGGTCATCGTTTAGACTATAATTGCAATAGTGCTAAGTATCCTTGGGCAATTTTTCTTTGAAAGGGACTTTGATCATTTTAGGCAACTTTTCGAAAGCGTCATCGAGGGACTATGATTAATTGATTTGTATTGCTTTGCCCAAAGAGACCTAACATGCAATATGGCCTAATTTTGAAAGGCAACAAGTGGATGTAACCCTAGGGGTGTTAGTGTGCAAGTGTGTTTTATTGCATACAAGAGTTTTTTCTTTGAATTAGGTTTTTCTATTTCATTGATTTTATCTTGCCATACATGTCCTAATTACTAGTAATAAGAAGCGGAAATATAAAATCCTACGCTATTACAACAATTAGGGGAGGGGGATACACATTTGTACATGGGGGGTTCAACGAGAAAAATAGACAAAAAATAAAATAGCAAAAAACAAGATATATATATAGAGAGAGAGAGGGAGCCCGCGCGCTGCTGGAAGGTCATCAGAAGTTCTGACTCAGATCCGCTGCCAGATGATCAACCTCTTGGTTAAACTGTATTAGTCAGAACTTCTGATTCTGGCACCTGCAAAACAGAACCTTATTAGTGGGGAAATCAGAAGTTCTGATTCCCCTGCGCTGCAAAACAGAAGTTTGTTAGTGGAGAAACCAGAAGTTCTGATTCTGCTGAAAAGGCAATAACTCTCAGAGGTTCTGATATCATTGACAGCAAAACAGGCTTCAGATGTGCTAACGTCAAAGTCAGCACTTGGCTTTTCCCTGTACTAACCAGAACATCTGCAATTCTGTTGTTACTCCACAAAACAGGAAACATATCTGGAACAGATCCAGCAAATACAAAAATGTTTCAGAGGTCAGAACCACCAAGGTCACAGGCAAGTCCTATACTGGCTCAGAACGTTCTGAGGTATGAAAATCCTCAGAACATAAACAGCAACAACATGATATTTACATTATGTTTATTTGAGTATGCACAGCTGATGATGCTTAACAGCGTGATGAGGGTCAGCAGGTGCTTACTTGACTGTTGGAAAAGTTGGTGGGTGAAAGTTAGCTTTTGGCTCTGGTGGTGTTCTGGACAGATTTTCTTTGAAATGGCTGGTAAAGGCGTATACGTATGTAGGGTCAGAAGTTTGGAAAGGGTGTTTTTGGTTCACAGAGAAAATTGGATATTTGATGAAGTTTGAAGGTGAGAAACTCAAAGTTATGAAACAAAACTGGAGATTTTGGCAGAGTTTCAGAACGCTATGTTGCTAAGAGTTCTGTTTCTCACTTAGCAATTTCTGTTTCTTTTCTTGAACGCCTTTTGTAGTGGTGGAGACTCTCTATTTATAGGCAAAGTTCTTGTGGATGCCTTGAACACTAAAGCGCCAACAGAGTTTGAATTTTTTCTTTGACAGAAATTCCTGGGAAGTTGTGATAACAGATAGCTTTCAGCCTAGGCTGCAGTAGCAGGCGTAGATTGGGGAGAAGTGACCTCTGAAGTGGGCGGTGGCGCGTAGACCCATGCCAGAATCTGCACAAAAGCATTTTCCAAGCCACACGTGAATGTTCAGGAGTGGTTGGAAGCATTAATGGGAATTAAATGGTGATAAGACCTATCAACATCAATATTCTGGTAATGGAAACCAACGTTGAATCAGCAGCGTAAACCATGCTCTGGCCTTGGCTTCCTGTTGTCTTAGTAAGCTCTGGAGATTCTCCTGGTTTTCTGGTATGTTCCTTGGATTTACTTCTGGACCTCCTGGGCTTAGAGATTCTGTATCAGTGTAACACCCACTCTTCTGATTTCAACCTGTTCTGAAGGAGCCTTCAGACTTTCCTGCTTCTCTTGCATTCCTTTAGCAAATTCTGACTGAGCCTGTGTAACTGCTGAAGGGGCATGTTCTGTTTGAGGCTTACATACTGAACCACGTTTACAACTTCTAATTGAACTGATGTAGCTGCTGAAAAGCCAACTTCTGACCACGCTGAGCCAAGCTTGCAACTTCTGACCGTTTTTATCTGGAATGGGTCTAGAAGTTCTGAAGCGCTGATTTTTCTTAAACACTCATTTTAGAGAAACATTCTAAGTACTTAGAATTTTATTTTTCTCAAGATAAAAGCGTTGTTTTTTTGGAGTTCGTGAGATCATCTTGCTCTTGTAAGTGGCTTGCTTGGGCAAAAGGATAACTCAGGACTTGGATTTGTTTCAGAGGGACCTTGAAAATCCAAGATGGTTTCCTGAAGAAAGGGAGGGCAAATTTTGGGGTACAACACCTGCCATAGTCAAATTCAGTCCTGGTTACAACAGCATAAATGAATCTTCCCAATCTTGTGGAGATGGTTGATTTATGGTTGGTAGGAACCCAGTTGGCTGCACCAATCTTGTGCAGGATGGCAAATTTCATGCTTAGCTTGCTAGCATTCAGCTTGCCTTTTAAGGGCCAGCACTTGACTTGTCTTGCAGTGATGGTTTAGCAAACTTCATTGTCAGTAACCTCTAGTTCAGGGCAAGCCTCATCTGGTCTTCCAAGGAATTTGTTAATTTCAGAGGGAGAGAAATTTACCTTTCTTCCTCTCACATAGACACATTTAAAGTCAGACGACCTTCCATCAGCACATTCATCAGACAAATTCACTATGAATTCCTTGACAAGATTTTCATAGCATTTGGTAAACTTTACCACAGTATTCATTAGTCCAGCAACTTTGATTAGGTCCATGATCTCCTTACAATCCATGGCACCATTGTACAATTCTCTTTCCAAGGCTATTCTTTTCAAGCAAACATACTTCCATCTGTTGGCATTTTCAGGGTGGTGAAATGAAATGTTGTCAGTGGGGAGTTCAGGAACTTTAGCCATTTTGCTGGAAGGGAGTTTCCTTCTGAGAGGAATGTCTTCAGCATCAATTTCAAATTCTGATTCCTCATCAGAATCAGAAGGTTTAGGCTCTTTCCTTTTCTTTGTTATTCGTTGTCTCACAGGCTTTGAGAGACTCCCAGCATGTACTCGGGTTTTCACCTTCCCTTTGGACAGTCCAGTCTTCACAGTTTCTACACCAGTCTTGCCTTCAGACCTGGTTTTCTTGTGAGCAACATCAGCAGTCTTCTCTTTGGTCATACATTTTGCAGTATCCTGCTTGCCTTTTCTGTTCATCATTCTCCTAGCTATGCTAGGGTTGATATTTGCAATTAGGTCATTGTCTGAGTAGTCTTCATCCACATCAATAACGGGGGGTTCAACCTCCTTCTCTGAAGGGTTCTGGAGATCATCAAAATTATCAGATGATTTCTGAATGTTGTCATTTGGTGTCTCAACATTCTCAAAGACATCTGGATTTATGTCAACATTTGGACTTGCTGATTCTTGATTTAAAGGAACAAAAATGCCGGGCACAGAGTGGTTCTCACTCAGAATTCTTGTAACAAGCCTGGCTATTGCTTGATGAACATAAGCTGAGCCTTCCCTATTTGGAACAGAAGATGAAGGTTGAGAGGGATTACCGGATGAAGTAGCTTGAGACCTTCCTACATGCCTTGTTCTCAGCTTTTTAACCTTAGAGGGGTTAGTTTCCATTACTCTAAGAGGAGTAATCTCCAAGACTTCAGAATCCATGCATGATGTGATGGCCCTAGAATCTCGATTAGAGGAAGCAGATGAAACAGTCGTCTTGGATGAGGATGATGTTTGAGACATTTTGATAGTCTTAGAAAACCAGTAGCAACGAGAGAGAAATCTTTGATTGAGAGAATGGGATTTGTTTCAGAACCGAGAGAGGAAGGAGGTAAATGAGTGTATATTCAACTTCTTAATAATTTTGAAAGAAATGGGAAAACATATGATTAACCCAATCAAAATAGACTTAACAAACAAAACTCCTTCAACCCTTGTTTTAAGCAAAATTAATTGCTACAATTCCTCATGTTGGCAAATTCCCAACTTGCCCCTCAAATTTTCAAATTGATTTGCATCAAGTGCCTTGGTAAAAATGTCAGCCAGCTGTAGCTCAGTGGCAACATGTTCCAGTTTAATCGTCTTCTCCTCTACAAGGTCTCTGATAAAGTGATGTCTAATGTCAATATGCTTGGTCCTGCTATGCTGAATAGGATTCTTGGAAATGTTGATTGTACTCAGATTGTCACAGTACAATGTCATAACATCTTGTGTGACATTATACTCAATAAGCATCTGTTTCATCCAGATCATTTGAGAACAGCTACTACCAGCTGCAATGTATTCAGCTTCAGCAGTAGAGAGAGACACACAGTTTTGTTTCTTGCTGAACCAGGAGACCAGATTGTTTCCTAAGAAGAAACATCCTCCAGAGGTGCTTTTTCTATCATCAGCACTTCCAGCCCAATCAGCATCACAGTAACCAGTCAAGGTTGGTTCACAACCATGAGAGTATAGCAAGCCATAGTTGTAAGTTCCACTTACATACTTCAAGATTCTCTTCACTTGGTTGATATGACTGACTTTGGGATCAGCTTGGTATCTTGCACAAACTCCAACTGCAAAATCAATGTCAGATCTGTTGGCTGTTAAGTACAGCAGACTTCCTATCATGCTTCTGTACAGGCTTTGGTCCACCTTAACCCCACTTGAATCTTTGGATAGCTTTAAATGAGTAGGAGCAGGAGTCCTTTTGTGACTTGCATTCTCCATACCAAACTTCTTGACAATGTTCTTTGCATACTTGCTTTGAGATAGAAACATTGAGTCTTCCATCTGTGAGACTTGCAGTCCAAGAAAGTAGGTCAATTCTCCCATGAGGCTCATTTCGAATTCAGTCTACATTTGGTCAGCAAAATGTTTAACCATTCTATCTGACATTCCCCCAAACACTATGTCATCAACATATATTTGAGCTACCATTAATTTTCCTCCTTCATTTTTGACAAAGAGGGTTTTATCCAAGCCTCCTTTTCTGTATCCTTTGTCTGAGAGAAATTTTGTTAACCTGTCATACCATGCTCTAGGAGCTTGTTTCAGGCCATATAAAGCTTTCCTCAATTTGTAGACATGATCAGGGTGGTTTGGATCCACAAAACCTTTAGGTTGTTCCACATAAACTTCCTCATTTAAGTACCCATTTAGGAAGGCACTTTTTACATCCATTTGAAATAACTTGAACTTCAGGAGACAAGCAATTCCCAATAGGAGTCTGATAGATTCCAGTCTGGCTACAGGGGAAAAGGCCTCATCAAAATCAACCCCTTCAACTTGAGTGTATCCTTGGGCAACAAGTCTTGCCTTATTCCTGGTGACAACTCCTTCAGCATCTGATTTGTTCTTGTATATCCATTTTGTGCCGATGATGTTTGTTCCCTCTGGTCTAGGAACTAACTCCCAAACTTCATGTTGCTTAAATTGGTTCAATTCATCTTGCATTGCACCAATCCAGTATTCATCAGTTAAAGCCTCCTTAACATTTCTTGGTTCAATTTTAGACACAAAGTAAGAGTTTGAGATGATTTCTCTAGATCTTGTAATGACTCCACTGTTAGGATCTCCTATGATGAGTTCTTTAGGATGATCTTTCTGAATTCTGATGGAAGGGATTTTGCTAGCTTCCTTGGATTCAGAGTCTGCTGCAGTGGTGTTAGGTAGGTCATTCTGTTGAGTTGGAGTCTCAAAGAATGTCTCAACATTACAAGGGACATATGTTTCCTCATGATAATCATCAACTATGACATTTATGGATTCCATCATGACTTTGGTCCTGGAATTGAATACCCTATAAGCTCTGCTGTGGGTGGAGTATCCTAGAAATATTCCTTCATCACTTTTAGGGTCCAGCTTTCTCCTTTGTTCACGATCTGCCAGAATATAGCATTTGCTACCAAATATATGGAAGTACTTCACAGTTGGCTTTCTACCTTTCCATAGTTCATAAATGGTGGATGAGGTTCCCTTTCTCAAAGTGACTCTGTTATGGACATAACAGGCTGTATTCATAGCTTCAGCCCAAAAATGAATAGGAAGTCTTTTGGCATGTATCATTGCTCTGGCAGATTCCTGTATGGTTTTATTTTTCCTTTCTACAACTCCATTTTGTTGAGGAGTTATAAGAGAAGAGAATTCATGACTAGTTCCTTCTGAGGAACATAACTCATTAAACTTACTGTTTTCAAATTCCTTGCCATGATCACTTCTGATTCTGACAATACACCCTTCTTTTTCTCTTTGAATTCTTTTGCACAGTTCTTTAAAAACTTCAAATACATCAGATTTTTCCCTAATGAAGTTAATCCAGGTGAATCTGGAAAAATCATCCACAACAACATAGGCATATCTTTTTCCACCAAGACTTTCCACTTGCATTGGTCCCATCAGATCCATATGTAGAAGTTCTAGAACCTTAGAGGTGGTCAGATGTCTTGACTTTGGATGTGACATCCTAGTCTGCTTACCAACCTGACATTCACCACAAACTCTTCCTTCATCAATTTGCAGTCTTGGAATCCCTCTGACTGCCTCCATGGATATAATCCTTTTCATTCCTCTTAGATGAAGATGGCCAAGTTTTTGGTGCCACAGTTTCACCTCTTTTTCTTCTTTGGCAATAGAACACACAGTGGAGTAATTAGTGTTCTCAGGCTCCCACAAGTAACAGTTGTCTTTAGATCTGACTCCTTTCATTACAACTTCTTGTTTCTCATTAGTTACAAGACATTCAGATTTTGAGAAGTTGACCTTGAATCCTAGATCGCATAATTGACTGATACTAATGAGATTAGCAGTCAGGCCTTTTACCAATAATACTTCATTTAGATTTGGAACTCCAGGGCAGTCCAAGTTACCAACTCCTTTGATTTCTCCTCTAGCACCATCTCTGAAGATCACAAAACTAGTGGTGTGAGGTTTAACATTATTGGGAAGGTTCTTGATTCCAGTCATGTGCTTAGAACACCCACTGTCAAAGTACCAGTCTTCCTTTGCAGAGACTCTAAGAGAAGCGTGGGCTATCAGGGCAGTAGCCTTTTTCTTCCACTGTGGAGTATGTGGTACCTTGTTAGACTTAGGTTTGACACCTGGGTTCTGATTAGGGTATCCATACAATCTGAAGCAGAATGGCTTTATGTGACCAAACCTCCCACAATGATGACAGCTCTATCTTTGGTACTTTTTCTTCATATTTCTCTGTTCCCGATGTTGAGTGCTATGTTGTGACATCTGCTTTGACATTTGTTTATCAGGCCTGATCTTCTTGTCTGCACCAGATTTCTTTGCTGCCACAAATCTTAGACCAGACTTGTTTCCCACATTTTGTCCAACCTGAAGGATTTCTTCCAATTTGTCAGTTCCATTTGTCAGCATCTTGACAGATTTGGTCATCTGGTTCAGTTTTGAATTCAGCATTTGAACTTCCCCTTCTAGATGACTTATAGTTTCAATTCTGCCCTTTTCTCAGCCTCCAACTTTATTATGAGTTTTGTTTGTCTCTCATTTTGCTGACAGACTTCAGCACTTCTGATACATAATTTCTTGTAGGTATCAGCCAGTTCTTCAAATGTCACTTCCTCATCACTAGTGTCACTTTCAGACATACAAACACCAGTTAGAGCAGTAACTAGTTTGGCAGATTCTTCTTCAGAATTGCTTTCTGAATCACAGTCAGACCAGGTAACAGACATTCCTTTCTTTTGTTTCTTAAGAAAGGTAGGACATTCAGCTCGAATGTGCCCATATCCTTCACATCCATGGCATTGAATTCCTCTGCTTTGATTTCCCTTCTCTTCAGACTTTGGTCTTCTGCTGGAGTCATAAGATCTATTAATGTCAGAAGGAATGTTCTTAACATTTGACCTTGACTTTGGATCCATTCTCTTGATGAGTTTGTTGAATTGTCTTCCAAGCATGGCTATAGCTTCTGAAATATTTTCTTCTTCATCCTCCTTGTTTTCATCTTCAGTGTTGGATATAAGTGCTATGCTCTTGTTTTTCTTGTCAATATTGTCACTGATCCCCATCTCAAAAGTCTGAAGGGACCCAATGAGTTCATCCTCCTTCAACTTGCTGATATCCTGGGCTTCCTCTATAGCAGTTACCTTCATTGCAAATCTTTTAGGCAAGGATCTGAGAATCTTTCTCACCAGTTTTTCTTCTGACATCTTTTCTCCCAATGCTCCTGAGGTGTTAGCAATCTCCAAGATGTTCATGTGAAACTCATGAATGGTTTCATCTTCCATCATCCTTAGGTTCTCAAATTTGGTAGTCAGCATCTGAAGCCTTGACATTTTTACTTTGGATGTGCCCTCATGGGTAGTTTTGAGAGTGTCCCAAACTTCCTTGGCCAGTTCACATTGATGTACTAGTCTGAATATGTTTCTATCAATTCCATTGAACAAGGCATTTAATGCTTTGGAATTACCCAGGGCTAGCTCATCTTCTTCTTTGCTCCATTCTTCCTCAGGTTTCAGACTGATTGTCCCATCTTTCTCAGTTATGGTGGGATGGTTCCATCCTTTGTCAGCAGCTCTCCAAGCCTTTTTGTCCAGTGATTTTAAGAAGGCAATCATACGAGGTTTCCAGTAGTCATAATTTGATCCATCCAGAATGGGTGGTCTGTTTCCAAAAACTCCTTCTTTGTCCATAGCGCCGGAAAGTGATATCCCTAGATCTCACCCAGTAAGACAGGCAGGGTGCCTGCTCTGATGCCAATTGAAATTCTGGCAGCAGATACTCAATGTCACAGTGAATGTTATGACACCGTATCTGACTTTCTATAAGACAGTAAATAAAAGAAACAGTAAAGAACACAGTCAATTTTTTACCCAGTTCAGTGTGAAACAACACCTACTCTGGGGGCTACCAAGCCAGGGAGGAAATCCACTATAAGAGATATTAATAAAGGAATAAACCAACCAGTTTATCTCCTTCACTTAAGACCTACCCAATGCAACTTCAATCTAAGTTCAACTTAAACCTGAGTTCCTACTCACTCCCCCTCAATCACAGCAGTGATACTAAACAATTGACTAATGAATTAATGAAGACACTCTTCAGAACATACACTTGATTATGCTTCAAAGCTTTCAATCAAGTAACACAACCACTCGTGCTTCAAAGCTTTGAGTGATACATAAACCTAACTTGACCTTGCTTCAAAGCTTTAGTCAAGTGACACAAAACACTCTTGCTTTAAAGCTTTGAGTGATACACAACCCTTACAATCAAAACCTACTCCAAGTCACTTATCACAATTATACTTGCTTGGATTACAGCAGTTAAAACTATACAGCCCCTAATTGATCTTCTGTCCAAGAGTTAAATTCCAATCAGCTTTCCTGTTGAATATATATGCATCTGTTTCTTCAGTTAGGGCTTCCACGAAAAGCTAAGGTTAATTAGGGTTAACCTCAAGACTTGGTCACAAGACTTTATCAACCAGATTAGGGTTGAGCTAGGTTAACCTAAAGTCCACGTGAGATTCTGTTCTGGAAAGTATGAGCCAAATTCCTGAAAAATCTCAGAATTAACCAAACTGCATAACTGTTAGATCAGTACAGGATGTCTTAACATTTGTTATGACAACATAAATCCTGTTTACTGATTTTGGTAGAAAGTAATAAATGTGATCATTGCAAAATGCTCAGATACACACTCATAAATACCAGCTACTGTATGCCATTCTTTTTCTGCATAAAGTACCTAATAACCCAGAATGTTATGACATTAGTCATGACATTCACACACCTGGTTTTACCAAAAATACATGCCAATAACTAAACACTTAAAACTATATCCTCCCCATGGCAACCCGCATGGTGGGGAATGGATATCCTCAGACCTTTCGTGCAAGGAACATATCAGAACAAGTTCCTCATTGTAGCCGTTGACTACTTCACAAAATGGATAGAAGCCGAAGCTCTGGCTAAAATCACTTCACACAACATCCTTCGTTTCTACAAGAGAAACATACTTGCTCGATTCAGTATACCGCTGGTGCTCGTTGTAACAGCCCAAGCCTTCAGCGTTCCCGACACTATTACCTCACGATCTTCTCTACCCCCCTCACTAGTAGAGTTTTTGCCTTTCATGGGAATCAAACCTTGTACCCTGGGGTTCAACTACATGCTCAATGCATTCCCACTACCAATTGAGCTAGTAGCTCATTCATAAGAACTCCTTCATTAAGCGTGCTTGACTTGAAGTATTATTGGGATGGGTGACCTTCTGGGAAGTTTCTCAGAAAGCGTGTGAGTGAGGACAAATCATGCTGAAAAGACCCGTGTTGGTTTGTGGGGTCAGTCGACAATCCCGAAAGTTGCTTGGGGCATCGGCCACTTCACACGTCCACACGATCTCATAACTATATCCTCCCCATGGCAATTCGCATGGTGGGGAATGGATATCCTCGGACCTTTCGTGCAAGGAACATATCAGAACAAGTTCCTCATTGTAGCCGTCGACTACTTCACAAAATGGATAGTAGCCGAAGATCTGGATAAAATCACTTCACACAACATCCTTCGTTTCTACAAGAGAAACATACTTGCTCGATTCAGTATACCGCGGGTGCTCGTTGTAACAGCCCGAGCCTTCAGTGTTCCCGGCACTATTACCTCACGATCTTTTCTACCCCCCTCACTAGTAGAGTTTTTGCCTTTCATGGGAATTGAACCTTGTACCCTGGGGTTCAAGTACATGCTCAATGCATTCCCACTACCAATTGAGCTAGTAGCCCATTCATAAGAACTCCTTCGTTAAGCGTGCTTGACTTGAAGTAGTATTGGGATGGGTGACCTTCTGGAAAGTTTCTCAAAAAGCGTATGAGTGAGGACGAATCATGCTGAAAAGACCCGTGTTTGTTTGTGGGGTCAGTCGATAACCCTGAAGGCAGCCTGGGGCTTTACAAATTACCCCACAAACCAACACGGGTCTTTTTAGCATCTTTTATCCTCACTCACACGCTTTCTGGGAAACTTCCCAGAAGGTCACCCATCCCAGAATTACTCCAAGTCAAGCACGCTTAACTGTGGAGTTCTTATGAATGAGCTACCGAAAAGAAGATGCATCTTGTTGGTATAGGTAGTACCAATTAATCCTTATAATTCCTTCAACCATGAAGTCCCATACCTGCATAGCCTCGGGATCCCTCTCATTTCGATGTGGCGACCACTCATAGACCTCTTTGGCCTTGAGTGTTACACATGCGGTGCAACCACCCTCTGCCCTCTCCGACCTCGGGTGTTACATGCATGTAACACTCGAGGCCAAAAAGGGTGAAGAGTGGTTGCACCGCATGTAACACCTGAGGCCTAAGAGGGCAAAGGTGTTTGCCACATCAGAATGAGAGGGATCCCGGGGCTATGCAGGTATGGGACTGCATGGTTGAAGGAAGGCTTATAAGGATTAATTAGTACTACCTATACCAACAAGATGCATCTTCTTTTCGGTAGCTCGTTCATAAGAACTCCACAGTTAAGCGTGCTTGACTTGGAGCAATTCTGGGACGGTTGACCTTTTGGGAAGTTCCCCAAAAAGCGTGTGAGGTAGGATAAAACACGCTGAAAAGACACGTGTTGGTTTGTGGGGTCAGTCGATAATCCCGAAGGCAATCTGAGGCGTTACAAATGGTATCAGAGTCATACCTCTCCCAGTACGATGTGGTTCGTGGACGAACCATGCGGAAGCTGGTGGGCATGTAACACTCGAGGCCAAAAAGGGTGAAGAGTGGTTGCACCGCATGTAACACCTGAGGCCTAAGAGGGCAAAGGTGGTTGCCATGTCAGAATGAGAGGGATCCCAAGGCTATGCAGGTATGGGACTGCATGGTTGAAGGAATTATAAGGATGGTTGAAGGAATTATAAGGATTAATTGGTACTACCTATACCAACAAGATGCATCTTCTTTTCGGTAGCTCATTCAAAAGAACTCTACAGTTGAGCGTGCTTGACTTTGAGCAATTATGGGATGGGTGACCTTCTGGGAAGTTTCCCAGAAAGCGTGTGAGTGAGGATAAAACACGCTGAAAAGACCCGTGTTGGTTTGTGGAGTCATTCGATAATCCTGAAGGCAGCCTGGGGCTTTACAAATGATATCAGAGTCATACCTCTCCTAGTACGATGTGGTTCGAGGACGAACCATGCGGAAGCTGGTGGACATGTAACACCCGAGGGCGGAGGGTGGTTGCAGCGCATGTGTAACACTCAAGGCCAGAGAGGTCTATGAGTGATCGCCACATTGAAATGAGAGGGATCCTGAGGCTATGCAGGTATGGGACTGCATGGTTGAAGGAATTATAAGGATTAATTGGTACTACCTATACCAACAAGATGCATCTTCTTTTTGGTAGCTCATTCATAAGAACTCCATAGTTAAGCGTGCTTGACTTGGAGCAATTCTGGGATGGGTGACCTTCTGGGAAGTTTCCCAGAAAGCGTGTGAGTGAGGATAAAACACGTTGAAAAGACCCGTGTTGGTTTGTGGGGTCAGTCGATAATCCTGAAGGCAGCCTGGGGCTTTACACTCGTCACCGACAATGGGACACAGTTCACCGATCAAAGTTTCCAAAACATCATCGCCAGACTAGGCACCAAACAACATTTCACCTCGGTCAAACACCCCAGAACTAATGGTCAGACCGAGGCCGCGAATAGAGTCATCTTGCGAGGACTCAAATGCATGTTGGGCAAAGTCAAGAGGGGTTAGGTCGAGGAATTACACAACGGGTTCTATGGGCTTATCGAACAACGCCCCATTCGACGACTGGCGAGACACCATTCCGACTAACCTATGACACCGAGGCTGTCATCCCGGTAGAAATCATGGAGCCATCCAGGCGAACTGAAATGCCGCTCGACGAGGAGATGAATGGAGAGGCCCTCAGAGATGAGCTCGACCTGGTCTAAGAAATCCAATAAGGAGCAGCTCTTTACGAGGCCACGCTTAAACAACAAAGTCATAAAGCGTGAATTTCAGGTCAGCAGTCTAGTCTTGCAAAGAAACTAGAAGGATGCCTGCAAACGGAAGCTGGTCACAAACTGGGAGGGGCCATACCGCGTGTAAGGAGCTACGGGCACCAGAGCATATTACCTTGAACAATTAAACGAAGAACCACTACCTCGACACTGGAATGTTGTGAAGCTAAAACAATACTATAGTTAAGTCCTTCACCTCCTACGGGCGTTAGCAGACGACCGATCCTCTCCAACCAAGGAGGGGAAGAGCTTGACCATGTAGGCATGTCTAGGTACGACATGGCCTCCAAACATTAGCGAAAGAAAAGATTTTGTTCATTTCACGAGCAAGATCTTATCCCGATGGGGACACCTCAATCGAGTTATGCTGTCGAAGTACCCAACATGGCAGAACACCGAGCTCGCAATGGGAAATTCATGCCACGAGTTTAAGATCCTAATTGCGGTCTTACATTCATTTCGCGATACCTACTCTGCCTCCTCGACACATCCCAAAATGTTCTAAACAATATGAGTGTCGAGCATACGTCTCCACAATATGGAAAAAAAATATGAACTTGTATCGACCACAACAAAGGTCGAACATACATCTCCACATGGAATATACAAATATTAATGGAATACATAAGTCAAAAACAATGACGAGCAAAAAATAAGCAAGCATTAGAAAAAACATAAAGGCATTGAAGCAAAGTAAAGCATTTGTAAATGTCGACCGCTAGAGCCGATGATGTCTGAATATTACAAAAAATTATGGGCACGTACGCCCAAATACAAATAGCTAAGTTATCTAAAAAATGTTAATCACTCCTCGGAGTGCCCACTTCGACCTCAGGAGAGTCAGGAGGAGGAACCACCCGGCCTTCAATAACCTGGGACAGAATCCCAATTACTTCTCATTGAGCCCCAGGTTTAACACGGACAACTGGTTCACAGCAACCTCGAAGCCCTCGGCTAAAGCATCCACATCATCCGACTCGAGGATTTGAATCCGAGCAACAAAATCGGCGCGAGTTCACAAATCAGTTACCCCCTCGGGTTCGCCCTCCGCGGGCATCATGTCAACCTTCAGGTTAGCGACTTCCCTCTCCAGCAGTTCCCATTTGCTCTCCCACAGTTTTTTATCGAGCATGAGACAATCCTTTTCCTCGAGGGCTTTTTCAGTTCTCTTTTTCTCTCCCTCCAGTACATCGACTGCTCCCGAAATATCTCTTCGCTTCGTTCGAGGGTGGTCTTTAATTTTGGTGTCTTTGCATGAAGAGTCACTTTCTCCGACTCTAGTTCCTTGACCCGACCAAAAGAGTCAACCTATTCACCCGCAAGAACTATGACCATTTCCGCCATCTTCATCAGTCCGACCATACTGGAAGCCATATGCTTCCTTCGACCCTCTTCGTCGAGTCGCTTGTTGATGTCAGACTCATTGTCAGACACATTCAGAGGAAAGCCCTCAAATAAATCCTTCTCCATGAAGCAGGTAGGTAGGTTGAAGGCTCAGGAAGTTGTCCCTCCCTCAGTCACATCGACGAGCCCACCTTTTGGGCGACTCCTTTTCTTTCTTAGCACAACAGCTTGTTGATCAGCACCGCGGGTGCCCGACGACCCACTTGATCCCTCCTTGACTAGTTCGGAAACTGAACCCATGCGTATGGCCTGATGCGGCTTCACCAACCTCTTATGGCTCTTTTTCTCTTGGGCCAATTTCAACAATCTCTCGTGACGCTCCGCCATGTTACCTGCAAAAATAAAAATGGTATCCTCGGGTCATCCTCGACGGGAAAAATAAAGAAGTCAAGTTGTGATACGGTGGTAGAACCGACTATTATATAATGGTTTTGCGTTTTTTGTTTGCAAATGTTGCGGTAAGCAAGAGTCGCCATCGACTTTTCTTTTATCCAACAAAGGAAAGGGTGAAAAGAACAAAAAAAGACCTTTTTCGAGATTTTCTGAGTAAGGGGTAGATTATGGAAAGGGAAGGTGTTAGCACCCTTTTCATCCGTGATTTTCCACGGGCTCTTAGGTACTTTCTCATTTTGAAAACTGTTTGTGTGTTTGTGTGTTTTGAAATTTTTTGTTTTCTTTATGGTAACTCTTGTATCAGTCCTCAAGATTGTGATAAAGCATTTTTTGAAAAGTGTGTAAGTGTGAAAAATTCAGATTTGAGCAAGTACTTAAGAACAGTATACCTACTCGAAAAAGGATGTTATTTTCCTCCTATCCTTTAGACAGTGCTATCATACTATTAGTGAGTAGGTAGCCCTATCGTTGGATGTATTAGGGACATTCAAAAGGGACGTTACAGTCACAAAGGTAACTTATGGAGAGGCTTTAGCAATTTTGTTTAGGGACTAGATAATTTACCGAGAAGGCAATTGTAGGGTCATCGAGGGACTATGATCTTTTGATTTATGGGTCTTTGCTAAAGCGTTCCTGCCTCATGACGGTTTTATTTCTGAAGGCAACCAAAGTGGGGTACCCTTGAGGTGTATATGTGAAAGTGTGTTATGTTCAGTTATTTTTGTCTTTTTGTTAAGTTTGCTAACATTTGATTTCAGTCTTTTCATACACGCCTAGTTACTAGCAGTTATATGTACAGAAAATAAAGTGCGGAAAGTGTAAATCTAAACTATTACATGGCTTTCGGGGAGGGGGATATTTACAATATACAAAAATTGGGAGAAGTAAAATAAAGAAAGCAAATAAAATCCTATTAATTATTACATCCAGTATCCAGTTACATGAATATAAAGATGCGAAAAATAAATAATGCGCGAAAGATTGAAAGTTCGTCTAAAACCTGATAAGAAAAATCTTTTTTTGTTGTTTTTGATTTAAGAAAAATAATTAAATTAATTATCCTAAAGTCTACTTAGAAAATTAAATTAAGAAAAATAAAGTAAGCCTTTTTTGTGGTTTTTTTATTATGAAAAGAAAGTAATTAGACTTAAATTCTAATTCATTTTTAATTAAGAAAAAGGTTAAAGTTTTAATTAATTAATTAAAAAAATTAATTATTTAATTAAAAAAGTCTAAGCCTAAATTTTTTGTGAGTTTTTTATTATTATAATTAAAATGATTAAGAGATGAAATAATTAAATAAAGTAAAAAGAAAAGGAATTGGGCTTGACGACTGAAGTAGAATGGAGGGTGCAATTGAAATTTCGCTAAGCCCGGATTGTGAAGCTCGGGTCCATCCTTGGATCCAGTGTGGGCAGTACTTGATGGTACATGGTATCTCATGTTCTAGATGTCATGAATTCCATGTAATTCCTCTAACCTGCTCTAAGGATATCTCATGAGATTATACCAAAATGGTGATAGCTTGGATCCAGTGATTTGGGACCTTGCAAGCTTTGAGGATGGTTGGAACAAGTCCCTGGGAACCTCAAGAGCAATGTATGATTACTAGTTCGGACCAAAAGTACCTGTAAAGTGGGTTTCGAATTTTTACCGCTTTTGATAATTTTGCAAAAATGGTAGAGCTCTCTCTAGGCTGTGTAGGTGTGTTGAAATGCTTTCTAGATGCTTGTTTATATAGAGAGGAATGAGGATACAAGAAAACAAAGGTTTAAACAACCTTAAAGCAAACGTTTCAAAGTCATGAATGAAATTTGTAACTTTGGCCAAAAATAAGGAAACTTGTCCTTTTTTGAATTTGAATGAATGTGGACACCTTTGCAAGAAATTTTATGGGCCTAGGCTGTCCAAAACATCAACCTAAAACTTAAAACCCATTTTCAATTATTTTATACATTTTATTTTATATTTATTTGAAATAAATTAAAATAAATATGAATAAAATAGTTAGAAAATGCAAGGCATTGCAATAATAATTTTAGAGGTCCTCTATAAACTTAGGAAGATGCTTTAAGTCCAAGAAATTGAGCCATTGCCTTAAAACTTCAAGTTTGCTTAATGCATAATTCTTGAAAATTCCTAAATTTTCCCAACTTGGGCAAGCCATAACTTGCTCAATTTTTATCTCATGATGATGATCTTGGACTTTTTGGAAAGCCCAGGATGTATAATTCAATCCCTCTTTTTATCAATTTTGCATTTGAAGATTTTATCTTGATGTAAATGGTCTTGACAAAAAGTGCCTTTTGTTGACTTTCTAAAAATGACCTGTAATGTATAAGCTTGTATCTTTAAAATGGTGCATTTATTGGACTTGAGGGATGAAGAGAAGTTGTAGGTAATTGGATTCTCTTCAAAATGAGCCTTGGTTGGGGGAAAATGGATGAAGTATGAGAAAGTTATGCCTGGTCAAAGTTTGGTTGACTTTTCCTATAGAAACCCTAATTAGCAATTCTTGACTTTTGATGAATTAGGAGCATTTCTTGAGGGATCATGATCAACCCTTGATCAAATGATGGATATCACTTCAAAATGTTGATGTTGACCAAAATTCTTGAAGTTTGACTGTATATAAACCATAGTTGACTTTTGACCTTAGGAGGAGAATTTGTTTGGTCAATTCTTAGTCATTGTTGAGCAATTTGGGGACCTCAATGGGCATGCCTTGAGTAAAATGAGATGGCAAATTTTAGGGTACAACAGATGCCCCTGTTTAATCTTCTTAAACTTGAATATTTAGATTGGCTTGTTTGTCTTTCGTGATCTGAAGGTGGAAGATGATTGAACACTAGAGTGCCCAGAAATTTACACTCACATGAAGTAATATTGATGGTTGATGACATCGGGAATGGGATTACTGATGCCATTTGGAGAATATGAATGAAATTCCTCAGAGATGGGCTTAAAGACGCCATCCAGAGAATATGACGGAGAGTCGTCGAAGATGGGCTTAAAGATGCCATCCAGAGTAGATGTTAACTTCATAAGAGGTCTCTTTGTGGGGATTCCTGTTCCTGTTGTCTAAGGAGGAGTCCACTAGGGGATGTTAGTTTATGTTGTTTTCCTGTTTGAGGAAAACTATGTGGAGAATAAAGTCTAGGAACTTCAGTTGTCCATGGTTTTACTGAGGGGTTATCTCTGGATTGAAGAGATGAAAGTTTGTTATTTTCTGGTTGAAATCCAGGCTTCACAGTAATTTTCTAGGGAGAATGAAATTAACTATTATCTGGAAATGTATCAGAAGAAACCTGTGTAGGGTTGTTTCAAGATGAGTCAGAGCAATACTTCATTTGGAAGTTTATGAGAAGGAACCTGGGTAGGGCTGTTTTAGGAGATATATGAGAGGGAGCCTGTGTAGGGCAGCTTCAGGATGAGTCCGGGTAAAACTACATCTGGAAATTGTAAGAAGGAACCTAGGTAGGCTTGCCTTAGGATGAGTCTGTGTAAAACTGCATCTGGAAATTCAAGAGAAAGATCCTGGGTAGGTTTGCCTCAGGATTAGTCCATGTAAAACTGCATCTGGAGATTGTGAGAAGGAACCTGGGTAGGGTTGCTTCAGGATGAGTCCGTGAAAAAACTGCATCTGGAAATTCAAGAGAAGGAACCTGCGTAGGGTTACCTCAGGATGAGTCCGTGTAAAACTACATCTAGAAATTCAAGAGAAGGAACCTGGGTAGGGTTGCCTCAGGATAAGTCTATGTAAAACTACATCTAGAAATTCAAGAGAAGGAACCTGGGTAGGGTTGCTTTAGGATGAGTCCGTGTAAAACTGCATCTGGAGATTCAAGAGAAAGATCCTGGGTAGGTTTGCCTCAGGATTAGTCCGTGTAAAACTGCATCTGGAGATTGTGAGAAGGAACCTGGGTAGGGTTGCTTCAGGATGAGTCCGTGTAAAACTGCATCTGGAAATTCAAGAGAAGGAACCTGCGTAGGGTTACCTCAGGATGAGTCCGTGTAAAACTACATCTAGAAATTCAAGAGAAGGAACCTGGGTAGGGTTGCTTCAGGATGAGTCCGTGTAAAACTACATCTAGAAATTCAAGAGAAGGAACCTGGGTAGGGTTGCTTCAGGATGAGTCCGTGTAAAACTGCATCTGGAGATTGTGAGAAGGAGCCTGGGTAGGGTTGCTTCAGGATGAGTCCGTGTAAAACTTCAGAAGGAGGGAGGAGGAACCCGTGTAAGATTGCTTCATGAAGAGCTCGTGTAAAAGCTGTATTTTAGAAGGAGAAAGAACCCGTGTAAGATTGCTTCATGAATAGCTCGTGTAAAAGCTGTATTTTAGAAGGAGAAGGAACCCGTGTAAGATTGCTTCATGAAGAGCTCGTGTAAAAGCTGCATTTCAGAAGGAGAAGGAACCCGTGTAAAATTTCTTCATGAAGAGCCCGTGTAAAGCTGCATTTCAGAAGGAGAAGGAACCCGTGTAAGATTGCTTCATGAAGATCCCATGTAAAATTGTATTTCAGAAGGAGAAGGAACCCGTGTAAGATTGCTTCATGAAGAGCCCGTGTAAAGCTGCATTCCAGAAGGAGAAGGGACCCGTGTAAGATTGCTTCATGAAGAGCCCATGTAAAGTTGCATTTCATAAGGAGAAGGAACCCGTGTAAGATTTCTTCATGAAGAGCCCGTGTAAATTGTATTTCAGAAGGAGAAGGAACCCGTGTAAGATTGTTTCATGATGAGCCCGTGTAAAGATGTATTTGGAATTCAGAAGAAACCCGTGTAAGATTTCTTCATGATGAGCCCGTGTAAAGTTGTATTTGGAAGTCAGAAGAAACCCGTGTAAGTTTGCTTCATGATGAGTCCGTCTAAAGTTATATTTGGAAGTCAGAAGAAACCTGTTGTACCCCAAAATTTGCCCTCGCATTTTTCCACAAGAAATCTCAGCTTCAGGCGTTTCCTGATTTTTCAAACTGGCTCAAGAATCGGACAAACGGACTTTTCTCGTCAATCAAACAAAAATTAGGGTTTTATTGATTTTTAGGACTCCGGAATGTTTCACCCAAGTTGGCTTAGGGTTTTGGTTGATTCTGGCTCAATTGTGATCAGGTGAACGTTCTTTGGCATTTAATCAGGAATTAAGGTTTTATGGGCATATCCTCAGAAAGATTAAAATTCCACAGCACTTTGCAAGTTATTCCGAAATTCGGGTTGAATTCGCATTGTTTTGATTTAATCAGTAAAAGAGGCAGTTGGTTTGAATTCACGTTGTTTTGTTTGAGCCAGTCAAAAGAAATACGCAGTTTGGATTTACAGTGCTTGGTAAGAAATCAGTAAGAAAGGATTGTGTCTGATCAGTTATTGCGTTTGACTGTGTGTTGCTTTGGATGATGGAGACGTCAAGTTCATTTATTTTGATCAACGAAGAATCAATGTTTAGTTGATTATTTATGGTTCTAAGAATTAAATATCTGGAACTTAATTTTCATTTATTTTAATTTAAAGAACCATGAATGATAAGTAAATAATTGAAAAGGAATTGAAAAGAATTAAATGAATCAATAGAATTTTTATTTCATATTTAATATGTGTTACAATTATTATTTGGATACAAGTATTTAATTACGAAGTATTTAAAATAATAATGGTTTACAATAATTAAATTGAAAATAAAAACTATCCTATTTTTTCTAAACATTTTCTAAGTCCCTAATTCTTCATTCTTCACTTCGCTCCGGTGTTCCATTTTTCATCTGCAAAAGAAAAGGGGAAAAGTCAAATAACAGTTAAATTGAATAAAAGAGACGGGCAGTTTAATTTAGACTCATCATTAAAAGCGACAACTGGGATCAGTTAGTCCTCTTTGCAAATCACGGGATTTCTCCCGGTTCACAAAGAAGAGTGAAAATGTTTGCAAATTATTTGAATGCACAAGTTTAAAAAATGCACAATTCAAAATTGTCAAAATTGCATAAGTTCAAATCTCAAATGGTACTGCACAAATTCAAACCCAACTAAAGGTCCAAACTGAATTGCCAACCAAGTCCAAATTCAAACTTTCTGTCAAAAGCTGTCAAAAGAGAGAAGAATGCAGAGGAAAAATTGTATTGCAAGCAAACAAATTAACTTCATCATTTCCCAGCTGTCTACTTTTTCAGAGAAAGTACAAGTATAAACAATTTTTAATGTTTTTTTGTACTAAAGAGAGAGAAAAAGAAGAGAAAAGATGCAGGTTTTTAGGCTTTAGGCAGGCATAGATAGATAAGAAACATATACAAAAAGAACAACACAGTTCAAAAGAGAGGAGGCAGAACTTTCACCAAAGCAAAAGAAAAAATATACAAAAACTGCTACTGCATAAACAAATAGAGAGGGCCAAAACTCAAACCAGTTTTTCAACCATTGCCTACTGCACTACAAAAAACCAGTACCACCTGCATAAGTCCTAACCAGAAGCCAAACCTACATATGCCAGCATGCTACAAACTGATATACCAAAAAACCTGCTACCAAGTCCTGACCTGAAGCAAGTCAAAAACTTCATAACCTGTCAACAAGTTCAGAATCCCCTACATCAAACATGATTAACCTGCTAAAGCTCAAAAAGGCCTGCCCATCATAAAACTCAACTTCACAAGCAGAACCATACCAGCACATACCCTGTCAAACACTAAACCTGCCTAAGCTTTGAATCAAGCACAAAATATGGCATAAACCAAAGATCAAACCAGCCTGTACCTGTAAAGCCTCACAACCTGTAAAGTCTCCAAGGCCATAACCATAGAAACCTCATAACCTTATCTCTATCCAATTCTGAACCACAAAAAACCAAAACAACCAAAGCATACTCAAGCATTTAGGGACAGCTCAAAGCCCTCGGAAAGACATCATCACTGGGCGTGGAAAAAATCGACATTTTAGGCATCTAACACAAGTGTTTCAAAGGAAAGGCGTACAAAGTGGCTCAGCAATAACATTTCAAGCATACAGGCGAGGCCCTCAGAACCCTAGGTTCATCCTTGGGCAAGGAAGTAGCAAGAGAAGCAAGCACTCAAGAAGGCAAAGAAGATACAGAGGCATCTCAAGGCAACAACATAGGCAATCCAACAAAGGCAATAAGAGCCCTCAGATTTTCATCATCATAGGGCAAAGTATCAAAGCAATAAACATTCGAGACAACAAGCGTTCAGGACAACAAGTCATAAGAGGAGAGAAGCGTTCAAGGCAACAAACAGTAAAGGCGAAAGAGAAGAAGAAAGAGGTAAATCTAAGAGATTAGGTTTTCAGTCAAGCCATCATCACGAAACCTTAAAGACGGTAACAAAATACAGAAATACCAAATAGCAAGCTAGCGTCTTCACGCCCTCTTCGCCATCGAGCCTCCTAGCTTTCCTCATCTCCTTCCTCCGTCTCCAAAGGTACCTCTTTCCTTCTTTCCTTCTTTCAAAACCTCAAACAAACATTGAAGAAAGCTTGAAGTTAAAATCAACAGGATTAGACAATCATAGCATGCACAGTTATAGCAAACCCTAACGAATTAATGTGATTACCTAATTCTGTCGCCTTGACGCTATCGCTGGAGGGAAGGGGAAATGGAGATCGCTGGTGGCTGAGGCAAAAGGCTCACGCTGGACACTCAAGAACGGGTGAAGAAGATGAAACCTCCATGAACGCGCCGCTGTACAAACCCTAGAGCATGTTCCCAATTGAAACAAAAAGTTCTAAACCCTAAAACGTTACTGAACCCCAAACGTGGGCCTTGCCCATTCTGAATGACCAAGCCCATTCTTTTCAAAACATCTTCTAACACCTTATTAACCTTTTTTTTTACTTAATACTAATTGCATCCTATTATTACACTAATAATATTATTTTTATACAAACATAGTTAAATAAAAATACAAAGTATGGCAATAGTACTTTACTACAAAAATACTTAAAAACATATTTCTATATATACATAACTCTAATAAATTTAATTAAATTATTTTGCACATACAAATAGAACCTTTTTTTATATATACAATATAATAAAAATTGAAAATACCTTTTTCTTTTAAATGTTCTTTTGTACATAACAAATGAAAAATACTTTTTGTATACATAATTAAAACTTAGAAATATTTTCTTTTTTTAAAAACGTCATTTTTTTAATTAGAACTTAAAACATTCAATTAAAACACATTCTTTTGTACATATTTAAAAAAATGCGAGATCATTGATTAAATTAAATAGACATTTAATTTTTCTTTAAAACAATACCTTCTTAAATTCCCATTCCGCACATGTAAATAATCACATATATAAACACACATATGCACGTACACTTACACCATATACTTGCATTTTGATACATTATACATTTGCTTATGTTGATACTCATTTACACTTGATTGGTTCGATTTGGTTAATTTATTGGACACTATGATCCTAAGTCTCATCGCCATTCATAAACTTGTACCCCCACTCCCGGATACTATTTTGTAATAGCGTAGACTTTACATTTTCGCAATTTACCGCTTTCAATTATACCATGATTAGACCTAGGGTTTGCATGTACATAAAATCAAACGCTAGATAACCTAATACAAGACAAATACATGAAATCAATACACAATCACACTTGCACCCTCTAAGGTAATCCCACATGTTGCCTTCCAAAATGGGCCATGCTTGCACGTCGAGTTTCTTTGGCAAAACGAATTCAAAATGATCATAAGTCCCTTAAAGTGTTGCCTAAAAGGAATGATCATAGTCCCTCAAAGCAAATTGCCAAAGACACTTGACACCATTGCATTCGTGGTCCATACGATGACCCGTGCCCGTCCCGCATAAACTTCCTAAACGCAAGATTGTCCACCAAATTCAATGGTGGGACAAAATTGTTAAAAAGGGTTAAAACATGACAAAAACCTTTGAGTACAATAAGGTAGACAAAACTCTTAGTTACTTGAGATCGACTTGCAAAAACACTTGCCTTCTTTTCAAAAACCACGATCCACAACACTTTCAAAACAAACTCTCAAAACATTTTGAAACATCTTTTCGAAAAGATACACGCCTTTGTAAAATATTCGAGTAAAGAATTGTTACAAGGTTAGCCTAAGACAAGGCATCTTCTTCCAAAACGTTTTCAAAAACACTCACACATACACCATTTTCAAGCAATCAAGAATCAAGGCAAGTGATCTAAAAACCAAGTAACTAAGAGCCCATGGATAACCATGGATGAAAAGGGTGCTAATACCTTCCCTTTTCATAATCTACCCCCCGAACCCACGAAATATCTCAAAAGGTTTTTGCTGTGCTTTTTTAAACCTTTCCTTTAGGATAAAATAAAAAGTCGGTGGCGACTCTTGCTCAACCGCACAAGTGCGAATACGAACGCAAAACCACAGTCAGTTCTCCCACCGTATCACAAAACCCGTGTAAGAATGCTTCATGTTGAGCCTGTGTAAAGCTGTATTTGGAAGTCAGAAGAAACACATGTAAGATGGCTTCATGATGAGCCCGTGTAAAGTTGTATTTGGTCCCACAGATAATCACTCTGTTTTGTTTCAGGAGCTAATCCTAGACCTGTTGAAAATTGTTGATGATAAATATAAGTTGATTGATCTTTCCTAAAAAGGTAAAGCGTTAGCTGTATGCAATGTCATGATGTATGAAATTCATTGTGTAATGGTGTTCTCAAAATAAATGAGATTGGGATGTATGCATTTATACTGCAGATGCTATGACGTTTATAGAATGATGTTTGAATGCAGTATGTAAATGTATCAGTTGTTCTATTGCAGCGCTGTTGAATTAGGGAAAATAAATCCCTGATTGCAGCTGGCGATGAAGAATGTAGGTCTTCAGATTTTGTTGAAGCTAAACTGTTGGGAGATGATCTTCCGTTGTTAGAGAAATAAGCTTTGTTGGGTAAGGAAAGCTTTGTGCACTACCTGAGGATTTTGTGAAATCCTATAGGGGAATCCTGAGAAGTTTGACGACTTTATGGGGGAAAACCTGATGTCAGAGAAGTAGTTGGAAATTCTTGTTCTGTCGGGGATACAAGAACACCTGACATCACTAGGTTGTAAGCTGAGAATATGGCGGCGGCTTTTTAGTAAGATGCCCCTGTCTCTGTACCTGCTGGAGAAAGTACCTGCGGAGACTTTGTGGATGGTTTGAGTGTCATCCCAACTCCTGGGGTTCTTGGTAAATGTTGATCAGTATGATAAGTCTTCTATTGATAAACAAATGACAAGATGACGGGACATAGTCGTACGTTTTTAATCCCTAACTTTTGCCTGGACTTCCCTTTCGGGTTTTCAGTCCACCGGGATACCCTTTTTTGCTCAAGACGCCTTTTCAGGTTTTTGACTTACCGGGTGTATAGTTTTTTTGTATATATCCCTAATTTTTTCCCGAACTCTTTTGGTTGGCCAGGATGCCCTTAATTTTGCCTAGACCTGTCAACCTAGCGGGACTTTTTCATGCGTAGTATTTTCTGACTATGTCCGCGCTCATAGGATATGGAGAGTTGTCACCGTCTATGACAACAAGTATTTTAGTAAGGATAGAAAATGTTTATATGATCGCATGTGCCCTTTCATATGTGGGAGCCTGTGTGGGGCTGCTTCATGATGAATTTGGTGCACCTGATGTTTGATCAAGTTTCTGATAGTCTTGAATTTCCTAGGTATCTTTTCTAAGAATTGTCATGGAAGGATTCTAAGACATGATACTAACACCATCTGATACTACTGCCACAGACAAGCAATTTAGTGGTACCAAAGATTTAAATTTCACAGTGATTTTCTACTGGAATCCCCGATCAATGTAACATCCCCTGAGTGATTCAGATGGAGATCTGCCCCTGGCTATTCAGCATTTTTGGAGAGATTCTTTGCATATTGGCTTGACTGCCCCAAATTAATTAGACACCATGTCATGCCCCCTGATTATGAAAGGCTTATTATTGGGAATGTTTTTTCCGTATGAGGTGATTTTGTCCATTGAGGGGGTCTTCGTTCACTGAATATTCGTTGTGTGAATTTCTCTGCCATTTGAACAATTAACCATATGTAAACAATGTCATTTAAAGAATGCAAAGCTTATGTCTGTCTTGAAATATTTTGAAAATGCGTTTTTTTGTAGTAAACCAAAATTTGCAAGAATGTGATATCAACTCATGATTTATAGCAAACCTTACAGGAGTCAGGATACCTTTGTAACAATATGCTCTTGAACTAACTCATGCTTCGGCTAGGACTTTTAAGGGTTGTAGCGTGGCCTGGTTCACGGTTTAAGAAATAAAGGATAAAGGCTCAAAATTTGTTTGTACCCACCCGTTCTTCGTGATTTTCTTCAGTCATATGCTCTGTTAATTGTACATTTCGAATCCCAGTTGAGTTCTGGAATATTGGCCCCGATATTCCGGTGATGGTTCAGAAATTGAATGTTTGTTTGAGAACACAACGTCTACAATAACCTGAGAAGTAGGTTGCACGACATACCATTTGTCTTTAAAGTCGCGGACAGATTCCATATACATCCTGAATAGCCTCTTCGACTGTTTGAGGGAGACCCAACGATGTTTCCCACCCTTGTACTGCCACTGAAGATGAAAACCCCTGAAGAACATGGGAATGGTCGCCCCGATCCTCAGGGACCAACAAGTAATATCAAATGCCCGGATGAAGGAAATAGCTTTGGGGTGAAGCTCTGAGGGTTCTAAGTCCAAGTGATTGAGCACCCCCATTTGGAAATCATTAAAGGGAAGGCGAAGCCCTAAGTCTCTGAAAACGACCTTATACGTGGGGAAGCAGTCTTCCTCGAACTCCAAACATATCCGAGCATTGGGCGTCGCTCACAATATCGCAAAGTTCCTTTGGAAACCTTCCTGATTACCGCCATGCTCGACGACAGTATAAGCCTACCTCCTGGTATAATTATATATCGAGGTTATTCCTCGAGGCTCTGCCCCGACCCAAGCCAATGTTGGATCATTGACCGTGTCAACCAAGTTGACACCCTCCTCGGCTGTGTTGGTCTCTTCGACGTCCATGTTCTCAGAAGATTCAGGAGTGTCGGCCATTTTACCTATAAAGCAGAGGAAACCGGTAAATTCGACAGCAAATCCAAATCCATCCTTCCACGACGCAGGTGAAAGGGTTATGCGGTGCCCAAACCAAGTCAACAGTCACTCGTGCAGAAGGGGTAATACTCGGCCCTCGATCAGGGCACAAAAATCATGCCAGACTTATAAGACCACACAACGGTTATAACGGTGAATGCTCATTGTCAGGAATACCCCGAACACAGGAGATACAACGAGGAAAGTACGAATTTTCTGGCCAAGCTCATGAATTTGTCGGGGATCGCATAAATTTCTTGCGCAAAATTCATAAATTTCACGGGGATATATGAAGACTATGGGGTAAATCCATCTAAGTGCCGGGAAAAATATGAGTATCACGGGCTCAATCACGAATAGTACGCATAAGTATATGAATTCCCGAGCAGAACCCCCCAGTTGTGAAATTCTACAACTAAAACATCATCAAAGCCAATCTAAACAAAGAGTATCACGAAAAATACTTACTTGGACAAGAGTAGATGAAGAATAACGAAGATAGAAGAAGCACACGCGGTGGATTATGTGGTGGCGTTGGCAGTGGAAGGAAACGACATGGCGTTGGTGATAGGGAGAGTGAAGAGTGCGAGAATGTAAGCGTGAATAATGAGCCTTGGGGCACTATATATAGAGCTGACGTGGAATACGAAAACGTAGCGATGAGCAGCTCAATAACCGCCTTTCTCCTTGACACCTACGCGCTCAGCTAATGATGACCCCTACTCCCTAGGATATCATTACAATCCCAAAGGTCACGCCACGTGCCTACACCCCGCAATTTTTCTCCTCCCCGCGACTAGAATGATCACATCTCGAGTCCATTTCGAACGCTGCTCGGGTAAACCCATATATCAACAACTTTCTCCGTCAACACAATCAAAGATCCTAGTCGAGCAACGCACCTCGTAAAATAAAAAATTGGACTTAAGTCATAACTCCTTCATCAGAAGCAACGACTTGGGGGGCTCATGTTCTGGACTGGGTCTGCCTTTGGCCCAACTCCACGTGAGACCCAACCCAATTATGTCGGTCAAAGCATACTGGCCAGTTCTGCCCTTGACTACATCGGGCAGCAACTTCCACTCTCAGCAAGGAGACAACCTCATCACACGAGAATGTTGTACCCCAAAATTTTCCATCTCACTTATTAAGAATTTGCTCACAAGATCTCCTTAGCTCAAGACTGCACTAGGGTTTGATCAGCTCAAGACACCTCCTTAAGCACTGATGACCAAAATTAGGGTTTGAGTTTGCAGAAGGATTTTTGGACTTCCAATGCCCCATATTATTTTCATGGATCATTATGGACCCTCAAGATTACTCATGTCAAGTTTCAAGCCTTGAATCACACTTTTGATCAGTCAATTGAGCAGTTGTCCTAAAAATCAATTGTATTGGGGAAAAGTCAACTATGGCCAATTTATAGTCAAACTCATAAAATTTTATCCATATAAACATTTTAAACTCATATGTATCATTTGATCAAGTTTGGACCACAACTCCTCAAGAAATTTGATCAAATCTCCAAAAGGGCAAAATGGTCAAAATTAGGGTTTTGACTGGGAAAGGTCAATTTCTGGTTTTTGACCTAGAAAATGGTCAATTGGTTTAAAAAATTTCAAGTTTTGACCTAATTACATGGTTCAAAACATTGCAAGTCCATTGGATTGACAGATGAATTTTGCAGTCAACTGATCAAAAGTCAATTGTATACTGAAAAGTCAAACTTTAACTTTTTGGTCAAATTCAAGTGCCAAAGATCATAATTCATCAAAACATGTCAAAATAAGAAACTTATTCATCAAGAAATCAAAAAGTCAAGATTTCATTTTGAAAAGTCAAAATTTCTAAACTTAGAAATTTTTCTAAGTGTTGGAAATTTCATATTTTTTCACAACTTTGAACAAATTTTTCACCATGATGCAAGATGATTCAAGAGAAACTTCCAACATGAAAGTTTTATATCTCCATGAAATATACAACTTTTATTCACATAACTCCTTCCAAAATTGCTTGGATCTCAAGTTATAATTTTATGAACATGTGGTCATGAAACTAAACACTTAGTGAAATTTTGCCCTAATTTGGTCAGGATTTTGACCCAACTTCATGGCACTTTTTCATATAGTTCCAAGGGGAATCTTCAAAATAAATTCAAATATTGTTTGTAGAGCACATTTAAATCTTTCCAAAATGTCCAAAAAACTCCTTGAGATCATTCTTGAGTAGGGAGAATCGAAGAGATGGAGTTAGGGTTTTATCACTTTAATTACAAGTCATTTTAGTGATCAACAAAATTCAAATTCAAACCATGCTGCATAAACACTACTTTGCAGGCCTAAAACTTGTTAGGAACTCCATAATTAATGGTTTACACAGCTGTTAGAAGCCTCACTTCAAGCATTCAATGCATGGACATGCTTTATATCCATTTTTGGAAGAAAGGTCACATTGTCATTTTGATAAAGTGACTTTTTGTACAAAACTTGTTCTTGAGCCTTGCACTTGTTCTCTTCTGATAAAACAGGTCCTATAACTCATGAGATATGTTTCAAACACTTATAATCACCCATCCCATGCTTGTACCTCTCCTTGAAACTTGTTTCCCTCTTTTCTTCAAAATCAAGTAACATAGCCAAAAGCTAAGAACTTGTACTTCTGACTTGCCAATACACTCAAACACTTATGTCGATACATACACAAACCATTTGACACAAACACATGAATTCTCAAGCCTTGAAAGAACCTAGAACTCAGAATCACACTTCAACTGAGAGAACATCTCTGCTGAGTTTTAAGAACTTGTCCGTAATTCAACTGGGGGGAAACTTCTTCATCGAGATTTAAGAACTCGCCCGTAATTCAACTGAGAAAACTCTGCTAAGATTTAGGCATTGTTTGTACTTCGACGGAGGATAATTGTCGAGACTTAGAACCTTATCTGTAATTCAACCGGGAATAATTCAGTTGAGATTTAAGAGCCGGTCAGGTCTTCGACTGAGGGAAACATCTTCATCAAGATCTAGGACTGTCTGTTTACTTCTACGGAGAATAATTCTGTTGAGATTTAAGAACTCGTCCACACTTCGACGGAGGAAAATTGTCGATATTGAGAACCTTATCTGTAATTCAACCGAGAATAATTCAGTTGAGATTTAAGAGTCGGTCAGGTCTTCGACTGAGGGAAACATCTTCATCAAGACCGAGGATTGTTTGTTTACTTCAACAGAGAATAATTCTGTTGAGATTTAAGAACTCGCCCACACTTCGACGGAGGAAAATTGTCGAGATTGAGAACCTTATCAGTAAATCAACCGAGAATAATTCAGTTGAGATTTAAGAGCCGGTCAGGTCTTCGACTGAGGGAAACATCTTCATCAAGATCTAGGATTTTCTGTTTACTTCAACAGAGAATAATTCTATTGAGATTTAAGAACTTGTCCACACTTCGACGGAGGAAAATTGTCGAGATTGAGAACCTTATCTGTAATTCAACCGAGAATAATTCAGTTGATATTTAAGATCTGGTCAGGTCTTCGACTGAGGGAAACATCTTCATCAAGATCTAGGACTGTCTGTTTACTTCAACGGAGAATAATTCTGTTGAGATTTAAGAACTCGTCCACACTTCGACGGAGGAAAATTGTTGAGATTGAGAACCTTATCTGTAATTCAACCGAGAATAATTCAGATGAGATTTAAGAACCGGTCAGGTCTTCGACTGAGGGAAACATCTTCATCAAGATCTAGGACTGTCTGTTTACTTCAACGGAGAATAATTCTGTTGAGATTTAAGAACTCGTCCACACTTTGACGGAGGAAGATTATCGAGATTGAGAACCTTATCTGTAATTCAACCGAGAATAACTCAGTTGAGATTTAAGAACCGGTCAGGTCTTCGACTGAGGGATACATCTTCATCAAGATCTAAGATTGTCTGTTTACTTCAACGGAGAATAATTCTGTTGAGATTTAAGAACTCGTCCACACTTCGACGGAGGAAAATTGTCGAGATTGAGAACCTTATCTATAATTCAACCGAGAATAATTCAGTTGAGATTTAAGAGTCGGTCAGGTCTTCGACTGAGGGAAACATCTTCATCAAGATCTAGGACTGTCTGTTTACTTCAACGGAGAATAATTCTGTTGAGATTTAAGAACTCGTCCACACTTCGACAGAGGAAAATTGTCGATATTGAGAATCTTATCTGTAATTCAACCGAGAATAATTCAGTTGAGATTTAAGAACTGGTCAGTTCTTCGACATAGCTGAGAACTTAACTACATCCTTCCTGAAAGGTAAAGGTCAATCGTATGCAATGCGTGATATATATCAAGAAATGATGTTCTCAAAGTAAACGAGATTGTGTTGTATGATGCGTATATGCATGTATTATGATGTATGGAAATGTAATGCTTTTAGCTGGGGAAAATAAATCTCGGATAGCTGTTTGGAGAATAGAGTTGGATTCTTCGTTTTTGCTGGGGATAGCGAACAAATACGGTTGCGAGAATAAACCTGCAGGAGAGGATCACTCTGTTGGAGAATAAACTGATGAGGAGATTACTCTGTGGGGAAGAGATGCTCTGCTGAGGATTCCACCGATAAATTCTGCTGGGGATGAATTATCGTTGCTGGTGGTACTGGATCCTGCTGGGGATAATCTTTCAGTTGCGGCTTCACTGAGGATAACATTTTAGAATCTTATGGGGATAATCCTTTGAGATTTGTTGGGGACAATCTTCCAAAGTCTACTGGGGATGACTCTCCAAATTCCACTGGGGAAGCTTTTTCAGACTGTGTTGGGAAAATTTCAGACTCCACTGGGGACATCTCGTATTCTGCCGGGGAATGTTCTTATACTTCGTTAGGGAATATTAAGACTGTTGGGGATATTAAGCCTTTTCGGTGCTGACGGTAGATGAACTCTGCTTGGGGAGAATATTACCGATTCATTCACAGTTGCAAATCTCAGTTGGGGAGAGTTAACATTATTGTCTTACTCTGCGGGGAGTGAATGCATCTCAACCATATTCTTCAGCTGAATCTACCTTCGTACCTGGTGGATAAAGCATCTGTACAGTTTAGACAATTCTTATTTGCCCATGTTTCTGATATTACAAGTAATCGTAAATATTCATGAGCAGCAATTAATGTCAAATGCATATATCAAAAATGAACATTGGACGTTCTTTGCAAAACAAAACAGAAAAAGGAAAAACAGTTTGAAATTTGTCTGAAAATAAATTTGTATTGATTTGAAGTTTGGCCTGTAAAATAGGTGTTTTTGTACAATAGGTTGGCGTCCTAGTAAGGGAACGCCACCGAACAAATAGATTTTACACAATTTGTGAAAAACAAAACAGCTATGTGAATAATCCCACTGGGTTCCAACTCTGCTATTGCCTTTATGTCCTCGAGCATCTCATCACTTTGCTACTTGGTTGAAGGTAGATCAGATTGATTAGTGTCGTCCGAGCTTGATAGTTGATACCGAAGTCTGGATGCAAAGTGATCCAATGAGACATAGTGTTACACCTTAATCCCTAACTTTTTCCTGGACCGCCCTTTCGGGTTTTCCGTCCACCGGGATACCCTTTTTTGCCCAAGCCGCCTTTTCAGGTTTTCGACTTGTCGGGTGTACAGATTTTTTATTTTCATCCCTTATTTTTGCCCGAACCCTTTTGGTTCGCCGGGAAGCCCTTATTTTTGCCTAGGCCAGTCGACCTAGCGGGTCTTTGATTATGTGTAGTATCTTTTCACTATGTTAGCATTGACGGGGTGAGGAGGGTCGTCACTGTCCATGGTGGTTAGAATCATAGCTCCTCCTGAGAAAATGTTCTTAACCACAAATGGCCCTTCGTAAGTAGGGGTCCATTTGCCCCTGGGATCACCTTGTGGCAGTATGATGCGCTTGATAACCAGGTCCCCAACTTGATACTCTTGTCGTCTGATTTTCTTGTTAAATGCCTTGATCATCCGCTTTTGATACGTCTGACCATGACAAATAGCAGTAAGTCTCTTTTCATCGATTAAGTTCAGCTGATCAAGTCGGGTCTGAATCCAGTCATCTTCGCTCAAACCTGCATCCTTCATAATCCTAAGAGAGGGTATCTGAACTTCAATGGGAAAGACAGCCTCCATGTCATAAACCAAGGAATAGGGTGTTGCCCCTGTTGACGTTCGTGCTGAGGTACGGTACCCATGTAGAGCAAATGGTAACATCTCGTGCCAATCTTTGTACGTCACCGTCATCTTCTGTACAATCTTCTTAATATTCTTATTAGCCGCTTCAACAGCCCCATTCATCTTCGGCCGGTAAGGATAAGAGTTGTGATACTGTATCTTGAACTGCTTGTAGAGCTCGGTGATCATCTTATTGTTGAGATTTGTACCATTGTCCGTAATGATCCTCTCTGGTACACCGTATCGACAGATCAGATTGTGCCGAATGAACTGTGCCACGACGTTCTTGGTTACTGTAGCAAAGGAAGCTGCTTCAACCCACTTCGTAAAGTAATCAATCACTACCAAGATGAAACGATGCTCGTTGGATGCTGTAGGTCTGATCTCGTCGATCATGTCAATGCCCCACATTGCAAAAGGCCACGGAGCTGTCAAGACGTTCAGAGGAACTGGAGGTATATGCACTTTATCAGCATAGACTTAGCACTTGTGACATGTCCGAGAATGCTGATAACAGTCGGCTTCCATTGTGGACCAATAATATCCTGCCCGAAGGATTTTCTTTGCCATGGTGTGTCCACTGGAATGAGTCCCGAAAGTACCTTCATGTAACTCTGCCATGATCCTTTCTGCTTCGTTCTTATCCACACAACACAGTAAGGTTGAATCATGGTTGCGCTTGTAAAGGATGCCATTGCTGATGAAGAACTTCGCGACGAACCTCCTCAGAAACTTCTTGTCATTAACAGATGCACCCTCGGGGTACTCCTGAGCCTCGAGATACCTCTTTACCTCATGAAACCAGGGTTTATCTGCTACTTCTTCAGTCTTAATGTTGCAGCAATGTGCAGGTCCGTCCAGTTTTTCAATGATAATCAGGGGAGCCCCGTTGTCTCAGTTAACTTTGAACATAGACGACATTGTAGCTAGCGCGTCCGCTAACTGATTCTCCTCTCTAGGGAAGTGTTCAAAGTTTATCTCTTCGAAGTGCGGAAGCAATGTCAACACATACTCCTTGTAAGGAATAAGATTTGGATGTTTCGTATCCCACTCGCCTTTGATTTGACTGATCACGAGAGCGGAATCTCCGAAGACACTTAAGAACTTAATCCTTAGGTCAATTGTTGCTCGAAGACCCATAATGCACGCTTCATACTCCGCCATGTTGTTGGTGTAGTTGAAACATAGTCGGGCGGTAAACGGAGTATGAGAGCCTTTAGGAGATATGATCACGGTGCTAATGCCATTCCCCAAAGCGTTTGAAGCTCCATCAAAGTACATAGACCATCGGGATCCCTCCTCAGGTCCTTCATCCGGTCCAGGTGTCTCACGGTCAGTTACTATCATGATATTCTCATCCAGGAATTCAAAGTTCATAGACTGGTAATCATCCACTGCCTGATGTGCAAAATTATCTGTCAACACTTCCCTTAATTGCCTTTTGGGTCGTATACTGGATGCCATATTCAGTCAAGATCATCTGCCATCTTGCGATTCTTCCGGATAAAGCAGGCTTCTCGAAGATATACTTGATTGGATCCATATTTGATATCAATAGAGTAGTGTGAGTCAGCATATATTGTCTCAGCCGACGAGCAGCCCATGCCAAAGCGCAACAAGTTTTCTCAAGAAAAGAGTATCGGGTCTCGCAGTCGGTAAACTTTTTGCTAAGGTAATAAATAGCATGCTCTTTTTGGCCAGACTCGTCATGCTGCCCCAGCACACACCCCATTGAATTGTCGAGTACTGTCAAGTATAAGATCAAAGGTCTCTCTTCAACTGGAGGCATCAGAATGGGTGGCTCTTGGAGATACTCTTTGATCCTTTTGAAAGTGGCCTGACATTCATCGTTCCATCTTAGCACTTGATCTTTCTTCAGCAATTTGAAGATTGGCTCACAAGTAGCAGTCAGGTGCGAGATGAATCGGGCGATGTAGTTCAGACGTCCCAGAAATCCTCTAACTTCTTTTTCAGTTCGGGGAGCTGGCATTTTCTGTATAGCCTTCACCTTTTCAGGATCCACTTGAATACCTTTATCACTTACGACGAAACCCAGCAGCTTACCAGATCTCACCTCGAAGGTGCACTCGTTCGGGTTTAACCTCATCTTGTACAACTTCAACCTGTCAAATAGCTTCTGAAGGTGGTCAAGATGTTCTTCCTCAGTCTAGGATCTTGCAATCATGTCGTCAACGTATACCTCAATCTCATGATGGATCATGTTGTGGAACAAGGCGACCATGGCGTACTGATACGTTGCCCCAACATTTTTCAATCCAAAGAGCATAACCTTGTAGAAAAAGGTACCCCCATTGAGTAATAAAGGTTATCTTCTCCATGTCTTCGGGAGCCATTTTAATTTGATTGTAACCGGAGAAACCATCCATAAAGGAGAAGACCTTATGTTGAGCGGTGTTGTCAACCAGAATGTCGATATGAGGTAGAGGGAAGTCATCCTTGGGGCTTGCCCTGTTCAGATCCCTATAGTCAACACACATCTGAACTTTACCATCCTTTTTCGGCACAGGAACCACGTTGGCCACCCACTGTGGGTAAGAAGTAACTGCTAGAAAACCAGCGTCAAACTGTTTCATAACTTCAGCCTTGATTTTCTCGGACATCTCTGGGCGCATTCGACGAACCTTCTGTTTCACTGGAGGATAGCCTTCCTTGGTTGGCAATCGGTGAACCACGATGTTGGTATCCAACCCAGGCATATCTTCATAAGACCAGGCGAAGATCTCAATGTAGTCATGCAGCATCTGAATCAACCGTTGTTTAACACTAGCTTCCAGACTTGCATCGATCTTGACCTCTTTCTTGTCTACCTCTATACCCAGATTCACTGTTTCCACTGGCTTTTCATGCGGCTGTATGGCCCTCTCTTCCTGGAGTAGCAGTCAAGCAAGTTCACCAGGCACTTCGCAATCATCTTCACCTTCATCTTCGGCTAAGTTGATCGGACTTTCGAAGTCATAATTGGCAGTAGCAGAGTCGTTACTAGTAAGATCCAGAGTGGATGTAGACCTGTATATGTGAGTGTGTGTAAAATAGTTGTTTTGCAATATAATAAAAGAAAAATAAGGAGCGCAAGATTTGAAATGCAAGAAAATGTCTGATGCTTTTATTAATGATATATGTAGATGACACACATAAAGCCCTCACAAACGAAGCCACGGTGCCTCGGGTAAGACATCGGGCCATAAAGTTTAAAACATTGTCTGTTACAAATTCAAAAAAAAAGTCTCATTACTGGGTAACAAAAGAAATTGGGATGAAGTCCTTTGCTGTCCAGTTGCTTAGTCCACCATCAGTAGTAGGATAGATCCAACTGTCAAACTCAGACTCTTCAACATCATCTTCAATGGCATTCACTCATGAATTATTGATAAACAGGGGAGTTTTTCCGATCCGTGCACTCCGAACAGCCCTTTGAGCTTCTGCAGTGAAACCCAAACCAAACTTGTTAGTCTTATGTGCAAAATCAAGGAGTTGGCCCCACTTTGCACACCCACCTTTTTCAACAACAGCCCGGGCATCCTTGAAGGAAGCCATCTTCATGAGAGGATCTTCAGCAACAGTCTCAGTTGATGCCAGCCTCTGGGGAACCTCTTCAAAATGCTGAAACAGGGTCTCAATGAACTCCCCATCCATCTCTACATATCGGAAAGAGTTGAGGTGGCTCACCATGTACTCCTCCTCTCCTCGTACCGTAACAATTTTCCCCTTGACTGGGTACTTCAACATCTAGTGGAGCGTGGAAGTGATTGCCCCAGCTTTGTGGATCCATGGGCGACCCAGCAAACAAGCATAGGATGGCCGAATGTCCATCACAAAGAATGTAGATGCGAAAACTTGAGAACCAACCTTAATCGGAATATCCACTTCTCCATGCACCATCCTCTTAGACCCATCGAAGGCTCTGACAACAATGTTACTTGGCTTCAGCTCTAAACCTTCGCAGTCCACCGGTCTAGAGCTTTCTTAGGCAAAACGTTCAATGAGGAACCAATATCCACCAATACATGGGCTAGGGTGGTGCCTCTGCATTCAATGGAGACATGCAGGGCATCATTGTGATTCCTCCCCTTAGCAGGTAAGTCGGTGTCGGAGAAACCCAACCCATTATCCGTCGTCAAACTAGCCACGCAATCTTTAAACTGATCAGTTGATGTTTCTTGCGGTAAGTGTGCAGTCTTTAGGAAGGAAATCAGAGCCTTGGCATGGGCTTCTGAGCAAAGCAACAGAGACAACATAGAGATTTTGGATGGGGTTTACCCCAGCTGCTCGACTACATTGTAGTCGCTCTTTTTGATAATTCTCAAAATTTCCTTCATCTCTTGTCTAGAGGCTTCCATAGTAATTGTCTTTGGCGCCTCCGTCCGGGCAGGCTCACCGGTGGTCTCTTTGCCCCAAGCATTAGAGGACTCGGGAACATGGGTAAGAATGGGAACTTGAACAGGAATAGTATCAGGTACACTGGTAGGTGTAATAACAACAGGTTTCCGAACAACTGGTGGAGAGATTTCAGGGGAGAAAAGTCTTCCGCTGCGGGTGACTTTACTAGATCCCACAATATTGCTGACGTCAGTATCAGCCTCTTTAGCACTCAAGTCTTGCTTAACTCCGTGATAGTATACGTCAGCCCCATAATGCCACGAGACAGCTTTATTGGATGTATAGGGGATAGGCCCTGGAACAGTGATGATCAATGGTGCGATTCTTGGAACTGATGTAATTCTAACAGGCTTTCTCGAGGAAGCCTTGGAAGAATTGTTGAAAATGGTGATTATAGCAACTTCTTCAGTAGGAACCAAAGGAACAACAGTCTTCTCAAACAAAATTTCTTTATTATCCATCAGGCGTTGGATACCTGACTTCAAAAGATGGCAACCGGTAGGTAGGACAGAACACATACGGCAATCTTCGTCATAACCCAGAAATAAACCGGCTAACAAGAGATTCTTCTTCACAGTCATCAAAGGAGTAACAATGTCTCTCACAGAAACCACAACCGAGTCTTCATCTATGGCATTCACTCCATGTTTGGGCATAGGAGCAGTCACAACATTGGGTCTTTCAGGTGCTTCGAACTCGATCTCCTTCGCATCAATTAAGTCCTGTACCTTATTCTTCAAAACCCAACAATCATCTGTATCATGCCCCGGGCTATCAGAGTGAAAAGCACAGCGGGCATTAGGGTTGTACTTCGGTGATGTTGTATTTGGATTCTTCGGGGCCTCCCTTGGAATTACCAGATTAGTCTTTAATAACTGCGGCAGTATCTGGGATAAAGTCATGTTGAGCTGAGTGAATTGTCTTCGTGGCCTTTCGGCCCTTGACTGATTGTTGCGCTGAGGAGCAACAGCAGGTCTTAAAATAATAACCGCATTAACAGCTTGGCGGTGTTCAGGTCTATTCTGGCTTTTTAAACTGTAGACAACACTGGATTCTTTCTTAAAAGGCTTCTTCTTGGTGCCTGATGAAGCACCCTTCTGTATCTTACTGGATTTGATACCAGCCTCAATCCTTTCCCCGGTTATAATCAGCTCTGTAAACCCGGACGAAGAACTCCCAATCAGATGGTTGAAATACAGACCAGACAAGGTCCCCAGAAACATATCCACTAGCTCCCTATCAGCCAAGGGTGGTTGCACTCTGCCAGCAAAGTCCCTCCACTTCTGAGCGTAATCTTTGAAACCTTCACCCGCACCCATAGACATACCCTGAAGTTGGGTACGCGTGGGAGCAAGGTCGGCATTATATTGGTACTGCTTATAGAAAGCAGCAGCCAAGTCTTCCAAATTACGGATACTAGCTCCTTCCAGCTGGTAAAACCATTCAAGCTGAGTCCCTGAGAGACTGTCTTGAAAGAAGTGGATCCAGAGGTTCTTGTCAGTGGTGTATGGCTGGATCTTCCTAACATACAAATGGAGGTGCAGTTTTGGACAAGAAACCCCATCGTACTTAGCAAAGGCTGGTGCTTTAAACTTGTGGGGAATTACCACCCCAGATGACAGACCCAAATCACCAAAGTCTAGACCAGGTACTTTCTGAACTTCCATCACGCTCAACCGGTCTTCCAGTTGTTTATACCTATCCTCATCCGGAGGATACTGGTCTTCGTCAAAGTCAGTCTCGTTGTCAGAAACCACATGGCTAGGAGCCCTCCTTTCTTCCTGATTATCTCCCCCTCCAGATGAGTGGGTCAAATCAACCTCTTCTCGCAAATCGTTTCCGAATCTGCGACCCATATTAAATAGGACTGTCTTCTTCTTCTTCTTCTTCTCTTTCAAGATAAGGGTCTTCAGATCTTGCTGACCCTTAGCCAAACTCATGAACAACTCTTGGAACTAGGCGTTTTGAGCCTGTAGAGCCTTGATCGCTTGTTCAGTTGATGGTTCAGAAGACATGATGCTGAAATAAACAACGAAGAAGATGAGAAAACCTGTAGGGGTACCTGTTATGAGGTACATGAGAATGAGATGCGTGTGATATGATTTCAAAGACGTCGAGAGATTCAAATTTGTAAACAAAAAATGAAACACACTTTTATTAGATAAACTTGAAATTCAATTGTTCAACAAATGCCTTTAAGGCGTTACAAGAAAGAAAAACTGAAAGTAAATCAAAACTAGAGATAATCAAAAGGACAAACAGTGCTCCCATGGTCGTTTCTTATTAGTGCGGACATAGTCATTGAGGATCCGCTCATTCTCCAGCTGCCTTGTCAACTTCTGGATCTTATGTTCTTGCTCGTGATACTTTTCTCGGTAAGTAGCCCGTTCCTCCCTTAGCTGCATCCAGGACCTCTTCAATGCCCCAATGTCAGTAGGCATGTAAGGGTGTAGGATGGCAGGAGGAACCCCCTCTTCATCAGCAACTTCAAGAGTTATAGGTAAGACAGCTTCGTAGGGCATTCCCAGCTTTTGGGCACGTATGCGAACCCATCGAAGGTATGGCTCCATCGGAAGAGAAGTCTTCGCACCCAGCTCGTATGGATCAGACCTGTGGACCCTATCCCAAGCTCTTATGAATCTGCGGTGTTGCTCGTCACTGTCTCCTTGGAAATCAAAGACAATACTAGGCATTAGCAACTTATGAGGTCCTTCCCTTCTAGCTCGCCCAAACTGACGTAAGGCCAAGCACAGATTATAAGTGATTCCTCTATTGGTTCCCATCAGTGAAACGTTGGGGTATTCCCCACAGCGATCAATAATAGCCACGTCTTCCATACCCTTGATAGTCCAAATGATGTCATTATGAGAGAGAGACATAATCATATAAGCCCAGCCCATGCCTTCCTTGTTCTTCAAGACTGATTTGGGGAGGTGATAAATAAACCACCTCGCCAACAACGGAGCACAGCACATAAGGGTTCCCCGCCTATGAGCAGTACGGGAAAAAAGAGAATGAAGAATGTCACCCAAGAGGGTGGGCACAGGATTACTGGATATGAAAATATTCACCGCATTCATGTCGACGAAGGAATCTGAGTTAGGAAACAAAACCAAACCATATATCAGAAGAGACAGAATGTCTTCAAATGCCTGGAAGTCTAGACTGTCCCAGAACTAATTAGCCTTACCAACCAAGAATTTAGTCAAGAAGCCCTTTGCTCCACTACGAGTTTCCCAATTAGACATTACCTCAGCCTTTGTCAGATGAAGGGCTGAAGCAATCTCTTCCGGTCTAAGGATCTTCTCCCAACCTGTAAACGGGGTCTGCTCCAAAATGGGGATACCCAGCAGATCAGAGAACTCTTCCAAGGTAGGGACCAACTGGTAGTCCGGAAAAGTAAAGCAATGGTACAGTGGATCAAAGAACTGGACTAAGACTCTCATCATCTATTCATCCATCTTGGAGGTGACCAAACCAAGAAGGTTCCCATGTCTTCTGATGAAGGAGGTAGTATCTGGCATCTTTGCAGCCAATTCTTTAAGCAGAGTGGGAACCTGGACAAAGTTGAGTCAGATGGCATTTCTACGCATGGGTGCCATGACCTACAAAACAGAACAAAGATGAATCCCTCTTGTCTTTGAAATAGGTTAGTCCAATGCAAAATGCATGCAATGTCATGATGTCATGATAGAAAACACACCACAAGTATCCATAAATAGCAGACATGGTAAAGGCACACAAGTCATACAGAGAGCCCTTAGATTTCAGGCTAGCAAGGAGTCTAGGTATTACCCTCTTTCAGTTTAGTTGGTTTAAACCTGTCCTAAAAATAGTAACCGGGATCTAGAGGATCTCAATATCACTGACTACCCTCGATCGGTCATAATTCCAGTTTAGTAACCTTTTCTTGCAGCCGGAATCATCGCGAGAGTTTAGTCTCAATGAGTGTAGCATATTGCTACTGTTCTATGGCAAAGTTGGTCAATTTAAAGGTTCTAAGGTCAATTGGTGTTTAATGACCCCTTAGAAGACCCATATTCTCCTCGTTGCGCCACAAGGGATATCAGTACAATCTAAAGTGCCACACCAACGTAGCTACTGCTTCAACCGTATCGGTCTACGTCGTACAGTTCCCTCACAGTTTATTGCTACTTACCTAAAGGGTATCCCCCAGATCCGGGTTAGGATCTATAGTAACTCCGATACAAGCCCACAAATATAAAGCATACAAGTCAAGCAATTGAAAATAATATGAACTATTCCTAAGGTACACCCCACTTATAAATTTCCCCGACAGAGTCGCCAGTTCTGTGATACGGTGGGAAGAACTGACTGTTTTTTGGAATGATGGTTTGCGTTTTGCGTTTGTTTTTGCAAAATGTCGCAGTAAGCAAGAGTCGCCACTGACTTTTATTTTATCCAACAAGGAAAGGAAAAAAGCACAGAAAAATTCCTTTTTCGAGATATTTCTCGGGTTCGGGGGGTAGATTATAGAAAGGGAAGGTGTTAGCACCCTTTTTATCCGTGGTTATCCACGGGCTCTTAGGTACTTGCTCATATTGTTTTCAAAATATTGCTTTCTTTGTGCTTGTGGGTTTGAAAAAGTTTTTTGTTTGAAAACTTCGATTTAACTCTTGCTTCTGTCCTCAAGAGTGTATGAAGTGTTTTTGAAAACTTTGTTCGAAAAGTGTAAGTGTGAAAAGTTTTTGTTTTTTGAAAGATCAAGTATCTAAGAACCATCTACCTACTTGAAAAAGGAATCGTTCTATGCTATCTTCCTTTAAACAATGCTATCCCACTATTGATGAGTAGGTAGCATCGTCGTTGAAGTTTTAAGGGTCAATTCGAATTAGGGACTTACGGTCACCAAAGCAATGTTAGGATGCCTTAGCGGTAAACCTAATGTCTTAGATCATTTGTTTTGAGGAAACAGTATCCGAGACAACCATTTTGAGGCGACTATGGTCTTTGGACAAGAGGACGACCTCTAAAACGACCTATACTTAATGACCACGTATGAAGGCAACCAAGTGGGGTGTTCCCTAAGAGTGCGCATGTGCGAGTGTGTCATTTTCAGTTTATTTTTATCTTTGTACATGTTAAAGGTGATCTAAGTTGATTTTAGGTTAAAACATTCAGTCTTGTCATGCCATCCTATTATCAAACATCTAACAATTATAATTTGCAGAAATAAAATGCGGAATTTAAATTACAAGGCATCGGGTATTTACATCGCCAAAGACAAACCTGTTGTACCCCAAAATTTTCCCTCCCATATTCTTCAAGATTTGACAAGAATAATCTTCAAATTACTCAAGATGGCTCAAGAGGTGTACAGTCAAACCACCTCCTAAGACAGCTGAAATTAGGGTTTTGGTTCTTTCAAGGAATTTGAGGTTTTAAATGGTTCAGTCAAGTCTCATAGGCCTATATACATCCTCAAGCATCTACATGCCAAGTTTCAAGACTCACAGTGTCAACTTGCACAGTCAAAAGCTCCATTTGACCTACAGTCAACTGCAGGGGCAAAATGGTCATTTTGCAGTCAAAAGTCAAAATTTTTGGTCAACATCTTATTTTGAGTCCACAATCATCATTTGATCAAGTCTTGATCATGATTCCACAAGAATGGCTCAAAAATCATCAAGATGCAAAAAGTTACTATTTTTGGACAGTAGAAAAGTCAACTGTATCTTGACCAGGGCATAACTTTTTCATGGTTCATCAGAAAAATCCCATCCAATGCTCATTTTGAATAGGATGATATTTCCTACAATCCATCTTCACACTCCAAGTCCAATAAATGCTCTCATACAAAGTTATCAATTTCTACATTATAGGTCAATTTCAAAAGTCAACAAAAGTACACTTTAAGTCAAAGGCCATAACTTGAGATTGGTAAATCCAAATGACATGGAACCAAAGGCATTGGTTAGAGGACTTCAAACCTTTCCAAAATGTCCAAGAACATGTTCATATGATCAAAATTGAGCAAGATATGCATTGGAGAAGTTGGGAAATTTTTAGGAATTTGCAAAAGTCAACTTTGCTCAAAACACCTTATTTTTACTAATGGGCCTCAAATCTCTTCTTGAAACTTCATCCATGACTTATGCACGACCCATCAAGCTTAATTGAATTTATTTTCTTATTTTTATTAATTAATTAATTGGATTTTTAATTGATATTAATTCATTTAATTAATTTAAATTGTAGGAAAATACAAGATTTGGTTTTTTAAATCTTTTTGTGAAGCAAATATGACCTAAAAAGGCTGGCAATTTCGTGCACCAAGTCAAAGATACAAAATATCCAAAATTGGCAACTTTGTTCAATCATGAAGATGCAAAAAGATTTGATTTTCAATCAAATATTCAATCATCAATTCAATGGATTCTTGTTCAAGATTTGACCTAATTCCATTCCTCTATATATATATATGCAAGCAAACCCTGATGGAGCACACGTGAGAAAGCTGCAGAAAAAGAGCCATACAATTTCAAGAAATTCAAGAAAATTGCAAAATTGATTTTTACATTCCAGGCCAATTCAAGGCAATTTGTTGATTCTAACACCTTGCAGGAGTTCCCAAGAACGTGTGGCAATTGAATTCACACGCTAAAGCTCAAAGAATCACAGGATACAGAACCACGGTTTGACATTTTTATTCAAAATCGTATTATCCAATTCATGAGCATTTAACATGATTTCTTGATTGTTTTGCATTGATAGGGACTATATGAAGCTAATGATATCATTTAATTGAATTATAATGCACTGAATCGAAGAATGCCATGAACGATTTTCTAGGGTTTCCAAGCTTTGAATTGGGGCTTTGCAATCCAGGAACAATTAGGACTAGTGATACATATGGTTGGAATCGTTGAACCAAGACGAACTCAATTGAACCCTCGCGAAATATTTATGTAAACCACAGCCCTAATCGCTATTTTTCGTCGCCATAGTTTGTGGGGGTTAAAAACCCCCGCTATCTAATGTTTGTTTTTGCATAACGAAGGAAGAAGATGATGATGTGTTGATACATCATTGGACCATTTGAATAAATACGCGCGTTTTTCTTTTGTACAGCATATTGTTTGGTTTATCAATATATTAATTGCCTGTTATTATAATACTAAAAGCGTGCAAGTGGTGTAGTGGTTGTTGCGTTGGCGTGGAACCATTGGGACCTGGGTTCGAATCCCAGGTCCCCCAAAATCTTTATTTCCTTTTCCTTTGAATATTCACGTGCAGGTTGCATAATGAGGTCCATCATATACCTCCAGTTATCAAAGTGCCAGATGTCTGTAAGCGTGGATCCAATGGCCAAAGCTGGATGATCACCATAGTCCCTGGTCAATGCACGTGTGGGCAATCCAAAAAGTCAAAAGAGGCTTGCAGTTTGTTGGGCCTGAGAATTTCCAAACATACCTCCATATTGGGCCAGTACCCCCCCTGGTTTATTCTTCTTATTTTTTTTCTTTTATATTTTCCATTTAACTATTTTACTAATTATTATTATTATTATTATTTAATTAACGAAATTAACTTTTTTTTCATAATAAAATTCAGAAAACTAAAAATGTAATATTTTTATTATTATTATTATTTATTAATTTCACCCTTCATTATTTTTGTAAATAAATACTAACAAATTAATTTAGTCCTCTTTTAATTAGGTTAATTTCAATATTTTTTTGCAATAAATAAAATAAATTAGAATTAGGGTTTTCACTAACTTTTGTCATGGATTTTGTGTGTGCATGCGTGGACTTGAGTCCTCTTTTCTCGGTTTTGGACTTTAGTCCTCTTTTCTCGGTTTTGGACTTTGTGTGCATGCGTGGACTTGACTCTATGGTGAACCTCAGATCCTGGCCACCAGATTTGGCCTTTGGCCATCTGGCCATTAGATGCTTGATGGACTATGGTATGCTGCATGCTTGGATACGCACTTGATCACCTGAAGAGAAAAAACAAATGGAAATTGGGGGGACCTGGGATTCGAGCCCAGGCCTGATGGATATTGGCATGCACGCTTACCACTATACTGCTTTGTTCTCTTTGTTAATAATATACAAATAAATCATAATATAAAAAAAACAAGTCAATATGCCAGCAAACAAAAAAATGCGCGCGTGATTTGAGTGGTCCAACGATGGCGTGACACGCATCATCTTCAACCTCATGTCTGTGGCTAAAACATTTCAGGCCTATACCAAAGGACAGAAGTCCGTAGCTATAAACCAGGCCATCTCCAAAAATTGCTACGAGCCACAAAAATGCATTTCAAGGGCATGGTTGTGCTCGTCTCATCATCCCGGTCACAACCATACCCTTCTTGATGGCCAATTATTCCTGAAACAGAAACACCCAAAAATATCCACGAAACCCTAGCTATGTCATCTTGCAGTATAGGTCAGATAAACAAAATTGAATAATGCCAATAGTTTTGAAATGTTATGAGGATTACAAATATACCAATAATTTACTCAAATGATGCAAGAATGATGAATCACGATTTCAAGAACAGAGCGAGTTATCTTGACACTTACAACGTATTTGGGCATATGAGCAAGCTTGCTTTTGATCCAGGAAGGTTGAGTGAACACCCAGGAAGCGATTGGGATAGGTTTTGGCTTCTGAAAACGCCTCTTGCTATGATTTCGAATTCAAGATTTTCACCACCTTTTTCAAACTTTGTCCTGCCTCTTCTTGCAGCCTCCAACCCTTATTTCGATTCCTTTGGCTTGTTTATGTAGTATGGAATGTATTAGGGTGACAATTTTGGATTGAATCTCTCTAAATCAATGCAATGGGATTTGATTTGATTCACCTTTTAAACCTTTCCAAATTTGTCAAATCTCCATCTTTTTGTACATGATATAGTGTGATCCGAATTTGATGATGCTAATGATGATGATTAAAGCCTGAAACAACAAAAGAATCTCATGTAATCAAAGTTTTGGATTTTGTATGATTTAATTTGATTAAAAATGAATAAATTCAATAAAAAATCAAATAAAATAATAAAAATAAAATATGATCTCATGGCTGAAGCTAGGACATGTGGGAAACTATGCAAGCTCAAATCAAGTGGAAAAGAATGGGCCCATTTGACAAAATTTGAAGTTTTGGGGATAGTTAACTTTTGGAAATTTTTGCAAAAATGTCCAACTTCAACAATGAATAACTTCTTCAATTTTGAACTTTTGGAGGTATTCTTAGACTTTTTAGAAAGCTTGAGATGTCCTCTAACCAACCCTTTTGGTCTCATCTCATTTTGATATTACATGCTCAAGTTATAAGCTTTGGCATAAAAGGTGTTTTTGTTGACTTTCATAAATGACCTATAATGTCGAGTTCATTTTTTGATCTTGGGGTATGAATATGGATTGTAATAAATTGCATACTCTTCAAAATGAGCTTTGTCAAAGTTGAGTTGACTTTTCCTACAAAACCCTAATTTAGCAACTTTTGAGTCTTAATGAATTTTGAGCAATCCTTGATGAATCATGATCAACCCTTGATCAAATGATGAAATATCCTTAAAAATGAGAATGTTGATAAAAAATCTTGAAGTTTGACTGTATTTGGGTCACAATTGACTTTTGCCCTAGCACAATCGATTTTTGGACCTTTGAGCAATTGACTGAGCAAACTTCCTCTGCAAGGCTTGAAATTTGGCATGGATGATCTTGAGAACATATTAGGACATTTGGGAGAACTTGAGTTCATTTGGATCCAAGGATCTTGATGCAACACAAAACCCTAATTTGGGGTTGACTGCCTTAGGAGATGACTTGTCTGACCCACTCTTGAGCAACCTTGAGCCACTTGGAGATTTTTTCTTGAAATGTTTTAAGGAATATGAGAGGGAAATTTTTGGGTACAACACCAGTCCTACAATCATCTCTTCTAATACACCTGTTGACAAAGTTGTTACAACTCCTGTTATCACTCCTACTGATATTCCTGCTGCTGAGTCAACCGAGACTCGAGGTAAAAGTATTCTGATTGAGCCTGTCCGGATGAAGGCACAATCATTGGCTATCCCTGAGACCTCCCGGAAAGAGATGGAGGAAATTCTAAAGATCATAAAAATAAGCGACTACAAAGTAGTTGAGAAACTCGGGCAAACTCCATCTAAAATTTTCGTGCTGGCTTTATTACTATGTTCCGAGGCGCATGCAAAGGCCTTGGTAAAATTCCTGAAAATGCCCATGTACCTCAAGAAACATCTGCCGATCAGTTCCGAGACTGCATAACCAGCTTGACTGCAGATAATGGTTTAGGTTTTTCAAATGCTGATTTAACGCCAAGAGGAAGAAAGCATAATGAGGCATTGCATGTCTCAGTGGAATGCAGGGGCACAACCTTGGCTCATGTTTTGGTGGACACTGGCTCGTCTCTGAATGTTTTGCCTAAAAAGGCTCTTGATAGGATTGACTGTGAGGGATTGACATTGAAGCCAAGCAACATAGTAGTGAGGGCCTTTGACGGCTCAAAAAGGATGGTGCATGGGGAAGTGGATATCCCCATAAAGGTTGGAACCCAAACATTTGATTCAAATTTTTATGTAATGGATATTCGCCCTTCATATTCCTGCTTGCTAGACCGACCATGGATTCGCAATGCTGGCGTTGTTACTTCTACGTTGCACCAAATGCTGAAATATTCAATTTAGGGGAAAATCATCACCGTTCATGGAGAAGAAGAGTATATGATCAGCCATCTCAATTCCTTCCGGTATGTGGAGCTAGATGGTGAATTTATTGAAACTCCATTCCAACACTTTGAAGAAGTCCCACAAGATGTGTAAGTGACCAAGGTTGTGTCTCAAGTTACCAAGATCACAAAGCCTTCACTCAGGATGTCGTCTTTGAAGGATGCCAAGGCAGTGATAGAAGAAGGTGGATGCACTATTTGGGGTCAACTCCCAGATATCCCATACAAATCTGATAAGTTTGGTCTGGGTTTCACTTCAGGTGCCTAGAAGGTTGTACGTCACGCTCGTGCCGGAGGACCACCCTTGAAGATTAGCAACCACCAAGTCAGCGCAGTGGAGGATGATGAAGACAACTACAACCTAGCGGATTGGATTTTCCCAACTGTCAGTGGAAGGCTCAGCAACTGGGAGGCTAGAGATTTCGTCCCGATCACTTTCATCCCACAGTAATTTGTCTTTATATTTTATTGGATCTGTAATATTAAAACAATCCAGACTCTTAAAACCTTGTGTCTTACCCGAGGTACAATGGTCCATTTGTAAGGGTTATTATCTCATTTCCATATGACATCAATGAATCATTGACGTTTTTGCATACAAACTTTGTGCTTATTATTTTTTTATTTTTTACATTTTTTCATTTCTTTCAAAGATAGCTATACTCTTACACACACTCAAACTCACAATGCAGGTCTACATCCATTTGGGATCCCATGGGTAACAGTTCTGCTATGGCCTTATGTGACTCTGAAAATCTAATCTACCAAGCCAAAGACGAAGGTAAGGAAGATTGTGAAGTATCAGGGGAACTTGCCAGATTACTACAACAAGAAGAGAGAACCATTCAGCCCCACGAGGAACCCGTGGATACGATCAACCTAGGTACCAAAGAAGACAAAAGAGAAGCCAAGGTGGGTGCCAATATGGAACCCAGTGTAAAGGAGCGTCTGATTCAGTTGCTACACGAATATGTTGAGGTCTTTTCCTGGTCGTGTGAAGACATGCCAGGACTTGATGCAGATATTGTGGTACATCGTCTACCTACAAAAGAGGATTGCCCACCAGTAAAACAAAAGGTCCGTCGAATGCGACCAAATATGTCAGAGAATATTAAAGCAGAAGTCATGAAATAATTCAATGAGGGATTCTTGGCCGTCACCTCCTATCCGCAATGGGTTGCCAATGTCGTTCTCGTGCCCAAAAAGTATGGAAAAGTACGAATGTGCATGGATTACAGAGATTTGAATAGGTCAAGCCCTAAGGATCATTTCCCACTTCCCCACATTGACATCCTAGTTGACAATACAGCACAACACAAATTGTTTTCCTTCATGGACGGTTTCTCAGGTTACAACCAACTCAAAATGGCGCCTGAGGACATGGAGAAAACAACATTTATCACACAGTGGGGCACATTCTGCTACAAGGTTATGCCATTCGGGCTGAAAAATGTTGGGGCAACCTATCAGCATGCCATGGTAGCTCTATTTCACAATATGATACACCATGAAATAGAGGTCTATGTAGACGACATGATAGCTAGGTCTCAAATAGAAGAAGAGCATCTTGATCATTTACAGAAGCTGTTTGAGAGACTAAAGAAGTACAAGCTGAGGTTGAACCCAAATAAATGCATATTTGGAGTGAGGTCTGGTAAACTCCTAGCCTTTGTCGTCAGCAACAAAGGTATTGAAGTAGATCGTGCCAAGGTGAAAGCGATACAAGAGATGCCTACTCCTCGTACTGAAAAGGAAGTTTGAGGATTCTTGGGACATTTAAACTACATTGCCAGATTCATTTCTCACCTGACAGCTACTTATAAACCAATCTTCAAATTACTGAAGAAAGATCAAGTAGTCAAATGGAATGACGAATTCCAAACTTATTTCGACAATATTAAAGAGTATCTGCAAGAGCCTCCTGTGTTGATGCCACCAATCAAAGGAAGACCATTGATCATGTATCTGACTATTTTGGAAAATTCAATGGGGTGTGTACTAGGGCAGCATGATGAGTCTGGCTGAAAAGAGCACGTTATTTATTACCTGGGCAAAAAGTTTACCGACTGTGAAACAAGATATTCACTGCTCGAGAAAACTTGTTGCGCTCTGGCATGGGCTGCTCGTCGGTTAAGATAGTATATGTTGACTCATACTACCCTATTGATATCTAAAATGGATCCAATAAAATACAATCTTCGAGAAACCTTCACTCTCTGGGAGAATAGCGAGATGGCAGATGATCCTAACATAATATGACATACAGTATACTACCCAGAAAGCAATAAAGGGAAGTGTACTAGATGATCACCTTGCTCACCAAGTTGTAGAAGACTACCAGTCCATGAAGTACGAATTCCCAGATGAAGACATCATGACGGTAAACAACTGCGAAGAATTTAGGCCATATGAAGGACCTGAACAAGGATCCCGATGGACCCTGGTTTTTGATGGGGCATCTAACACACTCGGCAATGGTATTGGTGTTGTACTCATATCTCCTGAAGGGTGTCATACTCCATTTACTGCAAGACTCTGCTTCAACTGTACAAATAACATGGCGGAATACGAAGCGTGCATCTTTGGTCTCAAAGCTGCCATAGACTTGGGGATCAAGTCCTTGAATGTATTCAGAGATTCAGCTTTAGTCATCAGCCAGATCAAATGGGAATGGGACACCAAACACCCCAACCTTATCCCTTACAAAGAACATGTTTTGACATTGCTCCCACACTTTGAGAAGATTACCTTCGAGCATTTCCCGTGAGAAGAAAATCAGCTAGAGGGCTCACTAGCCACAATGTCATCTATGTTTAAACTTAAATGGGATAACGAGGCTCCCCAGATCACCATTGAACGAAGGGATGAACCAGCACACTATCACGAGATTAATACTAAAGAAGTAGTGGACCAACCTTGGTTTCACGAAGTCAAGAGGTATCTCGAGACTCAAGAATATCCAGAAGGAGCTTCAGTCAATGATAAGAAGTTCTTAAGGAGATTCTCTGCTAAATTCTTCCTTAGTAATGGTATTCTTTACAAATGAAACCATGACTCTGTATTACTTTGGTGCGTAGATAAGGTTGAAGCTGAAAGGATCATGGTTGAATTACATGAAGGTACTTTTAGCTCCCATTCCAGTGGGCATACGATGGCAAATAAAGTCCCACAGGCAGGCTATTACTGGTCTACCATGGAAGCAGATTGCTATCAACACTCTCGAACCTGCCATAAGTGTCAGATCTATGCTGACAAAGTGCATGTACCTCTGGTTCCTCTGAATGTCTTGAAGGATCCTTGGCCCTTTTCTATGTGGGAGATTTATATGATTGGGGAAATCAAACCAACAGCCTCTAATGGACGCCGCTTCATCTTAGTGGCCATTGACTATTTTATAAAGTGGGTTGAGGCAGCCTCTTTTGCTTCCGTGACCAAGAATGTTGTAGCTCGGTTCACCAAGCAGAATCTCATTTGCCGGTACGATGTCCCAGAGAGGGTCATTACAGACAATGGTATGAACCTGAACAATACTATAATCACCGCCCTGTGCGAGCCATTCAAGATCCAATATCACAATTATTCCTCTTACCGATCAAAGATGAACGGTGTTGTTGAAGCCGCGAATAAGAACATTAAAAAGATCATACAGAAAATGACAGTCACATACAAAGACTGGCATAAGATGCTACCATTCGCTCCCCACGGGTATCATACCACAGCTCGCACATCAACCGGGGCAACACCCTATTCTCTGGTATACGGCTCGAGGCTGTCTTGCCTATTGAGGTTCAGATCCCCTCTCTGAGAATTATGAAGGATGCAGGGTTGAATGAAGACGATTGGATCCAGACTCAACTTGATCAACTAAACTTGATTGATGAGAAAAGACTTACTGCTATCTGTCATGGTCAAATGTATCAAAAACGGATGATCAAGGCTTTCAACAAAAAGGTCAGACGCCAAGTGTATCAAGTTGGAGATCTGCTGATCAAACGTATCATACTGTCGCAAGGTGATCCCAGGGGCAAATGGACTCCTACATATGAAGGACCGTTTGTAATTAAAAACATATTCTCTGGTGGAGCAATGATCTTGACCACCATGGATGGTGATGACCTGCCGCACCCTGCGAACACAGACATAGTCAAAAGATACTACACATAGGAGACCCGCTAGGTTGACACGCCTAGGAAAAACAAGGGCATCCCGGTGAACCAAAAAGGTTCGGGCAAAAATTAGGGAAAAAACAAAAATCTGTACACCCGGAAAGTTGAAAACCTGAAAGGGCGACTTAGGAAAAAAAGGGTATCCCGGTGGACTGAAAACCCGAAAGGGCAGTCCAGGAAAAAGTTAGAGAATTAAAGCGTATGATTATGTCCTGTTGGATCAACTTATGGACAACCTTTGGCTTCCACTGACAAACTCAGAGGTTATGATCAATTCAATCATCTTCGGACAAGGCAACAAATTGACAAGATGCTCAGAGACATGAAGGCTATAGCAGAATGGAAACCCCGCGGGATTATTTCACATAGCTATCTTTTCTTTGTATCAAAATTTCCATTTTTTACGACGGTATTCTCTTACTAGATTGTTTGTCTCATTGTACAAAAATACTTACTCAAAGTCAATACAAAGATATCCCTTTGAAAGTGCAAAACTATCTATTTTTCTTTAGTCTTGTGTTTTGTTTACAAAAACATCCAATGATTTATTGTTGAACATATGCATTTGAATATAATTACTGTTTACAAATAAACAAAATAGAAAGAAAATCACTGAAGGCTTTAAGGTAGGTAAATCTCTCTAAGTTATTTCCATAGAGTCCCCGCAGTGTACAGTTTAATCCCCAGCGGAACAAAGCTTCCAATTATCAATCCCCAATAGAAGTCGTCCAATTTCTCAGGATTTCCCAAACAGGATTGTACAAGCAGTACATGGAGTTTCCCTTACAAGAGAGTTTATTTCTCTAAGTGGAAGTTCATCAACACTTCAACTTTACAACATAAAGACTTACACTCCATATCCTCAGCAGCAGTCAGGGATTTATCCTCCCCAAATCCAACAAGCAGTGCAGCATATTAGCTCACATACGCATACATCGCATCCATATATCATAAACATTTATTACGCAAATGCATCATACCATGCATTTCCTACAACATGACTTTGCATTTTAGTAACATTTTACCCTTTTTAGGATAAGGTTAACAGCTACCATTTACAATGTTCAAAGTTTACAGATATAGTTCAGATACGCTCCAGACACGGATGCCATTCTGATACTCATTCAGAATCAACTCTCAGATACAGTTTAAATACGCTCCAAACACGGATGCCATTCTGATACTCATTCAGAATCAACTCTCAAATACAGTTCAGATACGCTCCAGACACGGATGTCATTCTGATACTCATTCAGATTCAACTTTCAGATACAGTACAGATACGCTTCAAACGCGGATGCCATTCTGATACTCAATTAGAGTCTCTTTCAGATACAGTACAGATACGCTCCAGACGCGAATGCCATTCTGATACTCATTCAGAGTCAGCTTTCAGATACAGTTCATATACGCTCCAGACACGGACGCCATTCTGATACTTATTCCTTCAGCTTACAAATTACAATTCAGTAATCACTTTTGGATGGAATATACAAGCCCATCTCCAACAAATTTCTATCACCTCTCCAAATGGCATCTTTAAGCCCATTCCCTCAACCATCACGTCACCGAGTGCAAATTTATGGGCACTCTAGTGTCCAATCATCTTCCACATTCGAGTCACGAATGGCAAGACTTGTCAATCTAACTCTTAAGGCTTAAGAAGATTGAACAGGGGAAGCTGTTGTACCCCAAAATTTTCCCTCTCACTTATTAAGAATTTGCTCACAAAATCTCTTTAGCTCAAGACTGCACTAGGGTTTGATCAACTCAAGACACCTCCTTAAACACTGATGACCAAAATTAGGGTTTGAGTTTGCACAAGGATTTTTGGACTTCCAATGCCCCATATTATTTTCATGGATCATTATGGACCCCCAAGATTACTCATGTCAAGTTTCAAGCCTTGAATCCCACTTTTTATCAGTCAATTGAGCAGTTGACCTAAAAATCAGTTGTATTGGGGAAAAAGTCAACTATGGCCAATTTATAGTCAAACCTCATAATTTTTTATCCACATCAACATTTTAAACGCATATGTATCATTTGATCAAGTTTGGACCACAACTCCTCAAGAAATTTGATCAAATCTCCAAAAAGGCAAAATGGTCAAAATTAGGGTTTTGATTGGGAAAGGGAAATTTCTGATTTTTGACCTAGCAAGTGGTCAATTGGTTTAAGACATGATCTCAAGAGTCCAATTGCATCATTTTAACCTAATGGCATGGTTCAAAACATTGCAAGTCCATTAGATTGACATGTGAATTTTGCAGTCAACTGTATACTGAAAAGTCAAACTTTGACTTTTTGGTCAAATTCAAGTGCCAAAGATCATAATTCATCAAAGCATGTCAAAATATGAAACTTATTCATAAAGAAATGAAAAAGTCGAGATTTCATTTTGAAAAGTCAAAATTTCTAAACTTAGAAATTTTTCTAAGTGTTGGAAATTTCATATTTTTTCACAACTTTGAACAAATTTTCCACCATGATGCAAGATGATTCAAGAGAAACTTCCAACATTAAAGTTGTATATCTCCATGAAATCTACAACTTTTCTTTACACAACTCCTTCCAAAAGTTCTTGGATCTCAAGTTATAATTTTATGAACATGTGGTCATGAAACTAAACACTTAGTGAAATTTTGCCCTAATTTGGTCAGGATTTTGACCCAACTTCATGGCACTTTTTCATATAGTTCCAAGGGGAATCTTCAAAAGCAATTCAAAGATGGGTTGTAGATCACATTTCAAGCTTTCCAAAATATCCAAAAACTCCTTGAGATCATTCTTGAGTAGGGAGAATCGAAGAGATGAAGTTAGGGTTTTATCACTTTAATTACAAGCCATTTTAGTGATGAACAAAATTCAAATTCCAATCATGTTGCATAAACACTACTTTGAAGGCCTCAAACTTGTTAGGCACTTCATAATTAATGGTTTACACAGCTGTTAGAGGCCTCACTTCAAGCATTCAATGCATGGACATGCTTTATATCTATTTTTGGAAGAAAGGTCACATTGTCACTTTGATAAAGTGACTTTTTGTACAAAACTTGTTCTTGAGCCTTGCACTTGTTATCTTCTGATCAAACAGGTCCTATAACTCATGAGAAATGTTTAAAACACTTACAATCACCCATCCCATGCTTGTACCTCTCCTTGAAACTTGTTTCCCTCTTTTCTTCAAAATCAAGTAACCTAGCCAAAAGCTAAGAACTTATACTTCTGACTTGCCAATGCACTCAAACACTTTTGTTTATACATACACAAACCATTTGACACAAACACACGAATGATCAAGCCTTGAAAGAACCTAGAACTCCTAATCACACTTCACACTTCCATTTTCACACAAACTGACCAAACACTTGAAACTCATTATCTACTCGTGCGTTTCTTGGCCTTTTGGTTTCTAAAGTTTCTAAACATCATATAGAGTTGATCCCACACCCTGTTTTAGAAATGTAACACCATTAACACCATCCTCCATTTTCAAAAACTCAGCTCTGCACATTGACTTCTCCAGACCATTTCAGCCATCCATTGTTCAAGCTAATCATTGTATTAGCTTCCTGGGACCTCAAGGAAGCTAACCCGATCATTACCATCACTTGAAACAAGCTCAAACTCAAAACACGATTTCCAGTTTTTAGGTAATTTTTCTCAACTTTGATCTCTTCATACAGGCATCATCAATAGTTTATTTGTGAACAAAACATGTAGATATCATTGCCCTGAAGCTAACCATGTTCGTAGTTTCCATTAATTTTGCTTGAGCTTAGAGAATTTTAAAACTGAAATTTCTGAGATTTTTAGGATTCAGATTAGGGCCATTAAAATTCATGCTTGTCTTTGATCTATAGTTCTAATGCTTTAAATTTCTGAAACCGTGAGAAAATTTGCTACAAGTTTCATGTTTACAGTTTTCATTTTTTATGAGAAATGAGCAAGTTACAGTTGGTCTGGCTGGAGGTTGAAGATGAAGTCCTCAGGGCGCGTTTTGCCTTACATATTTATTGTTTTTCTTATGTTAACGGATGTATAGCCACCCCAGTGGTAGGAGCGCGTGCCTGTAACCTTTGAGACTTGGGTTCGAGCCCTAGTGGTACCCTTTTGCATTTTTTACACATTTTGCATTTCTGACTTTCATTTTTGCAGGCGCTGGGCCTTCCTTTGGGCCTATATGTTTTTTTTCTTGTTGCTGACCTCCCTGTTGACTAATGGCACCCCTGACCCAGTTTATTTTTATTTTCTTATTTTTATTTCTTTTGTTTTCTTAATTATTTTTTTTACTAATATTAAAAATCATAAAAATACTAAAAATGATAGATTTATATTTTGATTTAGTTATTTTATTTTTCTCATAAAAAATATTTTGTTTAACTATACTTTATTTATTTTTTACAAACTATCTTGTAAATTTAATAATTAATTAGGTTAATATTTATTTTTCTTTTACACCTATTAAAATATATTTATTTATATATAAAAAAGGCCAAAATATTTTATGATACTATAAATATTTACAAAACATAAAAATACTACAAAATACTTTTCTTAAACTTATTTTCTTTTGATTAATCAATAGAACTAGGGTTTTTATTTAAAATCTTTTCTTAAATAAATTCTTTTTATTAATTATTTTTCTTTAAATTAATTATATTAAGACAAAATCTTTTTTCTCATAAAAAATCTAAAAATGTCTATTTTCTTAAACATTAACATTTTTTATACATTTATTCATTTTGTACATTACTTATTTTAATTCCTTGTACATTAATACCCATTTAATTTGGTTGTAATAGATTAACTAGGTTTATATTCTTGCAATCCCCATTTACAAATTGTACATCCCTTCTCCACAAATGTTATAATAGCGTAGTAACTTTAAATTCCGTAATTTATCGCTTTATATATAACATGTTAGTAATTAGGGTTTGTATGGAAAGACTAAAACTAATATCTAGAAAACCCTAATTCAAGACAAAAACAAGCATGAAAAACAATACACTTGCACACAAGTACCCCTAGGGTTATTCCACTTGATTGCCTTATACAAAATGATCATATTACGCATGTAAGATATCTTAGCAAAAACAAGCAAATACAAGATCATAGTCCCTCGATGACGCTACCTAAGTTGTCTTTCAAATGATCTTAGTCCCTAAAAAAGAATGCTAAGATACCTTGCAACATTGCTAATCATGGTTATACGATGACTCACACCCGTTCCGTTTACATCCAAAGATAGGGTTGCTTACCAAATCAATGGTAAGACAACAATGTCAAAGGAAAATAAAATAAACAAGAAAGACTTTTGAGTAGGTAGAATGCTCCTAATTACTTGCTCAATTTCAAACAAACATCCTTGCTATTTTCAAAAACCAACACTTACACTTTCAAACATCTTACAAACTTGAAAACATTTTCAAAAGATCAAACATCTTTGTATACATTCTTACAAACAAGAATCATTACAAAGATTGTCTAAACAATGGCCTCTTTACAAAATACTTTCAAAAACCACACCAAGCATAATTTCAAACAAAAAGCAAGTGATCTAGCAAGTAACTAAGAGCCCATGGAAAACCATGGATGAAAAGGGTGCTAATACCTTCCTTTTTCATAATCTACCCCCCGAACTCAAGAAACAATCTCAAAGGTCTTTCTTGTGTTTTTTCACCTTTTCTTTTGGATAAAAGAAAAGTCAGTGGCGACTCTTGCTAACCGCAACATTTACGATAAAACACAAAACCTTCAAGTCAGTTCTCCCACCATATCACGGAGGATAAACTCAGTTAGTCTTAGGAAGATCATCGCCGGTCAAGAGGACCTCGAGGTCATCTTCCGATCCTCTCTGTAACCAAGACTGATCCCATCACACGACCTCGCGTCTGGCGGGAGCATCCACGACGAGCAGAAGCACCTCACGAGCATCTCCTTATAGGGCTAACTATCAATGTCTCCGAATATCGCGGAGTCCTCGTGGCTCTAGAAAGACCGCAACCATATCCTCCAGATCTTGTGGAGGAAATCATCAAGGTGGGGAACTATGTGTGGGTCCCCACTACTCACGTAGGACCTGACAGTCTCCACTTTGAACCTGTTTGACTAGCCCAATGAGGAGACCTTGACCCAGCGCTGAGACTATAAATACCATCTCTTTCGAGAGGGTCAGGTATTGAACATTTCTCACTTTCATACTTGTTTGCTCATTCCGAATCTCACTTTGACATCATAATATCTTGAAAGTACCTCCTACATCACTCTTAAATTCTACTTAATATAAACTGTGACGATACATTCTGATCAAATACGATTAATACCATCGTTCTTAATTAGTTTTCGTGATAAAGAAAGTCAACTTGTTTTTGTTTTTCCTAGTGTTAAAGTTATTTCCATGGATGACATAGATGAATCTTTGAAGAAGAAGAAGAGAGTGTAACAGAATTGTAACAGAAAAGTATAACAGAAAAAGAATAGGAAGAGATAAGGTTGATCACAAAATTGGATTCTATTTTTTCACTTTTTGGATAAGAATATAAGTGGTAATACAATGGATATATATACACTATTAGATCTAATAACAGCCCTTAGATCTAATTAAACTAAAACCACTAATATTTCAACAGCCTCCCTCAAGCTGAGCATTGTAAATGTCAATCATGCTCAGTTTGGATATGAAAGAATTAAACTTTGGAGCAGCTAAAGCTTTTGTTAAGAAGTCTGCCAATTGTTCTTGTGAAGAAATTGGTAAGAGTCTAAGAACACCTTGCTGTACTTTTTCTCTAACCAAATGACAGTCAATGTCTAAATGCTTGGTCCTCTCATGAAAAACCGGATTAGAGGCAATATGAATTGCACTTTGACTGTCACAGTAAAGCACTGGTTGTCGTGTAGGTGTGATTTGCAAATCTCTGAACAAATGAAGTAACCACTACAGTTCACAAGTTGCTGTTGAGAGGGCTCTATATTCAGCTTCAGATGAAGATCTGGAAACCGTCTGCTGTTTCTTGGCGTGCCATGAAATTAATGAGGAACCAAGAAAGAAACAATAACCAGAAATGGACTTGCGAGAATCTATGCACCCTGCCCAGTCAGAGTCAGAATATCCTAGAAGTTGTACTTCAGAATCACGAGGAAATAATAGTCCTCTTCCAGGATTATGCTTAAGGTACCTGATTACACGGCATGCTGCATTAAAATGAGTTGTAGTGGGAGCATGTAAGAACTGACTTAATTGTTGAGTAGCAAATGTAATATCCGGCCATGTTGTGTTAAGATACAACAATCTACCAATAAGTCTCCTGTATGTAGCTACATCCTCAAAGGGCTTGCCACTATCTTGATGTAACTTTATTGAAGGGTCAAGAGGAGTTGCTGTAGGTTTTGATCCTAATAAGCCAGAGTCATTAAGAAGATCCAGGCAGTATTTTCTTTGAGAAATAGCTATCCCTGATTTAGAATGTGCCACTTCTATACCCAGAAAATATTTGAGAACTCCTAGATCTTTAATCTTGAAATGACTGTCAAGTGTATTTTTGATCCTTTGGAACTCACTAAGAGAAGTACCAGCCAGGATGATATCATCCACATAAACCAAAAGAGCTGTGAAATCAGTTGCAGTTCTTAATGTAAAAAGAGAATAATCAGCTGTAGACTGTGTGTACCCTTCCTGGACCAAAAGTGAGGTCAACCTCTCATACCACTTTCTGCTTGATTGTCTAAGACCATAGATGCTCTTAAGTAACTTACAAACCTGATTAGGTTTGGTACAAGTAACTCCATCAGGTATAGTCATATAGACATCCTCTTGCAAATCTCCATGTAAAAATGCATTATTTACATCTAACTGGTGTAGGTTCCAATTGTAAGCAGATGCCAATGCAAGTAACATTCTGACAGTGGTAAGCTTAGCTACAGGACTAAAACAATCAAAGAAATCAAGGCCCTTAATCTGATTGTAACCTTTAGCTACTAATCGTGCCTTGTACCTTTCTATGGAACCATCAGCTTTGTGTTTGATTTTGAAAACCCATCTATTGCCTATAGGCTTGACATGAGGAGGAGTATCAACTATAATCCAGGTGCCAAGCTTTTCAAGAGCATTCAGTTCAGATTTGATAGCAGATAACCAATGTTCAGATAAACTAGCTTCTTTATAAGTTTTAGGTTCAACATTATTGGTGAGTGAAACAGAAAAGGCATGTTGAGAAGGAGATAAATGTGAATAAGAATGGAAATGAGTGATAGGATATAGAGTACCTGAGGATGTTGGTTCTTTTGAATCATGAGCAGCATTGCATACATAATCTGCTAAGTAAGAAGGGGTTTGTTTTTGTCTGATGGGTTTGGAATATTGATTTGTCTGCTGGTTAGAAGGATGTACAGTGGGGGAAGGGCAGGATAAAGGTTCATGAGTAGGTGTGATATAAGGGACAGGGCTAGGTAGTTCAGTTTCAGCAGATACAAGAACAGGGCTAGGTAGTTCAGTTTCAGCAGATACAAGAACAGGGCTAGGTAGTTCAGTTTCAGCAGATACAGGAACAGGGCTAGGTGGTTCAGTTTCAGTAGATACAAGAACAGGGCTAGGTGGTTCAGATGTTGGTATATGTGATGGTGAATTAACTATGGGATATTCACATGAGTTATTAACAGGATAATGGTAATTCCAATTGGCAGACCTAGAATTTGGATTATATGGCAGGATAGTTTCATGATGTTTAGTGTGTCTAGAGACAAAAATTTCTTTATTATTAATATCATATAGAACACACCCTTTAACTCCAGGTTTGAATCCAAGAAAAATGCAAGTTCTACCTCTTGGATCAAGTTTAGTTCTATGTGATTGAATTGTGGAAGTATACACAAGAGAGCCAAAAACTTTTAATACATGTAGGTCTGGTAATTTTTGGTGCATGATGAAATAGGGTGATTTATTGTTAAGAATAGGACTAACTACTCTATTCATGATAAAAACAGCATGGGACACAGCATAACACCAAAACTGTTTGGGTAAATTTGAATGAAACAAAAGGGCTCTTCCTATGTTAAGGATTTGTTGGTGCTTTCTCTCCACTCTTCCATTTTGTTGTGGAGATTCAACACAACTGGTTTGGTGTATAATTCCCTTTGAGGCATAGAATTGAGGCATGAGAAACTCTTGACCATTGTCAGTCCTAATGACTTTAACTTTAGTGTTGTGTTGTGTGTGAATCAAATTTACAAAGTTTATGATGTGTTGCCTAGTTTCAGATTTAGATTTCATCAAAGTGAGCCAGGTATATCTACTGTGATCATCAACAGCAGTAAGAAAATAAGAGAAACCATGAACATATTTGATTGAGAGAGGACCCCAAATATCAAAATGTATCAAATCAAAAATGTGAACAGCTTTATTAGAACTTTTATGATAAGGTAAATTTTTATGTTTAGCTAAATGACATATATCACAAGTTCCTTTTGAATCAACAATAACAAAGGGAAATTCAGGTTGAAGTAAAAGTATTCTAGAATTAGAAAGATGGCCTAATCTGAAGTGCCACAAGGCTTGGTCAGGTATGGTAATGGCATGAGAAACAAAAATACCAGGTGAAATGGTAGGCTTCTTATTTTGCAGATTGAGATAATACAAGCCTTCAATGAATTCAGCTGAACCAATCATCTTCAGTGACTGAGGATCCTGAATCAAACATTGGGAATTAGTGAACTGAATAATACAAGGTAACTCAAGGCAAAGTTTTGATACTGAGATCAAGTTTAAAGAAAACTGAGGGACATACAAGACATTTCTGATAACAAATTGAGATGTAAGTCTAATGGTACCCATCTGATTAGCTATAGCAAAATTGCTATTAGGTAATCTTATGTTAATAGGTTTTATGTCTTGTAGAGATTCGAACCAATGAGTAAATCCACAAATGTGGTCACTTGCACCAGAATCTATAATCCAAGAACTCAGAATATAACTATTCAAACATAAAGAAGTAGTTGTGTTACCTGTATTGGCCACTGAATGTAATACTTCCACCTGATTCGATGTACTCGATTGTTGGCCTCTATGAGAGCTTTGAAGAATATTCATGAGCATTTGATATTGTTCATTGGTAAGTTGAGGTGAAGACTGAGCAACATCAGTAGAAATGTCTGTACTAGAAACATCAGTAGGCTGTTCCGTAGTCAGATTATGAGCATTGGAGTTAGAATTACGTTGCAAATGTGGTGGTACGCCATGTTTGCGATAACAAGTATCTATGGTATGACCTGACTTTCCACAGAAGGTACAGACTCGTTGCCCATGTTTCTTGAATGCAGGCTTTCTGCTATCAGCAGCATTGATCAATGCCTTTGGTTCATCATCAGATGAAATAGAGATATGTTGCTGTGTCGAAATTTGACGCTCATGTTGAATAACCATAGAGAAGATCTTGTTTAAAGGAGGTAATGGATCAAGAAGCAAGATTTGCGATTTTACCACATTATACTCTTCATTCAAACCAGTTAGGAAACGTATAACATGCAGCAAATTATGATTGTTCCTAGCACTACGCATAGCTTCACAAGAACAGCAAATTCTACAAGAACAGTGAGGAATAGGCATGTACAATTCTAATTCTTCCCAGAGTATTTTGAGTTGAGAGAAGAAATCTGTTACCGTGCGATTGTCCTGCTTCAAAGAGTAAATTTCTTGTTGCAGCTCTGAAATTCGAACCAGATCACCTTGTGCGAATCTTTCTTTCAAATCGTTCCAAACGTCGATAGCATTTTCCATGAAAACGATTGATTGACCTATCGAATCAGATACATAACGCATGATCCACGAATGTACAAGCATATTGCAACGAGTCCAAGCTCGAAAGGTTGGATCGAAAGAATCAGTAGGAATTTGAATCGTGCCATCCACAAAATCAAATTTCATCTTTCCACCGAGTGCGCGACGCATCGATCTTGCCCAGCTATGGTAGTTAGAACCATTGAGAACAGGGGTAATGGAGATCGAAGAAGGGCCATCACTAGGATGTACATAATATGGGCTGGTAGGATCAAGAATTGGATCGAGAGAAGATGAAGCGGAAGCAGTATTACGTGGAGGAGTCATGGATGTACAAGCTCAATGATACCGTGTTAAAGTTATTTCCATGGATGACATAGATGAATCTTTGAAGAAGAAGAAGAGAGTGTAACAGAATTGTAACAGAAAAGTATAACAGAAAAAGAATAGGAAGAGATAAGGTTGATCACAAAATTGGATTCTATTTTTTCACTTTTTGGATAAGAATATAAGTGGTAATACAATGGATATATATACACTATTAGATCTAATAACAGCCCTTAGATCTAATTAAACTAAAACCACTAATATTTCAACACCTAGTATAAAACCAAATCCTAAAAGCATACACAAATGACGCATAAAATTACAACCACACCACGGTTAAATGTACGATTTTATTATTTTAATAATTTATTCACGTTTTGGTTTTTGTGCCACACTTTAAATGCTTTGGAAAACTCAGGGTGTAGATAAGGTGTAAGTTTAATAGGGTGTCAACATAGCATCACTCTACTATAAATAGCTAGACACGCAACTCCAAATTAAGGAACTCGCACCAATATGGCCACTAGCGTTACAACAGTGGACTGCCAGAAACAAGTTAGATCATGGAGACTATTACGTTCTCTCATGCAACTACTAATCCCAACTTGCAACCGTTCCACCATTGTTGAAGGTCAAGATTCAATATCAAACAAAATTCACCAACACTCCAAGTATACTTCTTCACTCACAATATCCACCACAATCACAGGCACAATATTTGGATACCGCAAAGGAAAAATAAGTTTCTGTATTCAATCAAACTCAAACTCCACTACTCCAATTCTCCTCTTAGAACTAGCACTACCAACAAGTACTTTAGCTAGAGAAATGCGAGGAGGAACACTGAGAATCTCCCTAGAGAGTAGCGGTGACAATGGAAGATCTTCAACGCTTTTGTCGACGCCTTTTTGGACTATGTACTGTAATGGAAAAAAGGTTGGTTATGCTGTAAAACGAAAGCCTTCAAATACTGATTTTGAAGTTCTTAGTTTGATGAGTTCGGTTGATGTTGGAACTGGAGTTTTGAAGTGTAAGAAAAGAGTGAATGGAGAAGAAGATGATGAAGTTATGTATCTGAGAGGTAGTTTCAAGAGAGTTAGTGGTGGATCTTCTGATCAATGTGAATCTTTTCATTTGATTGATCATGACAGAGATGATAATATTCATCAAGAACTTAGTATTTTCTTTTTCAGGTCAAGGTGATAATTAATTAATTACCTTGACTTTTTATTTATATTTGCTTTTTTTTTTCTTAAGGTGAATGGGGCATTTATTATTAATGTACAACAAATAAGGGAGGATCCAAAATCATTATTTTTATGCGTAAACTGACAACTCATAATGTTCTCCTTGTTAGTAGAGGGGGGTGGAAATATCTTAGAATTAAGTTTTTGCTAAGTTTGAGTGTGATCTATTAAAATTTTTAAAATTTAAGTTTGGTTTATAATATATTATAGGTTTATTTTTTAATCTGAATTTGATATTTTCAAATATTTGATTAATTTATTAGTATGCTTGAAATATTTATATCATTTAAACATATGTAAATAAATAAGTAATTTAATTAATATTTAAATATATTAGAGAATCAAAAATACAATAAGATTAAATATTTATTTATATTGATTTATTTGAATTTATATAATAACATAAGTTTGATGAAAATATTTTGTTGAAAGAACTTATAAAAATAACTTAGGTATAAAACAACTAAATTTTATTTTTGTATTTTAATATAAAATACAAAATATTATTTTTATTAAAATACAAAATATAATATAAAAATAATAAATTTATTTATATTTATTAAAATAGATTGGTTTAATAAGTTTGAAAGGTTTTTTTATAGTCTATGATCTAATCTATTTAATTAATAAACTTATAAAAATATTTAGACTTTTTCTACTTAAAAAAAATATAATCTGTTAAATTGTAAACTTCTATTAATTAATCGGACTTATTCTCATCTCTCCTTGTAGTACCATTATTGACTATAAAAGCTAATATTTTAGAAAATTGTATTAATGATTAACACCTTTAAGCCTATATATCAGTTATGGGAGTGTGAGATCGAATATTTTAGTGGTTGATTTTTTTTATAAGGGTGGATTTTAGTTATAAGACTACTTGATCTAAACATTAATTTTAATAATAAAATGTATTTTGTAAAATAGTTTAACTAAGAAAAAGAATCACTTTTTAGTCAATTCATGTGATTAGACAATTTGATTTAAAATCTTTTTTGAGTATGGTTAATACAAAATATAGATTTGAAAAGATATACCTATCGCTATCACATTTTCCAAGTTATCATGGAAGCAACAAATAATAGCTTTAGCATATAATCTATTTCGATGTTAGAATCATTTTTCTTTTAAATCAGTTTAGTTCGAATGAAGGAGGGGAAATTGATTTTAAATCATATATATATATATATATATATATATATATATATATATATATATATATATATATATATATATATATATATATATATATATATATATATATATATATATATATATATATATATATATATATATATATATATATATATATAATTTTAAAGAGAATAGGAGAGAAGAAGAGATGAATTTTGATTAAAAATTTGTTTGATTTACGAAAGGAGAAGAAAAATTTTATTAATAATTTACATTTTTCTCATATAATTTTATATAAGTGATATAATATTCAAAGATAAAAAATTCATGTATATTTCTTAAAAATAAAATTTATAATATTAAATAATAAAAAAGTCATAGCTTACTACATAACGTTAAAAAAATTAAATACACTTGATTCACATTATAACTCTTATAACTCTTCATACAAAATAAACTATGTGTTATAACAAATTTTAGATACATAATTGATTATATGGAGTTATTTTTTTGGTTTGGACGACTCTTGATTTTTACTCTCATGTTGAGGGGGTTTCCACGTTAAAATATCAATGTTCTTTTGTACATGTAATTGTTCCATTTGTTATCTTATATTTGTTGTTGATCCTCAAGACTCCTACAAATGAGGAAAATCATATATTCGTTTATATTGTTTTGTTATTTTATCTTAATTTCCCATCAAACATTTCTCAAAGTGCTATAGCTAAATCTATGTGAAAGAAGGAGAAAATATTTTAGAAAGAGAGAGGAGAATGGAGAGGTGAAATATCTCATGTTTTTTAATGTGAAAAAATAAAAAAGAATTCCTCTATTTATAGGACAAATAATAGTTCAAAAAAAATGATCCATGAATAAAATTAATCCATCTATTATCTAATCGATTATAGATTCATTTTTCTCCCTTATCTAATCGATTAGGTAAATATGGTCAATCAATTAGACAGTTTCAAAATATATCCTAATCATTCTGAATTTTCAATTCATCTAACTAGGCCCTAAAATAATTTTAGGTGATTTTTCTTTAAAAAAATAGGAACATTTAAAATAGAGAAGAAGATGGTGAAGTTTTTTGTGTGTAAGCAAGTTTCATTGAATAGAGAGAACTAAGGGTTCTCCAATCTTTTTACACAAACAAAACGGGAAACAAACCCGACAAAAAAGAAGAAGAAATTACTAACCAACTCCAATTACGGTAAAAATAACAAAGGGTCTTTGTTAAAATCGTAGAAGTTACAATTGGAGTAAGTAATATCTTCTATAAACGACCACTTCCAAACCAACATTTTGATACTCCACACTGTATTGTTAATGTTCCAAGTATCGTTACGAAAACAAATATCATTCCTCAACAACCAAATATTCCAAGAGGTTGCAAGCCACGCCACTCCTAATTTACCATCTTTAACCTTCATTTTTTTTACAAAATATATAAGAATCCATGAAATTAGCTAGACAATCTTCTTCCAACCGAACCGATTTATCAATCCAACTAGCTATTTCCCTCCATATAATCTTCACCATCGTACACTTAAAAAAGTATGATCCCTACTTTCATTATCTATACTACATAAAATACACTTTAGAGAATCTAAAGGGAAAGGTATACCTCTATGTACCAAAAGATTCTTAGTTGGAACTTTATCTACAAAAAGTCTCCAACAAAAAGTCTTTATCTTAAAAGGAACTTCCATCTTCCACACCAAACCCAAAGCATCATTGAATCTATTACGCGGCCTAAGAGGAAAACGAAAACTAGCATAATGATTATAGAAAGAAGATACCGAAAAAACTCCATTTGATGCCAACGACCACTCCACTCTATCAATGTCGGATACTTGTAAACCATGAGCATTCAACTTAGTATTGAAGTAAGGTTAAAGGATTCGCAAACTCGGTTGTAACTCCTCCCAAGCAATACCACAACCGCTCCAAACCCACTCACCATTACTCCAACCCCCACACCGATCATCGAAACCCTTTTCAATCTAGAAGCCGAATATAACTCTGGAAAACAATCTTTTAAACAAGAATCTTCTAACCATCTCGCTTCCTAAAAGGGGGTAGAATAACCTTTACCAATCTCAAAACTACAATTCTCCACTAAAGGATCACTTTTAGAATATTTGGTAATAGAAATAATATCCTTCCACCAAGAAGATTGAAAACCGGAAGCCATAATACCATTCCCACCACAAAATACTTTCATAGCAATATCACTATATCTAGCTTTCAATAAATTGAACCAAAGCGAATCTTGACCTTGTAAAATCCTCCATTTTCACTTGTTAAGAAGGGCCATATTGAAATACCCAATATTTTTTATCCCTAGACCTCCAGAATCTAAAGAAAGACACACTTTCTTCCAACTTACCCAATGCATCTTATTCTTTTCCTCCAACCCTCCCCACAAGAATCTACCTTGCAAACTAGTGATACCTTTGACAATCTTCCTTGGTATTTTGTAGAAAGACATAGTAAAAATAGATAAAGAACAAAGAATAGATTTAAAAAGAGTAATTCTATCTCCAAGATTAAGAAATTGATTCTTCCAACACGATAATCATTTATTCATCTTATTAATAAGAGGAACTCATGTTGAAAACTTCCTCGGATTAAACCCAATTGGAATACCAAGAAAATAAAAATTGCTCTCTTCCACCCTACACGCGAGAACATAGGAAGTGGCTTCCAAAAAGCTCGGATTCACATTAATACCAATCAATTTTCTTTTATGATAATTAATTCCTAAATTTGAAACAAGCTCAAAAGCCCTCAACACCTACTTAATAGCCCACACATGCTTCCAAGAACCATCCCCAATAAGTAACATATCATTCACAAATTGGAGAATGTCAATCAAACTTTTACTGTTAACCACGAACTCACCATACTCACCAATATCTTGATATTTCCTTACCAACCCCGCTAAACCTTCCGCCACCAAAACAAAAAGAAAAGGCGAGAGATGGTCTCCTTGCCTTAATCCTTTCTCCACCAAAAATTCCTTTGTCGGACTTCCATTAACTAAGACCGACATCTTGCTTTGAAATACTAATAACTCTATTTATCTCATCCAAATCGTCCCAAACCCCATCTTCCCCATCATGAATCTAAGATATTCCAATTAACCTTATCGTATGCTTTTTCAAAATCTACCTTAAAAAGAAGACAATCTCTTCCCTCTTTCCTAGCATAATCAACCACTTCATTTGCCACCAAGACACCATCGAGCAATTGTCTCCCTAGAACAAAAACACTTTGACATGGGGAAACAATAGAGGACACCACTTTTTCAATCTTCCCTCCAATAATTTAGCAATCACCTTATACATACAACCAACAAGACAAACCAGTCTATAATCGTCCAAGGTCACCAGATTTGGAGATTTAGGGACCAAAGTCAAGAAAGAGGATGTGACCACTTTAGAAAGATCACTACCAGAATGAAAACAATTTATGAATCCAATAAAATCCACTTTAAGAAAATACCAACACTTTTTTATGAATAGAAAAGCGTAACCATCCGGCCTCGGGCTTTTAGAACTCCCGCAACCCCACACCACTTCCTTAAATCTTCCTATAGAAAAGGGTTATCGAGATAAAGCATATCCACCAAACGCAAAATTTTAAAAGGAATATTGTCTAACCACAAACCCTTCGGATCCGACTCAATGAATTTGCTCAAAAAATGATTCCACACCCCCTCCTTAACGTCCTTCACCGACTCCAAAAGACCATGATTAGAGAAAATAGGCCCAATATGATTATATCTTCTTCTTTCTCTCATAACATTATGAAAGAAACTACTATTAGAATCTTCATCCTTAAGCCATTTGACTCTAGATTTTTGCACTAGCATATTTTCTTTAAGCCTCATATTCAACCAAAATCTACTAGTCGCCTCTTTCCTATTAGACAAAATACCTAGATGCAACTCTTCCGACTCAACCTCCAACCTATCATCGCCTAAGTTCAAAGCCCTAACACTCTCCTCCACCTCCAAATCTATCTTCCCGAACTCCATCGTGTTCCACCACTTCAATCTCTCATTTAGAATCATAAATTTTCTTTTAAAACAAAGTCGCCTCTTCCTTTCACCTTCAACTCCTTCCACTCCTTTTCCACAAACGGGATGAAAGAATTGAACGTAAACCACTCATTATTGAATTTAAATGGTTTAGGTCCCCAATTAGTATTATCCACCACCAACCAAACGGGACAATAACCTGAGATATGTCTATCTCCTATAAATTGACCAATCACCCCCATCTATTCATAATCGAGTCAAACAATAAAATCCGATCAATCCTACTCATAGATTTCCCATCGCCACTATACCAAGATAACTTCTTACCTTTGCAAGGTAAGTCCACCAAGCCACTTTTCTCAATAAACTCTGAAAATTTCAACATCTCACTACAAGACTCCCTCACCGTCCTCCATTTTCTTTCCCTATGATTCTTGATTAAGTTAAATTCTCCTCCAATTACCCAATCCCCATCCATATTCTCCTCCTTAAGCTTCAACAACTTCTCCCATAACACTTTCTTTTTACCAAGCTCACATGATGAGTAAACATTCACCACATAATAGAAAAAGTCCCTCCACAACACTTTAACACCCAAGAAACCTTTTCCTTTGAAACTATGCAAAACCTCCATCTCCCCCTTCCTCCATAAGGTTATGATACCTCCTGGCGCACCCAATGAATTCGAATACGAATAATCTATCTCTGAATTATTCCACAAGCTTTTAGCATAAAAGTCTTGTATATTAGTTAATTTATTTTCTTGAATCATGAAAATATCCGCCTCGCCCTTTATAATCAACTAACTAATTCTTCTCCTTTTTAGCATATTGCCTCCCCTTCTTATATTCAAGGTTCCTATAATCATTTCAAACTTTGAGTGTTCTCCTTCCCAACAAGTTTCCTTTTTTTATCCACTCTCTCCAACTCCTCAATATTTTTTGAAAAATTATACTTCCCATCTAAGTACATCACTATATCTTCCAAAAAATTCCATTGTTTGCCATTATTCCTGCATATATCAGAATTCTCCTTTTGCTCACCGTAAGCTACTGAACAACACCAACTAGAATGACCCACTAGTACAGAATAACAATGCTGAATAGGAGAAGAATTCGCATAAACTTTGACTGCCTTAGGTACTGACGGAGAAGAAACCACACCCTTCCTCTTTTCCTCTACTGTATCCTTGGATTTAAACTTCCTTTTGATCCTCTTGAAAGGCCTTATAGCTCCCTTTTTAGTTAAGCCTCCAACATTCATCACATATTTGTATCTCAACTTCTTTGAACGAGTCTTCTTTTTTGAGGCTAAAGAACATTTCACACCAGACACAATCTTCCCAGAAGAGGAAAAAAGGTCCGCAATTGTCTTCGGGGGACTCATCTTTTGAAAAGATCAACCTTCTTACAAGAATTCTGAACAACCCTGTCAAATATCCCCTGTGAACCGCATATTACAGGGCCTGAGCGTCTTCTAAGTGACAATTTCTCAACCCCTTTACATTTCCTATTACTAGAAATCGTTTCACTACTGACACTAAAAACGTCTCCCTCTCCATTATCATTAAGCCCATGAAAATCATTAGACCCAAAGTCATTCGGGTCCATAGAAGAAGAATATGGATCTGAGCCAGTAATTTGAGTTTTGGTAATACATGAGCAACAACGCTTAGCTCCGGAGAAGTCCTCTCTGAGAAACGGCTTAAATACTTTCCCATCTATTTCAACTTCAATGAATTCCTCCAGCTTGAATGACAACTCAATTTTAACCAACATTCTAGAAATATCTAAGTTATTACGATTTGAAGTATTATCATCCAAGCACACAAATGAACCCAAAGAATTTTCCAAAGAAACAAAAAAATTATCGTTCCAAGCATGACATGGAACTTCGAAGATTTTGATCCAAGTGTGCCTACTGTTGTCGAAAGCTTCTTCTTCCCACCTCTTTACCTCCACAAAATATTTCTTCCACCACACTTCGTCTTCCTCTACCACACCTTTGATAAAACCATCCCCCGATTCCTCCAATAAACACAACAACGGACCCAACGGAGAAACTTTTACCGCATAATATCCTTCCATCTCAAGACTAGTTTGTAAACAATAAGTCGATCCCAGAATAATGACTCTCCCCACAAAAGCTTTATTCAATATCCTTTTTTCTGCTTGCTTAGGTGTAAATTTCAGTAGATGATTCCCACTCTGACTAACCTTCAATTGATGGTTAGCGATAGTTTCTGCATAAGACTTATCGCCCCTCCTAGCCATAAACTCAATTTTGTTAAGAGTTTGAAACTTCTGCCTAGGCACCGCGAAGCAATTGCCTTCTGGTCTTACCTCACCGGTCTTCCTCCCTGCCATTGGGTTAAAGCCTAGGAATATTCGCATAAATCTTCTCTCCGTCTACAAAAACGTTGTCCAGACTAACCGTTAGCAACCTCGCCTCGACAACCTCAATGAATCTCGCGAACCTGAACCTCTTCCCAATGTTATTCTTCCTCGGAGCGATTGCCACTCCACAACCTTCCCAATGCATCCGAAAAGATCAAAAAAGTCCTCCGCCTTACTCCGTTTTAGAAATACATAAAGGTAAAAGAAAAAAAACTTTTACATCCAAAAAGTTCCGTCTTACCGAAAACACAACCCAATGGAGGATCCAATTTCGGAAGACCCTTTTCTCCCTCTCCCTCCACCTCCATTCCTCTTCGCTGGTATGTCATTAAGTAAAATAAAGCCTTGAATTGTCTAATTCAGTAATAGTAAATTATAAAAGGCTTAAAAAGTTAAATCCAATTCAACCTATATGGTATGAAAATTTAGACTATTATTTTAACTAGTTGAATCACAATTGGACCAATTAAATATTTATACTATAACTTGGATGTTGCTCATTAGATGTCGGTACGTTTTCTTAAACATCTATTGAACAAGTGAAAATTTAGTGGATTTAATAAAAAATTAGATTGAGACATGCTACGGATGTAAAGTAGTTTTTATTTTTATATTGAGTTTAAATTATTTTAAAAATTATATTTGAAAAATATAATCAATAAATTTATATTATAATAATTTACTGTGGTTTTTTTTGATAAATATAATCAATACTTTCTTTTGAACAACAATATGAACTAATTCCAACAAAAAAAGGAAAATATATGCCGATAATTTCAAAGAAACATATAATATTTATTTCTATATTTACAAATTTAAATAATTATAAAGGATATTATCAATGATTTATTTTTTATTTTGATTCTCATATATGTCTTATATTTGTATCTATTTTAGATGTTTAATATATATATATATATATATATATATATATATATATATATATATATATATATATATATATATATATATATATATATATATATATATATATATATATATATATATATATATATATCCAGCGTGATGCTCAATATTTTTATACAAATTTTAAAGTAAAACTTTAGATTTTATCATATAGAACTATATTAAAAAAATATTGTATTGAAAATTAATATGAAATTTTTAATAATGTGCAAATAATTTAAACATAAATTGGTAAGTAGTTATCTTCATTTTATAATTAAAAAATTATTGCAAGAGAAATATAAATAGTATTCTTTAAAATTTATGATAATAATACATTTTCGTCTTTGTCATGGTTTGCCCCGACCTTTGATTGAGAGTAAATATGTGTTTCTTTTCCTTTTATGAAATAAATGAGTTTTGGAGTCTGTAACATATGAATATGGATTATGTGACACAAAGATATGTGAACTGTTAGTGAAATGGCGCGTGATTCTGATTTAATATATTATAGGCTTATTATTCTTTTTGGTCCATTATCTTTAACTTGGAATCTATTTTGGTCTCTTAGCTTTTAAAAAGACCAATTTGATCATTTATCTCTTTATAAACATGTCACATTTGTTCTTTCTGTTAAAGTCAAATTAAATAGTCACATGGCGCTGATGTGGAGATTAGGCGCTGATGTAGAGATTAATTAGTTGATGTGGAGATTAAATGAAGATAAAGTTGGACTAGCTAAGTGAAATAACTTTTAACTCTTCATTTTTCGTTCTCATTTCAAAATCCTAACAGACAAAAGAAGGCAACTTCGAAGGAGAGAACGAGTGAAGGAGACAATATTTGAAGGAAAAGTCACAATCTAAGGAGAGAAAAATTGAGGAGATAACTATTGAAGAAAAAATCGAAGGAGAAAACGCTATTGAAGAATATTTGTTGCACGCAGTTAGTATCAATTTTTTTTATCTATTTCAGATTTTAGGGTTTTATATTTTTTCTGGTGCTTAGATTTTAGATTTTAAATGTTATATGGTGTTCATGCCTAAATGAACTCTGATCCATTTTGGTATTAATGGTTTTATTTTTTTCTGGTGTTAGAATTTTTATAGTTTCAATGTTATGTGGTGTTCATGCATCAACGGACTCTTATGTGTCTATTATTTAGGGTTTCAATTTTAGGGGTATCCTGAATTTAGCCGCATGGTGAATTTTCGTTTTAGGGTTTAAGGGTATCTTAATTTTTGCCCCTTTTCTAATTTTAAATTTTTTGGACTTAGGTAGAACTGGAAGAATACCTGAATTTGAAAATTCATCATAGTGATGAGTTTATGGATAGCTAAAAACTGTGTATGAAGGAGGAATATGAGATGATTTAAAAATTGATGTTGATAAGTAGAGTTACTTTGCGTTGGTAGGTATACTTAAGGAACTATGTTATAGTGAAATAGATATAATTTATTACACGGACCCCTCATTTGGGATCAATTTTCCAAATGATCACAAAGGTGCATTGGACATTTCCGATCATTGTAGGGTGCATTTAAGTATTTATGTTTATATACAACATCCATTGTCTCAGCCAAAGTATTTTAATAGTCCTCTTGGTGAAGAAGAAGATTTAAATCATGAGGATATAGTAAATCTTTAGGAAGAAGATTTGATATCTAAACTTTATAATGAAGTAATTAGGGGGATTCTGAAATGAAGAGTGGCGAGGGAGATTATGAAATGAAGAGTGGTGAGGGGAAAATGATAATATGTAGGATGGTGATCATGGCAGTGATGTTAATATTAGTGAGGGGACGAATGATGATGAGGCTCATGATGGTCTAGAGACTGATTTTGGTGAGGTGTATGATGGGTTAGAGACTGTTGTTGGTAATGCATGTGTGATGAATATTGATGTAAGCTCTGATGACAGTGAGGATGAGAGTTATAATTATGATAGTGCTTTGGAAATTTATTTTGATGATTGTGATGAGAGTCACAATTATGTGGAAGATGAAATTGGTAATCTAATTGACTACAAAATGGTTGAGTAAGAGGATTCAAAATTCCCTAAAAAACAATCCTAGGATGAAGATAAAAGATATAAAGGAAATAGAATGTATGGGTCAACAAGGAAAAGGAAATTAGGGATAGATTTGCAACTAGGGACATGGTTGATGGTTCATTACTAGGGGAGTACATAAAAGTTTATAACTACTATCATGGAATCCTAAGAAAAAAATCCTCGATCAACAGTCAAGTTAAGTGTCCAACCTATGAAAGAAGGAATTGATGATAGAAGACACCACTTCAAGAGATTGCACATATTTTATGTTGCATGTAAGGAGAGTTTCAAGTTGTGTAGGCATGTCATTGGTCTTTATGAATGCTTTTTAAAGGGTATTTGTGGAGAGTAGAGTTTGGCAGAAATGAGCATATGCTGCCAATATCTTTTGCAATTATAGAGGGGGAAATAAAAGATAATTGGACATGATTTTTGGAGCTTCTGATTTATGATCTAGGAGGTGGGAATGAGTTCTTTTCCTATGCATTCATTTCTGATCAAGAAAATGTATGTTGTGTTTATGTTAAGTTTTCATGTCGTTTATTTATGTATATTTGTGTAATGCTACTGCCTAATGTTTGTATTGAGGGTCCATTACCTATAATGAATGAGCTACTATCTAATGTTGAGCAAAGATTTTGCGTGAGACACTTGTATAATAATTTTAGGAAGAAGTATCTTGAAAAGTTATTGAAAAAAATTATATAGAAGGCCGCCAAATCAACTTATCCACATGCATATAAAAGAGAAATGAATGGAATGTGAGTGGTTAATGAAGAGGCTTTTAAACATATGACAAATACACCACCTAGACTTTGGAGTAAATCATTTTTTAGGATGCAATCAAAATGTGAATCTAGTCTCAATAACATAGTTGAGGAATTTAATAGTGTAATTGTTGAATTAAGGGCTAAGGAATTGATGATTATAGTGTAAGAAATCAAAACTTACCTTATGTAAAAGTGGGCAAGTAATAGGATGAGATTTCTATATTTATTTGAAGAGGATGCTTTATCCAACATTAAGAAGAAAGTGGAGAGAACCAACACATATACAAATTAATGGTTTGTAAGGTAAATGTCATTGTTCATTAGTAAATTTCCATACTAATTATGACCAATGAGTTGTATGATGTCAGCTGAACACACTTTTGAGGTCAATCACATTGAAAATCAAACAAAACAATTTTATGTCAACTTGAAGGAATGTTTATGCTCTTGCAGAAAATGAGAACTCACGGGCCTTCCATGTGTTCATCCAATATCATCTATGAATAGTAGAAATCTAACTGTAGATGACTGCATCCTAGAATTTTACAAGAAACCAAGGTATCAGGTAGTCTATAATCTTGTGATTTATCCTGTCAATGGCTCCAATTTGTAGGTCAGAACAAAATATCTAAATGTTAGACCACCAAAGTACAGAAAAATGTGAAGAAGAAAGAAAAGAATATGAGGAATATTAAGCTAGAATAAATTGAGAATTTTTTTGGTTGTTAGGTGCAAGCAGACAAGTCATAGTAGTCTACTTGTAAGATGACACCAACTACTTAACTAGTTCAAGACAATTAAGTTAGGGCTGGTGAAAAAGCTACTCAAATAGTTTAACAAACCCAATAACCTAGTCAACCTATACCCATAACACATGCAAGTCAAGTTTGTAAGCCATCTCAACCAAGTCACAAATGAGGCATCATCATCTGGTGTTACCCAAGGTCCAACAACCAGATTAAGTGCAACAGAGATTGCAGTTGACCTAACAACAAGGAGGACTACTCCAACAATAGGACCACTCCAAACAAGAAGATTATTTAGTTTATTTATGTACTGTATGTTGAATTTTTTATGTTGTATTATAAACAAGGTTTATTTATGTACTTTTTGTTACAACCTACATTTTATATGCTTATCTGAACAAGGTATTTTTGTGTAAGGTATGCTATAGAACCTACATTGGTGTAATGTCAATTGAATGTTGAATTATGTGTAACGTCTGTTGAATGTTGAATGATTATTAACAAGGTTTTCTGGTATATTCAAAGTTCTACGGTCTTAAAACTTTGGTACATACTGATAAACAAATCAAAATAGGTACATTAAAGTTAATAATTCAAAGTGTAACGAAGTCAAGATGATGAAAACTATTTCATAATGATACATTGATTATAAACTTTGATACATTCAAGTAAATCAATTCTAGTACATAATGACATGTATTGACAATTTAACTAAAATTATGATACATATAATTCAACTAAATCTCTGGTACATATAATTCAACTAAAATAGGTACATGAAACTCCGGTACGTAAAACTCTGATACAGACACATAATTCAACTTGGTACATATACTAAAACTAATACAAGCATTCTCAAATTCCAACAAATCTTCCAAAATTAAAACATCCTGAATATTAATACAGTGGGAAAAAAACACACTCTTTCAAAAAAGAATCCCACTTCATAATGTTCTCTATAGTCATTTCTAGTTCCAATAACTCTTTCTTTTGCTCCTCAATTGTGAGTCTTAGTTTTTCAACTTCCATTTTTCTTCATCATTTTCTTTTGCTAATTTTTCCAACTTACATTTTTGCTTCACCATAAATTATTCATTATCTTCCACTTCTTCATAGAACCAATCAAAGAAGCCACACCTAGCATGAGTAAAATCCTGTGTAGATTAAGAAACCAAACAACAATGTTATACGAACAATAATTTCCTAAAATTTTCCGACAAATAAGATTTACCATGAAAGCTTACTTTAAAATATGGACATCCCTAAAACTGCTGTATGTAATTGTTAACTATTGTTGTCTTGCAAAGAACAACAATGTCTCTACAGCGACAACTAGGTTTCCATCGCATATTGAAACTTATATAAACCTTCAAATCAAAACTTTTAGAACTCTTTGTTTTTCCTACAGATGAACAACCCTCAAAACTCATAGTTTATATAATTCATGATTTCAAACAACAATGATGATGTCAATCAATGAAATTTGAATCCTAATTCGATTTAGAGTTCGTTTGACTTAACTGTTCAAAACATACACAATAAAGACGGAGATAATAATAAATAAATGTCAACTCGAATGCCAGACATACAAAAATAAATATTGTCTATGAGAATTAGATTAAAAAAAAACTTATATGACGCTATTTGAAAACATAAAGAATTAAATTCATTTTTTAAAATTTTAAAAACCAATTGAACTCTAAATTAAAATTATGGATAAAAGGGTATCTAACCTATATTATAAATAGATTTGTGTTTGAAAATAAAAGTGGTGAGGAAGGAGCATTCATGCAAGAAACACACTCATCACAACTCATCTTAACTGCCGGTCAGTGGTATGGTAGTTAGAGTCATCAAGCAAGGCAAGTAAGTAAGTAACTCAACATCAAACAAACACAAAATGCATACTCTCTTTTTTATCTTCTTTACCTTCCATTCTCAACAACATTTTCCTCTCTTTTTTTGTCAATAATCAATGCACCTCTCATTTATGTACAATATTCATAATCTCTTCTTCTCCCATTTTTATTCAATCCTCTATGGGAAAAACCAAACTTTCCACCCTTTTCTCTTCCAATAACAATCACCACTACACTCTTCCTCTTTCCAATACCATTAACCAAACTCTTGTAAACAAACCCAATTCACACAAAGATACTTTTCCCTTTTCACTCTTCAAATTTTTTCTATGCTTTATCTGTACAAGTATGCTTCCATTCTTGTCTGTTATGCTAAAGTTTCGTTTTTTTGGTGTTTTACTTATCTGGGTTGTGTTCATTTGCAGAGAAAGTTGATGGAGGATCAAGAACGGAGGAAGAAGAGAAAGTGTACTCTTGGTTATACACCTTGGCTCATGCTGAGAAAAACATGGTCTTTGAGTATGTTAGGTCAACTGAAAGAGGCAAGTATTTGGATTCTACTAGTAGTAGTAGTAGTAATTTTTCAATGTGCCTTTGATTGCATGTTTTATGTGCTGCTTCTTAACTGTTTGGCAAATTTCCTCAATGAAAGAAATATGAAAGGAAAAGAATGATATTAGATTTTAAATTGCGGCTGCCATTGTGAATTGTGAACATTGATATTGCAGAGAATTGTGGTCAAATGTGCAGCTAATGTAGTCTAGTTTAGTGTTTTCTTTGTTCTCACTAGTAAGTTTAACATTGCCCTCTAGTTTTTGTTTTTTGTATTATTTTTCCCGTTTTGTGTTAAAGGTATTCTTGAATTTCTTTGCAGGCTTAAGTTTTACTGAAGCTGAGAGGAGGCTGCAGGAAAACGGACCAAATGTTCCCCTTGAGTATTCTTTTCCAAGCTCGTGGCATCTTCTATGGAACGCTCTTTTCCATCCTTTCAATATGATTCTGATTGTTTTATCTTCAATGTCATTCATTGCCCGTGACTATCCAAACGGATTCATCATGTTCATATTACTTTTTATCAGTGTCATCCTTCGCTTCTGTCTGGTACTTTTAGATTAGTTTGTTGATTAGATTCAATGAACGAATAGTTCTCTTCGCTTATATTTTTGTTCTTACTAATCTTACATCTTTATTGGGGATTTTAGGAACACAAAAGCTCAAAAGCAGCGAAGAAGCTTTCAGAATTTTTAAGCTGTCCTATAAGAGTTCAAAGATGTGCTGGTAGAATTGAGCAGAAAGAATTGACAGTTCAAGTTGATCACAAGGATGTAGTTCCAGGTGACATTGTTATTTTTGAACCTGGAGACCTCTTTCCTGGAGATGTCAGACTGTTATCTTCAAAACACCTTGTTGTAAGGTAATTCAATTAAATAGGAAGTTTACTTCTTTTATAGATTGGAGACTCCTATAAAGATGTTTCCTACCATTTCCTTTTCAGCTATCTAATTATCACATAGCGATTTCATTACCTTCTTAACAGTCAGGCCTCACTAACTGGGGAATCTATAACAACTGATAAAACTGCTGATGTTCGAGAAGATCACATCACTCCTTTACTAGATTTAAAGAACATTTGTTTTATGGTTAGTAACACAACTCCTCCTCCCTATTTTGTATCAATGGTAGTTATAGATTTAGAGTGTGTGTAGTTCTGTAGTGACAACGGTTGTTTTTGAATGGATTGGTTATGGCTAAAATTATGTTGATTCTGAATGTAAAGTGATTTATGTTTGTATACATTCATGTAAAAGTAAAACTGAGTTAAACAATAAATTTAAGACAAAGCTCCAAATTCTAGCTTCAAGTTGGAATCAATTCCGGAAGCAAAATCGATTCTACACCTCTGAAATCAATTTTGCCACCTCCAAAAGTGGAACCAAAGATACACAAAGTTGCATCTCACAAAGCCCTAACTAGAGGATTTGATAGATGGAACATCATGCTAGGAATAAACTTCTTTTATTTTACTGGTATAATGCCATATTTATTTGCATAATGGACTGGCATTGATGAGCCGTCAGCTTAATAACAGAATTTTTTCTTCTGAAAAACGATTAATCATGAACATTGCAGGGAACAAATGTGGTATCAGGTACTGGAACGGGTTTAGTTATTTCAACTGGATCCAATACTTACATGAGCACGATGTTTTCAAAAATTGGGAAGAAGAAGCCACCAGATGACTTTGAAAAGGGACTCAGATGGATATTTTACACGCTTATTTCCGTTATGGTAGTAGTTGTTACAATTATGTTTGTGACAGACTACACAGCATCTAAGAATTTGAGCCAGAGTATTCTCTTTGCCATCTCAGTTGCATCTGCCCTCAATCCTCAGATGCTTCCCCTCATCATTAACACATGCCTTGCGAAAGGAGCACTTGCTATGGCTAAAGACAGATGTATTGTAAAAAGTCTAACAACCATGCGCGAGATGGGATCAATGTAAGTGTAAATTCACATTTAAAATCAACTGATTGATGACTTGGACGCTAAATTCATGTCACTTGCTCAATTTATACTTGAATCTGCACACTAACACAAATAAATAAAAGGATGCAACAGCATCATTAAAAATGACTGAAAGCAAAAGATCCAAAAAATTGCAAGCAATATAAGATTAAGAGGTTTGTTTTCTGTTGCAGGGATATCCTTTGTATTGACAAGACAGGCACCCTTACCATGAATTATGCAATCTTGGTTAACCATCTCGATTGTAGGGGCTTACCCCGAGAAAAAGTTCTACACTATGCCTTCCTCAGTTCTTACTTCAAGACTGAGCAAAAGTATCCTCTAGATGATGCAATTCTAGCACATGTATATTCAGATGGATTCAAGTTTCGGCCATCTAAATGGAAGAAGATCAATGAGATTCCTTTTGACTTCATAAGAAGAAGAGTATCTGTCATGTTAGAAACAGACGATAGACACTCGCAGTTCTTTGGCAGGTTCATGGTAACAAAAGGAGCACTGTTGGAAGTTATAAATGTTTGTTCATTTATTGAGAATTTTGATACAGATGAAATCTCTACATTCTCCTCAGATGACTATCAGAGGATTTTAAATCTATCAGAAGAATTGAGCAATGAAGGGTTAAGGGTTATAGCAGTAGCTATAAAGAAGCTGGAAATGCAGCAAACATGCGAAACAAGTAAAGGAAGCAAGAGAGGCAACCATGATTTCGAAAGAGACATGATATTCCTTGGAGTTATAACATTTTTTGACCCGCCTAAGGACTCGGCAAAGCAAGCACTTTGGTGTTTAGCGGAGAAGGGAGTGAAAGCAAAGGTTTTAACAGGTGACTCACTTTCATTAACCACAAGAATATGCAGAGAAGTTGGCATAAGTACCACTCATGTTATAACAGGACCTGAGCTAGAAGAACTTGATCAAGACACTTTCCACGAGACCGTTAAAAGAGCAACGGTACTAGCTCGTCTCACGCCAATGCAGAAACTCCGAGTCGTTCAATCCTTGCAGACAGTAGGAAACCATGTCGTTGGATTCTTGGGAGACGGTGTGAATGATTCACTAGCATTGGATGCTGCCCATGTAAGCATTTCTGTGGACTCAGGTGTACCCATTGCCAAAGACATGGCAGATATAATCTTACTAGAGAAAGATCTCAACGTGCTCGTCGCGGGCGTTGAGCACGGCCGTCTCACCTTTGGCAACACAATGAAATATGTAAAGATGTCAGTTATTGCTAACTTAGGAAGTATCATTTCACTTCTAATAGCAACATTGTTCCTTAAATACGAACCCTTAACTTCTAGACAGCTTCTTACACAGAATTTCATCTACAGTCTTGGACAAATCGTTATCCCTTGGGACAAAATGGACGAAGAATATTTAAAAACTCCTCATAAATGGTCGGAACGGGGCTTACCAATGTTCATATTATGGAACGGACCCGTCTGCACTTTCTGCGATGTTGCAACAATTTTGTTTCTTTTGTTCTATTACAAAGCTAATGAAGATGAGAAATTTTTCCATACAGCTTGGTTCATTGAGGGTCTTCTCATGCAGACTCTCATTGTTCATTTGATAAGAACTGAGAAAATCCCTTTTGTACAAGATATTGCATCTTGGCCTGTGATTTTCTCTACTCTTGTTATATCTGCAATTGGAATTGCAATTCCATTTACTCCTATTGGAAAGGTTATGGAATTCACAGTTTTACCTCTCTCCTATTTTGGATTCTTGTTTGTTATTTTTCTGGGATATTTTACACTTGGTCAGATTGTAAAGAGACTTTATATATTTGTTTATAAGAGATGGCTTTGAATATCAATTTTTGAATATAGTTATGCTTTGAATATGTGATGTTTGTTTTAAATTGATTGGTGTGAAAGTGAAAAAAATGAGAAAAATAAAAATTTGACAGCTGTGGGATTTGAACCCACGCCCTTTCGGACTAGAGCCTGATTCTAGCGCCTTAGACCACTCGGCCAAGCTGTCTTGATGTTATCTGTTTTCATCAAAATCTATTAATTGTAATATTGTTTCTATGAAAAAAGATTAAGCGTACAATTTGAGTAAGAAAAAAGGTCCTACCGGGAGTCGAACCCAGGTCGCTGGATTCAAAGTCCAGAGTGCTAACCACTACACCATAGAACCTTTGATGGTGATTTTTCCTAATGATACGGATCTATTACTTATTTTATGTTTCCTGAATCCAATGCTATTATTTCTTAAATATTTTACTGACCCTTATGTTACAAATGTGACCAATTTACTAAAACTTTTATATATGAATTGTGTTGCCATTTTTCTGATATATATGTATATATGTATACAAAGCAAGCACATGGAAATTGGACTGATCTTTGCAAATGAAAGACATAAAAACATAATCATGTTCCATTTCTTTTCCTAACAAACTACGTAGTGTTATTTTTATATGATCTTTCACTAGATGAAACACCAACAGAAGCACTATCATAATCATTATCAATTCTAACAACCTGAAATTCTCCTAATCCTATTCCTTCCACAACAACATTATCAAAATTTTCTATTCGTCCTTCTTGGTTCCGACTCTCCCCAGAAACATTTGGAACAACCTGTTCACTGCCAGTGACCATAACACTCACCTCTGCAGCAGCCTCATTGATCACAGGAGCCCGGCACAACGGACAAGTCTGATGCGATCGAAGCCAAGTATCAATACACAGAATATGAAAAGCATGGCTACACTTAGGCAAAATCCTGAGACTCTCATCCTCTTGAAACTCACCAAGACAAACAGAACAGTCTGTCCCATCAACAAGTCCTTCGTTTTTTCTATATTTCAAAACTGCAATAGAATCTATCACAGATTCTTGAAGGCCTGTAGTTCGAATGAACCATATCGGGTGATCAACAACGCTCCCATCATCATCATCATCACGACCATTAGTTGTAGAATCTCTATAACCATGGACGTCAAACAATATCGGCATGATTCTCCTATCGCGGTCATTGTCATGGTTATATCTCCTTAGCCATATGACAAAGGTTAAAAAGAGCATAACCGTCGTAACAAAGCACGCCATGGCAATCAAACCGATATGAAGGGTATGAAAATGATGATATGTTTGATAGGAAGGTGGTTGTTGAGGGGAAGAATTTGGGCTATCATTGCAACGATAGAGATCAAAAACCATTGCTGGGGCCTGGGAAGAATTGAGAATTTTAGTGAGAAGAAGAGTGGAACATGGAAGATATGTGTAGAGAAATTAGTGGTGTTATGATACTGATTAAGATGGTAATAAGAATTTAAGGCAATTTCACATTCAATACGAAACTTACGAGTTTACCTTGATTTTGAGTTTACGCGTTATTTTAGTGGTGGTGGAGCCCTCGAGTTTTTGGTAACATTGTGATTTTGTTGAAAGTTTAAAGGGTAGTTTATGGCTTTATGCTAAAAGTGATATGATTTACGTCTTAATATTTTTCAATTAATAACAAAGGCGTGTTTTTTCGTTGTAGAAATTGTTTTACATAACTTGTTTTAGGTGATAATTCAAATTTATCGATCTAAACTACTAATAAAGGTGTTTTATTGGTTGGAATTATTTTTTTTAAAGAAAATGTCTACAATAAATGAATTTGAGGAAATATAGTTAAAGTTAAAAAATAAATAAGTACCACCTAAAAAATACGAATTTAATTAAAAAAATTGATTTCAAAAAGTAATTGAACCCAAAACCTTTAAATCACGTCCTATATCTTTACCACTAATATACATTGATGAAATTCGCATGGTTTATAGCAATATTAAAGAATTCTAAATTTAAAACGAAAAAAATATAAAATTTGTATTAATGGAGTCTCAAACAATGAAAATGGAAGTGTACATGAATTTGTCATTGAGAATCATCGAAGATTTATAAGTATTTGATCTTCCAATTTATAGAGTTGTTTATGACTCCTCGATTTTCTTCTAATGGGAATGAAGAAAGAATTTCTAATAAGTTTTTTTTTTTTTTTACAAATGAGAACCATAACTATAAATAACCTTAGGGTTATTTTTTTTAGTTTTCAATATTTTAATTTGACCCCTCATCAAATTAGATATTGACTTATGGTATCTACACAATTAACTTTCATGATATTTATGCTTTTAGCCACAGACTTATTATTAACTAGACCACCATAACTTTGACTAATTACATAATAGCTCTAACACATGTAATATTATATTTGGGACTCAAAATTTTTAACAATCTCCCACTGGTCACATATATAATCATACACATGCGTTAGACTTTATGAGCTCAAAATTCGTCATTATATTCCTTAAGCATATCCAAATTATCTCGCCCATTAGTCATGCCAATATATAAAATCAAAGTGATTTTCATTATATCAATCATAACTAAACTCATCAATAATCACAAAAAGTGACATAACTAAATGACATGGATCCATCATGAAATGTGCAACATGAAAATAATATGAAACTATTATGTATATGTCGATTTTCAACTGGTCCTACTTTACTTTAGTGAGATCACTCAATAACTTTAATGTATAAAATATAAATTGTTGAATATCAAAACTTAAATAATTTGAAAATTATCCAAAATCATAGTATGCATACATAATACTAAAACATAGAACATAAAATTCATAATCGACAACTCCCACTAAACCAAAGACTCCTCTAACGGTAAAACACTCATGTGAGTATGGTGCTCATGAAAGACCTTGGATGGAAGACCTTTTGTAAGAGGATCTATTAAAATGAAGTTTGTGCCCAACTGTTCTATGAAAATCTATCCACTTTGTGCCTTTTCCTTAACAACTAGGAACTTGATTTTGACTTGGTTGAGTTTATATTATTATTGGGATACATGACGGTTGATTTATTGTAACAATATAACTTAAGTGGCCTTTCAATTTCACCCATAATTCGCAGCCCATTGACAAGGTTCCTAAGCCAAATCCCATGGTTGAATGTCTCTTAACATGCTATAAACTATGTTGCCATGGTGGATGAAGCCGTAAGAGTTTGCTTGGCACTGCGCCAAGAAACTGCACCACCAGCCAACATGTATATATAGCCAGAAGTGGATCTTTTTCTATCTTGATATTCAGTAAAATTTGAGTCAGAGTATCCAGTGATCTTTAACTGGTCTGACCTCCTATATGTGAGCATATAGTCTTTTGTTCTCTTTAGATACCTCATAACCTTTTTGACTGCTTTCCAATGATCCATTCCTAGATTGCTCAAATATATTCCTAACATCCATTGAGGAATGTCGTCTTGACATCCATTCGATAGATTTCCATATCATAATGTGCAACAAGAGCCATGATTGTCCCAAAAGAGTCTTTCAATAAAACCAGAGAGAATATCTCTTTAAAGTCAGTCTCTTCCTTTTGAGTATAACCCTTAATCATAAGACGAGCTTTATACCTTTCCACATTACCATTAGAATCCCGTCTGATCTTAAAATGCATTTGCAACCCATGGGTTTCACACCTTTTGGTAATGGGACAAGCTCACAAACTTTATTGTCTCGCATAGATTTATACTCCTCCTTCATTGCTTCAAACCACTTACCATTATTTTCCTCATGTTCTTGAAGAAAGACTATATAATCATCGAGAATATCATTTTTCTTTTCTCTAATTGATCTCCGCAAAGGTATTGGTTCTTGTAACACCCCGAATTTTATATTAATTATTTAATTAATTAATTTAGTATGATTATATGAGTCTATGTGAAGTAGATGGTGTTTTGATGTTTTGATGCTTATTTATGATGTTTTGGTGCCTTGTGTGAGTCCTTGTAACGGTATATGATGTGTGTTTGTGATGCAACTGTAATGTAAATAGCGATGATTTGATGAATAATGTGTTTAAGATGACGAGTTATGTGGTGTAGGATGAGTTAGTAAGAAGGTTTGGAATTTAAATAATTATTTTGGAATTATTTAGATTTAATAATGATTAATTGGAGTTATTTGGATTTAAGTAATTATAATAATAGAATAATAGAAGTGTAGAGAAAATAAGGACAAGATGGTAATTAGTAGAAAGAGTGAGGACATGATGGTAAATAGTATAATGCTAAGTGAGGGCAATTGAAGAAGATATTAAGGGTCCTTGTGATAACTAAGGGAAAAGAGAATTGTATGATCATTTGGTACGATCGAGATATTGGGAGAAGAGCAAAGGAAGACTTAGCACCTTGGTCAACAGTCATCAAGAGCACTACATCAAGAAACAGTTCAGATACGATCCAGATACGAATGTCATTCTGCTACTTATTCAAGACTTTCATACATCGAGAAACAGTTCAGATACGATCCAGATACGGATATCATTCTGCTACTTATTCAAGATTTTCATACATCAAGAAACGGTTCAGATACGATCCAGATACGAATATCATTCTACTACTTATTCAAGATTTTCATATCTCGAGAAACAGTTCAGATACGATCTAGATACGGATGTCATTCTGCTACTTATTCAAGATTTTCATACATCGAGAAACAGTTCATATACGATCCAGATACGAATGTCATTCTCCTACTTATTCAAGATTTTCATACATCAAGAAACAATTCAGATACGATCCAGATACATATGTCATTCTGCTACTTATTCAAGATTTTCATACATCGAGAAACAGTTCAGATATGATCCAGATACGGATGTTATTCTGCTACTTATTCAAGATTTTCATACATCAAGAAACAGTTCAGATACGATCCAAATACGGATGTCATTCTGATACTTATTCAAGATTTTCATACATTGAGAAACAGTTCAGGTACAATCCAGAGACGGATTCATCCTGATACTTACTCCAAATTCTCCTCTAAATACAGTTCAAATACGATCTAGAGACGAATGTCATTCTGACACCCATTCAACACATGTTTCAAGTACAGTTCATATACAATCCCAAGACGGATGTCATCCTAACACTCATTAAATACATGTTCAAGTACAATCACGATATAGATCCATCCACAAAATCTCTGCATGTACTTTTTTCCAGCATGGTACAAGGGGCAGAGATAGTTGGAAACAAAGTCACTATCACATACAAGCCAGTGATACCTACATTCCCCACAGAGCCGAGACAACCAAAGTCCGATATCCAGGTCCCCAAGCAAGAATTCCTTCCCCAGCGGGTTCCTTCAGAAAGCTGATATCTGCATTCTCCAGTCGAGTTTTATAACCATGAGCAGTTTATAAAGCCATCTCCCGAGCAGAGTTTATTTCTCTGACGACAGAAATTCAATCTCCAACAGAATTCATTATCACCAGCAACGGAAATTCATCCCCAGCTGAGTTTATTTCTCCAAATCAGCAGATCCATCAACAGAGTATCTCCTCTCCAACAGAGTTATTCTCCCGCAGAGCTATCATTAGACAGGGTCTCTTCCGGCATGATATCCGTAAACGAGGGGCAAATCCCCAACATAGTCATCTTGGTTCACCATCCCCAACAGAAGCAGAGGAACTATGGTTCTTTATAAGCAGTCAAGAGTACCATTTCTCATACTCTCCAAACAGCAGTCAGGGATTTATTTTCCCGGACTCAGATTATTACGTCGGCATTTCATTTTTATACATCATGACATGTGCATACATTATATATAACATAATCTCGTTTATTTCGAGAACATTATCACAATGCATTTCATGCATCGCATATAATTAACCCTGTTATCTTTTCAGGAAAGACAGTTATTTTCAACAATTTCCAACAGGTCCATGTTCAACACTCGAAGCTAAATAGAGTAATCATCGATATGCTAATTCCTCACAGAAGTCCTACACAGGCTCATCACAAAACAACCTTACCCAGGTTCCCTCTATAGTTTTACCCGAACTCATCTCGAAGTAACCCTACTATCCAGGTTCCTTCTCACAGCCATACTATCCAGGCTTTCATATCAAAGTAACCCTACTATCCAGGTTCCTTCTCACAGCCCTACTATCCCAGTTTTCATACCGAAGTAACTCTACCATCCAGGTTCCTTCTTACAACCTTACTATCCCGGCTTTCATACCGAAGTAACCCTACCATCCAGGTTCCTTCTCACAGCCCTACTATCTAGGCTTTCGTACCGAAGTAACCCTACTATCTAAGTTCCTTCTCGCAGCCCTACTATCCCGAATTTCATACCGAAGTAACCCTACCATCCAGGTTCCTTCTCACAGCCCTACTATCCAGGCTTTCATATCGAAGTAACCCTACTATCCAGGTTCCTTCTTATAACCTTACTATCCGGGTTCTTCCTCTCTTATCCCCAGACAGCAGTCCACAACACTGTAAGACCGGGACCTGATCAAACACAATTCATTTCACATCTCCCCAGAAGGTCGCGGTGCAACATATACCCCGACCAGGTACGCAGTTCACTTCCGCTTCCCAAACCAGAATTATTCCCCAATAGAGTAACGGACAACTGAAGCTCCTAAAACTCTAATTCTCTCAAGACAGAGACCAGCATTCCCCAGTGAAGTCCTCCTCAACAACAGGTATACGGGTTCTCGCAAAGGAATCTCTTATACGATCGACACTTCTTCGGATGGCATCTTTAAGCCCATCTACAACAATTCTCTAGCAACTACCAAATGGCATCTATAAGACCATTCCCGATATCACAAATCAAGTATCACTTCATGCGAGTGCAAATTTCTGGGCACTCTAGTGTTCAATCATCTTCCACCTTCAGATCACGAAAGGCAGACGAGTCAATCTACATCCTCAGGTTTAAGAAGATTGAACAGGGGAAGATGTTGTACCCAAAAATTTTCCCTCCCATATTTCTCAACAAATGTCAAGTGAGGTCCCCAAATTGCTCAAGGAAGTTCAAGAGTTAACCAGACAAACTCTCTCCTAAGGCAGTATACCTCAATATAGGGTTTCTATTTTTATCAAGATGTGTGAACCAAAAAGGACTAAAATGCTCACCATTGTCCTAATACGTTCTCAAGATCATCCATGTCAAGTTTCAAGCCTTGCAGAAGAAGTTTGCTCAATCAATTGCTCAAAGGCTTGAAAATCAACTACACTAGGTCAAAAGTCAACTATGGCCCACATACAATCAAACTTCAATATTTTTGGTCAACATCCTCATTTTGAAGTATTATTCATCATTTGATCAAGGGTTGATCATGATTCCTCAAGGATTGCTCACAATCCATCAAAACCCAAAAGTTGCTAAATTAGGGTTTTGTAGGAAAAGTCAACTCAACTTTGACCAAGCATAACTTTCCCATACTTTATCAGAAATGACCCATCCAAAGCTAATTTTAAATAGGGTGCAATTTCCTACAATTCATATTCATCTCCCAAGTTCAGAATATGCACTCACAAAAAGATATGAATTTTGACATTATAGGTCCTTTTGAAAAGTCAACAAAAATACCTTTTGGGTCAAAGATTCATACATGAACATGGAAGATTCAATTGAGATGAAACCAAAATGGTTGCTTAGAGGACATCTTAAGCTTTCTAAAAAGTCCAATAACACCTCTATAGGATCAAAATTGAGAGAAGCATAGGCCAAGTTGACCATTTTTGCAAAATTGTCAAAAGTCAAATGTGCTCAAATTTGCATTTTTTGATAAATGGGCCCAACTTTTTATGCTTACACTTCAATTATAATGTGGTCCACAACCCAAATGTTCACTCACATGTTATTTGCTTCATTATTTATTTTATTTTGATTTTTTATTTATTAAAAATTGAATTAAATCAAGTAATTGGTAAATAATAGCAAAGATTTGTTTTGATTGGATTTTTGGACAGAATCACAAGCTCATTATGCTGGAATATTAGAATCAAATCATATCAATGACAATTGGTACAAGAAAGACATGATTGGCATGAAAATATAAATATATCATACAAATTGAAAATCAAATCAAATCTCATAAAAGCTTCAAGATTTAATCTATTTTGCAACCCTAATTCATTGAGGGATATATAATGAACGAGAAAAAAGCAAAATAAAAGGAGTTTGGAAGGCGTGAAACTGTCAGAAGAAAACTGAAACTTTGGACAAAAAGTGTGAGAACAAAGTCCATCTTAGAGCCATCCTCAAGGAGTTTCAAAGCCAGAAATTGATTCCTTGGCATCTCAGGAAGCATTCCCAATCATTTGCAGGCGTCAGAACATTCAGAATAACTCCCTATCACTCTCACGGTTTGCATAATTATCCAAATTCGGTTACTATAATTCTTGCATATTTAGCATGTTTAAGTTACATATTTGTGTTCATCATCATGTTTGAAATGTTTCTGGATAGTTTGGTTTAATTTACAGTGCAAGAACAAGCTTTTGCCATTGTTAGGGTTCCGTGCTCCAATTTGGGGTTTTGGGTTTCAAGCAAAATTAGGCCTGATGATGGGTACCATGATGATCAAAGCTTCAAACCCAGTTGATTCATGATCCCCAATTTAATTTATATCGTGTGTGCTTGATTCTTGAATGACACAGGTTTCAGCAACAGACATGCGTTTGTAGGTAAAGGTTCAGAGCCTAAAATGACGGTTCCAAGGAGGAAGACAACAGCGTATCACAACCTGACTGGCTGGTTTAAATTCTGGTGCGTTATTCTGGCCACTAACTTGTTTTCCAATATATTATTTATTTTCATTATATTGATAAGTTAACATCCAACGCAGTTGGTCAGAGGAAGGAAGTCAGAAACTCATGTCCTGAGTTCGATTCCAGGCATGAGCTTTTGGCATTTTCTCCATTGTTTTCACCAGATCCAGCACATACACCTTCTGAGGGTCATCATCTTCTGGATCTATCAGCCAGAACCAGATCCAGCGTACCTCACATTCTGAGGGTCATCATCTTCTGGATCCATCAGCCAGGACCAGATCCAACGCACCTCATCTTCTGAGAGACATCATCTTCTGGATCCACCAGCCAGAACCAAATCCAGCGCAACTCACCTCTGAGGGTCATCATCTGCTGGATCCACCAGCCAGAACCAAATCCAGTGCCTCCCCTTCTGAGAATCATCATCCTCTGAACCCATCTCTGGCCAGATCTGCTGACAGCAGGCCTAGTTGGTTATTTCTACTATTTTTCTTTAATTCCTTTTCTTTAATTATTTTATTTTTTAAATCAACACAAAAATTATTTTATTAAATTAACCAATAAAAAACCACAAATAAGATTTATTTTCTTAATAAATGTTTTTATTAATTAGTTTAATTAATTTAGGGTAACTTTAATTTCTTTCATAATTTAAAAACAATTAGAAATTAGGTTTAATTAATTTGCAATTAAATATTTTCTTCAATAAAAATCCAAAAATACTTTTTTCCTCAAATTAGATTTTTCTGGTTTCAATCTCTTCTCGCACTTAATTCTCCGCGTGCTTGTTATTTATTTTGTCAATATTTTGTAACTGCTCACTGGTTTGTAATAGTTAATTTAGGGTTTTTACTTATCGCTTTTCCCCGGGTTTTGGCTATGTAATTAATCCCCCTCTCCGAAGCCTTGTAATAGCGTAGATTTATTTTCTCGCATTTTTAATTCCCGTAAATACTTAACTATCTAGATGTATGCTAATAGGATTGTATGGCAAGAATGCATGACAAATTAATACGGTTAGAAAACCCTAATGTGCAAAGATAAATAACTGAAACAAATCACTCGCACATATCACTCTTAGGGTATACTCTCACTTCGGTTGTCTTCGGTAAATGATCATTAAGCATAGGGTGTCTTAGTGGTTACCCTCCTGTCTAAAAAAGATCAAACGTCCCGTTTGAATGATGCCTCAGAAATGTTGCCTCAGAAATGTTGCCTCGGAAATGTTGTCTCGAACACGATCTTAAGACTCTAGGGTTATTACTAAGGTGTCCTAATATTGCTTTAGTGACCGTACGTCCCTTTTGAATTGTCCCTCAAACTCCAACGACAGTGCTACCTATTCTTTAATAATGGGATAGCATTGTCTAAAGGAAACAAGAATAGGAACGATCTTTTTTTTGAGTGGGTAGATGCTAGTAGGTACTTGCTCAAATCAAAACTTTTCACACTTACACCTTTCAAACAAAGTTTTCAAAAACAACTTCGTAACACTCTTGAGGACAGAAACAAGGGTTAAAACGAAGTAAAAAAAACTTTTCAAAACAAGCACACACAAGCAATTTCAAAATGAGCAAGTACCTAAGAGCCCATGGAAAACCATGGATAGAAAGGGTGCAAACCAGTAAAAACAGTCAGTTCTGTCACCGTATCACACGTACAATACTAAAGTGTATGACATGGGAGACTTTTAGATGGTCGAGCCAGGCGTCTTGTATCCAAAGTGCTCTGCACGTGCTTAAGACTCGTGACATATTTGTACGTATCAATTTATTCATTAAGTATTTTTGAATTTGCTTTAATAAAATGTTTTAGTTTTAAGAGTGCAATGCAAAAGAAAGAGAAAAGGACTAAGGGAAACTAATCCTAATGTTGTCATACATCGTGGTCCTAAAGTTTGGATCAAGGGAATTCTACCTAATTCTTGTCATGCTTGGTTTTAAAGCCTAAGGTCTAATTAATTCAATTTAATCAAGAGATTAAAATTGAATTAAAAATCCTAATGGAGCATGGTATCACATAAGCAAGTACAAACATCAAGCAATGACCAAAAGAGAAAAATAGTGAAGGAAGCCATGGGGTGCAAGATGAGTGGCTCCTTGTCCACCATAAAATATGACAAAAAATGGTAGTAAACAAAACCAAAGTTTGGAAGTAAATCATCAAACCAAAGCATCAATACCCAACATCACAAACTGATTCCTAACTATGCAAATATAGATCCTACAAAGGTAGGACTTCAACTCATGACATCTCTATCCTACTTCTCATGTCAAGAAAGAACTAAAATGATGCTTAAATGAGAGAGTAAAGAGAGCCCAGATAATCCCTAACGGAGATGGTCCGTTGCCTCTTCAAAGCTCCGCAAGTGATAAGAAAATTCTATAGAAGATTCGCACAAGTGATCAAATAAACTAATCCTCAATCATTTCATATCACAAAAGTTGCATCAACATTCGACCACAAAGTTTGCAAACCACATGAACATTCCATTAAACGTATTTTTATCAAGTTTATGATACTTTTTATGAACCTAACTAAAAGCATATACTCAAACATTTATTTGAGGGTCAGAACCGGCTTATTAATCATTCATCACCAAAGAGATTGAATCAAATAGGAAGAATCAACAAGAATAAGTCATAATGCTAATTCTAATCATTTTTAAACATTTAATCAATTAATTCCTAAACTAATAAAAATATTATAGAAAAAATATCATCAAGTCAAGGACTAACATATTAACACCCACAAAAAATTTCAGCAAGAAAGTCAAGAAAAAGAATCAAGAATTAATTGCAAAAATTTAAAGCACAAAGTGAAAAATTAAGAAGAAAGCTAGGAGGTGCAGTGGGCTGGCACGATGTATGGATAGTAAGCCCAACAAATTACAAGCCTAAACCAACTACAACATTTGCATTTTGTCCAATTTCAATTTTATCTCTAATTTCTATCAACTAAATTAAAGAAAAATAAATTCATTATTAATATAATAAAGTTAATTACTATCATAATTACTGTCTATCCCTTACTAAATCAGTTTAGAGAGAAAATATCATAACCCTAATGGTAATTTTACATCCCTAATTATTACATTCCTATTAATTAAAATGACAATAATAAATGTTTACTCCAATAATATTAGATTACTAGGTTAACTGTATTATTACATTCATTAATGTACTTTTCTTTCTTCCAAACCCAATTGCATTTTTAATCTTTCTCTGTTCCAAAATTAATCCGACAATCCCTCTTTTGTTTCCAACCATTGAATCAGATGAGAAACCCAAGCATTCAGAAAAAAGAATTTATGTCAAAAGGGTAAATGTTTTCTCTCTCTTAACTTCACTTTTTTGATTGTTTTTTTTTGTCATATTAACATTGTTCTGTGAAAGAAAATGCCTAATAATTATATACTTTTATGTGTTCTTTTATGAATTTTGGGTGATGTTTTGTGTCAACAGAAGAAAGAATACTATACCTGACCATTCAAGTGAACTTTATTTTATTTAATTGTTGATTTTTAGGATTTTGTTTTAAAAACCGGACCGAGCCAGAAGATCGAACCGATTGAATCAGGAATCGGTTAGGTAATCGGTCTGGTTCAATTATTGGGTCGAATATGTTGTTGAACCGGTGTGAATCGATAGAAATCGGTATAAATGTTAAAATCGAAAATCACTAGTTTTCTTAAACAAGTGGTTTAATTGTTTTTTTAATTTTTAATTTTAATTTTTTTAATTTTAAAAAATCAAAATGACGTCGCTTTGATTATTTTAATAAAAAATTTAAATAAAAAATAAAATAAAATAATGATATTATTGATGGGGAAGATGTTGTAGATGTGATTGATTTTGTTGCAGATGGTTTGATATTGAAGAAGGAGATCTCAATATTGAAACAATTTTTCTTCGAAACTAAATTTAGTAGACAATTAGTTATTTTGCTATAAACTATTCAATTAGATTATATTGCAATTAGATTTTGTTTGCAATTAAACTTTGTAATTCTGTACTATTTTGTTATATGTGATTGTGATACCTATGTTTAAAATATAAATTTAAATTATGAATTTCTGAATTTATTTATGTTAAGATATTTTCAAAAAATTTAAGTGCTAGTTATATTTTTAGAGACTGAATCATCAGGTTCGACAAATTTTATACTTATATAATTTTGTTATAATGATCGGTCTATTCAACCAAGTTATCCGATTTAGTTATGTGGTTCAACTAGTAATCCATTAGTTCAACTAATAAACCAGTAATTCAGTATCCTCACTAATTTGATGTCCAGTCTGATTTTTAAAACACTGGAATTTTCATCAAATGTTTATTTTTTTTCTTTCTGAATATTAGGATTTTCATCAAATATTTTTTTGCTTATCCTTTATTGTGTTTATAAGATCCATAATGAATTTGAAATTTAATATTTATTTAACATCATTTTCTCAAGCTCTCTTTCACAACTCCATGTTACTATTGGAATAATGTTGACTTGCATTATTTTCTTTTTCTGTTTTGTTTGATCCAAAAGTTTTAATATGTCAAATTTTATTCTTACCAAATATATTTTTATGTATTATATAAAAATAATAAATTCTTAATTTTTTATTCGAGCAAATATTAGAATGTCAACGATTATATCACTTGGATGAATTTTCTCTTCTCTTTTCATTCTGTAGATTTTTCATAACACTTATTACAACAGTATTGGAGAGTATTGCCATGGAAATATTAAACCTCAAAATTTACTGTTATAATTACATTCACCTCTTTTAATTTCCTTTGTAGTTTATACCGTTTGGGAAATTAAACTAATATTTTTTTTGTTTGATGTAAATTAAAATTGGTGTATTTTATAAGACATCTTCATATAAACTCCCAAAAACTTTGGCACGTGTTATATTCCTTTAAGTTTTCAATTATCACTCATATGATTTCAAAACAGACAAATCAAAGATTGATTGATTTTTTTCTCCCGTGTTTGCACGGTTAGTGTGGATATTCATCTCCAACTCTACAAGTTTACATAATCATGATTTTAATAATTGTGACATTAATGTGTCAAAGAAAATTAATTATGACATTAACAAATCTTTTTTTTTAATCAAAAGAAAGAATATATTAATTCAAAATAACCTTACAAACAAGACGGTCCATAACCCGGGTCCAGCCACCAAGAGCGATTAAAGGAAACTAAAATATTAGATTTGCAAGATGCAATTTAACTTTCCTATTAATTCAACCTCTATATACTATACAATCTATAATTTTCTTAATAGTGTTTTTCTCATTGCTATTACTTTAAAAAATAACACGATTCCCGTGTAGCCAAATACCATGGGCAACTTCGGTGATTGCTAGCTTCAAAATGTTTTCTCTCCACCCCTTGCCTTTAGTATGCTCAGTTATCCACTTTACTTCCCATTGCCATCTATTATGATTATGCTTAATATTCAGCCACTTCAAAATGTCCTTCCACATAGTACAAGTTATAGAACAGTTGAAGAAAAGGTGATCAACAGTTTCCTCAGCTATACCACACATGCTGCAAATACTATCATAAAGTAAACCAAACCTTTTAAGTCTTTCCTTCATGGGCAAATTCCCATGGCACAAAAGTCATAAAGTTGAAGGTGTGAAAAACTCAAGAAAGGGGAGGGGGGGTGAATTGGATTTTAAAAACAAAACTATTCTTTTAAAAGTATTCCCCTTTAAGTTAAAATGTTTTTTCCTTCACTCTTGATAATAACAATAAGTAAGAACAGGAAGTAAAGAACAATGTATGTTTATACTAGTTCACTTGAAATTATCAAGCTAGTCTAGTCCACCCACCAAGGTGATTTTGCCTCACTCAATCAAAGACTTAATCCATTATAACCAAACTGATTACAATTTGCACAAGCTACCCGTAAGTGACTAACAACCTCTAGAATTGCAAGCCCTAAACTTCTTAAGGATTCAGACCTACTCGGTCCCTTAAGGAATATCAACTAATAATCAACCTGATTATTACAATGCACAAGCTACCTGCAAGTGACTAACAACTTCTAAAACTCGCAAGCTCTAGACTTCTTAAGGATTCAGACCTACCCAGTCCCTTAAGGAATATCAAAAAACAGTTTGAATACAAGTTTTGTATACAAGAGTATTGCTTCTAAAAAAGCTGAGTATGTAAATTATTTTATGAACAGTGACTTAGAATGTGAAAGCAATAAACAACATTTGCGCGTGAATATTCAGTAGTTAGCCTTACTTTCTTTCTTAGTCTTCAAGCCTTTATATAGACATTAACATAATGTTGAGGGTGTGATACGGTGGCCAGAACCGGGACTGCTTTTAGGAATTGTTGGTTTGCATTTTGCGTTTGTGTTCGCAAAATGTCGCGGTAAGCAAGAGTCGCCACCGACTTTTATTTTATCCAACAAGGAAAGGAAAAAAGCACAGGAAAATTCCCTTTTTTGAGATTTTGAGTACGGGGGGTAGATTATAGAAAGGGAAGGTATTATCATCCTTTCTATCTGTGGTTTTCCACGGGCTCTTAGGTACTTGCTCATCATTTTCAAAATTGCTTTGTGTGTGTTTGATTTGAAAAGTTTTTGACTTTGATTTAACTCTTTCTTTTGTCTTCAAGAGTGTTACAAAGTGTTTTTGAAAGCTTTGTTTTCAAGAGTGTAAGTGTGAGAAAGTTTGTTTAGATTGAGCAAGTACTTAAGATTCTACCTACTCGAAAAAGAGAATTGTTTTATGTTTGCTTCCTTTAGACAGTGCTATCCCACTATTAGTGAGCAGGTAGCATCGTCGTTGGAGTTTTGAGGGTCAATTAGAAAGGGACGTACGATCACTAAAGCAATGTTAGGACGTCTTAATAGTAACCCTAATGTCTTAGATCAATTATTCGAGGCAACAATATCTGAGGCGACCATTCCGAGGCAACTTTTCCAAGGCAACCATTTTGAATGGGACTTTGATCTTTTGTTTAGACAAGAGAGCAACCACTAAAATATCCTATACTTAATGACCGTTTACCGAAGGCAACCAAGTGGGAGTGTACCCTAGGAGTGCGCATGTGCGTGTGCAAGTGATTCAATTTCAGATTATTTATCTTTACACATTTAGGGTTTGCTAACTGTTTTAAAGTTAATCATACATTCTTGTCATGCAACCCTAATTATTCATACATTTAACAATTAATATTTTGCGGAAATTAAACTACGCTATTACAAGGCTTTGGGTATATACATAGCCAAAAACAAACCCTTAAAAAATAAAGCGATAAATGAAAATAAAAGACCTAATTAACTATTACAACTTGTGAGCAATTACATTAATAGGATAAAAATAAATAATAAAATCGCGCGCGAGGAAAATTAGATCGGGAGAGAACTAGGGTTTTGACCCTTTCTAACCTAATTAAAAGAAAAATGTTTTTTGTTGTTTTTTAATATTTTTTAAAGAAAAGAATTAGGTTTTAAAATTAAATACACAATTAACTAGTAATTAAATTAATTAAAGAAAATAAATAAATGGCCTATTTTTGTATATTTGGTTATTTTAAGAAAATATAATTAAGTTAGAAATAAAACCCTGATTGTTCTAATTAATTTTAATTTATTTGCAAAAAGAAATTAAAGTTTACCTAAAATTAAAATCTAATTAAATTAATTAATTTATCGGTAAAAAATAAACCCAAGTCTAATTGGGTGAAAAATACTTTTATGTGATTTTTTGATAAAAGAAAAATTAATCTTGTTAGTAAAATAAATAAATAATTTAAATAAAGCAAAATATAAAAAGAAAAAAAAAGAAAGAAACTTGGGCCTGAGAAAATCAGTTTGGAGGTGTGAATAGCAATTTTCTAGCCCAAGACCAAAGGTCCACGTTGACCTTCTGAGATCCCATGCATTTGCTTTGACCATGCCTTTTGTGCTCCTTCATTGATGGCCCTTGGATCTGACCATCTGGCCACTTGGCAGATTGGATGAGGAGGTCCCATGGTGGACCTTGGTCTTTGTTTTGCGCTGGATCATGAAAAAACAAATTATATGAAATAAAGGGGGGCCTGGGATTCGAACCCAGGCCCCAAGGCACTTCCCACATGCACCAATGCCAACTGCGCTGCGTGTTCAGTTTGTACATAAAATAAACAATAATGATAATAAACAAAGAAAAGAGTTAGTGGAGAATAATAAAAAAATGCGCACCAAAAGTTTGAACGGACCAACAGGAGGGTGCCAGCTAGTCATCTTCTTCCTTTCTCCGTTGGTAAAAGTCCCAGACTTTTACCTACGGACGTTTGTCCGTCACTACAAATCTGCACATCCTCAAAATCAAACACACGCATGATAAATAAAAACTAAAGCCATGGATAGCTTCGTCTGGACCTGCTGAGTACAATGGTGGCCCTTTCATGGCCCAATTTTACCTATTCACGAAGATCCCAAATCGGAGCAAGAAACCCTAATAATGGCAAACTCCAATACATGCCATGAAAATATAATCAAATATTACAGAAAGCTTGCAAATGTGATGGTGAACAAGAATATACAACTATTTCATGCTAGAGATGTCAATATTGTGAAATTCGAATTCAAGAAAGAGCTCTTGTCGTGGCTTACTTACAGTGCGTTATAGGGCCTAATATTGCTTATTCTTGATTGGTTTTGCTTGCTGGGGATCCCAGGAAGCGATTGAGATGGTTAGGAGGCTTTGAAATTGCATGGAACAATGAAATCGTGTTTGCACTTTTTATGATATTTTTCAAGTTTTGTTCTTGTTGTTGCGCCTCTTTCTAGCCTTGCTTTAGGTCTGCAAATGATCCTTATGTACTGAGGAATGAATTAGGGTTGGCAATATGATCACAATCTTCCTCCATCAATGCTTTAGATTTTGATTTGATACACTTGAAAATCTTGCTAAAAATAGCCTAAAACCAATCTTTTTGTGCACTCCAAGCCTTTACACGAATTCAATCTTATGCTAGCTGGAATTTAAGACCTGAAACATGTACCAAATCTTGAGATTTCAATATTTTGAATTTTCTATGATTTGTTTTGATTTAAATTAACTTAATTCAAATAAAAATAAATAATAAAAATAAGATAATGACAAGTGGAAAAGGCTAGGGCTCGTGGACCATGTTTCCAACTCAAAACAAGTGCAAAAGATTGGGCCCATTAAGCAAAATTTGCAATTTTAGGCATAGTTGACTTTTGGCAATTTTGCAAAAAAGGTCAACTTCACCAATGCATAACTTCCTCAATTTTGACTCTTTGAAGGTGTTCTTGGACTTTTTAGAAAGCTTGATATGTCCTATAAGCAACCCTTTTGGTCTCATCTCAATTTGATATTCCATGTTAATGTATGAAGCTTTGACAAAAAAGGTGTTTTTGTTGACTTTTAAAAATGACCTATAATGTCCAAATTCATAACTTCTTGTGAGTGAATATTTTGAACTTGGGAGATGAAGATGGATTGTAGAGTACTGGATCCTCTTCAAAATGAGCTTTGGATGGGTCATTTCTAATAAAGTATGAGAAAGTTATGCTTGGTCAAAGTTGAGTTGACTTTTCCTACAAAACCCTAATTTAGCAATTTTTGGTTCTTGATGAATTATGAGCAATCCTTGATGAATCATGATCAAACCTTGATAAAATGATTATATATACTTCTAAATGAGAATGTTGATCAAAAATCTTGAAGTTTGACTGTATGTAGGCCACAGTTGACTTTTGCCCTAGCATAGTCGATTTTCAGGCCTTTGAGCAATTGACTGGGCAAATTTCCTCTGCAAGGCTTGAAACTTGACATGGATGATCTTGAGAACATATTAGGACATTGGTGAGCATTTGGGATCCCTTGGAATCAAATATCTTGATGCAACATGAAACCCTAATTTGAGGTAGACTGCCTTAGGAGAGAGCTTGTCTGGTCAACCCTTGGACTTTCTTGAGCAACTTGAGGATATTTCTTGAAATGTTTTGAGAAATATGGGAGGGAAAATTTTGGGGTACAACAGAGGGATACTCTTGGAATTTCCATAAAGATTGGCAGCTTGAACAGTAACGTGGGGGACAAGATCATGCGACGCGTCCGTCCTTTCATGGTAGTGGAATGAAATGTTGATTGTACCATGTACTATTTGTACCACGTTAATGTTATATTTTTTCCTTCTTCACTTCAGAGGCTTCTGCGAGCATGAGTTTAGAAGCGAGAACATAACATCAGGTCATCCGAATTTTAAGTTATCAGAGTCTTCAGAATTACGTCTTTAGAGTCTTCAGCACTTGGTTATGAGAGCCTTTTCTTTTAACCTAAGGTCTTTAGAACTTTAATTCTTTAGAATCTTTAGACCTTCTGTCTTTTAGAGTCTTCAGCACTTGGTCTTCAGAACACTTATCTTTAGAACTTCATAAATAGAAACACAAGCTTTCAGCATCTGGACTTCAGTAGAAACTTTGTCTTCAGATCTCCTAACTTTATTTCTTTGGAACATGTTGTCTTTAGAAACGCGAGTCTTCAGTATCAGGAACCTCTTCAAAGTGTTGAAATGGGGTCTCAATGAACTCCCCATCCATCTCTATGTACCGAACGAGTTGAGGTGGCTGACCATGTACTCTTCCTCCCCTTGTACTGTCACAATTTTTCCTCTCACCGGGTACTTCAGCTTCTGATGGAGTGTGGAGGTCACAGCTCCAACTTTATGGATCCATGGACGACCCAGCAAACAAGAATAGGATGGTCAAATGTCCATCACGTAGAATTTAGAATTGAAGACCTGAGAACCAACTCTTATTGGAATATCGACTTCACCATGCACCATCCTGTTAGACCCATCAAAGGCCCGGACAACAATGTTACTTGGCTTTAACTCTAAACCTTCGCAATCCAACCTGTCTAGAGCTTTCTTGGGCAAGACGTTCAATGAGGAACCAGTGTCAACCAACACATGTGCAAGAGTAGTGCCCCTGCATTCGATGGAGACATGCAGGGCATCGTTATGGTTCTTCCCTTTAGCAGTCAGATCAGCGTCGGAGAAACCCAAACCATTATCAGCAGTTAAGTTGGCCACACAATCGGTAAACTGATCAGCTGATGTCTCTTGTGGTACGTGAGTCGTCTTCAGGAAGGTAATCAGAGCCTTGGCATGGGCCTATGAACACAACAACAGTGATAACATAGAAATATTGGATGGGGTTTGCCCCAGTTGCTCAACTACGTTATAATCACTCTTCTTAATGATCTTGAGAATCTCTTCCATCTCCTGTTTGGAAGCTTCAACATTGATGGTCTTTGGTGCCTCCGTCTGGGCAGGCATATCAGTGGCGATCCCTTTGCCCCGAGCGTCAGATGACTCAGCGATAGGGGTAGAACTAAGAACTTGATCAGGAATGGCATTAGGCACACTTGCAGGTGTGATGACAATAGGTCTCCGGACAGTTGGTGGCGCAATATCAGGTGAGAAAAGTCTACCACTGCGGGTGACTTTAGCAGGCCCGGTAATGTTGCTGACGCCGGTATTAGTATCAAACTCTTGCTTAAATCCAAGCACATAAACATCTTCCCCATAGTGCCAAGGGACAGCTTTGTCAGAGGTGTAGGGAATAGGCCCCGGAACAGTGATGATTATGGGTGCAATCTTCTGAACAGGTGTAATTCTGACAGGCTTCCTCGAGGGAGCCTTGGGAGAATTGTTGAAAATGGTAATAATGGAAACTTCTTCAGTAGGGGTGGTGGGAACAACAACCTTCTCAAACAGGATTTCCTTATTATCCATCAGGTTTTGGATACCTGACTTCAAAGATGGGCAACCAGTAGGTGAAACAGAACACAGACGGCAACCTTCACCACATCCCGGAAATAAACCGGCTAGCAACAGGTTCCTCTTGACGGTCATCAGCTGGGTAACAATATCATCCACAGAGGCTACAAACAAGTCTTCCTCTACAGCATTTACTCCATGTTTGGGCATGGGAGCAGTCACAACATTAGGCCTTTCGGGCGCCTCGAACTCAATCTCCTTTGCATCGATTAGGTCCTGAACCTTATTCTTCAAAGCCCAACAATCATCCGTATTATGCCCCGGGCTGTCAGAGTGATAAGCACAACGGGCGTTAGGATTGTACTTTGGGGATGTTGTGTTTGAAATCTTCGGAGCTTCTTTTAGAGTCACCAGATTGGTTGTCAATAACTGCGGCAATACCTGGGACAAGGTTATGCTGAGACGAGTGAACTGCCTTCAAGGTCTCTCACCCCTTTGTTGGTTGTGATGCCGAGGAGCACTAGCAGGTTTTGAAATAACAACCGCATTGACAGCTTGGCGGTGTTCAGATCTATTCTGTCTCCTTGAGCCGTAGACAGAACTGGATTCTTTCTTGAACGGCTTCTTCTTAGTGCTCGATGAGGCACCCTTCTGTATCTTCCCAGCCTTGATACCAGCTTCAATTCTCTCACCAGTCAAGATAAGGTCTGTAAACCCGGCTGAAGAATTTCCAATCAAATGGTTAAAGAATGGACCAGACAGGGTCCCCAAAAACATATCCACAAGTTCACGATCAGTTAAAGGTGGCTGCACCCTTCCGACAAGGTCTCTCCATTTTTGAGCATACTCTTTAAATCCTTCACCCGTCCCCATTGACATACCCTGGAGTTGGGTACGCGTAGGAGCGAGGTCGGAATTATATTGATACTGCTTCTAGAACGCAATAGCCAAATCTTCCCAGTTACGGATACTGGCTCCATCCAGCTGATAAAACCACTCAAGCTGGGTCCCCGAAAGACTGTCCTGAAAGAAATGGATCCATAAATTCTTATCAGCTGTGTAAGGCTGGATCTTCCTTACATATGACCGGAGGTGCAACTTTGGACAAGAAGCTCCGTCATACTTGGCAAAGGCAGGTGCTTTGAATTTATGGGGAATCACCACCCCAGAGGATAGACCTAGATCTCCGAAGTCCAGACCGGGCACGTTCTGTATCTCCATAGCGCTCAAGCGGTCCTCCAACTGTTTGTACCTATCCTCAGCAGGAGGATACTGCTCTTCATCATAATCCGTCTCGTTATCGGAGACTACGGGGCTAGGAACCCTTCTCTCTTGTAGGTTGTCCTTCCCTATAGATGAGGTGGTCAGATCAACCTCATTCTGCAGTCCTTTTCCAAACCTGCGTCCAGTGTTGAACAAGACGGTCCTCTTCTTCTTCTTCTTCCCTTTCAGAATCAGGGTCTTCAAATCCTGTTGACCCTTGGCTAGGCTCATAACCAACTCTTGAAACTGGGCATTCTGGGCCTGGAGGGCCTTGATAGCCTGCTCAGTGGAAGGTTCAGTAGACATGATGATTGCTGAAATAAACAGCGAAGAAGATAAGTGACCTGTAAAAGGGTACCTGTTTATGCAATGCATGCGATGAAATGCGTATGATTTATGTTTTCAAAGACAATCGGGATTAAAATTTGTAGACAAGAAAGGAAACACACTTTATTAGATTTAACTTCAGAATTTAAATTGTTCAACAAATTGCCCTTAGGCGTTACAAGAATGGAAATACAGAAAAGTAAATAAAATCGTAAAAGAAATCATCAATAGGTCCATCAATGTTCCCACGGCCTCTTCTTCTCAGTGCGGATATAATCATTCAGGATCCGTTCGTTCTCCAATTTCTTAGTCAGCTTCTGGATCTTCTGTTCTTGTTCGTTGAACCTCTCCCGATAAGAATCCCGTTCTTCCTGCAATTGCGCCCAAGACCTCTTTAGTGTGCCAACATCAGTGGGCGTATGAGGATGGAGAACAGTTGGAGGAACCCCGTCTTTATCAGCAACTTCAAGAGTAATAGGCATGACAGCTTCGTATGACATACCTAACTTCTGGGCACGGATGCGGACCCATCTGAAATATGACTCCATTGGCAGAGAAGTCTTTGGTCCCAACTCAAGTGGGTCAGATTTGTGAACTCTATCCCAAGCCCTGATGAATCTACGACGCAGCTCGTTGCTATCTACCTGAAAATCAAAGATGATATGAGGTATCAACATCTCATGAGGCCCTTCTCTTCTGGCTCTTCCAAACTGACGGAGAGCTAAACATGGTTTATAAGAGATTCCTCCCCGGGTTCCGATCAATGGAACATTAGGATACTCTCCGCAACGATCAATGACGGCCACCTCATCTAAGCCTCTGAGAGTCAAAATAATGTCATTATTAGTAAGAGACATTATCCTATGAGCCCAGCCCCTTCCTTATTTGTTCTTCAGTACAGATTTAGGGAGGTGCGAAATAAACCACCTCGACAATAAAGGAGCACAGCACATCAAAGTTCCCCGTTTTTGGGCAGTACGAGTATAGAGCTGATGAAGGATATCACCCAAGAGAGTGGGTACAGGGTTCCGAGAGATGAAGATCCTTATGGCGTTAACATCAATAAAGGTGTCAGGATTTGGAAACAATACCAGACCATAGATTAAGAGAGCCAGAATGTCTTCGTACACTTTGAAGTCTAAGTCATTCCAGAAACAATTGGCTTTGCCAACCAGAAACTTAGCCAAAAAGCCCTTAACTCCACTTCTAGTCTCCCAATTAGCCATTACCTCCTCTTTGGTCAAGTGAAGGGCTGCAGCAATCTCTTCAGGCCTGAGAGTCTTTTCCCAACCAGTAAATGGAGTCTACTCCAAAACAGAGATACCAAGCAACTCAGAGAATTCTTCCAGGGTAGGGACCAGCTGGAAGTCTTGAAAGGTGAAGCAATGATATAGCGGATCATAAAACTGGACTAGGACACTCATCATTTGTTGGTCCCACTTTGAGGTGACTAAACCGAGAAGAGAACCATGTCTCCTGATGAAGGAAGTAGTGTTTGGAATCATGTCAACCAATTCTTTAAGCAAAGTAGGTGGTTGAACAAAGTTGAGCCGGATAGTATTCCTACGCATGGGCATCATGATGTCCTACAAAACAGAGCAAAGATGAAACCTTCTTGTCTTTGAAATGGGTTAGTCCTTATGCAGGATGTATGCAATGCTATGATGTTATGATGTCATGGTAAAGGCACACCACAAGTATTCACAAAAGGCAAACATGGTAAAGGCACACAAGTCACACAAAAGAGCCCTTAGATTTCAGGCTGGCATGAAGTTTAGGTACTACCCTCTTTCAGTTTCAGTTGGTTAAGACCTGTCCTAGAAAATAGTAACCGGGTTCTAGAGGATCTCAATATCACTGACTACCCTCAATCAGTCATAATTCCAATTTGGCAACCTTTTCTTGCGGCCGGAACCATCGCGAGAGTTTAGTCTCAATGAGTGTAGCATACTGCTACTGTTCTATGGCCAAGTTGGTCAATTTAAAGTTCTAAGGTCAGTTGGTGCTTAATGACTCCTCAGAAGACCCATATTCTCCTCATTCTAACACAAGGGATATCAGTACAGACCAAGGTGTCACACCAACATAGCTACTGCTTCATCAGTGTCGGTCTACGCCGGACAGATCCCTCACAGTTTATTGCTACTTACCTAAAAAAGGGTACCCCCAGATCCGGGTTAGGATCTATAAAACTCCGATACAAGCCCACAAAATTTAAAGCATACAAAGCAATACAATTGAAAACATAGTGATCTAATCCTAAGGTACACCTCACTTATAAATTCTCCAGCAGAGTCTCCAGTTCTGTGATCGGTGGGAATGAGAACTGACTGTTTTGGAATGCTGGTTCGCGTTTGCGTTTGTTTTTGCAAAATGTCGCGGTAAGCAAGAGTCGCCACTGTCTTTTATTTTATCCAACAAGGAAAGGACAAAAGCACAGAAAAATTCCTTTTCGAGATGTTTCTCGGGTTCGGGAGGTAGATTATAGAAAGGGAAGGTGTTAGCACCCTTTCTATCCGTGGTTATCCACGGGCTCTTAGGTACTTGCTCACTATGTTTTCAAAAAGTTTTGCTTTTCTTGTATTTGTGGGTTTTGAAAAGAGTTTTGTTTGAAAACTTCGATTTAACTCTTGTTTCTGTCCTCAAGAGTGTATGAAGTGTTGTTGAAAACTTTGTTTGAAAAGTGTAAGTGCGAAAAATTTGTTTTGTTTTGAAAGAGCAAGTACCTGAGAACCTCTACCTACTCAAAAGGGATTAAACTGTGTAAATGTCCCTTTAGACAATGCTATCCCACTATGAAGGAGTAGGTAGCATCGTCGTTGGAGTTTTCGGGTCAATTCGATTAAGGGACATGTGGCCACTAAAGCAATGTTAGGACGCCTTAGCGGTAACCCTAATGTCTTAGATCATTTTTTATCCGAGGAAACCGTTTCAAGGCAACTTATGATCTTTAGACAAGAGGGCGACCTCTAAAACTTCCTATACTCAATGACCACGTTCGAGGCAACCAAGTGAGGCGTACCCTAAGAGTGGCATGTGCGAGTGTGTCAAGTTTCAGTTATGTTATCTTTGCACATGTTATGGTGAGCTACGATTGATTTTTAGTTAAGATAGATCTTGTCATGCATAGCCTATTAGCATACATCTAGCAGTTAATGGTTGCGGAAAATAAAACTAAGCTATTACAAGGCGTCGGGTATTTACATCGCCAAAAACAAACCCTTGAAAAGTAAATGCGGAAAATAAATAAAAGCGATAAATAATCCTAGTTAAAACTATTACATCCTCGGAGCAAATACAATTATATGGATCAAAATATGAATAAAAAAACATCACACGCGCGAGAAAAATTGAATCGGAGAGTTTTAGGGTTTTGACCCTTTTTTAAGAAAGAAGGAGATTTTTGTTATTTTGAACTAAATTAAACCTAAGCTAATTAATTAATAAAATAAATAAAAAAAGGAATATATTTTGGGTTTTTGAATGTTTTAAGGAAATAAAAATAAAAATGATTAAAATGGTTAAAACCTAATTCTACACCAATTTTTATTTATTGCAAAAATATTATTATTATGCCTAATTAAAACTAAACAAATTATATTAATATTTATTTACAAAATAAACTAATTAAATTTAATAAATAAAAATATTTTTTTTTGTTTTCTGATTTTATTAAGAAAATATTTATTATTTTAGATAGTAGTTAATTAAGAATAAAAAAAACAAGTAAATAAAAATATAATGAAAGAAAAATAATTAAAAAAAGGGCAAACTCAGGGGGTTTGGGCCCAAAAGGGGGTGTTTGATCAGCATTTTTCCAGGCCCATTATGCTTCAGCCTTATTGACTTTCCAGGATCTCATACGCATGCATTGACTAGGGAGTATGATGATCTTTCACTCATGACCATTGGATCTTGGTTTGGAGACATCTGGCGCACTAAGATTTGAGGTGTATGGTGGACTTCCTTTTGAAGACCGCATATGAATACCTGAGGAAGAAAAATAACAAGGTTTTGGGGGACCTGGGATTCGAACCCAGGTCCCAATGCTTCCAGGCCAACACGTTTACCACCCAACCAATCTGCTTCAATTGTTATTGAAATAAGAGGCAATAATTATATATGAAGCGAATTAATATGCCTGGATAAAATAAAATAAAAGCGCGTAATTCAAATAGACCAACTAGATGACAACACATCATCGTCTTCAACCTTTGTCCTGCATAATTAGAATCAGATAGCGGGGGTTTTTAACCTCCACTACCTCCCTGCACGAAAAATAGCGAATAGACACAGGGCAAAAAGAAATATTTCGCGAGGTATGTGTTCCAATCGTCTTGGCCTCACGAATTCAACTATGTATCCCATTGGTTCCAATTTTTCCTGGTTTGGAAAGCCCTATTTGAAAGCTTGAAAACCCTAGAAATTCAATCATGGCATCTCTCGATTCAGGGCACTATGGTTCAATTCAATCATTCCATTAGCTTTGTATGATCTCTAGCAATGCAAATCAATTACAAAAACATGTCAAATGCGTATGAATTAAGAGATACAGTTTTGAATTATAAGTGCAAACCGTGAGATGGTATGTCGCGATTCCTTGAGCTTTGATGCTTGAATTTGATTGCAAATCACTCCTAGTACCTCCTACAATGTGTTTGGATGGACAAGGCACATTGAATTGGCCTAGATTGCAAGAACAAGTTTTGAGTTTTCTTAGAATTTCTTGAAATTGGTATGGCCGTTCTGCAGTCTTTCAGTCGTGTATTAGGTTATGGTTGGCTTGCTTGCATATAAGGGAATCAATTTAGGTCAAAATTTGGACCCATGCACATGTGCATTGAAGATTAAATCTTTGATTGACAAATCAAATATTCTTGATTTTTCATGATTGAACAAGTTGCCAAAATTGATTTTTTTTGTATCTTTTAGCTTGTGCACGAATTGGTCAGCATATTTGGATCATATTTGGTTCACAAAAAGGTTTAAGAATCAAATCTTTTATTTTCTTATAATTTAAATTAATTAAATGAATTAATATGTATTAAAAATCCATTTAATCAATAAATTTCAGAAAATAAATCCAATTTAACTTGGTGGGTCGTGCATAGGTCATGGGTGAAGTTCCAAAAAGAAATTTGAGGCCCATTAGCAAAAAGAAGGTGTTTTGAGCAAAGTTGATTTTTGCAAATTCATGAAAATTTCCCAACTTCTCCAATGCATAACTTGCTCAATTTTGATCATATGACCATGTTCTTGGACATTTTGGAAAGCCCTTGAAGTCCTCTAACCAATGCTTTTGGTCCCATGTCATTTGGATTTACCAATCTCATGTTATGGCCTTTGACTCAAAGTGTACTTTTGTTGACTTTTGAAATTGACCTATAATGTAAAAATTTGTAACTTTTTGTGAGAGCATTTCTTGATCTTGGGGTGTGAAGATGGATTGTAGGAAATTGCATCCTCTTCAAAATGAGCTTTGGATGGAATTTTTCTGATAAACCATGAAAGAGTTATGCCCTTGTCAAAGTACAATTGACTTTTCTACTGTCCAAAAATAGTAACTTTTGCATCTTTGATGATTTTTGAGCTATTCTTGTGGGATCATGATCAAGACTTGATCAAATTATGATTGTGAACTCAAAATAATATGTTGACCAAGAATTCTGACTTTTGACTGCAAAATGACCATTTTGCCCTTGTAGTTGACTGTAGATCAAATGGAGTTTTTGACTGTGCAAACTGGCACTGTGAGTCTTGAAACTTGGCATGTAGGTGCTAGAGAATGTATATAGGCCTATAAGACTTGATTGAACCATTGAAAACCCCAAATTCCTTGAAAGAACCAAAGCCCTAATTTTTAATTGACTTCCTTAGGAGGTGATTTGACTGTACAACTCTTGAGCAATCTTGAGCAATTTGAAGATCATTCTTGACAAATCTTGAGGAATATGGGAGGGCAAATTTTGGGGTACAACAGTTGCTCCGTTCAATCTTCTTAAACCCGAGGATGTAGATTGGCTTGTGTGCCTTTCGTGATCCGAAGGTGGAAGATGATTGAACACTGAAGTGCCCAGAAATTTGCACTCGCATGGTGTAGTATCAACAATGTGATGTCGGGAATGGGCTTACAGATGCCATTTGGAGATTGTTGGTAGAAGAATGGGCTTATAGATGCCATCTGGAGATTGTTTGTTGAATTGTAACTTTGTAAGTTGAAAGAAGGAACTTGTGTAGGGTTGCCTGATAATGAGTCCGTGTGACACTTCATCTGAAATAGAGAAGGAACCGGTGTAGGGTTGCTTCATGATGGTCAAGTAGATAATTGTCCTGTCTGGTTTCAGGTATTAATCTCTGACCTGAGAAAGAAAGTCTTCCTGGCTTGTTACAGGTATTAATTTTCAATCTCTTCGTGTAGGTGGTTTTCCTGGCTGGTTTCAGGTATTAACCTACAATCAGCCGTCCACAGAGTTTTCCTGGCTTGTTACAGGTATTAATATGGAACTTGAAAAGGTTGGCCGATGAGATAGTTGTCCTGGCTGGTTACAGGTATTGATCTCTGACCTGAGAAAGAAAAATAGTTTTCCTGGCTTGTTACAGGTATTAACTTTCAATCTCTTCGTGTAGGTGGTTTTCCTGGCTGGTTTCAGGTATTAACCTACAATCAGTCGTCCCCAGATGTTTTCCTGGCTTGTTACATGTATTAATCTGGAACTTGAAAAGGTTGGTCAATGAGATAGTTGCCCTGGCTGGTTTCAGGTATTAATCTCTGACCTGAGAACTGAAGATCTTCCTGGCTTGTTACAAGTGTTAGTCTTTAATCTCTTTCTGTAGATGGTTTTCCTGGCTTGTTACAGGTATTAACCTACAATCAGTCGTCCACAGATGTTTTCCTGGCTTGTTACAGGTATTAATCTGGGACTTAAGAAGGTCGATGGTAGCCATCTTTTGATTGACCTTTTCTTGAAAAGGCAAAACATTAGTTGTATGCAATGTCATGATGTATGAAATGCATGATGTTCTCAAAATAAATGAGATCGTGTCGTATGCACTTTATCAGTATGTAAATAGGAGGTATGAAATGTGAAATGTTTATGAATGTATTTTCGTCTGGGAAAATAAATCTTTGACAAATGCCGGGGAGTTTGTCAAATCCTGGACTGCTGTTGAAGAGTCTGGTTGAATTCTTCGTTTCCACTGGGGATGATGCACGAAGATGGTTGCCAGAATAAACCTGTAGGAGAAGGTGACTCCGTTGGGGAATAAACCTGGTGAAGAGATTACTCTGCGGGGAATTACTCTGTGGGAAGAGATGCTGTGCTGAGATTTTAACGATAGCTCCGCTGGGGGATTCTGTTGATAAGCTCTGTTGGGCATTTTGATGATGAACACCGCTGGGGATAGAAAGAACTTCGCTGGGGATGATCTTTCAGTTGCAACTTGATGAGGATAACCCAGTTAGACTCTTGTGGGGATAACCTCTGAATATGGCTGGGGATATGCATTTGTATTCTGCAGGGGATAAGCTTCCAGAATCTACTGGGTAAGATGATTCAATCCTGGCGGGGAAGCTTTTTTAGACTGCACTGGGAAAATGGCTCCACTGGGGGTGTCTTGTATTCCACCGGGGAACATTCTTATATTTCGTTGAGGAATATTAAGACTGTCGGGGATGCTCTTTACGTTTGTTGGGGAATATCTTTATACTCCGCTGAGGAATATTAAGACCCTCTGGGAATACCGAGCCTTTTCGGGACTGACGGTAGACTAGCTCTACTTGGGGGAGAGTATCGATGATTCGTCCATGGTTGCAGGTCTCAGTGGGGAGAGTTTCCTTTACTGTCTTACTCTGCGGGGAGTAAAGGTATCTTGGTCATATTCTTCAGCTGAACCTACCTTGGTACCTTAGTGGACAGAGCAACTAGACCTCTTAGACAATTCTTATTGCCCCTACTTCTGATATCACCTGTAATTAGTCCTTTGTTTCGCATGCAAATATTTATGAGCATCAATTAATGTCAAATGCATATATCAAAAATAAACATTGGACGTTCTTTGCAAAACAAAACAGATAAAGGAAAAAACAATTTGCAATTTGTATGAAAAATGAGCTTGTATTGATTTTAAAGTTTGCCTGTAAATAGGCGCTTTTGTACAAGAGACTGACGAACAAATAGAATTTATACAATTTGTAAAAAGAAAACAAAACAGCTATGTGAATAATCCCACTGGGTTCCAACTCTGCTATCGCATTTATATCTTCAAGCATCTCATCACTTTGCTGCTTAGTTGGAGATGAATCTGATTGATTGGTGCCGTCCGAGCCTAATGGTCGATACCGAAGTCCGGATGCGAGGTGATCTAATGAGACATAGTGTTACGCTTATCCCTAATTTTTGCCTGGACCGCCCTTTCGGGTTTTCAGTCCACCGGGATACCCATTTTTGCCCAAGCCGCCTTTTCAGGTTTTCGACTTGTCGGGTGTACATATTTTTTTTATTTTCATCCCTTATTTTTGCCCGAACCCTTTTGGTTCGCCGGGAAGCCCTTATTTTTGCCTAGGCCAGTCAACCTAGCGGGTCTTTAATTACGCGTAGTATCTTTTTACTATGTCTGCATTGACGGGGTGAGGAAGGTCGTCACCGTCCATGGTGGTTAGAATCATCGCTCCTCCTGAGAAGATGTTCTTAACCACAAATGGCCCTTCGTACGTAGGGGTCCATTTGCCCCTGGGATCACCTTGAGGTAAAATAATGCGCTTCATTACCAGGTCCCCGACTTGATACTCTTGTCGTCTGACTTTCTTGTTAAATTCCTTGATCATCCGTTTTTGGTACGTCTGACCATGACAAATAGCAGTGAGTCTCTTTTCGTCGATTAGGTTTAGTTGATCAAGCCGGGTATGGATCCAGTCGTCTTCGCTTAAACCTGCATCCTTCATGATCCGGAGAGAGGGTATATGGACTTCAATGGGCAGGACTGCCTCCATGCCATATACCAAGGAGTAGGGTGTTGCCCCTGTTGACGTTCATGCTGAGGTACGGTACCCATGAAGAGCAAATGGTAACATCTCGTGCCAGTCTTTGTAGGTCACTGTCATCTTCTGCACAATCTTCTTAATGTTCTTATTAGTTGCTTCTACAACCCCATTCATCTTCGGCCGGTAGGGAGAAGAATTATGATGCTGTATCTTGAATTGCTCGCAGAGCTCAGTGATCATCTTGTTGTTAAGATTGGTACCATTAATTGTAATGATCCTCTCTGGTACACCGTATCGACAGATCAGGTTGTGCCGAATGAACCGTGCCACGACATTCTTGGTTACGATGGAAAAGGAAACTGCTTCCACCTACTTCGTAAAGTAATCAATCGCTACCAGGATGAATCGGTGCCCGTTGGATGCCGTAGGTCTGATCTCGCCGATCATATCAATGCCCCACATTGCAAAAGGCCAAGGTGCTATCAAGACGTTTAAAGGAACTGGAGGAATGTGCACCTTATCAGCATAGACCTGGCATTTGTGACATGTCCGAGAATGCTGGTAACAGTCGGCTTCCATTTGGACCAGTAATATCCTGCCCGAAGGATTTTCTTTGTCATGGTATGTCCGCTGGAATGAGTTCCGAAGGTACCTTCATGCAGCTCTGCCATGATCCTTTCTGCTTCAATCTTATCCACACAACACAATAAGGTTGAATCATGGTTACGTTTGTAAAGAATGCCATTGCTGATGAAGAATTTTTCCGCGAACCTTCTCAGAAACTTCTTGTCATTAACGGATGCACCCTTGGGGTATTCTTGAGCTTCAAGGTACCTCTTCACTTCATGATACCAAGATTTTTCTGTTACCTCTTCGGTCTCAAGATTACAACAATATGCAGGTTCATCCAATTTCCAAATAATGATCCGGGGAGCCTCGTTGTCCCATTTGACTTTGAACATAGAAGACATCGTAGCTAGCGCGTCCGCCAACTGATTTTCCTCTCTTGGGAAGTGTTCAAAGGTTATTTCCTCGAAGTGGGGAAGCAACGTCAACATATACTCCTTGTAAGGAATAAGATTTGGGTGTTTCGTATCCCACTCGCCTTTGATCTGACTCATCACGAGAGCGGAATCTCCGAAGACACTCAGAAACTTGATCCTTAGGTCAATTGCAGCTGGAAGACCCATGATGCATGCTTCGTACTCCGCCATGTTGTTGGTGCAGTTGAAACATAGTCGGGCGGTGAGCGGAGTATGAGAGCCCTTAGGAGATATGATCACCGTGCTGATACCGTTACCTAAAGCGTTTGAAGCTCCATCAAAGTGCATAAACCATCAGGATCCTTCCTCAGGTCTTTCATCCGGTCCAGGTATTTCACAATCAGTCACTACCATGATATTCTCGTCTGGAAATTCAAAGTTCATAGACTGGTAATCATCCACTGCCTGATGTGCCAAATGGTCTGCCAATACACTTCCCTTGATTGTTTTTTGAGCCGTGTACTGGATGTCATATTTAGTCAAGATCATCTGCCATCTTGCTATTCTTCCGGACAAGGCAGGCTTTTCGAAGATATACTTGATTGGATCCATTTTTTAAATCAATAGAGTAGTGTGAGTCAGCATATACTGTCTAAGCCGGCGAGCAGCCCATACCAAAGCGCAACAAGTTTTCTCGAGCAGTGAGTATCGGGTCTCACAGTCGGTAAACTTTTTTCTAAGGTAATAAATAGCATGCTCTTTTCAGCCAGACTCGTCATGCTGACCCAGCACACACCCCATTGAATTGTCAAGTACTGTCAAGTATAAGATTAGAGGTCTCCCTTCAACCGGTGGCATAAGAATGGGTGGCTCTTGGAGATACTCTTTGATTCTTTCGAAAGCGGCCTGACATTCATCGTTCCAACGTACTACTTGATCTTTCTTCAGTAGCTTGAAGATTGGTTCACAAGTAGCAGTTAGGTGCGAGATGAATCAGGCAATGTAGTTCAACCGTCCTGGAAAGCCTATGACTTCTTTCTCTGTCTTGGGAGCTGGCATCTCTTGTATGGCTTTCACTTTGGCAGGGTCCACTTGAATACCTTTGTCGCTTACGACGAAACCTAGTAGTTTTCCAGATCTCACCCCGAAGGTGCACTTGTTCGGGTTTAATCTCAGCTTGTACAACTTCAACCGGTCAAACAGCTTCTGTAGATGGTCAAGGTGTTCCTCCTCAGTTTGGGACCTTGCAATCATATCGTCGACGTATACTTCAATCTCATAATGGATCATATCATGAAACAGAGCAACCATGGCACGCTGATACGTTGCCCCAACATTTTTCAACCCAAAAGGCATGACCTTATAGAAAAAGGTACCCCACTGAGTAACAAAAGTGGTCTTCTCCATGTCTTCGGGAGCCATCTTTATTTGATTATAACCAGAGAAACCGTCCATGAAGGAGAATACCTTATGCTGAGCAGTGTTGTCAACCAGAACGTTGATGTGAGGCAGAGGGAAGTCATCCTTAGGGCTCGCCCTGTTCAAATCCCTGTAGTCAACACACATTCGGACCTTACCATCTTTCTTCGGTACCGGAACCACATTGGCAACCCACTGAGGGTAAGAAGTCACTGCTATAAAACCGGCATCAAACTGTTTCATAACTTCGGTCTTGATTTTCTCAGACATCTCTGGACGCATACGGCATACCTTCTGTTTTACTGGAGGGCAATCTTCCTTGGTAGGCAGGCGATGAACCACGATGTCAGTATCCAAACCAGGCATATCTTCGTAGGACCAGGCAAAGATCTCGACATAATCATGCAGCATCTGAATCAACCGTTGTTTCATACTAAGCTCCAGATTTGCACCGATCTTGACTTCTTTCTTGTCTGTCTCAGTACCCAGATTTACTGTTTCCACTGGCTCTTCATGTGGCTGAATAGCCCTCTCTTCCTGAAGTAGCAGTCTTGCAAGCTCACCAGGCACTTCACAATCATCTTCACCTTCGTCTTCGGCTAAGTTGATCGGATTTTTGAAGTCATAACTGGCAGTAGTAGAGTCGTTACCAGTGAGATCCAAAGTGGATTAGGACCTGTATATGTGAGTGTGTGTAAATAGCTGTTTTGCAATATATAATAAAGAAAGAAAAGGAGCGCAAGATTTGAAATGCAAAAAACGTCCAATGCTTTTATTAATGATATATGAAAATGGCACACAAAAGCCCTCACAAATGAAGCCACGGTGCCCCGGGTAAGACACCGGGCCATAAAGTTTCACAATATTGTCTGTTACAAATTCAAAACAAAAGAGTTCATTACTGAGTAACAAAAGTAATAGGGATGAAGTCTTTCGCTGTCCAGTTGTTTGGTCCACCGTTGGTCGTAGGGTAGATCCAGCTGTCAAATTCAGATTCCTCCACGTCATCTTCAATGACATTTACTCCCGAGTTGCCGATGAACACAAGAGGTCTTCCAATCCTTGCACTACGAACAGCCCTCTGAGCTTCTGCAGTGAAACCCAAACCAAACTTGTTAGTCTTCTAAGTGAAATCAGGAAGTCGGCCCCAATTTGTATACTCACCCTTCTCAATAACAGCCCGAGCATCCTTTAAGGAAGCCATCTTCAAAGGAGAATTTTCAACCACAGTCTCAGCTGATGCCAGTGTCTGAGGAACCTCTTCAAAGTGTTGAAATGGGGTCTCAATGAACTCCCCATCCATCTCTATGTACCGGAACGAGTTGAGGTGGCTGACCATGTACTCTTCCTCCCCTTGTACTGTCACAATTTTCCCTCTAACCGGGTACTTCAGCTTCTGATGGAGTGTGGAGGTCACAGCTCCAGCTTTATGGATCCATGGACGACCCAGCAAACAAGAATAAGACGGTCGAATGTCCATTATGTAGAATGTAGAATTGAAGACCTGAGAACAAACTCTTATTGGAATATCGACTTCACCATGCACCATCCTTTTAGACCCATCAAAGGCCCGGACAACAATGTTACTTGGCTTTAACTCTAAACCTTCGCAATCCAACCTGTCTAGAGCTTTCTTGGGCAAGACGTTCAATGAGGAACCAGTGTCAACCAACACATGTGCAAGAGTAGTGCCCCTGCATTCAATAGAGACATGCATGGCATCATTATGGTTCTTCCCTTTAGCAGTCAGATCAGCGTCAGAGAAACCCAAACCATTATCAGCAGTTAAGTTGTCCACACAATCGATAAACTGATCAGCTGATGTCTCTTGTGGTACGTGAGCCGTCTTCAGGAAGGTAATCGGAGCCTTGGCATGGGCCTCTGAACACAACAATAATGATAACATAGAAATCTTGGATGGGGTTTGCCCCAGTTGCTCAACTACGTTATAATCACTCTTCTTAATGATCTTGAGAATCTCTTCCATCTCCTGTTTGGAAGCCTCAACATTGATGGTCTTTGGTGCCTCCGTCTGGGCAGGCATATCAGTGGCGATCCCTTTGCCCCGAGCGTCAGATGACTCGGCGACAGGGGTAGAACTAAGAACTTGATCAGGAATGGCATTAGGCACACTTGCAGGTGTGATGACAATAGGTCTCCGGACAGTTGGTGGCGCAATATCAGGTGAGAAAAGTCTACCACTGCGGGTGACTTTAGCAGACCCGGTAATGTTGCTGACGCCGGTATTAGTATCAAACTCTTGCTTAACTCCAAGCACATAAACATCTGCCCCATAGTGCCAAGGGATAGCTTTGTCAGAGGTGTAGGGAATAGGCCCCAGAACAGTGATGATTATGGGTGCAATCTTCTGAACAGGTTTAATTCTGACAGGCTTCCTTGAGGGAGCCTTGGGAGAATTGTTGAAAATGGTAATAATGGAAACTTCTTCAGTAGGGGTGGCGGGAACAGCAACCTTCTCAAACAGGATTTCCTTATTATCCATCAGGTTTTGGATACCTGACTTCAAAGATGGGCAACCAGTAGGTGAAACAGAACACAAACGGCAACCTTCACCACATCCCGGAATAAACCGGCTAGCAACAGGTTCCTCTTGACGGTCATCAGTGGAGTAACAATATCATCCACAGAGGCTACAAACAAGTCTTCCTCTATAGCATTTACTCCATGTTTGGGCATGGGAGCAGTCACAACATTAGGCCTCTCGGCCGCCTCAAACTCAATCTCCTTTGCATCGATTAGGTCCTAAACCTTATTCTTCAAAGCCCAACAATCATCCGTATTATGCCCCGGGCTGTCAGAGTGATAAGCGCAGCGGGCGTTAGGATTGTACTTTGGGGATGTTGTGTTTGAAATCTTCGGAGCTTCTTTTAGAGTCACCAGATTGGTTGTCAATAACTACGGCAATACCTGGGACAAGGTCATGCTGAGACGAGTGAACTGCCTTCGTAGTCTCTCACCCCTTTGTTGGTTGTGATGCCGAGGAGCACTAGCAGGTTTTGAAATAACAACCGCGTTGACAGCTTGGCGGTGTTCAGATCTATTCTGTCTCCTTGAGCCGTAGACAACACTGGATTCTTTCTAGAACGACTTCTTCTTAGTGCTCGATGAGGCACCCTTCTGTATCTTCCCAGCCTTGATACCAGCTTCAATTCTCTCACCAGTCAAGATAAGGTCTGTAAACCCGGCTGAAGAATTTCCAATCAAATGGTTAAAGAATGGACCAGACAGAGTCCCCAAAAACATATCCACAAGTTCACGATCAGTTAAAGGTGGCTGCACCCTTCCGGCAAGATCTCTCCATTTTTGAGCATACTCTTTAAATCCTTCACCCGTCCCCATTGACATACCCTGGAGTTGGGTACGCGTAGGAGCGAGGTCGGAATTATATTGATACTGCTTATAGAACGCAGTAGCCAAATCTTCCCAGTTACAGATACTGGCTCCATCCAGCTTATAGAACCACTCAAGCTGGGTCCCCGAAAGACTGTCCTGAAAGAAATGGATCCATAAATTCTTATCAGTTGTGTGATCGGTGGAAATAGAACTGACTATTTTTTAAGCTGGTTCGCGAAATGTCGCGGTAAGCAAGAGTCGCAACCGTCTTTTATGTTCTCCAACATGGAAAGGACAAAAGCACAACAAAATTCCTTTTTCGAGATGTCTCTCGGTTCGGGAGGTAGATTTATAGAAAGGGAAGGTGTTAGCACCCTTTCTATCCGTGGTTATCCACGGGCTCTTAGGTACTTGCTCTCTATGTTTTCAAAAATTGTTTGCTTTTCAAGTGTTTGTGGGTTTTGAAAAAGTTTAGTTTGAAAAACTTCTAGGTAACTCTTGTATCAGTCCTCAAGAGTGTATGAAGTATTTGTTTGAAAACTTTTTGAAAGTGTAGGTGCGAAAAGTTATTTTTGTTTTTTGAAAGAGCAAGTACCCAGGAGAAATCTACCTACTCTAAGGAATTAAGCTGTGTAAGAGTCCTTTAGACAGTATTATCCCACTATTGAGAAGTAGGAAGCACCGTCGTTGGAGTTATTCGGGTCAATTCGATTATAGGGATATGTGTGGTCACCAAAGCAATAGTAGGACGCCTTAGTGGTAACCCTAATGTCCTAGATCCTTTTTATCCAAGGCAACCGTTTCGAGGCAACTTGGATCTTTAGACAATAGGGCGACCTCTAAAACACCCTATACTCAATGACCACGTCGAGGCAACCAAGTGAGGCGTACCCTAGGAGTGGCATGTGCGAGTGTGTCAGGATTCAGTTAAATTATCTTTGCACATGTTATGGTGAGCTACGGGTTGATTTTATTTTGAGAACAAGTCTTGTCATGCATAGCCTAATTAGCATACATATAGCATTTAATAGTTGCAGAAAGTAAATTGCGGAAAGTAAAGCTACGCTATTACAAGGCGTCGGGTATTTACATCGCCAAAAGCAAACCCTTGAAAAATAAATGCGAGAAATTAAAGGAAAGCGATAAAAAATCCTAATTAACGTTATTACATCCTTGGAGCAATTACATAAATATGATCAAAAATAATATGCGCGAAAGAAAATTGAATTGGAAAAGTCCTTAGGATTTTGACCCTTTTTTGAGAAAGAATGAGTTTTTTTGGTTATTTTTGGATTAAAAGAAATTAAATTAAGTTAACAATTAAATTAATAAACTAATTAATTAATTAAAATATTTTTGGATTTTTGAGTATTTAAGGAAATAAAAATAAATTTGATCAAAGTTAATAAAAACCTAATTATCTAAATTAATTTTAATATTGCAAAAATATTAAAGTTATTTCCTAATTAAACTAGATTAATTGAATTAATATTTATTTACAAAAATAAAGTGCTGAATTTAATTTTAATAAATAAAATATATTTTTTTGTTTTTGATTTTATTAAGAAAAAAGATTAATTGGTTAGTGATTAATAAAAAGAATAACAATTAATTAATTAAAGGAAAATAATAAAAATAGAGAGAGAGTTTAGGAGTATACGAGCCTGATTAGAGGGATGAAACAGCTATTGACGTCATGTGTAAACTGTTTTGTTTTGTCCATTTATGTTTTGGCTTTTGGCCATTTGTGTTCTGGCTTTTGGCCATTTGTATTCTGGCCTCAATGTTCCTTAACCTTCTCAGGATGTCTGTCTCGCCATGTATTGGTGTCATGTGTAAGCTGTTCTATTTTGGCCATTTGGCTTTTGACTTTTGGCCATTTGTGTTTTAGCCTCAACGTTCCTTAATGAACCTGCATGGGATCCTGTCTAAATCTGCAGTGTTGAATCTCATAAACACATTAAATAAATTACTATATATCATAAAATACAAATAAAACCAATATATGAAGAAATTTGATGTTTAGGTCAATATGGCATGTATGAATAATTATACCCTTTTGATCATGGAGATCAAATCAACCTTACTCTTACTGGAAAAGTAGTGACATGAATGCTTTTATGCCCTTTTGATCATGGAGATCAAGCCAGCCTTACCCTTACTGAAGAAGTAGTGAGATGTTGGTTTGTAACTGAGATGACTTGTTTGTAGTGAGATGTTGGTTTGTAATTGGGATGATTTGTTTATAGTGAGAGAGAGATTTGTAATAAGGATTTCAAGGTTTTAGGGTTCTTGAAAGAATTTGATACTCTGACAGTGTTGTGGCAAGGTTTTTTCTCTCTCCTCTTGTTTGTGTGAAAAGAATGTGATTATATAATGGAAATTAGGGTAAAGAAAATGGGCTTTGAATGTGCAATTGGGCCTCCAATGTTCACTTGAGTTCGTCACCTTCCAGACTAAATCGCAGGGACTTAAGTGCAATTTTTGAAGTTGAAATGTGAAAACAAAATGTAGCCGATATCAAGAACTAAGTCCTGTCCGAAAATCGGCTCAATCGGATATACGGTGAATTAGTTATGAATTTTTGAAGTTTCAGCTCAGACAAACTTATTTTGGGCTCCAGTGTCGACTCTGACACGTTCTTCAATAAAAAACTGGTATTGATCGGAGCATAATCCGGTCTCGACTTTTGAAGCAAAGTTGTAGATCTCTGAGTCAGTGACCTTGTGTAAAAATATGAGCCCAATCCGATAAAAATTGACCGAGTTATGAATTTTCGAAGTTTCGGCCCAGATGAAATAATATTCAGCATTCAGGATTTTCGGCGTGTCGTGCACTCTGAGCAAAAAAAGAAGGCCTTTTGAATACCGTTTGAACTCAATACCTTCTGTGAAAATATAGCCAACTCAATTTGTGAAATTTTGGCACCGGAACCAGCTCGATACGATGAAAATCGACCAAGTTATGATTTTCTGAACATGACGCAAATAAACTTCTGTCACAAATTTTCTGTATGAAAATACTTGATAAATCCACATTTTTGAAGACCTTCTGATCGAAATTGGCTTCCAGCTGTGAGAGATGAAAACGTAGATAATGTCAAGACAGAATTTTGGCCACCGGAACAGGTTCAAAACGAGCCACTATCTTCAAGTTATGAATTTTTTAGCGCGTAAAAACTGCACTTTCAGCACACTTTTTCACCATATTTCTTCAAGAAAACTCACACATTCGGATACCTTCTTTAAAGAATTGACTCTTGAGCCGAACCTGAATTTGAGAATACGTTATCAGAGATATCTTGGTGAAAGAACACCTGAATATGACGCGTCGGGTTGGACTTGTGAATTTTTCTTGAAATGTTTTGAGAAATATGGAAGGGCAAATTTTGGGGTACAACAGTTGCCCCTGTTCAATCTTCTTAAACCTGAGGATGTAGATTGGCTTGCGTGCCTTTCATGATCCGAAGGTGGAAGATGATTGAACACTAAAGTGCCCAGAAATTTGCACTCGCATGGTGTAGTACCAGCAATGTGATGTCGGGAATGGGCTTACAGATGCCATTTGGAAAGATGATGGATAGGAGGATGGGCTTATAGATGCCATCTGGAGATGTGACAGAACCTTGTCGGGAATGGGCTTATAGATGCCATTTGGAGGCTGTTGGTAGGTGGATGGGCTTATAGATGCCATCTGGAGATGTTGATCGCGTAAGAGATTCCTTAGCGAGAACTTGCGTATTTTGAGAAAGGAAGATGGTTTCCTGGCCTGTTACAGGTGTTGATCTTCAAACTCTTCATGCAGATATGCCCTGGATAGATACAGGTATCGAATCCACAATCAAATCACTCACAGATATGCCCTGGCTGGATACAGGTATCGAATCTCTAAACTCTTCATGCAGACATGCCCTGGCCGGATACAGGTGTCGAATCTACAATCAGTTACTCACAGATATGCCCTGGCTAGATACAGGAATCGAATCTGGAATTGGTCGTCTACAGATATGCCTTGGCTGGATACAGGAATCGAATCTCTAAAATCTTCATGCAGACATGCCCTGGCTGGATACAGGTATCGAATCTACAATCAGTTACTCACAAATATGCCCTGGCTAGATACAGGAATCGAATCTGGAATTGGTCGTCTACAAATATGCCCTGGCTGGATACAGGAATCAAATCTCTAAACTCTTCATGCAGACATGCCCTGGCTAGATACCGATGTCGAATCTACAATCAATTACTCACAGATATGCCCTAGCTGGATACAGGTATCGAATCTGGAATTGCGACAGTTGATAGTACTCATCTTTGGATTGTCATTTTTCCTGAAAAGGCAAAACATCAATTGTATGCAATGTCATGATGTATGAAATGCCTGATGTCATGATGTTCTCAAAAATAGATGAGATTGTGTCGTATGATGCGTATGCATGCTATAATGTACGAAGATGTGATGTTTTATGAATGTATTTTCGTCTAGGAAAATAAATCCTTGACGAGTGCCAGGAGCTTGTTGAATCCTGGGCTGATGTTTGAAAAATAGAGTTCTTCGTTTCTGCTGGGGATGATGGTTGCGAGAATAAACCGGTAGGGGAAGATGACTCTGTTGGGGAATAAACTTGTTGGAGAGATACTCTGCGGGGAAATACTCTGTGGGAAGAGATGCTTCGCTGAGGTTTGATGATAACTCCGCTGGGGATACCGTTGATAAGCTTTGTTGAAGGATTTGATGAACTCCGCTGGGGGATAGGAAGAACTTCGCCGAGGACGATCTTTCCGTGGTAATTAGCTGAGGATAACCCAGTTATAAGCTCTGGTGGGGAATAACCTTCTGAATAAAGCCGGGGAGAGCGTTCGTACTCTGCAGGTGATAAGCTTCCAGAATCTACTGGGGATAAGCTTCCGGAATCTACTGGGGATAATTCAACTCTCTTGGGGAAACTTTTGAGACTGCACTGGGGAATGGCTCCACTGGGGTGTCTGGTATTCCACCGGGGAACAATCTTATACTAAGACTGCCGGGGATGCTTGCTGGGGAATATCTATACTCCGCTGGGGAATGTTGAGATCTTCTGGGGATATCCAACTTCCTTAAGGCTGACAGTAGGCTAACTCTGCTTGGGGAGAGTGTTGCTGACTTGCTGGCGATACTGTGCCTTTTTGGGGCTGATGGGAGACCAACTCTGCTTGGAGTGAGTATTGTTTGTCTTACTCTGCGGAGAGTGAAGGTGTCTTGCTTAATTCTTCAGCTGAACTTACCTTGTACCGGGTGGACAGAGCGACTGTACAGTTCGGACAATTCTGATTGCCCCAGTTTCTGCGGGAGAAGGTACCTGTGGAGGTGCTTGATAGCTGCCGATTGACAAATCTTCTTCTGGTAGGCAAGTGACAAGATGACGGGACATAGTCGTACGCTTTTGATCCCTAACTTTTGCCTGGACCTCCCTTTCGGGTTTTCAGTCCACCGGGATACCCATTTTTGCCCAAGCCGCCTTTTCAGGTTTTCGACTTGCCGGGTGTACAAATTTTTTCATTTTCATCCCTTATTTTTGCCCGAACCCTTTTGGTTCGTCGGGAAGCCCTTATTTTTGCCTAGGTGTGTCAACCTAGCAGGTCTTTGATCATGCGTAGTATTTTTTTCCGACTATGTCCACGTTCTCAGAGTGCAGGGAGTTGTCACTGTCGGTAGTATTGTGTTGCCATACTACCAGAAGATGTCTGATCATGCAAGATTCATTGCTGGAATTCATGTCCAATGCCCCAATTGATTCAGATGGAGATTTGCCCCTGGTTATTTGGCATTTTTGAGAGATTCTCTGAATCTTGACTTGACTTCCCCAGATGACGGACAATGATCATGCCGTGCTCCTTGATTGGTAGTGTTTTTCCGCTTGATGTGACCCTTGAGAAGATTTTTGTTCACTAGATATTCGTCGTGCGAATTTCTATGCTGTTTGAACAAATAGTCATATGCAAACAATATTATTTCAAGAATGCAAAGCTTATGTCCGTCTTGAAGTTTTTGAAAATGCAGTTTTCAATAAAACAAGTAATTTTTGTAAAATGTGATGTCAACTCAAGATTTTACAGCAAACCCTATAGGAGTCAGGATACCTTTCATAACAGTATGCTTTCGAGCTAACCCATGCTTCAGCTAGGACTTTTAAGGGTTATAACGTGGCCTGGTTCACGGTTTAAGAAACAAAGGATAAAGGCTCAAATTTTATTTGTACCCACCCGTTCTTCGTGATGTTCTTCAATCCTAAACTCAGCTAATCATGCATTAGATCTTGTTTGAGTCTTTGCTCTGATATTCTGGTGATGGTTCGGATACTGATAGTTTATTTTGAATAGGCAGTCATTTCTTTTTTGTTGAGGGTTTGTAGGACCTCTTTCTTTTTGATTTTATTATCCTTGTCTTTTTGCCTGAACTGTTTCTTTTGTGATTACAGTCAGCGGGATGCCCCAGTTTTTGTAAGTCTCCTTCATAGGTTTTGACTTATTGGGCTTTTATTTTGAGAGATAACGACTGCCTGTCTTGGCGATTATAGGGAACCATCACTGTATCTTGTTTCAGAAGGATTTCTTTGATGCCTTTTACTGTGCACCTGGATTAAACTGAGAAAACTACCCTGCCCCAGGTTATGATTAAGGGTTTTAATTTTTGAAAAGAAAAACTCTGACTTCTTTGGCTCAAAGGGGTTGACTAGGGATTATCTTCCTTATAACTCCACTGTTTAGGATTTGAAACAATGCCTGTACCTCATCAGCGGGGTCTATTCAAAAGCATACTGCAAAGATCGCGGTATCATTTTCGTCATCCTCCCTCAAAAGGTTTAGAATTCTTTAATCGAGAGTTGAACATCACAAAGAATGAAAGCAATTTGAATATAGTGAATACGAATGGATTGATTCAAACCAGACATATGCGATGCATTAATGAAATAAAAAAGTTTGCCATGACAATAATTGTTCGAATAAGCAAAGAAAAATACAACTTGAAAATTCCAATAAAACAAAAGCCTTCAATGATTTGGCATAGGAGCAGTGATTATGTTTGGAGTCTCTGGAGGGTCAAGCTAGATTTCTTTGGCATCAATCATGTCTTGCACCTTATTCTTCAGGGCCCAACAGTTGTTTGTGTCATGTCCCGGGCTGTCAGAGTGGTAGGCACATCTCACACTCGGGTTATACTTGGAAGAGGAAGTATCAGGATTTTGAGGAGGATCCTTTAGTGTGATCAGTTTCACCTTCAGCAATTGTTGCAACGCTTGAGACAAAGGCATGTTGAGCTTGGTAAACGGCCTATAATTAACCCGTTGTTTATGGCAAGGTTGTTGTTGGACCCGTGAGGTAGTAGCAAGTTGGAGATGTCCGTTCTTCACCATACCAAACTCTTGTCTTCTTGGAGGATGATTAATGATTTGATCCCCAGCCTTGAGTATTTGCTTCATACTGTTGTATCTGTCTTGATGAAGCTGGTTGATCATGGTTCTCAGCTCTTCTTGTTCCCGGGTTAAGCCTTGGATAAGAGCCATCTGCCCCAGCATCTGGGTTCTCATTGCATCTACCTCAGCTTGCAGATGTTTCAGCCGTTCTTCCTTATTGTCCTCTGGAATGTTCCTGACCAAAGTCCCCATGAGGAGTGTTCTCAACTCTTCCTGCCCCTTGGATAAGTTTAGGAAGATTTCCCTGAACTGAGTCTCTTGAGTATGAAGATCCTGGTTGTCTTGTTGGAGAGCCATTGCTGAAATAAATAGCGAGAATATGAGAGACCTGTAAAGGGTGACCTGTTATGCAATGATATGTATGTATGCATGCAATGTTTTCAAGGATCTCGCGGGGTAAACAGAGAAACTTGTTAGAAGTTGAATACGGTAGCTTGATTGAAGGAACTTCATGTTGTTGAGAGTCCTTCTTCAAGAGTCAAAGCTCACCATATCGAGTGGGTCATAGCCCCTGACTCAAGTTATCAACCTTGGCTAGAGGAAAATAAATCCCCTTTGCCCCTTGCTAGACAGTTGGTTCATCATGACCTGCATCACAGACCCTTGAGATCCTTAAAATGGGTTAGTCCTTATGCAAGATGTATGCAGGTTAGCCCTTATGCAGGATGCATGCAATGGTATGATGGTATGATGTTATGCTATGCATGGAGTGATGTAAGTAAACCCTGTTATAATTCCCGATCAAGGACTGTAAACAAAACTTGCAAGAAACTCATGTGTCAGATAACAAGAATGCGCAAGTAGTTCAAGTTTGAAGGAACACAAGTCACACAAGACATCCCTTAGAGTTTAGGCCAGCATAAAGTTTAGGTACTACCCTCTTTCAGTTTCGTTGGTTAAGACCTGTCCTAAAAAATAGTAACCGGGTTCTAGAGAATCCCAATATCACTGACTACCCTCAATCGGTCATAACTCCAGCGTCACAATCTTTTCTTGCGGCCAAAACCATCGCGAGAGTTTAGCCTCAATGGGTGTAGCATACTGCTACTGTTCTATGGCCAAGTTGGGTCAAATTAGGGTTCTAAGGTCGGTTGGTGCTTAATGACTCCTCAGAAGACCCATATTCTCCTCGTTGCAACACAAGGGATATCGGTACAAACCAAGGTGCCACACCAACGTAGCCACTGCTTCACCCGTGTCGGTCTACGCCGGACAGGTCCCTCACAGCTTATGCTACCTAAAAGGATATCCCCAGATCCGGGTTAGGATCTATGAAACTCTGATGCAATGCCCACAATAATAAAGCAAACAAAACATTCAATTGAAAACACACGTATGATCTAATCCTAAGCTACACCTCACTTATAAAGTATCCCCAGGAGAGTCGCCAGTTCTGTGATCGGTGGAAATAGAACTGACTGTTTTTTAAGCTGGTTCGCGAAATGTCGCGGTAAGCAAGAGTCGCCACCGTCTTTTATGTTCTCCAACATGGAAAGGACAAAAGCACAGCAAAATTCCTTTTTCGAGATGTCTCTCTGTTCGGGAGGTAGATTTATAGAAAGGGAAGGTGTTAGCACCCTTTCTATCTGTGGTTATCCACGGGCTCTTAGGTACTTGCTCACTATGTTTTCAAAAATTGTTTGCTTTTCAAGTGTTTGTGGGTTTTGAAAAAGTTTAGTTTGAAAAACTTCTAGGTAACTCTTGTATCAGTCCTCAAGAGTGTATGAAGTATTTGTTTGAAAACTTTTTGAAAGTGTAGGTGCGAAAAGTTATTTTTGTTTTTTGAAAGAGCAAGTACCCAGGAGATATCTACCTACTTTAAGGAATTAAGTTGTGTAAGAGTCCTTTAGACAGTACTATCCCACTATTGAGAAGTAGGAAGCATCGTCGTTGGAGTTATTCGGGTCAATTCGATTATAGGGACATGTGTGGTCACCAAAGCAATAGTAGGACGCCTTAGTGGTAACCCTAATGTCCTAGATCCTTTTTATCCGAGGCAACCGTTTCGAGGCAACTTGGATCTTTAGACAAGAGGGCGACCTCTAAAACACCCTATACTCAAGGACCACGTCGAGGCAATCAAGTGAAGCGTACCCTAGGAGTGGCATGTGCGAGTGTGTCAGGATTCAGTTAAATTATCTTTGCACATGTTATGGTGAGCTACGGGTTGATTTTATTTTGAGAACAAGTCTTGTCATGCATAGCCTAATTAGCATACATATAGCATTTAATAGTTGCAGAAAGTAAATTGCGGAAAGTAAAGCTACGCTATTACAAGGCGTCAGGTATTTACATCGCCAAAAGCAAACCCTTGAAAAGTAAATGCGAGAAATTAAAGGAAAGCGATAAAAAATCCTAATTAACGTTATTACATCCTCGGAGCAATTACATAAATATGATCAAAAATAATATGCGCGAAAGAAAATTGAATTGGAAAAGTCCTTAGGGTTTTGATCCTTTTTTGAGAAAGAATGAGTTTTTTTGGTTATTTTTGGATTAAAAGAAATTAAATTAAGTTAACAATTAAATTAATAAACTAATTAATTAATTAAAATATTTTTGGATTTTTGAGTATTTAAGGAAATAAAAATAAATTTGATCAAAGTTAATAAAAACCTAATTATCTAAATTAATTTTAATATTGCAAAAATATTAAAGTTATTTCCTAATTAAACTAGATTAATTGAATTAATATTTATTTACAAAAATAAAGTGCTGAATTTAATTTTAGTAAATAAAATATATTTTTTTGTTTTTGATTTTATTAAGAAAAAAGATTAATTGGTTAGTGATTAATAAAAAGAATAACAATTAATTAATTAAAGGAAAATAATAAAAATAGAGAGAGAGTTTAGGTGTATACGAGCCTGATTGGAGGGGTGAAACAGCTATTGGCGTCATGTGTAAACTGTTTTGTTTTGTCCATTTATGTTTTGGCTTTTGGCCATTTGTGTTCTGGCTTTTGACCATTTGTATTCTGGCTTCAACGTTCCTTAACCTTCTAAGGATGTCTGTCTCTAAATGTATTGGTGTCATGTGTAAGCTGTTCTGTTTTGGTCATTTGGCTTTTGGCTTTTGGCTATTTGTGTTTTGGCCTCAACGTTCTTTAATGAACCTGCATGAGATCCTGTCTAAATCTGCAGTGTTGAATCTCATAAACATATTAAATAAATTACTATATATCATAAAATACAAATAAAGCCAATATATGAAGAAATTTAATGTTTAGTTCAATATGGCATGTATGAATAATTATACCCTTTTGATCATGGAGATCAAATCAACCTTACCCTTACTGGAAAAGTAGTGACATAAATGCTTTTATGCCCTTTTGATCATGGAGATCAAGCCAGCCTTACCCTTACTGAAGAAGTAGTGAGATGTTGGTTTGTAACTGAGATGACTTGTTTGTAGTGAGATGTTGGTTTGTAACTGGGATGACTTGTTTGTAGTGAGAGAGAGAGAGAGAGATTTGTAATAAGGATTTCAAGGTTTTAGGATTCTTGAAATAATTTGATACTCTGACAGTGTTGTGGCAAGGTTTTTTCTCTCTTCTCTTGTTTGTGTGAAAAGAATGTGATTATATAATGGAAATTAGGGTAAAGAAAATGGGCTTTGAATGTGCAATTGGGCCTCTAATGTTCACTTGAGTTCGTCACTTTCCAGGCTAAATCGAAGGGACTTAAGTGCAATTTTTGAAGTTGAAATGTGAAAACAAAATGTAGCCGATATCGAGAACTAACTCCTGTCCGAAAATCGGCTCAATCAGATAAACGGTGAATTAGTTATGAATTTTTGAAGTTTCAGCTCAGACAAACTTATTTTGGGCTCCAGTGTCGACTCTGACACGTTCTTCAATAAAAAACTGGTATTGATCGGAGCATAATCCGGTCTCGACTTTTGAAGCAAAGTTGTAGATCTCTGGGTCAGTGACCTTGTGTAAAAATATGAGCCCAATCCGATAAAAATTGACCGAGTTATGAATTTTCGAAGTTTCGGCCCAGATGAAATAATATTCAGCATTCAGGATTTTCGGCGCGTCGCACACTCTGAGCAAAAAACGAAGGCCTTTTGAATACCGTTTGAACTCAATACCTTCTGTGAAAATATAGCCAACTCAATTTGTGAAATTTTGGCGCTGGAACCAGCTCGATACGATGAAAATCGACCAAGTTATGATTTTCTGAACATGATGCAAATAAACTTCTGTCACAAATTTTCTGTATGAAAATACTTGATAAATCCACATTTTTGAAGACCTTCTGATCGAAATTGCCTTCCAGCTGTGAGAGATGAAAACGTAGATAATGTCAAGACAAAATTTTGGCCACCGGAACGGGTTCAAAACGAGCCACTATCTTCAAGTTATGAATTTTTTAGCGTGTAAAAACTGCACTTTCAGCACACTTTTTCACCATATTTCTTCAAGAAAACTCACACATTCGGATACCTTCTTTAAAGAATTGACTCTTGAGCCGAACCTGAATTTGAGAATACGTTATCAGAGATATCTTGGTGAAAGAACACCTGAATATGACGCGCCGGGTTGGACTTGTAAATTTTTCTTGAAATGTTTTGAGAAATATGGGAGGGCAAATTTTGGGGTACAACTAGCTGTGTAAGGCTGGATCTTCCTTACATATGACCGAAGGTGCAGCTTTGGACAGGAAGCTCCGTCATACTTGGCAAAGGTAGGTGCTTTGAATTTATGGGGAATCACCACCCCAGAGGATAAACCTAGATCTCCGAAGTCCAGACCGGGCACGTTCTGTATCTCCATAGCGCTCAAGCGGTCCTCCAACTGTTTGTACCTATCCTCAGCAGGAGGATACTGCTCTTCATCATAATCCGTCTCGTTGTCGGAGACTACGGGGCTAGGAACCCTTCTCTCTTGTGGGTTGTCCTTCCCTACAGATGAGGTGGTCAGATCAACCTCATTCTACAGTCCATTTCCAAACCTGCGTCCAGTGTTGAACAAGACGGTCCTCTTCTTCTTCTTCTTCCCTTTCAGAATCAGGGTCTTCAAATCATGTTGACCCTTGGCTAGGCTCATAACCAAATCTTGAAACTTGGCATTCTGGGCCTGGAGAGCCTTGATAGCCTGCTCAGTGGAAGGTTCAGTAGACATGATGATTGCTGAAATAAACAGCGAAGAAGATAAGTGACCTGTAAAAGGGTACCTGTTTATGCAATGCATGCGATGAAATGCGTATGATTTATGTTTTCAAAGACAATCGGGATTCAAATTTGTAGACAAGAAAGGAAACACACTTTATTAGATTTAACTTCAAAATTTAAATTGTTCAACAAATTTCCCTTAGACGTTACAAGAATGGAAATACGGAAAAGTAAATAAAACCGTAAAAGAAATCATCAATAGGTCCATCAATGTTCCCACGGCCTCTTCTTCTCAGTGCGGATATAATCATTCAGGATCCGTTCGTTCTCCAATTGCTTAGTCAGCTTCTGGATCTTCTGTTATTGTTCGTTGAACCTCTCCCGATAAGAATCCCGTTCTTCCTGCAGTTGCGCCCAAGACCTCTTTAGTGTGCCAACATCAGTGGGCGTATGAGGATGGAGAACAGTTGGAGGAACCCTGTCTTTATCAGCAACTTCAAGAGTAATAGGCCTGACAGCTTCGTATGGAATACCTAACTTCTGGGCACGGATGCGGACCCATCTGAAATATGACTCCATTGGCAGAGAAGTCTTTGGTCCCAACTCAAGTGGGTCAGATTTGTGAACTCTATCCCAAGCCCTGATGAATCTACGACGCAGCTCGTCGCTATCTACCTGAAAATCAAAGACGATATGAGGTATCAACATCTCATGAGGCCCTTCTCTTCCGGCTCTTCCAAACTGACGGAGAGCTAAACATGGGTTATAAGAGATTCCTCCCCGGGTTCCGATCAATTGAACATTAGGATACTCTCCGCAACGATCAATGACGGCCACCTCATCTAAGCCTCTAAGAGTCCAAATAATGTCATTATTAGTAAGAGACATTATCCTATGAGCCCAACCCCTTCCTTCTTTGTTCTTCAGTACAGATTTAGGGAGGTGCGAAATAAACCACCTCGACAATAAAGGAGCACAGCACATCAAAGTTCCCCGTTTTCGGGCAGTACGAGTATAGAGCTGATGAAGGATATCACCCAAGAGAGTGGGTACAGGGTTCCGAGAAATGAAGATCCTTATGGCGTTAACATCAATAAAGGTGTCAGGATTTGGAAACAATACCAGACCATAGATTAAGAGAGCCATAATGTCTTTGTACGCTTTGAAGTCTAAGTCATTCCAGAAACAATTAGCTTTGCCAACCAGAAACTTAGCCAAAAAGCCCTTAACTCCACTTATAGTCTCCTAATTAGCCATTACCTCCTCTTTGGTCGAGTGAAGGGCTGCAGCAATCTCTTCAGGCCTGAGAGTCTTTTCCTAACCAGTAAATGGAGTCTGCTCCAAAACAGAGATACCAAGCAACTCAGAGAATTCTTCCAGGGTAGGGACCAGCTGGAAGTCTTGAAAGGTGAAGCAATGGTATAGCGGATCATAAAATTGGACTAGGACACTCATCATTTGTTGGTCCCACTTTGAGGTGACTAAACCGAGAAGAGAACCATGCCTCCTGATGAAGGAAGTAGTGTTTGGAATCTTGTCAACCAATTCTTTAAGCAAAGTAGGTGGTTGAACAAAGTTGAGCCGGATAGTATTCCTACGCATGGGCATCATGATGTCCTACAAAACAGAGCAAAGATGAAACCTTCTTGTCTTTGAAATGGGTTAGTCCTTATAAAGGATGTATGCAATGTTATGATGTTATGATGTCATGGTAAAGGCACACCACAAGTATTCACAAAAGGCAAACATGGTAAAGGCACACAAGTCACACAAAAGAGCCCTTAGATTTCAGGCTGGCATGAAGTTTAGGTACTACCCTCTTTCAGTTTCAGTTGGTTAAGACCTGTCCTAGAAAATAGTAACTGGGTTCTAGAGGATCTCAATATCACTGACTACCCTTAATCGGTCATGATTCCAGTTTGGCAACCTTTTCTTGCAGCCGGAACCATCGCGAGAGTTTAGTCTCAATGAGTGTAGCATGCTGCTACTGTTCTATGGCCAAGTTGGTCAATTTAAGATTCTAAGGTCAGTTGGTGCTTAATGACTCCTCAGAAGACCCATATTCTCCTCGTTCCAACACAAGGGATATCGGTACAGACCAAGGTGTCACACCAACGTAGCTACTGCTTCATCCGTGTCGGTCTACGCCAGACAGATCCCTCACAGTTTATTGCTACTTACCTAAAAAAGGGTACCCCCAGATCCGGGTTAGGATCTATAAAACTCCAATACAAGCCCACAAAATTTAAAGCATAAAAAGCAATACAATTGAAAACATAGTGATCTAATCCTAAGGTACACCTCACTTATAAATTCCCCAGCAGAGTCGCCAGTTCTGTGATCGGTGGGAATGAGAACCGACTATTTTGGAATGCTGGTTCGCGTTTGCGTTTGTTTTTGCAAAATGTCGCGATAAGCAAGAGTTGCCACCGTCTTTTATTTTATCCAATAAGGAAAGGACAAAAGCACAGAAAAATTCCTTTTCAAGATATTTCTCGGGTTCGGGAGGTAGATTATAGAAAGGGAAGGTGTTAGCACCCTTTCTATCCATGGTTATCCACGGGCTCTTAGGTACTTGCTCACTATGTTTTCAAAAAGTTTTGCTTTTCTTGTGTTTGTGGGTTTTGAAAAGAGTTTTGTTTGAAAACTTCGATTTAACTCTTGTTTCTGTCCTCAAGAGTATATGAAGTGTTGTTGAAAACTTTGTTTGAAAAGTGTAAGTGCGAAAAATTTGTTTTGTTTTGAAAGAGCAAGTACCTGAGAACCTCTACCTACTCAAAAGGGATTAAACTGTGTAAATGTCCCTTTAGACAATGCTATCCCACTATGAAGGAGTAGGTAGCATCGTCGTTGGAGTTTTCGGGTCAATTCGATTAAGGGACATGTGGCCACTAAAGCAATGTTAGGACGCCTTAGCGGTAACCCTAATGTCTTAGATCATTTTTTATCCGAGGCAACCGTTTTGAGGTAACTTATGATCTTTGGACAAGAGGGCAACCTCTAAAACTTCCTATACTCAATGACCACGTTCGAGGCAACCAAGTGAGGCGTACCCTAAGAGTGGCACGTGCGAGTGTGTCAAGTTTCAGTTATGTTATCTTTGTACATGTTATGGTGAGCTACGATTGATTTTTAGTTAAGATAGATCTTGTCATGCATAGCCTATTAGCATACATCTTGCAGTTAATGGTTGCAGAAAATAAAACTAAGCTATTACAAGGCGTCGTGTATTTACATCGCCAAAAACAAACCCTTGAAAAGTAAATGCGGAAAATAAATAAAAGCGATAAATAATCCTAGTTAAAACTATAACATCCTCGGAGCAAATACAATTATATGGATCAAAATATGAATTAAAAAAAATCACACGCGCGAGAAAAATTGAATCGGAGAGTTTTAGGGTTTTGACCCTTTTTTAAGAAAGAAGGAGATTTTTGTTATTTTGAATTAAATTAAACCTAAAATAATTAATTAATAAAATAAATAAAAAAAGGAATATATTTTGGGTTTTTGAATGTTTTAAGGAAATAAAAATAAAAATGATTAAAATGGTTAAAACCTAATTCTACACCAATTTTTATTTATTGCAAAAATATTATTATTATGCCTAATTAAAACTAAACAAATTATATTAATATTTATTTACAAAATAAACTAATTAAATTTAATAAATAATTTTTTTTTGTTTTCTGATTTTATTAAGAAAATATTTATTATTTTAGTTAGTAGTTAATTAAGAATAAAAAAAAACAAGTAAATAAAAATATAATGAAAGAAAAATAATTAAAAAAAAGGGCAAACTCAGGGGGTTTGGGCCCAAAAGGGGGTGTTTGATCAGCATTTTTCCAGGCCCATTATGCTTCAGCCTTATTGACTTTCCAGGATCTCATACGCATGCATTGACTAGGGAGTATGATGATCTTTCACTCATGACCATTGGATCTTGGTTTGGAGACATCTGGCGCACTGAGATTTGAGGTGTATGGTGGACTTCCTTTTGAAGACCGCATATGAATACCTGAGGAAGAAAAATAACAAGGTTTTGGGGGACCTGGGATTCGAACCCAGGTTCCAATGCTTCCAGGCCAACACGTTTACCACCCAACCAAGCTGCTTCAATTGTTATTGAAATAAGAGGCAATAATTATATATGAAGCGAATTAATATGCCTGGATAAAATAAAATAAAAGCGCGTAATTCAAATAGACCAACTAGATGACAACACGTCATCGTCTTCAACCTTTGTCCTGCATAATTATAATCAGATAGCGGGGGTTTTTAACCTCCACTACCTCCCTGCACGAAAAATAGCGAATAGCCACAGGGCAAAAAGAAATATTTCGCGAGGTATGTGTTCAAATCGTCTTGGCCTCACGAATTCAACCATGTATCCCATTGGTTCCAATTTTTCCTGGTTTAGAAAGCCCTATTTGAAAGCTTGAAAACCCTAGAAATTCAATCATGGCATCTCTCGATTCAGGGCACTATGACTCAATTCAATCATTCCATTAGCTTTGTATGATCTCTAGCAATGCAAATCCATCACAAAAACATGTCAAATGCGTATGAATTAAGAGATACAGTTTTGAATTATAAGTGAAAACCGTGAGATGGTATGTCGCGATTCTTTGAGCTTTGATGCTTGAATTTGATTACAAATCACTCCTAGTACCTCCTGCAATGTGTTTGGATGGACAAGGCACCTTGAATTGGCCTAGATTGCAAGAACAAATTTTGAGTTTTCTTGGAATTTCTTGAAATTGGTATGGCCGTTCTGCAGTCTTTCAGTCGTGTATTAGGTTATGGTTGGCTTGCTTGCATATAAGGGAATCAATTTAGGTTAAAATTTGGACCCATGCCCATGTGCATTGAAGATTAAATCTTTGATTGAAAAATCAAATATTCTTGATTTTTCATGATTGAACAAGTTGCCAAAATTGGATTTTTTTTGTATCTTTTAGCTTGTGCACGAATTGGTCAGCATATTTGATTCACAAAAAGGTTTAAGAATCAAATCTTTTATTTTCTTATAATTTAAATTAATTAAATGAATTAATATGTATTAAAAATCCATTTAATCAATAAATTTAAGAAAATAAATCCCATTTAACTTGGTGGGTCGTGCACAGGTCATGGGTGAAGTTCCAAAAAGAAATTTGAGGGCCATTAGCAAAAAGAAGGTGTTTTGAGCAAAGTTGATTTTTGCAAATTCATGAAAATTTCCCAACTTCTCCAATGAATAACTTGCTCATTTTTGATCATATGACCATGTTCTTGGACATTTTGGAAAGCCCTTGAAGTCCTTTAACCAATTCTTTTGGTCCCATGTCATTTGGATTTACCAATCTCAAGTTATGGCCTTTGACTCAAAGTGTACTTTTGTTGACTTTTGAAATTGACCTATAATGTAAAAATTTGTAACTTTTTGTGAGAGCATTTCTTGATCTTGGGGTGTGAAGATGGATTGTAGGAAATTGCATCCTATTCAAAATGAGCTTTGGATGGAATTTTTATGATAAACCATGAAAGAGTTATGCCCTTGTCAAAGTACAGTTGACTTTTCTACTGTCCAAAAATAGTAACTTTTGCATCTTTGATGATTTTTGAGCTATTCTTGTGGGATCATGATCAAGACTTGATAAAATGATGATTGTGAACTCAAAATAAGATGTTGACCAAGAATTCTGACTTTTGATTGCAAAATGATCATTTTGCCCTTGCAGTTGACTATAGATCAAATGGAGCTTTTGACTGTGCAAACTGGCACTGTGAGTCTTGAAACTTGGCATGTAGGTGCTAGAGAATGTATATAGGCCTATGAGACTTGATTGAACCATTGAAAACCCCAAATTCCTTGAAAGAACCAAAGCCCTAATTTTGAATTGACTGCCTTAGGAGGTGATTTGACTGTACAACCCTTGAGCAATCTTGAGCAATTTGAAGATCATTCTTGACAAATCTTGAGGAATATGGGAGGGCAAATTTTGGGGTACAACACAAGCCTCAAACTCTAAATATTGTCACTCTTATTGCTAATATTCCAAAGACACTTCATTAGAGTAAATTGATTCCACACTGTCAGGTTAATCAGATCAAGACCACCTTGATTAATTGGACTGCAAACTTTACTCCACACCAGTGGACTCTTTCTGCTCATCTTAGCTTTCCCTGTCCAAATAAAAGTTCTGCAGAGAGTATCAATTTTTTTAATAACAACTTTAGGCAAAGGGAAATTATGCATCCAATATTGGACAATAGAACAAGTGATACTCTTCACCAACTGGGTCCTGCCAACATAACTGAGTAATTTGGCGGACCAGCGTTTAATTCTTCCAATAATCTTGTCAATAAGAGGAAGATAATTTTGTATACTAAGCTTCTTACTACTAATGGGAACTCCCATATATCTCACAGGGAATTTGCCATCATAAAAACCTGTGGACCGCTTGATACTTTTTCTAAGCTCCTCATCAATACTCCCAAAGAAAACCTTGCACTTCCTAGGATTAAAGATAAGACCTGTAGAACCAGAAAAAATTTTAAACACAGACATGAGGGTATCAATAGAGATCTAATCTTCTCTGCAGAAAAGGAGAATGTCATCTGCAAAGGTGATATTTCTTAAGCCTAATCTCTCACACTTAGCATGATGATTAAAATTGAGATCTTGCTGCATCTTGAATAGGCATCTATCCAGATATTCTGTCATTGAAACAAAAAGCAAAGGGGATATCAGACCCCCCTGCCTGATACCTCTCTTGGCCTATAAAATCTCAGAGTAAGTCCCATTGGTATTGAAAGGGTGGGAAACAAAGGTAACCAAAGCCATCACCCACTTCACAAATTTATTGGAAAACCTATCTCCTGCATAATAGTTTCAATAGCATCCCAATGGACTATATCATAGGCCTTTTGAAGGTCTATTTGAAACATACACCTAAGAGTTCCTACCTTCCTATCATAGCCTTTTAAAGAGATTTATTGTCCTTTATTAAGTTTTTAATACAGAGTAATAAAATTTATTTATATTTCACTTATGCTAATAAAATAAATATTTTAATATTTTTTATATTCATTTTTTAGTGATAACTACTATAACAAAATAGTTTTTTTTTAATAATCTAAAAAAATTATTGTTAATTAGACTATTTAAAAATTACTATAATTATAAAGTATTTATGGAAAAAAAACATCAAAGGAAAATTATTTATTCTCATTAGCATTATTTGAAGTTAGTATTTTTTTAATGGTAAAATGTTCACATTTATTATACATTAAAATGTTGCAAATATTTATTTTTGATAAAAAAACACAAAATAGTTACAATAAGTGAATACACAAATTTATTAGGTAAAACACATTACAAGCGTACAATCTAAACTTGATGGTACTTAATTTTAATATATATATATATATATATATATATATATATATATATATATATATATATATATATATATATATATATATATATATATATATATATATATATATATATATATATATATATATATATATATATATATATATATATATATATATATATATATGAGTCAATTTTATCTCCCATAAAAGTGTAGATTGAAAAAAATGTTTAGATTGAAATATAGCCTTTTCAATGTTCAAATACAAAGGGGGTAGATTTTATATATTTAATAAAAAAATGTACACAATTTCAATTGATTACAAAATAAATTGATATTTAATGATCATTATTATAAAATTAAACATTAATTATTAATTACTATTATAATTTATGTATATTGTCAAAACAATTTCTAGGAATTAAAAATTTTAAAAAAATTTCATTAATGCATATTTTAAAATCCCAAAAGAATATAAACAATTTATATATTCTTTTAAAAAATATTTGAATTCAACTAATGCATCATTATACTATTTTTATAAACGAGAATAAATTATAATTTTTTTTTATAAACAAGAAAAGTCAATTGTTGATACAATTATTTTTATAAACAAAATAAGTTTTAAATATTTTTATAAACGAGAAATGTATATTGTTGGTACAATTATTTTTATAAACGGAAATAAGTTACAAATATTTTTATAAATGGAAACCCTGCCCCGTCCTGCAAAACCACGAGCGCAGGGCGGGGCGGACTCGCGGACATTGCACCTTTTATGAACGAAAAAAAGTCAACTGTTGATATTGTAATACGGTGGCAGAACCGACTGTTTATACTGATTTTGCATTTATATTCGCAAATGTTGCGGTAAGCAAGAGTCGTCACCGACTTTTCTTTTATCCAACAAAGGAAAGGGTGAAAAGAACATAAAATACTTTTTCGAGAATTTTCTGAGTAAGAGGGGTAGATTATGGAAAGGGAATGTGTTAACACCCTTTCCATCCGTAGTTTTCTACGGGCTCTTAGATGCTTAACTCATTTGAAAAATACCTTGTGCTTTTGTGTGTTTTTGAAAAGTATTTTGAAAGTGCCATAGTGAAGCGATTTGCTTTATGATAACTCTTGTATCAGTCCTCGAGAGTGTTGATAAAGTATTTTCAAAATGTTTTGAAATGTTTTTTATGTAAGTGTGAAAGTTTATTTTTGAGCATAGCATCTAGAAACTATCTACTTTTTACTCGAAAGAGTCGTTCTTTTCCTCCTTTCCTTTCGACAGTGCTATCCTACTATTAGTGAGTAGGTAGCCCTATCGTTGGATGTTTGAGGGACATTCGAAGGGACGATTTATAGTCACAAAGGTAACTTGGAAAGAAGTTTTAGTAACTACCCTAGGGTTTTAAGATCATATTTTTACCGAGGCAACGTCGAGAGGGTCATCAAGGGACTTATGATCTTTTGAACCGGAGGGTAGCCACTAAAATCTCTCACGTTTCGAGAGTTGTGACTATTTCTGAAGGCAACCGAAGTGGGAATACCCTAGAGGTGTATATGTGCAAGTGTGTTGTATTCAGTTATTTTTTGTCTTTTTGTTAGGTTTGCTAGCGCTTGATTATTAGTCTTATCATGCAATCCTATTAACATACATCTAACAGTTAATATATGTACATAAATTTAAAGTGCGCGAATTTAAATCTACGCTATTACAAGACTTCGGGGAGGGGATTATTACAAGTCTAAAAACAGGGGAAAACAAATAAAGAAAACAGTAAAGGTCCTACTAATTCTATTATAACCAGTATACAGATACAATAATATGAATGTAAACGCAAGTGAAATGTAAAAGAACGTCTAAAAAATACTAAGAGAAAAATCTTTTTGTTTTGTTTTTAATTTTTTAAGAAAAGAAAATAAATTTAAAAAAATAAAATTAAACATAAATTCTAATTTATTTTAATTTTTGAGAAGAAGATGTTAAAATTAATTAATTAATTAATTTAGAAATTAATTTAATTAATAAAATGTAATCCTAATTTTTATGATGATTTTTTTTTATTGTTGATTTAAAAAGGGAAACTATTAAAAGAAATGAGTGACAAAAACAAAAATGCAAGAGGAAAGGTCTTTCGATCCAACAAAGGGTGGCCTTTGTTCCAATGAAGGGTGTGGTTGGAGGCGTCTGATGGATTGCCTGTGGGGGGCACTGAATCTGCAAGAAAAGATGTTAATAAAACAGAAGCATGACCTGGGTGTCGAACCCAAGTCCTTTTCCTTAATTCAACCTCCCTAAATTCGAATTCCTTGAGTTTGAATCTGGGTTTGTTTGCCTTTAAAAACTCATAGTTTTTTAGATTCGATAAAGAACACAGATCGTGCCCTATATCCTTGCATGTTTCATGTGAAAACTGTGCTATATGATGCCCTGAGCATGAATCAAACACTGGAAAACATTAATACATCATGAAAAACATAGACATGAATTTGAAAATTTACCAAAGATGGGATGCTTCCATTTGACACTTCTGGGTATGGATTGACTTGGAGTAGACTCTTGGGAGTCTCAAGAGCACAAATCTAGTATTCGTTTGGACCGAGGATACCTGCAAAACTAGTTTCGAATTATGAGATTTTTAGAATTTTGGTATGCTTTCTGAGGCAGCGTGTGCGTGTACGTGGAGTCTTTGTGCGTATGTCTGTCCTCCCTTGGCTTGTAGAAGTGTTATGTATTTATAGGAGATGGAGGAGACAAGAAAATGGGGAAAGAAACATGACCTTAAAGACCAGCCATTAAACATGGCTTTGAAAATAAAAATCAAACAAATTTAAAGATTGCCATTTAGAGACTTTTCATGTCATTTTGGAATTTTGAATGAACCTGGACAGGTGATAATTGACGCCTTGTATGAATTCGAACTGCTCAAATTTTTCCTTATCAAAACGTCTTTGATCAGCCCCCAAGCGTTATCCTCTTTGATGGCTGTGAATTTTGAATCGAGTTGTTCAGAAACTTCCTTATCATAACTTCTTGTTGATATGCTTATCAAAAGACATCTTGTTCTGATATGCTAATCGAATGACACTTTGTCCTTGCTCTTTGATTGGCCCAGAGTTTCCTCAATCGAATGGTTCCAATCCTCATCTTTGGGGCTTCTTCAATTGAGCCCCTATTTATCTTGGTAGCTTGATTTGAAACTTTTCAACTAACTCTGTTGAAAACTCTTTTCTGGCCAGTTGAAGCTTCTTTTGTCATGAATGTGATTGTGCAAGAGGCTTGGGCTTGGAAACATGTTGGACTTTGGGCCAACAAGCATCTTGGACCAAGACTCATCATAAGACAAACTTGTTTTCAATAATTATGTGCTTCCTTCGAATGAACCATAAGTATATCCTTCGAATGGCCCTTTTGTGTGTCTTTCGAATAGCTCACACGTATGCCTTATGCCTTGCGTGCTGATGGCAAGCATATAAGGAGGATTTGCCTAGTGCGCTAAAGGCAAGCTGAAGAGGGGGCCTTTGCCTTGTGCATCAAAGGCAAGTCGAAAGAGGCCTTTTGCCTTGTGTGCTGTAGGCACACACAGAGAAAGTCATTTCCTTATGGGTCGAAGCACACATGGAAGAAGCTCTTGCTTTGTGAATCGAAGGCATGTAGGAGGTCCTTTGTCTAATGAATTGAAGGCAAGTCTGGAGAAGCCATTTGCCTTGTGAATTGAAGGCAAGTCGAAAGGGGCCTTTGTTTTGTAAATCGAAGGCAAGTTGATGGGCCTTTGCTTGGTGAATCCAAGGCAAGCATGAAAAGGCTTTTGCCTTGTGAATCGAAGCCAACCCTGTAGGGGCTACTGCTGGAATGAAGCTTGTGGACCAAAGTCTGCTCGAAGGGTGCCAAATACCTAATCGAATCTCACTAATCAAAGCATGATCGAAGAGTGCCAAATGCCCAATTGAAGTACCTTGTTCATATGCCAATCTAAAGACACTTGATTATTTTCAAAAAAAATTATATTTTCTCTAAGCAAGTGTTTGTAACCACGCATGTAAGAGAAGATCTTGGAAAACATGAGAGGGAAAATTTTGGGGTACAACAGCTGCCCCTGTTCAATCTTCTTAAACCTAAAGATTTAGATTGGCTTGTTTGCCTTTCGTGATCTGAAGGTGGAAGATGATTGAACACTAGAGTGTCCAGAAATTTGCACTCGCATGATGTGATGGTTAACGTATAGGGGATGGGCTTAAAGATGTCATTTGGAAAAGATGACTGAGAGTTGTTAGAGATGGGCTTAAAGATACCATCCAAAGCAGGTGTTGACTTCATAAGAGGTCTCTTTATGGGAAATTTCGTTCCTGCTGTCTGAGGAGGAGTCCATTGGTAAATGTTGATTTTTGTTGTTCTCCTTCTTGAGGAAAACTCTGTGGGGAATAAAGTCTAGGAACTTCAGTTGTCCAAGGCTCTACCGATGAATTATCTCTGGAAAATTTTATTATTTTCTAGTTGAACTCCAGGCTTCACAGTAACTTACTGGGGAGTATAAAATTAATTGTTATCTGGAAATGTATTAGAGGGAGCCTGTGTAGGGCTGCTTCAGGATGAGTCTGTGTTAGACTGCATCTGGAAACTACGATAAGGAATCTGTGTAAGATTGCTTTAGAATGAGTCCGTGTTAGACTGCATTTGGAGATCATGAGAAGAAACCCTTGTAAGATTGCTTCAGGATGAGTCTGTGTTAGACTGCATCTGGAAACTACGAGAAGGAATCCGTGTAAGATTGCTTTAGAATGAGTCTGTGTTAGACTGCATCTGGAGATCATGAGAAGAAACCCGTGTAAGATTGCTTCAGGATGACTCCATGTTAGACTGCATCTAGAGATCATGAGAAGAAACCCGTGTAAGGTTTCTTTAGGATAGTCCTGTAGATAGTCGCCCCGTCTGGTTTCGGGAATTGATCTACAATCAGTTGTTCATAGATAGTTGTTCAGTCTTGTTTCAGGTATTAATCCTGAACTTTCTTTTGTTGGTCGTTGAGATAGTTGTCCTGGCTGGTCTCTGACCTTAGAAAGAAAGATAGTTTTCCTGGCTTGTTACATGTATAAATCTTCAATCTGCTCATGTAGATAGTTTTCCTGGCTTGTTTCAGGTATTAATCTACGACCAATCATCCACATATAGTTGTCCTGGCTTATTACAGGTAATAATCTGGAACTTGTTTTTGTCTATCGTTGAGATAGTTGTCCTGGCTGGTTTCAGGTATTAATCTATGACTTGAGAAAGAAAGATAGTTTTCCTGGCTTGTTACAGGTATTAATCTTCAATTTTCTCATGTAGATAGTTTTCCTGGCTTGTTTCAGGTATTAATCTATAATCAGTTGTCCATAGATAATTGTCTTGTCTTGTTATAGGTATTAATCTGGAACTTGTTTTTGTCGGTCGTTGAGATAGTTGTCATGGCTGGTTTCAGGTATTAATCTCTAATCTGAGAAAGAAAGATAGTTTTCCTGGCTTGTTACAGGTATTAATCTAGAACTTGTTTTTGTCGGTCGTTGAGATAGTTGTCCTGGCTGGTTTCAGGTATTAATCTCTGACCTTAGAAAGAAAGATAGTTTTCCTTTCTTGTTACAGGTATTAATCTTCAATTTGCTCATGTAGATAGTTTTCCTGGCTTGTTTCAGGTATTAATCTATAATCAGTCGACCACAGATAGTTGTCCTGGCTTGTTACAGGTATTAATATGGAACTTGGCAATGTTGGCCACATATATAGTTTCCCCGTCTGGTTTCGGGTATTAATCTTTGACCTGCTGTATAAGTTGATAGTGTTTGTTTGTCTGCTAATTTAACCTGAAAAGGTAAAATCAGTTTCATGCGATGTCATGATGTATGAATTGCGTGATGCTCTCGAAATAAACGAGATTGTGATATATGCATTTGTGCTGCATATGCTTATGATGTTTGTAAAATGATGCATGAATGCAATGTATGAACGTATCAACTGTTCTATTGCAGTGTTGTTGAATTAGGGAAAATAAATCCCTGATTGTTTTTGAGGGTGAAGAATGTAGGTCTTCAGATTTTGTTTGAAGTTGAGTTGCTGGGATATAATCTTCTGTTGTTAGAGAAATAAACTCTATTGGGGAAGGAAAACTTTGTGAACCGCTTGGGGATTGTCAAAATGAATCTATGTCGTGATTGTATATGAAGATGTATTGAATGAGTGTCAAAATGACATCCGTCTCTGGATCGTATTTGGATTGTATTTGAAACACGTGTTGAATGAGTGTTAGAATGACATCCGTCTCTGGATCGTATCTGAACTGTATTTGAAACATGTGTTGAATGAGTGTCAGAATGACACCCGTATCTAGATCGTATCTGAATTGTATTTGAAACATGTATTGAATAAGTGTCAGAATGATATCCGTCTCTGGATCGTATTTGGATTGTATTTGAAACATGTGTTGAATGAGTGTCAGAGTAACACCCGCCTATGGATCGTATCTGAATTGTATTTGAAACATGTGTTGAATGAGTGTCAGAATGACATCCGTCTCTGGATCGTATCTGAACTGTATTTGAAACATGTGTTGAATGAGTGTCAGAATGACATCCGTCTATGGATCACATCTGAACTGTATTTGAAACATGTGTTGAATGAGTGTCAGAATGGCATCCGTCTCTGGATCGTATATGAACTGAACCGTTTCTAGAGGAGAATCTGGAATAAGTGTCAGGATGACATTCGTCTCTGGATCGTACCTGAACCGTATCTAGAGAGAATCTAGAATAAGTGTCAGGATGACATCCGTCTCTAGATCGTACTTGAACCATATCTAGAGTGAATCTGGAATAAGTGTCGGGATGACATCCGTCTCTAGATCGTACCTGAACCGTTTCTAGAGGAGAATATGGAATAAGTGTCAGGATGACATCCGTCTCTAGATTGTACCTGAACCGTATCTAGAGTGAATCTAGAATAAGTGTCAGGATGACATCCATCTTTGAATCGTACCTGAACTGTTTCTAGAGGAGAATCTGGAATAAGTGTCAGGATGACATCCGTCTCTGGATCGTACCTGAACCGTTTCTAGAAGAGAGTCTGCTTTATTTAGAATGTTTCTACTGGGAATTCCTGTTTTGTTGTTTTGAGAAGAAATTCGTTGGGGAACATTGATCTTGTTTGATTGTACGTGCTCTTTTGATGGAAATCACACTTGATTCCCTAAGTGATGGAGACATGTCCCGGCTATTCAGGACTTTATGAGAGATTTCTTAGAATTTTGACTTGACTGCCTCAAATGTGTTAGGCACCATGTCATGCCCCCTGATTATAGGAGGCCTGTTACTGGAAATGTTTTTTTCATCTGAGGTGATTCTGTCCATTGAGAGGATTTTCGTTCATTGAATATTCGTCTGCAAATTTCTCTGATGTTGAACAAATAGTCATATGCAAGCGATGGTATTTTAAAAATGCAAAGCTTATGTCTGTCTTGAAGTTTGAAAATTAATTTTTTAGTAAAACAAACAAATTTGGTAGGAGTGTGATATCAACTCAGGATTTAATAGCAAACCTTACAAGAGTCAGGATACCTTTTGTAACAGTATGCTTTCGAATTAACCCATGCTTCAGCTAGGACTTTTAAGGGTTGTAACGTGGCCTGGTTCACGGTTTAAGAAACAAAGGATAAAGGCTCAAATTTATTTGTACCCAACCCGTTCTTCGTGATGTTCTTCAGTCATATACTCAGTTAACTGTGCATTTAAATCCCGATTGAGTCTGGAATCTTTACTCTGATACTTGGTGATGGTTTAGAAATTGAACGTTTGTTTGAGAAGGCAGTCATTTTTGTAACCTTTTATTTTTTTTAAAGGATTTTTAGGACCTTTATTTATTTATTTTGTTATCCCTACTTTTGCCTGAACTATTTCTTTTACGATTACAGTCAGCGGGATGTCCCAGTTTTTCTTGAGTCTCCTTCATAGGTTTTTGACTTAATGGACTTTTATTTTGAGAGATAATAACTGCCTATTTTAATGATTATGCGGAACCATCACCATCTTCTGTTTTGGAATGATACCTCTGACACTGATTATCGTGTACAAGAGGAAGGATTGTGATTGGAACACACCTTTGAATTAACTGAGAGACTATCCTGCCCCAGGTTATGATTAAGGGTTTTAATTTGTGTGAAAAGAAAAACTCCTGCTTCTTAGGCTCAAAGGGTTTGATTAGGGATTATCTTCCTTATAACTCCACTATTTAGGATTTGAAACAACGCCTGTACATCGTCATTAAGGTCTATTCAAAAGAATACTGTAGAGATTGTGGTATTGTTTTCGTCGTCCTCCCTCTAAAGGCTTACAACTTTTAACCGAGAGTCAAATATCACAAAAAGAAAGTAAGAAAGCAGTTTAAATGTAATGACATAATTCAAGACAAACATATGTAATGCATTAATGGGAAAACCAAAGTTTGACATGACAATAATTTTTTGAACAAGCAAAGGAAATTACAATTGAAAAATCACAAATGAACTAGACGCTCTTAATGATTTGGCCTAGGAGCAGTGATCACGCGATGAGTCTTTGGAGGGTCGAATTCAATCTCCTTGGCGTCAATCATATCCTGAATTTTGTTCTTCAGAGCCCAGTAGCGATTCCTATCATGTCCAGGACTATCATAATGGTATGCACACCTTTCGTTAGGGTGGTATCTAGGAGCATAAGTATTGGGATTCCATAAAGGAGCCTTTAACGTAATCAATCATGCCTTCAAAATGTGTTGTAACACTAGATCTAGTGACATGTTAATTTTGGTGAATTGCCTCTTAGGTGCGACCTCCTTACGCTGATTCCCTTGTTGATGTCGTTGCACATGTGTAGGATTAGAGACCAGTATTGCCCCTACAGATGGGTCGTGGTTACCTCTAGCACGTCCCTCTTAGCCATATACAACATTAGCTTCCTTCTTGCCACTGAATGGCTTCTTCTCAGCATTAGAAGGTGAAGCCATTGGAATCTTCCCATTCTTAATACCGCTTTCTACTCTTTCACCTGTCAGTATCAGCTCGGTGAACCCAACCGAAGAAATTCCAATCAAGTAGTTGAAGAATGGACCAGACAAAGTGCCCAAGAACATGTCTATCATCTCTCTATCAGACAGAGGAGGCTGGACTCTCCCTGCAAGATCCCTCCTTTTTTGGGCGTAATCTTTGAAACCCTCGCCGGAACCCATAGATATACTTTGCAATCGTGTACAGGTTGGAGGGAGGTCAGCATTATATTGGTACTGCCTATAGAAAGCAGCGGCCGAGTCTTCCTAGGTATGAATGTCGGTTCCTTCTAACTGATAGAACCACTCCAGTTGAGTGTCGGCCAAACTTTTTTGGAAGAAATGGACCCATAACTTTCGGTCAGCAATGTGAGGCTGGATCTTTCTAACATATGATCTCAAATGAAGTTTAGGACAAGAGACCCTGCCATATTTAGCAAATGTGGGAACCTTGAACTTTGGTGGGATGACCACTCCAGAAACCAGCCCTAACTCTTTAAAGTCCAAGCCAGGTATCTGCTGAATCTCCATAGCATTGAGACGGCCCTCCAGCTGTTTGTATTTATCATCAGTAAGAGGATATTGTTCCTCAGAGTATTCAGCTTCTTCTTCATCAGTCTCCAGTTTGTTATCTTCTTCATGATTATCCCCCTCAGTTGATGGAGTTGAGAGATCTAGAGCTCTCTTGGATGGTCCTCTAAGTCTTCTTCCCATATTCAAGACACCAGCTGGTTTCTTTGCCTTCTTCATCTTCTCTTTGATGATAAGAGCTTTCAGATCTTCTTTCCCCATAGCCAAAGCCAGGAACATTTGTTAGAACTGAGCGTTTTGAGTCTGAAGGTCCTTTACTGTTTGTTCAAGAGCCATTTCTTTTGCCGAAATAAACAGCGAAAAGATAAGAAACATGTCTTGAAATATCTGCTTAATGTAATAATATGCATGATAATGTTTATGCAATGTTTTCAAGGACTTTTAAGATTTTAAATTTTCTTAAACCAAAGAGAGAACAAACATTAACTGCATTCATAAGTTTGAATGATTACAACGATGCCCCTTGGGCTTACAATGGAAGAAACAAAGATAAAATGAAACTCCTAAATCAAACAGGACTCAAGCTTCCCATGAGCGCATCCTCTTTGGTGTAATATAGGCATTCAAACTCTGTTCTTCATGCAGTTGTCTTGTAAGCTCCAAAACCTTTTTCTCACTTGCATAGAACTGGGCTCCAAAGGTATATCGTTCCTCTTTTAGTTGAACCCAAGACCTTTGCAATTCCTCGAGAGTAGTCGGCATGTCAGGATGGAAAATGGTATGAGGTACATCTGTATTTGTAATGGGTTCCATGATGATGGGTATAATAGCGGGGTAAGGCATCATGAGATTTTGAGCATGTGCTCGCACCCACTTAAGATAGGGCTCCAAAGGGATGGAGTTGTTATGCCCTAATGTCTTTGTGATCGGTGGGAATAGAACTGACTGTTTTGAAATGATGGTTCGCGAAATGTCGCGGTAAGCAAGAGTCGCCACCGTCTTTTATGTTCTCCAACAAGGAAAGGACAAAAGCACAGCAAAATTCCTTTTCGAGATGTTTCTCGGGTTCGGGAGGTAGATTATAGAAAGGGAAGGTGTTAGCACCCTTTCTATCCGTGGTTATCCACGGGCTCTTAGGTACTTGCTCACTATGTTTTCAAAAGATGTTTGCTTTTCTTGTGTTTGTGGGTTTTGAAAAAGTTCCGTTTTGAAAAAAAAACTTCTAGGTAACTCTTGTATCAGTCCTCAAGAGTGTATGAAGTATTTGTTTGAAAACTTTTTGAAAGTGTAGGTGCGAAAAGTTGTTTTTGTTTTTTGAAAGAGCAAGTACCCAGGAGAAATCTACCTACTCTAAGGAATTAAGCTGTGTAAATATCCTTTAGACAGTGCTATCCCACTATTGAGAAGTAGGTAGCACCGTCGTTGGAGTTTTTGGGTCAATTCGATTATAGGGACATGTGTGGTCACCAAAGAAATAGTAGGACGCCTTAGCGGTAACCCTAATGTCCTAGATCCTTTTTATCCGAGGCAACCGTTTCGAGGCAACTGGATCTTTAGACAGGAGGGCGACCTCTAAAACACCCTATACTTAATGACCACGTCGAGGCAACCAAGTGAGGCGTACCCTAAGAGTGGCATGTGCGAGTGTATTGTTTTTCAGTTAATTTTATCTTTGTACATGTCATGGGTTATCTATGTTGATTTTAAGTTCATACATTGGATCTTGTCATGCATTCCCTATTTATCAAACATCTAACAGTTAATAGTTGCGGAATTTAAATTGTGGAAATTAAATCTAAACTATTACAAGGCGTCGGGTATTTACATCGCCAAAAACAACCCTTGAAATTAAAATGCGGAAAGTAAAATAAAGCGATAAATAATTAAAGTCCTAATTAAAAGCTATTACATTCCGGGAAACAGATACAATAATATGATAAAATGGATCGCGTGCGGGAAATTAAATCGGATGCGAGTTTTTTGGGTTTTGACCCTTTTTTATTAAAGAAAGGATTTTTGTTTATTTTTGAATTAAATGGAATTAAATTAATGAACAATTAAATTAAATTAAATAATAAAAATATTTTTGGATTTTTGAGTTTTTAAAGAAATAAAATAATTTGAATTAATGCTAATAAAAACCTAATATTCTAAATTGATTTTAAATATTGCAAAAATACTAAAAGTTAAATCTTATTAAAGCTAAATTGATTAAATTAATTTATTTACAAAAATAAAAGTGATGAAGTTAATTTTAATAAATAAAATATTTTTTTGTGTTTTTGATTTTATTAGGAAAAATGTTAATTGGTTAGTGATTAATAAAAATAATAACGATTAATTAATTAAAGGAACATAATACAAATAGAGAGAAAGTTTAGGAGTATACGGGCCTGATTGGAGGGGTGAAACAGCTGTTGGCGTCATGTGGAAACTGTTTTGTTTTGGCCATTTGTGTTTTGGCTTTTGGCCATTTGTGCTCTGGTCTCAACGTTCCTTAACCTTCTCAGGATGTTTGCCTCGCCATATATTGGTGTCATGTGTAAACTGTTCTGTTTTGACCATTTGGCTTTTGGCTTTTGCCATTTGTGTTTTGGCCTCAACGTTCCTTAATGAACCTGCATGAGATCCTGTCTAAATCTGCAGTGTTGAATCTTATGAACACATTAAATAAATTACTATATATTATAAAATACAAATAAAACCAATATATGAAGAAATTTAATGTTTAGGCCAATATGGCATGTATGAATGATTATACCCTTTTGATCATGGAGATCAAATCAACCTTACCCTTACTGGAAAAGTAGTGACATGAATGCTTTTATGCCCTTTTGATCATGGAGATCAAGCCAGCCTTACCCTTACTGAAGAAGTAGTGAGATGTTGGTTTGTAACTGAGATGACTTGTTTGTAGTGAGAGAGGGATTTGTAATAAGGATTTCAAGGTTTTAGGGTTCTTGAAAGAATTTGATATTCTAACAGTGTTGTGGCAAGGTTTTTTTCTCTTCTGGTTTGTGTGAAAAGAATGTGATTATATAATAAAAATTAGGGTAAAAAAAATGGGCTTTGAATGTGCAATTGGGCCTCCAATGTTCACTTGAGTTCGTCACTTTCCAGGCTAAATCGCAGGGACTTAAGTGAAATTTTTGAAGTTGAAATGTGAAAACAAAATGTAGCCGACATCGATAACTAACTCCTGTCCGAAAATCGGCTCAATCGGATAAACGGTGAATTAATTATGAATTTTTGAAGTTTCAGCTCAGACAAACTTATTTTGGGCTCCAGTGTCGACTCTGACACGTTCTTCAATAAAAAACTGGTATTGATCGGAGCATAATCCGGTCTCGACTTTTGAAGCAAAGTTGTAGATGTATGAGTCAGTGACCTTGTGTAAAAATATGAGCTCAATCCGATAAAAATTGACCGAGTTATGAATTTTCGAAGTTTCGGCCCAGATGAAATAATGTTCAGCATTCAGGATTTTCAGCGTGTCATGTACTCTGAGCAAAAAACGAAGGCCTTTTGAATACCGTTTGAACTTAATACCTTCTGTGAAAATGTATCCAACTCAATTTTTGAAATTTTGGCGCCGGAACCAGCTCGATACGATGAAAATCGACCAAGTTATAATTTTCTGAACATGACGCAAATAAACTTCTGTCACAAATTTTCTGTACGAAAATACTTGATAAATCCACATTTTTGAAGACCTTCTGATCGAAATTGGCTTCCAGCTGTGAGAGATGAAAACGTAGATAATGTCAAGACGGAATTTTGGCCACCAGAACGGGTTCAAAACGAGCCACGATCTTCAAGTTATGAATTTTTTTAGCGCGTAAAAACTGCACTTTCAGCACACTTCTTCACCAGATTTCTTCGAGAAAACTCACACATTCGGATACCTTCTTTAAAGAATTGACTCTTGAGCCGAACCTGAATTTGAGAATACGTTATCAGAGATATCTTGGCGAAAGAACACCTGAATATGACGCGCCGGGTTGGACTTGTGAATTTTTCTTGAAATGTTTTGAGAAATATTGGAGGGCAAATTTTGGGGTACAACAGTCTTGCTATCCACTTTATTCACTATGTCCCAAGCTTGTATGAACCTTTAACGATACCCTTGAACATCATCCTCGTAGTTGAACACAATGCCTTGGATAAGCATGTCATAGGAACCATCTCTCCTAGCATAACCGAACTGTCATAGAGCCAAAGAGGGATTATAAGTAATACCTCCCCTAATTCCTAGGAGAGGGACATTTGGGAATTCCCCACAGCGATCAATGATGGTAATGTATTCCATAGATAGAGAGCACCAGTGAATGTCCAAATGCGTGAGGGACATCAACCTATTAGACCATCTTAAGCCTTGTTCGTTCTTCACAACAAACTGGGGTAGGTGCGAAATAAACCACCTAGCCAACATGGGAGTGCAACACATAAGGGTTCCTCTTCTCTTTATAGTGCGAGTGTGAAAAGAGTGCAAAATGTTTCCAAGTAAAGTAGGCACCGGGTTACGAGACATGAAAACCTTAATCGCATTCAAGTATATGAGTTGGTCCAGATTAGGGAACAGTATCATCCCATAGATGAGAAGGGCCAACACCTCTTAAAAGGCTTGTAAATCCAAAGTATCCAAAAAATAGTGAGCTTTCTCAAATAAGAACTTGGCTAGAAAACCTTTGACACCACTTCTTATTTCCCAGTTGGTCACAATGTCGGACCGTTGTAAATACATGGTGGGAAATTTCCTCATGCTTTGGGTCTCTTTCCATACCAATGAAGGGTAATTGATTGAGAATAGGCACACCCAATAACTGAGAAAACTCTTCCATGGTAGGTACCAACTGGTAGTCAGGAAATGTAAAGCAATGATATAAAGGGTCAAAGAACTGAAAGAGAACTTTCACCATGTCTTCATTGGGGCTTCAGTTGACCAAATTGAGGAGTCGACCATGTCTTCTAGTGAATGGGGAATTCTCAGGAACCCTTGATGCCAATTCCTTAAGTTGAGGAGGCACCCTTACAAGGTTAACTTGGATAGTATTTCTGTGAATGGGAGCCATGTCCTACAAAACAGACACAAAGATAAGTCCTAAAAGTCCTTGAAATGATTAGTGTGATATGCCAATGTTATGATGTTATTTACAGACAAATATATACAAGCACACAGACAGATCCTTAGGTTTAGGCTTGCATGGATTCCATAGGTAAGTACCCTTTTAAAGTATAGTTGGTTCAACCTCTCCTATTAATAGTAATTGGGTTCTAGGGAATCTCAATATCACTGATCTTTCTTCACCGGGTATTGTTTCAGCGCAAGCCTCTTTATTGGCAACCGAAATATCCTAGAAGCTAGATCTCAATGAGTGTAGTATCGAGTATCAATCAACTTCTAACTGCACCAAAGCCGGCTATCTCACTACTTCCTAATGGCCAAGTTGTTTAATTAAAGGTTCTAAGGTCAATTAGTGCTTCGTGACACCACACAGCGGCCCCGTATTCTCCTTGACTACTCAAGGGCTACCAGTACCAACAAATATGTCACACCAACGTAGCTATCGTTTCAACCATGTAAGTATACCCCGCACAGTCCCCATGATCTATTGCTACTTACCTAAAAGGTGCCTCAGATCTAGGTGTAGGATATTTACAAGTAAACCCAAGCAAAACCCTTAAAGATAAAGCAATCAAAGTATACAAGGAAATCAAATTAAATATGACCTAAGCTCTAATGTAACCCCACTTTTAAAAATCTCTAGTAGAGTTGCCAGTTCTGTAATACGGTGGCAGAACCGACTATTTATACTGGTTTTGTGTTTGTGTTTGCAAATGTTGCAGTAAGTAAGAGTCGCCACCGACTTTTCTTTTATCCAACAAAGGAAAGGGTGAAAAGAACAGAAAAAGACTATTTTGAGACTTTTTTGAGTAAGGGGGGTATATTATGGAAAGGGAAGGTGTTAGCACCCTTTCCATCCGTAGTTTTTTACGGGCTCTTAGATGCTTAGCTCATTTGAAAAATACTCTGTGCTTTTGTGTGTTTTAGAAAAGTATTTTGAAAGTGCCATAGTGAAGCGATTTGCTTTATGATAACTCTTGTATCAGTCCTCAAGAGTGTTGATAAAGCATTTTGAAAATGTTTTGAAATATTTTTTGTGTAAGTGTGAAAGTTTGTTTTTGAGCATAACATTTAGGAACTATCTACTTTATACTCAAAAGGGTCGTTCTTTTCCTCTTTTCCTTTAGGAAGTGCTATCCTACTATTAGTGAGTAGGTAGCCCTATCATTGGATGTTTGAGGGACATTGGAAGGGACGATTTATAGTCACAAAGGCAGCTTGGCAAGAAGTTTTAGTAACTACCATAGGGTTCTAAGATCATATTTTTACCGAGGCAACGTCGAGAGGGTCATCGAGGGATTTATGATCTTTTAAATCAGAGGGTAGCCACTAAAATATCTCACATTTCGAGAGTTGTGACTATTTCTAAAGGCAACCGAAGTGGGAATACCCTAGAGGTGTATATGTGCAAGTGTGTTGTATTCAGTTTTTTTTTGTCTTTTGTGTTAGGTTTGCTAGCGTTTGATTATTAGTCTTACCATGTAATCCTATTAACATACATCTAACAGTTAATATATGTACAGGAATTTAAAGTGCGGGAATTTAAATCTACGTTATTACAAGGCTTCGGGGAGGGGATTATTACAAGTCTAAAAACTGAGGAAAAAATAAAGAAAGCAGTAAAGGTCCTACTAATTCTATTAAAACCATATGAATGTAAACGCACGCGAAATGGAAAATAACGTCTTAAAGATACTAAGAAAAAAATATTTTTGTTTTGTCTTTAATTTTTTAATAAAAGAAAATAAAATTTAAAAAATAAAATTAAACATAAATTCTAATTTATTTTAATTTTTGAGAAGAAGATGTTAAAATTAATCAATTAATTAATTCATAAATTAATTTAATTAATAAAATCTAATCCTAATTTTTATGATGATTTTCTTTGATTGTTGATTTAAAAGGGAAACTATTAAAAGAAATGAGTGACAAAAACAAAATGCAAGAGGAAAGGTCTTTCGATCCAAAGAAAAGGTGTCTTTCGATCCAATGAAAGGTGGCCTTTGTTCCAATGAAGGGTGTGGTTGGAGTCGTCTGATGGATTGCCTGTGGGGGGCACTGAATCAATAAGAAAAGATGTTAACAAAACAGAAGCATGACTTGGGTGTCGAACCCAGGTCCTTTTCCTTAATTCGACCTCCCTAAATTCGAATTCCTTGAGTTCGAATCTGGGTTTGTTTGCCTTAAAAAACTCATGGTTTTTTAGATTCGATAAAGAACACAGACCGTGCCTTCTATCCTTGCATGTTCCATGTGAAAATTGTGCTATATGATGCCCTGAGCATGAATCAAACACTGGAATACATTAATACATCATGAAAAACATAGACATGGATTTGAAAATTTACCAAAGATTGGATGCTTTGATTTCGCACTTCTGGGTATGGATTGACTTGGAGTAGACTCTTGGAATCTCAGGAGCACAAATCTAGTATTCGTTTGGACTGAGGTACCTGCAAAACTAGTTTCAAATTATGAGATTTTTAGAATTTTGGTATGCTTTCTAAGGCAGCGTGTGCGTGTACGTGAGTCCTTTGTGTGTATGCCTGTCCTCCCTTGGCTTGTAGAAGTGTTATGTATTTATAGGAGATAGAGGATACAAGAAAATAGGGAAAGAAACATGACCTTAAAGACCAGCCATTAAAACATGGCTTTGAAAATAAAAATCAGACAAATTAAAGATTGCCATTTAGAGACTTTTCATGCCATTTTGGAATTTTGAATGAACTTGGAAATGTTATAATTGGCGTCTTATATGAATTCAAACTGCTCAGAGTTTTCCTTATCAGAACGTCTTCGATCAGCCCGCAAGCGTTATCTGCTTTGATGGCTGTGAATTTTGATTCGAATTGTTTAGAAACTTCCTTATTATAACTTCTTAGATTAAGTCAACTTCTGCATTGATTGTTTGATATTGTTGATATGATTATCAAAAGACATCTTGTTCTGATATGCTAATCGAAGGACACTTTGTCCCTTACTCTTTGATTGGCCCATAGTTGCCTCCTTCGAATGGTTCCAATCCTCATCTTTGGAGCTTCTTTGATTGAGCCCATATTTGTCTTGGTAGCTTGACCTGAAACTTTTCAACTAACTCTGTCAAAAACTCTTTTCTGGCCAGTTGAAGCTTCTTTTGTCATAAATGTGATTGTGCAGAAGGCTTGGGCTTGGAAACATGTTGGACTTTGGGCCAACAAGCATCTTGTACTAAGACTCATCATAAGACAAACTTGTTTTCAATAATTATGTGCTTCCTTCGAATGGACCACATGTATATCCTTCGAATGGCCCCTTTTGTGTGTCTTTCGAATAGCTCACATGTATGCCTTATGCCTTGCGTGCTGAAGGAAAGCATAGGGGGAGGATTTTCCTAGTGCGCTGAAGGCAAGCTGAAGAGGGGGCCTTTGCCTTGTGCATCAAAGGCAAGTCGAAAGAGGCCTTTTGCCTTGTGCGTTGTAGGCACGCACAGAGAAAGTCATTTCCTTGTGGGTCTAAGCACACATGGAAAAAGCTCTTGCCTTGTGAATCGAAGGCATGTAGGAGGTCCTTTGTCTAATAAATTGAAGGCAAGTCTGGAGAAGCCCTTTTCCTTGTGAATTGAAGGCAAGTCGAAAGGGGCCTTTGTTTTGTAAATCGAAGGCAAGTTGATGGGCCTTTTCCTGGTGAATCCAAGGCAAGCCTGAAGATGCTTTTTCCTTGTGAATCGAAGCCAACCCTGTAGGGGCTACTGCTGGAATGAAGCTTGTGGACTAAAGCCTGCTCGAAGGGTGTCAAATACCCAATGTAAGCTCAATAATCAAAGCATGATCGAAGAGTGACAAATGCCCAATCGAAGTACCTTGTTCATATGCCAATCGAAAGACACTTGATTATTTTCAAAAAAATATATATTTTCTCTAAGCAAGTGTTTGTAACCACCCATGTAAGAGAAGATCTTGGAAAATACGAGAGGATAAATTTTGGGGTACAACAGATATAATTATGTGTGTGTGAAATGTACTACACCATATACTCATATATTTTTCAACATAATTTCTAGATATATCTTGACAACTACTACAACTTAATAAATTAAATTAATATTTATATGACAATCATCATTGAAAGCTTTTTTTTCTCTTAATTCATATATATTTTTATATACATTTTTTAACCATAACTATATAATATTTATTTAAATATGCAGAGTGGAGGAGAGGCGATGAAGAAGATGATGATGATGATGATGAACATTGTTGAGGGAGGTTGTAGGTTACACGATTGACGCTTATTGTCGTAGTTGCAGATGCTGAAAAGTGAAGCATTGGAGATGATTCAAGTTGCAGCTCAAGAGAGAGAGAGAGAGAGAGAGTGAGAGGAGAGAGAGAGAGGAGAGAGAGAGAGAGAGAGAGAGAGAGAGAGAGAGAGAGAGAGATGAGAGAGAGAGAGAGAGAGAGAGAGAGAGAGAGAGAAGAGAGAGAGAGAGAGAGAGAGAGAGAGAGAGAAGAGAGAGAGAGAGAGAGAGAGAGAGAGAGAGAGAGAGAGAGAGAGAGAGAGAGAGAGAGAGAGAGAGAGAGAGAGAGAGAGAGAGAGAGGATTGGAGATGAATGGTGCATGTAGATTAGAGATTTTATGATAAAAATGGTGGAGGGAGTGGATGTGCTTGAGAGTTTATGGAGAGTGAAGAAGGTGGTTGAGAATGGTTGAGCATGTGAAACTAATAAAAGAAAAAAATGATGGAGAGTGATTGAAGGTGATGTAGAGTGGAGTTTATATAGAGCTTGGAGAATGAAGAAAAACAGTTAGAGAAATCATTTAGGAGAGGGAAGATCTCATCCATCTATCCTAAATTTCTGTTATGGGATTGAAGGGTGTAGATTAGTCAGTTACATTGTTATTTGGTAGTTGGTTAGGATGCCGAAAATTGTTAGAAATTGGTTATAAAATTCTGTTTTTGTTGGTCTCAAGTCAATTATATGAGCTGTGAATTGATCTCTTATGTG